>JARKIP010000022.1:20000000-21377000 GCA_029990175.1 Petunia secreta | reverse complement strand
AAGGTCTCATTATTTTGTTATGGGACTTTATATAAAAAATCTCATAGCAAAATAATGGGGCTTTGAACAAGTTTCAAAGCCTCAGTATTTTATTATGAGACTTAAGCTTTATAAAAAAAGTCCCATAACAAAATAATGGGGCTTTGAACACCCAGTATTTTATACTGGGGTTAGTTTACTGAAGCTTTATATTATTCAAAGCCCCAGTATTTTATACTGGGACTTGTCCGGAGGTGGCTATTTCTCAGCGAATTTATTTTTGATGGCTACAAATCAATTAGCGCGCGCCAAACAGGCCCCTACACGAAATTTTTACCACATTTTTTAAAATTTAAATCTATACCCAATTGAGAGTCAACTTCATAATTACATCATAGATGTTCGTGATAATGTTATTGAGAAGAGGTTCTCCAAATTAGGTGGACTCGAGAAACTTTTTAGAAAATTAGTTCAGACAAAGAAGTATTTTACTTATCTTATTGTATTTCGCTTAATAAAACTTTCTTTGTATTGTGACTTATGTGGAAAGAAAACTATTTTGTATTATTTCTAATAAGTCTATTGTAAAAACATTCCAAAAGATGAAATATCGTTCTATATGATTGTAAAAATATATTTGAATTATACTATTACAAGTAGAATTTCTTGTGTTAAGTTCTTTTATGTTAGATTGATTTATAAAATAGAAATTTTACTGCACGTCTTTTTATGGTATAACTAAATATTACCTAGCTCGATAGAAATATTGGTGTTCCTATTCTTAAAAAAAAAGAACTATTAACTCCTTAAAATTTGAACAACCTGAACAAGAATCCTGGCTACACAACTACATTAATTAGAACAACTTGTATTGACTTATCTAATAGGTGATGCATATTTTTTCTTCCCTCTAAGAGCTCAATGGGGAAAACAAAATTTTCCACTTCATGAGACATACGTAATGGATTTAAGTTAAATATATTAATAATTAATATATTTGTATATTATCAGTATAATTTAACTTGTTATAACACATTATTGTTCTATGAAAATCAACTTTTGTTTGATTACAAGTAAAATATTTATACATTGGCCATCTATATGTAGAAATTAAACTTTAATTAATAGTACATAAAACTCTCATGATGACATGGCCCGAAATTTGGATAGGTCGTGCGGGCACCCGACACAACCCATGCTCCTGTCAGGTGAATTTTTTCAAATATAGTCAACTAATAACAGTCAAGATAGCCAGAAAAGATGCGCGCGCGCGCGCACACACACACACCAGGCCATGCGAGCACCCGACAACCTCTCCTAGATCCGTCGGGCAAACTCTATTGACTTTAACTTAACATGAAGATACAAGAGTAACTTCAAAAAAAAAAAAAAACACAAAGAACTTAGAAGCTGATTTATGTCATAAATATATACATAAAAGTTGTCTAAAAGAATACAACTAGCTACCCAAGTACAAAGGTTCAGTTGTTTCCAGATCAAATATCTACAAGACAAAAATATCTACACGTCTCCCAAAGGGAGAAAAATGCAACATAAAGACTATAGCTGGTGGCCTTTGTGAACAAAAGCTGAACCACCACGGACAGTTGGAATACCCTCGCCTTTCCATCGTGCTGCGTGCTTGGTCCCGGAGCAGAATTTGCCAAAACGAAAGGCAAAACAAGAAGCAAATAGGAAGTGAGTCATAAGGACTAGTAAGTGAGGAAAAGCTAGCTACCTCTAAGAACATATAGGCTGGCCAAGGAATCAACAACCAGCAGCAACAAAATAGGTAGGCAATGTACAGATCAAACCAAGGCAAACAATCACGTGTATCCAAGAAGTCATATATGAAATGAAATGAATGAAACATGCGATGGGGTCGCATGTGCCAAATAAATGAAGCAGAATCCTCCTACTCTGGGGCAGAATCCTCTCACCCTCAATATGATATAGAATGTATGCGTGCAGCAGAACACTCCTGTTCCTAGGGCAGAATCCTCATTCCCTCGATATGACAAAACAGCCCATGATAACAAAATACAGAAGGAAAATACATCTCAAGGCTTCAGTGTAGTAAGTACGCTCTGTCGGCAGCTATTCACGTAAAGAACGTGTGTATAAAATATCCATAAGGCACAAGGAAATTAAAGAAATGGACACAATCACTTACCTCAAGTTCTGGGCCAAATAAATCACTGAACATTCTCTTTTCCATTCTGAAGCCTCCCAGAACTATCCATTTCTGAGCCAAAGATGAACAATCGCACATATAAGTGTCGACAGATAGGATATCTAATTATTAGACGGAGAATAAAATGAAATTACTTAATTTCTCCTAAGCCTGGATTAGAAGAACGCTCATAAACAATACTTTTTGGACTCTTCATAGTCCCGCGATATCAGTTACGACATTGGATTACATTTTCTGATTCAATCTAACCAATTCCCTAACTTTGAAATTTTTGGGTTCTAACCCCTTTACCTCCAATCCCAATTAAAAAAGTTCGAACCCCACAACCTTGAATTAATATCAAAATAGGTTAAGGATCATGACATAAGATCTAAGATGAATTGGTACCTTGGAACCGACCCAAACCGACCTTAGATTGTAGACTTTTGACCAAAATAAGATTAGCCGATCACAGATGTCTTTTTATACCTTAAGCATGTGCTTTCGTGTCTGCACTGTCGTTTTCGTAACTCTGTGCACACGATTGTGCCCCTTTGGGCGCTTTCGCGTTGAAGGGAGCAAAACTCAGTGGTATGGCGCTACCTATGGCTCTATTGCGCAAGCTAGTGCCTAGATGGCCTGGCAGCATAAGCTGGTGCTGCATTCTGGGGCTGAACGGGATCCTGTGAAGCTTGGAATCACCCGAAACATTACACGTAAGTTATATAGCACATATATAACCTACTCACAAAGTCGGATCTCGAAACGGATCCCCAAACCATGAGATGGGGGTTCAACGGAATGAGGACAACTTTTAACTCCCGGAACATATGCAAAAACTACCCAAATGACCTCAGATTTCACTTCCAAAAGGTCACATGGGTCAGAAATGACCATACGAGCTCGACAAAATTTTCATTTTTAAAACGAAGCTCATTTACTTAAATCGAGTTAAAAAACCTCATATCGATTTTACCAACGCTAGAAAACAAAAAGGTTTTCCAAGACCTACCAAACGAGGTCTGATTAAGCTCAACATCATGGAGCTTTTAAGACTATTGGCTCGCTAATCGGAGTCCTAACTCCTGAAACGACTGGCAAGGTCGTTTCATTTTCCTCTACTTAGACTCTCATTCGTTGTCAAACGAGCCAGAGTCCATAATGGATTACACCGAATCAAGGAGGTTACTTGAACGAACCCTTAAAAGCCAATGAATGAACATCATTATATTACTACTAGACCAGAATTATAAACGGACTATAAGATCTCTAAAATTTAGAAATCAAGATCGTACCTGAATCATCGAAGAGGTGAGGAGATCTCTCTCGCATACTCGACTCGAGCTCCAAAGTGTCCTCCTCATGAGGATCATTATGCCATCGCACTTTAACCATCATAATCCCCTTAGAATGAAGTTTTCGGATATCTCTAATAACAATAGCACTTGGGAACTCCTCGTAAGCTAGATTGAATTCTAGCTGAGCTGGATTTATCTCGATAACCTCGGAAAGATCTTCGATACAGTTCTGATGGATGACCACATGAAAGACTGGATAAAATGGCATGTGTTTGAAAATCGATCCAATACGCCACCTTCCCAATACACTTCTCGATATGCAAAGGACTAATGAATCTAGGACTTAGTTTTCCTTTCTTCCCGAACCGCTTCACCCCATGCATCGACGACAGTTTGAAGAATACCATATTGCTGGCCTCGAATTCTAACTCTCGATTCCTCCTATTCGAATATGACATATGCCTGCTCTGAGTGGTCGGAAGACAATCCTAAATAACAGGAACCGTATCAAGAGTCTGACGAACTATTTTCAAACTCATCACCTTGACATTACGGGACTCGAAGCAACCAATCAGAGAACATCATTGACGGCCTTATAATGCCTCAAATAGGGCCATCTGAATGGAGGACTGATAGTTATTATTATAGGCGAACTCAGCTAAGCACAAATGATTGTCACAATGGCCTCCTAAATCTAAAGCAAAAGCTCTCAACATGTCCTCCAAAATTTGGATACTCCGCTCAGACTAAGCATTAGTATACATATGAAATGTTGTGCTGAGCTAAACTTGAGTCCCCAATTCTCTCTGGAAAGCCTGCCAGAATTGAGAAGTAAACTTAGAACCTTGATTAGATATAATAGATATGGGAGTGCCATGTAACTGAACCACCTGTTTGATAAAATGTAAGCCAACCTCTTAACTGAGTTGGTAATCTTCACATGAATGAAATGAGCCGATTTAGTTAGTCTGCCAACAATAACCCAGATTGAATCATAATGTGGCAAGGTCTTTGGTAGATCAATTACGAAATCAATAGTGATCCGCTCGCACTCCACTCAGGAATGGTAAAGCCTAAGCCAAACGTGCAGGTCTCCAATGCTCGTACTTAACTTGCTGACATTTTAATAAATAAGACACATGATCGAACACATCATTCTACATTTTCTTCTAGCAATACATCTCCCGAAGATCTTGATACATTTTAGTGATGCCAGGGTGAATAGAATAGCGCGAGCTATGAAACCTCACGAAGCAATATTTGCCTCCGATCACTGATATTAGGAACACAGAGTTGGCCATTAAGCCAAAAATACCATCTAATTCAAGCTCGAAGGGAGGGATTTCTCCACTTATAATACGGCCATGCAACTCCCGAAGATAAGGATCCTCGAACTTTCTCTCCTTAATCTAACTGACTAAGGAAGTCTGAGCCGTAACATAAGCCAGACTCTACTCGAGTCTGGACTAATGAATCTCACTCCTGAGTTGCAAAGAGACTGCATCTGTCGAGCTAAAAGTCTCATTTCAGTATCAAGAAAAGCCAAGCTGCCCATGGACTTTCTGCTCAATGCATCTGCTACCACATTCTCCTTCCTAGGATAATAGCGAATGGTGAGATCATAAATGTTTAATCAACTCGAGCGACCTCTGCTGCCTGCCATTCAGATCCTTCTAACTGCAAGCTCTTGTGATAGGTATTGTTTATGCCTAAAATTGGACGTCTATGTTAAACAATTGAATTTATAAGATCACAAGAAATACAGTTTACGATGGAAAAAGTAAATAAATAAAGAGAGAGAAGTAATGAACAAGAAAGTAAGAAATATTATTCATTGAGAATACCCAGATTCGGTGTGGATCGCTTGATATACAATACAATGTAAGTAGGGACATTTATAGTAGAGATATACCCAGTCCTAATTATGGTAAAACACAAAGACTATTAAAGGCTATGTGCTTATAAACTCAAGGCGGTTGTATATACGAAACCCTAACTAGGAGACTGTAAACCCTAAGGTGGGAGAATGTATGCCTTTCATTCTACACCCGTATCGTCTGAACGGTCGTAACTCGAGGAGCATGCATGTATCCTCTGTGCCCGTTGACTTGTAAGATAAGCTAGTCTCTCCAGCTGAATTGTATCCCCGTAATAGTGGGTGGTGTATTTTTTTCCCACACAACTAGTCCCCCCAGTTGCTGAGTGCTGATGTAAGTAGCCAGGAAGTGAAAGCGGTGTACAAGATAGGTGTGAAAATATATCTAATTGACTTCTTGAAACTCACAGTCTCTTTGACCAACTGAGGAATCCCTAAGTAGAATGGCAGAGGAATCCTCGCGACCACTGAGGATTCCTCATTCTTGGTCAAAGAGACTGTGAGTTTCAAGAAGTCAATTAGATATATTTTCACACCTATCTTGTACACCGCTTTCACTTCCTGGCTACTTACATCAGCACTCAGCAACTGGGGGGGACTAGTTGTGTGGGAAAAAATACACCACCCACTATTACGGGGATACATTTCAGCTGGCGAGACTAGCTTATCTTACAAGTCAACGGGCACAGAGGATACATGCATGCTCCTCGAGTTATGACCGTTCAGACGATACGGGTGTAGAACGAAAGGCATACATTCCCCCACCTTAGGGTTTAGAGTCTCCTAGTTAGGATTTAGTATATACCACCGCCTTGAGTTATAAGCCCATAGTATTATTAATCTTTGTATTTTATCTTAATTAGGACTAGGTATCTACTACTATAAATACCCCTTCTTATATTGTATTATACAATAAAGCGATTCACCATAGAATTCGGCTATTCTCAAGGAATAAGACTACTTTACTTTTCTTGCTCCTTCATAGAATACCTACAATTTCCTAGGCCCTACGCTGGGTGCCAAGCTGTTTATGTCTAAAATTTGACGTATAGGTTAAACAATTGAATTTATTAGAGGGTCACAAGCAATACAGTAAATACGACGGGAAAAGTAAGTAAATAGAGAGAAAAGTAATGAATAAGAAAGTAAGTAGTATTATTCCTTTAGAATAGCCGGATTCGGTGTGAATCGCTTGATGTACAATACAATATAAGGATGGGTATTTATACTAGAGATTTACCAAGTTCAAATTATGGTAAAATACAAGTACTAATAAAGGCTATGGGCCTATAAACTCAAAGCGGTGGTATATACGAAATCCTAACTAGGAGACTGTAAATCCTAAGGTGGCAGGATGTATTCCTTGCGTCCTACGCCCGTACCGTCTGAACGGCCGTAACTCAAGGTGCAGGCGTGTGTCCTCTGTGCCCGATGACTTCTAAGATAAGTCTAGTCTCGTCAGTTTGACTCATATCCCCGTAATAGTAGGTGGCATAGTTTTTCCCACACAGGTATACACCTAATAAGGCTTGCCATAAAGACAATGGCTCTAGATCATTGGTGCAAACCCAACAACTGCCAACTCTAAATCATAAGTTGGGTAATTCTTCTCATTCACTATCAGCTATTAGGAAGCATAAGCGATAACCTTACAAAGCTACATCAGTTAACATCCCAGGCCAACACAGGAAGCACCACAATAGACCACGAACTCACCAATGCTGGAAGGAAGAGATAACAATCGAGCTGAGATCAATAAGGTCTTGAGCTTTTTAAAGCTTGCCTCACGCTCATCAGACAACCATAACAGAATTGTCTTCTGAGTCAAACAAGTCAGAAGAGCTGCAATAGAAAAAAACTTCTCTACATAATATCGGTAATAACTATCAAACTGAGAAAGCTATGAATCTCCGTAGGAGTGGCAGAACGAGGCCAATTCTAATTTGACTCATCTTCTTCATGTCATAAAGCTTCTGATTATAGAGGGTCTGAAGAACTACGTTTAGATGATACTCATGCTCATCGTGACTTTGAGAATAGATAAGAATGTCGTCAATGAAGACAATGATAAAGGAATCTAGGAATGGCTTGAATATATGATTCATAATATTTATGAAAGTTGAAGGGGCATTGGTAAGCCCAAAAGAAATAGCTAGGAACTCGTAATGGCTGTAATGAGTCCTGAATTCGACTCTCGAATCTTCAGTTGATGATAACTAGATTGCAAGCTGATCTTAGAAAAGAATCTAGCTCCCTGCAACTGATCAAATAAATCATCAATACAAGACAAAGGATAGTTATTCTTGATGGTGACTTTTTTCAACTGCCGATAGTCGATACACATCCTCATAGTCCCCATCTTTCTTTTTCATGAATAGAACAGGAGCTCACCAAGGAGAAACTCAGCCTTATGAATCCCTTATCGAGCAATGGCTACAACTGCTCATTCAGCTCCTTCAACTATGGCAGAGCCATATGATAAGGAGGAATATATACATAGACTGAATCCCTGACACTATATAAATGCCAAATACAACCTCCCAATCAGGAGGAAGTCTCGGCAGATCATTTGGAAGCACAAAAAGAAACTCTCTCTCAATAAGAACAGAGCCGAGGGATGGAATATCTATGCTGATAACTCGAACCATGGAAAGATACGCTGAACACCCTTTATCCATCAGCAGCTTCACCTCTAGGAAGGAAATAATTTGCCCCATGGGTTGAAAATGAGAGCCTTTCCATACCACTTGTATTGAACCAGAAAGAGATAACCAGACTCACTTGGCATGGCAATCCAAGGTGGCATAAAACAATGATGACCAGTCCATACCAACAATTACATCAAAGTCAATCGTACCCTAAACCAGAAGGTCCACCAGGGTCACATGACCTCAAACGATACAATACAAGCTGGATAGACTTGACCAACTATAATAGAATCTCCGATAGGGGTAGAAAAATAAATAGAATCACGAAGATGCATATAATCAACATAGAAGCTCGAATCAAAGTAAGAAGATACATACAAATAAGTAGATCATAGATCAATTAGAGAGTATGCATCATGACCCCAGATAGATAAGATACCTGTAATAACAACATTAGATGCCTCAATATCCTGCCTAGTTGGAAATACATAGAAGTGTCTCTGCGGCTGAGTTGAGCTGCGAACCTGATGACAGCCTTGGGAAAGACCACTAGCACCGTGCCCACGAACTCTACTGGGTAGTAGTCCACGTCGAGATGGTTGAGATCCAGATAAAATACCCTGCGGATGCATAGGTGCCTGAGGGCGAGGAAAATGATGTCTGCCTCCCTGCTGAAGAAATGGTCCATCCTTCTTATATTGCCAGGGATACTGATAGATAAAACATCTGGAAGAATATCTACACTGCTCAATCTGCAGCTGATCATGAGGGCGACACTGAAATGGAAACTGACTCTGAGAAAGAACAAACGCTCTCTAAAAACCACATGCTGGAGGCTGTAATGGCCTCGCAGGTAGCTTGCCCTAATGCTGATTATTCTTACCTCCATATGAGGTACTAGGATGCCCACTAGGGCCATAGGATCTCTTACTCTTACTCCCCCACTCTAACTGTTCCTACTCCATTTTATGATAGGCCTCATATCTACGAGCAATATCAACAACAACATCGAATGAAGTCTCAGCCTTTATCTCTCGAGCCATGCTGGACCTCAAAGAAGGCACGTGAATCAAGTCTGGAGTATATATGGACATATCTGAGAACTAGATCTCATACTCAAAAACTGATAGGTAACCCTGCCTTATCCTCTTGAGTTGACCATACCTCTCATCCAGTTCACTGCGAATAAGAAATTTCTACATAAATCAGCGAGAGAACTAGCAATACATCAATTTAGGCATGCCCTACCTAGTTGAACAAAAAGTGGTCCACCATGCCAAGATTGGACCCTCAAATTGAAATACAGTATAGTCAACACTATAATCGTCCAGATAACCAAGAGCATCCAAGATACGTTGACAACGATCTAAGAGTTTCAAGGATTCTCTGACGAATGCCTTAAGAATCTAAATTCTGTATTTTTATGATGGTTTTAATGTAACAACTAATTAACAATAACGTAGATATCAATGTAATAAAGAATAAGATTAATTAAAGGGTTTAAAAGCCTAGGATTGGTCTATCCAACACCTACTCATGTGTTAGAATAATGAATTAATTAATTCAACTTGCTTCTTCCTATTGAATAATTGCTCAAAATTCACAACTACTTACTTCCATACAATAATTGCAACTTTCACTAGCTAATTTTTTAATTAATTAATAAAGATAGGTAGGACTACAGTTATGGTTCACAGTCGGGATCAATGGTCACAATTCACCTTTTTAACAACCTTAGTAATGCTTTTGTTTTAGGTTAAAATATTGCTAACTATTTAATTCTAACTCAAGAATCTATCCCTATACACAAGAATAAAGGATACAACCAATTGGGAACTCTACATATTAATATCAAACAAAGCGTAAATACTTAGATAGAAAGAATTAAGAAGTCTCATTCATTAAAGCAATAATTCGTAACACATAAGTGTTGGAGTGGTTTAATCACCCTAGAATGGGTGATTTAGCCACCCATAGTCATGTTCAAATCAACGAAATAAGTATAAACATACAAAATCACAAGAATAAGGATGAATAGATAAAGTAGAGCCTTGAATTGATCTTCTCTCTTCCTTGCCTCCTTTGGATATAAAATAAGCCAAAAGTATCGTCCAATTGAGTTCCGTTGTGCATTTATAGTGTAGGACTTGATTTAGGACAAAACTATCCTTGAAATAACCAATAAAAAGTAATACTGGCCATTTTTTGGGGCTACACACCATGTCGCAAATTGTGCAGCCCATTGTATAATCACTTTTTCGCCAAAACATAAGCTGCAGGATAAACAAGGGTACACGGCGTGCGGCACATAGTGCAGCACGAGGTGCAACCTGGTTTTTCATCTAGTTCATTCATTTTTCATCCGTCCTTCATTCGCACGACCCTTGGGCTTCAACTCAGACTTCAAAACCCTTCATATTTATAATTTTTTCTCCATGAATTCCTAATATCGTCAATAAAATTCCTACAGCATGAAACACATCAAATGATATAAATTCAGTTTAAAGTACTAACCAAATATCACAAGTAGAAGCGTGAATACGAGATGAAAGTATAGGAAATATTGTAATATCTAGCCTCATATCAGCGTCCCCGCCTCACGTAGGTGCAAATGTTGAGTTGACGATTCAACGTACGATAATGCCTGAAGGCTTAACTACAATTGATCAGTTTTAGCGAGTGTTTGACTTCAATTTAAAGTATGGCCGAGGTCTAAGAATAAGAGGATCTAGATGATCTGAAATAAAACTAACTAATAATGAAATAGTAGTTTTGTTAAATAAAAGATGTAGGGTCCGAATGTATGAAAAACGCTGGGCCCATAACAACTTATTGTGGGTGCAAGACTCGTAACATAAGCAAAATGCTATTAATATTAGTGAAAGATTTCTTGATGAAATAAAGTAAATAAAATGAGAAAGTGTTTTACTCCGATTGTCTTACTCCTTCTCCTCCCTTCCAACCAATCTTCAATCATCCAAGTTTTCATAGAGATTGGCTTGTGTATTGAGGTTTATGGGTCTTCTTCTATTTCGCTTGGGCTTGGCCCTTCCTGCTCGCTGGGCTTAGCTGCTCCAATGATAGTTGTTTTGTAACTCCCTTGCAGCATGTTGTTCTCAATGGATTTCCTTACTTAGTTGGGTATTTTTACTTCTGGTACGAGGTGGACAACACCGCCTTCTTCTTGCGAATCCATGATCGTCCTACAATAACATTATATGGAATGCCTTATTTCATTACTTGGAAACATGTGGTGTGAACGGCTTCGGGTGTGTGAACTGTGGGAGTCACTTCCCCAACGGATTTTTTACATAAATTGTTGAATCCTGCTAAGGCGTAAGAGCTCGAGACTATTTGGTCTACGATGCCCATGGCCTGTATGGTTTCCCACCTGATTAAGTTTATGTCACTACCGGTGTCGACTAAGACACGCTTAACGTCCATGTCCCCAACCCTTAAGGTTATAACCAAGCCATCATGATGGGAAAAGTCACAACCATCAAAATCTTTGTCAGCAAACAATATTATCCCATCATGGAAAGAACCCTTCTTTTATATGCTTACTTCAATACCTTTACTTCGAGATCACTGGGCAACACTGGACCTCATACAATCACATTTATAGACCTTTTCCTCTCCGAAAATTTTAAGGGTCCTTCCACGTTCTTGTTTTTAGCATAAGTTTTCTTCCCTTTCTCTGTCAGCAAATCCTTAAAATATCCCCTATTGAGGAGGTGCATTACTTCTTGTATCAAAGTTTTGCAGCCTGCGGTTTCATGCCCGTGATCTCTGTGGAGCTGGCAGTAGAGGTTTGAATCCCTCCTTCTAGGCTTAGCTAAAATATCCTTGGACCAATCGACCGAGGTGTTCTTCATATGATCCTTCACGAACTTCACTGCATTAATCTGCATTCTTAGCTCTTCAAATCGACCAAGAACTCTTTCGATGTTGATTTCCCTTTGTGATTGTGAGAAGCCACTTTTCGGGTGATCATATTTTTCCACGAGCTTTGGTGTGTTAGACTTGTAGTCCCTTATGTTTCTTGTTCCTATGTCCTCTGCCCTAAGCTCCTTTGTTTGTTCGCGCTTGCGGCTCCTTAGGCTGCTGTTTTCAGGTGCTTGGGTCACGTCTGGCTTAATAAAATCTTATCATTGTCTCGCTCGTACAACGCGTCCCAAGTTGTTACCGAGTACTCTTGAATGATCTATTGTAATTCCCGTGTGGCCAATGAACCTCGAGGGTTCAAACTCTTGTCAAAAGCTATCGTAGTGATTATATAGGGCACAGGAGAGATGGTCATCCGTTCCTTCTAGAACTTCTCCAAGTAATTCTTCAGCAATTTGCCTTCTCACTGACAGATCTCGAAGATGTCTTCCATTATGTTTTCTCATTTTCGGGCATCCGAGTGCGCCTTCTTGTACAGATTCTACATCTGGGTGAAAGACTCAATCAACCCTATAGGTAGCTGAGTGTACCATGTTGGGGCCCCCTTGGTTAGGGTTGAACCAAACCTCTTTACCAGGCAAACTGGGTTTCTTATTCTTTTATCTCATTTTTCTTGATGGCAGAGAAGTATGTGGCTATGTGCTCATCAGTGGTTCTGTCGTAATTGAGGTTTTCCAGCAGACAAAAGTGCTTAGGTACTGGAACTGGTGCAGCACTCGCCAATAGAGCACGAGACAGTACAATTACAAGGATCTAGCTTCTTTTTTGCCACAGGCTTTGTGATAACAATATTACACACCTTATTTAACTCGTTCATCTCTACCTCATTAAAGTCAGTTGTCTTAAACTGTTGAGTTTGGATCATCATATTTTTTTGAGGAGATTTACAGATTTGTGACATCAGGGGCAATGATTTATCTTATTAAGGATATATTTTATTATTCATGAGATGAAATTTTTTATAGAGTTAGTTAGATGGCTTTTAGGCCAAGTGAATATTTTTATATTAGTTAGGCCCCAAAATAATTGGGCAATATATAAAGAAAAAGTATATAAATATCAAATAAGTCACTAGCAAGTTAAAAGACAAGATTTGACACCAGTTATCTCCTCGCTATTTTTTTTTCTAAACACTAGTCCTGAAAACACCCGGGTTCAAATGAAATAGCATCCTCGAAAAAGAGCTGCAGCTTGAAGAAAACCCGAGTTCTCTTTCCTTAATATTAACTAAAGCGACAAAGTTACAGTTACAAGCATGAATGATCATGTATCAATCAAAATCACTTACCAGTTTAGTACATGCCTCCAAAAACCATCTAGCAAATAATATGATAGTCACTGCATATTTGAAAAAATAATGCATGCTACTTACTGCACAAAAACATAATATAAGAGTGGGTGTCAAACGAAGTCCCTTCAAACTTCCTAGGTTTCCTCTAAAATAACTAAAGCGGCAAAGTTACAGTTACAAGCATGAATGATCTATGTATCAATAAAAATCAAGCACCAATTTAGTAAATTCCTCCCAAAACCATCTAGCAAAGAATATGACAGCCCACCCCATATTTGAAAAATTAATGCATACTACCCACTGCAGAAAAACATAATATAAGCGTGGCTATCGATTGAAATCAGTTTAAAACTGCCGAGGTTTCCTCCAAAATGGATGGAGGAGCATTAGATGAAGTGGTCAGAATAGAAGAAGTTGTTTGTGAACCACCTATTTCTGGACCTATTGCAACTTGATTAGGGGTGTGGCTATAAAAAGTTAGTGTTAATAGATATTGAATAATTATATATGCGCTGCTATTTATGTAACTAGCCCTAGAATGATTAGACCTTTACATTACTGGGCCTATTAGGTCTTAGTTAAGTTAGGAGATTTACAGATTTGTGGCATTAGGGTAATGGTTTATCTTTTTGATCCCATTTAACATGATTTTGTAAAATTGACACTCTGTTGATAATATTCGGAAGGAAGTACCCATCAACTCCTCTTCTTTCACTTCCACCTTCGTCATATAGGTCCTCAATGTGTATTGGTGAATTCATGTAGAAAACATACTGTGTCACATGATCGCTACTCAGGGTATATCATTTTTTATTTATAAATCGGGTGAAAATCATTTACACCCCCTACTTTTCTATAAAAATCAAACCCTCCGCTCAACTATCGATACATATACTGAGTCGAGAATAATAACAGTTTAAGCTAGTAAACTTCATAGTCTCATGAATATAGAGCATTTTTTTTGCTAATTTTAAATATTCGATAAAGAACTAACACTTCAACTAATAGCAAAAAAGTTTAAGTCAATAAAAAGAAATCTAGGGGTGTAAACGGCTCGAGTAGTTTTTATCCAATGGGTAAAGTTGTTTTACTTACATATCATGAGTGTGAATATGGTCAAGTTAATCTAAGGTAACGTGCAGAATCCATCAGCCTAAGAGTGGTTTACCTAGCTACACTCGCTAGAGCTTGGCGCATAAAGTAGTAACTCATTTCACTAACAGAAATATATCTTATTTCAACGAAAAAAGACTACTCAGAGGTTTTCGACCGATTCGATCGAAAATTAACAAACCTTCTTTTTAAATTTATTTTAATTATGTTTGGACTGAGATGCGGCCGAAATATTTAATGGTCCATTCCGCATATTTATTTTAATTTTTTTTTAGTTTTTCAACTAATTCTATCGGTGATGGTTTTTATTTTTATTTTATCTATGCCTATTTTCGACCGAATCAGTTGGAAGCTCTTTTTATTTACCCGACCCAATACTATTTTTCCTATTCTCTTTCTTCTCCTTTTCCCAAAAAAAAAAAAAATTATCGAATCTCTGCCCTTTATAACTCGCCGCTGGTCAACCATTATGTCTCGCCGTCCCGTGATTCTGGTACATTTGTGCTTCCTCTTTCTTTTCCTTTTCTTTTCTTCTTTCCCAAAATAATAAAATCGTAACCCAATTTTGTTTTCCCTAAATGGTAGGGCAGCAACCCGTCCTCACTAGATCTCCGCCCTCACTGGTCCAACAGCCGTTACCGGATCTACCAAGTTAGTTCATTATTTTTTTTTATTTATTTTTGCTTATTTGGTGTTACCAGATCTGGACCGCTTGGATAAAGCATTTCTTAACTGTCTAGCACTGTTTTTATTTATCTATTAGCATGAAGGTTTTTTTTCTTATCTCTGGAATGATTTTACAATAGTGATTAATGAAGCCTAGACAATTTTCTTTTGTGCGAGTATGTAAAATTTCCGCTGATGTTTTTCTTTGGTTAGTATTGTTCCTTTGATAGTTAATGATTAGAATTTACAAAGTTCTTTTTGAAAGCTAACCCTCTGTATGTTGAAGGATTCTTTGGCTTGGATTGGGAATTCTGGTCCAACTGCTGATGTTTTCTTAAAATACTTGATGTTTAAATCTGCTGTATGAATCTTAAGTCGTAACTTTAAGTTAAATGTGCATTGATATTGGTTAAGTTTAGTACCTCAGTTCAACTCTAAGGCTGGTGAATTTCAAGTAAAAGTTTAACATATCATGTGTTAATAGGTTAAAAATAAGTATAAGTTCATATATATATATATATATATATATATATATATATATATATATATAGCATTTAAGAAAGTTTTTGAAAATACAAACAAAATTTCAAGAAAGGTTCTTAGTTATTTATCAAAATCTGCCATATAACGCAAAGTACTACACTTGACAAAAGCTAATAAAACTGAATTGAGAGCTCACTATGTATTCAACAAGATTATTAAAGGATGGGTACAAATTTGATAGATATGTTGTTGGTGGACAATGGATTGCCCTTACGAAAATTTAGTAGTATAGCAAATATCCACGGCTAAGGTTAAAAGACTGACGGTGTCAGAGTGGGATATTATTTATTTATTTCATTATCTTTCACTTTGATTTTAGCTATAATGATTAAATTGATTAATTTAATATATCTTCAATTGGTTTTAATTGGGAGTTGGAACGTTTTCCATTTCACTTTAGTTTTCATTGGGAATTTTGCTCATGTTTAGTAAAAAAATTTATGAATATGTAGTTAACACTTAACACCTTACAGATATGTACTTTGTTAATTAGTAAACACCTCTGGCTTATGAAGTGATGCTAGATCAGAGCTTTAGGAAATGATGACGTTGCCTTGAATTATTGTCTTAATCTTTTCCAAATTACTAGTGTTTCATAATAAATTATTTTCTTTGGAGTAGAGAATTAATATATATCTCAATTTTTTAAATGTTGTAATCTTTGTGTAGATTTAGAACATGAAAATCGTAGTTGGATGTATAAAAGAAATTATTTCGGATGGCGGCGGATGAAGTTTGAATTTGTAGAAGGTGTTGAAGAATTTCTTAATAAGGCGAAAATACTTGATGAATTTATAAGGCACTAATCAGTATCTGTTGAATTAGATATTTTGAAGAATGACAAACAAAGGATTCAGTGACTTAGAGAAGAACTTAATCCTTGATGAGAAGGACATGATGAAAAGATTTTGTAGAATGCAAATCCATGCAGAACTAGGGGTAGTGGCGCGTAGGCTTATGCGCATCCTAGTCAGGTAAAAGAAGTTGTGCCGGGGCTGTCTTATTGAAGTGTGAACAAGAGTTAGTGCTGAACAAAAGAAGTATCACAGGGAAATCTGGACTTGTCATGTTTACAAGGTTTCCTAGTGAAATACTGCTAGGGTTACAAAGCCCATATAAAAGCAAGTAATTGAGGCAGCCGATCTCAGTTATTCACCACAAGAGTTCAGAGCAAACACAAGGCGAATTCAATAACTCTTAAAGTGACGTAACTGTTGAAGACAACCAGTGAAGAACTAAGAGCAAAAGTAGTGAATCGGTTTAGGTTCTTTATTGGAGTTGTCAGAGTTTTTATGCTTTGATTGTATTACCTATCTGCTTATGTTAGAAGTCATTGTAATAGGTAAACTTTGAGTGATTATTTTGTAAAGCTAGCGTTTAGCTTTGTTGAGTGATTAGGGTACAGAGTGTAGCCCCTTCGTTACAGTGTTTGTAGTTTAAAACTTGCTCTTCATGTTAGTGAAGCGGTTTCAAAATCCCAGAGTGTAGGTCGTGGTTTTTCTTCCTTGAGCAAGGAGTTTTCCACGTAAAAATACTGTGTCTTTTGGATTGCTATTTACTTTTATATTTGTGTTTTTCCGTGGAGGCAACAACTCAAGAATAGAGTTCTTGCAATTAAGAGTCAGGTTCTTCGGTGGAAATCGGAGGATACTATTAAACCCCCTCCTTCTAGTGTCTATAGAAGGTGCTTAGAGTATAAGAAGTAGTATTAGAGCAGGTCGTCTCGTTTTAGGTTAACACCTTGAGAAGGATCAAATCATGAGTGCACCACCTACAATTACTGAAGGAAAATCGGTTATGAAGCCTCCACAGTTCAATCGACAATACTACGCTTGGTGGAAAAACGGAATGGAGAACTACATTTGTGCAGAAGATTATCCACTATTAATAGTTTCTGAAGGAAATCTGACTCCTACCAAAATTGTTGGTAAAGGAGTTATTGCTCGTACTGAACCAAAGGAAAGATCTGAGTATAATGATGCTTATTACAAGATTATAGAAAAGAATCACAAGGCCAAGAGGCTTATAATCTGCAGACTAGGTCCTAAAGAGTTCAACAGGGTTTTATCTTACAAGACCGTTAAAGAAATTTGGGATGCCTTGGGAGTCGCTCATGAAGGAACCACTGAAGTCAAGGACTCAAGAAGAAGAATGCTATAAAGACAATTCGAGCTGTTCACAATGGGTCAGAAAGAGTCAATACAGGATATGATGACAAGGAAAACCATTATCACAAAAGAGATGAGATCTCTGGATATGGAACTCCCGGAAGTTGAAATAGTTGATAAAGTGCTGAATGTCTTTCCTGACTCTTGGGAACCAAAGATGACTACTATAATTGAGTCAAAACCACGGAAATCTATCAAGTTAGAGGAACTGATGGGTAGTTTGAAGACTCATGAGATGATGAAGGAGTCGAAGAACAAATCAATGACTAGACCCTCGCACTTGAGGCAGCTGAGGAACCTGAAGAGTACGTTGACTTACAATCAGTTAAAGCAGCTATGGTCAGTGCTCTCAAATAGAAGTTTAGTTTGGGTAAGTTCAAGAGGCTCAAGAAAAACACCAAAGATAATGCTGGGAAAAAGAACATAGTTGACAGTCCAGACTACTCAGGGTGCTTTAAATGCTTCAAGAAGGATCATGATGTTATGGATTGTCCACCTAACTTTAGAGCAGAAAGAAGGAAGATGAAGAAAGTTTTTTATTCAACTTGGGGACCAACTGATAGTGAGTCTGATGGAGAGAAAAGGAATCAGAGGATGAATCTCCTCTAGCATTGAAAGGACTGACAGGTGAAGACTCAGATGGGGTTGGTTCACCTGAAATAAGAGAAGGAAGAAATCATTTCAGACCTCCCTTGTTTGATGGAATTAGTTATAGATGGAGGAAGAAAATGAAAGTATTTCTTCAGGCCATGGACTACAGCCTTTGGTTGATCGTAAAAGGAGGATCCCATATCCCTGTAAAAAGAGGTGCCAATGAATCCCTGATTCCAAAACCGGTAGAAGAACTGGACCCACAAGTGTTGGATTGTCTTCAAGAAAATGCCAAAGCTATGTTGTATCTCAAGAATGGAATGACTTTTGATGTACTAGCTAAGGTGATGGATTGCAAATCTGCCAAAAAAATCTGGGAGAAACTGAAAGAGTTCTACAATGGAGATAGTCAGAAGAAGGAAGCTGCTCTCATGGCAACCGATGGAGAAAAAGTGGCTCACTCAGCTGAGGTATGTTTCATTGAATTGAATGAAAAATTACATACATACTCACCTGACAATCTGATACTGATAACTGCCACCTTAATTGAGGGCTATGAAAAGGTAGAGTCTGAGAAAGGTAAACTATCTGATACTTTGTTTAACTTAAAAACTAGGTGCAAGAACCTTGAGGAAGCAAATGCTGAATTTGAAGAAATAAATGCTTCTTTAAAGGGATAGGCTCTTGTATCTAATTCTAAGATCTCAGAACTTGAACTTGAACTTGAACTAAAAAGATGAAGAATGCAAATAGTAAGCAGGTGATCAGTGAGGTTCAAACTTTTCTTGAGAATGAGCTTAAAAGAAAAAATGAGATTCTTTATCAAGAAACTGAAAAGAACAGAGTTCTTAGAAAAAAGGTTGAAAGGGCTGACTATGAACTCATCAGATTAACCAATTGGAACAAATTTTCAGAGAAAATGAATTGGGTTCTTTAAAATCAAGTCCAAGGAAAGAAAGATTTAGGTTATAGGAAACCACTGCCTCCCAAAAGCAAATATACAGGCCTACCTTGCAACATGCTTTAAACCTTCTGTGGTAACACAGGTCACCTGAAAGGAAACTACATAAAAATTAGCAAGGTTAAATCAAAGAACATAAAATTTGATTTACCTGATTGAGCTAAGAAGGACTTAATTCATCGATTCTCTCATAAGAAGGGACCTAAGGTTGTCTAGATTCCTAAATCTAACCCTTGATTTGTTTTGCAGGCTGGAGTAAGAGTGAACAGCCCAAGCTGGATTCTAGATAGTTGGTGTTCAAGGCATATGACAGGAGATAGAAGAAATTTTTTCTCACTCGCAGCATTTCAAGGAGGTAGTGTAGCCTTCGGAGGTGGAAAGAGGGGGAAAGAGGTTCATGTTCGTGATAGTTGATGATTACTCGAGGTATACATGGACTCTGTTCCTAGCATCCAAAGATGAAGCATTTGACAGTTTTGAAGAATGGGCTGGGATTGTGCAAAAAAGATTAAGTTAGAATCGATAAGGATCAGATCAGTTCATGGTACAGAATTTGAAAATGCTAAATTCTCTGAGTACTGTACTCAATATAGTATTGATCACAACTTCTTAGCTCCAAGAACCCTACAGAAAAATGGAGTTGTAGAGAGGAACAGATCTTTGAAAGATATGGAAAGAGCCATGCTGTATCAAGTGTGTCTTGCGAGAAATTTCTGGGCTGAAGCAGTCAACACAACATGTTACTTATTGAACAGGTGTTCTATAAGAGATATTCTTAACAAAACTCCTTATAAACTTCTCAGACAAAGAAAGCCAAATATGCCTCACTTGAGGCCATTTGGTTGCAAGTGTCTCATACACAATAATGGTAAGGAGGCTCTGGTAAATTTGATGCAAGAAGTGATAAAGCAATCTTCCTGGGATATTCCACACAGAGTAAAGTAGTGTTCAACAAAAGAAAACAGACAGTTGAGGAAAGCATGCATATGGTGTTTGATGAGTCAGACAAAGTAGTTGCATAAAAAGAAGGAGATGATCAGGCTATAGGTCTTGCAAGAGAAGATCCTGCTGAAAGCTTAGAGAATCCAGAAGGAAAGGAAGAGCGAGGTGATAAAAATGGAGAATTAACTCAGGGGGAACAAGGAGTCAATATGCCAAGGGAACGGCTGATTAGGATGATGAACCAACTGAGGAAGAAGGACCTATTCAAAATACAGATGCATGTCCTTCCCATAAAAATACAGTCAAAACCCTGGAAGTATAAAGCACACATCCTTTGGAAAATGTGTTATCGGAGTTGGATGCTAGGATTATGACTAGGCCTGTTTTGAAGAACTTCTGCGTGTTCTTTGCTTTCCTATCCTCTATGGAACTAAAGAATGTAAAGGAAGCTCTAGAGGATCCAGACTGGGTAATAGCAATGCAGGAGGAGCAACATCAAATCGAGAGGAGCAAGGTGTGGCATCTAGTTTCGAGACCTAAGGACAGATCAATCATTGGAACCAAATGGGTGTTTAGAAATAAATTGGATGAACATGGCATAGTTACCAGGAACAAAGCCAGGTTGGTAGTTCAAGGTTACAACCAAGAGGAAGGAATTGTCTATGGTAGGAATTTTGCACCAGCGGCTAGGATGCAAGTCATAAGAATGCTGATTGCCTTTACTACATATATGAAATTTACACTATATCATTCTTAAATGGCTATCTGAATGAGGAAGTATATGTGGTACAACCACATGGGTTCTTGAACAGTGGTTTTCCTAATCATATATACAAACTTGATAAGGCTCTCTATGGTCTGAAACAAGCACCCAGAGCTGGATATGAGAGGTTATCAGGTTTTTTGCTCAAAAATGATTTTTCTAGTGGAAAAATTGACAACACATTATTCTTGGAAAAAAAAGAAATGACTTATTGGTTGTCTAAGTAGGAGCTGCTGAAGAAGTTCGACATGGAAGGAGCTAAGGAAATGACTACCCCTATCGCTCATTGAACAAAGCTGGATATGGATGAACTTGGTCCTTCCACAAATGAGACAAAGTATAGAGGAATCATTGGGTCCCTTCTCTATCTTACTACAAGTCGTCCTAATATTGTTTATAGTGTAGGACTCTGTGCTAGATTTCAATCAAAACCCAAAGAGTCTCACCTAACTACTGTCAAGAGGATATTGAGATATTTGAAGGGAACTCAAGACCTATGTCTATGTTACTCCAGAGGTGGTACATTTGAGCTAATTAATTTTTTGCAGATGCAGATTATGCAGGGCATCTAGTAGATAGAAAGAGCACTTCAAGAATGGCACATTTCCTTAGTCCTTGTCTAGTTTTTTGGGCTACAAAGAAGCAGAACTCGGTAGCCCTCTCCATTGCTGAGGCTTAATTTGTTGATGCTGCATCCTGTTGTTCTCAGTTGCTATGGATCAAACAAAAAATGGAGAACTTTGGAATAAAATGTGGAGTTGTGCCTATTTTCTGTGAAAATACAAGTACTGTTAATATTGCCAAGAATCCAGTCCAGCATAAGAGAACCAAACACATTGATATTAGACATCATTTTCTAAGGGATAATGTTGAAAAAGGACTAATTACTATGAATTCATGCAGGATTGAAGATCAGATTGCTGACATCTTCACCAAGGCCATGAACAAAGTTCAATTTGAGAGGAATATGTTGGAGTTAAGAATGACCAAAATACATGGATGACCCGGCACCTAATTCCCAAGGTTTGGCTAGTTAAGTATTTATTATTCTGCTTGTGAATATTGTTGTTATAGTCCAGACTAAAATTATACTTTGTAAATATACATGGTTAACTGAGTCTACAGTGTAATATATAATGAATTCCCATTGAAGAACAAACTGAATACTTAGAGGGAACCGGGTACAACATAAGGAACTATGTCCAGGTACGTTCATGTAGCTGTTTATGTTAAGGTCTATCACTAAAATAATTTGTTCTTGATTGTGCATTTTTAAAACCTTCCTTATATGTGTAACTGCCTTACTTCATAGAAAAATCCTTTTTCAGTTACATTTTTAGAATTCAAACGTACCCCACTTGAATTGGGAAACTCCTCCCTGTAACCGTCACATCACCACTTTCCCGGTTTCCTAAAAACTCAAAAAGGTGGTTCGCTTTCAATGTCACCATTACTCTCTATTTCCTCGGTCATCACAGCCTCTCCCCTTTAATTTTTCCTCTTCTTACAATTCATTCAAAATAAGAAAATCCATCTTCTTTCTAAATCTCTCTCACTCAAACCATCCAAAACAAGACAATCATCCTTCTTCTAAAATTGTTCCAAGAAATCAATAAGATGTCTCAAACACAGTCAACCTCCGCCTCACCAGCAAAGACATCAGAAACTCAAACCTCACAAAAATCCTCAAAGAAGCCAAAACCAAGTGCTACAACTTTGGCTGAAAGAATTGCTAAGGCTAGGTAGAAGTTTCAGAATAGGGATGCACCCAAGAAATCGTCTGCAAAAATCAAAGGCTCAAGTTGTTGTACCTAGTGCTACTGAAGTGCAACCTACAAAGGTAAGGCCCGATGTGACTCAACCTGATTCTACTGTTTTGGATTCTATTGTCAGTCCTAAAAAACTAAGTACTGAGATTCTGGTAACTGGTATGGATGATATTGTGAGAACTGTAGACTCTGACAATGGAACTGATAGGGAAATGTAGAGGTGCTAGAAGAGAATGTTGTAGGAATGCCTATTGAGCCTAGGGTTAAACTTCATGTTCCTAGTCTGGTTGGAGAAATTGCTGATGTAAATGGTGTGAAAGTGGTGTTAGAAAAGGCAAGTGTAGAAGAGTCAATTGAATCTCAAAAGGGCGTAGTTGATGAACCTTGTTTAGAGGCTACTCCCTGAGAGAAAATACAGGAGGAGGTTGAGGTCAGTGGTCCAGTTGATAAAGGACCAACTCCTGTTGAAGTTATCTTAGAACAGGTACAGGAGGAAGTTGTGTTCGGTGGTCCAGTAGACGAAGGACCAACTCATGTTGAAGTGGCCGTGGAGAAAGTACAAGAGAAAGCAGTGCTCAGTGGTCCAGTTGAGAAAGGACAAATATTTGCTGAAGTTGTGAAGGAATCTGAGAAAGAACTTGTGTCTTCCTCAGTTCCTAATGCAACTGATGATGCAAATTAAATTGGACTGATTCTGAAGACGATGAAGAAAAGGATACTCTGGTGGAAAATGTAAGTACCAAGAAAGTGAAGGAGATTCCAGAGAAAAGTTTTAAAAAGAAGTTTGGTGAAGAGGATGAAAAGTTAAGTACCAAGAAAGTGAAGGAGATTCCAGAGAAAAGTTTTAAAAAGAAGTTTGGTGAAGAGGATGAAAAGTTGTTGGAGAAGGAAGAAGAGGATGAAGTAGCGTTTGTTAGTAAAACAAATCCTATAAAAGAGAAAAAAAAGAGATTGGTGAAAAGGGAAAAGCAGTGAGCATGAGTGTTGACACCCAATTTTTTCCCTCCTTTTTCTAAAATCGTCTGTAGATCAACTTAAAGGTGCAATTTGGCTATTTGTGTAAAATGTGTATTAAAAGCATGCATTTACGTGTGTTATCCTCTACTTATATAGTACGTACTTAAATGTGACTATATTATGTAATTTTGCATCATTTAGGCTATTTGTCAAAATATGATTGTTTGGCAATTTTGGTACATTTATAGCATTTAGTAATTATTTTTAAATATTTATACTTAATTAATTTAATTGGTATTTCAATTTGCTTTTGCGTGTGCATTTTTACTATGTGTCCACCCATTTTATACAATATATTTATATTTTCTATTTATTAGCACCTTTAAGGAAAATATTAGCCAATTCATTTTCACTTCGTGATTTGTCGTATTCTGAGTTCCTTCTAAATTTAAATATGTGCAAATCTTCCTTTTAAAAGCGTTTATCTTAAAAATTTTCCTACGAATCTAGACAATAGTCTGTCTAGGTACGTCTATTATGTTCGAATTGATTACTATTTTCTTCCAATTATTTAGTTTTAATTTTGATATTCTCATATTCATATAATTATTATTTACATTTCAAAATATTTCTTTTCCATTATTTTAAAATTCCTTTTGAACCTAGATGAGTCTTCGTCTAGATACGTTCATTATTTACACCTTATCTTTTCCTTTCCCTCCTATTATATTTTTAATCAATTTCCAAAATATATCCTAATCTTATTCTTAAAACTCCTCCAATGTCCCTACCCCACTTTTAATACCAAGTTCATCCCCTAAATCACTTTCCTACCTTCCCCACATTGGAAAGAATTCAAAACTAAAAATCAAATCCAAATCATCCATAATCCCCTCTCCTATTTTTAGAAATTCCCCAACAACTATTTTTTTTTTTTTTTGTGTTCTTCTTTAAAAAAAGAAGACCATTTTGTTTTCTGGGAGTCATTATCAATTATTCAAAGAAAGCACACAACCAACATCCTCATCAGGACAATACACGAGAGAGAGAACACAGTACACGCATACCCAACTCCTTCCTGGTCATCTCCTTCCTCATAGATAACTACACCAGCGAGCTTCACCTCTCTTCTTCTCTTAAAAACCATCAAAAGCACAGTATCAAAATCTATACACACACCATTCTTGCACAGACCCCTCATCTTCTCCAAAAAACCAAACACACTTAACACACAAAATTAGAACACACAATACACAAAATCATACAAACCCCACATACGAAAATTGTAAAACAAGATACAACCTTCATCATCGTCTCCTCATCTCTCTCTTTTCTATCACCATACCCAGAAACCACCACACCCACACATCCACCAAAAACAGATCCAAACAGAAACATTTTTACACACATACAAAATCGAATACTAACAGGGGTCGGGGAGTGGTGTAAAAACGATGGAGAGCACAGAAACAGATTGGGGACAGGGATAAGGGGTTCCAGCGGAAAACCCATTTCTAATCCGCTTCGTATCATAACCCACCGTAGGGATCCTGTTCTCGTGATCTCTTGCCAATTTATGATTGAAATCGAAGAGGAGACGGCGGAGGCGAGTCGTAGCGACGCCACCAAAAGCAGGCTAGATGTCGCTCCTCGTTTACTTTCCTCGCCGGCGAACTACAATATCAGGCTCTGATCCGTCGTTTACATGTTTTGGACTTGGAACCCCATGTTCTGGGTTTAATTGTTTCACTGCTGTTGCGTTCTCAGGTGTACTCATTCCCTTTGGCCTGCCTTTGAACTTGTTTCGATTGCCCTTATGGACTTTCTCTGTTTGGCCGTCGGTTTGGATCTATTGTTGTTCACTGCTGTTTGTATTGCTTTGATACGCCCGATTGACCAAATCTTATGTGGCTTTATTGTTATTATAATCAATTCTTCCTGTCACTGGTGCTACTGATTAGCTTCTATTATTTAAAGAAAATACAACCTTGGATCCTGTGACGCTTTACTGATTTGAACAGTACAAATCGGCAAGAAAAGATGACAAATGCACTCAAGGTCTTGGTGTTCGACAAAAGCCAACATTCCTTTCTGTCGCACAACACAATCTATTCCTTACACAACATCTTTACCACTTTTCATGGACATTCAACTCCTCACCTCCCGCTTAAGCAAACATCGGTCGTACGACCAAAATCCTTGCCTTGACTGCTACATAAAGCACTTAGGCGATCTCTTGTGATATCTATATGATCTATCACAACCTCCAAATTCAAGCGCTAATCTATTATCAACGGTCTAGGCTTTCTCTTAAGCTCACGTACCATTTTGCTTCAAGTCTTTGCTAATATGCCCACACTATTTTGTGCATTTCACCAATTTGTTACGGTTGCTTCGCGTTTGGACACCGAAATTGGTCAAGAACCTGCATTCGAGAAAAAGCCAAAATGGCAAGACAACCTAAAAACACTTTCCTCTACAACAAAGTCCTTTGAACCACCAACATATAACACCAAGAGCATTCAGACAATCCCAATATCGTACAACCTGCATTATACGAGAGTCACAACAAAGAAACCCGATCACTATACGGCAAAGCTCACAAGCCTCACATCTTTATTCCTTTGGCTCAGTCAATAGACACCACACCAAACTTACACAACAAATAACCTCCCCTCCATCAAGACTTCCAACTACAACCTTGCCAGGCTCAAAACAATCAAAGGCATACAAAAAGACAAAACCTCATATCTTCACTCCTTTGGCTCAGTCGAAAGCCATTGCAACCAGCAGACAAACTACTCCCTGGATACCCATTTCTCAGTTTGATCCGATAAGATCTAAGCTCGTCACTCAAACATTCCATATCATGACACCGCAAGATACCCAGCACTGAAACACAAAATTCAGAGTATGATCGACCCAAAACAGTGGTACAACAAAAACCGACAAAGGGAAACTACAACTCCCAAACCACAAACAAAATTTCTACAAAGGCCAATCTATCAAAGTTAGCTCCATGACTTTCAAAAAGAAAAGAATGAAACATGAAGACATCCCATCACAATTAAAAAAAAATACAATCTTGGACAATCTCCAAATCCGGCAAAATCAAAATATCATACCTAGTCTGAGTATAAAAAATATCCACATACTCATAGTCATCAATACATCCAATTGTCATACTAAAGGGCGAATGTAGATAGCCAACACATTTGAGTTCAGTGCAAGGCAACCACCTTTTCTCGGTGATCTGTAATAAACAATAAACTGGGGTAGAATTTTTGAGGATCCCCTCAAAAATTCCAAAGACGCAAACATGACACTGGGGAGAAATTTTTTAGGTTCCCTCCTTACAACAGAAACATGATACTCTCCTTAGCACGTCGCATGACATAACAATAGCCTTTTACTTATTGCACTTTACTCTTGACGCATCGACTGAGGGTACACAGCCCAATGTCGAATTTTGTACTTTCATTTTTTGCTGAGGGTACACAACCCGAAGCATCGACTGAGGGTACACAGCCCGATGTCGATTTGTCATTCAAATTAGCTGAGAGTACACAGCCCGAAGCGCTGACTGAGGGTACACAGCCCGATGTCGATTTGTCATTTAAATAAGTTGAGGGTACATAGCCCGAAGCATCGACTGAGGGTACACAGCCTGATGTCGATTTGTCATTTAAATTAGATGAGGGTACACAGCCCGAAGCGTCAAGTGAGGGTGATAAGGATCAAAACTAAACGCGGAAAATAAAGATAGAGAGCGAGACACTACTCGAACTCCCTACGAAGTAACCTCGGGGAACTTGTCCCGAGATACCCTCGTATCGGTGTCAAGAAGGACCTACACTATGCAACCACCCTCGAGTCGCACCCGGGACTCGCAAGCAGAATGATCAGGTTTTCGGTTCAAGACTCAACTAGGTTCCACTAGTGAATTCAAGCAACCAAAGAAAGGGTTTCTTCAATAAAGAGATAAACTCTATTCATCATTCATAAGGTTCAAAGGTAAGCTAATGTTTGAGGAGGCTAAGTGAAGTATTTATAGGCTTCACTTAGTCATACTAAAAGGTCTAAAGTACCCCCAAAGTGGGTTAAAACAAATAAGGCCACGCAGGGCCATAGTTGGAAGTTCATGCAAAAAGAAGTAAAATATCCCGCATGCTGAAACAGGGGGAGGCGCTCCGCCTTAGGATGAGGCGCTCCGCCTCCAGCTGATGAGGCGCTCCGCCTCAGGATGAGGCGCTCCGCCTTCTTCTGTTCAGCTCTCTGCTTTTTGGTAGGCGCTCCGCCTTAGCTTTGAGGCGCTCCGCCTCCTTCTGGAACTTGTGCAAGAGGCTCAAAATGAGCTTGGGGTGGATCCCCTTGGAGCCCAAGTGTTCCTCCATCCATGGTGCTCAAAAGCATGATCCTCGAGCTACTCTCGGAGCCTCCTTCCATATCCCTACAAGTCAAGTGAAGATGGGTGTCTTGAATCAACTTAGCTTGACTCCTAGTGAACGGCCTTGAGGTCATATGCCCCGCATCATCCTCCCCTTCTTGGGAAGGTTTCGTCCTCGAAACCATGGCTTCCTCCTCTCCGGCATCACCATCTCCTACATCACAAGGGATCAAGTCAGTCACATTAAAAGTATTAGACACGTTGTACTTACCGGGTAGATCAATCACATAGGCGTTGTTGTTGATCTTGGAAAGCACTTGAAAAGGACCATCTCCACGGGGTGCCAACTTCCCTTTCCTAAGGTTTGGAAACCTTTCTTTGCGGAAGTGCACCCACACCCAATCTCCCTTTTTGATCTCAAGCTTCTTCCTTCCCTTGTTCTTCTTGGAAGCAACCTTGGCATAGGCTTCCTCCAAGTTCTTCTTGGCTTTAGCATGGAGCTCAAGCATAGCCTTTGCTTGGCTTTTCCCTTCAAAATTAACAACCATTTCTCTTGGCAAAGGGGTTAGATCAATGGGAATCAAAGGATTAAAACCATACACACATTCAAATGGAGTCATGCCAACCAAGCTATGCAGAGTACGATTGTAGGCAAACTCCATGAGGGGTAATTTTTCAACCCACGTCCCGGCCTTACCTCGGGTCATGGCCCTTAGAAGAGCACCCAAAGTCCGGTTTACCACCTCGGTTTGCCCATCCGTTTGTGGGTGGTGGGACGTAGAAAACAAGAGCTTGGTTCCAAGGGCACCCCACAAACTTCTCCAAAAGTGGCTTAGGAACTTGGTGTCCCTATCACTTACGATAGTTTGAGGCACACCATGCAATTTCAAGACATTGTCAATGAACAAAGAGGCAACATGTTGTGCATAATCACACTTCTTGCATGGAATGAAGTGAGCCATTTTGGAGAACCTATCCACGACAACATAAATGCTATGATGGCCCCCCTAGACCGTGGCAAGCCCATCACAAAATCCATTGATATATCAACCCACGGACTAGTAGGCACGGGGAGAGGAGTATACAAACCATGGGGGTTAGCTTTATATTTCGCATGCTTGCACTCAAGGCAATTTTTGCAAAGCTTTTCAACTTGGACCCCCATCTTTGGCCAATGGAATTGTTCCATGAGAATGGCCAAGGTCTTGTTTCTCCCAAAGTGTCCCATCAAGCCCCCACAATGAGCTTCACGAATCAACAATTCCCTCTAAGAGGACTCGGGAACACACACTTTACCATTTTTAAAGATATATCCATTAACCCATTGGTATTTTTCAACCCTTTCCCCCTTCTCAAGAGCTTCATGAATGCTCTTTAGCTTAGGGTCATGAGCATACATCAATTTAATGCTCTCAAAACCCATGAGCTTGGAGGCTAGGGTGGTGGCTAGAGCGAACTTTCTAGAAAGCGCATCCGCCACAACATTGTCTTTCCCTTTCTTGTATTGGATAACATTGGAAAAAGACTCAATGAATTCAACCTACTTGGCATGTCTCTTATTGAGCTTTTCTTGGCCTCTTAGATGCTTGAGTGACTCATGGTCACTCTTGATGACAAATTCTCGAGGCCAAAGGTAGTGTTGCCAATGGGCAAGGGCTCTCACAAGGGCATACAACTCCTTGTCATACGTAGAGTAATTCAAGGAGGCCCCTTTCAATTTCTCACTAAAGTAGGCGATGGGTTTGCTATCTTGCATTAAAACACCACCAATTCCCACCCCCGAGGCATCACATTCAACCTCAAATGCCTTTCCGAAGTCGGGCAATTGCAATAGAGGGGCGGTACTCAACCTACTTTTCAACTCTTGGAAGGCCTTCTCTTGAGGCCCTCCCCAAACAAAAGGTTGGTCTTTCTTCACCAATTCGGTGAGTGGAGCGGCAATGGAGCTAAAGTCTTTCACAAAGCGTCTATAAAAACTAGCAAGACCATGAAAGCTCCTCACTTGAGTCACGGTAGTAGGAGTAGGCCAATCACGTATGGCCTCTACCTTAGACTCATCCACCTCCACTCCTTGGGCACTCACAACAAACCCAAGGAAGACTACCTTCTCAACACCAAAGGCACACTTTTTAAAATTAGCATAAGAACTTGCCTAAGGTGATCAACATGGTCGTCTATTGATTTGCTATAGATCAATATATCGTCAAAGTAGACGACCACAAACTTGTTGATGAATGGCTTTAGAACATGGTTCATTAGCCTCATGAAAGTACTAGGTGCATTGGAGAGCCCAAAGGGCATCACCAACCATTCATAGAGACCAAACTTGGTCTTGAATGCGGTTTTCCATTCATCACCGGGTTTCATCCGGATTTGATGGTAGCCGGACCTAAGGTCAATTTTGCTAAACACACATGAACCACTCAATTCATCTAACATATCATCAAGTCGGGGAATAGGATGACGGTACTTTACCGTTATTTTGTTCACGGCCCGACAATCAACGCACATCCTCCAAGTGCCATCCTTTTTGGGAACAAGGATCACGGGTACGGCGCAAGGACTCAAGCTCTCCCTCACCAAGCCTTTAGTGAGCAATTCATCAACTTGCTTTTGCAATTCTCTTGTATCCTCCGGATTGCTCCTATAAGCCGGCTTGTTTGGGATTTGGGATCCCGGGACAAAGTCTATTTGATGTTCAATGTCCCTCAAAGGAGGAAATCCATCCGGCATCTCATCCGGGAACATGTCCCCAAAATCCTTCAAGACATTCTCAAACACACTAGGCAAAGGGTTAGAAGAAAAATCATAATTAGAGTTTAGGATCATACCTTTGTGCACTAGGCATAGGAGAAATTTGGTGCCATCATTTCCTTTTAAGATCTCTCCCGGTTGCATCATGGCACAAATGCCACCGGTAGAAGAAGAAGGTAGGATTGCCACCATGTTCTTGGACAAAGGGCTAGTCTCAATGATTGACTTGGCCTTTGCCACCTCCCTCAACTCCCTCATCCTATTGTAGTCATCACTCACTTGTTTGGGAGTTAGGGGCTTCAACACAAATTTCCTTCCTTCATGTTGGAGCGTGTAAGTGTTGACACACCCGTCATGAACCGCTTGTCGATCAAATTGCCAAGGCCTTCCAAAGAGAAGGTGGCGAGCTTGCATGGGCACAACATCGAACAAGTGTTCATCAACATAACTTCCCATTTTGAACTTGATCATTGCTTGCTTCACTACCTTCAACTCCCCACATTCACTTAGCCATTGTAATCGATAGGGCTTGGGATGTTTCACGGTAGGCAATTTCAATTGGGTTATAAGAGATTGACTCACAACATTAGTACAACTCCCGGAGTCAATGATCATAGAGCACACAACATCCTTGACACGACACCTAGCATGGAAAAGGTTTTCCCTTTGCAAGGTTTCGCTATCCTCCACAATCATAGCTCCTAGGCTCCTCCTCACAACTAGGAAAGTATGAGGTTCCTCATCCTCCACCGTGTCATCTTGATCATCCTCCTCTACTCCCTCATCTCCCTCTACTCCCTCATCTCCCTCCGGTTCACTCTCTTGTTCATAAGCATTATCACCAACAACCATGGTCCTCTTCGTAGGACATTCCTTAGCAAAGTGTCCATACCCCTTGCATTTGTGACATTGAATGGAAGAAAAAGTAGGAGTATTCAATTGGGTTTTAGAATTACCTCCAACATTGGGTGTGTACCTCTCAAACGGCTTCTTCACATCTTTGCTAGCACTTGCTCCGCTAGGGCCACTCGCATTTGTGAATCTTGCATTGGGAGTAGGATTTTTCCAATCCTTTTGTTTGTTCATGGAAGTAGAAGTGTTGCTCTTGTAACGGTTGGACTTCTCTTTGTCAAGCCATTGCTCGGCTTGAATAGCGGCATCAAGGACTTCTTGAAGTGAAAGATAAGCATGCAATCTCAATTGGGAAGCTATACCACAGCTCAAACCATTCATGAAACGGATCACGGCTTGCTCCTCATCTTCGGTGTCCATATCCAAAGCCATTCGAGTTTTTTCAAACTCATCATAATATTCATGCACCGTCTTGACACCTTGCTTCAACTCATATAGTTTCTTGAGTTGTTTTTGACGATATCTAGGAGTGATGTACTTGATACTCATGATACCCTTCAAGTCATTCCAACCCACATTCACGGGAATTCCCGCTCTTCTCCTTGATCTCTTGACGGATTCCCACCAAGTAGATGCATAGGACTCAAAGGATGAAATAGCATAAGTACCCTTCTTGTCATCGGTCATGTCATTTGTGTCAAACATCCTTTCCATGAGTAGTACCCATTGAATGTAGGCACTCGGATCACAATTCCCTTTAAAGGACGGGAGATTAAGCTTCACACTATTGAGGTTGGTGTTGTCACGACCCCCACGGAAAGGCTCCGGTTGGCCCCCATAGTGATCTTCATTCACACCATACTCCCTCCTCGCATTCCCTCCAACATACCCCATAGGTGGCCCTCGACCTCGGCCCCTACCTCTATCCACATTTCGACCCCAATTCATACCTCGCCTCGGTTGAAAGTGATCATCAAACCCATACGTATCATCACCATAATCGGCTTCCTCCTCTTCTTGAGCTTCATCGACTTGCTCAGGAGGTTGTACATTTCGGATGGGTCTTGGTAGTGGAATGTTTCTTGGGGGGTTATGCAAGATACGGGGAATGCCCGTTCGATCAATTCTCAATCGATCCTCCTTTACCCGTTGTTGATTGAGCAATTCAATGACATGGCTAACTTGCTCCGGGGTAAAGTTAGGAGTACTTGAGACTTCAACTTGGACACTCGGGGTCCTTTTCTCAACTTGGACACTCGGGGTCCCCTTCTCCGATTGGACATTGGAAGTCCCTTGCTCAACTAGAGCACTAGAGTTCACCCTCTCAAGGCTTTCAATCCTCAAGTTCATACTATCCAATTTGGCAAGGATAGTAGCAAGGGCACTCTTAGCAAAATCTTCGCCTTCGGTAGACATTGTACCTACACAAGTAACAAACGTTAGCAAAACAACCTCACGCACTCCCTCACAAGTGTTTCACTCGGATCACTCATTTAGTGGTGGTGGCTATTTCACTCTTGCTTGAATCCAAAGCTTCACTAAGTTGAATAGTAAACCTCAACTTAATCACTCGACTCAAAAGCCAAATGCACTCCGGGGTGAGTGGAGTTGATATGACTCTATTGGAACGATAAGCTCTTTAAGTGCGGACTTGAGTCAAAAGAGACTACGAGTCTTCTTTGAATTCTAGTCTCCGGTCTAGGCTTGAGTTTCCTAATAGCTTAGAAGGGCTAGCACAATTCAAGTAGGTAAGATTACTCAAAGAAGTACTAGCTAGATGCAATGCAATCAAAGAAACAAGAGATCCTACGAAAGACTACCCAAAGCAACAACTTCCAGAAGTAGGCGCCCCGCCTCGGAAGAGTAGGCGCTCCGCCTCTGGGGGAGGCGCTCCACCTCTTTGGAGGAGGCGCTCCGCCTCAGCAATTTCCAGAGAGGTCACAGACCTTAGGCGCTCCGCCTCAGAATCTAGGCGCTCCGCCTCCTGCAACCTTCAACACAGTTTCACTTCGGGTTTTCTTGGTTTTGCACCCAAAATTCCAACAATTCTCACGTTGTTTTAGAAATTCAAAGGTACCCCAATGTTGTTTCAATCACAAAGAACAAACCCCAACAACTTTTAACAAACCCCAATAAAAAACAAACAATCCACCATGTTCATCATCTTCAAGACTAGGGTTTCAAAATTTTCAAATTTTCAAAGGGTTTCAAATTTTCAAATCTTACGTTTCAACTTCAAATCTTGTGTTTAGGGTACCAAAAGAACGGGTTTTCAATAAGGAACAAACCCCAATAACAATCTCACAACGGGTCCAACAAACCAAGAATCTATGATCAAATTTTTTTGTGTTTTTCAACTTTTTCTATTTTTTTGTGTTTTTTCTTCTTTTCTTCAACAACAAACAAGAATCTAACGTAGAAACCAACCTAGGCACGAAGAATCAAGGGTCGGGGGTTTGTAGAAACAAAACCCGAGCCTTGCTCTGATACCAAGATGATAAGGATCAAAACAAAACGCGAAAAATAAAGATAGAGAGCGAGACACTACTCGAACTCCCTACGAAGTAACCTCGGGGAACTTGTTCCGAGATACCCTCGTATCGGTGTCAAGAAGGACCTACACTATGCAACCACCCTCGAGTCGCACCCGGGACTCGCAAGTAGAATGATCGGGTTTTCGGTTCAAGACTCAACTAGGTTCCACTAGTGAATTCAAGCAACCAAAGAAAGGGTTTCTTCAATAAAGAGATAAACTCTATTCATCATTCATAAGGTTCAAAGGTAAGCTAATGTTTGAGGAGGCTAAGTGAAGTATTTATAGGCTTCGCTTAGTCATACTAAAAGGTCTAAAGTACCCCCAAAGTGGGTTAAAACAAATAAGGCCACGCAGGGCTATAGTTTGAAGTTCATGCAAAAAGAAGTAAAATATCCCGCATGCTGAAACAGGGGGAGGCGCTCCGCCTTAGGATGAGGCGCTCCGCCTTCTTCTGTTCAGCTCCCTGCTTTTTGGTAGGCGCTCCGCCTCAGCTTTGAGGCGCTCCGCCTCCTTCTGGAACTTGTGCAGAGGCTCAAAATGAGCTTGGGGTGGATCCCCTTGGAGCCCAAGTGTTCCTCCATCCATGGTGCTCAAAAGCATGATCCTCGAGCTATTCTCGGAGCCTCCTTCCATGTCCCTCCAAGTCAAGTGAAGATGGGTGTCTTGAATCAACTTAGCTTGACTCCTAGTGAACGGCCTTGAGGTCATATGCCCCGCATCAGAGGGTACACAGCCCGATGTCGATTTGTCATTTAAATTAGCTGAGGATACAAAGCCCAAAGCGTCGACTGAGGGTACATAGCCCGATGTCGATTTATCATTTAAATTAGCTGAGAGTACACAGCCCGACGCGTCGACTGAGGGTACACAGCCCGACGTTGATTTTTTCATTTTAATTTTGCGGAGGGTACACAGCCCGATGCATCGACGGAGGGTACACATCCCGATGTCGAAACTAATACCGCGGAGGGTAGATAGCCCGATGCAAATTTTGACATTGTAACAGGAAGACAGCCTGGAGGGTAGACAGCCCAGGGAGAGAACAACATGACAAATGGTAGACAGCCCGGCGAAAGGATAGCATAACAAAGGGTGCGCAACCAAGATGAAAGAATGATAGGCAACCCTGCATGAAAAGATACATAGCTTAATACAAAAGGAGTATGCGGCCCGACGTGACAAGCACACATTTAAAGGACGAAAAGCAATGGACATACAATCCGGCGTCACACTGATGAGAAGCACTTAGCAAATGGATATCCCCCAGAGGAGAGGCACACATTCCCTAGCACTGAGCACCCGAAAGCGGACCAGACAAAGGAGAGCTCAACTCAACAGGAAAGTTTACTTTATCTTTGTTTTTATCTCAATTTGCATTTGTCTTGATTTTGTTATAGGGACTCTCCGATCTCTCAACAAACCCCAGCGTCCCACTCTCACACATGCTCCAAAAATTACTACCAATTGTCAACCACAAAGCCTCAAATATACCTCAAAGCATCATCCCAAGGCCCAATTCAAAAGGCCTATCTTACAGAAATACTTTTGTTACACCCCCAAGTTGCCTAGTTTGCCGAGTCCCAAAGCGTTCAAAGCTACAATTCCGTACTCGCATCAGTGATCTACCCAATCTCTCCTTGTCGATTGGGTACCAGCTCCGTATTCATTCCTATTCGTGCCTATCTGTTTAAATCGTGCATATTCATCGTGCTTTACTCCTCAATATTCCTCAGTTCATTCAAGACAATGTTGAGGACAAGATGACTTCTCTATCGAGTTATAGTGGTAAATGTGCCCATGTAAACCCCTCTTTATGGGTGTGTCGTGCACCACATCTTCATAACTAGGACGTTTACAAGCCTATTTCACCACACTGGATCTATCGATGTTATCTCGACTTCGACAACGCCTTCGTCGTACCTGCAAACTACCTATGCTGTCAAATTCCAACACGCCCAAAGCCAATCATCTCATACTCCCATAAGTAATCTGCCTAATCCATCATTATGAATTAGGAAGTTATTCTTGCATTTCCCTTCCAGCTAATACCTACTTTTTCCATTCAAACCTATCTGCGTCAATCGTGCGCGTCTTCGTGCTTAATCATGCCCATCTGCTTGAGTCGTGCGCATTTATAAAATTCGCTCCCTATATTCCTCAATTCAATCAAGGAAATATTGGTGGCGAGTTTACTCATTTATCGAGCCGAAGTGGAAACTATGTACATATAAACTCCTTTTTATGGGTGTGTAGCGCGCCACATCTTCATAACTAGGATGATTATTAGCCTCTTTTCCCACGCTCGATCTACTGATGTTATCTCATCTTCGGTAGTACCTTTACTCTATTCTTCATTTATCCCGCTGAAAGGCAAAGCATACACGAATCTAAACTTTACATACTTGGATAAGTTTAGTCTTTACATCCAAATCGTGCACCACAAACATTTCATACAGGCAACATGCCATTCTAGAGCTACACATGGCCTGATTCTCGTGAAACCCGAGATATGTAGGCAACTAAGAGACCGGGGTTCGGCCGAAAACACCCCAAAACTCCCAATTTCTCTTTTCAATCATTTTGCCCACCAATCATGACAAAATTGGCTACTTTGTCAACTATCTTGCCCGAAGATTCTTTTCATCATCCCCAGGCAAAGAGGGGCAGCTGTTGACACCTAATTTTGTCCCTCATTTTTCTAATATCGGTTATAAATCAACTTAAAGGTGTAATTTGGCTATTTGTGCAAAATATGCATTAGAAAGCATGCATTTACGTGTGTTATCGCCTACTTATAAATTACGTACTTAAATGTGGCTATATTACATAATTTTACATCATTTAGGCTATTTGTCAAAATGTGGTTGTTTGTGCAATTTTGGTACATTTATAGCATTTGGTAATTATTTGTGAATATTTACACTTAATTTATTTATTTGGTATTCCAATTTACTTTTGTGTGTATATTTTAACTATGTGACCACCCATTTTATACAATATATATACATATGTATTTATATTTTTTTATTTATTAGCACCTTTAAGGAAAATATTAGCCAATTCATTTCCACTTCGTGATATTCTCATATTCATATATTTATTATTTACATTTCAAAATATTTCTTTTCCATTATTTTAAAATTTCTTTTGAACCTAGACAAGTGTTCGTCTAGATACGTTCATTATTTACACCTTACCTTTCCTTTCCCTCCTATTATATTTTTAATCAATTTCAAAAATATATCCTAATCTTTTTCTTAAAACTCCTCCAATGTCCCTACCCCTCTTTTAATACCAAGTTCATCCCCTAAATTACTCTCCTATCCAACTTTTAATACCAAGTTCATCCCCTAAATCACTCTCCTACCTCCACCACTTTGAAAAGAATTCAAACCTAAAAGTCAAATCCAAATAATCCACAATCCCCTCTCCTATTTTTAGAAATCTCCCAACAACTAGTTTTTTTTTTTTTTTTTTTTTTTGAATTCTTCTTCTTTAAAAAAAGAAGACCATTTTGTTTTCTGGTATTCATTATCAATTATTCAAAGAAAGCACACAACCAACATCATCATCAGGACAATACATGAGAGAGAGAAACAATACACGCATACCCAACTCCCTCTTGGTCATCTCCTTCCACACAGATAACTACACCAGTGAGCTCCATCTCTCTTCTTCTCTAAAAAACCATCAAAAGCACAGTATCAAAATCTATACGCACACACACCATTCTTGCACAGACCCCTCCTCTTCTCCAAAAAACCAAACACACTCAACACACAACATCAGAACACACAATACATAAAATCATACAAACCCCACATACGAAACACTGTACAACGAGATACAACCTTCATCATCGTCTACTCATCTCTCTCTTTTCCATCACCATACCCAGAAACTGCCACACCCACACATCCACCAAAAACAGATCCAAACAGAAACACTTCTACGCACACACAAAATCGAACACAAACAGGGGTCGGGGAGTGGTGTAAAAATGATGGAGAGCACAGAAATAGATTGGGGACGGGGATAAGGAGTTCCACTGGAAAACTCATTTCTAATCCGCTTTATATCATAACCCATCATAGGGATCCTATACTCGTGATCTCTGGCCGATTTATGATTGAAATCGAAGAGGAGATGGCGGAGGCGAGTCGTAGCGACGCCGCCAAAAACAGGCTGGCAGTCGCTCCTCGTTTACTTTCCTCGCCGGCGAACTGCAATATCAGGCTCTGATTCTATCGTTTACATATTTGGGACTTGGAACCCCATGTGCAGGGTTCAATTGTTTTACTGTTGTTGCGTTCTCAGGTGTACTCGTTCCCTTTGGTCTGCCTTTGAACTTGTTTCGATTACCCTTATGGCCTTTCTCGCTTTGGCCGTCGGTTTGGATCTATTGTTGTTCACTCCTATTTGTGTTGCTTTGATACGCCCGTTTGACCAAGTCTTATGTGGCTTTATTGTTATTATAATCAATTCTTCTTATCACTGGTGCTACTGATTAGCTTCTATTATTTGCAGAAAATACAATGTTGGATCCTGTGATGCTTTACGGATTTGAACAGTACAACACCCTATTGCTTATGGCCAAGGAAAATAACCATTTATTTGAGGTCTGTTGACTGATTTGAACACGATACTATGCTTTGGCCAATGACATTGGGAGGCCTAATATCAGTCCCATTACACTCCCCGTGCCCCTAAAAAATAAATAGGTGATGACGATGCATATCATTTTGCAAAGTAAATGATAGTGGATTGGTGTGATTAAAGGTACTTCGCATAGCAACATGACCGGCCGGTGTGTTTGCAGCCGTACCGACATCCCTAACCTCTGCTTAATGCAATACATATTCTGAGCCTACACTTTTATAAAATCTCTTTCCCCTTTTCTTTTAAACTACTATAACTACTACTACTACTACTACTACTACTACTACTACTACTACTACTACTACTACTACTACTATTATTATTATTATTATTATTATTTTTTTTTTATTTATTTTTTTTTAACTAACTTATTTTTTTTATATTTTTTACGAGGTAAAATTTGATGGGAGACGACGTTCTGTTTTTGAAAGAGAACAACGAGAAGAAAAATTCTTTTATTACTATTATTATTATTATTATCATCATTTTCATTATTATTATTATCTATTATTATTATTGTTGTTGTTGTTGTTGTTATTATTATTATTGTTGTTATTTACTAACTTAATTTTACTTGCTTATTGCGAGGCATATATGAATATATACTCTCAAAAAGACGCTTTGAAATGCCTTTAAATTCAATTTGTTATTTGCATCCTTTAAAATTTGTCATTACTAATTTGTTTCGAATTACTAACTGCTTGATTTTATTTTGCAAGGTGTAATTCTCCAAGAAGAAGCCAATTAGTAAATTCATATATTTTGTTTAATTAAACATATCATATGCATATTATTTGAATCATTTTTTAGTTAGTTAGTCTATTTGCTTATTTACTTGTTTTATTCCCAATTATAAGTCCGGCCAGTAACCACATTTGGTGGAGCTTGGGAGGTGCCTAACCCCTTCCGCTCGGGCTAACTTGAACCCTTACCTAGATTTCTGGTTCGTAGACTAAGTTTCGGAGTTAATTATAAAATTAGCTAGAAACAAAATAAGTGCCCTAATACGCCTAGTTAAAAAATATGTTAGATGGCGACTCCAACTCTTTACCCGTGAGTTACCCAGTAAGTCGAGACCTATTTCGAACTTTAACCAGTTTGGATAAAAATAGGATGCAACAAAGAGCAGGTTGATTGATGAAAGTTATAGTGAAGGAGATGAAGCTAGTTCTAAATCTGCCAGCAGAGAAGAGCAAATACCTACTAGGAGAGTAGCTACTAGATCTATATTGAAGCAACAAATTGAAGAATTTATAAAATCTGAAAAGAGAAAAGATGTGAAGGAGAGTGAGAAGGAGAACAAATCTCAAGTAGATCCAGATGACTCAGATTCTGATAGTGGGGATGAGAAAAGGAAGAAGAAAAAAGAGATTCAGGAGGAAGTAGACATGGTGGCTTTCTTTGCTAAACATCTGGTTCTAGCTGGTAGTATCTGGTGTGATCTAGAGGAGCATCAAATGAAACCTTTGGTTAAGAAGGTGAAGGACCAGCAGTGGATGAAGCTCTTTACAAGGGAAGACAGGTGTTTGTATGCTGATGAAGTGAGGGAATTCAATGAAAATTATAGTGTAGCAGGAAGAAGGGTATCTTGTATGGTGAAGGGTGTGGAGCTGGAATTTGGGAGAGAGGAGTTGGGGGTAATTCTTGATGTACCTGCTCAAGCATATTGCAGGTATGTCAAGTTGAAATGGACCAAAAGAACTGATGATGTAACTCCTCTAGATGTAGTGAAGAAGTTCACTGGCAACCCCAAACTAAGGAAAGAAAGGAAGGTTGACAAGAAACATATGGAACCAGTTCATCAGCTGTTATTTGAGTTTGTACGCAAGTTCTTAATGTCCAGAGGAGAAAGTAACAGTGAAGAATGTGCTCTTGATTTCACTTATATGGATTTGCTGGACAGAGGAACAAAAATTAACTTGCCTGGACTGATAAGAAGACACATAAAAAGGATTGCAGACACAGATAACAAGCCACAGTCTCTTGTGAATTCCTACATACTGCAGCAAGTGTTTGAACATTTTGGTGTGCCCCTTGCAAATGGAAAGCAGCCTACACATCATTATATGTTTGGCATGAATTTCCTGAAGACATGTGATTTCTTCAAGGATAGAAGGGTCTCCAAATGTCCCACAAAAATCAAAACAGAACAAGAAGATGAAAGTGAGGGATATGACTCAGAGCAAGCTATTGAAGCTGTGAAGGAATTGGAGCAGCATCTGTTGGAGATTAATGACGAAAATGCAAAATTGAAGAGACAGCTGAAGGTGAAGGATCACGAAATTTGAACGAAAGAACGTTCTACGAGTTTTCTTTAAATTCAAATTCCCAACACACAGAAGCATCCTACAAGCTCAATGAACTAATACTAGTTAAGTAGAAGTATTACTTCAAAAGTACTAGCCGGAAGTAGTGCATGCAAAGAAATAACGAAAACCTACGAAACAAACTACCCCAGCCCCAACACAGGAAGAGGCGCCCACCCTCTGCAGAGTGGAATGTCCGCCCAAAAAAAAGGTCTAGAGAGGGGTCTTAAAGGAGGCGGTCCGCCCAGTGCTGAAACTGCAACTTTCAGCTTCGGGTTTTGCCCAAAAAATAATTCCTTATGTGTGCCGTACATAGCTTTCACTCCTTTAGATGTCAGATTTGGATGGTATCTATACCATATATTCTGGTTAGTTAGCTGTTTTTCTTTCTTTTGGCAGCTTGTTATATATGAATATGTCTTTTAAGCTATTTTTATGACCTTCCTAGTAGCTAAGTTCGATAGAGTTTGCTCGATAGGTCTATGATTGGATGTCGGGTGCCTGCACGACCTATAAATCAAGGTCTTATCAGAAATGATTCACAATCTATAAATTTATGTAATTTATTTTCGTCACAACTTTCAAAAGTCTTCGTCTCTTTCTTAAACTCTTTGCCCAATCTAACTAGGTCACATTATATGGGATGGAGAGAGCAATACAGTTAGTCGGTGTTTGGCATAGATTTCAAAAATAATTTTGAAAATAATTTTTGAAGTTGATCTGAAAAATTGCATTTGAAAATCGAAGTTGTCTTTGACATGACACTACTAGAAAACGATCAAATTCCGAGGGAGAATACCGAGGGAATACCCTCAATATTAACGAAATACTGAGGGAATTCCCTCGGTACTACCGAGAGATCTCCCTCGGTGGTCCCCTCGTGAATAAATGTCAGAAAAAATATTTTACAAAATTCTTAGCAAATGAATTCCCTCGCTGATAAAAAATATATGAAAAAATTAAAAATTTTAGCAAGGGAATTCCCTCTTTAGTAATTTAGAAAATTACTATTTTTAAATTATTTTACTGAGGGACATCCCTCGATAAAACAACAAATAATAATATTTTTCTAGTGAGGGAATTTCCTAGGTACTAAGGTATCCTGGGATTTTTTGGGTCATTTAGCAAGGGATTGTCTCGCTAACACTGTAAATCTTGCATAATAAAATGTTAGAAAAAGGTCTTCAGCACCTAACAAAACCAAAATAACCATTAGAATGACATTCAAACAGTACCATAACCTTTTTAACGTTACAACAAAGCCATAAACGAGCTTTTAAACCATTCTACATACTTGTTCCATGAACAAGTGTTCAACATGCCTATAACATAACCACGATTGTTTCAAATCCCACAAACAACAAAAAAAAACGTAAATAAAAAAACAATGCGCTGGTAATGGATGTGTTGACTCTGAGTATCCAAGGAGAGGTGTCGTGGTGTATGTTATTCGCAAATGATATAGTGTTGGTGGAGCAGACACGCAAAGGTGTCACTAAGAAGATGGAGGTATGGAGGTAGACTCTAGAGTCTAAAGGCTTTAGACTAAGCAGGACAAAGACAGAATATATGGAATGCAAATTTACTAACGCTCTAGATGAGTTAGATATGAAAGTAAAGCTTGATTCTCAAGTCATTCCTAAGAAAGAGAGCTTCAAATATCTTGGCTAAATTCTCCAAAGGTAATGGTGAGATCGATGATGATGTCACACACTGTATAGGAGTAAGCTGGATGAAGTGGGGGCTTTCTTCTGGTGTACTATGTGATAAAAGAGTGCCACTTAGACTTAAAGGCAAATTTTGTAGAGTGGGTATTAAACCAGCTATGTTTTGTGGTGCAGAGTGTTGACCAGTCAAGAACTCTCACGTGCAGAAGATGAGCGTAGCGGAAATGAAAATGCTTAGATGGATGTGTAGGCATACAAAGATGGATAAGATTAAGAATGAAGTCATTCGTGACAAGGTTGGCGTAGCCCCAGTGGCTGAGAAGATGCGAGAGGCGAGGCTCCGATGGTTCGGTCATGTGAGAAGAAGAAGTATAGATGCTCCAGTCAGGAGGTGTGAGAGATTAGCCATTCTGGGTCTACGGAGAGGAAGAGGTAGACCGAAGAAGAACTGGGCCGAGGTGATTAGATAGGACATGGCCCGGATTCAGATCACCGAGGACATGACCCTAGATTGGGGGGCGTGGCGGTCGAGAATTAGGGTTGAAGGTTAGGTTGTAGTCGAATATCTTTTCCCCTAATAGATGTACTATAATACTTATATAGATAATTTTCATTTTTACTTCTTCGCCTTTATATCTACTGATATTATCTGTTTATTGGATAATCTTTAGTTTTAACATCCTTTATAGCATGATACTATTGGCTTGACTATCATATATGTTTTCTGATACGTTTTTTTGCCTCGCCGAGGGTCTATCGGAAACAGCCTCTCCACCTTTGTGGGGGTAAGGTTTGCATACATCTCACCCTTTCCAGACCCCACTTGTGGGATACACTGGGTATGTAGTTGTTGTTGTTGTAAATAACAAAACAACATAATACTTTCCATATTTAAGTTTAATTGACAAATGTTTAACTAACCATGAATCTACTAAGTGTTCTAGGAGTCATTGCCAAGTCCCTTACCCATCATAAACTTCTGCACCTTATCATGTAAGTTCCTTATTTCTACATGGTCAATTTGGCGTTCCAGCTCTTGGTTAGCTTTCTTCAACGTTTCCATTTCAATGTACTATTCATGATCCACATTCTATTGAGCACAAGAAGAAGAAGAAGAAGAAGAGCAAGAATTAATAATATCTATTCGGAAGGCTCTTTGTAATGCATTGGACCAAGGCTATATGCTCGGTTTTTTATTGTAGCCACCACCCGCCTGAACAAACATTGCATCAGCTTCTTCCGGGATGGGTTTAAGAAAGCATCGGCCTCTGATCCTTAGCTTTCAACCTATTCTCACCCAGCAGCTCTATAGTTCTCCTCCAACAAAATAGAAGATAGGTATAATTACTTTAACAAGTATTTCAAATAAAATTATGCTGTAATTGGTATCTTACATCTAGCTACTGTGCACATGGCTCGACCCATCTTAGCTCATTTCCATCTTAGTATGCTTCCTCCAATACATCATGCACCTCCACTCTTCTAATCGGCTTGGCTTTTAAAACAACCCATCTATTAGCTTTAGCCTTGTTCTTGACTTTATTTTTGCATGGTGGATAAGGAATGTAGTGAACTTGTTTCACATTTTGAGCAATAATAAATGGATCATAATGTCCATACGTTCTGTTGTGATTGACTTCAATACTTTTTATAGCGGATGCACCCTTGTACCTTTATGTGGTGTTGGATCAAACCACTTAAACCGAAACAGCACTAACTTTTTTCTGGGTGAACCATTAAATCTAGCTCTAATATATCCCAAATCACGCCATAATAGTCAAAGTCTCCTTCACCAGTGCCTGTATTCACCTACACTTCTCAAGTATAGGTTTTCTTCCCCATGGACCATTCCTGAGTATGAAACTTAAACCCATTGATAAAGTACTTAGACATCTGTCTGTACTTATAAACAGGTCCCAACGATAAATCACAAAACAATGGATGATTGATTCCATTAACAGAATTGTTTACCTATATGTCGTTCAAGAAAATTTATAAGTTAGACAATACTCGGGATAATTTGTAAAATAGTATTAAACTTATGGTATGATTTAATAAAGAAATACTTACATATTCTCTAAACTAGTCTGAAGGTTCAATAACAGCATCATGGCTAAAGAAATTCACAAATTAATGGCTCGGCACAATACAAAATTCCATTGGTCAAAATTATATTTGTATCTAGCATTTACGTTTATTGTACCAACTGAAAGTTACATATAAAATGGATAGACTTCTGGACAATTCAAAAATACATGTGTAGTAGCTACTTTTCTATCGATGTCACGAAATACTTTCATGGAACCCTTTTTTGATCTTTTACCTGGATGATTGAATATGGAAAATTGTGGAAACAATGCATTACCGCTCCCGCCATCGTCATGCCGATTCATCTTATTTCATAGAGATGGCACGTCCCCCCCAAAATAATATGAACAAAAATGGGAATTTTACCTAACAAGATAAGGCTCACATATCAACCCCTCAATACTATTTCTATTTTCAACAGTCTGCTTACACTTGCCAACAATCCTACATAACACATTTAATTATATAATTATTAAAGAATAATTAAAAATTGTTAAGGAGAAAATCATTGATTCTTATTACCTTTTGTAGGGATGGATCCATCTCCCCTGAACTGGGCCTCTAAGTCGCGCTTCTTCCACAAGGTGCATCGGAAGATGTTCCATCACATTGAAGAAATCAGGGGGAAAGATCTTGGTCAATTTGGTTAAGATCACGAGAATATTACTTTCCATCATTTCAAGATTGGCTTCACTTAATGTATTAGAACACAAGTCTTTGAAAAATACACTCATTTTAGTAAAGGATTTCCAAATTGTATCAGGCCATCCATTGAATACAATTGGGACCAAGTTTTCCATAAAAACATGACAATCATGGCTTTTCATAGCAGTTAACTTACCTTCTATCATGTCAACACATCTAGATATATTCGATCCGCAGCCATCAGAAAACCTCAAATTTTTTAACCACTCGCAAATCATTCTTCTCTTATCTATGTCAAAGGTGTAGTTGGTTGTGGGCATCTGAACCTTGTTGCCATCTGACTGTAGGTATAATTCAGGTCGCCTATAATATGCCTGAATTTCCAACTTGGCCTTCAAGTTGTCCTTTGTGTTATTCTTGACATCCATCACAGTGTGAAAGACAGCGTCAAAAAAAATTATTTTCAATGTGCATCAGATCCAAATATATCAAAGAAGATTATCCTTCCAGTAATGCAATTTCAGAGTATGCTTTGCTCAGTCCAGTTATCTGTAACACCAAAACCAGGTATTCTAGGCAAAGTTTGTTATTTAGTTACCTTTGGATACCCCTTCACCCTGTCCCAAATTTCATAGCCATTCAACCTTCGTGGAGGGACATTAAAATCACGCTGATTCTTCATAAATGCACCAGTTTTTTTCCTAAACTGATGATCATCTGGAAAAAATCGACGTTGACAGTCGAACCATATGTGCTAACGCTTATTTTTAAAATAGAACGCTTTTGTATCTTCCATATAACTTGGGCAAGAAAATTTACCAACTGCCATCTTGCCAAGTGCTGCATCACATTCCTGCTTGCTTCATCTTCTTGCTTGCCGGGGCGGATGTTTCATAATGACTGGTCCCTGCTCTTGCCTGCCTCATTTTGTTCTTCATGTCTGTATCTTCATAGCCAACTCTTCCTAGCGGGCTGGGACCTAAATGCCGCTCCTCTTTGATCCACGCGAGATATTCTGGGGTACAACTTTGGTGCTTTGTTGTCACCTCTATCGGTTTCAAACTCTTCCAATCATCGAGGATTTCTCTTTTTCTTGGAATTGCATTCTGCAGGTTGAAAGGAGTTTCTGACTTCGACATATCATCACAAAGGGGAATAAATTGTCCCATCCCAAACTGATGGAGGACCCTCAAAGGTGCGTACGGTTGAAGCCTAGTTAAACCCGACAACTCGATGTAGTACCGCTTGGAAGTCCTAAGCGCAATCTCATCTTTGGGAACATAAATTAACTTCCACATTACTTGCTCATCAGTAAGGCGGGCCAAGAAATCATACCATCCCGCAAAGCTTTTAGGTTTTTCACACCACTTTGTTCTCGTGTTTTGGGTAGCGATAGGATTTATCTTTCCTCGACTATCTTTCGCCTTACAGATATCCATCATGGGCTTATGATGGCACATTTGTTCTATCGCCCATACTTGAAGGAGAAGATTACAACCTTTGAAATACATCGAACCCCTTCTGCATTCATTTAGAGCCCGATACATTTCTTCTAGAATCATAGGAACTATGGTGGTAGATTTGTTCCCGTTGATCCCTTCAAACATCGCCCGAACTACGGAACCAATGCAAGTCCTAATGCTTCCATTCTCTTTTGGGAAGACCAAAGTCCCTAGGAATGCAATGACAAAAGCCCTTACACGCCGGTCTCTCCAAGTCTTCTCACCACAGTTAAACTCCCGTTCAAAATCATCAAAACCCGTCATGCACCCAAACCTGGTGTACAGATAATCCAGATGAACCCATTTGTTTTTTATGCAACCCAAATTATCATTCCTTACCAACCCTAGTCTCTCTTGGAATTTCTTCCCTGTTTGACTGTTTGGAAGGATTATCTCTTGACCGAGACACTTCAAACCCGTTATCCCAACTACTTCTCCTAAAGTAGGAGTCAACTCAAAGTCCTTGAACCTGAATATAGCTCGCGTCGGGTGCCAATACGCAATAAGAGCTTGGACCAAATCACGGTTTGGACGAACTTCAATCAACTTTGTCAACCTTCCTAATTTCCCTTCCACTATCTTTCTCTCTTCCTCACAAAGGTCTCCCCACAGTAATTTTAGCTTCACTGGGACCTCTACAACCATGTAGACTTTGTCAAACTGTTGTTCTATTCTTTAACCTATAAGATAATGAAAAATAAATTTATAAATTTGATTGTGCTCAAAATTCAGCTGGGACTGGAGATTCGTTATCACAAAACACATAATATGCGCTGTCGTTGGGTTCAAGAACCCGTTGACGTGAAGGCGATTTCCTAACTATGGAGGTGGTACCAGGGACCGGGTCCAGGCTATGGTGTAAATGCATTCATGCTCCTAAAACACCGTCTAAGAGTGGGTTAACGGTTGAGGCTAACAGGTGAGTGACAGGCGGCTTCGTGGTCGAATTACTCCCACGACAATCCGCCGGTACACCAACTCGTCAAAAGGGTTCTTTAGTGGATGAAAGTGTGGGTGCGTATGCACACACCTCGCAGATATTTGAGTGAGAATGCAAGAGGTTCCCAGGAATGGGAAAAATATGAACGGAATGCCAGTTTATATATTTGCACAAATAAGGGTGCAGTGACATGCTTTCGTGACACACAGCAATCAATTAAATTAACTAAGCATGCTCGCAAATAAACAATAGATATAATCATGCTAGTCTCAACATGCAAACACAATAATTAAATAAGCTACGCATACTAGTATCAACATACAATTTCAAACAAAACAAAAAAACAAACAAATTCGTGAAAGCCTTATGGTTAGAACTATTTGCTATTCTCCAGCGGAGTCGCCACGCTGTTGAACCCTCCCGAAAACTGCACACACAAGTATGCATCGGGATGTATTTTCAACAAAATGGAGACTCCAAAGGGCTTTCTTTGGATTCGCCACCTAATTTAAGGATTATTAGGAACCTAAGGTTAACTAATGAGTGCAATTTATTCTTTATTTAAAAGAAATTAAATTAAAATCAGAGATTCTGAGTAAGTGGTTCTATTAAATTCGAAAGAAGGTCCCTTGCGGGAGCACTTTCGAAAATCCACTAAATGTGGTTAATCCGGCGGTTTTCACGAATTTGTTAAGGATAATATAATTAATTTTAACTAAGGATAACATAAATAAGATAAGGTTTTGGTTATGCCAATACTTAGATAAATAGATAATCAAATTTAAGATTAATTAAATGGATAATTACAATATGATTGATTGATTGATTTATTAATTAAATGAATAAAGAGTAAATAGAATTAAATAAATAAAATAGAATACGCTAAATAAATAATTAGATAAATAATAATAATTGATTAATTGATTGCTTGAGTAAATAGGTAAATAAATAACTAACTTAACTAAGTAAATAAATATTTATATTAATTTCAATTAAATAAAAAGAATAAATGAATAATAATTGATTAAATAAATAAATAAATAATTATTATTATTAAGTAAATAAATAAATAATTAATTAAATTAAATAAATAAATAAGATTAATTAATTAAATAAATTAATAAATAAATATCGCATAATTAATCCGATTAATGATTAAATGAGTAGATAGATAAATAAATATTTAATAAATGGATAAATAAATATAAATAATACATGGAGATGTGTAATTTAATTAAATTTAATTTCTTTTGCACTTGGTTAGTAACCAAAGATTACTATTATCTTAAAATAATTGGCGCGTCCCAAAGAAACGGGATAAGCAATTATATAATCAATTCTAAACATGCGATAAGATAATAGTTTAATAAAGCGGCTATCCTACCAAGCTTCTAACATGAAAATCCTAGTCCGGTTTCAGGGCTTCCTAAAACATGCTTTCTAAAGGGGACAGGAAAGAAGGAGTTTTAGAAGGTAGAACCCGGAAGCGCAACTCAATCTCTGAGCCTTAAATTTAGAGGTTTTCGTTTTCTTTTTCTCTTTTTAACATTTTCGGGGATATCAAGTCCCGAAAATGCGGAGCGGGTCAAATGACTTCCAAATGCACGCTATCCCAATTTGCGAGTTTTATTTCAACTCGTCTCCGAAAGTGTACATGAGAAAGAAAAATAAGAGAACAAAAGATTAGCATTCATTCCAAGACAACCGTAAACAAATGCACTGACAGGACCCGGAATCCGGCCAGGCCGTGCGGGCACCCGACATCCTCCCCTAGACCCGTCGGGCTAACCCTTACCAATTAAATTAGAAAAATAAATATAATCCAATTCATAAATAAAAACAAGACTTAGAAAAAGCACAGACATACAGGTACCTCTAAGCTGTACAAAAGAAATTACAGCTGACTACCCAATGTACTAGGTTTAGGGCTATCCAGACTAGACATCTAAGAGTACAAAGAAAACAGATACCTCCTGAAGGGAGCAAATTGCAACTGAGATGATAACCGATAAACTGGTGGCCATCCGGAATAAAGGCTGGCTCACCCTGACAGCTGAAGTCGTCTTCGCTCCTGAACAACGTGGCGAACTCAATCATGGAGCGAACCTGCCGAAACGAAATAGATAGACAGAAAACAAACAACAAACAAGGGTGAGTCAAAAGGACTCAATAAGTGGGGCGGACTAGCCACCTCAAAGAATAGGATAGCTAGCTAGGGAGAAAAGAAATAGATAGACCAAATTCTTTTTATTTAAATTAAAAAAAGGTAGAGCCAGATAACAATCGATAACACGTAAGAAACTTATAAACTCAACCCAGGATGCGTGCCAGAAACATATCAACAAATAAGCAATGCACCTATAAGCAGAATAGTAGTCATGTACCGCAAGTCTACACAATGGTATGAATTGAGATGAAATGAAATGAAATAAAATGAAATATGATGCGAAGGGTCACATGTGCCCGTAATCCCATCTCGAAGCGGAATACTCCTGCATTCGAGGGGAATCCAATCTGATAACCAACTGGAGCGGAATACTCCTGCACCCGATATAATATAAACCAGAGGCGGAATACTCCTGCACTCTCCTGGGGCAGAATACTCCTGCACCCGATATAATGTAAACCTGAGGCGGAATACTCCTGCACTCTCCTGGGGCGAAATACTTCTGCACTCTCCTGGGGCGGCGGAATACTCCTGCTCCTGGGGCGGAATACTCCTACCCTCAATATGATACAATGGAGCGGAATACTCCTGTTCCTGGGGCGGAATACTCCTGCACCCAATATGATATGCAATGTAATGCATATGAATGACATATAATGCATATGAATGCAATGTGGTGCAATAATAACCCTTCACCGGCGCGGGACTCTCATCGACAGCCGGGAAGTAGATGCCAACTCACAGCCAGAGTACAATACTCAGTTACTCAATGCAATACCAACAACAGGACATAACATATAATACACAATGTAAATCCAAAGCTAAGGCGTAAGGAGTACGCCTATCGGCAGCTACACACGTAAGGAACACATGGTAGAAAATCCACGAGGCCAGGTGCCTCCAAAGAAATGGATATAAACACTTACCTTGTTACAAAGTTAGCACAGCCACTAAATAACCGCTTTGTCCTTTGGTTTCATTGCCAAATGACCCCACTCTATTCAATAAGTAGAAAAATATATCAAATTAGGCTAAAGGCTTCATTCCTCACATCTTAGGGCAATTCGGTTAGGAACCTGATACCCTATTGGCATACGCAATACGCAGGCCAGGCCTATATACAGGGTTTAAGGTCACACAACCAAACCCCAAATAATTTATATTTATATGTTTGCCATAACTCACTGAGTATGAATATATATTCAATTTCGTTATCGGGGTCCATTTGACCCTTTAAACTATTAATTGAACTTATTAAAATGATGTATAATATTCCAAGTTTACCGTTAAAATATATTCAAACACACGTGATAAACTCAAATAATATATTAGGATCATTACCTGAATGTTTCAAGGTGAAAATTCTACTTTTTTTCCGGTCGCTTTTCTCATTTTCTGGCATTTTTTTCCTTCTCCGTCTAACCCATTTTCTTTGTGCGTTTTTGTTTCTGGCTCTCATATTCTGTTCTCCTTAATCTTGTTCCATTTCATTTTGTAAAGATATCCAACCCACCGCCATTACTTAACTTTTGTCTTTTTCCTTTTTTTTTTGTTTTATTTTATTTTATTTTCTTTTCTTAACGAAAATTAAAACGGTGCCCTACGATATTCGAAATAATTCCAACTTTTGCATACAAGTTGTACGAAATATATGTAACATACTCGCGAAGGCGGATCTTAAATCAGACTCCCGAAACTCAAGATGCGAATTTAAATGAAAAGAAGTCAAATTATTTAGCTTTCGGCATTTTAGCGGAAACTAGCCGAAGAACATCTAAATTCACTTTCGAAAGTTCATAAAAGTCACAAATAATCATACGAACCTAACGGTGCTTTCGGATTTCGAATCGGAGCTCATTTGCCCAAAACCGAACTCAAAAATCTCTTTTTAATATTTATCGCCAATAAAAACTGAAACCTTCTTCCGATGCCTACGAAACGAGGTCTGATTTAGTTCAAATTTTACAGATAAGTCCCAATGGACATTAGAAATATTTTAAAATTATCGGCATGCCAATCGGAATCCTAACTTCCGAAACGACTGACCGAGGTCATTTCATGCAATAACACGCACAAATCATAACACATTCTATTAAGGACTTCCTACACTATTCTACCCATAGCCTAGGGAAAATGAGATAGCCCTGGGACTAGCTCCCACGCCAAACAATTCTTCACACCTTTACTAACCTCCAACTGCTCTAAATAAAACTCCTAATTATCTTCACCATACTCCGGGATTGAACTTTCAATTATCTTTTAATACCAGACTGCAAATCATGAAAGGCGCCAATTGTCCTTTCAAAATAAAAACCTCACTGATCCTCGGGTTTAGTAAAGCCTCTCAGTTTCCTCGGTTTTGCAAGACTCACAGACCTTTGCTCATAAGGCTCCTCACTGGTCCTCGGCTTTGATCAAACCTCGCAGTTTCCTAGGTAGCCAAGACCGCACTGGTCTTCAAGGAGGGTCCCCACTAGTCATTTAAGATGCAGGGCTTCACTCTCCTAGTATGCGACAAGTATACTTCATTCCATAAGAGTTTGCAGCTGGTTAGTCAATATCGGTCTGTACACATGCAAAGCCATTCCCAAGAGGGACCCCACTGATCTTTTAAAGATACCAGGGGCTTCGCCTCTTAATATGCAACTTAGATACTCCAATCATATCTCATTCATCCCACCAACACCCTTTAAACATTCAACACTACCCTTAAACCTCGACACCTAACCAAACCCCCATAACTTGAAACAATTCAGCTAAGCAGCCACTGAAACAAAATTAAGGACTTGAACGTAGCAGCATACACACCTAGATACACACTCAACTTCCTCAGCTTACCACAAACCATCTGGACACTCCTAACTCCCTGGAACAACATGAACTAGAAATAGCCCTTTTTAACTCCTTGCATCAACTAGAAACATAGGATACATACACACACGACTCCAGCCAGCTACCAGACTTCCAGGACACCTAGCTGCTCCACCCTGAACTCCTGCTATAACCAGCCCTTACATTTCATTCCAGAATTCATCATTGAACACCACATTATTACTAACAGGGAACTCGACAATCAGACTGGAACTCAGGTTGCTATTCAGCCAACAAATGAAACAATGACGCTTTTAATACAAGCATGGCACTAAGCAAACCAAACTCTAACAGGTGAGGCCTACTAACTAATACAGATAATAAATTTCAGCATTTTTAACACCCATATATAGATAAAGATTCTAGAATTCTACTAATTCTACATATGATGACAAGCAGTTGTTGATTGCATACATGAATGGTCAATGGTTATCATTTTGAGTCACTTATTTTATAGCCTTTTTCTGATCGTTTACAACCAACCTATATGAGCAAAATATATATTAAGGCATAAGAAATGGCTAGCTGAATTACTTTGCTAAACTTGAGCTTGATAACTTTGGACAATAAAAAAACCAGATAACAAAGGGGAAGGGGGCTGAAGACATGACCAAAGAACAACCTGACTCCTGACAGAATACTCTCTACTCCTGCACACCAGATAACCACCCTGCTTCCCCTTTTTGACTCCCTCACGGATCTTCCTAATCCCTTGCTAACAGCAGAACTAACTTCATATCTTCCCTAAAACAAACTGGAACAAACATCACAAGCTATGAACACTCCACTGCCCTGTCTGCCTTCTTCAACGAGCTATCAAACACCCTGGGACATCTGACCCCTGCAGCTCTTCCAGGACAGACCCTGCAAACCAGGAACAACTAGCTAACAGCCCATCACACACTCACAGGACACACTGTTTCAGATCCTCACCTAGAACCAGCCTGAAACCAGCTGCAGCACGCTGCACCCCTACATAATACTCAGACCTTAAACTCAGCCTTGAGCCTCCTCTACACCATGCTATGCTATCACAGAAACACCAGAATCCATGCTAAACACCTGCAACAACACCACGTCCTCTTGAAAACATAAATACACACTCATACTACCTGAACCTCCCTCTTAATACCTGAAAAAAACTCCACAAGCTCCAGGACACAACTACAGCGCCTGAACTAACCCTAAACAACCTACAAACCTCCAAAACAAACCTGCATACACCCCAGCAAACTGCAGCAAACCAAAACAACTCCTGACCCCCTCATACACCTGGCCAAACTTCAAAGCTCCTAAACTCCTCTAACAACCAGGAACCAGACCCCTACCAGCTTCTCCTATCTCCAAAAATACCCCTGACTAATCTACTACTCTCCTTCAGCCCACAGACTACCCAAAACAACATCCCTGAACATCTTATATCATCACCAAACAAACATCACACCCCTGCACATACCCTCATGAGTCATCAACTCTACACCTAAAGCCAACTGCAGTTCTACAACAGCTTCTACTCCCTCACTTTCTTATTACCCACAGAGGCACCTCCAAAGCACCTGACAATGCTGGACAGACCTCATATTCAAACCAAACATATATAATTGTAACTTTTAAAATTAAACATTACTTCTAGGCATGAAAGAAAACCACAAGATCATTTTCAACATTAGGACTTCGAGAAACCAATTTATACAAGAACATGAACAGAAAGAAGACAAGCTACACTTTAACATCATTTTTGTGAGCTACTAACAAGCTTTAATCCCTCCATAAGTTCATTATCTTTCATTTAGGTACAGCTTTGTTACAACTTATTAACGGTCAGAAGTTTAAAGCAGGTTCATCAGGCGACCTAGTTAAGCTCAAGTACCATGCCTCAAAGTAGCAGTTTTACACACACAAGCTTCAGCTTTTAGCTAGACTGTTATTGTATCTTGGTATGAGCATTTAAGTTTCATAAGAAAGTGTGATATTTGACAGGCTTCAGAAATACATTTCTAGATTCAAACATGACTAAGCTGATATGAAATGAACCATAGGTTGCTAAACAAACTTTAGATCAAGAAAGATGGTAACAGTTGGAGGTCTTTACCTCTTTGCGAGCAGTGACCTAAGCGGTGCCGAGAAAAAATCGACGTTGAACAAGCTAGGACACGAGCAGAATAAACTTCGAAACAGAACCAATGGACTATGACTAATAATTTCTTTCCAAGTATTGAGCCAAAGTTTTCTCTCTATTTTTTAAAGCTGCCGTTTTCTCTTTTCTCCTCACCAAAAAAAATTGGAACCTGAAAAATGAGCCTAAAGATTTATTTATACCTGAATTCTAAGGTTTTCGACTTATAATGAAAGGACTAGTATAACCTTACCTCCTCCCTTTACAACGTTCGGATTTTTTACCCTTTTTACAAGCCTTTGAAAAGACAAATCAGAAAACAAAAAAGGAATCCGAATCAAATCGAATATTCCTTTTTTGATTCTGATTTTGAATTCAAAAGCCTATTTGCCTTTGATCCGAGCCCTTGATGATGAAAAGGAGTAGTAATAGACGGTTTGGATTGGATTTTATCACAGTGGGGTCTCGATTTTGGGGGGATCGAAAGGGGTCGGGTTTTGCCATATTTGGGGAAGACAATAGGAAATGGGGACCAAGGCAATGTGTTGGAGAAATGGCAAAGGAGGAAGTGGGGTTCGATTGGGGGGGCGGGGGAGGGAACAGGGGATGACATTGCGGGGTTAATTGGAGATTAGGGCTTCATAGTTTGGGCAAGAGGAGAATCGGGTATGGGGTAAGTGTGTGTATATGGGGTATTATATGTATATATATTTGATTTGCACGAATAGTCTGCATTTTAGGACTGTGAACGAATATGGCCACCTATTTAGGATTAATCTTTAGACGAGAAATTGCATGGGTAGTCCGAAATTGAGTTTGTGCTTTGCACATTTAGCCTTTATTTTAAAATTTAATCATTTGCCTCTTTAAGATTTCAAAATTAATTTTAATTTGTAGCAGTTCAACTTTTAATTAAATTTTAGGGACAAATTTGGGTGTCAACAGCAGGCATGACGTAATTTGTAAGTGCAAGCTGCAATATCTTTGATAAATTGTCTTCCAATCAACTGGCGAAGCAATAAAGCAAGTGCGAAGGCATAGTGCAAATCCTTTTCAACAATCATGACAAATCAACTGCCAAGCCGGTCGAGCACGAAGCAAGCAGGGTTTTGGGGTTGATTTCCTACAAATCAGCTGGTGATCCGATCTGGCACAAAGCAAGGAGGGTTTCAGGGCTGACCTGTTAACCTGAAAAGTAAAACAAGACGTAATACAAAGAAAATGCGAAGGCATAATTTAAATCAAGTGCAAATAAATTTGAACAATGTTTACAAATCAACTGGCAAGCCGGTCGGGCACGCATCAAGGAGGGTCTTGGGGTTGATTGTCGGCAAATCAGCTGGCAATCCGGTCCGGCACAAAGCAAGGAGGGTCTCGGGGCTGACCTGTTAAGCTAAAAGTAAAGCGGTTCATAATATAAAGCAAGTGCAAAGTCATAATTGAAAGCAAGTGCAAGGCAATTTGAACATCTTGACAAATCAACTGGCAAGCCAGTCGGGCACGCAGCAAGGAGGGTCTTGGGGTTGATTGTCGATAAATCAGTTGGCAATCCGGTCCGGCACAAAGCAAGGAGGGTCTCGGGGCTGACCTGTTAACTTGTTAAACTAAAAGTAAAGCAAGTCATAATGTAAAGCAAGTGCGAATTCATAATTGAAAGCAAGTGCAAAGCAATTTAGCGTGATATGTAAAGCAACGCAAAAGCGATTTAGCGAATCAACAGGCGTAAAAGTCCAACAAGAGAGAAGCCCCGCCTGGTGGTCAACCTGAAAAACGTAAAGCAAGGCATCAATTTTAAAGCAAGTGAAATGACATAATTTAAAGCAAGTGCAAAGAAAAGCAGTACGGGAATGTAAAGCAATGCAAGAGCCATTTGGCGAATCAGTAGGCGAGATAGTTCAACAAAGGGAATCCTCGTAGCCGATGGTCAACCTGAAAGAGTAAAGCAAGGCGTTAATTTTAAAGCAAGTGCGAAGACATAATTCAAAGCAAGTGCAAAACAAAGTAATGCGGAAATATAGTCAGTGCGATAGCCGTTGATAAATCAATTGTCGAGGCAATCCGGCAAGGATGGCCTTGTGCAAATTATCACCTAAAATAAAGTGATGCCCTATTTGGCTTAGTTTTGAAAACCCAAAACAAGCCTCTGCTTTTTCGCCTATTAGGAATGAAAGTCATAAAGTAGAAATACCGCCTGTTCGGCAATAACTCATGGCAAAGCATAACGCTTTAAGTCATGAAAAGGCAATGCAACGCAATCTGCAAGGCAACTTTTAATGCGCGTTCAATAAATTGTTCATCCACAGTGCGAATGATCTTTTCATTGCAAGTTTTCATGTTCCTGCTCTCAAAGAAAAAATTGTTAGTTTTGAGGAGGGAGGGGGAAGCATTTGATTTGTGCTGACTTGATCTTGATCTTGTTGCTGCTGCTACTGCTGTTTCCTTATCTTCCTCGGACTTGCATTTGCGAAACATGTTCAGAAACTTGGCTCATGAACTTAATAGCATAGCAGTTTTTGAAAAAATAGAAGCAAGGGTAAATTAATTTAATGCAATATAGTAAGCAAAGCAAGCTTGCAAATGAAGTCATGCATTTTGAAAAATTTTGCCTTGACTTAAACTTGTGACATATCTTAAAACAAACTGAACGCCCTTTGCCTTGGACTTTGCACTGTTTGCTTAGCCAATTATACAGTTCTTGCCAACTCATCTTTAATACCCAACGCCGCTTCTTGAAAAATTCTGCCCCAGTTATTATCTTTCGCAACTCCAACTTGTTTTGCATAAATTGCCCAGTTGTCCTTCTTGGGGGAAAATGAAAATTTAAATGCTAAAGGGTCGAGCCCGATGTGGGAGCCTACGTATCCCTCCTTGGGATCAGACCGTGCATAGTTCTGCATCACTGCTTCAGCGCCATATACCAACAAATAAAATCTGCCCTAGTTGAAGTTCTAACAGGTAGTGCGATATCCAAAGAGCGCAGACAATAACTTTTCAGTGCGTCGCTTTCAAACTGTTCAGTTGCTTTTCCATACGTTACAAGCAAAGCTTTGGCAGGTTTATCAATTTTAATTTTGAAACAAAAACAAATGCAAGCGTAAATAATATAATAAGAATGTGATACATTTTATTTCAACTTGCATAAATTCAAAATGAGTTGATTCAGATTAACATAAGCTTTAAAGTACAATGCAATTCAGGGTCTCAATCTGAATTAAAATTGAAAATAATGCTACTAAGTTCAATCGCCAAGTTCTTTCAAACAATGCCATTAGCTTCTGGTACTGTATTTTTCACGAGCTAGAGCGTCTACCATCAATCAGATCTTGAATCTTACGTGATTTGCATGGTCAACCACTTTTAAAAATCAAACTTCTGCTAGAGGAATAAACAAAACAAAGAAACCTCAAAGGGTAACTATGTTAGTTTGCATGTCATTCATAAGATTGCACACAAGCAAACAACACCTAGTATTTAACGCATTTTGAGCAAATAAAGCAAAGCAGGCAATTAACATGTGACAATCACAAGTAGTTGAGCGTAAATAAATATGCAAACGCATCCTACCCTGTAAGGTGCCTCTTTGTGCTAGAGGTAAGCCTAATCGTCAAGTTGCACGCACATGTGGTTATTATAACGACACAAGCTATTTATCAATACAACATCTGAGATAAACATAAATCGACATAATTTCCAACTTCTCAAATTTGACATGGCAAATGGTCTGGGATTCATTATAATATCCACACGATCACATAATATGCAGTGTCGTTGGGATTCAATAACCCGTCAATAAAAGGGCGGTTTCTTATTTCCTGAAAATGGTACCAAGGGCCGGGTCCAAACTAAGGTGTATATGCATGCATGCCCTAAAATCCTTCTAAGAGTGAGCTTTCGCTGATTCGACCTATGCGGGATAAACCTGGCCTCATAAACCAGTAAAACCGGCCATGACAAACCAGGCAAACCATACTCCAACTAATTTTGGTGACACGAAAGAAATTCAAAGAGTTAGGAAGGACAATGCCCATCCTGTAAAATAGCCCGTCAAGCGGGCCCCCGTGATGAAATCGAGGAGATGAAAGACAATTGACAGGCTCCATGAGGGAGGAATATGAACGGAATACAAACTATGCACAAATAAATATAATACATGTTTTATAAGGCAAACCAAACAAACAGATATAATAAAGCAAGTAAATTAGACATGCTAGTTGCAAATAATTGGAAACCTTTATGGCCAAAACCTTTATTGCTCCCCAGCGGAGTCGCCATGCCGTTGAACCCCAAAAATTACCCCGAAAAGGATAAATTCTGGAATATCAACTGAATGGACTAACTCTTTTGGAGTTTTTTTGGAGTCGCCACCCAATTTAAGGAAAAACAGGGAACCAAAATAACAAATGCGTGTAAAACTCCATTTTTATAAAAAGACGGTCTTTCTCTCAGAGATTCTAAAGGTAAGAGGTTTTTCTAATTTCGAAAGAAGGTTTTTAAGGCACTTTCGAAATTCCGTTAAAAACGGTTAATCCGATAGGTTTCCAAAATATTTGCAAAATATGCTTTTCTAGAAAATTTATCTATACATAATTAATTGAAATAAAACTTGTTTATGAAAAAAATATTTAATTTGCACGCATTTTGCTAAAAATGGCCCCAGTTGCAATAAATAAAATAGGAACTTCAGGATTAAAGGTAATGAACATAAAGTAAATAAATAACTCCAACAATCAATATTTACTCATAAGTAATTGTTTTACAAATAAATTGTCTAAGTACCAATTATCTATCTACTAAGTTAAGTAATGAAATGAGCGAGCATAGTAGAACCCGAAATGCAAACTCGTAAACAAGCCTTGAAAATAATCTTCTCAACTTGAGTCCCGATCTTGACCCCAAGTGATTCCAAGGCAATGTATATCCACATTTGTAAGTTGGCCAAATGTGTCCCCAAGTTGTTCGTGCCAAAATGTACCTCGCAAAAAAAATATGAAAATGAAATTGGATTAGTACAATAATAAAGTGTAATAACTAATGAAAATACAATAATAATGATAAAAGTAATAAAGTAATAATAATAATAATATATTTAATAATAATAATAGTAATAAAAAAATAATAATAGTAAGGAGGTTTTATTTTGCAAAATTTAGGCTCAGTTTTGTATGGCGTGTCGAGTAGAGGCTCGGGATTTTGATACGGCTGCAAATACGGAGCCTGGGCTGGTTGCCATGCCAAGTACCAAACCACCACTCTACTCAACTTGCTTTGCATTAAATTCATACATTCATCATCGCCTATTTGCTTTAGGGACATGGGGACGGGACTGTTCAAGTGTAGTATCATGTTCAAATCAATCCCGAGGCCTCAATACGTGTATATGTATTTTTTCATTGGCCAATTAGCGTAGTATTTGTCCAAATCAATTCAATATTCCATAAGGTATAAATTTATCCAAAATGGATTTTGGGTCAAGCAATCCAAAAGCCAAGTAATGGGTCAAACCAACAGGAACCAGTAACGGGTCAAACAAACCAGTACGATAATCATTACACAGTAAGAGAGCCAAAACCAGACAACAACAAGGAAAAAACACTGATGAACAATTTTTCTGGCAAAGCAAAACACGGGCAACACCACCAGATGCAATGGAGGAGCGACACCAAGTCGTAATAGCATCACTGCGACCCCACCATCCCACTTCTCATTTTCAGCCATGAATAAATAAATAAACAGACGAAAAACAGCTCAAACTTTATCAATTTGCTACGTCAAATCCCAAAAATGGTCCAAACAATTTCAAACGGATCAAAGCGAAACAGATCAAAGCAATAATTCAACCAGTTCAAACAGATCAACCAAATCAATAAATCAAAATGGGCAAAACGAAATCTGCAGAATAAACAGGTAACCGGAATAAAGAATTTCCGGCAAGGCAAACGACGACAACATTGAACGGACCAACGACCAAATAGAAAACCAAGGCAATATCCGTATCAAAACCTTCCAAAACGGGAACGGAGAATATAGAGAGTGGGACCAATCTGAAACAACGGCGTTGCCGTCAAACTGGAAGGAGGAGCGACACCAGCTTCGCTTTTCCGATAACGGCGTCGCTGCTACTCCCTCCTCTATTTCAGATCTGTGCGTGTGTGTATCAGTACGTGTGTGTGGTGTGTATTAGAATTAGCTGAAATGGGTTTTAACTTTGGTTTAACGGTGAATGTTTTTGTTGATGGTTGATATTCCGCCATTGTTATTGAAGCTCATACCTCTCTTACAAAATGGATTTCGGCTGAAATGTTTATAAGGGTTTTAGAGAGTAATGAAAGGGGTGTCAGAGTGTACTGATTTTGTACTGTGGTGGGTCTGTTGGTTTTTTCCTTGATTTGTGTTTATGCTTTTTGAGTGGTTGTAATGGAGATAGAGATAGTGTTTTATGGTGTGTGTTATTATTTTGTTGTGGGAGAGAAGGAAGATGATGAATGTGGGTAAGGGTAAAAAAATGAGTGGAGAAGATGATGAATAATGTAAGGGGGGCTAGGTTTTTAGGATTTATAGGGGGAGGGTTAGGGGTTTCCAAAATTGGGCTAGAAATAAAATTGTGTGTTGTGTAAATAGGCCGGGACTCAAAATGAAGAACAATTATAGCCATTTTTTCGCTAAAATTATGAAATTTAATTTATTCTAAAAATTAACATCATTATAAACATAATTAGACATTAATTGAAAATTCTGGGACAAAATTGGGTGTCAATAGTTGTCCGAGGTTTCCAAAATAGGAAACGAAGGGTAGATTCTCCTAGGTTATCTTCTTTTCTTGTGGTCGATATATCTCATTAGTGGATCTCTAGAGTAAATCTTTCTATTCAAGGTCGCATTAATTTGTTTGAGCTTATAGGAACTAGTGCGTGGGGTGACCGAAGTCCAAAATATCGTAGAAAATTCTTTGACCTCCTGTGCGCAGTTAAATAGCAACCGTTGCAACCGTTCCATCGAGTCAAATTCAATTAACTCTTTGCGAAGGAGACAGTGTGACCTGTCAAATTTGAAGAGTCTTAGAGAAATTGATCAAAGCGAGGAAGCCATTGGTAACAAGTTCTTGAGTGATCGAACCTATAAATTGAGTGGACCCGAGCGCCACCTAATACAAGTGGAGGATAGTGTGAGGTGATTTCTAACCTTAACATTTCCTTGGTCTTTGATTTGTGCAGGTACCATAGTAACTGGAAATGGAGGCGAAGGAAAGGGTGTTGAAGCATCCGAGGTATTGTTAGCCGATCTCTTGGCTGCGATACAAGGCATCAGTGCCGAGGTGAAAGGAGTGAGTGCTCGAGAAGCAAACCTCAAGCAAGAGAAACTATCCGTGCCCTTGCCTAGGTCCGGCGATGGTACTAGCAACTCCACTCCTATTAAACCAAAGCAATTTATTGAGATGGTTCGTCAACAACGATTGAGGAATGAGACCGTTCGAAATGAAGTTGTGGGCAATCGCGGAGCTGAACCAAACTTGGGCATTCCTCGAGTGGATCAATATAACTTGGGCAATCCCTAAGCTGAGCAACATAACTTGGGTGATCACCAAGCTGAGCAGCAAAACTTGGGCAATCCCCTAGGTTATAGATTACCACTTCCAAGGGCCCGAAGACAAGTCATGGTCGTTGATGAAGAGGGTGATGATGGAGAGTTTCCCGATGTCGAAGCTGAGTATGAGCTACCATTCGTTCAACGAAGGCAGATTCAACGAGGACGTGGAAATTACCGAGGTCGAGGCCGAGGCGCAAATGTTGATAGATATTTTGAGAGTGAGGCTGATGATTATTATGATAAGTATCCGGAACCGATCCGAGGTGCTCGTGATTCAAACTTGAACAGTGTCAACACCACTATTCCAACCTTTAGAGGAACTAGTGATCCGGACCAATATCTTGAATGGAGATTCGTTTGGAACGAATCTTTGAGACAAATGAGATGACCGAAGAGAGGAAAGTTGCCCATGCAATTGCTTCATTCGAGGCATATGCATCGACATGGTGGGAAGCTGACAAAAGAATGAGGAGAAGAAATGTCTATCCTGAGATTCTTACTTGGGCACAGCTGAAGAGAGTGATGGATGCTAAGTATATAACTTCCAAATATCGGCAAGAGCAACTTCAGAAGCTCTATGATTTGAAATAGGGTCCAAAATGATCGAAGAGTACTATGATGTGTTCGAAAAGATTTCAACTGGCTCTTGATATGGAAGAAGATGATGAGCAAGCCATCATTTGGTTCAAAAATAGGCTGACTAGAGAAGTGTCATCTCAATTGAGACTACATGTGTATCAAACATTGGAAGATGTATTTCATGCAGCCGTTGATGCTGAGAAATAGGTGAAGGACGACAAAGCAAGCCGGTACCGAGGAGTCACTACTTCAACTCCTTTGAATCGAGGTAAATATTGGAAGAGTCCGAATCCTACAAATGCCAACACTGGTTGAGATAAAAAAAAAAAAACCCTTCGAAAGGGGAGTGACCGTTAATAACTCCAAGGAAGTGGGAGGTAAAGTCCAACACAATACTCCTAGTGCTTCAAAATTCAATGTCACAAATGCAGGGGTTATGGTCACATAGCAAAAGAGTGTCTGACTCGCAAAGTTATGCTTTTGCTCGAAGATGGAACCGTCCATGAGCAAGTAAGTGACACCGAGGAAGAAGATGGAGAGGAGACTGACCGAGTTGAAAATGATGATGGTTGTGAAGCAGCCAAAGCTGACCATCCAAAAATGTTTCTTTTGGTCCGACGGAACTTGAGCTGTATGATTCTTGAAGAAGAGGACAATTAAAGGGAAAATATTTTCTATGCAAGGTGTCGAGTGAGGAGGAACTTTTATTCGATGATTATTTATTCGGGTAGTCGTGCAAATGCAGTGAGCTAAACCTTGGTTTCACAAATGGTATTGCCTACCTCGAAGCACCCCCATCCTTACCGATTGCAATAGTGAAATGAATGTGGAGAATTAAAGGTTGTCAAGCAAGTGTGGCTCAAGTTCAAGATAGAAGATTATCAAGATGAGATGATGTTCTATGTGATACTGATGCAAGCTTGTCATTTGCTATTGGGTCGACCATGGCAGTATGCTCGGTCGGTTATACATAACGGACGACCCAACACTTACACTGCTAAGCTCGGAGGAGAGAGTTTCATAAATGTCTCCAAAACAAGTCAGTGAGGACTATAAATGAATGAAGGAGCTGAAGAAGCGGCCAAAGCAAAGTCTCCCGTTGGGACATGCAACCGGGTGAGTATCTACGAGGCAACAACAATGGTCGATTGATGATTTGCCTCGTGCACAAGGGTATCTTTCTAAACTCTAATGATGATTTTTCTAACGATAACCCTTTGGCTAGTGCTGTTTAAACTTTTGTGGGACTTCTGAGACATGTTTCCTGAAAAAAAAGCCAGATGGATTACCTCCGCTAAGAGGAATCGAGAACTAAATTGACTTTGTTCCGGGGTCTCAAATGCCCAACAAACCTGCATACCAGTGTAATTCCGAAGACACCAAAGAGCTCCAGCGGCAGGTGGATGAATTGCTCAACAAAGGTTTAGTTCGAGAGAGCTTGAGTCCTTGCGTCGTTCCTATTATCCTTGTCCCAAATAAAGATAGAACATTATGAATGTGTGTTGATTGCCGAGCAGTCAACAAGATAATGGTAAAGTATCGTCATCCTATCCCTCGATTAGATGACATGCTAGATGAATTGAGTGGTTTTTCTTGTTTTCCAGAGATAAACCTCAGGTCCGGTTACCACCAAATCCAAATAAAATCGGGTGATGAGTGGAAAACTGCATTCAAGACCAAATTCGGTCTCTATGAATGGTTAGTGATGCCTTTTGGCCTCTCTAGCTTACCGAGCACTTTCATGCGATTGATGAACCATGTGCTTAAACCGTTCGTAAATAAGTTCGTTGTTGTTTACTTCGTCAACATACTTGTTTATAGTAAAGCTATGGATGTACATGTCGAACACTTAAGGCTCGTTCTTGAAACACTTAGGGAAGAGATGTGGAAAAGCTTTGCAATGCTGGTATGGATTGCAAGAAAGCTAAATCGAGGTCCAACCCTCATGGTTTGTATACTCCGTTACCGGTTCCTAATCGACCATGGGTTGATATATCTATGGATTTTGTTATGGGGTTACTGAGGTCTGGGGGTGGACATGATAGCATCTTTGTCGTAGTCGACCGTTTTTTCTAAAAGGCTCACTTTATTCCTTGTAAAAAATGTGATGATGTACGACATGTTGCTACCTTGTTCATTTTTAATGTGTTGAAATTGCATGGTGTGCCTCGTACTATTATGAGTGATCGAGACTCTAAATTCTCGAGTCATTTTTGGAAATATCTACGGGGTGCCCTTGGCATCAAATTACTATTCTCGACGTCTCACCATCCTCAGACTGATGGACTGACCGAGGTAGTCAACCGAACCTTGGGAGCTCTACTTCAAGCTATGACCAAAGGTAAGGTCGGAAACTGGGTTGATCGTTTGCCCGTGATGGAATTTTCATACAACCGTAATGTGCATCAAATGATTGGAATGACTCCCTTTGAGTGTGTGGTATGGCTTTAATCCTTTGATTCCACTTGATTTAACCCCGTTGCCTCGAGATGTTGTTATTGATTTTGAAGGTACCCGCCGAGCTACTACTTTGCTCGAGCTACATGCCAAGGTGAAGAAAAATCTTGAGGAAGCTTATGCCAAGGTGGCATCCAAGAAAAACAAAGGACGTAAGAAGCTGGAATTGAAGAAGGGAGATTGGGTTTGGGTTCACTTCAAAAAGGAAAGATTCCCGAACCAAAGGAAAGGGAAGTTAGCTCCTCGAGGGGATGGTTTGTTTCAAGTGCTGAGCAAGATCAGCAACAATGCTTATATGGTCGGCCTCCCAGGTGAGTATAACGTTTCCAACACTTTTAATGTTGCTGACTTAACTCCTTATGTTGTAGGCCAAGCATCAGAGACTGAAGAGTATTCGATTTCGAGGATGAAATCCTCTCAAGAAGGGGAGGATGATGTAGCCCGAACCCGTGCTGATCAAGTATTCAACCTATCGAGGCCGATGACACAAAGCCAAGCCAAGCTCTTGCATGAGGTTCACATTCAGCTTGCATGGCCGGGAGAAAGCAACCGTTTGAATGCTGAGCGGCCGAGCGCAAAATATGAAGGCAATATTTGAAAGCTCGACCGGAGAAGGAAGTGACTGAACACACAATTTGACGCCGAGCAGTGAAGCGACCGGAGGGCTACAAAAGCGCCCGAGGAAAGAGAGCGTCCGAATTCAAGTGTTTGAGGCTGAATAGTGACTGAGCACAAAAGCGCCCGAACACTTAACTCTCAGCCTTGCGTAGCTTGTTCTCACTGGTCGTTTGTGACCATTTCCTAGTTTACCCTTGGGTATGTCTATATAAACCCCTTAGTATTTCATTTGATAGTGAGTCGTTGATGAATATTGAAAATAGCTGTTGCTAGTATGTCCCCATTGTGAGCCGAACCCCGTCATGAGATTGTTATAAGAACTTGGGTTAATCGGTGAAACCCGTTTGAACAACTTCTTCTTTGATCATTTAGTTTATAAGAAGCATGGTTGTCTTCTTGAGGATTGTTGCCTAGTATAGGTGATTCTTTATTCTCAAACTAAGCAGCCCCGAGACTAGTTCCTTAGGTTCGTTTGGATTGAAGCTTATATTTGTCTAGCTTCTATCTTTATTTCTTGTTATTTTCGCGTTCTTGCTCGGTTGTTAAGCTTCTCTCTGATTAGCTTGCACCAAGTATACCGAGGTCAAAGCTGAATTTGAGTCGCCGTATTTACCCCTAGGTCAGGCTCAAAGAGGCCGTGGGAATACTCAAGGTCGAGGCCGAAGAGCTTATGTTGATCGAAATCTTGAATGCGAGGCTAATAATTATTATGATGAGTATACAGATCAAGCCCAAGGTGGTAGTGATACAAACTTGAACAGTGTCAAGATCACTATTCCACCATTCAGAGGAACTAGTGATCCATACCAATATCTTGATTGGAAGGTTTGTTTGGAACGAATCTTTGAAACAAATGAGATGATTGATGAGATGAAAGCATCCTATGCCATTGCTTAGTTTGAGGCATACGCTTTCACTTGGTGGGAGTACGAAAAGAGGATGAGACGAACGCATGCTTTACCCGAGCACCTTACTTGGGTACAATTGAAAAAAGTGATAGATGCTAAGTATGTGACGGCTAAACATCGTCAAGAGCAACTTCCGAAGCTCTTTGATTTGAAGCAAGTATCCAAATTGGTTTAAGAGTCCTATGACGTGTTTTAAAATATTCATTTGACTCTTGACATGGAAGAAGATGAGGAGCAAGCCATCATTGGGTTAAAAATGGGCTGAATCGAGAGATATCATCTCAACTGAGAATGCATGTGTTCTATATATTGGACGACGCTTTCCATGCAGCGATCGATGCTGAAAAACGGGTGAAGGACGACAAAGTAAATCAGTATTGAGGGAGAACTACTTCTTCTCATTTGAACCGAGGCAAAGAATGGAAGAGTCTGAATCCAAGAGGTGCCAACATCGGCCGGGATGTGAAGAAACCCTTCGAAAAATGAGTGACCAGAACTGACTCCAAGGAGATAGGGGTAAAACTCAACTCAATACTCCTAGCGCTTCATCTATTCAATGTCATAAGTGCAGGGGTTATAGTCACATGGCTAACGAATGTCCAAGTCGCCGAGCTATGATCTTGCTTGATGATGGAACCGTTCGGGAACAAATGAGTGACTCGGAGGAAGAAAATAGAGAAGAAGTTGACCATGTTGGCTATGTTGAAAACAACGATGAAGCAGCCGAAGCTGATAGACCTGAACTTGTGGTATGAAGGAATCTGAGTGCCATGAGTATAGAGGAAGATAAAGATGTGCAAAGAGAGAATCTCTTTCATGCGGTCGGGTGAGAGGAAATGTGTGTTCGATGATTGTTGATTCGGGCTGTTGTGCTAATGTGGTGAGCCAAACTTTGGTTTTACGAATAGGTCTGCCCATGATGATCATCCCCATCCCTACCGATTACAATGGTTAAATGAATGTGGAGAACTGAGGGTAGCTAAATAAGTGTTGATCAAATTCAAAGTGGGGGCTTATCAAGATGAATTGGTGTTTGATGTGGTTCCGATGCAAGTTTGTCATTTGCTTTTAGGGAGACCGTGGCAATATGATTGGTCCGTTTTTCATGATGTCCGAGCCAATACTTACACTGCTAAGCTCGAGGGTAAGACTTTCATACTTAAACCCTATTTAGGCCTAAATTTTGTCAATTAGGTAAAATAATTAAATTTGTTAGAGGGGCCACAAGCAATACAGTAAATACGCAGGAAAAGTAAGTAATTTGAGAGAAAAGTAATAGATAAGAAAGTAATAAGTTTTACTCCATGAGAATAGCCGGATTCAGTATGAATCACTTGATGTACGATACAATATAAGGATGGGTATTTATAATAGAGATTTACCTAGTCCTAATTATGGAAAAATACAAAGATTAATAAGGCCATGATCTTGTAAACTCAAGCCGGTGGTAAATACAAAACCCTAATTAGGAGACTGTAAACCCTAAGGCGATGGAATATATACCTTGCATCATATGCCTACGTTGGCGGAGCGGGCGTGGCTTGACGAACCGGCATGTATCCTCTACGCCCGGTGACTTGTAGGCTAAGTTTAGTCTCGCCAGCTGGACTTGTATCCCTATAATCATATGTGGCATATTTTCGCCCACACAGTCTGTCCCACTTGCTGAGTGTTTTCGTAAGCAGTCAGGAAGTAAAAGAGGCATGATAGAAGACGTAGAGGTGTGCCTGTAACTCATCCCGTGTCTCTTTGCATGCGTTGCATTGAATGCAAGTAATCAAGTACGATGACGTGTAACCCTGTGATTGCAAAAGTTTTAATTTGCGTCTTTCAATATTGCAATCGCTCTGTCATATCCTATAATTATTGCTATGTATCTGCGATGATCATGATCTTACGTCTTCAGAACGATTAGCTTTCCATATAAGACTCATTTTTGGCGTGTATAAGTGTTGCTCCCAAAGCACACGGAAGTATACGCGGTCGACAAGTAATAGAGTGATAAGTCAAGTATCGTTCCCACGAGGACTAAGTGTAGACTGACGCTTAACAAACAATTTCTAACTAACTATCCAGGGATCTTTTCTAATGGTGAGAATTTTATTAACTAAAGAACAGTAATTTAAATGGTGGAAATTTAGTCAAACAATAGGGCAAACTTTAGTTGTAAACAATATTAATGAGACGGTCCAGGGTCAGAGCTACGACCAATCCAGTTGAGTTTTCCAATTGGTTCCACTCCTCGAATTCCGGATTACTAACTAACAGGTTAAATGTACCCGTGAAAACCTTTCGATTCTTCACGGTCTATGCAAGATACTCCAATCCCTATATGTCTATGGGTTGAATCACGTGCACGCATTAACTAATTCTGTGATTAGTTAAGCTAGGCGAGCAAGTATATGTCTATCCTACTCACAAATTGATTACCCGATGCCCAGGTTCACAATTTAGTCCTACTCTTTCTTATTGCATTCATAAATTCCCTCTTTCGAGTTCAATCTAAGAACCATAGATAATGCCTAATTATCGGGCCCTAATAATTAAACAAGTGAAATCAAGAAAGAATAAATAATCCGTTATGGGATTCAATATGTGGAATTCAATCTTCAAACATCAATCTTCATGAAACGCTCTAACCCTAGAACAAAGGATTTAGCCACGCATACTCATAATCACAACACAAGGATTTGATGAAATAATGAAATAATGATGTAATAAATTAATGGAAGGAAGAAAAACCCTTGTTCAAGAAGTTATGCGCTCTCAAATTTGCTCCATAAGTCCGAACCTCTCTCAAAAACTAAGTAGAAGGGTATTTATAATGTTTACAAAAGCCTAGCAAATAGTTACGCCTAAGCCTAGACGAAATAGGAAATCCAAAAACGCTCCAGGGGTGCTATAGCTGGTACCCCGCACCTCAAAATGCGCGCAACAAGGCAGAGTCCGTCGAATATCGCACGTAACGGCCATGCCCTGCGCCACAAAACGCGGAGGACACTGGGTGCTGCAGCAGGTGCGGCGCGCCCCTCATGGCGCCAGGCCAATTCCAGTTTTTCTTCGTCCGCAGCTTGCGTCGCGTCATGCCCTCGTGTGCTCGATCTAATCCTCAATCCAATTCCATCCTTTTCTTGCTTGATCATGCTCTTTAAAGCTTCAATTGCACTTCATAACAACCTACAATCATATGACATAAAATCAGTGCAACATCATGCTCATCAACTAGAAAACGTGCGAATAAAGTATCCAAACGTGAGGAAATATTAAGGAAATATAGGCATAAAATGCCAAACATCACCGCCCCACACTTGAACCTTTGCTCGCCCTCGAGCAATCACAAATGACTCCCCAACCTAGGTAGAATAGGTCTGCCTATGACTATGGTTGATACCGACCATTGAACAAATGCATACATGACTACTATGGGTCCAACAAACATGCCAACAATATAACAAACTCAAAACACAAGAACAACCACCCTAAGACAACTCAAATGCGCAAACTCGACTCATTGCAACCATGCTCCCACAAAGTCACCCCTACCTACTCACCCAAGAAGCCACGACTTCACCTATCTCATGTAAACCGTGTGCCTTCACCAATAATGAAGCAAGAGAGTGTCCCCCAAATATCATACACAACAATGAATATCAAGAATAGAACGGGGACAATAGCATAGAAAGAATTCACTCGCTCTCATGAAAGGCTCGCATGTCACACATGATGTACCATAGGCTTGCCCGTAGTGTAGGACTCCACTAATGTAGGCTCACTCCAATCGGGATTAAATAGGACTTTAAAGGGTTGTAATGTAGGCTAAGGGGTTGGTAGGATAAATATGGATAATAGTGACTACCTCCCTAAGCACTTTAATACATCACAATACAATGAAAGCACACATCTCCTCAAAACCAACCAATTCACTACCCAACAAATTTCACACACACCTTTTTCAACAAGTAGCAATTTTTCTTTTAAGCACAACACTAGAGGATGGATATTCATTTCTTTTCTTTTTTTCATTTTTCAATTTTTTTTAGCTTATATTTTTTTTCATTATTTTTTCTATTCAATTCTTTTCAAACCTTGCCAATGCTCCTTCAACTACTTCACAATTTATCAAGTATTTCCCTCATTGGTTCAACTCAAAAACCTCCCAGTACTTCAACCACAAACTCCACAATAATATAAAATTATCAATTAAAGTGCTTAAGGAGTAAATGGTCAAAAGAAAGAAATTTAGAACAAGTGGGTAGGCTCGCGGTGTGGGTGCCAACAAAAAGGTCAATATGGTCACAAAGCAAGTCCAAGGTGCATATAAAAGGGTAGGCAATTAATGGCTAGAAGGCAAATCAAGAAAGCCTGTATCATCTCCCGACTAGAGCGAACCTAGAATTTTGCTTTGCACACACACGGGGCAAGTTCTAGACACCAATATGCAACATGGAGTACAATAAGAATATGCCTCACAACACACATTGCACACGATCTACACAAAATGGCTCCATCACAACTCTCAATCAAGCAAATAGGGTGCAACTTGTGGGAATTTAAGCACTAATGCACAAAGGTTCACAACAAAGTCAAGTGAGTGGACTCAAGCGTCTCAAGGGGGTTATTCAATTTTTTTCTAGGCATGAATCACAGTTTTAAAACCAAAACGACACCACAAGTATCACATGCAATAAGTTCAAGTCCACCGGTATCAAACAAATCAAAGGCACCTAACAACTAATACTATACTAATCCTAAAAAATAAAAAAATAACCCGGTTCAAAGGCCTCCCCGTGGAAAAGAACCGAGGCCATAAGAAAAACCACGGGGGTGGATGACATGTACCACTACAAAGCCTATAAAGAAAATCTTTTTGCATTTTTTTTCTAATAAAACAAAAGCAAATACTAAAAAGGAACTAAAAATGTCAAGTGACAAAATAAAACTCCTAACGGTACATGCATCCCTAACCTCAAAAATAAAGGGAGTTCCCCCACCCCACACTTAAATCAAGCAATGTCCTCAGTGCTAAAAATAAGAAAGTGAAAGGGTAAAGAAAACTTCCCTGAGGGCCAATCGGCCTACAATGGACGGTGCGATGGAGTGCGGTCCTTATCCTCCTCCTCCACGTCTGTGGCACCTCCCTCTGCATCTGTCTCCACACCATCACTGTTCGGATCACGGTCTATGATGTCTGAATCAGGTCTCTCATCTTCCTCCGGGGGTAGCACCATCGTCTGAGTCATACCCAGCAGGCGTCTCGAAGAATCCAATAAAGGAACTGCGCGATCAAGCACAGTCATATCCATGCCGGCCTGCAGGGCCATATGCTCCATCATCAGGTACTGACGCACGGACAAATTGGCCTATGTGTTCCGCCACTCGTCCGCTGTCAGTCGCACTGGTGCGGTGGTTGTCACACTCTTCACCGCTGCGATATCAAAAGTCCTCTCAATATCGGGGACAATGCGATCCCCGACCTCATCAACCGGGAATCCTTTATTTTCTAGATACCTGGTGAGAATGTTCCCAAAGTACAATCGGCTACACTTCTTCGTATTCCTGTGCTGAACCGGCCTCCCGGTCATGAAGAAGTAGACTATGCACGCCCGAGTCTTGGTGACCTCAGAATAATGGCCCACAGGTAGAATGCGTGCATTGATTAACCTCATCCATACTCGAGTCGTCTTCAAGAACTGCAAAAAGAGCATGTGTATGTGTCTACCTGTCTCAGATCACTCCCACCAATGAGTGGAGCCCTCGCCACACAGTGCCTCTCGCATGGCCTTGTAATCAGGCCTCTTTATGAACTCCCACGGCTCGTCATAATCCGGGTCCTCTACCCCCAAAAAGGTGTTCAAGGCAGTGTGATCCAATTTCACCGTCTTTCCCCGAATTGAGACCATGTCGTCATCTTTCCACGCTTCAGTTGGGTCCCAATTGGCATAGAACTCTTGCACAAGGTCGAGGTTAGCGCGGCCCAGACTCTCAAAGACCGAGTCCCAATGCAAGGCGTGAATGGCCTCTCTCACACCCCGGCACTTCTGCATCAACTTCCTCTCATCAATGGCTTACTCGGGAATATATCCCGCAAAAGCCGCACGTTTTTGTACTATGTTTGGCTTTCGCCCTTCTTGACAAAGGAGAGGTCGAACCTCATCCTACCACCGGGCCTTGGGATAGGCACCTCATCTTTAGGAACTCTAGCCTTGGCCTTGGGCTTGGCCGGTGCCTTGCCCTTTGCTTTGCTCGATGAGGCCTCGGCTTGTAGTGACCTTTTAGGAGCCCGGGTAGAGGAAGAAACCGCTTTGTTGGATGTTCTAACCATGGTGCCTACATCAAACAAAAATGCCAATGTGAGATTTCAATTCAAGCACAAAGTCAATTGGGTGGGTCAACACCCCACACTTATCGCTCATTAAATGCATCAACAATTCAACTCATAACCACGAGCGACCCCACACTTAGCGAAAACAAGCATTGCAAAAATTGCCACGGGCGTGGACTTCATGATCAAGCTAGTGGAGGTTACAAAATAGCCAATTCTACGTATGTGTGACACCCAATGTTCAACTTAAGCCTAGTGATACCATTGCTACTCAAGAATTCACAAGGTTAAGCATTTTTCATAGTTGAGGCATTTTATCAAACACTTGGTGTGCACAATTTTCAATTTGCAATTTCAATGGCTAAACTAATGTGTCAACCCTCCCAAATTGATGGGAGATCCCTTTTTGCAAGTATACAAGCCAAACATTAAGCACAATTCATGAATATAAGCAATTAAGACCAATTTCTAGTCAACATGCGTGCACACTAGTTAGGGATTGAAACATGGAAAGATGATGTTAACTTACTATGTAACGGAAAGAGAAGGAGAATAATCACTTACTTGAAGAGTTTAGGATGATTGGAGAAGAACTTGAGATGAATTGCAAGAAATAGGAGTGATTTGGGAGAGTTTGAGAGTGTTTTGATTGAAAAATATGAAGAAAAGAATAGGAGAATCGGGTGAAAAGGGGGAAAGGAAAACCGGGTCACGGGTCAAAACCCGGTTTGACCCGGATTTTAAAGATTTCTTACCTGGCCGCGATAGCCAGCGCGGCGCACGCCCGAAGCGCCCTGGATTTTGTGCTCTCTGGATTATTCGGCGCGTTGGGAGGCGCGGGGCGCTCCCAAACGCGCCCGAACAGTTTTAGTCGTACCGAATTTTTATTCCAAGCGCGAAACCAAGCACGAGGCATGCCTCAAAGCGCCCCAGATCGCAGATGAGGTCCTTTTCGAATGAGATGTAGTGCGACGTTCCTTCAAGTGGCAAACCGAACCAAAATACATCGACTACATCTCGTTTAGCACTCCTGACACCTACAAAAACAACAAAACAAAACAAAAACCACGTGACACTGTAAAACACAAAACGACTAAACTATTACAAGTACAAACTCGGGTTGCCTCCCGAGAAGCGCCTTATTTAACGTCGTGGCACGACGATTATCAATCATGGATCCCTCAAGGTAATGGAGGTACGATGATTCACCGAATCTCCCCAATAATGCTTCACTCTTTGGCCATTCACCAAGAACGTCTTTTCTGAATTGGGGGCTCTCAACTCAACCGCTCCATGTGCGGTAACACGAACTACTTCAAACGGCCCCGACCATCTTGACTTCAACTTGCCCGGAAATAGCTTCAACCTCGAATTAAACAACAAAACCAGCTGCCCAGGCTCAAATTGACGACGCTCAATGTGCTTGTTATGCCACTTCTTTGTCGGTTCCTTATACAATTTTGCATTCTCATAAGCATGGAAACGGAACTCTTCAAGCTCATGCACTTGAAGCATTTTCTTCTCACCCGCCAATGCCATATCAAGATTGAGCTTTTGAATTGCCCAATATGCTTTATGCTCTAGCTCAACGGGCAAGTGGCAGGCCTTACCATAAACAAAACCTATATGGAGAAGTTCCAATAGGCGTTTTAAATGCAGTCCAATAGGTCCAAAAAACATCATCTAGCTTCATAGCCCAATCCTTCCTCGAGGTATTCACAGTCTTCTCAAGGATTTGCTTGATCTCTCTATTTGACACCTCCACTTGGCCACTAGTTTGGGGATGATAAGCAGTTGCCAGCTTGTGGCGATCCCCATACTTGGCCAACAGTTTATTGAACAACCGATTGTGAAAATGAGTACCTTCATCACTGATTATAGCCCGCGGTGTCCCAAAACGAGTGAAAATATTTTTCTTCAAGAATTTTACCACCACACTCGCATCATTTGTTGGAAGTGCCACAACCTCCACCCATTTAGACACATAAATCAACCGCCACAAGAATGTATTTGTAGCCCTTGGAAGACGGGAATGGACCCATAAAGTCAATCCCCCAACGATCAAACAGCTCAATCTCTAAAATATTGTTCAAAGGCATCTCGTGACGCCTAGAAATAGTACCCATTCTTTGGCAACGATCACACTACTTAACAAAAGCATGAGCATCTCTTAACAAAGTAGGCCAAAAGAACCCAGACTGAAGTACCTTTGCAGCTGTTCGATCTACACCAAGATGGCCACCATAAGGAGAGGAATGGCAGCTCTGTAGAATCGGCTCAACTTCTTCCCTTGGAATGCACCTCCTAGCTAATTGGTCAGGGCCTATCTTGTACAAATAAGGCTCATCCCACACATAAAATCTGCTCTCATGAAGGAGTTTGCGCTTTTGCTCAGCTGTAGCCTCAGGAGGATACACATTACTCACAATTAAGTTCACCATATCAGCATACCATGGCACCTCGGTTGCCGCTACAGCAAAAAAGCTGCTCATCAGGGAATAATTCTTTAATCTCAGGCCCTTCATCTACATGATCTCTATTTTCTAGCCTTGACAAGTGATCAGCTACTTGATTCTCAGTCCCCTTGCGATCTCGAATTTCAACATCAAACTCTAGCAATAGGAGATCCCATCGAATTAGCCTAGGCTTGGAATCCTTCTTCTCAAACAAATACCGATTGCGGCATGATCAGTGTAGACAACAACACGAGTGCCAACCAAATAAGATCTGAATTTATCAAAAGCATATACAACGGCTAGCAACTCCTTCTCAGTGTTGGTATAATTGGATTGGGTTGCATCAAGAGTCTTGCTTGCATAATAGATGGAGTGAAATATTCTTCCAATTCTTTGGCCTAGAACAGCCCCAATAGCATTATCACTCGCATCACACATCAATTCAAATGGCAAAGACTAGTCAGGAGCAATGATGAAATGTGCAGTCACCAACCTTTTCTTCAATTCTTCAAATGCTTTGAGACAAGCATCATTGAACTCAAATTTCACATCCTTCTCCAACAACTTGCACATGGGATTAGCAATTTTGGAGAAGTCCTTTATGAAATGCCTATAGAAACCTGCATGTCCCAAGAAACTATGCACCCCCCTTAACAGAGACATGTGGTGGTAATTTCTCAATAGCCTCAATCTTCGCTTTATCTACCTCGATCCCTTGCTTCGACACCTTGGGCCCAAGTACTATGCCTTCTTGAACCATAAAGTAGCTTTTTTCCCAATTCAGCACCAAATTTGTTTCTTCACAACGGCTCAGCACAACATCTAAATTCTTCAAGCAGTCATCAAAGGAATCACCAACTACCGAGAAATCATCCATGAACACCTCAACAAATTTTTCCACCATGTCGGTGAAAATAGCCATCATGCATCGCTGAAAAGTCCCAGGGGCATTACATAATCCAAACGGCATCCTCCTAAATGCATAGGTGCCATATGGACAACTTTGGGGTTCACCTTGTTGACAATTGTCAACCCTTTTCTTGCACTAGTCCCACCATTGCTTGTGATCATAGTACTTCTTGTTTGCACTCTTTCAAGCATAGGATGAGGTTCTTGCTCCTTTTCCTTTTGCATAGGCCTAGAAGGTATACTAGGAGATGACTTGATCTTTGCTCCAAGAGGCTCAAGGTCATAATTCCTTTGGCCCTTGTTCACATAATACCTATCAATCTCAAGATCATATCGCACCTTCTTGCCTTGCAACCATGGCTCACCTAACCACACATCACAATGTTGCATGGGGTACACATCACACAAAATATAACCCCAATAGCTCCTATGAGATATGCACACTCGAACTTGCTTGGAAACCCACACTCTGTGGTACTCATAAGGATGCTCTAGGGCATAGCAAGGTAGCCTTAACTCATCAACCACCGAGGTACTAATGCAATTGGCATCGGTGTTACCAATCTTGAGCAAGTACCCTTCATTACCTTCCACCTCAACAAGGAACCTCCTTAGACCCAAGTTCCGTATAGGATCATCCAAGTAAGAACTTGGAAGCTCAAGAAAAACATCACCCTCAACTTGAGTCTTCCTCATCCCTCCTCCCCTAGCAATACCACTAGGATAACTTCCACTTTCCGTCACTCTTCCAACATTAGAAGTGTTGTTGAAAGTCGAGGAAGGATTACCACTATGGAACCCATACATGCCTCTCACCTTGGTTCCATAGCCCATAGCACCACTCCTACCACTACTACTAGAGCACTGTACTCCAATCATAGTAAGAGCAACACCATTTCTCATTCCACCCTTCCCATGTGAATTAGAAGCATTAGGCCGCTTAGCGTACCTAGAAGGTGTAAGCTCCTTCTTTCCCATGGAACAACCACCACCTCCTCCCATACTAATGGAAGGACCTCTACTACTCCCTTGTACTCCACTAGCAACACTAAGAGAAGATTCACATGAATAATTCATATAATTTACCTCATCATCATCTCCATCTATGTCATTATCATCATGCTCATATTCATTACAAGTAGAGTAAGTATGATCAATGTACCTTGAAGCGTCACCATCTTCATCATCTTGACTAGAAGCATAGGGATCATCACAATCTTCATCATAAGCCTCATAGTTTTCTTCAACTTCACGATCATCATAGTGAACCGCTTCATCAACATAGGAGCCATGGTTTCCATCTTCATAGCAATGGCCATCATCAACATCATAGGAACCATAGTCTCCATCATCACCATATGAGTTATAGCAACTCGCATCATCCCCACATGAGCCATAATCTCCACAATCAACATCCGACATTGTTGCAACACCAAAGAACAAAACCTCCCAAAAGTCACTCCCTCACGTGTATCACTCAATTTATGAACACTCAAGAGCGAGGCCTTAACAACTTGGGAACCAAGGTGATCACAACTAGTATGTCCAAGTTAAAGTTCGGAATGGAGTTAATGAGACTCAATGGACGGACGGTAATTTAAAGTGCGCACTTGAGGCCAAAAGAGAATCTACGACTCTTCTTTGAATTCTAGTCTTCTCTACGCACGAATACCCTAATACTCTAAAGGATTAGTGTCTTTCAAGTAGGCCAATTACCTTAGAAACACTAACCAAGAAGCCCGTGGGCGATTAACAAGTGAAAACCTACGGAAAAACTACCCGGGAAACCCTTCAGGAAAGAGGCGCTCCGCCCCAAATCAGAGGCGCTCCGCCTGGCAAAAGTCTAGAGAGCAGCCCAGAGGGAGGCGGTCCGCCTGAAAATGTAGGCAGTCCGCCAAGTGGGTTTTCCTGCAACTTTGCAAAACGCGTTTTTGGCTCGTTTTGCACTCAAAATCCAACGTTTTCGGGTGTTTTTCAATTCTAATGATACCCAAAGATATATCTGATGATGCTAAACATTCCCCAATAGGTTTTAACCCCAAGCAAACAACAATCAATCGATATTGATTCTTGAGCAAAATTCTAGGGTTCTTTGAAATTTTAGGAATTTGATTTCTTCAAATTTTGAAATACACCACCAAATCATGTAATTTTGGTACCAAAAGAATGGGAATCACTTATGGAACAAACCCCAATGATTTTCACGGTATGGGTGTGCCAATCCAACAAGTTCTACCAATTTTTTGTGAAATTTTCAATTTTTTTTCAATTGTTTTTGTTTTTCATCGAATTTTCAAGAACAACAACAACAACAAACACAAAGATAAAGAGTCACGATCGAGGGTTTGTAAGAACAAAACCTATCCGTGCTCTGATACAAAGATGATACGGGTCAAATCACGGAAGCGAATATCAAGTAACGGAAGCAACAAAGTAAACACGATAGAAGGAAAATAGGGACGGGGGAGAATAGAAATAGAAGAAAGAACGAATCAAACTAAACAATTAGATTGATTCAAAAGGGAGGAGAGACTTGAACCATTAAGCGGGAGTCACACTAGCGGTGATCCACCATGGATTCAACATAAGAGATACATGATACTCAAGCTTCAACAAGAATGGCCAAGCCTATTCTATCTTCTCAATTCTATCTTCAAAACTAGCTTCAATGAAATGGCTAAGGGGTGTATTTATATTCTTTCCTAACCCCTTGTGAAATGACTAAAAGGCCCCCAAAGTGGGCTAAGACATAAAAGACCACGTAGGGTCAAAATAGGCAATTTACACAAAATCTCGTGTGCAACTACCGGGGGAGGCGGTCCGCCCACCCCCACTAGGCGCTCCACCCCTCATTGGAATCCAGAGAGTGGCTGCCACCTAGGCGGTCTGCCCTAGGCTTGAGGCAGTCTGCCTCTTGAGATCCTGAGAGCTGAAGCAATGCAGGCGGTCCGCCTCTTCCTGAAGCTCCTTGAAATGCCTCAAAAAGTGCTCCGGACGCTCCTCCTTTGTAGCCTAAGTGGTCCTCCTTCCTTGGTGCTCCAATACATGATCTTCAAGACGTTTCCGGAGCCCTTGACTTGCAACCTTTGTGCTCTCGAGCTTGGCTCTTGATGGTTGGGAACTAAGCCAATTTGGATTGCATCAGAAAGGTGGTGGTGGTCTCACAATAGCAGGCTCGGGCTTCTTTTATATCACTTTCTCATCTTCTTTCTCCACCTCTCTATCAGCATTAGGCTCTAACTCGCCAACAGGCTTCCTTGGCTTTGGGGGAACTTCTTCTAGAGCTCTTCCATTCCTCAAAGTAACTCCATGCACAAATTCTTTAGGATTTTTCTCTGTATCACTTGGGAAAGCACCTCGAGGTCTGTTATTCTATGCTCCAGCTAGCTGCCCCGTTTGTCTCTCAAGATCTTTCTGAGCATTGGTCAAATCTTTTATTGTTTGTGCCTGAGCTGCTGAATCTTTCATGAGTTTTTGCTGTCCTGCAAGAGTTTTTCTGAGCATATCTTCAACTGAACTAGGCTCTTGTGGCTGAGCCTGCGACTGTGACCCCTGCGGTGGTGCATTTTGAAAATTATTTTGAGGTGTGTAATTGCTCACGGTTATCCCTCCAAGAAAAGTTTGGGTGATTACGCCAATTGGGGTTGTAGCTATTACCATATTGATTGCGATTCTGACCCTGTGGCCTGTTCTGATTACCCACATAATACACTAACTCTGGATTAGATGGACAGACGTTAGTGTCATGATCATCTCCACAAACCTCACAAAAGACTTGAAATTTTTGCATTGGAGCTGCTTGTTGCTGAGTCTGCGGCAGAGCTATCTTGCTAATTTGATTATAAATAGCATCCATCTTTGCCTTCAGCTCTGAAACTGCATCTAACTGAAGTACCCCAGCAGATTTCTGCATAGTAGCTCTACCATCTCCCTGCCAATCAGGATTGCTCTGCGAAAACTTGTCTAGTAATTCATAGATCTGGTAAAAGTTTAAGGCCAGTACTTGGCCTCCAGCAGCAGGATCTACCACGATCTTAGTATGTGCAGTCAACCCCTCAACAAAAGTATGTGCCAGAACCTCATTTGATTGGTTACGCTGTGGACAATCTCCCAGTAAAGCTTTAAACTGCTCCCAGGCTGAATACGAAGACTCTCCTTCTCTCTGTCTGAAGGACATAATTTCACTCCTCAGCCGGGCTGTCTTGGCAGATGGATAAAACTTAGCTAAGAACTTCTTAGCCAAATCATCCCAAGTAGTGATAGACCCAAGCTTTTCAGCCTTTAACCACTTCCTTACTGCCCCAATCAGTGAAAACGGGAACAATGTCAAGCGAACATAATCAGTAGGAACTCTCGTCGGTATATAAGTATCACTGATCTCCAAGAAATTCTGAATGTGTTGTTGCGGATCTTCATGAAGTAATCCACCATATTGCCCAGTCGCATGCAGCAACTGAATCATGTCGGGCTTAATGTCAAAGTGCCCGGTGATAGCGGGCTTCACAATGCTAGACGCCACTCCCCCCAGGCTGGGAAGAGCAACATCTCTCACTGCTACTGCTCGTTCTTCTGCCATTTCAGTGGGCAAGGAAGCAAGTACAAGTGCTAGTGCTGCTCGATCTCTCGCTTCTCTTCTTACCCTTCTCAAGGTCCTTTCAGGCTCGGGATTAAAAGGTTCGAGTGGTTCATCCCTTCTATTCCTTTGCATGCAAAACCTGTTACTTGAACCAGCACAAGAAACTCAACAAAAAAATTAAACCTGAATAGATAATAAGTAATTGTTCAAAAAGAAATCAGTCAATTGTTAGTCCCCGGCAACGGCGCCAAAAACTTGTTGCTCCCAACGCACACACAAGTATACACGGTCGACAAGTAATAGAGTGATAAGTCAAGTATTGTTCCCACGAGGACTAAGTGTAGACTGACGCTTAACAAACAATTTCTAACTAACTATCCAGGGATCTTTTACAATGGTGAGAATTTTATTAACTAAAGAACAGTAATTTAAATGGTGGAAATTGAGTCAAACAATAGGGCAAACTTTGGTTGTAAACAATATTAATGAGACGGTCTAGGGTCAGAGCTACGACCAATCCAGTTGAGTTTTCCAATTGATTCCACTCCTCGAATCCAGGATTACTAACTAACAGGTTAAATGTACCCGTGAAAACCTTTGGATTCTTCACGGTCTATGCAGGCTACTCCAATCCCGATATGTCTGTGGATTGAATCACGTGCACGCATTAACGAATTCTGTGATTAGTTAAGATAGGCGAGAAAGTATATGTCTATCCTACTCACAAATTGATTCCCCGATGCCCAGGTTCACAATCTAGCCCTACTCTTTCTTATTACATTCATAAATTCCCTCTTTCGAGTTCAATCTAAGAACCATAGATAATGCCTAATTATCGAGCCCTAATAATTAAACAAGTGAAATCAAGAAAGAATAAATCCTCCATTATGGGATTCAATATATGGAATTCAATCTTCAAACATCAACCTTCATAAAACGCTCTAACCCTAGAACGAAGGATTTAGCCACACATACTCATAATCACAACACAAGGATTTGATGCAATAATGAAATAATGATGTAATAAATTAATGGAAGGAAGAAAGACCCTTGTTCAAGATGTTATGAGCTCTCAAATTTGCTCCAAAGTCTGAACCTCTCTCAAAAACTAAGTAGAAGGGTATTTATAATGTTTACAAAAGCCTAGCAAATAGTTACGCTTAAGCCTAGACGAAATAGGAAATCCAAAAACACTCCAGGGGTGCTATAGCTGGCGCCCCGCGCCTCAAAATGCGCGCAACAAGGCAGAGTCCGTCGAATCTCGCACGTAACGGCCATGCCCCGCGCCACAAAACGCGGAGGACACTGGGCGCTGCAACAGGCGCGGCGCGCCCCTCATGCCGCCAGGCCAATTCCAGTTTTTCTTTGTCAGCAGCTTGCATCGCGTCGTGCCTTCGTGTGCTCGATCCAATCCTCAATCCAATTCCAGTCTTTTCTTGCTCGATCATGCTCTGTAAAGCTTCAATTTCCCTTCATAACAACCTACAATTATACGACTAAAATCAGTGCAACATCATGCTCATCAACTAGAAAACGTGCGAATAAAGTATCCAAACGTGAGGAAATATTAAGTAAATATAGGCATAAAATTCCAAACATCAATAAGTACACTGTAATTATAGAGCCCTTCGTTCGTCTTCAAACTCGTTTCAATAGAAAACTTTCCTTCAAAAGAAAATCTCTTACTCATCCTTCTAAGCACTCCTTTCTTGATATGGCTCAAGAATCGAACTTCCTCCCTAGAAACTTCAAAGTTCTTGATTATTTGCCTCCAGGCTTGAACTTCAAAGGTGATGGCCAAATGCAGGGGCAAATGGCCAAACAAGAAGGTGAGAATAGTAACCTCTCTATTAAGTACTACCCATCTGCTATTGTGAAGGACGATATAACTCGCATCAGGCTTGATACAAATGGCCTGACATGAGAGATATTATCGTTATTTCTGCCAAAGAAAGAATTTCTACCCATCATGCTGGTTATTCGATGGTTCACATATATCCTTTCACTCTGCATCTCAATGAACATGTTCATTCGATTGTTGAAGAAATACGCCATCAGTACAACATCTGCTTAGGCCAGGTCGGGACCTCCGACTGGCGTTGGTAGCCATATTGGATCACCTAGCCAGCCATCCCAAGGTAAAATTTTCTTTTTGGCACCTCCATGCTTTCTACTCTCCCCGCTTACAGAAAGCGGGTATGCTCTGTAACAGCCCAAGTCCGCTAGTGATATTATCCGCTTTGGGCCTAGGCCCGCACGGCTTTAAAATGCGTCACTAGGGTCTAAGGCCAGTTAACTTATATACCCAGGATCACTCCAGTGTTATGCCGATGTGGGACACTTAACCCTTAGCTGGGGTGTTACATACACCCCCTCTTATGGACTCAGCGTCCTCGCTGAGGTTTGCCCCGCGTACCGGGATTCGCCTAGACTCACCACGGAGGTTTGCCCCGCATACCGGGATTTGCCTAGACTCACCACGGAGGTTTGCCCCGCGTACCGGGATTCGCCTAGACTCAGCCATGAACTTTGACCCACATCGACATAACACAGGAGAGATGCTGCGTATATAAGTTAACTAGCCTTAGACCCAAGTGACGCATTTTAAACCCGTGCGGGCCTAGGCCCAAAGCGGACAGTATCACTAGCGGGCTTGGGCTGTTACAGATGGTATCAGAGCCACTCCGTGTCAGCCTTGTCGATGTGGGTTAAAGTTCAGGGCTGAGTCTAGGCGAATCCCGGTACGCGGGGCAAACCTCCGTGGTGAGTCTAGGCGAATCCCGGTACGCGGGGCAAACCTCAGCGAGGACGCTGAGTCCATAAGAGGGGGTGTATGTAACACCCCAGCTAAGGGTTAAGTGTCCCACATCGGCATAAGAGGGGGTGTATGTAACACCCCAGCTAAGGGTTAAGTGTCCCATATCGGCATAACACAGGAGAGATGCTGGGTATATAAGTTAACTGGCCTTAGACCCTAGTGACGCGTTTTAAACCCGTGCGGGCCTAGGCCCAAAGCGGACAGTATCACTAGCGGGCTTGGGCTGTTTCACATGGTATCAGAGCCACTCCGTGTCAGCCTTGTCGATGTGGGTTAGAGTTCAGGGCTGAGTCTAGGCAAATCCCGGTATGCGGGGCAAACCTCCGTTGTGAGTCTAGGCGAATCCCGGTACGCGGGGCAAACCTCAGCGAGGACGCTGAGTCCATAAGAGGGGGTGTATGTAACACCCCAGCTAAGGGTTAAGTGTCCCACATCGGCATAACACTGGAGTGATCCTGGGTATATAAGTTAACTGGCCTTAGACCCTAGTGACGCGTTTTAAACCCGTGCGGGCCTAGGCCCAAAGCGGACAGTATCACTAGCGGGCTTGGGCTGTTACAAACCCTGCCAGCACAATGACTTTCACAGCCCTGGCTAGAATGAATGGTTAGCGGGCAAAGGATCACGGTAAGTTTTTTCTCTTGAATACTTCCTTGATTTCACATCTCGACTATTGCCAAAACCCCATTCAGCTTCAGGTGTCTCTCTTCGCCTAATGCCTGTTTTGAAGGAGATCCGGATTGCTGCTCCATATATTGCCCCTCTTCTTGATGTGCAGGCATCTAATGGCAAGGTCTTCAAGAGAGCTAGAGGCCCCCGCTCTTCGAAGAGAAAGAGGCCTACCAGATTCGCCAATGTGGTGGTCGTCAACGAGCCCTTGTTAATCTTTGATGGAGAGGGAGAAGTCCCCTGAGGGGTTGTTTGGTAGGAAGGATAAGGGATTATAATTCCGGGATAAAATTCGGGATTATATTATCCCATGTTTGGTAGGAAGTACTAATTGGTACTAGTACATTTTTTATGCCAAAAATATGGGATTAGTTATCCCATATAAAGGGTGGGATTAACAATCTCGAGATAAACCTCTTTGCTACCAAACGACCCCTGAGTGCCTAAGCCTGAAGCTGCTGCAGCCAGTTCTTCTGTGTCTGCTACTCCTGAGTGCGGTCCATCTATGCGAAAGCGTAGACACCTGACTGATGAAACTTCTGAGGTCGAACAAGAGGCTGGTGGGGGAGATGTATCCGTGTTTCCATCTGTTCCTTTCGAGCCCTAGCCATCAGGTTGGTTCTTCTCTTCATGCCTTTTACTGGTGCAATTTCTTCATATGTCATACCAATGATTTCATCTTACGTATTTGCAGGACCTGCTTTATTGCCTTCTGTTCCTGAGACACCTAATTCTCCTCAGCATCACCCTTGCAATGAAGTGGCTTTCGATACTTCTCCTGTCATCGAGCCTTTAAGCGAACCTCGTGAGGTTGTTATCCCTATTGTTGCGGGAGTGAACCTGTTTGAGAGCCCAGGCGTTGTGACCTCATACTGCTGAGCTAATTGGCCCATGTGAGCAGAGACACCTTGCCGGCTACAATCACTAGATCTGCTTGAGGTTGCCGCAGGATGCTCCCGCTGGGTAAATTTCCTCATTCATGTGCAATCTTACGAATTGAACTTTCACCTTCCTCCTTTTGATCACCGCTTTTGACGTTAATTCAATGATTGATGGTCTATCACGAGATCCTTCGTCGAGGGAGTTCGGATGAAGCCCTGAAGGAGGAGAATGATGCTTTACTGGGGCAGGTCTCCAGCTTGCAGCCGTTTGTAGAAAAGGTAGAATAGCTTAAAAGGGAGCTCATAACCACACGCAAAGCCTACCATATGGAGCAAATGAAGAACAAGAATCTAAATGTCGTGGTGAGCAACAAGGCTCGTAACCACAAACAGGTTGTAGAGACTCTCCAGTCCTCCCTATAGGAAGACAAACTCACCGAGCAAATGCATTATGCCTATATAACCCACTTAGAAGCAGTTGAGGAAAGCTTACGACAAAGGTTGTCTTTGGTGGAGGAGCGAGTTAAGACTGCTGGGAAAGATGTTTCTAATGCTGAGGACCTTTTTGCGTTCCTCCAAGATGAAAATGATAATCTGCGGCCTAAAGTAGCATCCTTAGGGAAAACCTGTGATAAGCTCCGCAATGATTCCCGCCGAATGGAGGAGAAGATGAATACTCTGAACGCTCGGCATGTGGTTGAAGTGGACCATGCTAATCTTACGGCTGCACCAGCTACCTTGCATTGAATTCCTGACAATCCTAGCTTGGACCTAGCTGCTGAGATTGCTTCATTGACCAAGCTCGTGGCCTAAGCAGATGCTCAACTAGGCTCCAAACTTGAAGAACGTTATGAAGAAGCTAGTGGTGAAGGAGACGACAATATGCCGGTTGGGGAGACTGCAATTGGTGAAGCAGGGCCTCCACGAAGTGTTTCCGCTGAAGGATGTCCCCCGAGAGAGAATTAGAATCCCTCCCAAATGCAATTTTTTGTGATCATTCTTTGAACAGTTTCCCGTGTTTTTGGGCGTAAATGCTATATTTTGGCCAGTTTTGAGGCTTTTGACTTACATCATCTGTTACTTTATTTGCAACAATTTTAATTTCTGCCGTAAACAGTTTTTAGATGATTATCCTACCAAGTTGTGCCTGCGTGGGCGTGAACTCCGAGAGATTTAGGCAAATTTTGTTAAGTAACGGAGGCCGTGCTTATTATAATATCTAGAATGTTTGTTAGTGAGCCTTTTTGGGTCTTAGATTGCGTCTGCAATAGATGACTTTTATTAGGGCAAGGCCCGCACCCACATTGGGACGTCTTTAGCCCTTTTTACGTAACAGGGCATTTTTGAATCCAATATAGAACGTCTATGTTTGTTCGCTCGAGTGTTTTAGGACTTTCTAGCACTATACAGGCAGACGTCCCCACTGATATGTAGATGCAATTTGTTGAATTGATGATTTCAACTTACGAATAATGCCTGGTGGCTGAACTAGAAGTCTAGAACTGATCTAGCTTTAAGCGAGTAGTTTACCCTACTTTTGTCATGAAAAGTGAGTGCATTACTCAAACTTAAGTTGTGTCGGGGCTATGAATATTTGGATCGCAGATGGATCTGAGTGTAAAAACTGACGAAAATATAATAGTAGTTTTATTGATAAAGGGGGTGTTGGGCCCGAACTGTTGTGGGTGAAAACCCATAACATAGTTGATAAGCAAGAAAATACTGTAACTAAAATTCAAAAAGAGACTAGAGACTTAATCGAAGTAAATACTGAAAAGAAATTGTACTTCCAAGTGCCATACTTCTTCCCCCCACCTCATCCGAAACTTTCAAACAACCAAATACTCAAAGCTATCGTCTTGGTTCATTGGATTTTCAAGGTCATCGTTAGTATCAAAGGAGTTTAGCTCTGTTATTGTATCAGGGACGGACGCTCCTAGGACCGCTGTTGTATAACATTCCTTGCCACTTTCTGATCTCCATTAATCTCTTTTACCCCCCATTTGGTAAGGTATTTGAGCTTTTGATGCAGAGTGGAAGGCACTGCTTTGACTTGGTGGATCCATGCTCGTCCCATGATGGCGTTATATGGGACCCCTCCTTTGATTACCTAGAAAAATGCAAGACAGGAATTGAATCCTTGGCAGGGTCCTTCACCTGCTTTCTAGGATCGTTGGGATCCCTTACGAAATCGTCTACTAAATCGGCAGTGTTCTTGGGAACGTTATCGTTGTCATCCGACATGACTGCGCCTTTTCCCTCGTAGAAACCTACAATTGCATGGGCCCCATGGAGGACGCCAAACTGTTTAGCCTAAATTTGGCTGTTTTGGTAAAATAATTAAATTTGTTAGAGGGTCATAAGCAATAAAATAAATATGCAGGAAAAGTAAGTAAAACTGAGAGAAAAGTAATAGATAAGAAAGTAAAGAATTTTATTCCTTGAGAATAGCTGGATTCTGTGTGAATCGCTTGATGTACAATACAATGTAAGGAGGGGTATTTATATAGAGATTTATTCAATCCTAAATATGGTAAAATACAAAGACTAATAAGGTCATGGGCCTATAAACTCAAGGTGGTGGTATATACGAAACCCTAACTAGGAGACTGTAAACCATAAGGTGGCAGGATGTATACCTTGCATCCTATGCCTGCGCCCGCTGAGCGCCCGTGGCTTGAGGAGCATGTATATATCCTCACATCGGGTGACTTGTAAGTTAGGTCTAGTCTCGCCAGCTAGACTTGTATCCCCGTAATCATAGATGGCATATTTTTACCTACACAACTAACAGACAAGCAATAATTAAGAAAAAAAACTTTGGTTTAGTGAAAATATTTTTGAGATTAATGATTCCTAGCTTACGCAGATACCAAATAATTTTCTTACAACAGCTTTGACAATGAAACAATGTCAAGAACTAAGAAATTTTAATATTGAAAAGTTTTGTTGCTTTATAGGATCCTTTTAAAGAAATATGTCAGAAGTCAAAGGGAGATGAAAACTTACTCGTAAATAGCCTTCTGAAGATGGGCTTAGACTGAGAGGAAGCTCTTTAAGAAACTGATAATTTGTTTTCATAAAAATTTCGCTCAGGGGCCAGTTTTGCTACCAGTCTTTGCTTTGAGGCCACTTTTATCTTTGGTCTTACAATAGAGGCCACTTTTGGCACTTTACTAAATAAAGTCATTAAGCACGCCTAACTACAAAAGACTAAATTACAGCTATGTTTTTTTGTATTCCCAGGGTTTTTTCAAACCCGTTCCTACACATATTTTACTGTGTTGCCATGCTTAAACTGCCATTTTTTGCTTCAGTTTCTCAGCTTTCTCTTCGGATTTTGTCTCGTTTTCTTTGTATAATCAGTATTTTTGTGCACTTGTTAACTGTACTGCGTAAATCGACGAACATATTTAGATTTTTTCCAATGTGAAATTTGGAGTATTAGGTGCAATATCAAATTTCTATCAGATATGATATTTTTTCGTATTTTTTAAAAATATATGTGTTAAATTTGTCTGTATTAAGTTATTTAAATTTAAATTTAAATTTGTATGTATTACATTATTTAAGTCTAATTTTGTATGTTTTTGTTAAATTTTTATAGATTTGTATGTTTGATAAAAATTTTGTTAATTTTTTTAGAGATTTGTATGTTTGATAGTTAGTAGTTACTTTTGATATTTTGTATGTTTGCGATTGGGGTAAAATGTTGACTGTTTGTTTGATGCCAGTCGCCATATACATCGGCCAAGGTTTTTCATGATTATTCAGTGTCATGCAACTCTCTTACATGTGTGTGTGTGTGTGTACTAGTGAATGTATGTGTAGACTGGGTGTATTGAAGTACAACCCCATTACTAGATTGAAGTTTGAAATGCTGTTGATTGAAGTTCAAATCATATGGACTGAAGTTCTATCCACAAGAATTGAACTTTGTTACCCTTATGGACTGCAGTTCTATCCACAAGGCTTGAACTTCCCCGCTTCCCTTTGTAAGGGTTGAACTCCCCCTCCCCCCACCACCTCCTTATGTTACTGAAGTTCAATTCAAAAGGATTGGATTATGTACTGTAATTATGGCTTATGAATTGATCTCTCCTACTTGAACTTCCTTACCCTTATGGACTGAAGTTCTATCCACAAGGATTGAACTCCCCCACTCCCCTATGTACTAAAGTTCTACCCCTGATGCAGCCCGAAGTGCTGATCAAGTGCTCAATAATCCACCGAAGTCAATGACTGATCAGCCGAGGCCAATGACATGAAGCCAAGCCAAATTGCTACATGACATGCACATTCAGTTGGCTTGGTCGAGAGGAAGCATGTGTTCGAAGGAAGAATGGAAAAGTGCTAGAGCTGAAGGCTACATCTTCAAATTTGAGCCCCAGGACAAAGTGACCAAACACCAGCTCTTGGCGTTGAGCAGCACAGAACCGAATACAACAAATTGTGTTCGAAGTCAAGTGGGCGCCCGATGACAAATGTGTTCGAGCAAGCAACCGAGCAACGAAGTCAAGGCTGCCGAACACACACATTAGTTCAGCCTTGCGTGGCTTACTGTTATTGGTCACCTGTGACCATTTACTGTTTTATCCCCAGCGTAGCCTATAAATACTCCTTATATTTCATTGTGGATAGTTAGTTGTTGATGAATATTTGATATAGCAGTTGCTATTTAAGTGTCTCTGATGGAGCCCGAACCCCGTTATGGGATTTTAAAGAACTTGTGTCAATTGGTGTGAGTCGTTAGAACATTTTCTTCTTGGTCATTCAATTTGCAAGAAGCGTAATCTTTCTTGAGGATTGTCGCTTAGTATAGGTGATTTTTGTTTCCGATTTGATCGAGCTTGAGACAAGTTCCTCAATGTTCTTTTGAATCGAAGCAAGATTTGTCTTGCTTCTATCTTGTTCTTGTTATTTTTCCGCATTTTCCTTCGTATTTGCTTAACCTCAATTTTGCTTGCACCATCTTGGTATCAGAGCAAGGTTTGAGCTTGTTTCTACAACCTCAAATCCTGTTCATTTATCTCGTGCTTTGTGTCTCCAGTTTCAGCTTTCTTCCTTGTTGTTGATTGTTGTTGCTGTTGTGTTGTTTTACCAAAAAAAAGTAGAAAAGAAAAATTCAAAAATTTAGGTTGATTTGTTGGTTGTTTGAATCAAACAACCATTGATTCTTGTACACCATTGTTTCCTGATTCCAACGAGCACCTGTCGTACACGATTGTCGACGAGGGTTTCTTGACGAATTTTTGGACTGTTTTGGACTTAGTGGTGACTGAATTCGAGCCCCAGCGTGTCTTAGTTGTTACCGATGAAGACTGGTGGTTCTTGAGTGTTTTGGGTTGTGTTTTGTGCTTAAAATTCAAGTTCTATGATTTGAGCCTTGTCCGTACGCCGGAAACTTGTTGCATTGTAACAGTGTGCGGACGACGTTGAGTGTTCTTAGCTCAAAGAATCTGGAACTGATTTCCTCCGATGATGTTGATATCGAAGTTGAAAAAGCAACCCAAAGTCTGTTAAAATCCTTGGTCAGCGAACAAAGTAAGTTTGTCTGTACGCCGGAGTAAAACGTCACCGTTCCATTGAAGAAGAAAGGGGTAAAGTGAAAAGATCAAAACCCCAGGTGAAAAATTTGTCGGCTAGAAAAGGGAATTGGATAAGGTAAAACCCTATCCGTACCAAGGAGGGACCACTCTTATACGAACAAGAGTTGGTGTGTTCGAAAACGATTCCGAAGAGGAATCGAAGGGTAGATTCTCCTAGGATTTCACTTTTCTAGTGTTCGATAAATCTAGTTAGTGGATCTCTGGAGTAATTCTTCCTACTCGAGGTCGTACTAAATCATTTGAGCTTATAGGAACTCGTGCGTGGAGTGACCGAAGTCCAAATTTTGTAGAAAAATTCTTTTGACTTCCGAAGCGCAGAGTAAATAACGTCCGTTCCATCGAGTCATATCAGTTCACTCATCTCGAAGGAGATAGTGTAATTTGTCAAATTTGAAGGAACTGAGAGAAGTTGATCAACTGAGGAAGCCATTGGCTACAAGTTCTTGAGTGACCAAAAATCGAACCCACAAATTTAGTGGACTCGAGTGCCACCCATCAAAGGTAAGGGAGTGTGTGAGGTGATTTGTAACCTTAACATTTTATTTGGTCTTTGATTTGTGCAGGTACCATGGCTGGGAATGGAGGCGAAGGCAAAGGCATTGAGAGGCCCGAAGTGTCGTTAGCCGATCGCATGGCTGCGATACAAGGCATCGGTGCCGAAGTAAGAAGAGTGAGTGCTTGAGTAGGTCAACTCAAGCAATGAAGTGTGTTTGTGGCCTTACCTGGGGTCCGGCGCTGGAACTAGCAACTCCACTCCGATGAAACCTGAGCTGTTTGCTGAGCTTGTTCGACAACATCAGTTGAAGAGCAAGGCTATTCGAAAGGATGTCTTGGGCAATCCCCAAGCACAACAATAAAACTTGGGCAATCCCCAAGCTGGTTATCCACACTTGGGCATTCCCCGAGGTGAGAGAGTACCACTTCCAATGACCCGAAGACAAGTTGTGGACGATGATGAAGTGGTCGATGAAGGAGAATATCCCGATGCCGAACCTGAATATGAGCAGCCGTTCGTTCAACGAAGGCAAGCTCAACGAGGTCGTGGAAATTTCCGAGGTCAAGGCCGAGGCGCAAATAATGATCGAAATAATGACCGAGGCGCAAATAATGGCCGAGGTGCTCGAGATTCAAACTTGAACAGTGTCAAAATCACTATTCCACCCTTCAGAGGAACTAGTGATCGGAACCAATACCTTGATTGTAATCTTAAATTGGAACGAATCTTCGAGACCAATGAGATGATCGAAGAGAGAAAAGCTGCATATGCTATTGCTTCATTCGAGGCATATGCATCGACATGGTGGGAGGCTGACAAAAGGTTGAGGCGAAGGAATGCTTATCCCGAAGTCACCACATAGATGCAGTTGAAGAGAGCCATGGATGCTAAATATGTGAATGCCAAATATCGGCGGGAACAACTTCGAAAGCTCTTTGAATTGAAACAAGGGACCAAATCAGTTGAAGAATACCATGATGAGTTCGAAAGAATTCGATTGGCCCTTTATATGGAAGAAGATGATGAGCGAGCCATCATTCGATTCAAAAATGGCTTGGCTCGGGACGTGTCATCTCAATTGAGGCTGCATGTGTACTAAACTTTGGAAGATGTGTTTCATGCTACCATCAAAGCTGAGAAATGGGTTAAGGACGATAAAGCAAACTGGTACCGAGGAGTAACTACTTCAACTCCTTTGTACCGAGGTAAAGAGTGGAAGAGTCCGAACCCAACAAGTGCTAACACTGTTCGAGAACCGAAGAAACCCTTCGAGAGGGGTGTGACCGTTAACCAACCAAGAGAAGTGGGAGGTAAAGTTCAATTTAATTATCCTAGTGCTTCAAGTATTCAGTGTTATAAATGCAAAGGTTATGGTCACATGGAAAAAGAGTGTCCAACTCGCAAACTTATGCTAGTGCTCGACAATGGAGATGTTTGTGAGCAAGCGAGTGACACCGAGGATGGAAATTCCGAGGAGATTGACCGAGTTGAAGATGATGATGGTCATGAAGCTGCCGAAGCTGATCATCCGGAAATGTTTCTTGTAGTTCGAAGGAATTTGAGCTGCATGACTCTTGAAGAAGAGGACAATTAAAGAGAAAACCTTTTCCACGCCCGATGTAGAGTGAGGGGGAAAGTTTTTTCGATGATCATTGATTCGGTTGTTGTGCGAATGTGGTGAGCCAAACCTTGGTTTTACAATTGGGACTACCTACTTTGAAACATCCCCCTCCTTACAGATTACAATGGTTGAATGAGTGTGGATAATTGAGAGTTGTCAAACAAGTGTGGATCACATTTAGAGTTGGAGAATATCAAGATGAGATGATGTTCGATGTGGTGTCGATGCAAGCTTGTCATATGATATTGGGTCGACCATGGCAGTATGATCGGTCAGTTCTTCACAATGGTAGATCCAACACTTATATTGCTAAGCTCGAAGGGAAGAGTTTCATACTCAAACCCTTGTCTCCCAAACAAGTCAGCGAGGACTATAAAAGAATGAAAGAATTGAAAGAAGCGGCCAAATCTAAGCTTCCGATGGGAACAAAAACTGTGGCTGAAGACAAAAACTCACCGCTCGAAGTAAGAAGCATTTGTGCAATCATGCAACCGGTGAGTATCGACGAGGCAACGACAACGATCAGATGATGATTTGCCTCGTGCACAAGGGTATCTTTCTAAACTCTGATGATGATTTTTCTAACGATAACCCTTTGCCTAGTGCTGTACAAAGTGTCTTGCAGGACTTCGGAGACATGTTCCCTGAAGAAATGCCAGGTGGATTGCCTCCGTTGAGAGGAATCGAGCACCAAATTGACTTCGTACCAAGGTCTCAAATCCCCAACAAACCTGCATACCAGTGTAATCCCGAAGACACCAAAGAGCTCCAAAGGCAGGTTGATGAGTTGCTGAACAAGGGCCTTGTTCGAGAGAGCTTGATTCGTTGCGCCATTCCTGTTATCCTTGTCCTGAAGAAAGATAGAACATGGCGAATGTGTGTTGATTGCCGAGCAGACAACAAAATAACGGTAAAGTATCGTCATCCTATCCCTCGAATAGATGACATGCTAGATGAGTTAAGTGGTTCTTCATGCTTTTCGAAGATAGACCTCAGGTCCGGTTACCACCAAATCCGAATGAAACCCAGAGACGAGTGGAAAACCGCATTGAAGACCAAGTTCGGTCTCTATGAATGGTTAGTGATGCCTTTTGGCCTCTCTAATGCACCGAGCACATTCATGCGATTGATGAACCATGTGCTCAAACCGTTCATAAATAAGTTTGTAGTCGTTTACTTTGATGACATCCTTATTTATAGTAAATCTGTGGATAAACATGTCGAACACCTAAGGCTAGTGCTTGATAAGCTTAGAGAAGAGAAGGTATATGCTAACTTCAAGAAATGTGCCTTTTGTGTCGAGCGTGTAGTCTTTCTAGGATTCGTTGTAAGTGCCAATAGTGTAGAAGTCGATGAGTCAAAATTCGAAGCCATCAAAGATTGGCCAACTCCAACCTCGATATCACAAGTTCATAGCTTCCATGGCTTAGCTAGCTTTTACCGAAGGTTTGTTCGAGACTTTAGCATCGTGGCAGCTCCCTTAACCGAGCTGGTAAAGAAAGACCATCTATTTGTGTGGGGGAGAGTCCCAAGAGAGGGCTTTCCAAGAGTTGAAACGGAGGCTTTGCTCTGCCCATTATTGCAACTCCCTAACTTCGGCAAAGCATTCGAAGTCGAGTGTGATGCGTCCAGAGTTGGGATTGGAGGAGTACTTATGCAAGAATCAAAGCCAATCGCTTACTACAGCGAAAAGCTTAAGGGTGCAATCTTGAATTACTCTACGTATGACAAGGAGTTGTATGCCCTCGTTTGAGCACTCGCTCATTGGCAGCATTATTTATGGCCTCGAGAGTTTGTGATTAAAAGTGATCATGAATCTTTGAAGCATCTCCGAGGTCAGGAGAAATTGAACCGAAGACATGCCAAATGGGTTGAATTCATTGAAAGCTTTCCCTATGTAATTCATTACAAAAAGGGAAAAGACAATGTTGTGGCCGATGCGCTATCAAGAAAATTTGCCTTAGCGACCACTCTCGCCTCGAGGCTCATGGGATTCGAAAGCATCAAGTTGATGTACGAAGATGATCCGAAGCTAAAATGCGTTCGTGACGCAATCTTGAGTGGCCGAAGAGTTGAGAATTATCAGTGGCACGATGGCTACCTCTTCAAGAATGGGAGGGTTTTTGTGCCAGTGTCATCATGGAGAGAGCTCTTAGTTCGAGAAGCTCACTCCGGAGGCTTGATGGGACACTTCGGTGTCGACAAAACTCTTGGTATCCTAACCGAGCAGTTCCATTGGCCTAGAATGCGACGAGATGTGGAGAAGCTTTGCAAGGCCTATCTCGTTTGCAAGAAAGCTAAATCCAAGTCCAACCCTCATAGATTATATACCCATTTGCCTGTGCCTGATCGACCTTGGGTTGATATATCCATGGACTTTGTGTTGGGGTTACCAAGGTCGGGGGGAGGACATGATAGAATCTTCGTTGTCGTGGATCGATTTTCCAAAATGGCTCACTTTATTCCTTGCAAGAAATGAGATAGTGCACAACATGTTGCTTCTTTGTTTATTGCTTATGTGTTAAAATTGCATGGTGTGCCACGTACAATTGTGAGTGATCGAGACTCGAAATTCTTGAGTCAATTTTGGAAATGTTTGTGGGGTGCCCTCGGCACCAAATTACTATTCTCAATGTCTCACCATCCTCAGACTAATGGACAGACCGATGTAATTAACCGAACCTTGGGATCTTTACTTCGAGCAATGACCAAAGGCAAGGTCGGAAACTGGGCTGATCGTTTGCGCATGATGGAGTTTGCATACAATCGAACGGTGCATCGAATGATAAATATGACCCCGTTCGAGTGTGTGTACGGTTTTAATCCTTTGATTCCACTTGATCTAACCCCATTACCTCGAGAAATTGTTATTGATTTTAAAGGTACTCACCAAGCCAAAGCTTTGCTCGAATTGCATGCCAAGGCAAAGAAGAATCTCGAGGAAGCTTATGCCAAAGTGGCATTGAAAAGGAACAAGGGGCAAAAGAAGTTGGAGTTGAAGAAGGGAGATTGGGTTTGGGTTTACTTCCGAAGAGAGAGATTCTCGAACCACAGAAAAGGAAAGTTGCCACCTCGAGGGGATGGTCCATTTCAAGTACTGAGCAAGATTAACAACAATGCTTATGTGATCGACCTCCCAGGTGAGTATAATGTGTCCAATACTTTCAATGTTGCTGACTTAACTCCATGTGTTGTAGGCCAAGTACCGGGGACAGATGCTGAAGCAATTTCGAGGACGAAATCTTCTCAAGAAGGGGAGGATGATGCAGCCCGAAGTACTGATCAAGTGCTCGACTATCCATCAAAGTCAATGACTGATCAGCCGAGGCCAATGACACGAAGCCAAGCCAAATTGCTACATGACATGCACATTCAGTTGGCTTGGTCGAGAGGAAGCATGTGGTCAGAGGAAGAATGGCAAAGTGCTAGAGCCGAAGGCTACATCTTCAAATTTGAGCCCGAGGACAAAGTGACCGAACACCAGCTCTTGGCGTTGAGCAGCACAGAATCGAACACAACAAATTGTGTTCCAAGTCAAGTGGGCGCCCGATGACAAATGTGTTCGAGCAAGCAACCGAGCAACGAAGTCAAGACTGCCGAACACACACATTAGTTCAGCCCTGCGTTGGTTACTGTTATTGGTCACCTGTGACCATTTACTGTTTTATCCCTAGCGTAGCCTATAAATACTCCTTACATTTCATTTTGGATAGTTAGTTGTTGATGAATATTTGATATAGCAGTTGCTATTTGAGTGTCTCCGATGGAGCCCGAACCCCGTTGTGGGATTTTAAAGAACTTGTGTCAATCGGTGTGAGTCATTTGAACATTTTCTTCTTGGTTATTCAAGTTGCAGGAAGCGTAGTCTTTCTTGAGGACTGTTGCTTAGTATAGGTAATTTTTGTTTCCGATTCGATCGAGCTTGAGACAAGTTCCTCAATGTTCTTTTGAATCGAAGCAAGATTTGTCTTACTTCTATCTTGATCTTGTTATTTTTCCGCGTTTTCTTTCGTGTTTGCTTAACCTCGGTTTTGCTTGCACCAAACCCAAAGTGTTGAACCCCCCTCCCTATGTTACTGAAGTTCTATCTACAAGGTTGAACTTCCCTTTACTGAAGTTCTATCCACAAGGATTGAACTTCCCTACCCCTATAATCTGAAGTTCTATCTACAAGGATTGAACTCCCCCACCCTCATGTACTGAAGTTCTATTCATTTATACTAAAGTTCAGTTTGATACTTATGCGCATTAGTTTATTCAATTTATGTGTGGCCTTATACTATATTTTGTGTATTGAATTTGAGGTTTTTGGCTTGAAGTTTGCTGCATTTTTTATTTTAGTTTTGTACGTGCGACTGATAGTTTGTTTTTATTCCTAGTTTTTTGCAATATGGATGCTGGACGGCAGGGATTCTAGTGTATCCGTTTGAAGAATTGTTCAATTTGAATCCATTTTGGCATGGCGAGCACAAGTTTGATAAATTAATGTCAGACTTCTTAAGTGTAGCACAGTATAATATGCTTTAAAATGGTGTGTTTGGCAGCTTTGTGAAGTTACAGTCACATAAAACTTCTACGAGGTTACTGCGCTGTTTATTGTTGTCTCGCATTGCGACCAGTGATCCAATGTATTAAGCTTCAATGTTATTGGTCATGTAATTCATTTCGGTCCTGAAGAATACCATATTTTCACTGGTTTGAAATTTTCTCCAAGTCGCGAGGATCTATTTGATAGACCAGCTCAGAATATGGATAGGAGGCTTCTCAAGCTTTACTTTGCTGGTAAAGAGAATGTTAAGTTGTCTAACATTCGTGCGTTTATAGTATCCAATTTAAGTGGAAAATTAACTGCGCAGGACGAAGATGATGCAGTGAAGATTGCAGAGTTTTATGTTCTCATATCAATTATATTGGGTTGTAAGAAAAAGAATAAGGTGGTGTCTGTTCATTATCTGGACATAATTGATAACAACAATCTTTGTGCAGCTTAACCGTGGGGTAGTCTGGGTTTTGAAATACTTGTTGAGACTGTGAAGGCACCTCTTAAAATTGTTGAAAGTTCAGTGAAAGCTCCGTACTATGTCATTGAGGGATTTCCTTTTGTGTTGTGTGCTTGGTTTGTTGAGTTATTTCCAAAAGTCTATTATAGTTTTGCTAACTTTAAGAGTGGTGGCTTTCCGAGGATCTTGAGGTTTATTAAGTTCAATAATCCTCAGTATAACGCTTCAGTTGAACAATATTTTCAAAATATTAATGTAAGATTCTATATCTGTAATTATTTCTTTGTTTGCTTGAAGCTCAGTCAATAAGGATTGAAGTTCAATCTATATGGACTTAACTTTATAGCCTATGAGTTTCTTAAGTTCATTCCCCTATGGATTGAACTTTAGTCCATATACAGGGGAAATAGTGTTTGAAGTTCAGTCCAATGGGAATTGAACTTTAAAACTCATAAGCTATAAAGCTCAATTCCTATTGACTGAACTTCATAACCTATGAGTTTCTTAAGTTCATTCCCCTATGGATTGAACTTAAGTCCATATATAGGGGAAATAGTGTTTGAAGCTCAGTCCAATAGGGATTGAACTTTAAAACTCATAAGCTATAACGTTCAATTCCTATTGACTGAACTTCATAGCCTATGAGTTTCTTAAGCTATATGGCCCAGAAGTTCTATCCATAAGGTTGTTAAAGTTCTGTACCTATGGATTGAAGTTCTGTCCATATAGTATTTAAGTTCCATCCATAAGTATTGAACTTCTATCTATATGGCCCTGAACTTCTATCCATAAGCCTGTTGAAAGCTCTCCCCTTATGATTCAATTTCTATTCCTATTTACTTAACTTCTATCTCTGCACATAGAAGGTTTTATTCTTATTTTACTGAAGTGCTAATATATTTCTCATAGTTTCGTTTTTAATAGATGTTTGACAAATTTGAAAAGGTTCCAATTGTTCTTTCTGAGGAAGAAAAAAGGTCGGTGGAATTGAATATGGTAGCAGAAGTGGCTGATACTGTTGCATTCAAAGAAAGGAAAGGAAAAGAAGTTGTTGATACTGTTGAAGAGAGTGAGGATACTTCTGATAGTGTACAGTTTGATCAAGATTTAGTTGATGCTATTGTTAAAGTGAGTTTTAAGTATGATGTACATTCAACTTTTATAATTATGTGTTTGTATTTTAATTGAATATTTTTATGAGTTTTGTTGGTGTATTTTTTGTAGAAGGTGAATGTGAAAAGTTCGGAAGAGGTTACGCAGTCACCGATGCCGCATTACAGGGTATATTGGTGGTTTAGAGAAGAAGGTTTACTGTGTTCTGGATTTTGCGAACAAGTGGGGAAAAAAATTTGAGGAAGAGGAGGAAAATTGGCAGAAAAGCGGCAGTGTAAGAAGGGGCAAGGAACAATCTGGTAGCTATGGTGATTCCTTAAACTTGTATTCACATGGAGGTAATTCCAACATTCGAAGGAGGGACATATGTGCTTATAGCGGTGGGGATGTTAATACTTGAGTTGGTGATAATCTATTGGGGAAGAGAAAGTCTCCTCCAGATGTAAGAGTATCACAACGTGAGTTAGTCAATAAATCAGCTAGACAATTACATAGAGAATTGCGAGGAGAGTCAGTGAGCAAATCAACTACTAAATTGCATGCACAATCAAGAGGTGAATTAGACATGTTTGTTGATTTGAGTACGGCAGAGAAGGAAGCGCTTGAAATTGCCTTCCAAGTTGCTAGTGGAGACCTTGTTCTGTCTACACCGCGTCTCACTCCTCAGGATATCAGTGTGGGGAAAGGAGGTGAAACTCTTATGTCTATTGTTGAAGTGTCGAGTCGTTATGTTATTGAGTTGTCATCAAATGTAGTTTCTACACATGTCCAAAGAAAAACATCTCAAAGGAAAAAGAAGAAATTGAAGAAACAAAGTTTCCCAGATATGCCTAATTTTAATCTCCTGCCACCGAGTTAAGAAAGTGGTAGTGAAGGTTCATGTGATGCTGAAGATACACCAAGGGTGGAAGTAATTCAGCAGGATATGGCAGAACATCAGCAGCATGGTATTGAGAATGTCATGGACAAAGGTTATTTAATTGATCAACTGGGGAAAGAAGAAGGCATAACTCAGGAACATGAGAGGCCTCTTGATATTGTAATGCAGAATGTTGAGGCAAGTAATCAAGTAGGATGAGAAGAGGACCTGACTGAAAAACAACGGGCTTTTAAAAGTGTTATGGAAAAAGGGCAGTCAAGCGACCAAGCGGGCAAAGAAGAAGTGATGACGCAGGAACATGAGAGGCCTTTTGATGTTGTTATGAAGAATTGATGCGGGGCATACTACCTCAAGGCCGTTCACTAGGTGTCAAGCTAAGTTGATTCAAGACACCCATCTCCAGTTGACTTGGAGGGACTTGGAAGAGGGCTCCGAGAGTGGCTTGAAGATCATGCTTTGGAGTGCCATGGATGGAGGATCACCTAGGCCACTTGGAGAGGCATCCGGGGCACATTTGGAAGCATTTCAAGAACCCCCAGGAAGGGGCGCACCGCCAATTCTGGCCGCCTGGTTTCATCTTCAGCCTTCCAGGCAACCAGGCGGGGCACCTAGTGTAGTAGGCGGGGGGCGCCTACTTTCCTGAAGCATTGCGGGATTTCTAGTTTTTATGCTATGCTTTGACTATTATAGCCCTACGTGGCCTTTATTATTTTAACCCACTTTGGGGGTATTTTAGGGCTTTCATTATGTATAAGTGAAGTCTATAAATACTTCACTTAGCTTCATCAAACCTTAGCCTACCTTGAATATTGTTGAATGATGGATAGAGTTGAACTCTTGCTTATGATGAAACCCTTTTGGTTGGCTTGAATTCACTAGCAAATCCTAGTTGAGTTTCGAACCGACACCTGATCATTCTACTTGCGAGTCCCGGGTGCGACTCGAGGGTGGTTGCATAATGTAGGTCCTTCTAGACGCTGATACGAGGGTATCACGGAACAAGTTCTCTGTGGTTACCTTGTAGGGAGTTCGAGAGTGTCTCGCTCTCCTATCGTTCTTTGTGTTTTGATTTTGATCCTTATCATCTTGGTATCAGAGCAAGGCTCGGGTTTTGTTTCTACAAACCCCCGACCCTTGATTCTTCTTACCTATGTTAGTTTCCACGTTAGGTTCTTGTTTGTTGTTGAAGAAAAAGAAGAAAAATACAAAAAAATAGAAAAAGTTGAAAAACACAAAAATATTTTATCATGGATTCTTGGATTGTTGGACCCGCTGTGTGATTATTATTGGTGTTTGTTCCTTATTGAAAACTCATTCTTTTGGTACCCTAAACACTAGATTTGAAGTTGAAACACAAGGTTTGAAAATTTGAAACCCTTTGATAATTTGAAAATTTGAAAACCCTAAGCTTGAAGTTGATGAACATGGTGGATTGCTTGTTTTTTATTGGGGTTTGATAAAAGTTGTTGGGGTTTGATCTTTGTGGTTGAAACAACATTGGGGTACCTTTGAATTGCTAAAACAACGTGGGAATTGTCGGATTTTTGGGTGCTTGAACCAAGAAACACGAGTTAGGATTGTGCTGAAAAACCCAGCAGGCGGACCGCCCGAATAGTAGGCGGGGTGCCTAACCAACTCTCTGATTCTCAGCAGGCGGACCGCCTCTGTAAACAGGCGGACCACCCACTGTGCCTTATCAGAGTCAGGCGGACCGCCCAATCCAAGTAGGTAGGGCGCCTGTTTTGCTGAGTTGTGCGTTTGGGTAGTTTTTCTTAGGATCTCTTGTTTCTTTGATTGCATTGCATCTAGCTAGTACTTCTTTGAGTAATCTTTCCTACTTGAATTGTGCTAGCCCTTCTAAGCTATTAGGAAACTCAAGCGTAGACCGGAGAGTAGAATTCGAAGAAGACTCGTAGCATCATTTGGCTGAAGTCCGCACTTAAAGAGCTTATCGTTCCAATAGAGTCATATCAACTCCACTCACCCCGGAGTGCATTTGGCTTTTGAGTTGAGTGATTAAGTTGAGGTTTGTTGCTCAACTTAGTGAAGCTTTGGATTCAAGCTAGAGTGAAATATCCACCACCACTAAACGAGTGAACTGAGTGAAACACTTGTAAGGGTGTGAGTAAGGTTATTTTGCTAACGTTTGCTCATTTTGTAGGTACGATGTCGACCGAAGGAGATGATTTTTCTAAGAATGCCCTTGCTACTATCCTTGCCAAATTAGATAGTATGAACTTGAGGATTGAAAGCCTTGAGAGGGTGACATCAAGTGCCCTAGTTGAGCAAGGGACTTCCAATGTCCGATCAAAGAAAGGGACCCCGAGTGTACAAGTTGAGAAAGGGGCCCCGAGTGCCCAAGTTGAAGCCGTTGAGGCACAAGTAGTTCGACCTTTACCTCGAAACAAGTTGTTGAGTTGCTTAATCCAACGGGTAAGGGAGGATCGTGATCGAATTGACCAATTGTTCGGCAATACCCAACGAGTGACTATTCCTAACCTTATGGGCAATCCCCAAAAGAATGCTCCACTTCTCGGACCAATTCGAAATGTTCAACCACTTGAACAAGTTGCACAAGCTCAAGAAGGGGAGGAGGATGATTATGGTGATGGTGGGTATGATGCTCACTATCAATTTAGGGGTCGGAATGTGGATAGGGGTAGAGGCCGAGGTCGAGGGCCACCCAATGGGTATTTTGGAGGGAATGCTAGAAGGGATCTTGGTGGTTATGGAGATCACTTTGGAGGCCAACCGAAGCCTTACCAAGGGGGTCGTGACAACAACAATCTTAATAGTGTGAAGCTCACTATTCCTTCTTTCAAAGGAAGTAGTGACCCGGTGGAATATATTGATTGGAAGTTGTCTATGGAGCGGATATTTGACACCAATGATATGCCCGAAATGAAGAAGATCAAGTATGCAATATCTTCCTTTGAATCCTTTGGTTCCACTTGGTGGGAGTCGGTGAAGAGGAATAGAAGGAGGACGGGAATGGCTATCAATCTTACTCAGGAAGAGCTGATCCGTGTGATGGATGAGAAGTACTTGACTAACCAATACCGAGTGGACCAAAAAAAACGTCTCTATAAGTTGAAGCAAGGTTACAATTCGGTTGGAGAGTACTTCAATAAATTTGAGCAAGTCCAGATAAATCTAGACTTGGATGGGAAGAAATGGTCTATGAAGCTTATAAGTGGAAAAAATGGTCGATGAAGGTTAAACAAGGGGTGGGCAACATTTGTAACATCAAACAATATGAAGACGGGCTATTATGTTAACTTCCAACTTGTTGAAAGTTCTATTGAATCTGTGAAGTTTGTCGCTACTGGTTTTGAACCCCCCTCCCCCCCTGGTGCAAGGCAAATCCCGAAGGGGTTGCTAAGCACAAACGCGGAAGATAAACAAGAAAGATAAAAGATAGAAGCAAGACAAAACTTGCTTCTTTTGAAAGAACAGTGAGGAACCTGTCTCAAAGCTCGATCGAAAGGGATACAAGAATCACCTAAACTATGCAACAATCCTCAAGAGAACATGCCTCTTGCAAACTGAATGATCAAAGAGGAATGTTCAATCGGATTAACCGAAAGCCACAAGTCCATAAATCCCTCACAGGGTTTTGCTCACGACGGAGACAAAAGAAAGGTGCTCGGCACTTTCATTAATTAATCATTCTTCAAAAACTAGCTGTCTTACAATAAAAGGGAACTAGGTTTATATAGGAAACACTAAGGGTAAACTAGTAAAAGGGTCACAGGCGACCAATGGAAATAAGCCACGCAGGGCTGAATTAAATTGTGTTCGGCAGACTTTGACTTCGGTAAGCCTTGGCTTCGGTTCTCGATTGTCTGCTCGAACACACTTGTTGCCTTCGGACGCTCAATTGTCTTCGAGCTCATTGTCCTCGGTCACTTTGCCTTCGGGCTCAAATCTGAAGATAATGCCTTCGATTCTTGAGCTCGGCCACTCAGCTTCGGAGCAATTGTTTTCCTTCGGCCAGGCTAAGTGAACGTGCACATCGTGCAGCAGCTTGGCTTGGCTTCTTGTCATCGGTCTCCTCGGTGGATCGATCACTTGATCAGCACGAGGTCGGGCTGCATCATCCTCCCCTTCTTGAGAAGATTTCGTCCTCGAAATCAAGCCCTCCTCGTCCGCCGAAGTTGGACCTACAACACAAGGAACTAAGTCAGCAACATTAAAGGTGTTGGACACGTTATACTCACCAGGGAGGTCAATCACGTAGGCATTGTTGTTGATCTTGGTCAACACTTGAAATGGACCATCCCCTCGAGGAGCCAACTTTCCTTTCCTTTGGTTCGGGAAGCGTTCCTTTCGGAAGTGAACCCAAACCCAATCTCCCTTCTTTAATTCCAACTTTTTACGCCCTTTGTTTTTCTTTACGGCAACCTTTGCATAGGCCTCCTCGAGGTTCTTCTTCACCCTTGCATGCAATTCGATCAAGGCAGCTGCTCGTCGAGTACCTTCAAAATCAAGAACAGAATCTCGAGGCAATGGGGTTAAATCAAGTGGAATCAAAGGATTAAAGCCATACACACATTCAAACGGGGTCATGTTGATCATTCTATGCACCGTTCGATTGTATGCGAACTCCATCATGGGCAAACGATCAGCCCAGTTTCCAACCTTCCCTTTGGTCATTGCCCGAAGCAAAGATCCCAAGGTTCGGTTAACTACCTCGGTCTGTCCATCAGTCTGAGGATGGTGAGATGTCGAGAATAGTAGCTTGGTGCCAAGGGCACCCCACAAACACTTCCAAAAATGACTCAAGAACTTTGAATCTCGATCACTCACAATAGTACGAGGTACACCATGCAATTTTAACACATTAGAAACAAACAATGTAGCTACATGCTGTGCATCGTCACACTTTTTGCAAGGAATAAAGTGAGCCATTTTAGAAAAACGGTCAACCACAACGAAGATGCTATCATGTCCTCCCCCCGACCTCGGTAATCCCAAGACAAAGTCCATGGATATATCAACCCAAGGGCGATCAGGCACAGGCAACGGGGTGTACAAACCATGAGGGTTGGACTTCGATTTTGCTTTCTTGCAAACGAGACAAGCGTTGCAAAGCTTTTCCACATCTCGTCGCATTTTGGGCCAATGGAACTGCTCGGTCAAGATACCAAGAGTTTTATCGACACCGAAGTGCCCCATCAGTCCACCTGAGTGAGCTTCTCGAACCAAGAGCTCTCTCCATGATGACACTGGCACACAAACCCTCCCATTTTTGAAGAGGTAGCCATCATGCCATTGATATTTCTCAACCCGTCGGCCACTCAAGATTGCGTCTCGAACACATTTCAGCTTGGGATCATCCTCGTACATCGACTTGATGCTTTCGAATCCCATGAGCCTAGAGGCGAGAGTGGTCGCTAAGGCAAATTTCCTTGATAGCGCATCGGCCACAACATTGTCTTTTCCCTTTTTGTAATGAATTACATAGGGAAAGCTTTTAATAAATTCAACCCACTTGGCATGTCTTCGATTCAATTTCTCCTGACCTCGGAGATGCTTCAAGGACTCATGATCGCTTTTGATCACAAATTCTCGAGGCCACAAATAATGCTGCCAATGGGCGAGTGCTCGAACGAGGGCATACAGTTCCTTGTCGTACGTTGAGTAATTCAAGGCTGCACCCTTAAGCTTTTCGCTAAAGTAAGCGATCGGCTTCGATTCTTGCATCAGCACTCCTCCGATCCCAACTCCAGACGCATCACACTCGACTTCGAATGCTTTGCCGAAGTCAGGGAGTTGCAACAACGGGGCAGACAAAGCCTCCGTTTCAACTCTTGGAAAGCCCTTTCTTGGGACTCTTCCCACACAAATGGATGGTCTTTCTTTACCAGCTCGGTTAAAGGAGCTGCCACGGTGCTAAAGTCACGAACAAACCTTCGGTAAAAGCTAGCTAAACCATGGAAGCTACGAACTTGTGATACCGAGGTTGGAGTTGGCCAATCTTTGATGGCTTCGACTTTTGATTCGTCGACTTCGACACCATTAGCACTGACAACAAATCCAAGAAAGACTACACGATCGACACCAAAGGCGCATTTCTTGAAGTTGGCATACAACTTCTCTTCTCGAAGCCTTTCGAGCACTTGCCTTAGGTGGTCGACATGTTCATCCACGGTTCTGCTATAAACAAGTATGTCATCGAAATAAACGACAACAAACTTATTTATGAACGGTTTGAGCACATGGTTCATCAGTCGCATGAATGTGCTCGGTGCATTGGATAAGCCAAAAGGCATCACCAACCATTCATAGAGACCGAACTTGGTCTTGAATGCGGTTTTCCACTCATCCCCGAGTTTCATTCGGATCTGGTGGTAACCGGACCTGAGGTCTATCTTCGAAAAGCATGAAGAACCACTTAACTCATCTAGCATGTCATCTAATCGAGGGATAGGATGACGATACTTTACCGTTATTTTGTTGACTGCTCGACAGTCAACACACATTCGCCATGTTCCATCCTTCTTCGGGACAAGGATAACTGGAACGGCGCAAGGACTCAAGCTCTCACGAACGAGGCCCTTGTTCAGCAATTCATCAACCTGCCGTTGGAGCTCTTTGGTGTCTTCAGGATTACACCGGTATGCAGGTTTGTTAGGGATTTGAGACCCTGGCACGAAGTCAATTTGGTGCTCGATTCCTCTCAACGGAGGTAATCCACCTGGCATTTCCTCGGGAAACATGTCCTCGAAGTCCTGCAAAACTTTACGAACAAACAAAGGCAAAGGGTTATCATTAGAAAAATCATCATTAGAGTTTAGAAAGATACCCTTGTGCACGAGGCAAATCATCATCTGACCGTGGTCGTTGCCTCGTAAGATCTCACCGGGTTGCATGATTGCACAAATTCCTTTCACTTCGGGCTGTGAGTTAGTCTCTTCGGGCCCCAATTTTGCTCCCATCGGAAGCTTAGCTTTGGCCGCTTCTTTCAATTCTTTCATTCGTTTATAGTCCTCGGTGACTTGTTTTGGAGACAAGGGTTTGAGTATGAAACTCTTCCCATCGAGCTTCACAGTGTAAGTGTTGGATCTGCCATTGTGAACAGCTGTTCGGTCATACTGCCATGGTCGACCCAATAGCAAATGACAAGCTTGCATCGGAACCACATCGAAGATCATTTCATCTTGATACTCTCCGATTTTGAACTTGATCCACACTTGTTTGACAACTCTCAATTCTCCACACTCATTCAGCCATTGTAATTTGTAAGGGTGGGGATGCTTCATTGTAGGTAATCCCATTTGTGAAACCAAAGTTTGGCTCACTACGTTGGCACAACTACCGGAATCAATGATCATCGAACACACCTTTCCCCTCACTCGACATCGGGCATGAAAGAGGTTTTCTCTTTAGTTGTCCTCTTCTTCAAGAGTCATGCAGCTCAAATTCCTTCGAACCACAAGAAACATTTCCGGATGATCAGCTTCGGCAGCCTCATGATCATCATCAACTTCAGCTCGATCAGTCTCCTCGATAATTTCCTCCTCGGTGTCACTCGCTTGCTCATGGACGGTTCCATCTTCGAGCAGAAGCATAACCTTGCGAGTTGGACACTCTTTTGCCATGTGACCATAACCTCTGCATTTGTGACACTGAATATTTGAAGCACTAGGAGAGTTGAGTTGAACTTTACCTCCCACTTCTCTCGACTGGTTAACGGTCACACCTCTTTCGAAGGGTCTCTTCGAATCTCGAACAGTGTTAGCACTTGCTTGGTTTGGACTCTTCTATTCTTTACTTCGGTTCAAAGGAGTAGAAGTAGTGACTCCTCGATACCGGTTTGCCTTGTCGTCCTTCACCAATTTTTCAGCTTCGGTGGCAGCATCGAACAGATCTTCCAACGTGTGATACACGTGGAGTCTCAAGTGAGATGACACATCCCTAGCCAAGCCATTTTTGAACCTGATAATGGCTTGTTCTTCATCTTCGACCAAATCAAGATTCAATCGAACCTTTTCGAACTCATCGTGATACTCTTGGACAGACTTGGACCCTTGCTTTAACTCATAGAGCTTTTGCATTTGAGTCTGCCTGTACTTGGCACTCAAATACTTAGCATCCATTGCTCTTCTTAATTGCGGCCAAGTATTGACTTCGGGATAGTCATTCCTTCGTCTATGTCTCTTGTCAGATTCCCACCACGTTGATGCATAAGCTTCGAACGAAGCAATGGCATGGGCAGCTTTTCTCTCATCAGTCATCTCATTGGTTTCAAAGATGCGCTCCATTTTAAGCTTCCATTCAAGATACTCATCGGGATCACTAGTTCCTTTAAAGGGTGGAATAGTAATCTTGACACTGTTCAAATTTGAGTCTCGAACAGCTCGAGCCTGTTCGGGGTACTCATCATCTCGATCGTTAGCCTCACGCTCAATATTTCTTCCAACATTTGCGCCTCGGCCTCGACCTCGAAAATTTCCACGACCTCGGTGAGCTTGCCTTCGTTGAGCGAATGGCAGCTCACGCTCATATTCGTCCTCGGGAAATTCCTCTTCATCAATCTCCTCGGCAACGGCTCCAAGATCTCTTCGGGCCGTTGGAGGTGGTATTCTTTCTCCTCGGGGAATGCCCAAGTTTTGATAAGCAGCTTGGGGATTGCCCAAGTTTTGATAAGCAGCTTGGGGATTGCCCAAGTTAAGTTCTCTTCGAATTGCTTCACTTGTCAACTGATGTTGTCGTACAAGCTCAGCATACAGCTCAGGTTTCATCGGAGTGGATTGGCTCGTTCCAACGCCGGACCCATTCATGGCCACGGACGCGTTTCCCTGCTCGAGGAGAGTCACTCGAGCAGTCACTCCTCTTAATTCGGCACTGACGCCTTGTATCGCAGCCATGAGATCGGCTAACGATACCTCGGGCTTCTCAATGCCTTTGCCATCATTTCCAGCCATGGTACCTGCACAAGTCAAAGATCAAACAAATGTTAGGGTTAGAAATCACCTCACACACTCCCTCACCTTTGATGGGTGGCACTCAGGTCCACTCAATTTATGGGTTCGGTTTGTGATCACTCAAGGACTTGGTAACAGTGGCTCGTCTGATTGATCGGTCCTCTAAGATCCTTCAAGTTCGACAATAGTCACTGCCTCTTCGGGAAGAGTGAAGTGATGTTCGACTCGATGGAACGGACGCTTTTTAACTGAGCTCGGGGAGTCAAAAGAAATCTCTACGAAAGTTTGGACTTCGGTCACCCCTTCGCACGAATTCCTATCAGCTCAAAAAGAGTTAGTACGACCTCGAGTAGGACGATTACTCAAAAGATCCACCAACTAGAATTTTGACACGAAAGAAAGTGAGAACCTAGGAGAATCTACCCTTTGATTCCCTTTTGGAATCTTTTTCGATCACACCCACTCCTGTCCGTACAAGAGTGGTCCCTCCTTGGTACGGATAGGGTTTTACCTTATCCACTTTCCTTTTTCAGCCGACAATTTTCATCTGGGGTTTTGATGTTAAAATTTTAACCCCTTCCTTCTTCAATGGAACAGTGACCTTGCTCCGGCGTACGGACTCAACAACTTCGGTTCACTGACCACGAAATTCAACAGATCTGGGTTGCCTTATCGACTTCGGTTTCAACAGCATCGGAGGAATTCAGTTCAAGTTCTTCGAGCTAAGAACCAGCTCGTTCGAGTCGTACACTGTTACGATTTTGTAACAAGTTTCCGGTGTACGGACTACGATTTAAACTCAGAACTTCGAATTTTAAGCAACAAACAAACCCAAATCACTCAAGAACCACCATTCTTCACCGGTTTCTTCCAAACACAGTGGGGTTCGAGTTTTCAGTCACCATTAAAGCTCAAAACAGTCCAAAAATTCACCAAGAAACCCTAGTCACGAAATTGGTACGTCGGGTACTCGTTGGATTCAGAACTCGATGGTGAACAAGAATCAATGGTTGTTTATCCCAAACAACCAACAATCAAACACAATTTTTTGAATTTTCTTTTTAACACCTTTTTTTTTTTTTTTTTTGTAAAATAACAACACCAACAGTAACAAAACCAAGTCAAGAACTCGAAACGGAAAACAGAGACACAAACGCACGAAAATAAAGATAACGTGAACAGGATTTGGGGTTGTAGAAACAAGCCCAAACCGTGCTCTGATACCAAGATGGTGCAAGGCAAACCCGAAGGGGTTGCTAAGCACAAACGCGGAAGATAAACAAGAAAGATAAAAGATAGAAGCAAGACAAAACTTGCTTCTTTCGAAAGAACAGTGAGGAACCTGTCTCAAAGCTCGATCGAAAGGGATACAAGAATCACCTAAACTATGCAACAATCCTCAAGAGAACATGCCTCTTGCAAACTGAATGATCAAAGAGGAATGTTCAATCGGATTAACCGAAAGCCACAAGTCCATAAATCCCTCACAGGGTTTTGCTCACGACGGAGACAAAAGAAAGGTGCTCGGCACTTTCATTAATTAATCATTCTTCAAAAACTAGCTGTCTTACAATAAAAGGGAACTAGGTTTATATAGGAAACACTAAGGGTAAACTAGTAAAAGGGTCACAGGCGACCAATGGAAATAAGCCACGCAGGGCTGAATTAAATTGTGTTCGGCAGACTTTGACTTCGGTAAGCCTTGGCTTCGGTTCTCGATTGTCTGCTCGAACACACTTGTTGCCTTCGGACGCTCAATTGTCTTCGAGCTCATTGTCCTCGGTCACTTTGCCTTCGGGCTCAAATCTGAAGATAATGCCTTCGATTCTTGAGCTCGGCCACTCAGCTTCGGAGCAATTGTTTTCCTTCGGCCAGGCTAAGTGAACGTGCACATCGTGCAGCAGCTTGGCTTGGCTTCTTGTCATCGGTCTCCTCGGTGGATCGATCACTTGATCAGCACGAGGTCGGGCTGCATCACCCCCCCTTCTCCCCCCCTCCCCCTCCCCCCTCCCCGCCCCTGAAAATGAATGTGATCCCCTCAGTGAAATTTGTCGTTACATTCAAGGAAGTTCCAGCAATGGTGAATCTGATGATGATGATTCGATAAATGGTGCAAGAACTGCTAGTAATCTAGTTATGATTGATTAATGGAGTAGTTGAAATATTAGTTGTGGGAGTTTAGATATCAGTATTGGGACCTTTAATTTCAGCATTGTTTGTCTGTATTTTGCAGTAGTACTACTTGAATATTTGGGTTTAAGTAATTAAATGTATGTATTTCGGATATTATGTAAGTAATTGAATGTATGTTTATGTTGTTTAAGTAAGGATTTTAAAATATGTATTTTTAAGGATTGAAATGTGTATGGCCTGAACTTTTCTCTATAGGGATTATAGTTGTTATAAAAATATCAAAAAATGCAACTTCAGTCTTTAAGAGATGAAGTTTTTATATTCAAATCATGAACTTCTCTCCATAAGAATTGAAGTTTTTTATAAAAATATCAAAAAATCTAACATCAGCCTTTAAGGGTTGAAGTTTTCATATTCTCATATTGAATTTCAAAACTTATAGTTCAATTCCCATGGAATGAACTTCAGTCCACATAGGAAATGTAATATAGTGTCTGAAGTTCAGTCCAATGGGGATTGAACTTTAAAACTCATAAGCTATGAAGTTCAATTCCTATGGACTGAAGTTCATAGCCTATGAGTTTCTTAAGTTCATTGCCCAACGGATTGAACTTTAGTTCATATACAGGAAAATAGTGTTTGAAGTTCAGTCCAATAGGATTGAACTTTAAAACTCATAAGCTATGATGTTCCATTCCTATGGACTGAACTCACACCCAATGAGTTTCTCAAGGTCATTCTCCTATGGATTGAACTTCGGTCCATACACAGGAGAAATAGTGTTTGAAGTCTTCATATTCTCATGTTCAACTTCTCTCCATAAGGATTGAAGTTTTTTATAAAAATACAAAAAATGTAACACTTTAAGGGTTGAAGTTTTCATATTCTCATATTGAACTTCTTTCCATATGGATTGAAGTTCTATTAAAAGGTCAACAAATGCAACTTTAGTCTTTTAAGGGTTGAAGTTTTTAATATTCAAATCATGAACTTCTCTCCATGAGGATTGAAGTTTTTATATTGTAATCGTGAATTTATCTCCATACGGATTGAAGTTTTTATCCCAATGATTATTTGTTGAAGTTTTTATACTATTAGGGTGAACTTCTCTCAATAAGAATTGAAATTCGGTCTTAAATGGACTGAAACTACTTCAAATTCAGTCTAATCAATTGAATTTACTTCAAAGTCAGTCTTGTTCGACTGAATTTACTTCAAACTCAATTTCTAATCAACTGAAACTACTTCAACTTCAGTCCTAATCTTAATTTTCACGATTATTGTGTTTTAATTTCAGTATTTAATCTTTTAAAAATGCAGCATCGGACTTTAAGTGTTGAAGTTTTTATATTTAAGTCATGACTTCTCTACATAAAGATTGAAGTTTTATCAAAGTTCAATCAATGCAGCATCAGGCTTTAACGGTTGAATTATACATTAAAAATCTGAGTTTCAACAAGAAGAAGAGTGAATTTGTAGAAACAAGTAGTTTACGTCAAATACTAGTATTAAATTTATTAAAAAATAGTTAAAAAATATGAAAAACTATCCAAACAAACTATAATAAACTACAATCAAAGTTTTGAGTTCACATCTTGAATGTTGATAAGAAACTATCAGCAATTTGATTATCTTCATGTATTTCTGCACCATCATTTACCACCAAGCAGTTTCATGCAACAAAAAGAAGTTAAAAATCAAATCAGTAGGAGGCACATATTTAGTAAATAAAGCTTATGGATAATGAAGGAAGTAGCAGTACCTATATATCCTTGAGTAGGGTTGGAGTACTGAAGTATATTTACACGAGTTCTATTATGTCCTATGTTTTTGCATCGACTACATCTGGTTGATTTGACTCGTACAGATTCAGCAATCGAGATGTATCTCTTTGTTTTCCTTCTTCCTAGTTGTATTTTAACATTAGGAGTTTCAATCCTTTGGTTTTTCACAGTGTCTGGTACATTCCAAGAGCTTTTGTGGCCTATCATATTTACCTCACCTTGATATGTGTTTAACCAGTAGTCTCGTGAATACCATTTCGAGCAAAACTTAGATTTCACCAGGTGCCTTTTCTCAATGCATGCAATTGCACGTACATATGGTAGTTCATCAGTCTGGAATTCAAGACAGTCACACGTCCTATTCTTTAAGTCGACGTTGAAGCGTGTTCCTTCATGTTGCACATTGAATGTTGTTGTACCTGTTGGGAATACCTATTTGAAATGAAATTAATAACTTTTATAAGTCAGTACAGATGGTATTTAAATCGGCTATTACTAATTCAGAGCAAGAGTTCATAAGTACATTCTTAGTGGACTGAACTTTAGTTTTCTTTGTTTTGTGTTTCCAAACATAAATAGGATATAAGTAATGTAGGGATGGAAGAAAAAATCCTAAATTTCAGTCTACCTGGACTGATCTTCAGCCTCCCTGGTCTGTATTTTTAGACACTATTAGAATTCCATAGTTCAGTCTACTAGAAATAGTCAATTTTTCGGTAAATTTGGCGCGAGTCAAGTGCTCTATACTTACATTGTCAGCTGAATCTTCTTGTTCATTTCATCTTCTGCCCACCTTGATAAGTTATGAAAAGTCTCTTGAGCAGTAGTTCTTCTTTCACAAAACCATTTTTGCTTCTTAAGTATGATTAAATCTAAAAGGCTTAAAATAGGCAACTCTCTTGCTTCAAGTAATGCAGATTGACTCCACTATATTTAATATAAGCATATCATATTGTCGCCTTGGTGAGTAAGTTGTAGCCCATCTTTCAGGTAGTTCTTCAATTATGTAGTTGAATGTATTTTTATCCATCCCCTCTATTTGCGACATGACGTTATAAAAGTTTTCACGCTTATAAGCTCTTGCAGCAGATTGAAACAGACTTATCACTGTGGTTCTCACATTCCTTTGGTTTAGGTTCTTTTCAAAGTGGTAGATGCATATACAATGGTGTCTATCAGGATAAACTTCTGCAATCCCATGTGCAATTGATTTGTTTCTGTCTGAGAGAAACACCAATTCAACACGACTACCTATTGCCTTTCGTAGCTCGGTGAAGAACCAAGTGTAAGCTTCATTATTTTAAAAGTCTGCAATTCCATAAGCTAGAGGGAACAGTTGATTGTTTTCATCTTTTGCTATAGCAATGATGAGAACAGCTAGATATTTTGCCTTTAGAAATACTGCGTCTACTGCTACCACTGGTCGATAATACCTCCAACTGTCAATTGATGCCTTGAAAGCAACAAACATATACATAAAGCTGAAATGTTTTAACATAGGATAAAGTTAATTCTTAGAAAGTTTTGAATTTCATATAGGCATTGAATTCTTTTTTGAGAAGTGCTTACCGATTAAGACTGTCTATCTTTATGTTAGTGTGCGCGCTTGGATTTCTCTCTTTCAGCACATGCAAGTATGAATGGAGGAGATGATAATGCTCATCAGGCCGTCCGCCCAATCAATGCGTTTGCTTGTTGAATTGAACGCCATGCCTTGTGATATCCTATTTCAATCCCATGTTTTCTTCTCATTTCATTGACAATAAATGATGGTCTGACTTCAGTTCTATTGTCTTGGATGTTTTCAAGAAAGTATTCACTTATCAATATTGACGTGGCATGTTTCTGATTAGCCTTTTTAATGTCAACAGAGCATTTATGTATATTCTGAAACTTAATTACCTTAAACAGTGAGGAATCTTTTATCCTTCTGGCACGAATATTCCAATCACAGTTGGGATCGATGTATTTCAGATCATATCTTGTTCTATTTGATCTAATAACCTTGAACTCAAAATGTTCCTTGATTGCTGTCTTGGCAAAACACTTCATCATGGTTTCCTTGTTGTCAAATGTTTAGTAGGATGCTATATCTTTTGATGATACATCTCCTGTTAATATCATCACTGAAGATTGTTTCTGTTTTACCCTGGACCTTTTCCTTCCTTTCTTGGCACACGATGTGGTAGCAGGGCATTCAAGTGTTGGTGCTGGTGATTGAAATTGATAATCATTTGGTTGCAGGTTCTCAACAATTTAAGGCGTTTCAATTTCTTGATTGCAGTCGATCTGCATTATCAAGTTCCCATCTTCTTGTGGAACCTCGGTGCAGGCAGTCTGACTCTCTAACTTGTCGATGACAAAACGACTATTCTTGAAAGATGAATCACTCTTCAATAATTGGATACATGTCCTGAGTTCTTCTTCTTTTGTTACAAGCATTCCTTTGCTCGAATTCATTCTAATATCAAACCATATATTTACATCTCCAGTGAAATATGTTGCTTCATAAATCTTCTCCATAAAACTTCTGAATTCAATCATTTTATTAAGAAGTAGAAGTTTTGTTTCATGATCCAAGTAGTTATAATCTTGTGTCCAATTCCCATTGAAAGCAATAACAAGACAACCTGTAGTCATTCTGCATTGAATAAGTACACCAGAGAAAGAATTGTGTTAGTATGGAAATTTTTCATATGGACTTAAGTTCTATCTATATGGTCCCGAACGTCAATCTACAAAGAATGAACTTCTGTCTATATGACCCTGAACTTCTATCTATAACATTGTTGAAAGCTCTCCCCCTATGGATTGAAGTTCTGTCCATATGGACTTACGTTCTATCCATCAGGATTGAAGTTCTATCTATATGGCCCTGAACTTCTATCCATAAGGCTGTTGAAAGCTCTGCCCCTATGGATTGAAGTTTTGTCCATATGGACTTCTATCCATTAGGATTGAAGTTCTATCTATATCGTGATGAACTTCTATCCACTAGGATTGCAGTTCTATCTATATGGCCCTGAACTTCTATCCATAAGGATGTTGAAAGCTATCCCTCTATGAATTGAAGTTCTGTCTATATATGACTCAAGTTCTATCCATAAGGATTGAACTTCTATTCCTATTTACTTAGCTGCAAGCAAACATCCTTCAAACTCATTCCTATTTAGGCTTTAAGTACTGAAAATTCCATATAGACTGAATGTACTAAAAATTCCACCATAATCAACTTAATGTACTTCAAACTCACTCTACCCGAGCGAATCTAATTCAAACTTAGTCCTACTTGACCGAATTTTCAGTCCTAATTTTCTGATCTTCATGCAAAATATACGACAGCATATCGCCAAGTTTATATATGCATTTTCAGGCCTCTTAAGCATTGAAGTTATTTGGAAGTCAGTTCTAATGGAGTGAACTTACTATAAATTCAGTCCTAATGGACTGAAGTTAGTTCAACTTCAGTGCTAGTGTGATGATACTTCACGTGACAGTGGCGATAAGTAATCGCCAAGTCCTGAAGTTGCTTTTTCAGTTTATAAATGAACTTTCAGACCTTAAGAACTGAAGTTCAGCCATCGACATCTCATTGAGGTATTAAAACTACTAAAATTTAAACGAATTTATCTGAAATTCAGTTTCGATTGATTGAATTTAGTTCCTGAGGTAGTTTTTCACTTTATATTTGAATATTCAGGCCTTAAAAATTGAAGTTCAGGCGTTGACATCTCATCGAGGTATTAAAACTACTAAAATTGAAACGAATTTTTCTGAAATTCAGTTCACATGGATTGAACTTAGTTCAAATTCAGTTCTAATGCAGCATAACGTAAAATTGAAACGAAGAATACTCACAATTTTTTCAAGATAATAGCGGAAATTGTAAGCGAAATGAATTGAGCAGCAACAGAGTAACAAAGAATTGCGAGATGAAGAGAATAGACGAAGTGTGATGTTTATATATTGTGTTTGAAGTTCAGGCGGTAATTTAGTCTTTTCCATTTGTCCATTTTTGGTGGGTGTAATGAAAGTGGCTACAAAGTAAATATTTTGGTATTAGTGGTCTGTGCCCAAAGACCAGTGGCAAAAATGGTCTTTTGTGCACTTCTCCCTTTGTTTTCCCGTTATTTTACAATGTTGAAAGAGATTAGATAGAGGGGATATGAGTTTTAGACTATCTAATGACATTTTGTTAGTTAGTAGGTTATAAGTTGAAGATATGGTGGGGTGAATTATAGTTTTTAAACTTTTAATCACTTTCAGTCAACTACTTTAGTCAACCAATTCTGTAGCAGTGGAAAGTAAAGTATAAAGTGCAGAAAGTATAGGACACGAAGAATTTTTATACTGGTTTGGAACCAATGTGGTTTCTAGTCCAGTCCCCTTGGGTCACAAGGGATGTATCTCTTCGGCTCTTAGTTTTCTTCAACGTACAACTTGGATGGTTTTTCTTTTGCTAACCACCAACGATATCAACTTGTAGTTTTTATCACTCCACTCGCCACTAACGACTCAAGTTGGTTTTATAGACGATAACCAACTCACTCGACTCTAACCTTACTTTCTCTCTGACTCTATTTTATTTTTCTTGTACAATAGTAGACTCTCAAGAATACAATATTATCAAGACTACAAAAGAGATTTCTTAGAAAGTTGTAGGTTGCGTGGTTGATGAAGAGACAGAGCTAGAGTATATGTATAGCTTTAGTATCTTCAGCGTGTAGACTAAGCGCATCTGTCTTGAGAATCTTTTGGATTTATCGAGATATGTTCCTTATGTGAAGAGATATTGACCCAAGAGAATTGATCCTAAAAAAGGCATAAGTTGTTCCTTTTTTAGAATAAGGTAAGAGCCTTAATGATTCCTTATTTTCCTCTTGAATGCCTTTGATTGTGCAATACCCCAATTCTTATTTCCTTTGTGCGCAAGTTTGTCTTCAGACGAGTAGGATCTTGATTGATATATCTTGGAGATCTTGATTGACAGTATTCTTTTGATTGGAGTATCCAACATTTCTTTCCTTGAACACTTTACAGTGTAGAATCTTCACTTCTACTTTCAATTTTTAATCAACTAGAAACTTTTGTACCCGATAAGGAAAGTAAAACTGTTCAGTTATCAATTTCTGGAATTTAACTTTATTGTAATCATAAAAACTGGAGTCAACATAAGTGACCCCATTTGATGATGACAATTTTGAAGACTCATGATACTTCCCTGTATTTGACGACTTCAGTGTAAGCTCCCCCTGACTCTATGCTCCCCCTGACTTTGGGCATACCTGCAGGTTTGAGATAGTGCACACAAACTATATCTAGAATAGCAATTAGTTGACTAGAAATATGTGAGTAAAGAGTCGACTCAGTCTAGTTAAATTCCATACTATTAAGGTGACTGTAGTAATCAAGCATGAGCTGCAACATAGATAGTTCACAAAAGTACAAGCACAAGCAGTTCACAAATTACACCTAGAATTTTCTCCCCCTTTATCATCAACAAAAAACAGGGGAGTCACATAGCATAGTATTCACATAAAACAAAGAAAGAAAGCATTTAGAGATTTAGTCAACTAGCGTCTCCCCAGGGAATACTTCAAGGTGTCAATGATGTTGGTTCCCAGAGTGTCAATGCGAGAGTGCAGAGTGGTGAGGCTTTTGCAAGCATCTTTGGCAACTTGATCAAGAGACAACTTGAGCAAGGCCACATATTCCTTGGTAGATTTGGTGTCATCCCTTGCTTTTTCAAGATTGTATTGAGAGGAAAGACAGAGAACACGCAGATAAGTGAGCTGATCCTCCACATTAGTTAGTCGACTGAGAACATCAGAATTGTCTGGAACAGGCACGGGAGTTGAATGGGTAGGAGGGACATCCAAATCAGGCTTTTTAACCCATGAATTTCCAAGGTGCACATAGCCCATACTATTGTAGCTTTGTGAAACAGAAATTTTAGAGTGATCACTCAGAGGAACATGAAGTAGTTCTAGAATGTGAGAAATAAGCATTCCATAAGGGAGACAGCCAGACCCATTACTATCCAGAGCACACTCATGCATGTAGTTTAGAATCTACCAAGATAGTTTCAGCTTTTGCTTAGACACAAGACAGTACACAAGAAATGTATCCCTTTGAGATAAAGTACTGAAAGACCTAGTGCGAGGAAGAAGAGTTGTGGCAGTGATATGAGCAAGAACACGACTTTCAAAGCACAAAAGGTGAGGTCCTAGTTGACCATCAGGAAGTGCATGAGAACCAAGACCGGTGATACATGCTTTGGCTTGATCAAAGGAGACCTCAAAGTCAAAAGGCCATGAATTTTTGAAACAGTCAGAGAAACCAGATGACTTTGGAGACAGGAGTTTTTCTAAAACTTTGCGATTTAGGAGAATACGCTGCCCTAGAACTAGAGTTTCAATACCATCAGTACCACAAGTACGAAGATTTGCATAAAACATCCTAACTAAATTAGGATAAAGAACAGGACGGTCAATAGAGAAGAAATTGGACCAACCTTGGAAATCAAACAAGGCTTTGACATGACAATCGAGTTTTTCCATGGCATCAAGGTCCACAATGCGACCAGGGGCAATGCGACGAGTCTTTAGTTCTTCGAATTTCTCACGCCCATTATCCCAGAAATTTTGATCACTGTCAAGAGCAACCATTGGTTTGACAGTTTTTGGCTTCTTTGGAGAGGGACCAGAAGAAGGTTCGTGAATGAGACGTTTGCCGGCCCTTTTTTCAGATGGAGGAGATACAAAAGAAGCGGATTCATCTTGTTGGGACATAGGAAATGAGTCAGAAGAAGCAAGGTTGACAGGAGAACCTGGAGAACTATTTTTGGTGCGGATACGAGAACTCTTCCTTACAGAGGTTGATTTTGGTTTTTGAGATTTTCCCATGGAAAAATGTAGTTTTGTAAGAAAAGAGGGATAGAGTAAGGGAGATGAGATATAGAAATAATGGAGGGGAGGTAATGAGAGGTTTTATGGAGAAACGGGAGAAGGAAAAGACGTGACTGATGCTTTGATAAGGAAAGGGAAAGGTGTCAGTGAGTAAATCAAGAAAGTAGTTCACACGAAAATCGGAGTAATAATTATGCTATTGTTCACATAAGGAAACATATTATAAAATACAATTAGATGTATAAGGTATAAATAGGTTCATACCTGCATATCAACATTTAAGAGTAATGAATAAAAACAAGTTTATACATGTGTAACATGATCTTCTACTACACCTAACTTTTCACGCAATTGACAGAATCTTTCTTCATGCAATGGTTTAGTAAAAATATCGGCTAGTGGATTTTCGGTAGCTACAAAGGATATTTTAATGTTGCCACATAGAACATGATCTCTAATGAAATGATGCTGAATTTCTATATGTTTAGCTCTAGAATGATGCACAAGATTTTTAGATAAACATATTGTACTCGAATTATCACATAGTATTGACATAGGAGTAGGATCAATATCATAATCATTTAGCTGATAAGACATCTAGAATAGTTGAGTGCAACAATGTCCAATGGCAATGTATTCAGCTTCCGTTGTGGAAAGAGACACTGAGCCTTGTTTCTTACTGTGCCACAAAATTAAAGATTTTCCTAAAAATTGACAAGTACCATTGGTACTTTTACGATCGTCCTTGTCACCTGTAAATTTTGCATCTGAAAAACCTTGAAGATGAAAGTCAATAGTGCTAGGATACCATAAACCATACGATGTAGTACCAGATAGATAACACATAATTCATTTAACAGTGGTCAAATGTGATTCTTTAGGTTCATATTGAAATCTTGCACATTTGCACACACTAAACATTATATCTGGTCGATTTGCCGTCAGATAGAGTAGTGACCCAATCATTCTACGATAAGTAGTTTGATCTACATTCTTACCTTTGTTGTCCTTCTCAAGATTCGTAGAGGGACTCATAGGAGTTCCCATAGCCTTTGCATTTTGCATACCATATTTAGCAAGTAATTCCTTGGTGTATTTGGATTGATGGATAAAAATACCTTTATTGTATTGTTTGATTTGAAGACCAAGGAAGAATGTGAGTTCTCCCATTAAGCTTATTTCAAAATCGTTTTGCATAATTTCAGCAAACTCCTTGCACAAGATAGAGTTAGTGCTCCCAAAAATAATATCGTCAACATAAATTTGAACAAGGAGATTTCCAATTGAGGATCTTTTAATAAATAGAGTGGTATCAATCTTACCTCGGATGAATCCATGATTTAAAAGAAATGTACTTAGCCTTTCATACCATGCTGTTGGAGCTTGTTTTAACCCGTATAAGGCTTTAGTCAACTAAAAAACATGTGATGGAAATTTCAAGTTTCAAAACCTGGAGGTTGTTTAACATAGACCTCCTCTTTTATAAAACCATTTAAAAATGTACTTTAACATCCCGTTGAAATAATTTGAAACCTTTAAAAGATGCATGTGCTAGCAGCATACGGATATATTCTAACCTTGCAATGGGTGTGAAAGTTTCATCATAGGCTATACCTTCTTGTTGTGAGTAGCCTTGAGCGACAAGACGTGCCTTGTTTCTCACAACTTTCCCAGCCTCATTTAATTTATTTCTAAACACCAACTTTGTACCTATGACAGAAGCATTATATGGCTTAGGAACAAGAGTCCATACCTCATTTTTGTCGAATTGAGCCAACTCCTCTTCCATAGTTTTTACCCAATTCTCATCTTTTAGTGCTTCTTCAATTCTCTTTGGTTCAATTTGAGAGATGAGAGCAAGATTTGAATTTTGCTTTAAAGATCCTCTTGTTCTCATTCCTTCTTGAGGATCTCCTAGAATGAATTTGTGGAGATAGCCAGGTTCACTTTTCCACTCATTAGGAGCAACAGGAGTGAAGTCCTCAGTCGACTCATTCTGATCTTTATCATCTGCTACAATTTTCTCTTTAGTCGACTGAGTATGATTATTAGTGCTTGAAGAAGAAGTTTCTGAATTTAATAGTTCAACATCTACAATATCATCTTTCTCAAGAACTTGTTTCGTATTAACAAACACAACATGCATTGATTCTTCTACTGCTAGAGTAATTTTGTTAAATAATCTATAGGAACGACTAGTATTGGAATAACCGAGAAAAATACCTTCATCACTTCTTGGATCAAATTTACCAAGATTATCCTTACCATTGTTATTGATAAAACACTTGCATCCAAATGGATGAAAGTAGCTGATATTAGGTCTTTTACCTTTCCACAGTTCATAAGGAGTCTTCTTCAGGATAGGTCGAATGAGACACCTGTTAAGTATGTGACAAGCTGTACTTACCAGTTCTACCCAGAATTTGTTTGGTAAGGATTGATCCAGTAACATGGTCCTTGCCATGTCTTGTAAAGTTCTGTTCTTTCGTTCTACACACCATTTTGATGAGGAGTTCTAGGAGAGGAGAAGTTGTGTGAAATTCCTTGCTCATTTTAGAAGGATTCAAACATCTTGCTTTCAAACTCTCCATCATGATCACTCCTTATGGCAGTAATGAAGTATCCCTTTTCTCTTTGAACCTTTTTGCAAAATAACTCAAAATTTTTTTGAGCTTCATCTTTGTGAGATAGAAAAATAACCAAGGTAAAACGAGGGTAATCATCAACAATAACAAATCCGTACCTTTTTCCTCCAATGCTTGCTGTTTTGGTGGGATCAAATATGTCCATGTGCAACAGTTGAAGAGGCATAGAAGTAGTAACAATGTCTTTTGGTTTAAATGATGATCTACTTTGCTTACCAAGTTGACATGCATCACATATATGATTTTTTGAAAAATTTAGCTTTGGAAGTCCAATGACTAAATAATTTTTAGAAAGCTTTAGAATGAGATGTATGCTTGCATGTCCTAATTTTTTATACCAGAGCCATGGATCAGATGCAACAAAGGTTAAGCATATATGGCTAGATATTGAATGAACATCATTGAGCTTGTATATGTTGTTATTTCTAGATCCTGTAAGAACTTCATTCCCAGATGTGTCATAAATAATGCATTTAGAAGACTCAAATCTTACCTGATACCCGGAGTCACAGAGTTGACTTATGCTTAATAGATTGTGTCTTAAACCATTCACCAGGAGAATTTCATTTATGTCGCAAGCATGACTTAAAGATATTTTCCCAACACCAACAACAGTACTTTTTCTGTTGTCTCCAAATTTTACTAATCCACCATCTATGCTAGTGACTGATTTAAACCAACATTTGTCACCTTTCATACGTCTGAAACATCTACTGTCAAGAATCCATTTTCCTTTACAAGCTCCTTTGTTGTGGTGTTCCTGCAGACAAAAAATACTATTGATGTTTTGGTACCCAAGCTGTCTTGGGTCCTTTATGGTTAGCTACATAGGAGTTCAAAGAGATTTTAAGGATCCATCTCCATTTACTTTTATCAGCCTTTTTAAGTCTACACCTAACGCTGGTATGACCACAGTTTCCACAGTAATAGCATATAATAGGAGTTTTGGTTTCAGTTCCAGTTTTAGTCGACTCACTGCTTGTGAATCATAAACTGCTAGGTATGGCCTCTATGGAGGCAGGAGATAAAGGGGTGGTATAAGATTCTACTGAGCTGTGACTAGTGGTTTTATTAATTCCATTTAACTTAAATTCCAAATCCTAAACTTATTGTTGAAAGAAATCTTGCTCAAGTTCACATACTTTTTGTTTAGTATTCCAGGTTTCCTTCAACTTAGATAATTCCTTTAAAATACTTTTCATTTCTTCTAATGCTGAATCTAAATCCTCTTGTAAAGTATTGTAATTTTCACAGTTATAGTTACTTGCTAGATTCTGCTTCAGCCATGAAGCATATGTTTGCTTCTTCTTCGTTCTCAGATCCTTCTTCATCGCTCCACGCAGATAGTGCTTTCTTCTTGTAGTTGTTCTTAGCTGTTTCTTTTTGGTTTCAGTGCAGTTGGCTGTAATGTGGCCGTACTTACCACATTCATAACATCGTACATCGTTCTTGCCTTGATCATTGTTTGACATATTCCTGCGAGAGTTCAATCTTGGCTTACCTCTTTGTCTATTTCTTCTAAGAAGATTGCTGAAGTTTTTCGACATCAAAGCCTATTCTTCGATAATTTCATCATTATCGCTTGGAGGATCTGCATTGTCAGCACTGAAAGCGACTTCCTTCTCTTTGTTCATCATTGTAATCATCAATGTCAAAGGGCATCTTCGATTCTTGTCCTTCAGGTTTCTTTTCTTTGTCCAAAGGTATATCATAAGACCCTTTAGTAATGACACGCCAAATTTTGAAATCAATGGATTTCACGAATATTTCCTTTCTTACTTTTCAATGACTAAAGTGTTGTCCATTAAAGTAGGAAGGTCGAGCAATAGAGGTTCCCTCTTGAAGTAGAGCCCTAGTAACGATATGTCCTGACATGATCTTTTCTCACTTGCTGTAAAGCAAAAAAAGACAAAACAAATATGTGTGAGACCTGCTCTGATACCAATTGAAGATATAAGGGGAGAGGGGGTGAATTATAATTTCTAAACTTTTAATCACTTTCAGTCGACTACTTTAGTCGACTAATTCTATAGCGGTGGAAAGTAAAGTATAAAGTGCAGAAAGTAAAGGACACGAGGAATTTTTATATTAGTTCGGAACCAATGTAGTTCCTAGTCTAGTCCCCTTGGGTCACAAGGGATGTATCTCTTCAGCTCTTAGTTTTCTTCAACGTACAACTTGGATGGTTTTTCTTTCGCTAACCACCAATGATATCAACTTGTGGGTTTTATTGCTCCGCTCACCACTAACGACTCAAGTTGGTTTTATAGACGATAACCAACTTACTCGACACTAACCTTACTTTTTCTCTAACTCTTTTTTTTTTTTTTTTGGTACAATAGTAGACTCTCAAGAATACAATGTTATCAAGACTATAAAAGAGATTGCTTAGAAAGTTGTAGGTTGCGTGGTTGATGAAGATACAGAGCTGGAGTATATATAACTTTAGTATCTTCAGCGTGTAGACTCAGCGCAGCTGTCTTGAGAATCTTTTGGATTTGCCGAGTCATGTTCCTTATGTGAAGAGATATTGACCCAAGGGAATTGATCCTCAAAAAGGCATGAGTTGTTACTTTTTTAGAATAAAGTAAGAGTCTTAATGATTCCTGATTTTCCTCTTGAATGCCTTTGATTGTGCTGTACCCCAATTCTTCTTTTCTTTGTGCGCAAGTTTGTCTTTGGACGAGCAGGATCTTGATTGATATATCTTGGAGATCTTGATTGACAGTCTTCCTTTGATTGGAGTATCAAATATTTTCTTTTCTTTCCTTGAATACTTCACAGTATAGAATCTTCACTTCTACTTTCTATCTTTAATCGACTAGAAACTTTTGTACATGACAAGAAAAGTAAAACTGTTGAGTTATCAATTTCTGAAATTTAACTTTATTGTAATTATCAAAATTGGAGTCAACATAAGTGACGCTATTTGTCTAATGGAAGGGTATTCTTGAGATAAAACCAAACGGAGGGGTAACTTTGAGACCTAAACCAAATGGAGTGTATAATTACCCCCATTTCTCATAGTTGAGGGGGGGGGGGGGGGGGGGGGGTAAAATGGACCCTTTTCAGTGTAATAAAATCTTTGCGCTGAGTTTTTTTTTTTTAAAAAAAGAAAACCAATATATGTACTGTCTGCAGAAAGTGTTGTACTAAGATTCTATCTTTTCCCATTGTTGTGTTAAATAGTGTCATCTTAGTTCACTGTTATGCAAGAAGAAACAAAACATGCAGCGGTGCTCAGGTGTTTGGTGTTCTTCAAACGCTATCTCAGCTCCAATCCCTCTCTGCTTTACTCAAACACTAACTCTTCCTTTGAGAAATCAAAGCATTAAGTTTCCAAGTCCTTCACTTTTCCATATTCACCAAACCACCCTCCCTCTCCTTCAATGCTCTGGTAATTCTTCTTTCGAGCTACCACAACTTGGGTTTCTGTTTACCGTGTTTGACTCGGCATGGAGTTTTAAGAATTGTTAAACCAAGTTTATGGTTAAGTTATTTCTCAAGTGCAGAAATGTGGACAGACTTGAAAGAAAATGGGAGTATTAGAATTTCTTGGAATTTATATTCCTTTGATTGGTTAAAGAGAAATATTTGATTTTTCAAAAAGAAAAATAAAGAAAATTTTAAATTTGACAATCCTAAAAGAGAGTTTATTTTATTGTGATGGCATATTAGGGAGTAAGGATTATGGAAGTTTGATGTGATCCAGAGTGGTTCTGTTTGTAGAGTTTGCAATTGAAAATTGTGCCACTGTGCATCTATTATAAGCAACTAACTGTGCACTAGTATTTCTCGTTACTCTGAAGTTTTGTGTTTTTTCTTATAGCCTCCACCAAATCTAATAAAGAGTCTACATCACTAGCAAAGGCCATGTTGCACCAAAAAGCTAGCAGAGAAATACATCTACTCGTTTCCATATGACCATAGGAATAGTGTTCCAAAGCTTATGAGCCTTCTTGTTGGGACAATCTCCTCCAACTGTGCATAAAATCTAGAATGGAGTGAGGCATTGTCAAAGACAATCCCAAAATGGCAAAGAACATGTCTCCAAACTAACAAGTTTTGTGTTTTTTAATTACTATTTGAGCTTCCATTGATGGTTTTGGATTGCTTCTGAGTTTTACTGGTTATTTGTTTATTGGTAGAATTAGCAGTGAAAAGCTATGGAAGTATGTGATAGTTTTAAGCATATGCTATGCATTGGTAATTCTTATGTATTCTCAAAACTTGTGCCTGTAACAACCAGCTAAGGATTAAGTATCCCACATCCGCATAACACAGGAGTGATCCTGGGTATTTAAGTAAGCATGCCTTAGACCCTAGTGATGCGTTTTAAAGCCGTGCGGGCTTAGGCCTAAAGCGGACAGGATCACTAGCGGGCTGGGCTGTTACAGTGCCATTTGATGTTTTTGTGTTTTCCTTTTATGATTCCGGTTGTTTCTAACTTGGTTAAACTTGGTTTTTGTTTATTAGTAGAATTAGCATTTAAACATGGTGTGATGTGTGTGATATCTTCAGCTATCAGCTATTATAAACTCATGCTATGCACAACAGAGATGATAAATCTTATTCCAATAGAGATTTCTTTTTAATTGGTCTTTGAGCTTCTGTTGATGGTGTTGGATTGTGTTCAACTTTTTCTGGACTTGTTTCTGTTTCTTTGTAAATTAGCATTTAAACATTGAGGAGAGGTGCGATGTTTTGGTGGAAAATTCCGGAGCATGTGGTTTTTATTTGATTTTGCTTGTTTGGGAGTTTCATATGTAACTTTTTTATTGTATGTGGCTACATCACGTACGTCTTTTAATTGGGTTTTCAGCTCCTTTGATGATTTTTGGTTATTTCCTCTCTCTGTTTCTCTCTTATAATTTGAGCTAGGTTTTTACTCCTAGGAGTTAAGCATTTGGACATGTGTGATATTATGGTGGAACTGAATATGCCTCCTTAATGGGTTTGACTTACTTCGAGAGTTGTACTCATGTTTTTCTATATTGATTTACAGCTACTGTATGTACGTAAGTTGTATGGATAAGAAGCATAGTTGTATATAGAGCTTTAGCAACTTTAGACCATTAGATTAAGGTACTATGGTGCGGGTTTTCATACTTTTGTTGCTTTACTTCGTTATTGAATTTGGATAATCTTTCTCAGCTGAATACCTCCAAATTAGACAAGATTAGATATTAGAATGATCACATTCAACAAGAGGTGCTAGTAGCTCATAAAAGTGGAAAAACATTGAGAAAAGTCCGCTTGAAATGGTTTGGTCATGTTTTACATAGACCTAAAAATACACCTGCCTATAAGTGTGACACCATGTGAAGAAAGACGCTAAAAGAGAACTTGGTACCTAAAACCATATCAAAGGAAATTATCAATTGACTTGTCATATTTTGGATTTCATTCAGATTTAGTGAAGAACAGAACAAGATAGAAGTGAAGTGTCAAATTTAAGGAATACCAACTTAGTTTTAGTGGCTGTTGGTAAACTTATTAGGTCCAACATTGGACAAGGTACTTTTTAGTTTGGGAGATTGTATGTCAGTGTAGCTTATCATGATGTATGTCGTCTAACTAAACTTCTTTGTTCATCGTGATATACCAATTCATCTCAATCAGTTGTCATTTGCAGAGTCCATGCAGTGATTGTCAGTCATCTAAATTGTGCTTGAGTATCACAGTAGTCCTCATTCATGAGAAAGTTTATGGATCTTTTACATAATCACTCAGTTCTTAAGTTAAGCACCTTTTTATGTTTGTTGCATTTCAGCTACTGAGGTGATCTTGGAGGCTAGTGAGACAGAGGAAGTTTTTGTTGAAACTGGGTACATATATAGTGTTCATGGGCTTCAAGGAGAGGTTCGGGTAAAAGCTACAACTGATTTTCCTGAACTGCGATTTTCCGAGGTAGAAAACTTCAGAAACTTAATAGTGGAGCTGAATTCTCGTTTTTGGCATTCTTGGGAATTTCCTCTGTATGAATTCACTATTTCTTCAGCCAGGAAGGCGATGGTTGAGGCAGCAAGTCTCAGGGAGAGAAATGGTTCAAGAAATTGAACTAATGGAGGGAAGAGGTCATCCAGGACAGAAGAGTTGGATACTTAAATTCCATGAAATCAACACAGTAGAGCAGGTGATCTCAGTGTAATGGTGTAGTAACATTGGCTTCCCATGACCACCGTTCCAGTGTTTTACCTTGTGCCCTACAGAATGCAGCAAATATGCATTTTGGTTATCATGCTCTTATTTTTACATTATGATGAATCAATTCTAAATCATGCATGTTCAAATCACATTAGGTCATTTAAAACAAGTGCAGTGTTGCGTATAAAAACGTTGAAGAATTTTATACTACTACGAAATCGACTATGTTTGGCTCATCTTCTGTCAATCAAAGACAATCCCCGTAAAAAATGGCATCTTAACTACAATCTCATATCTGTCTTGTGTATTTTCTGAGGCATACTTTGGAAATGGACTTACTTTTCACCCCAAGGCATTAAAATTGATATATCTTGTTTTTCCAATTTTCCTCAGGCTCAGAAACTTGTTGGGTCGGCCTTACTGGTGAAGGATGAAGATAGACCAGTTCTGGAAGAAGGTGAATTTTATACCCCCGATCTTATTGGGATGAGAGTTTTTTTAAAGGTTTGTGTTCCACGGCATCAATCTGAGTTTCGTCAAAAGTGGATGTATCTTTAGTTTAATTTTTATTGGAGTTGAGCATCACTTAGAAGGAATTTTCTAATATTTTTGTGCTCCAGGAAACTAGAGAACCCGTGGGAACTGTTATTAATGTTTTCAACAGTGGAGCTAGTGATCTCCTACATGTTGAGCTTGACTCAAAAATTAGTCTACCAGATTGCAATGGAAAGCCGAGACTGGAAGGAGAGGCATCTGGTCCGCTTGTATGGGTCCCCTTTGTTGAAGCAATTGTTCCAAGTGTTGATTTGAGCAAAAGGGAAATGTTGATTACACCTCCAAAGGGTCTTCTAGAGTTAAATATCCGTGCTGATGAGAGGTCCAAGAAAGAGAGGCGACAGCTTGTGAGTTGCTTTTTCCCCCATTTTGCCAATATTTACCATATCAACACATGCTATTAAAGAGTGCTGTCACTCTACTTTCAGGAATCGCATCTTCCTTTTGAAAGAAATTCTAGTGTTCTCTAGAGAAGTGATTCCTTGCGAGTTTTTTCTATTTTTCACTAGTTACACATGCATTGGCGGAGTGCTGCCTCAATCCTTAGTCAGCTTTTCTCAAGTAGTCCGATTGATTTGTTCTATATTCATTATTTGTTGCAACTTGCAACTTACTCTGTGTAGTTTATCCTGAATTTGACCAATACATGTCTGAAGAAGTAAAATTTTTAATCCTTAATCAACTTCATCTCTTCTTCTTCTTCTTTTTCTTCTTCTTCTTGCTGCCTTCTCTAGTACTTTCCTCTTCCTTTTTGCTTTCCTTGACTCGCCACACACCTCTTTCAGCAGTAGACCAAATACAATGCCTAAAAAGGCATCCCGGTGCACAAAGCATCCTGCGTTCACGCAGGGTCCGGGGAAGGGCCCCACCCTGAGGGGTGTGATGTATACCGCCTAACCTAATACAAGCATTAGTGGTTGTTTCCAAGGTTTGAACCCATGACCTATAGGTAAAATGAAGACAACTTTACCAATTGCTTCAAGGCTCTCCTTCACCAGGTACAATGCCTTCTTTTCGAAAAATTCTAATTTCATTGGAAAAAGTCCAAACTATACTTGAAGAAGGGATGGTGACATGATAGGTTGTTTAAAGGTCAACTAATCGACTACTTCTCAATCCCAAACTAGTTTGAATCGGCTACATATATGATACGGGGTAAAATACGCGTAAGCTACACACGAGACAAATAATGCGGAAGCGATAAAAGACAAGATAAATGATATCAAAGATATCGGGAAACAAGGATTGGGGAGTCAAGAAACGAGAAGAAAGAACGGATAAATGAATTCAAGTTATGAATTAAATATCCAAAAGGCAGAATTGAAACTCGAACCTTACAAGGAATTCATACTAGTGATGAATCTCCATAGGTTATCAAGTCGTACAAGATTCACGAAGCGATCCGCTTCGAACTCGAAGGCTCGGCCTTTCTCGTTTTCTCTCAATTTCTATTCTCAAAGCTAGCTAATGAAAAATGAAGACTAAGTGTTCTATTTATAGTTGTCACAAGACATAGTGAAATGACTAAAATACCCTCAAGCCAAGTTAAGGCCATACATAACACTGAGGGGCATAATAGGAAGTTCAAGCCAAATGTTGGCCTCTTCAGCGTGCTGGGCGCTCCGCCTAAGGGATGGGCGCTCCGCCTGGACCAAGAGTGATCTAGGCGCTCCGCCTGGAACATGTGGAGCCTGGGCGCTCCTCCGGGAGCTGGGCGCTCCACCCTGGGCGCCTTGAAGCTGGGCGCTCCGCCTGGCTTCTAGGCGCTCCGCCTGACTGTGCTGGGGCTCCTCCTTCCTTGGTGCTCCGATGCATGATCTTCAAGTCGCTTCCGGAAACCTTGACTTGCATTCCTTGTGCTCTCAAGCTTGGTTCTTGATGGTTGGTATCTTAGCTCGATTTGCCCCGCATCATCCTCCCCTTCTTGAAAGGATTTCGTCCTCGAAATCAAACCATCAAAACCTACATTCAAAACTAGCACAACCAAAGTTTCCTACTTCACAAGTAGGTTAGCTTAACAAGAATAAGTGCAAGTGGTGTGGAAAACACACTCTTGTGATTGAGCCAAGTATCAATAACCATTAAGAAGCTTATGTCTCCAAAGGAGACAACAAATTCTTGGCTCAACAAGAACAAACACTCAAAATCATCACAAGCAAAGAGATCAAGGGTACGCATATAGCAATCAAATGTCTTATGACCCTTAAGCTTACTATCAACACACCAAGCCTTCAAATCAATTTTATCACAATGTGACACATCGGCTTTGGCATGCTCAACACTCAAGGTGTGCTCAACATATGGGATGGAGTAAGTTGAATAGTTCAATTCACAACTAGCATCGAATACTCCACTCCCCTTCTTAGAAGCACTCTTACACACACCGAGAGATACCTCCTCACCTCCAAATTTCCCTCCAAGACAACCCTCACCGCTAGACAAACTCCCAAGGGAGGTCTCAAACAAAGGATTATCTATAGAGTTAGGCATTCCAATCCATGGAGGCGCAAACTCACACTCTACTCTAGTTTGGTACAATTCACCATTTTCATTGAAGTTGCCCTCATACAAAGGATTAGTATAGGCACACTTCTCAAGTTCATTAGCAAGCAAAGGTGAAGTTCTCAAACTAGAGACCACATCTAAACTTGAGGAGTCATCGAACACAAGTCGATCTATCTCGTTCTCAAGAGACTCCTCAAGGTTACAACCTTCCTCACTACGACACAAGAAACCACCACTATCAAATAAACAATCAAAGGGAGATAATCATGCAATTCATCTTCTCCTTTATCAAACATGGGTGGGTGTCATAACAAGGTTCACAAATAAGGTCAACTTCAACATTTTCACTAAAGAGAGGTTCAATGAAAACCGAGCTCACATCATGATGTGGCTTTTCAATCCTCTCAACTAGTGGTTCATCTTCACACACAAGTTGACCCAAAGGCTCCACACTAGTTGCAAACACATTATAGTCATGCAAATCATCAACTAGCCTAGAGTTCTCACTAATAACATCACAAGACAAGGAAGTATCATGCTCAAGGAGGGAAGAACTAACACATACAGTTGAAGTGTCATGAACGTCTCCACCTTGTAGCTCACATTCGGCATCTCCTTCACCTTGTCTTTCCATCTTGGAACATGGTTGAGGCTCCATTGGTTTGCCTCCAAGAATCCCTACAAAAGAATTCAAGCACATAGAAGAAAAAGATACAGGATTAAGGTTAGAATAAGGGGTGTCCTCACTCTCAATTTTTCTTTTTCCCTCTTTCTTTTCCCTCATTTTTTTCCCAAGGTCGGGTGTAGATTCGGGTGGTGACAACCCACTCACATCACTCAACACCACCTCTCCTTTTTCCACTCGAGAGTTGTCACCGGTCGCTCCTTTACTCCTCTCTATCTTTTGTCTCTCAAATTCGGGTGAATTGGGACGAGGCCCAAGAATACCCATAGCCGGATTAGGTGGACTTTTCACGTCAACCCGGAATCTAGGACTTGGAGACTCATCACTTGAGGTCTCCTTCTTCTTCATTGGTGAACCACTTGGTTTTGCAACTTGTGGTTGGTTCACCTTGTTGACAATTGCCAACTCTTTTATTGCACTAGTCCCACCATTGCTTGTGTTTGTAGGACTTCTTGTTTGCACATTGTTGCCCATGGAATGAAGTTCTCGATCCTTGCTCCTTTGTCTAGCCAAAGAAGGTGCACTAGTAGGCACTAGGCTCTTCGCCCGGTAAGGCACAAAGTGATAAACTCTTTGCCCTATGCCCACAAGATACGCATCCTTCACCACACTATATTGCACCCTCTTCCCCTCCAACCACCGGTCACCTATCCACACATTAACATGACGCATGGGATACACATCACACCACACATAGCATTTATAGTTCCTATGAGATATGAGTACCCGAGCCTCCTTAGAAACCCACGCTCCATCATACTCATAAGGATGCTCTAGCTTATGGCATGGTATCCTAAGCCTATCAACCAAAGAGGTGCTAATACAATTAGCATCGGTATCACCAATCTTGAGCAAGTATCCTCCAATACCATCTACCTCAACAACGAACCTACGTCTACCCAAGTTTTGTAGATTGGCATCCAAGTGAGAACTTGAATGCCCATAAGTGTCAACTCCGACAACTTGGGTCTTCCTTATCCCTCACTACTAGCAAGATTGCTAGTGTAACTTCCACTTCCCGTCACTCTCCCAACATTAGAGATGTTGTTAGAAGTCGAGGAAGGAACCTTGCCATGGAACCCATAAGTGCCGCTCGCCTTGGTTCCATAGCCCATAGTACTACTCCTACTACAACCATCCACGCCCCTCACGGCATACAACCCCTTTGTAGCAAAAGCAACACCATTTCTCAAACTATCCTCCTCATGGGAATTAGAAGCATTAGGTTGCTTAGCGTACCTAGAAGATGCAAGCTTCTTCTTTCCCACGGAACAACCACCACCGCCTCCCATACTAATGGAAGGTTCACTGCTACTCCCTTGCACACCGTTAGCAACACTAAGAGAAGATGCATAAGAATAACCCATATGCTCAACATCATCATCCACTCTATCTATGTCACCATCAACAATATCAAATTCTTCACAAGAAGAGTAAGTAGGATCAATGTACCTTGAAGCGTCACCATCATCACATTCTTGACTTGAAGCATAAGGATCAACACACTCTTCATCACAAGCTTCATAGTTTTCATCATCTTCACGACCATCATAGTGACCCGCTTCATCCTCATACGAGCCATAGTTCCTCGAGTCATCATAGCAATGCCCATCATTACCCTCGTAGGAACCATAGTCTCCTTCGTCTCCACATGAGCCATAACTTCCACATTCATCATCCGACATCATTGCAACACCAATAGAACAAACCTCCCAAAAGTCACTCCCTCACGTGTTTCACTCGATATATGAACACTCAAAGGCGAGGCCTTACAACTTGGGAACCAATGTGATCACAACTAGTATGTCCAAGTTAAAGTTCGGAATGGAGTTAATGAGACTCGATGTACGGACGGCTATTTAAAGTGCGCACTTGAGGCTAAAAGGAGTTCTACGACTCTTCTTTGAATTCTAATCTCCTCTACGCACGAGTGTCCTAATACGCTCAAGGATTAGTGTTAATGGAGTAGGCCAATTATCCTAGAAACACTAACCAAGAAGTTACGAAACCAACGGAATACAAAAAGAAACGAAACGGAACAATTCCGCACCCAAACAGGGGTAGGCGCTCTGCCCAGAGGGGGAGGCGCTCAGCCCAGTGAAGGTGGGCGCTCCGCCCCAAGGCTAGGCGCTCCGCCTGCCTCACCCCACTGCCCAAACAAGTGGGCGGTCCGCCCAAGCTTAGGCGCTCCGCCTGGACGCGATTTTCAGCATTTTTCACAACGGGTTTTGGGTGATTTTGGTCAACTTTTTGGTTCGATTTCAACCCGATACACAAAATCAATGATACCCAATGGTGTATACAACTATATTAACCAATCCCCAATGGTTTTCAACTCCAAACAATCAACAACAAGCTTCGATTCAAGATTGAAGCGTTTTCAAGAATTTTCAAACTTTTTGGATTTTGATTTTGGAAATTTTGATTCGTAACACCAAATTGTGATATATGGGTATCAAAACGACGAGAATACTATAAGGAACAATCCCCAATACTTTTTAACACTTGGGGATTCGATTCCAAACCGATCTACCAAATTTTCTTGAGTTTTCTAGTTTTTCAATTTTTTTGTTTTTCTTCAAATTTTCAAGAACAAACACAACAATCACAACAATACTAACACGATGAACAAGGAACGGGGGTTTGTAAGAACATAACCCGAGCCTTGCTCTGCTACATAAATGATACGGGGTAAAATACTCGGAAGCTACACACGAGACAAATAATGCGGAAGCGATAAAAGACAGGATAAATGATATCAAAGATATCGAGAAACAAGGATTGGGGAGTCAAGAAACGAGAAGAAAGAAAGGATAAATGAATTCAAGTTATGAATTAAATATCCAAAAGGCAGAATTGAAACTCGAACCTTACAAGGAATTCATACTAGTGATGAATCTCCATGGTTATCAAGTCGTACAAGATTCACGAAGCGATCCGCTTCGAACTCGAAGGCTCGGCCTTTCTCGTTTTCTCTCAATTTCTATTCTCAAAGCTAGCTAATGAAAAATGAAGACTAAGTGTTCTATTTATAGTTGTCACAAGACATAGTGAAATGACTAAAATACCCTCAAGCCAAGTTAAGGCCATACATAACACTGAGGGGCAAAATAGGAAGTTCAAGCCAAATGTTGGTTTCTTCAGCGTGCTGGGCGCCCGGACCAAGAGTGATCTAGGCGCTCCGCCTGGAAGTTAGGCGCTCCGCCTGGAACATGTGGAGCCTGGGCGCTCCTCCTGGAGCTGGGCGCTCCACCCTGGCGCCTTGAAGCTGGGCGCTCCGCCTGGCTTCTAGGCGCTCCGCCTGTCTGTGCTGGGGCTCCTCCTTCCTTGGTGCTCCGATGCATGATCTTCAAGTCGTTTCCGGAGACCTTGACTTGCATTCCTTGTGCTCTCAAGCTTGGTTCTTGATGGTTGGTATCTTAGCTCGATTTGCCCCGCATCAATAAATAATCTATAGCCATTCCAATCTATTTGGGTGCATTTCGTTTCAATACTAAATAATTAGGAGTTCCTAAACTTTGTCTAACTCAATTTATTCTGTGCACTACACCTGTTTAAACTTCATTTCAACTTGTTGATATCATCTATATTGGTCATTTCCTTCAATGGTGTCTTTATTTAATACATCAACTGTGCTTCTAAGATAATACAGGTATTTTACAAAAATTTCCCTATATTTAATTTTAGGTTTACCTTGTTCTTCTTAAAGGAAAGTTTTTCACAATAATCTATAGTCGCTCCTATGTTTCATGTTGCTTAAACTATGTGCTTAATATGATGACAAGTGAAACATTCTTGGCTTGACATGTAGAATGTTCAAAATATGTATTTGAAGGAGTTAGAATTGAAATGAAGGTGTTGGGGGGTTGAATGGGAGCCATAGAAGGCGCTGGCAGCTTAGGCACTTCTGACGCGAGGACGGGAAAGATCGCTTAGAAAGTCAAAGTGGAAGACTATGTAAGGGGCTAGAGACATTCTACGCTTGACATGTGGAATGTAAATATGTGTTTGAAGGAATTAGAATTGAAATGAAGGTGTTTGTTTTGGGGGGTTGAATGGGAGCCTTAGAAACAAAAAAAGTGGAAGACTATGCAAGGGGCTGGAAATTCAAACAAGTGAAACAAAGCCTAACTTCAAAAAGTACAACTCCTAATGTAGAAGGAAGTTGTCAATGGTATCTAGATAGAAATTGTATCCCTTGAAGTCTAGTTTTTCACGCTTTCAAACTGTTCATCATTGGGATTTTCCTATAAAAAGTTATGACCATTTTATCAAGCACTGCGATCTCGCTATTGTAGTTGTGATGTCGAGAAGCTTACAGTAAGGAGTGCAGTGTCCCTAGGAAGGAAATTCGTGATCGCCACATACGTCTGGCAATCGCCACACTCCCTGATACTTGCTCTCAGTTATTTAAGAGCCTTCAAATAGCGAATTTTGGTCCAAAAACAAGAACAAGGATTAGGGTACGACTTTGGGAGCAAAATTTGGACCTTCACTCAATCTAACCTCTTAAGATGAGTTCCACTAAATGGTTCTTGGAGTACCTTGCCATTACGTAGTATATTTGTGCTTAGGCTATGAACCCATTTTTTTAAAGCTATCAATATATGGTTGCGTATGATATTGGACAAATGAGTGCCCTTATGCACGTGTGGTTGGTTGAAAGATTTAAGGGATAAGGATCACCCGTTGGGGGTCAAGGTTTCAGGTGCCGGTCATATCCCTCCAGATTTGGGTCATGACAACTACGCAAAACATGACTAAACCATTTTAGGACACCTTCTCATTTTATCTTGTGTTTCTTGCATCATCTAGCAGATGCAATCATATCTAATCTTGTCCAGCGTTGTTTGACCAGAGATTCATCTTAACTTCCGCATTTCAATGGCACTCTTCTATGAATATGTTGGACCTTAGAGGCCTAACAATGTCTTATTACTGGCCTTACATCATCTTTAAAGAACTTTATGTTTCACATTAGGTATCTTGTAGTCGCATGGTATTTCCTGTATCTTTCGTCTAATTCAGTTATCCTATTTTAACACTGTGTTACAATTTCACCCATATTTTCATTCTCTCAAATGACTGCATTATTTCTATCTAATCTCACTTCACCTTGACTTTTCTTTTGGAGCTAAACTTGCGGTGCGTATATTTTGACTTGTTTCTATTTACCTAAAACCTTCGTCAATATGGACTGTTTCTGACTCATTCGCTAGCTTGATCAATTAAAGCATCTACAAATAGCACTCCTGTACAAAGAAATGTACATATGAGCCATTTGTTAGAGATAGTCGATGTGCCATTTATCCACTTCGTGAATAGCTTTTGATTCCATATTGGTGTCATATCGAAGAGATGAATTTGATAATAAAACAATTGCATGTGCCATGATAGAATCTCTAACATCTGAAGTAATTGGTTACTTTTTCTTTTCTTTTTTCTTTTCTTTTTTTTACATTCTCAAAAAAAGTAACTGGTCACCTTCTATCCTCATAAACAAGTGCATTTTCTATCATTAATAGATCTCTTAATTTTGTTACCCAAGCTCAATGACATGGTAATTCTTGATGAATTTTCATACTTAAACTAGTCCATACGAGTGCTGGTCATTTGAGAAATGCCTCTATAGTTTCTTTTCTCTCAGTGCTCTCTTTGATTGTTGCAGTCACTTCGTCTAAGATTGAAGATGTAGCGTTTTTGGCACTACTCATATTCTGCCTTTTCAGGAATGGAAAGAGAGAAAAAAGTTTCAGAAACGCCTTATAGCAGCTAAGAAGAAATTACATGAAATGGAACAAGATCATATTTTCCATGGTTTTAGATATGGAGAGAAAAGCCAAAGAAGCTTCCTCGCGAACCAGATAGTTGATGTAAATTCCACGTTACTTCAGCATGCATTGCAGAGCATGAAGATGCCGTATCAGAGGTAGCTCTTAGTTCATTTCCTGTAATTTGGAAATAGAATTTTTTTTTATGTCATGCATGCTTTAAGTAGGCTAACTGTTCGTTAACACTGACATCCCATATTCTTAATGTAAGTGTTTGGAGTGTGTGACCATCTCATCTAAAAGCTTAAGCTGTTAGAGAGAGCATATTTTATCTATATAATTATTTTACAACATTAAGTACGAAAGCACTGAAGAAAGTAGAGTACTTGTTTGAGACCCTATCTTTTCCACGGTTTGTGCTAGCCAATGGCATATTAGAAATAAATGAATCCTGGATTGTTTAGGTTAAATTATCTGGAAAGGTAATTCTCATTGTTTTATAGTCTTATGTGTCTTGTTACAGCTGATATTCAACTATTTAAAGACATGTGAAGAGGAATCTAACTAAGGAAACTAAATCTTAAAGATCTTACAAATCCCTACAGATCTTATATTTGGAAAGTAAATATTTTGTAACACTCCCCCTCAAGTTGGTGCATATATGTTAGTTATCCCCAACTTGTTGCAAAGATATTTCAGCAGGGTTCATCTAAGGCCTTTGCGAATTATCAGCCAGTTACTCTCTTGTCTTTACATTACCGTGGAGATCAAGTTCTCCACGAATGAATCGACATCCAACCTTATATGTTTAATCCTTTCATGGTATACTGGATTTGAGGCTATGTGTGAGCAGCTTGATTATTACTCCAAAGTTTTGCTTGTGACAAAGGCTTCAGACCAACTTCGTCTCCTCACGCAATAGCCTGTAGTGGATCATCTATCTATTATGGATCCAACCCAATCATATATACAAATCACTCAATACAAGTATGGTCGTGGTCGCTGCGAACATAAATTGACTGGAAATGCTAACGGCATAGGAAATGTCTGGACGGGCCACTGTGAGAAAATTTAATATCCGAACTAACCTTATGTATCATCAAACCGATCACCATAATTTATTGTAAGATGTACATTAAGAACCATCAGTGTGTTACATGGATTGGTTTCCAACTTTCTGGTTTCTGCAAGCAAATCGAGTACATACTCTATGTGAGACAAGAAAATCCCCCGTTTGCTTCTTGTTACTTCCACCCAAGAAGTATTTCAACTGCCCCAAGTCTTCGGTGTGAAACTTGGTGTGATGAACGGTCTTGAGAGAAGAAATTCCTGCACTATCATCCATCAAGCTCACAAGTGGCTTGCGATTATTCAGAAAACAAGTCGTAGAAAACGCATCGGCCCGAAAACCAGTTTCATCTAAGGTTGCTTGAAAACTAACTTGGTTTTCACATAAATTAGTGGAAAGTTGGGTTCCTCAATTACCGTCTGTTGCTTCATTTCATTATTCCTGGCAAGTGAAGGATCTGCTGTGCATACTCCTGCTACAGATACTGAAATCTGAACATGTGATCCTAAGGATATACGTATGTACAACCCCAGGTTCAGAAGCCAGATACAGAAATCTGAACATGTGATCCTGTACACATGGTGTTATGAAGTTTAATTGAGGTGAACACACCTTTTTTGCTGAATTATTATTATCAAAGAAGCAAGGAAACTAATTGACCTAGCTCCCCCCTCCCCAAGAAGAAAGAAGAATGAACCAAACACACACAAATTAACCCTTTACGCAAGATGATTATGCAGTTTCTGATTAGTCAACAGTAATGTTCACTGTTCTGTTCAAATTGGTAGTGCTGAAAGATATATGTGAAGAGGTCCAGGTGAAAGTTGGTTAGAAGTAGCACACAGAACTATAAATCTCGTCTTTCCAATGCAAGTTGAAATCAGTTGTGGGCTTCAGTTTACTTGATTGGCTGATGTCCAAGACTGCATTCATTTACCTGATGTTGACTTTCATATATAATAACATGGGCTTATCTGATCATCTTACTCAAATTCTTCTTCCTTCTATTTTGGTGGTTGGGGGGTTACTATCATACGCCTTGACATTTCCATAATTTTTCTTCTTGCTGCAGATGGAGCTTTCCCGTCTTTGTTGATGCTTTACAAGTGAAAAATACATTAAAATTATCAAAAGATTTCTTTTCTAAAGAAAATGTGGAGCACTCATGTACTTGTTCTAAAGTGCTAGAGCAGGGTCACCGCCTCATATGTTGTGGCAAGGTTGCCATTCTTTTAGCTTTGGGAGAAAGCAAGCAGCTTGGAAGGTCTTCTATTGCTGAACTTCCCGGCTCTCAAAGTCATGAGGAGATTACTTATCTGCATGTCAAGGCATTGCTAGATGACAGCCATAGACTGCTCAAGGTGATCATCTCTTCCGTAGTAGAACTAAAGATGGCATTATATTTTGTAAATTGAATTTAACAAACTACTAGTTCCTCTATGCTCAAGAAGGATTGAAGTATATCTAGAGTGTCATCACTTCTGTAATGTGGAGAATTCCAAGATGAAAAAGGTATAAATACATAATTGGGTGCTAGCTAAGGAAATGATAAAAATAAAATCGTATGGATCTTCCTACATATTTCTAGGCTATGTACATTATATCAAAGGTAGTCTACATTCATCTTTTAACACTCTTCCTCAAGCCGGGCAAGTTATATTATGCCTTTTCTTCTAAGCTTACTTGTGCACATGCAAGTGGAGTTACATATTAGTTGCATAGAATAAAGGTCCATTTATATAGTTTTGGATATTCTCATAATAAAAGGGAGATTACTCTTCTTGCTGGAGGGAGTTACTTCGCATCATGATTTGATTGATTTCTTTGTCATTACAGATGGAGGACCGGCTGTCTGTACCTCTTATATTGGTGTCTTCTGCTGAATCTATTAAATATCTGAAAGAATTATTCATGGATCATGACTATTTCTCTTTCGACTCCGAGAAGGTTAGTTGCATGTATTTTAGCTATGTAATTACTTAAGTGCCCGATGGAAAACTTGTTCAGAATTATCTACGCGGAGCTAAAATTACACTCCACCTTTATATCTTTTATGCTTTAGGATAAGTGCTACCGAGACATACTTTTAGCTGAGAAAATTACTTTTAGCACTTTGATTGCCTCAATCAAATGCAGAAGGTAGAGATGACCCAACTTATTGTTGTTTACTGATACTTATCACTCATGCAGTCATGCTCTAGAACAGATATAGGAACTCTGAACATTATTGCTGCAGCCACAGTTCTTCTAAATCATATAGATGAACCTCAGTTGTGAATTTAAAGTTGTGTTAATTGCCTAATCATGTTCCAGATCTTCATTCTAGATAATCCCCAACACGGGCCAATTAAAGCAAAGACTAATGATGAGTGTGGCTGAAATGAGAATGCTTAAATGGATGTGTGGGCATACAAGGATGGATAAGATTAGGAATGAGGCCATACGGGATAAGGTAGGAGTGGCCTCAGTGGTGGACAAAATGCGAGAGGCGAGGCTGAGATGGTTCAGTCATGTGCAAAGGAGGAGCACCATGCCCTAGTAAGGAGGTGCCAGATGTTGGCATGCTAGGTCTACGGAGACGTAGAGGTAGACCAATAAAAAAATTGGGGCGAGGTGATTAGACGGAACATGACCCTAGAAAGGAAAGCGTGGAGGTCGAGGATTAGGGATTTAGTGTAAAAGGGTAGAATAGTTGACCATATTAGCATTGGTATTATTTTTATATACTATTTGTATCTTGGTCTTCGTCTTTATATCTACTGTTGTGTTATTACTCTGGTTATCTTTAGTTTTTGGGATGTCAGTACTGTCTAAAATATGTTTTTCTCAAGCGGAGGGTCCATCAGAAACAGTCTCTCTACTTTAGGCTCTACCTTATTCAAGATAGGGTTTAGGTCTGCGTACACCTCACCCTCCCAAGGCTCACTTATAGGATAACACTGAGTATGTTGTTGTTGTTGGGGACTTGAGGGAAGTTCTACCACATGAGCATCGTGAGTTTCTCTAGACTTGAAACTAATATCTTTGTGAAAAGTGTACGACTTTCTCCATTTGATTGGGTATTGAAGCTATTCCTAGATATGGTTAATATTTGTAGGTTGGAACACATTATATTGTAAGTATATTTAGCAATTTTGGCTATGGTTTTCTTTTGCATTTCTGTTGTTTTGTTTGCTGTAAACTACATTCATTTTCTCTTTCACAGAAAAAGAACCTCGTCATCATTATGGAAAGATAACAAGTCTACCAGCATGCAATTTCTTAGTTTTTACCCCATTTATTCATAGGTTTGGTTCTTGGAAGAAGAGAAACTCCCTGTCGTCAGCACTTCACAGGAGGAAGATAACAAACACAAAATTTTGATGAAATCGCCGTGGGAGATTCTCCAAAGACCAGCTGGATCAGCAGGAATTGTTACTTTGCTGTCATCACAGAACCTACTGGAGCATTTACATGTGTTGGGTGTGGAGTATATTCAGGTGAGAGTTCAGATATTTGCCATTTGTTGAGACTTCTGCATTTGACTTCTGACTAAGTGCAATTGGTTTGTCAAATAGTGTATTAGTGCCTTTTACTCATTCTTATAGATATATCAAGTTTCAATTGTTAATTCAGCATGCATGTAAAAAGCATAGAGAGTTTGTGCTTTTGTATTTCTGTGAAGAGTATTTTACTCATATTCCTTTCTACCCTATCCTTGAGCCAATCAATAAAACTAATACTAATACTTTTATACTGAAGGCCACAATCATAACTCAGAATCTGTTTTTTTTTACTGTAATATATTTTTGTTTAATGCAACATCATATATGTCATAAGAACGAACCAATAAGTCTGCTTGAGCTATTATAAAGAAATCCTCCTTTAAGATCCACTTTCTCATCTTTAAGGGGTATTATCATTTATCACTTAGATTCACTTGCAATTCAGTAAAGTCTTTTTATTAGAAGGTGAACATTTCATTACTTAAGAAATATCATATTCTGAACAAGTGCTCATAGCAGTTACCTCATCCACTCAATGCCATGTAATGCCGAATATCATGTAAGAAAATGAGTTCTTTTCTGTGTTATAGATGGAAAATGCTAATGGAGATTTAGTAGTACTAGTTGTTTGGAGTTTGAGGAGAGTGGGAGCTGGAGTTGTGTGAATAGAAGGGCTATGTTGCTTAGCACAGCAAATACCTAACTAATTTGCAGTTTAAACTAGTTAGGAGTGTGATACACATTTGTTTGGGAAGAGGTGGGAAGTGATATGATTAGGATGGAACTACCGATGACTTTGAATATCCAAGTTATTGTACTAGACATTAGGGAGGAAGTGACCGAGGCAGAGGTGGGCCAGCAACTGGAGTTGTTGACTTGCTGCGGCTGGACAGACGAGTAAGGACATAGAGAACAGGAGAAAACACCACCTATGATGTCATGCTGTCCTTCATTTGCTGCTACTTTTTCCGTATTACAGTGTTCTCTATTTTTGGACTTTGGTTCTTTCTTTCAGAACCTCTGTTTCAGTGTAAAGATGGTATTTCTCAGTTAATGAGATAATGTTGTGGTTTTAACAGTCACCACCTACAGTTCAGTCCTTTGGGCTACTAGCTTCCTTGCTAAGTTTCATATCTTGGAATAGTGCTCCAAACGAGTCCAAAGGAGCATTATCCTCTCTACCTCCAGTGCCAAGGGGTTAAAAGAAAAGAGACGGGCAAAAACATAAACTAGAAGTAAAAACAATAAGTATAAAGAGATAGTATAAGGATTCTGATGAATCCATTATCAACAACTTGCTTTAAATTGGTATTTTTAGTGGTTTTGCACAGCTATGAATCCGTATTACTAATTGTCCTTCAATACAGGTCTGTTCTGGCAATCAAGAATTCATAAATGGGGAGATGCTACTTGGTTTTACTAATTCACGTGAAGCCAATGCGGGGATCCAAGTCTTCAGGGATGCTGACTACTTGGAAGAATGCTTTAACATGGTATTTTCCATTGATTTTGCAAAGAGGTTGATTAAGAACATAGACAAACTTCAATTTGAAGCTATTCCAAAGCCAAATCAGTATGTGGAGAAGGTAGATAAAGACTGGGTTGATGTCATTCCCTCATCACCAAACTCATATGAGTTTCATTCTTCAATTTATAGTTGCTTGAACGCTTGTCATCCAAGTAAAGTCTGTCTCATAGATATTACTACATGATATGTATATTTGTTACATGTATATGACTTCAACTTGGCCCAAAAGCATATAAAGATCTTTTAATAACACAAGTTTCTTTGTTCTTTTTGTTGACCTTTTTCCTTTTTCCTTTTTTCTTCTATCTCCTTCTTAGTTTTGGTTACTTATTCACTTCATCTTATTGTTTCCATTTTCATTTTTGGTCCTTGACCTTGCGAGGAACCATCTATTCCTAAAAAGTTTGATTTCAGCTGTATGCCTGGTTTAAAAGGTACGCCATCATTACGTTCCTCTCCATCTCTCAACGAACTTCCTTTCACGGAGTTGGAGATAGATATTTGAATAAGTGGGTTAAAAAATTGTAAAAATACCTAAGATATGAACTTTTGTCAAGGGTATATAACAACTTGTATATATACGAAAGTAATTGTGTCTTCTCCAATTTAAACTCTGTAATTTTATGATGTAGGAGATTCATTTAAACCCCTTTAACACAAGGTGGCTACGCCCCTGCCTTTCACCATTCTGTTTTAATGCTTCATCTCAGTAAATCTAAAGCTTGCCGAGATTGTCTCAAAGGAAGGTTGAAAAGATTGTTTTACTTATTTCCAGATAATAATGGGCTTGTCACTGCGACTTGTGAACACCATTTATCATTTGGAGTTGAGCATCAAATTTGACGCAATTCGAGTGATCGCTGGTTCTTCTCATGTTGTTTTTTATTCTTTGTGATGGCACCAGTTTTACTGAATGGAGTTAAAGCACTCTTGAGAGTAGTAGTAGAACAGGTGAGTCCCTGAAAAGAGTAGTATAATACGATTAAGGTGTGATTCATACGAAGACACCCAACCTTCTCACTAACTGCTAAATAGACACTTTAACATAGACACATACCACTGAAACGACCTTAGGTAGTCACTTTGGGAGTTAGGACTTTGATTGGCGTGCCGATAGTCTTAAAAGTTTTGTAAGGTCCGTTGGGACCTGTCTGTAAAATTTGAGTCAAATCGGACCTCGTTTGGTAGGTATCAGAAGAAGGTTTCAGTTTCCGTTGTCGGTAAATCTAAAAAGAGGGTTTCGAGTTCGATTTTGGCGAATGATCTCTAATTCGAAATCTGAAAGCGTTGTTAGGTTTGTATGGTCATTTGTGACCTGTGTGAACTTTCGAAAGTGAATTCCGAGATCGTTCGGATAGTTTTCGTTAAAGTCCCGAAAGTTAATAATTTGATCTCTTTCTATTTAATTCGTATCTCGAGTTTCGGGATTCAGAGTCGAGATCCGTCTTAGCGAGTACGTCATGTAAATTTTGTAAACTTGCTTGAGAAATTTGGGATCTTTCCAAGTTTCGTAGGGTTCCATTTTAATTTTCGTCACTATAGCAAGTTTTCAAAAAAGAAAAGAAAGAAAAAGGTAAAGAAAGATTTAAAAAAAAAGAGGAAAAGATAATTAAAGGGAGAGGCAGTGGCTAAGGGATAAACAGAACAAAAACAAGGAAACGAAAAGGAAAGGAAAGAGAGAAGGAAAAAAATAGAATTTTCACCCCGAAATATCTAGGTAATGATGTTAATTTATTATTTCAGTTTATTACGTATGTTTGAATATATATTTAACGGTAGAAATCGGGATATTAGACATTGTTCTAATATGTTAAATTGATAGTTTAAAGGATTAATTGGACACCGATAATAGAATTGATTATATATTTAAACTCAGTAGTTAAGGGCAACCCATAAATATAATTTATTAGGGTTCGGTTATGTGATTTTGAACGATGTACATAGGAATGGACTGCGTATCGCGTATGCGAATCGGGTGTCGAGTCCCTGACCGGATTGTTCTAAGACGTAAGGAATGAAACCTTTAGCCTTATTTGATATAGTTTTCTGCTTATTGAATAGAGCATGATCGTTTGGCAGTGAATCTAAACGACAAAGCAGTTATTAAGTAGCAGTGCTAACTTTGGAACAAGGTAAGTGATATTATCTATTTCTTCGATGGCCTTTGGCCTTGTAGGATATTCTACCACGTGTTTCTTACGTGTGTAGCTGCTGATAGGAGTACTTATTACGTCTTAGCTTTGAATTTACATTGTATATTATATGTTATGCCCTGTTGTTGGTATTGTATTGAGCATAGGAGCATTGTACTCCAGTTATGAGCTTGATATGTACTTCACGGCAGTAGACGAGGGTCCTGTGACGGTGAAGGGTTATTACTGCATATACTTCCCGGCAGTCGATGAGGGTCCCGCACTGATGAAGGGTTATTATTGCATATATCTCCTGGTAGTCGATGAGGGTCCCGCGTCGGAGATAGGTGTTGGAAATATGTGACCCTATTGCATCATGATACATTCATTTCATATCTTTATGTGTATTTTGTGAGCTATATGGATTTGTTGCATTGATTATCTGTGAATGACTTATCTGGTTGACTGCTATGGCTTCTGTTTCCCTGGCTAGCATAGCTATTCTTCGAGTTTGCTAGTTACTCCTCACTTACTGGGTCCTTACGACTCACTCCCTATCTGTTCTTGTGTTTTCTTTTCGCTCCTCACTTACTGGGTCCTTACGACTCACTCTCTATCTGTTCTTGTGTTTTCTTTTCGTTCGGCAGATTCTGCTCCAGGACCCAGCCAGCCGCTTCGTGATTGATGAGTAGTATGTTCCCAGTTGTCCACGGTGAGCCATCTTGTTCATTGAGGCCACCAGCTGTAGATATTTTAGTTTATCTTATTTTTGCTCCCTTCGAAAGATGAGTATATCTTTTGTATTTCTTAGATGTCTGATGTAGAAACTTTCAGAATTGTGTATTTTGGGAAGTCATCTGTATCATTCAGAAATCTTGTATATATGTCTATCCGTGGAAGTTATATTGTGTTGTTAAGGTTAGGTTCAATTTATTTTCAAGGTAATTCTACGTCATTTATATCGATTCAATAAATAGGATTTTCCCCACAGGTCTAAGGGAGGTAGTCGGGTACCCGCACGGCCTAGCCGAGAATTCGGGTAGTGTCCGTTCGTATCAGAGCCATGTTTAGAGTCTTTCCAGATCATGACATTGTCTAATAGAGTCTTGCTGATCGGGCGGAGACGTCGGTACCTATCTACGAGAGGCTATGGTGGCAATTAGGCAGTTTCCTTTCTTTTTGTTCTTCTCGTGCGGGGATCTTTTTGCCTGAGTTTAGATATCTTTGTTAATTCATTCGTATTAAATGGAGAGAACGCGTGCGACTACTCAGCGAGAGATGGAGGAGTTAGAGCGGGAGAGTAAGAGATTCCATGGTTCAGGGCATCCTAGTACCTTGTCTGGAGGTAAGAATTATCAGCAGTAGAGCAGGCCACCTGTTAGGCCAGTTCATCCTCCGACGCGTGGTTTTCAGAACACGTCTGCTTCTTCTCAGGGTCAGTTTCGGTTTTGCCCCTGAGATCAGTCTCAGTTTTATTAGCATAGATTTGCTCCAAGGTGCTTTACCTGTCAGGATTTAGGGCATCATAAGAAGAATTTCCCTTATCTTCATCAGTAGGATAATAGTCGTTCTTTCCCTCACCCTCCGGCACCTATGCAGCAGCAGCCTCAGGGTGCCCCTTCAGGGTCTCAGCCAGCTCGAGGTGCGCCATCACCAAGTAGAGGCCGTTGGCGTGGTTCTGGTGGTCCATCCAGAGGTGGATCTCAGAATGGCAGCTCAGCTTAGCCGCAGAGACAGCGATATGCATTGCTGGCCAGGCAGGATGCCAAGGCATCTGCAGCTGTTGTTATATGTATTCTATATGTTTGTGGTCGAGATGCATATTCTTTGGTGGATCCAGGATCTACATATTCATATGTCTCTCCTTATTTTTCTTTGGGTTTTCATGTTGATTATATGCATCTCCCTGATCCATTATGTGTTTCTACTCCTATCGGAGACATTATTGTTGTGGATCGAGTTTATCCAGCTAGTACCATATCCTTTGGGGGTCGTGAGACCCTGTAGACCTTCTGGTTTTGGATATGGTCGACTTTGATGTCATTAGTGGTATGGATTGGTTGGCGTCGTGCTACGCCATTCTGGATTGTCATGCCAAGTCTATTCAATTATCTCTTCCTGGTTCAGCGCTGGTGGTGTGGCAGGGTTTTCATTTTCCACATGTTATCTCTTTCTTGCAAGCAAGGCGTATGATGAATAAAGGGTGTTCAGTGTATCTTGCCATGGTTCAGGATACCACTATGGAGATTCTGTCTCTCGATTCCGTTCCAGTTGTGAGGGAATTCTCTGATGTGTTTCCAGATGATCTCCCAGGACTTCCTCCCAATCGAGAGATCAAATTTGGCATTGATATAGTGCCAAGGACTCAGCCTATTTCTATTCCTCCTTATCGCATGGCTCCGTCAGAGTTAAAGGAGCTGAAAGAGCAGTTGCAGGCTTTGCTTGATAAGGGATTCATTAAGCCGAGTATTTCTTCGTAGGGTTCTCCTGTTTTGTTTGTGAAGAATAAATATAGGACCATGTGGATGTGTATTGATTATCTTCAGCTAAATAAGGTCATCATCAAGAATAAGTATTCATTGCCTCGTATTGATGATTCGTTTGACCAGTTGCAGGGTGCCAAATTCTTTTCTAAGATCGATTTGCAATCTGTTTATCATCAGCTGGAGAATCGGGAGTCAGATATCTCAAAGACTGCTTTCAGGACTCGTTACAGCCATTACGAGTTCCTAGTTATGTCTTTTGGGCTGACTAATGCCCCTGCAGCCTTTATGGATCTCATAAATCGGGTGTTTAAGACGTTCCTCGATTCCTTTGTCATTGTCTTCATCAGTGACATTCTTATCTATTCTCATAGCCACGAAGAGCATGATTATCATTTGAGCGTGGTTCTTCAAACCCTCCTTGATCATAAGTTGTATGCCAAATTCTCGAAATGTGAGTTTTGGCTTGAGTCTGTGGAATTTTTGGGTCACGTGATATCCAGTGAGGGTATCAAGGTTGATCCGAAGAAGATCGAAGCAATACAGAAGTGGCTTAGTCCTACCACTACGACGGAGATTCATAGCTTCCTTAGATTGGCAGGTTATTTTCGGAGGTTTATGGAGAAGTTCTCCACTATTGCAGCTTCCCTGACTCGCCTGACCCAGAAGGCGGTTCAGTCCGATGGTCCGATGAGTGTGAGGCAAGCTTTCAGAGGCTCAAGGCTTTATTGACTTCAGCTCCAGTACTATCTCTTCTTTCTGGCACTGGTGGATTTGTAGTCTATTGCGATGCATCTCGTGTGGGTCTTGGCAAGATAAAGAATCAATCTTCACAAGAAAGAAGACTAGGAAGAAATGAAATTAAGAAGAAAGAATGGAATTAAACTCACAGTAATGAAAGAATAATCCAAGGGAGTAATGAAACTAGAACCAATCTATGGAGTCATGCTAGTGATGAATTTCATGAGATTGTAGGTCTAAGAGATAAAAAGAAGCTAGAGAGCTTCTACCAAGGGTAACGCATGTTTCTTTGTTTTTCTGTAAAATCTGAACTAATGAAATAAAGGCTAACTTAGGCTTATATAGGATCAGCCCATACACGCCTATAATGTCGTAAAACAACCCCTAAGTAGACTCATTGTAAAAAATCACGCAGGGCCAAAATAGTGCCATTATTTTAAAGTAGACTATCTATGCAATGTTGAGTATTAGAGCTCGTTGAGTAGTTTGTTGAGTACACTAACATTCTGCCCATGTCTTCCACATATCTCATGCCCAAAAGCTAGCTCGCTCGTTGAGCTCTCCAGCTTTCGGAAAAACACTCCAATCATCGCCCCTCCATCTTCCAAGATTGCTAACTTGCTCGTTAATATTTCTAACAAGTTGCCCGCTACTCCTTCTTTTACTTTTTTCTTTAACATACAATGCTCGGGTTGCCTACCGAGAAGGCTTGATTTAACCTTGCAGCATGACGAAGACAACTTTACCACTTTTTCCTCCATCTCAAACTTATAAATTGAATCTCCAACTTTGCCTCAAGCTTACGGCTATGGTCTTAGGGTGGTGGTAAAAATACAAAAAGACCAAGTAACCAATATCGCATCTTGCACTTCTTAGCTTTTAAATGAGGAATGTCATTTTTCTCTTTGGCATAACAAATTTCAGAATATATGTACATGGCTCCTCCTCCTTTGGCTTCTTCATAGGCTCGGGTGGCTCAATTTCTATGTCACCATTCAAACACAATGTCGATAAATGTTTGGAATGAGGTCTAATGCACTCCAACTTAAAAATTGTATCACTTTTGACATCTTCACTTTTACACAGTTCGTTACTTTTTTTATTACAAAAAAAAATATATATATAATTTTCCCCTCAAATATGAATCAAATATGAATATTTGATTGGAGTTTTACAAAGCCCCTTATCGGATTTGAACCGATGACTTACGCCTTACCATGGCGTTACTCTACCACTGAGTTAAAAGGGCCTTTTTTATTTAATTCCGGAATTATTCACATGTGGATAAAATATTGATATGTACATATATTATAAACATAAGTATGTATGCATAAGTACATGCAGTAGATACATAGTGTCTAGTGGCTCATTGTTGAATATTGAATAATAAAATGAATTTACCTAGCAAGTCGGGGAGAAAATGCAATGAATTGTTTCAAGACCGACTCGAATTGCTTTTTTTCTTTTATTGAATTGATCCCCACCAGAACAAAATTCACTTGATTGATACATGTACATACACCTACCAATTCAACATAAAATTCAAGATATTTCATCGAATCATGGAATGAAGAGATTCTACTTGTCTCCTGAACTAAATTCTTGAAAAATAAAGAATTTTCTTCCATAATGATATTGTCCTCTTCTTCACTTGACTCTAATACAATTTTCTCAGCCAAGACATCATTAATTTTCATACGGTCGAATGATTGAAATTCCCACAATTAGCTCCTCAATTTGGCTTTTAATTTTCACTTTCTCATCAACTTCAAAACCACTATCCACATCAATTGGTTGTTGGACATTAGACGCCTCAACCATCACACTTAAATTCGCCTCCAAGTCATGAATAGCCAAGCCAAATTGGTCAATCTCTTGTCTGAGCTCCACTCTTTCTTCCTTAAACCGTCTCATCATATTTGTAAGTTCATTCCGGAAATCCCCATAAGCTTCTAAGAGTTTGGCTTGCTCCATTAGCCAAGTTTAGCTCACAACCTACTCTTTATTGCTCCTATCAAACTCACAAACATTATTAGAATCATCACAAAAATTATTGGGGGAAGGAGTATGATACTTAGGAAAATCATTCCACCAGCCACCACACAATTTACGAAAGTTCCAATCAAAGCTTGTGAAAAATTCACATAACCAATCCCGTAGGGTTGAAAGAGTTGGACAATTTTCTCAAAAGCGGGTTCCTCTACAAAGTAGACAGAGATTATCAAAATTTAAGCAACTATCATTCGACCAATTTTTATTAATAGATGTCATGACAACAAGTAATACAATAACAAATTAAACTAAACTAAACTAAAAACTAAATAGATAAATAAACTTGTATAGATAAAAGATAAAAGTCTAATCTAGAAATGTAGCTAATTTCTAAGTTCCCTGCAATGGGGCAAAAAATTTGTTGCCCAAAAATGCACATGCAAGTATACATGATCGACAAGTAATAAAGTGATAAGATCGAGTATTGTTTCCAAGGAGACTTGGGATTAACTATTAAGTAAATCAAACAATTCCTAATTATCTAAACAAGTAAAGATTTCAAATAGGGTGAATTTTATATAAACTAAAATTACCTAATAAAATAAAGACTTAACTAACAAAATTAAATACAAGGGGGGTGGATTCAAGAAAATATAATAGTCTAGGGTTATGAGATATCTACCAATCATGTTGAATTCTTTAGTTAACTAAATAATTTATATGGGTTACTAATCGACAGGGTTAATATTGCTCACCAGACTCTTCTGATATCTTGCTCGCCTATTCAAGTCAATCCAACGCCTATATTTCTATGGAATCAGAAGCTAACAAGAATGGATTAATACCTATATTGTGATTAAGCAAGGCAAATAGGTACATTCCTATCCTTATCCGCAAATCTATTCCCCGACGCCCAGGTTCAAGAACAAGCTCTATTAAATCCTATTGCAATCAAGAATTCTCTTTCCCAAGTTTAATTCAAGATTCGTAGATAGTATTCAATTGGTGATCAAGCAATCAAATAATTAAGCGCATGATTTAATAAATAACTCAATGTGATAAACTAATAAAATAAAATTAATAGCAACATTCATTGAGAATCCCACAACTCTAAACTAACAAACTAAATAAAAGAAAAAAAGACGGAAAGAAAAACTCTTGTCAAAGTTGAGCTTCCAGTGTTGGTGTTGCCCGCCTCCAACATCCCCTCCTTGCAGTCCAGCCTGAGAGGTCTTAGAAAAGTAGCATAGCTCCTATTTATATTGAACAATACATAAATAAGTCAACTCCCTCTCCTACTTGGCTTCTACTTTTCTCTATGCTTCTATGTAAGATTTCTAGAATTTGTGTGATTCCTAGCTTAAGCTCCCATTGTCAACATGATCTCCAAATCAAACTTGGATTATGTCTTTGAGCTTTTAACTTTTTCTTTCTCCTTGCATGTTGTAGCTAATTTTCCTTTAGTGACCAAGCTGCTCCTTCACACAATTTCTCTTTGTGTTTGGTTCTTTTCATTTGTGTTCTAGATTGCCTCTCCTCAATTCCACTATTTTTTCCCTATTTAGTATCTTTTCCTTGCAACGTCAAATACTCCCGGCAGCTCAATTTGTGTAGTTTTCCTTCAATGTAACTCCATTAGCTCCCTAAGAATAGAAATTAAATCTAATAAGTACAAGATTAAGATTTATCTCAATTTGAAATATTTAACCACAAAATACTCAAAGGATAATAAAATTAGGAGTAAATTAATATCAGTTGACATATAAATATGCTCGAAATCAGTATACCATTGGGGTATACCTATACACAAATGGTATACAATTAAAATAAATCTTAAAGACAAATTAGGTGGAACAAAGTATAGAAGGAAATCATATACCATTTCGAGTATACTATATACTTGAAATGTATACAATACGAAAATGGTTTTCTTTTACTTAATAGGCAAATGTGTTCTGACAAAACAAAGTGGTATACTATTTGGGGTATACCGTATACAAGAAAGGTATACAAAATAGAAAGATAGTTTTCTTTCAGTTATACGAAAATATGGTGTGACAAATCAAAGTTATATACTATTGGGGTATACCATTGGTGTATACCTATACACAAATAGTATAAAATATATAGAATTTTTTTGTTAAACTAAATGAGGTGGAACAAAAGTAAAATCGTATACCATTGGGTATACCTTATACCAGTAAGGTATACAATAGAAGCTTGGTGAATTTCCAGTTAATAGGCATATATGTTGTCACATCAAACTTATATACCATTGGGGTATACCTACCCAAATGGTATACAATAAGAAGAAATTTTTACCAAAAAATTTGTGGTACAAAGGTATACCAATAAAGTATACTGTACACTAAAATTATGTACAATTACCAATTTTGCAGAATATCATAATAATGTCAAGTCTCACATCAGGCCAACAACCATCAAGCACAACCAAACTGCAATCCAGTTCTAATATTCACCATAATATCCAATTATACGTAGGCAGAAAGCCATCAATTCTAGTAGTAAGAAAGCTATCAAAATGCACCAACTGGCAGCAAATCAGTTTTACCTAGTAATCAAATATACAAAAGAAACAACCAACATTATGAGGGGCCTAGTGTTTGTACATTATTCCTTTCTTGCGATTCTATGCGTGATCAGGTTCATCTAATCGTACGAAACCCTCACAGTCACTAAATTCTTTGTGCTCCACTTTGTGCATGCCATAATTCCACAAAAAAACATCACACTTCTCTCGAAAGAGTTCTATAAAAAAATGTTCATCAGAAAGAGGGGCATTCTCAATCAGGTGCTCTACAATCGCAGCAACATGCGGTCCACAGTCCCTGCACAAAATATATATAATGTTATAAGCAACAAAACTGTACAAAAAATGATATGATCTAAAAATATCTGCCACAAAAGACTTACGCATCTTCCACTAGAGGCGCATTTGTCATATATTCAATCTAAAAAGGATCTCTTAATGACTTTTCATTCTGCGACCCTTCTTCCTAAACAATATCGTCCCTTTGACTATAAGACTCAGTTTTGTTAAAATATATTGGTAAGAAAACAACGTATGCCATTACTGCATTCTCAACAAAAGCAGCCAAATATGGATTCTGTAGCAAGTCGTACACGTATATACATCTATCGTGGAACGATTACCTCCCAAGATCCAATAAGACTTTTCTGACACATGAATGTGAATACATCTATCGTGGAACGATTACCTCCCAAGAATCTAATAAGACTTTTCTGACACATGAATGGGAAAGAGAACCTCATCAACCTCATGTCAGGGAGTGTTACACAAAAGCCTATGTCCACAAATGTATTCCTTCAAAACGAGTGATGTAGCGGCTTACTAACTTCTTATACAAATTTGAATAGCATTGTCGAAGTTATGACCTGTAGTTGTCATCCTCACTTTAACACCAAACGTTGCCTTCTTCTGAAGGTAGTAAAAGATGACATCTAACTACTGCAAAACCGAAAAAAACTCAATGGTGTATAAAAATATTGTATACTAAAAAGGGAATGATATTTTACCTAATGAAATGTACACGTAAAAAGCTGAACTAGTATACCCAATGTCGCATAAAGTATACTAGATAGGATATACAATTGAAACAGAGTTCAAATAAGGTATACATATACAAACAAGTAGTATACCAAGAGACAATATCGTACACGTAAAAAGCTATACTAGTATACCCAGCATAAAATACCATATATTAGACATGGTATACAATTGAAATATAGTTCATAGTAAGGTATAAAGACACCAAAAAAAAGTAGTATAGCAACAGACAATGCAGTACACATGAAAAGTTATACTAGTATATCCAATTGGTATACAGTATACTAGACAGGGTATACAGTTCAAACATAGTTCATATTAGAGTATACAGACACAAAAAAAAGTATACCAAGAGACAATGTCATACACGTAAAGGTATACTATATACCCAGTATGGTATACCATAGAAACATAGTTCCTTTATACAAACACAAATAGAGTCGTATACCAAGAGGCAATGTTGTGTACAAAAAAAAAGGGAATACTAGAATACAATTATTAGTATACAGTATATAGTTGAAACATATATCCTATTAACCTTTACATAGCACATCAGTAACTGGACCACCACACTTTTTTAATGTCCAAAAACCACTCCTTGTCATTAACCCCAGCAACCTCGAAGTTATACATTGGACTGAGGACGTCTTTCTCTCTCTTACTGTCAACAAATAAGTTATAAGAATCACAAAGAGAATACAAAACATATGGAAAAAAGCACACCAAACAAATAAGGATTTCACACTTACGACAATATAATTTAAAAACCCTAGTCTAATTCCCAAAATACGCGATAGGATTTGGAGAAGACGATAATCACCCTAAGTGTGGAGAAGACGATATATTTTTGATGAGAGAATTGGCAAAGAGAAGGAGAAAATGTGTAACGGTAAAGAGAAGACACGTGGGGCAAGACACAATGAGAGAATAGGAATGGATCCGGGTTCAGTATCTAGGCTGCCCCGTGTGAATAAGCTTGTGTAATTGGGTCTAGGCTATGGTAGAGTAAATATTTTAGCCAAATGGCCAGCTCGGATAAATATGTTTGGATGGGGGTATTTTTAATTCAAATTAAAAGTGGCTGGACACACAGCGTAAAAATCCATTTCTCATTCAAATCTGTGAGCCTCACTTTTGCACCTTCTCTTCATATTCATTTACACCGCACGCCGTTAGGAAGTCGAAACCATCTTTCATTTTCTAGTAAAGTGTAATACAACAAAGCAGCTTTTGCATTAGTATTTTTTGGGCTGGCAGCCGGTGGGAACTCTTTAATGGATTTGGTTTACGACATTAGTACATGTTGTGATGTGTGATCAGCTTCATGAGGCTATCATGCTCTTCTTGGAGGTGTAAAATATCTGCACCATCTTGATTTGGAATAGAAAGTTATGCAACCAAACACTGTCATACATAGAGCCAGTCGCTTCTGGCAAGCATGGACAGCGACACGTATTAATGGTAATATTTATTATATGTCTGAATCAGATTTTAGTGTTAAATGATTTCCTCTTGACCCGAGTGCTTTTTTATGCAACATTGATGCTTCTTATGATCTTAACTGTGGAAGGACATGGGCTAGTATGTTAATCCGGGATACTCATGATAATTTTGTTAGAAGATTTAGTTCACAACCAGAAAACTTCATATAATGCGCTAATGGATGAAACCATAACAGTCCATGAAGCTTTGAGCTGGTTGAAGAATCACTACTACACATCCCCGATTGTTGTTGTCTTTTCACCAAGCAAGCATTGGAAAAATATGAGAGTGATAATTCTTATTTTTGATATTATTATGTAAGATTATAAAGCACTCACGTTTGACTTTATATCTTTATCCTTTGTTAAACGGAATCAATGTACCTATGTGTTAGCTAAGACTGCAGGTTCTATGTCTGATGCTATGAAATGGATTGCACACCCTCATGTTGATTCATGATGTACCCATTCACAATTTGAATAATAATGAAGCTGATTGTTTCTTTTTAATTTTTTTTCCACCAACCTCCGTTCACCTCCATTGAAATCGGCAAACGTACTTTTCAACATTGTCGAAACAATCATATCTTCAAGAAAACTACCTACAAGCATATCCTAGCTAAGTGCCTATACTAAAGTCATTATTGCATACCATAGGGGTCATTTGGTTTCATATGTAAAGCATAATAACACCCCCACAAAATCTAGCATTACCAATATTTGGTTGCTCTTTTGATACATTTCAAAATATTCAACATTATCTATGTTGTGTTTCTTTTTTGTCACAAGCATAAGTTATGTATGAATTTATATATTATTTTACGCATGATGGGATCTGGAATAAAAATGTGAGAACTAGTAATATTTGGTTATGATAATAAATTGATAATAATTCCAGTAATTATCGAAATAATGATAATTAGTAGTAAATCATTTCAAAGCTCAAAACAAGGTAAAAATAGTAATCAGGTTATTAATGACTAGGATGCAAAATAACTATTCTAATAGTCATTTGCACTATTTGCTTCATCATTTTGATCCATAATTTTTCTAATACTTCTATTCTTATTTCTTTTACATATATCTATGCTACCTATAAAGACAATTATTTTAAAGATAATTATTTGACAAAAAATGACAACTTTTTATTGTTTGTTTAATTGAATGGACTACATCTCTTGTTCCCTAAACCTTTTAGGAAAAATTATGTTGCGTGTCGATTTAGGCATCTTTTTTTAAGAACATAACGTTATTTTGTCTTTTTTACCAAACGTAGCAATATTTTTACCTATGCTACCAATCATAGCAAAAACACTTAAAAATAATATTGAACAAACCCACTTTACAAACCACCTTTTTTTTCTCTTCCTTACAGTTACATAATTCTCTCTCATTTACTTACATAATCATGCGATTTTGGTATCGGTTTCCATTGCGATTTTGGTATCATTTTCCAGTGCGATTTCTTGCAAATTTCACTTTGATTTTCCAGTGTATGTCTCTGATTTTTATGTAAGTACTGTTTTTGTTCACTATTGTTTCATAATTCAACGGATTTTTACGGATTTTGTTCGTTTTTTTAGATGACCTTAATTTTAGACAATGTCGAGTAAACCGGCTAGTACCCCTTCTCTGCGTCAAATTCGGGCTGAAATACGGCGGTTTAAGGCGGCGGTTACTCCTTCATGATCTGTAAGTGAAATTAAACAGCAAATTAGTTCAGATCTCCACAAACACCTTCAAGAAATAAGGTCTGTGAAGGCAAAGAGCTTGATGTTCCTATATCTTCTAAAAGGAAGTCCACGGCTGGTGAAATGATGTCTAAAGGGAAAAATAAAATTGATTCTGACTTTTTCGAAGAAGTCACTGTTGGGGATACCTAGAAAAAAGTGTGAATTGGTGATGTAGATGAGGCTTCTGAGGTATTCCTTATAATTTGTTATATTTTTCAGTCTTATTTTGAGTTGTATACTATGTAGTTTGTTGTTTGTTCAATGTATATCCTGCGTCTTTGAAGTGTATGAACCAAATCTTAGTGTATGTTCACTATCTAATTCTTGTATATCCCCTGTATTTGCATTATATGTTCAATGTATGCACTAGTAATTGTGTTGCAAACGTATGATTTTTGTGTACAACGACTCTGTATTTTTTTACTATGTTTCGCTGATGTTTTTCATGCATTTGTATGTCCAGTGTATCTGTTGTGTATGTAGTTATACTTTTATTATGTCTGTGTATGTAGTTATACTTTTACTATGTTACAATAGTATTTTAAGTGTACGAACCAAATCTTAGTGTATGTTCACTGTCTAATTCTTGTATATCCCCTGTATTTGCATTATATGTTCATTGTATGCACCAGTAATTGTATTGCAAATGCATGGCTTTTGTGTATATCGACTTTATGTTTTTAGTATGTTCCGCCAATATTTTTCATGCATTTTTATGCCCAGTGTATCTGTTGTGTATGTAGTTATACTTTTATTATGTTACACCGGTGTTTTCATAGTCCGTTTGTCTTATGCTTGTTTTTTGTGGGTGCCCCTTTTTATGTCCCTGTGGATATTGTTTATACCAAGAATGTGTATTTTACATGTCCCGTACAGACATATCTTCCAATGCATTTAAAGAAGTACTTGTCTGAAGCGCAGTTGAGCATGTTTAGGAAGATGTGCTTTGACCATTATTTGGATTTGGATTTGCCTGAAATGTATCCTTAACCTCAGTTGATTTGCCACTTGATGGCTAGGAAAATTCACACAGGTAAGCCTAATATATTTGTTATTTTTATCAATAGTGTGAATTTGGAGTTTGGTTTGAAAGAATTTGGGGCTATTTTTGGTTTGAAGTGTTATGGGGACGAGACATGTATTTTTGATTCTCGTGCGCCAAATCGTATTATGTGTAGTTACTTTCCTAATTTGAAAAAAGTTCCACTTAGCAGCCTGAATGATTTTATTAAATAAAAACGGTGGCTTGATGACAATGATGCAGTTAAGCTTTCTGTATTGTATGTTATATACAACTTCATTTATGCAGTTGGTGCATCAAAGAAATATTTTGTTGATGGGAAAGACATAGAGTTGGTGGAATCTGGTGCGTTTGAGCATTTCCCATGGGAAAATGTTCGTTTGGCTCATTGTTCTTAAGTGTTAACAAGTGGTTGAAGGTTTCTGTTGGCTACTACCAAGTTACCGGCTTGTCTCTTGCATTATAAATTTTATTTTATAAGTGTTGCTCCAAAGTAGATTCTTCTCTTGTTGTTCCTATTCGAAATTTATTTCCTGGGATTCTAAAAAGGCAAGTAGTTGACATTTAACCTAGTTATAAGAAGTTGGTGAACGACATGTTCAAATCTGTTGGCAATCCGGTACGTCTATTTTTTTTAAATTTGTATGAGTGTTTATTTTTAGTAACACATTGTGTATGTCCCTTGTATCTCTCATGTATGCTAAGCTAATTTTACTATGTCGTGTTTACATGCGTATATTATGGTGACTGTTGTAGCTATTTTCTTAAGTCAGTTTTGCTTTATTCTATGTTTTGTAGGTTCAATTTAGTAATTATTATCCGGCAGCTGCTGAGCTTTCTAATATTGTCCCTCCCGAGCTTTTGAAGGATCCCCTTGTCCCCAATTTTAGCACACCTGATATACATGGTGCTCGTTTATCTACTGATCACACATCATCTCTCTCTGTACCCAATCAGCAACCACCATCAAAAGTAGTGCACGCGAGTTCTGTGGTTTCCTATGACCGAGAGATATAAAAATTGAAGAGTAATGTTGCTGTGGTATGTATAATCTTACCGTTATAATCCCCCGCCCCTATTTGTTAAGTATTACTAACTGATGTTTGGCATTTTATACCAATGTTTCCTTAATATTTCCTCATGTTTGAGCATTTTATTCGTCCGTTTTCTAGTTTATGAATGTGGTTTTGCACTGATTTTATGTCGTGTGTATGTAGGTTGTTATGCAGTGCATATGGAGCTTTTAAGAGAATGATCGAGCAAGGAATGATTGGAAATTGATTGAGGATTGGATCGAGCACACGAAGGCACGACACGAGGCGAGTTACGGAGCAAGGAGGAGGCTGAATTTGCCTGGCGCTATAGGCCATGCGGCGTGCCTCCCAAAGCGCTCCACTGCTGGCGCGTTATCCAATGCGGCGCGGAGCCAAAGCGCCAAACTTTCGACGTCTTCTTCTTGTCCAAGCGCGGTCGGGGGTGCGGGGCGCCAGTTATAGCGCCCCTGGAACGTGTTTTGACTTCCTATTTCGTCTAGGCTTAGGTGTAACTTATTATCAGGCATTTGTAAACCCTATAAATACTCTTTTACTTAGTTTTTTGATAAAGTTCAGACTTTGGAGCAATTTGAGAGCACCATACTTCATTAAACAAGGGTTTATTCCTAATCTTTCATCTATTTAATCATTTACATCATTATTTCATCAATTCATTGCTTGTGATTATGAATATGCGTGGCTAATTCTTACGTTCTAGGGTTAGAGTATTACATGAAAGTTGATGTTTGAAGATTGATTCCCATTAATTGAATCCCATAACGGGTTGCTTATTCTTTCTTGATCTTCACTTGCTTAATTATTAGAGCTCGATAATTATGCATTATCTATGGTTTTTAGATTGAACTCGAAAGAGGGAATTTAATTACGTAATAAGAAAGAGTAGGCCTAGTTTGTGAACCCAGGCATCGGGGAACCAAATTGTGAGTAGGATAGACATATACTTGCTCGCCTAGTTTAACTAATTACAGAATTCGTTAATGAGTACACGTGATTCAACCCATAGACATATAGGGATTGAAGTAGCATGTATAGACTGTGAAGAATTGAAAGGTTTTCACGGGTACATTTACTCTGTTAGTTAGTAACCCGGGATTTAAGAAGTGGAATCAATTAGAAAACTCAACTGGATTGTTCGTAACTCTGACCCTGGACCGTCGTCTTAATATTGTTAACAACCAAAGTTTGCACCATTGTTTGACTAAACTTCAATCAGTTTAATTACTGCTCTTTAGTTACTAAAACTCTCACCATTGAAGAAAAAGATCCCTGAATAGTTATTAGAAATTATTTGTTAAGTGTTAGTCTGAATAGTCCTCGTGGCAACGATACTCTACTTATCATTTTATTACTTGTCGACCACGTATATTTGCGTGTGCGTTTGGGAGCAACAACTTTTTGGCGCCGTTGCCGGGGAACGAATTATTGACTAATTTCTTTTTGAACGATTACTTATTTTCTATTCAGGTTTAATTTTTTGTTGAGTTTCTTGTGCTGTTTCAGGCAACAGGTTTTGCATGCAAAGAAATTGAAAGGACGAACCACTCGCACCTTTTGATCCCGAGCCTGAAAGAACCTTGAGAAGGGTAAGAAGAGAAGCGAGAGACCGAAAAGTACTAGCAATTGTACTTGCTTCCTTACCCATTGAAATGGCAGAAGAACGAGCAGTAACAGTGCGAGATGTTGCTCTTCCCAGCCTGGGGGGAGTAGCGTCAAGTATTGTGAAGCCCGCTATCACCGGGCACTTTGAGATTAAGCCCGGCATGATTCAGTTGCTGCATGTGACTGGGCAATATGCTGGATTACTTCATGAGGATCCGCAGCAACACATTCAAAATTTCCTGGAGATCGGTGATACTTATACACCAGCGGGAGTTCCTACTGATTATGTTCGCTTGACTTTGTTCCCGTTTTCACTGATTGGGGCAGCAAGAAAGTGGTTAAAGGCTGAAAAGCCTGGGTCTATCACTACTTGGGAGGATTTGGCTAAGAAGTTCCTGGCTAAATTTTATCCGTCTGCTAAGACAGCCCGGCTGAGGAGTGAAATTATATCCTTCAGACAAATAGAAGGAGAATATTTGTATTCAGCCAGGGAGCGATTTAAAGCTCTATTGAGAGATTGTCCACACCAAAACCAATCCAGTGAGGTTATTACACACACTTTTGTTGAGGGGTTGAATGCACACACTAAGATCGTGGTAGATGCTGCTGCTGGAGGCCAAGTACTGGCCTTAAATTTTGACCAGATCTATAATTTGCTTGACAAGTTTTTGCAGAGCAATCCTGATTGGCAGGGTGTTGGTAGAGCTACTGCGCAGAAATCTGCTGGGGTACTTCAATTGGATGCAGTTTCAGAGCTAAGGGCGAAAATGGATGCTATTTCCAATCAAATCCGTAAGCTGACTCTGCCGCAGACTCAACAACCAGCAGCACCAGTGCAAAAACTTCAAGTCTTTTGTGAGGTTTGTGGAGAGGATCATGCTACTGATGTCTGTCTATCTAATCCAGATTCAGTGTATTATGTGGGTAATCAGAACAGGTCACAGGATCAGAATCGAAATCAATATGGTAATAGCTATAACACCAGTTGGCGTAATCACCCAAATTTTTCTTGGAGGGATAATCGTGAGCAGCTTCAAGGTAATGTGAGACCCCAAAATAATCTTCAAAATGCACCACAGCAGGGGTCACAGCCGCATACTCAACCACAACAGTCTAATTCAGTTGAGGATATGCTTAGGAAAATTCTTGCAGGGCAGCAAAAGCTCATGGATAATTCACCAGCTCAGGCACAAACAATAAAAGATTTGAGCAATGCTCAGAAAGATCTTGAGAGACAAATGAGGTAACTAGCTGGAGCACAAAATAATAGACCTCGGGGTGCTTTGCCAAGTGATACAGAGAAAAATCCTAAAGAATTTGTGCAAGCAGTTACTTTGAGGAATGGAAGAGCTCTAGAAGAAGTTCCCCCAAAGCCAAAGAAGCATGTTGGTGAGTTAGAGCCCAATGCTGATAGGGAGGTGGAGAAAGAAGCTGAGAAAGTGATAGAAAAGTAGCCCGAGCCTGCTATTGTGAGACCACCACCACCTTTCCCTCAGAGACTTCAGAAGCAAAAAGTTGATGCAGCATGCAAGAAATTCTTGGAGATCTTGAGTCAGATTTAGGTAAATATTCCTTTGGTGGAGCTTTTGCGGGATGTTCCCAAATATGCTAAATACATCAAGGATATTGTTGCTAACAAGAGAAGACTGACTGAGTTCGAGACAGTTGCACTCACTGAGGAGTGTAGTTCATGAGGTTGGACGAGCTTTATGTGACTTGGGTGCTAGTGTGAATTTAATGCCTTCATCAGTTTTCAGAAAGCTAGGCCTGGGTGAACCACGACCAACTACTGTGACTCTGCAGCTGGCTGATAGATCTTTGACATGCCCCGAGGGGATTATTGAGGATGTGCTCGTACAAGTGGGTCAGTTTATATTGCCTGTTGATTTTATTATTCTTGATTATGAAGCTGATCCTGAGGTTCCTCTCATATTGGGAAGAGGATTTTTGGCTACTGCTAATGCTGTTATTAGAGTTAGAGCTGGAAAGATGATCATGAAGGTAAATGGGGAAGAAGCTGTGTTTAATGTGTTCAGAGCTACTCAGCTTCCTTCCCATTATGAAGCGTTGTCCATGGTAAAGGTGATAGATGATGAGTTGACTGCTGATGAGAGGTCATTCTTGGCCTCTAATGTTGATTATTTAGAAAGGGCACTCTTATATGATGATGATGATATCCTGAAGGATGATGACATTGAAGAATATTTGGAGGTTCTTAATATGCAGAGTAGATTCATCCCAGGGTGGAAGAAATTTGAGGAGCTTGATAGACCGTTGACCTTAACTCCTGCTAAACCGTCTATTGAGAAAGCTCCTACTCTTGAGCTCAAACCTTTACCTGCGCATTTGAGTTATGCTTATTTGGGTGAGGGTAATACCTTGCCCGTGATCCTTTCTTCTTTGTTGTCTGATGTGCAGGTTGAAAAGGTGTTGAGGGTGTTGCGAGAGCGCAAGAGAACTATTGGCTGGACTATTGCTGATATTAGAGGGATTAGTCATTCTTTCTTCATGCACAAAATTCTCTTGGAAGAAGACCATAAGCCATCGATAGAGTAGCAGAGGAGGCTAAATCCAATTATGAAGGAGGTGGTGAAGAAAGAAATTATCAAGTGGCTGGATGCTGGTATTATTTTTCCTATCTCTGACAGCAAGTGGGTGAGTCCAGTGCAATGTGTTCCAAAGAAGGGGGCATGACAGTGGTGAAGAATGAGCATAATGAGTTGATTCCTACAAGAACAGTCACAGGGTGACGAATTTGCATTGATTATAGAAACTGAACAAGGCCACCAGGAAAGACCACTTCCCACTTCCCTTTATTGATCAAATGCTGGATAGACTTGCGGGGCACGAGTATTATTGTTTCTTGGATGGGTATTCAGGCTACAATCAGATTGTGATAGCTCCTGAAGATCAAGAGAAGACTACTTTTACTTGTCCATATGGCACCTATGCATTTAGGAGGATGCCGTTTGGGTTATGTAATGCCCCGGGGACTTTTCAGCGGTGCATGATGGCTATTTTTCCCGACATGGTGGAAAAATTTGTGGAGGTATTCATGGATGATTTCTCAGTGGTTGGTGATTCCTTTGATGATTGCTTGAAAAATCTAGATGCTATGCTGAGCCGTTGTGAAGAAACAAATCTGGTGCTGAATTGGGAAAAATGTCACTTTATGGTTCAAGAAGGCATAGTACTTGGGCACAACGTGTCAAAGCAAGGGATCGAGGTTGATAAAGTGAAGATTGAGGCTATTGAGAAATTACCACCACCTATCTCTGTTAAAGGGGTGCGTAGTTTCTTAGGACATGCAGGGTTCTATAGACGTTTCATAAAGGACTTCTCAGAAATTTCTAATCCCATGTGCAAGTTGTTGGAGAAGGATGTGAAATTTGAGTTTAATGATGCTTGTCTCAAGGCATTTGAAGAGTTGAAGAAAAGGTTAATGATTGTACCAATCATCATTGCTCCTGACTGGTCTTTGCCATTTGAATTGATGTGTGATGCGAGTGATAATGCTATTGGGGCTGTTCTAGGCCAAAGAATTGGAAGAATATTTCACTCCATCTATTATGCTAAGCAAGACTCTTGATGCAGCCCAATCAAACTATACCACCACCGAGAAGGAGTTGCTAGCCGTAGTGTATGCTTTTGATAAATTCAGATCTTATTTGGTTGGCACTCGTGTTGTTGTCTACACCGATCATGCCGCAATCAGGTATTTGTTTGAGAAGAAGGACTCCAAGCCTAGACTAATTCGATGGGTTCTCCTATTGCAAGAGTTTGATGTTGAAATTCAAGATCTCAAGGGGACTGAGAATCAAGTAGCTGATCATTTGTCAAGGCTGGAGAATAGAGATCATGTAGATGAAGGGCCTGAGATTAAAGAGGTATTCCCTGATGAGCAGCTTTTTGCTTTAGATGCAGCTGAGGTGCCATGGTATGCTGATATGGTGAACTTAATTGTGAGTAATGTGTATCCTCCTGGGGCTACAGCTGAGCAAAAGCGTAAACTCCTTCATGAGAGCAGATTTTATGTGTGGGATGAGCCTTATTTGTACAAGATAGGCCCTGATCAACTAGCTAGGAGATGCATTCCAAAGGAAGAAGTTGAGCCGATTCTACAGAGCTGCCATTCCTCTCCTTATGCTGGCCATCTTGGTGGAGATCGAACAGCTGCAAAGGTACTTCAGTCTGGTTTCTTTTGGCCTACCTTATTTAAAGATGATGATGCCTTGGTGAAGCAATGTGATCGTTGCCAAAGAACGGGTACTATTTCTAGGCGTCACGAGATGCCTTTGAACAATATCCTAGAGATTGAGCTGTTTGATTGTTGGGGGATTGATTTTATGGGTCAATTCCCACCTTCCATGGGCCATAAATACATTCTCGTGGCGGTTGATTATGTGTCTAAATGGGTAGATGCTGTTGCACTTCCAACAAATGATGCGAGTGTGGTGGTGAAATTCGTGAAGAAAAATATTTTCACTCATTTTAGGACACCGCGGGCTATAATCAGTGATGAAGGTATGCATTTTTGCAACCGGTTGTTCAATAAATTGTTGGCCAAGTATGGGGTTCGCCACAAGGTGGCCACTGCTTATCATCCCCAAACTAGTGGCCAAGTGGAAGTATCTAATAGAGAGATCAAGCAAATCCTTGAGAAGACTGTGAATGCCTCAAGGAAGGATTGGGCTATGAAGTTAGATGATGCTCTCTGGGCCTATCGACCTGCATTTAAAACGCCTATTGGAACCTCTCCATATAGGGTTGTTTATGGTAAGGACTGTCACTTGCCCGTTGAGCTAGAGCATAAGGCATATTGGGCAATTCAAAAGCTCAACCTTGATATGGCCTTGGCGGGTGAAAAGAGAATGCTTCAATTGCATGAGCTTGAAGAGTTCCGGTTCCATGCTTATGAAAATGCAAAATTGTATAAGGAACGGACAAAGAAGTGGCATGACAAGCATATTGAGCGTCGTCAGTTTGAGCCCGGGCAGCTGATGTTTTTGTTTAACTCGAGGTTGAAGTTATTTCCGGGCAAGTTGAAATCTAGATGGTCGGGGCCGTTTGAAGTAGTTCGTGTTACCGCACATGGAGCGGTTGAATTGAAAGCCCCGGATTCGGAGAAAACATTCTTGGTAAATGGCCAACGGGTGAAGCATTATTGGGGAGGTTCGGTGAATCATCGTACCTCCATTACTTTGAGGGACCCATGATTGATACTCGTCGTGCCACGACGTTATATAAGGCACTTCTCGGGAGGCAACCCGAGTTTGTACTTGTAATAGTTTAGTTGTTTTTTGTTTTATAGTGTCATGTAGTTTTTGTTTGTGTGTGTCATTTTTGTAGGTATCGGGAGTGCTAAACGAGGTGCAGTTAATGTATTGAGGGGTTCGGGACGCTTTGAGGCATGTCTCGCGCTTGGGTTTGCACTTGGAATCGAAATTTGGTGTGGAAAAATTTGTTCGGGCGCGTTTGGGAGTGCCCCGGGCCCCCCAACGTGCAAAATAGACACCTGAAGTAAAAGCCTTGGCGCGTTTGGGAGCGCCCCGCGCCTCCCAACGCGCCGAGGCAAGCAGATTGTTGAGTTTTGCCACCGCGGTTGGGGCGCGCCGCGTGAGGCAAGGCGCCCGGCCAAAATTTGGTAAAATCCGGGTCCAAACGGGTTTTAACCCGCGACCCGGATTCCTTCTCTCCTCTATACCTGATCCCTACTCCCTTTTCTTCATTATTTTCTCTCTAATCACTCCCTAAATCTCCCCCAAATCATCTCTAACTCTTGGAATCAATCACAAGTTTTTTTCAACTCATTCTAACATCTTCAAGCACCATGGTTGTAACACCCTACAAACCAAGTTCTTCATCCGCCTCGGCCCCTAAGAAATCACTCCAAGCCGGGCCTTCTTCTAGCAAGGCAAAGGGCAAGGCACCGGCCAAGCCCAAGGCCAAGCCAAAGGCCAAGGCTAGAATCCCTAAGGACGCGATGCCTATACCAAGGCCCGGGGGCAAGACACAATTTGGTCTCACTTTTGTGAAGAAGGGTGGGTGCCAAGCTTGGTACAAAAGTGTGAAGCTTGCGGGGTATATTTCCGAGCAAGCCATTGACAAGCGGAGAGTGATGCAAAAGTTTCGAGGGGTAGGTGATGCTATTCATGCCTTACATTAGGACTCGGTCTTTGAGAGTCCGGGGCATGCCAACCTCGACCTAGTACAGGAACACTACGCAAATTGGGAGCCGGATGAGGCGTAGAAGGATAATGATATGGTTACTGTGCGGGGTATGAAGGTGAGATTGGACCACACGGCGTTGAATGCCTTCTTGGGGGTCGAGGACCCTGACTATGATGAGCTGAGAGACTTTATTAGAAAGCATGATTATAAGGCTCTGCGGGATACATTGTGTGGTGAGAGCTCCACTCATAGGTGGGAGCGAAGTGTGTCCGGAAGACACAAATTCATGTTCTTCTCGCAGTTTTTGAAAATAGCTCGCGTGTGGATGAGATTGATAAATGCACGCATCTTGCCTTCATCTCATTATTCCAAGGTCACCAAGACTTAGGTGTGCATGGTTTACTTTTTTATGACCGGGAGGCCGGTTAACATCGGCTACTACATGTTGCGGTTGATGAGAGAGCAACGGGAGTCAAAGACATGTAGCCGTTTGTATTTTGGGAACATTCTTACCCGGTATCTGGAGCAGGCTGGAGTCCCAGTGGATGAGATTGGGGATCGCATTGTCCCCGACATCGAGAAGCCTTTTGATATTGCCGCGGTAAAGGGTGTGACCACTACTGCACTGGTGAGACTGACGACTGATGAGTGGCGGGACATAGACGCCAACTTGTCCGCACGTCACTACTTGATGATGGAGCACATGGCCCGGCAGTCTGGCATGGATATGGCGGCTCTTGATCGCACCGTGCCTTTATTGGAGTCCTCGAGACGCCTGCTGGGCATGACTTAGGCAGTAGAGATGCCCCCGGAGGAGGATGAGAACACTGATTCGGACATTGTTGATCGTGATCCGGACAGTGAGGCTGTGGAGACTGATGCTGAGGGCGGTGCCTCTGATGGACAGGAGGAGGACTAGGTCCGCACTCCTGCGCACCACCCAGTGTAGGCCAGCTGGCTTCAGGGAAGTTTCCTTTACTTTTGCACTTGCTTCTTTGTCGCACTGAGGACATTACTTAGTTTAAGCGTGGGGTGGGGAACTACCCTTTATTTATTTTTGAGGTTAGGGATGCATGTACCGTAGGATTTTCTTTTGTCACTTGACTTTATTTTAATTTGTTTCTTGCTTTAATATATGAAAAAAATTGAAAAAAAAATTAGAAAACCAATGAAAAATTCCAAAAAGATTTTCCTTTTAGTTTTTATTAGTGGTACATGTCATCCACCCCGTGGTTTTTCTTATGGCCTCAGTTCTTTTCCACGGGGAGACCTTTGAACCGGGTAGTTTTTTATTTTTATTAGGATTAGAGTAGTTAGTTGTTAGATGGCCCTAGACGAAGAAAATAGGTAGAATGCTAGGTGCCTTTGATTTGTTTGATATCGGTGGACTTGAACTTGTTGCATGTGCTATTTGTGGTGTCCTTGGATTTTAAATTGTGATGCATGCCTAGGAAAAAAAATGGAACGACCCCCTTGAGATGCTTGAGTCCACTTGCTTGACTTTGTTGTGAACCTTTGTGCATTAGTCCTTAATTTTCCACAAGTTGAACTCTAAATGCTTGATTGAGAGTTGTTGATGGAGCCTGTTTTTTTGTGTGAATCGTGTGCAATGTGTGTGTGAGGCATATTCTTGTTTGCTCCATGTTTGCATATTGATGTCTAGAACTTGCCCCGTGTGTGTGCAAAGCGAAATCCTAGGTTTGCTCTAGTCGGAAAATGATACAGGTCTTCTTTTGATTTGCCTACCCTTACATATACACCTTGGACTTGATTGTTGTGATTTCTTTGACCTCTTTGTTGGCACCCAAACCCCGAGCCTACCCATTTGTTCTAAATTGTTCTCTTTTGGCCCTTTACTCCTTAAGCACTTTAATTGATAATGTGATAGTAATGTGGAGTTGTGGTTGAAATATTGGGAGGTTTTTGAGTGGAACCAATGAGGGGAATACTTGAATGAATTGTGTAGTAGTTGTTTGTGAGCATTGGTAAGGTTGGAAAGAAGTAAATAGAAAAAAAAAAAAAAAAAAAAAGAGCAAAGTTGAAAAGAAAAATTGAAGAAAAAGAAATAAAGAGAGAAGAATATCCATTCCTTGCTAATGTGTGCTTAAAAGAAAAAGTTGCTACTTGTTGAGAAGGTGTGTGTGAAAGTTGTTGATTCGGTGGCTTTGATGAGATTTGTGCTTAGATTAATTGTGATGTATTAAAGTGCTTAGGAAGGTAGTCACTATTATCCATATGTATCCTACCCGCCCCTTAGCCCACATTACAACCTTTTTAAAGTCCTAGTTAATCCCGATTGGAGTGAGCTTACATTAGTGGAGTCCTACACTACGGGCAAGTCTATGGTACGTTGTGTGTGACATGTGAGACTTTCATAAGAGTGAGTGAATTTGTTCTATGTATTGTCCCCGTTCTATTCATGATATTCATTGTTGTGTGTGATATTTGGGGGACACTCTCTTGCTTCATTTTGGTGAGGGCACATGGTTTGCATGAAATAGGTGAAGTCGTGGCTTCTTGGTTGAGTAGATAGGTGTAATTTTGTGGGAGCATGGTTGCAATGGGTTGAGTTTGTGCATTTGAGCTATCTTGGGGTGGTTGTTCTCATGTTTTTGAGTTTGTTAAATTGTGGCATGTTGGTTGGACCCATAGTAGTCATGTGTGCATTTGTTCAATGATCGGTATCAACCATAGTCATAGGCAGACCTGTTCTACCTAGGTTGGGAAGTTAGTTGTGACTTGCTCGAGGGCGAGCAAGGGTTCAAGTGTGGGGTGGAGATGTTTGGCATTTTATGCCAATGTTTCCTTAATATTTCCTCATGTTTGAGCATTTTATTCGTCCGTTTTCTAGTTTTTGAATGTGGTTTTGCACTGATTTATGTCGTGTGTATGTAGGTTGTTATGCAGTGCATATGGAGCTTTTAAGAGCATGATCGAGCAAGGAATGATTGGAAATTAATTGAGGATTGGATCAAGCACATGAAGGCACGACACAAGGCAAGTTACGGAGCAAGGAGGAGGCTTAATTTGCCTGGCGCGTTATCCAATGCGGCGTGGAGCCAAAGCGCCCAACTTTCGACGTCTTCTGCTTGTCCAAGCGCGGTTGGGGGCGCGGGGCGCCAGTTATAGCGCCCCTGGAGCGTGTTTTGACTTTCTATTTCGTCTAGGCTTAGGTGTAACTTATTACGAGGCCTTTGTAAATCCTATAAATACTCTTTTACTTAGTTTTTTGATAAAGTTCAGACTTTGGAGCAATTTGAGAGCACCATACTTCATTGAACAAGCGTTTATTCTTAATCTTTCATCTATTTAATCATTTACATCATTATTTCATCAATTCATTGCCTTGTGATTATGAATATGCGTGGCTAATTCTTACGTTCTAGGGTTAGAGTATTACATGAAAGTTGATGTTTGAAGATTGATTCCCATTAATTGAATCCCATAACGGGTTGCTTATTCTTTCTTGATTTTCACTTGCTTAATTATTAGAGCTCGATAATTATGCATTATCTATGGTTTTTAGATTGAACTCGAAAGAGGGAATTTAATTACGTAATAAGAAAGAGTATGACTAGTTTGTGAACCCGGGCATCGGGGAACCAAATTGTGAGTAGGATAGACATATACTTGCTCGCCTAGTTTAACTAATTACAAAATTCGTTAATGCGTGCACGTGATTCAACCCATAGACATATAGGGATTGAAGTAGCCTGCATAGACTGTGAAGAATCGAAAGGTTTTCATGGGTACATTTACTCTGTTAGTTAGTAACCCGGGATTTAAGAAGTAGAATCAATTGAAAAACTTAACTGGATTGTTCGTAACTCTGACCCTGGACCGTCGTCTTAATATTGTTAACAACCAAAATTTGCACCATTGTTTGACTAAACTTCAATTAGTTTAATTACTGCTCTTTAGTTACTAAAACTCTCACCATTGAAGAAAAAGATCCCTGAATAGTTGTTAGAAATTGTTTGTTCAGTGTTAGTCTGAATAGTCCTCGTGGGAACGATACTCTAGTTATCATTTTATTACTTGTCGACCACGTATACTTGCGTGTGCGTTTGGGAGCAACACTAACTATTGAATTCTTTGTTTTACTTATCTCAGATATCTGGCGATCTTGCATCTTTTAAGACAGACATATGTATTTGTCATTAATTCCGCTTTATACAATTATTTTATACAACTTTTCATGCATGTAGGTTTATTGTCAGTTTAAGGATCTAAGGGTATTTTTTGTTGAAACAGTGAATAGTTGTTGAGCAGATTACTTTGTCGTATGTGTGTAAGGTACTATCCATTTCATTCTTCCTGTATGCCTTTTGATTTTTACTAATTTTTTTTCCTACCTTGCGTAGGCTGTTTCAACCGTGTCTATTGTTATACATTCTCCTATTCGCACTAATGTTCACTGTGACACCGATCATCAAGTCGATATGCCATCGTGTCCTATTCACAGCCCGTTAAGTGTATATATAACCTTTTGTATTCCTTTTCTATCTATCTTTTCATCAATAATTGTATTTGTATTGTGTCCCATTTTGAACAGGTCGTAGAAGCTATTGGTGCCAAGAATTGTCAAGGTCCCCGTATTCATGTTGAGGATATACATGGTGGTCAGGATATGTCTATACCTAAAACTTGTGCCCCTGCTGAATCTGGTGCTTCAAATTTTAATTTGGGCGTTGAGTCCGTCTCCGCATGGAACTCCCGATCTGGTTACTTTTCCTCTTTGCATGCAGATTGTTTATATAGTGTATGCCTTATTTTTTATTTCATGGTGTATGCCCTGTTTTTTCATTTCATAGTGTGTATGCATACGTGTTGTGTATGCTCCGATTATATCTTGTTGCGTGTGTCGTGTTTTATAACAAAAAGGACAACATTGAAGTACTGAAATTTAAGTGCATTTCTTTGCATGGGCCGTAGAGACTGTTGGTGCGAAGGATCTTCACGGTTCCTCTGTTGAGGATATACCTGGTCGTCGATATGTACCTGTTCAATCTGATTTTTCCAATTTGATTTGGGGTTGACTCCATCGCCACGGGGCACTCTCGCGTAGGTTAGCTTTTTTTTTTTTTTATGAACAGTACGTATGCAATGCATAATGTTTTTCGTAGTCTATGTATGCAGATTGTATGTGCAGTGTATGCTCTATTTTTATTTTCGTAGTGTATGTGTAATTTCTGTATGTAACTTGTATTTCTAGTGTATGCTCCCGTATTTCTTACATTCTGTATGCAAATTGTATATGTAGCGTATAGCCCTACTTTTAGTGTATTTTGTCTTGGCTGTATATATATGAAGCATGTATGTGTTGTATGTACATTGCAATGTGTTTATACTTTATCACCCTTTTGTGTGCTATGTGTATGAATAGTGTATGCATTGTCATGTATATCTATTGTGTTGTTTGAACTAATTGTATTTGCTTTATATCAGGTTACCAAAAGTGCAAGAGTTTTTGTGAAAGGGTCAGGGTCGAATGTGGCTGGATCTAGCAAGAGGATTATCCTTGATGATTATGATTTTCCTTTCGATCTAGAAGAGATTGACGCTAATGTCCACAGTATCATTTCTTGGGGAAAAAAAGTTGGTGTATGTGCAAGAAGAAGGTTTTTTTTTTTTTTTTTTTTTTTTTTTTTTTTGTAAATTATTTTATAGTCGTGCCATTTTTTTTGATAGATGTAGGTGAAGATGGTAAAGATACTTTTGTGGATGAGTCTTCTAGAGTAGGAGATAGTGATCGTGATGATGATGCTGCCATTCCTGCTATACATAAGTCCCAGCTAGTGGTTGTTTAAAGCGAGGAAAAAGGACCTGAGGATGTAGGTGTAGATGGTAAGACTACATTAGAAAGAGTAAGGTGTCTAGGAAAGTATGTGAAATATCTATTTCTACTAAATCTGAATTATGGAGAACTCAATTTGTCTCTAAAGAAAATTTTTGAGACAAAGTACCCTTTTATATGTCCAATTGGGGTTGAAATTGATTAAAATTTGCGCAACGTCTTTGGAACCTGGGTTACTCAAGGCTCTACTCTAGATGGAAGAAGGTTTATACATATACTTAATGTGTTATATACTATTGTTTTGTATTTTATGTTTCTTATTTCTTGATTTCTATTGTAATGATTCTTCAGGAAGGGTACTTACAAGAGAGAATTTAAAAGAATTTGGCCTAAATTTGAATTTGGCGTAAGCAAAGTTGAGAGTAAGGAGTGGTTGCATATTTTTCTTAGTGGTGGAAAGACTTTTAATGATGTGGTATGGTTCCTAACCTTACTTTACTTGATATTATTTTTGTATTCGCATTGCATTGAATTGTATGTGTGTTGTATACAACTTTATGTTCATTGTTATGTGCAATATATGTTCAGTGTTTGCACAGTGTCTATAAAGCTTTTACTGTATGCAGTCTGTATGTTCACTATATGTTGTGTGCTTGTGCACGTTGTGTGTAGTTCCTTTGAATGAACTTGCTGGATCTGCTAATTCACAATTAAACTTCAATATTAATATCCTGACTAGTTGCCCATAATAAAAAGGCATTTAAACTCGGTACATAAAAAATAGGCTATGACCAAGATATTGCTCCAGTTTTCTGATTTAGCATTATGCTTAGCTGTATTACTGACTGCACATCATTTTGTATGTGCAGTGTATGTCCACTGTGTGCAGTTTGTATGTACACTGTATGTGCACAGTTTTGTTGTGTAGTGTATATGCATTGTGTGCAGTTTGTATGCACAGCTTTGTATGTGCAATGTATATGCATTGTGTGCAGTTTGTATGTACACTGCATGATACAGCCCGTGTCCATGCTGATCAAGCGATCGAGCCAAATCCAGTATTTGAGCCATCAAGACCGGTCACACAAAGCCAAGCCAAGATTCTGCACGACGTTCACATTCATCTAGCATGGCCGGGAGAAAGCAACCATTCAGAGGCTGAGTGCTCAAGCGCAAGATATGAAAGCTATATTTGCAAACTCGAGCCTGAAGCTGGAAGTGCCCGAACACTAATCATTGACGCCAAGCACTAAAGTGACTGAAGGACAACAAATATGTCCGAGGTAGGGGAGCGTCCGTTGTCAATTGTGCCAAGGCTGAGCAATCGAGCATTGACGCCAAGAGCGCCCGAGCACATTATTTACTTTGGCCCTACGTGGCCTTGTTTTACTGGTCGACTGTAACCATTTTCCTAGTTTACCCGTGGGGCTATCTATATAAACCTCTTCGTTATTCAATTTTATGCAGTTGTTGATGAATATAGAGTTTAGTCGAGAGCTATTTTTATCTCAGATATGAGAAACCCAGATGTGGGAAATTGTTAATGAACTTGTGGCTTTTGGTGAACTCGGATTGAATATTTTCTCTTTGATCATTGAGTTTGAAAGAGGCAATGTTCTCTTGAGGATTATTGCATAGTTTTAAGTGCTCTTTACTTCTACTCGAAACGTATCAAGACTAGTTCATTGATATTATTCGAGCAAGTTAAGTTGTGTCTTGCTTCTATCTTTATTTTCCGTTCGATTATTCCGCTTGTGTTTGTGTTCAGTTGCTAAACCTTATTAGCTTGCATCATCTTGGTATCAGAGCACAGTTTGGATTAGTTCTTACAAATTCCAATCTTGCTATCTTTACATCGTGCCTTTGTGTTTTCTGTTTCAATTTTGTAATCTTGTTTTTGTCGTGTTGTTGTTCTTACTTACAAAACAAAAGTAAAAAGTAGAAAATAATTCAAAAATTGTTTGGTTGTTGGTTGTTTAATGGTTGTTTAGATTAAACAACCACAGATTTGGATTCACCATTGTTTGGATCGTCTGAGAATCACAAGTTGTACATCATTTGACGACTAGGGTTGCTCGTGATTTTTGACTGTCAGACATCGGCTCCACTGTTTGAAAACCCCAGTTGAATTTTGATTGATTTAGGCCGAGTTTTGTGCTAAAATTTGAAGTTCCATCGTTAAGCAACCGTCCATACGCTGGAAAATTGTTACATTGTAACAGAGTACGGACGATGCTGAAGCTGACCATAGCTTTGCTTGGAGCTGAAGTTATTCCACTCGTTGTCGAGTTAAATGGAAAAATGACCTAAGTCTTGCTTTGATTTCTGGACCGTGAATAAAGTTAAAAGTGTCCATACATCGGAATTGGAAAGTTTACTGTTCTGTTGAAGAATAAAGGGGAAAGGCACCATTACCTAAAATCCTAGGTGAAAATTATTGGCAGAAAAGAGGAAAGTGGATAAGGTTAAACCCTAATCCATACAAAAGGAGGGACCACTTTGTCTGTAGAAAGGTGATGTGTCCGAGGTTTCCAAAAGAGGAAATGGAGAGTAGATTCTCCTAGGTTATTTTTCTTTCTTTGTGTCTGTGGATTCTCGTTAGTAGATCTATAGAGTAAATTCTTCTACCCGAGGTACTACTAACTTGTTTGAGCTTATAGGAACTCGTGTGTGGGGTGAACAAAGTCCAAAATTTCGTATAAAATTCTTGACCTCCCGTGCGCAGTTAAATAGCATCCGTTCCATAGAGGTTATTATTAATTCACTTTTTCCGAAGAAGACAGTGAATCTTATCGAACTCGAAGGATCTTGGAGGGACTGTTCAATCCGACAAATCTATTGATTACAAGTTCTTGAGTTATCGAACCTACAAATTGAGTGGACCTGAGCACCACCCAACAAAAGTGAGAGAGTGAGTGAAGTTATTTCTAACCGAACACTTCTTTGACTTTGATTTGTGCAGGTACAATGGCAGGAAACTGAGAGAAGTGTGTTGAAGCACCGAAAGTGTCATTTGTTGACCTCATGGCCGTGACACAAGGAATCGGTGCTCGTGTATCTAACCTCGAGCAAGAAAGAGCGTCTGTGGTTTTGCCCGCATCCGGAGCTGGAACTAGCAATTCAACTCCCATGAAACCGACTCAGTTTGCTGAATTGGCTCGTCAACAACGATTGAGGAATGAGGCCATTTGAAATGAGGCTTTGGGCATTCCCCAGGCTGAACAACCAAACTTGGGCATTCCCCAAGCTGATAGACCACATATTCAAAGGCCCCGAAGACAAGTTGTGGTCGTTGATGAAGAAGATGATGATGGGGAGTTTCCCGAGGCTGAAGCTGAGTATGAGCCACCGTTCCTTCTGGGAAGGCAGGTTCAACGAAGCTATGGTAACCCTCGAGGCCGAGGCCGAGGCGCATATGTTGATCGTAATTATGAGCGTGTGGCTGATGACTATTATGATGAATATCTAGAACCACTCCGAGGTGTTCGAGATTCAAACTTGAACACTACCAAGATTACTATTCCATCCTTCAGAGGAACTAGTGATCCGGACATATATCTTGATTGGAAGGTTCGTTTGGAAGGAATCTTTACAAATAAGATGACCGAGGAAAGAAAAGCTGCACATATTATTGCTTCATTCGAGGCATATGCTTCTATATAGTGACAATCTGAGAAGAGAATAAGAAGAAGACATTATTTCCCTGAGATTCTTACTTGGGTGAAGTTGAAAAAAGTGATGGATGCTAAGTATGTGACTACCAAATATCGGCAGGAGTAACTTCGAAAGCTCTGTGATTTGAAACAAGGGTCCATTATGAGTTTGAAAAGATTTGATTGGCTCTTCATATGGAAGAAGATGATGAGCAAGACATCATTCGATTAAAAAATGGATTGACTCGAGATGTGGCATCTCAACTATGACTACATGTGTATCAAACTTTGGATGAAGTTTTTGGTGCAAGCTAATCGGAGATAAGCTTAGCAACCGAACAAATAGTGGAAAACAAACAAGAAAGTAAAGATAGAAGCTAGACAATTCTAAGCATCAATCCACACGAACCCAAGTAACCAGTCTTGGACCCGCTCGGTTTGAAAATCAAAGAAGCACTTAAACTAGGCAACAATCCTCAAGAAGACAACTCATGCTTCTTGCAAATTGAATGATCAAAGAAGAAAATGTTCAAATGGAATCCATCGATTGACCCAAGTTCTTATAACAATCCCACAACGGGCCTCGGCTCACAACGAAGACACAAAATAGCATACAACTAATATCAATATTCAACAACTACTTAAATGAACTAAGCTACGGGGTTTATATAGATAGTCCCAGGGGTATACTAGTAAATACGGTCACAAGCGACCAATAAGACAAGGCCATGCAGGACCGAAGTAATTCATGTGCTCGGCGCCCTTGGCTTCGGTGCTCGTTCATTCAGCTCGGCACATTTAAAAACGGACACTCTCCTGTCTCGGCCGTATTTTTTATCCCTTCGGTTGATTCATTGCTCAGCGTCATTCTTTTGGGTTCGGTTGCTTTCAACTCAGGCTCGAACTTGATCCTTCGGTCGCTCATTGCTCGGCCAATCTTCATAGTTTGGACACTTTCTACCTCGAGCTCAAGCTTGATCGTTGAGCTTCCATAGTTGGTGCCCGACCTCATAGCTACCGAATCGGCTCGGTCACTTGCTAGCTTGCTTGATGGATTTCCATTGTTTTTGCTCGACGAGGCAGCCTTCATTATATTCCATTCAAGCCACACTAAATTAACAAGGGCATCATGTGGGTCCTCAGTCTGGCTCCATGTGGGCGGACTTGATTTCTCGAACTGGTAACGACTGATTTGTATTGCATCATCCTCCCCTTCTTGAAAGGATTTCGTCCTCGAAATCGCACCATCTTCTACCTCTGGTGCATAGCAGCAGATCATTATCAGCACAGCCTCCATATCGGCATCATTCGTCTTCGACTTTTGTTCCTGCAATACATGGACAAGAATGATTAGAGGTAATCTCTAAGTCTCGATGAGATAACGACAAAGTTTTCCCACAAGCTCGTTTCCATGTTTGGGTGCACGAGCGCCTCCAACCCTCGTCGGGTGATATCATTATTCGTTGGGGCTTTAGCAAGCCAAAAGATAAGCATAAGCCAAGAAAACATACCGTCCTCGTGGAGTCTACAAGTTTCGATCGCATACCACAAGAATCTCTAGAGGGTGCCGTTCCTGCAGCTCTTCATTTGTGCCAATTTCAAGCATTTGGAATGTTCTCCATGGTTAAGCACAGCACAAGTAGAATTGTTCGAACACAACCTCGGGAATTTCATACCATTCAACCCCAAAAACATGAAGTCAAGCAAACTACGGATAAGATCAGTTTCGGGGTCAATTCCCAATGAGGTCAACACATTAAATACGACATCGAAGTTTCCCATTAAGCCCTCGGAATGAGCTTCTCGAACTAAAAGCTCTCTTCAAAATGACACGGGCACACAGTTCCTTCCCTGTTTGAAAAGGTAGCCATCGTACCATTGATATTTTCCCACCCCTCGACCTCTCAGTATGACGTCACAGACGCTCATACGCTTGGGGTTATGTTCATACATCAGCTTGATGCTTTCGAACCCTACCAATCTTGAAACGAAAGTGGTCGCTACGACAAATTGTCTTGGCAGCGCATCGGCGACAACATGCTCAGACGCTTCATCATAGGCAAACAAATAGTAGAGAAAAGTACTGCCTAGAAGAACTTCATCAACGGGGTCAACATCCAAAGGTTTTATTTCAGCCCTGTGAGCACAATCAAAATCATGGTCGATATTCAGAATACACGAGGGTGAAACTGGGTTTAAGTAAGGACCATCTCTTTTAATTCCCGGGTCAAACAAATGATGTTTAGAACTTAGACCCTCGTCACAAGTGTTGAAACTAGTTTTCATTTCATCAAACTCACAAGTAATTTCAATTTTAGGTTCACAATCACGAACAACTAGCATAACATCAAAAGTCTTACTACTACTCAAATTCTTATGATGAACTTGTTCTTCACTAACTCCTAGAGTTGTGAGTGTAGTAGACTTACCTGGAAGGTCACAAGATTTACCTTCACCCATTTCATCTTCAAGCATAGCGTAGACACGAGCGGTCCCTTCGTTACCGAGGACAGCCTCCGAGTCAACATCTTTGGGAGTTTCCGTTAATTGGTGCTGACTCTCAAGCTTGTTGTCCACGGTACCTGCAAGAGATTTCAAACTAATAGGATCGAAAGAAGAATAACAAATGTTAGAGTGAAACTCTTCCTCATTCTTCATTTCAATTACATTCTCTTATTTCATTTGTGGTGCTCTGTTTGGACTTTTTTCCATAAATGGAAATGACATTAGAAGCCATCCTTTGTCATCCACTACATACCTCAACCAATCACAGTCGCATGGGACTTTGCAAGCTAAGAACCACAGCTGGTTGAATCGCAAGTCACATATTCGGAGTGGATACACATCACACCGGACCATTTCAATGTACTCTCCTCAGGCCACAGCCACTTCAACTCTCTTCTCCAGCTTATACCCATTATAGAAATATGGATATTTCCTTCTTACCGGGGTCAAATGTAAAAGATCAACCAGTATGGGAGAAATAAACATGGTCTTACGCAAGTCATCAAGCTCTAGTTCGAATTCCTCGTAGCCACAAACATTCACCTTTAACTTGTGGAACCTCGGTTTTGGCATAGCAACTTGGGGATTGCCCAAAGCTTGTTTCCTACGGTCAGTTCTTTCCCTCGGACTGTGTATGGCGACTTGGGGATTGCCCAAGTGTAGTCTTTCAGCTTGGGGATTGCCCAAGTGTTTTTTTTTTCAACTCAGGGAATGCTTAAGTTTTGTTGCTCGGCTGGGGATTTCCCACAGCTGCTATTTGAATGGACTCGTCTTTCAACCTTTGTTGTCGAGCCAAACAATTATTTTGCTTCGGGGTCACCTTAGCAAAATTGCTAATTTTGTTCCCGAACTCTCTTTGAGTCATCGGGGCCCTTCCTTGCCCAAGGTTAGCAATTCGGGCTCCCACACCTCGAATTTCAACTCCGAGCCCTCGTATTTCGACCCTAAGATCGGCCACAGAGACCTCGAGCTCGTTTTCCATCTGCTGTCTACTTTAAGCCATTAACCTGCACAAATCAAAGACAAGAAATGTTTGGTTAGAAATCATCTCACATACTTCCTCACTTTTGCTGGGTGGTGCTCGAGCCCACTCAATTTGTAGATTCAGTCACTCAAGAACTTGTAACCAATGGTTTCCTTGGTTTGATCAATCTCTCTAAGATCCTCTGATTTCAACAAGATTTGTTGTCTTCTTCGGGAAGAGTGAATTGATTCGACTCGATGGAACGGATGCTTTATGACTGCGCACGAGAGGTCAAGAATTTACTAAAAAATTTGAACTTCGTCACCCCACGCACGAGTTCCTTTAAGCTCAAACAAATTAGTACGACCTCGAGTAGAAGGATTTACTCTAGAGATCCACTAACGAGATGTATCGACCACAAGAAAAGAAAACCTTGGAGAATCTACCCATCGTTTCCTCTCTTGGAAACCTCGGATGCGTCACCCTTGTACGTACAAAAGTGGTCCCTCCGTGGTACGGATTAGGGTTTAACCTTATCCTATTTTTACTCTTTCTTGCCGACAACTTTTTACCTGGGGTTTTGGCATCAACACGTTACCCCTTTCTTCTTCAGTGGAACAGTGAACTCAACATTTCCGCCGTAGGACAACTTCAAATCTTTTGTTTATAGCCCAAAAATTTCAAATCAAGATTGAGGTCGTTTTCCATTAAACTTTTAATAACAAACGGAGCAAATTCAGTTCCGAGCAAAGCTAAGATCAGCTTCAACTTCGTCGTCCGTACACTGTTAAGATGTAATAAGTTTTCGACGTACAGACGGTGGCTAAACGATGGAACTTTTAAATTTGAGCTCAAAACTCGACCCAAATCAAATTGCAACCACCAGTTTCGACATCAAAAAAACCAAAACTCAACTGGGTTAATAAACACTACCACCATGCTACAGTCCAAGACCTCGAGAAACCCTAGTCATTAAACAGTGTACGACAGGTGCTCGTTCGATCCTTCAAACAGTTCTGAATCCAAATCTGTGGCTGTTTAATCGAAACAACCAACCAATAACCAAATATTTTTTTTTTTTTTGAAATTTTCTTCTTTCTACTTTTTTTTTTGGGTAAATAAGAACACAAACAACAACAGTAACAAGAACACAAAACTAAAACAAAAGACACAAACGCACGAAAGTAAAGATAAAGAACAAGATTGGGGTTGTAAGGACAAGCCCAAACCGTGCTCTGATACCAAGATGGTGCAAGCTAATCGGAGATAAGCTTAGCAACCGAACGAACAGTAGAAAACAAGCAAGAAAGTAAAGATAAAAGCTAGACAACTCTAAGCTTCAATCCAAACGAACCCAAAGAATCAGTCTTGGGGCCGCTCAGTTTGAAACTAAAAAAAGCACCTAAACTAGGCAACAATCCTCAAGAAGACAACTCATGCTTCTTGCAAATTGAATGATCAAAGAAGAAAATGTTCGAACGGAATCCACCGATTGATCCAATAAGACAAGGCCACACAGGACCGAAATAATTCATGTGCTCGGTGCTCTTAGCTTCGGTGCTCGTTCATTCAGCTCGTCACATTTAAAAACGAATGCTCTCCTGTCTCGGCCATGTTTGTATCCCTTCGGTTGATTCACTGCTCGGCGTCATTCTTCTGGGTTCGGTTGCTTTCAGCTCAGGCTCGAACTTGATCCTTCGGTCGCTCATTGCTCGGCCAATCTTCATAGTTTGGACACTTTCTACCTCGGGCTCAAGCTTGATCATTGAGCTTTCATAGTTGGTGCCCGACCTCATAGCTACCGAATCGGCTCGGTCACTTGATAGCCTTCTTGATGGATTTCCATTGTTGTTGCTCGACGAGGCAACCTTCGTTATATTCCATTCAAGCCACACTAATTAAATGTGGGCATCATGTGGCTCCTCGGTCTGGCTCCATGTGGCCGGACTTGATGGCTCGTACAGGCAACGGCCGGTTCGTATTGCATCAGTTTTCCATGCAGCCATTGATGCTGAAAAGTGGGTGAAGGACGATCGAGCAAATCGGTACCGAGAGTTTACTACTTCAACTCCTTTTAACCGGGGCAAAGAATGGAAGAGTTTGAATCCTACAAGTGCCAATGCTGGCCGAGATCTAAAGAAACCATTCGAAAGGGGAGTGACCGTTAATAACTCCAAGAAAGTGGGAGGTAAATCTCAACTCAGTACTCCTAGTGCTTCAAATATTCAATGTCACAAGTGTAGGGGTTATGGTCACATGGTGAGAGATTGTCCGATTCGTCATGTTATGGTAATGCTCGATGATGGAACCATCCATGAGCAAGTAAGTGACTCCGAGGAGGAGAATAGAGTGGATTCTGATTGAGTCGAACATGATGATAACGATCGTTTAGCAACCGAAGTTGATCGTCTAGAAGTTCTTTTAGTGGTTCAAGGAAACTTGAGTACTAGGAATATGGAGGAAGAGGATGATCGCCAGAGGTAAAATCTCTTCCATGCAAGGTGTCGAGTGAAGGGGAAAGGCGTGTTCGATGATTATTGATTCAGGCAGCTGTTCGAATGTGGTGAGCCTAACCTTGGTTTCACAAATGGGGCTGCCAACCACAAAACACCGCTGACCGTACAGACTCTAATGGTTGAATGAATACGGATAATTGAGAGTGGCGAAACATATGTTGATCAAATTTCAAGTGGCGGCTTATCATGATGAGATGATGTTTGATGTGGTCCCGATGCAAGCTTATAATTTTCTTCTTGGGTGACAGTGGCAGTATGACAGGTCCGTTATACATAACGCTCGAACCAACACTTACACTGCTAAGCTCGGAGGTGAGAGTTTTATACTCAAACCTTTGTCTCCAAAACAAGTCAGTGAGGACTATAAACGGATGCAAGAGTTGAAAGAAGCGGCCAAAGCTAAGTCACCCATGGGGACACAAATTGTGGCTGAAGACAAAGAGACACTGCCTGTGGCAGGTAACATTTGTGCAATCATGCAACTGGGTAAATGCCTCCGAGGCAATGATCTAAGCAAACTGATGATTTTCCTCGTTCACAAGGGTATCCTTCTGAACTCTAATGATGATTTCACTAATGATAACCCTTTTGCCTAGTGTTGTTCAAAGTATTTTGCAGGACTTCGAGGACATATTCCCTGAAGAAATGCCCGGTAGATTGCCTCCGTAGCGAAGAATCGAGCACAAAATTGACTTCATCCCAAGGTCTCAAATCCCGAACAAGCCAGCCTACCGATGTAATCCCAAAGACACCAAAGAGCTCCAACGGTAGGTGGGTGAATTGTTGAACAAAGGACTGGTTCGAGAGAGCTTAAGTCTGTGCCCTGTTCCTATTGTCCTTGTCCCAAATAAAGATGGAACATGGAAAATGTGTATTGATTGCCGAGTAGTTAACAAGATAATGATAAAGTATCGACATCCTATTCATCGATTACATGACATGCTTGATGAATTAAGTGGTTCGTCTTGCTTTTCAAAGATTGACCTCAGGGTTGGTTACCACCAAATCCGAATGAAATCAGGTGATGAGTGAAAAACTGCATTCAAGACCAGGTTCGGTCTGTATGAATGGCTAGTGATGTCGTTTGGCCTCTCTAACGCCCTAAGCACTTTCATGAGATTGATGAACCATGTGCTTAAACCGTTTATAAATAAGTTTGATGTTTATAGTAAATTTGTAGATGAACATGTCGAACACTTAATGTTAGTGCTTAATACTTTGAGAAATGAAAAGATTTATGCTAATTTTGAAAAGTGTGCCTTTTTTGTTGAACGTGTTATCTTCCTTGGGTTTGTTGTGAGTGCTAATGGTGTTGAAGTCGATGACTCAAAAGTTGAGGTTGTTAAAGATTGGCCGACCCCTACTTCGGTGTCTCGCGTTTGAAGTTTCCATGGGTTAACTAGCTTTTATAGGAAGTTTGTCCGTGGCTTTAGCATCGTGGGAGCTCCTTTAATCGAGCTCATCAAAAAGGACCAACCGTTCGTGTGGGGAGAGTCCCAAGAGAGGGCTTTCCAAGAGTTGAAACGGAGGCTAAATTCTGCCCCGTTGTTGCAACTCCTTGACTTTGGCAAAGCGTTCGAAGTTTAATGTGATGCATCTGGAGTCGGGATCGAAGGAGTGCTTATGTAAGAAGGGAAGCCGATCGCTTAATGATAAGGATTAAAAACACGTAAGCGAAAAAATAAGATAGGAGCAAGATGGATCTTGAACTTCCTACGAGGTAGCTACGAGGAACGGGTCTCCTAACACCCTCGATTCGGGTCAACAACAACCTACGCTATGCGGACAGTCCTCAGGAGCACTCGGCCCTTGCAAATAGCCCGGTCGCGTTTGGATCGAGATTCAATAATAATGATAATAATAATAATAATAACGAAAATAATGAAAATAAAAGGGATTTCTTCTAAATGTTCTTTTCAAGCTAGATCGTCGCTCTCCTCCAATTATTACCTCGCACAAAATATAGAGAAAATAAGATTAGTATTAATAAAAATTATAATAAATAATAATAATAATAATGCAAAGTATCAAAATAATAAGAATAAAATAAAATAAAATAAAGGGTGCCACCACTTAATTCAAACCAAAGGTAAAAGGTTTCATTCAACCAAGAGACCAAGTATCAATTTGTTCTTCATTGTTCAAAATCTAGCTAAGTGAAATAGAAGAGGGCTTGAGGTATTTATAGAGTTATTCTAAAGCCTAGATAATGATTAAAACGCCCCACAAGTTGGGTTTAACGAAATCGACCACGCAGGGTCAAAATAGGAATTACATAGCAAAAATAAAGATAAGTTCCGTCAAGTCCCTTCAGTGGTGGGTGGAGCACCTGGGTGATGGGCAGAGCGTCTCCATTTTGAGGCAGTGGCCAAGTTTTGCGTAGCGCCTCTAGGCATGGGCGGAGCGCCTGATTGCTAGTGAAAGTGGGTGGACCGCCTAGGTACTTGGGCGGACTGCCTAAGTGCCTGGGTGGTGCGCCTCTTGATGCTTCTAAAGTCCTTGGCTCCTCGCCCCTCACATCTTTCAAGCTTGGCATTCGTTGATTGGTATCTTGGCTCGATTTGCCCCTTATCATCCTCCCCTTCTTGAATAGATTTCGTCCTCGAAATCAAGGCGTTCTTTTCCATGGCATCATCATCTTCTCGGGGTGCCCAATGCTCTCCTCCTTTGTTCTTCTTGCACGTCACTTTGACATAGGCTTCTTCCAAAATCTCCCTTACCTTAGTATGAGCTTAGGACCTACAAGCAACGACAAGCAAACACAAAATCTCCTACTTCAAAAGTAGGTTACTGCAAAAAGTGTGGAAAACACACTTTTATGGTATGACCAAGCATCAATAATAATCACAAAGATCGAGTCTCCAAGGAGAACAACAAGTACTTGGTTTAATGAAAACATGCACTCAACACAAGAATGAGCAAATAGGTCATGGGGACATGGGAAATGCAAGATCAAGCTATCGAAATTTCCTTGATCCTTAAGCTCACGATCAACACATTAATCTGTCCTCAAAGTGTGATCAACATGTGGAGTGGAGTAAGTCAAATAGCCCAAACTATAACTAACATCAATTACTCCACTCCCTTATTTAGAGTATATTTACTCACCCCAAGGGTTTCTTTTTCACCTCCAAGTTCATCGCCTAAGCAACCCTTCCCATAAGACAAACTCTCAAGACACGTATTGATAATGGCTTTTTCTTCATCATAACCCAAACAATCAATAGTAGGGTCACTCAAAGAGTCATTTACCTCGCTCAAGCTCTCAAATAATGGGTTGCCTAAGGAGTCAAATCCTTCACACCATGGAGGCTCTACCTTACTACTAACCCTAGTCCGATACAATTCACTACCACAAATAAAAATGCCTTCAAACAATGGATTAGTAAAAGCATCCATCTCAATTTCATGATCAAATAAAGGCATGGTATCAAGACTAGGTTCATCACTCTCACTTGAGGAGTCATCATAGACAATTTTGTCCAATTCATGCAATTTGGACTCCTCAAGGTCACTACCATTCTTACCATAACACATAGGTCCACCAAATAGAAGCATATCAACAAGGGTATGATCAACTTCCTCATCTCCCCTTTGTCAAAAATTGGTAGTGTGTTATAGTGAAGGTCACAATCAAGGTCAACTATCACGTCTACACTAGAGAGAGGTTCATTGAACAATAAGCTCACATCAAAAACATCTCTCAGTTAGTGATACACAAGCACGCATAAGTTGACTACTAGACTCTTCACTAGTGGCATATTCACTAAATGCATCACAAACACCAACTAGCATGGAGTCATCACAAGACAAGTAACTAGCAGGCTCATGAGAAGGTGAAGAAACACTTACACTTGAGTTACTTCCTTGAGCACTCACATCATTTCAAGTGGCATGTTCAACTCCTCCTTCATGAAGCTCATGTTGAAAATTTTCCTCCTCTTGTCTTTCCTTCCAAGCACATGGTTGAGGCTACAATGGCTTGTCTTCAAATATACGTATTGTCGCACCCCACTTAAAAGTAAGTGGTTTCCGAGTTGGGGTAACTCATTTGAGATAGAATTTTGGAGTCGCCACCCAAATAAACTATTCTAGGCATATTAGGTCACCTATTAATTTCTAATTCAATTCAAATAATAACTCCGGGTTGGTCTACTAATCAGATATTCGGGTAAGTGTTCAAGTTAACCTAGAAGGAAGGGGTTAGGCACCTCCTAAGTTCCAAAAATGTGGTTCCCGGCTGATTTCTATATTGAGTTTAACATATTGCTTAGAAAAAGGACGAAAGTTAAATAAAATAAAATAAATAAGAAGGGATATGGGATGTAAAGTATATAGGCAGTTTAATACACTTGCATGAATAATCTAAAATAATAAATATATTGCATAAATAGCCACAAATTAAATAATAAAGACCCTAGATTTTATTATCCTATTCGGATTAGAACCCAGTTTTTACCGAAGAAGATAGCTTCAGGATCCACTATCATATATAGCTTGGGTAATTTTCATCATATCTGATGGACTTGATTCCCTTAACCCTCATACCCTCTTTAAGTATTTAGCTAGAGCGTTTTCTAATATTTTAAAAACGTCCAAAAAGGTTTTCTAGCATCCTAGCTTAAAGTTTCGGAGGCTATTGAAACAACTAATTAAAGTGGAAAATATCTAAACCCCTATATTTATTAATGCCCCAAGTCTAGACATCTAGGCGCCAAATAACAAATACGGTCATGCTTTGCAAATAAAAGCAAATAATATAAAGTAAAATAATTTCAAAGATTTAAAAATAATAGGCATCCAAATTAAAATAATGGGCTAGTTACAAAATAAAAAAAAATAACTTTTAGTTTTAAAGACCCCATGCCATCCCTAAAGAATGAAAAGATATCTAATTAACTACTGTGAAGAATGACTTTAAAATAAATTCTCATTTCGTTATCTGTATATAAAAATTGCATATCACAAAAGGATTAATTAAGTATTCTAGTTTTGATCAAATATAGGAACATATTATGTAGGAATTCAAATATTAGGCCGATTGTCAAACAAAATTAAAAAAAACTACAATAAAATTGAGTCATAATTCAAGACTAGATGAGAAACATACCTTTCAAGATTCAAAGAAAAGCAATGATACTTTGACACTTACCAATTGAAAAGTCCGCTTTGATGTTACAATAATTTTCAGAATTTGCAGAGTTATCTTCGAATAAATTTAAATTAAATGATGCACAGAGAAGGGATATAGAGATGTCTTGATAAGGGAGAAGTAGAGAGAAATTGTGTGTCTTTCATGGTGAGAATTGAGTTGAATTTAGGTAGAAGAATAGGGTACTGAGAATGGTAAGAAATTATTGAATGCATGATTTGTGGGATCTTTGATTTTGAGTGATTTTGGAGAGAGAGATTGGGGGAATTTTGGAGCTTAATTGAAGGGATTTTGAATGAGAGTGAATCAAGAGATTTGATGAGGGGATATTTTCTTTAAGTAGTAATGATGTTTGTAGACTCAAAAGTGGGGAAGAGGGAGAGATTAGAGAATAGGAATGTCGGAGCATTTGTGGGATTAGAAAGATTATGGGAGATGGGAGAGAGATTGAGAAAATGTATCTAGACTACCTTTTGGCTAAGTGCAAGGTAGGAGGAAGAAGATTTGTATATAGAATAAAAGAATGATTTTCACTTAATAAAATATGGAAGAGATTTTGAATGTAGAGAGTGTACCTACACCATCTTTTATCTAGATTCAAAGAGATATTGAAAGAATTCAATTATCATGAAATAAAGTGAATATATGGGAAGAAAAATGTATGGTGCAAAAATGGAAGTATCTGGTCAAACTTTTGTCTAGATTCAAAGGAGATTCTGAAATTTCGAATCCAAATAAATGTGCCAAAATTATGAAATAAAATGGGCGGTATATTATGAATGATAATTTAAACTGAATATGTTTCATTGGACTATTATTTAACTAAAGGTGCCAAATAAATGAAAATATATATATATATATATATATATATATATATATATATATTATGTAAGAAAATAAGATGCACACATAATAATTGGGGTCAAATTAAATCAATTAATTATAAATAGTCACAGGTAAATATTTAAATATTATAAATACTGTAAATTGCACAAATAGTCGGAGCTTATCATATAGTCAACCCATAGCCTAAATGATGATATGACCACAATTAAGTATATAACGTATAAATAGGGGATAACACATGTAAATGCATGACTTCTAATGCAAATTTGCTCAAACAATCAACATTGCACCTTTAAGTTAAATTATGGCCACTTATAAAAAATGAGGGACAAAATTGGGTGTAAACACCTACACAAGAGCTAACACAAGAAAAGGTAGAAGATAAAGAATAGTTAGAACAATGGGTGCTCTCACTCTCAATTTTTCTTTCCTCACCTCTCCTTTCTCTCAATTTTCCCTCAAGGTCAAGTGTAGTTTGTGGTGACAATCCACTCACATCACTCCTCACATCCTCTCCTTTTTCCTCTCTTGGATTGTCACCAGTCACTCCCTCAGTTCTTTCTTTCTTTTGTCTCTCAAGTTCAAGTATAATGGAATGAGACTCAAGATTGTCTTTATTTGGAGTAGAGTGACTCTCATTTTCAACATGCAATGGCAAGACAATAAGATTGTTGGCTTGGGCTCAAGTACCATAGGTGACTTAGCTCTAGCCATTTCCCTCAACTCCCTCATACGCTTGTAGTCTTCTCTTACTTGTCTTGGTGTCAAAGGCTTGAGCACATATTTCCTTACACCTTTCTTAACCGTATAGGAGTTGGTTCGACCATCATGTACCACACACCTATCATATTGCCATGGTCTCCCCAATAGAAGATGGCAAGCTTGCATCGGGGCCACATCAAACATGATTTTGTCTCTATAGTTTCCAATGCTAAACTCGATCAAAACTTGCTTCACCACTTTCAATTCTCCACACTCGCTCAACCATTGTAGGCGATATGGGCTTGGATGCTTTAGAGTGGGAAATTTCAATTAGGAAATCAACTCACTATGTTAGCACAACTTCCTGAGTTAATAATCATTGAGCACACTTGCTCCATCACACGACATCTAGCATGAAAGAGATTCTCTCTTTGCACATTTTCATTATCCTCCTCGAAGAATACAGTACTCAAACTCCTCCCAACAACAAGAAACATGTTAGGGTCATCTCCTTCCGCTTCCTCTCCTCCCTCAACTATCTCGCTCTCCTCCACTCCCTCATCTTCGGGATCACTTTCTTGTTCATACACCATCCCATCATCCATAACAATCATGGTCTTTCGGGTAGGACAATCTCTAGCAAAGTGACCATACCCCTTGCACTTGTGGCATTGAATAGAAGAAGAAGTAGGAGTGTTCACTTGAGTTTTAGAATTACCTCCCACATTTGGTGTTGGCTTCTCATAAGACTTCTTCACATCTCTACTTTTACTTGCACCACTTGTGTTTGGAGTCTTCCAAAACTTTCGCTTACTCACGGGAGTAGAAGTGGTACTTCTATAGCAGGTGGACTTCTCTTCTTTGAGCCATTTCTCGACTTCAACTGCGGCATCAAATAGGTCATGATGAGAATCAAACTTGTGAAACCTCAATTGAGAGGCTATCTCTCGGTTCAACCTACTCTTGAATCGAATCACGGCTTGCTCATCCTCCTCTACATCCATGTCCAAGGTCATTCGGATTTGCTCAAACTCATTGTAGTACTCTCCAACCGTCTTGTAACCTTGTTTCAACTCATAAAGCCGTTTGAGTTGGTCTTGACGATATTGGTGAGTCACATACTTCTCATCTATCACACGAGTCAATTCACCCCAAGTAAGATTCACGGGCAAATCATTCCTTCTTCTTGACCTCTTGGTTGCCTCCCACCAAGTAGAAGCAAAAGATTCAAAAGAAGATATAGCATATTTGGCTTTCTTCTCCTCGGTCATGTCATTGGTATCAAACACTCTTTCCATTGTTAAATTCCACTCAAGATACTCAACCAGATCACTACCCCCCTTGAATGTAGGAATAGTGAGCTTCACACTATTAAGATTATTGTTGTCACGACCCCCTCGGTAAGGCTCCGGTTAGCCCCAAAAGTTGTCACCATAAGCATCATAATCCCTTCTATCATTCCCTTAAACATTCCCCATGGGTGGCTCTCGACCTCGGTCTCTACCCCTATTCACTTTCTGGCCTCCATTCATAGCTCTCCTATTTGGATAGGGAGCTTCATAATCATCAACATCAAACTCGGCCTCCTCCCCTCTTGAGCTTCATCAACTTGCTCAAGAGGTGCAATGTTTTTACGGGCTCTAGGGAGTTGGACATTTCCTTGGGGATTGCCCAAGAGGTGGGGAACGCCCACTTATTGGGGATTGCCCAACACACGCTCATTTGGAGCAAGATCATCTTTAAGCTTTTGTTGCTTAACCAATTCGGCAAATTCTTCCGGGATAATGGTTGAGCCACTTGTACCCTCACCGGTTTCAAGTTGGACACTCGGGGTCCTTCATTCAAGATTTTCAAGTCTTAGGCTCATGCCATCCAACTTGGCCATTATAGTAGCCAAGACACCATTCATAGGATCATCACCTTCACTAGCCATGGCACCTACACAACAAGCAAACGTTACTGAAATAACCTTACACACACACCTCACTTGAATGTCACTCAGGTACACTCATTTAGCGGTGGGAGATTTATCACTCAAGCTTGAACCAAAGGTGATCAGTTAGTTGAATCACGTTCCTAATCAACAACCAAGCAATCCACAAGATCAGGCACTCTTTGGGACGAGTGGAATTGATGGGACTCGATGGACGCTAAGCTCTTTAAGTGCGGACTTGAAACAAATAGTTCTACGAATCTTCTTTGAGCTCTACTCTCCACTAAGCATGATGATCCTGAAGGCTCAAATGATTAGTACTAATCGCGTAGGAATGATACACTAATAATACTAAACGAATGCAATGCAATCAAATAAAAAACGAAAACCTAGAAGAAAACTACCCAAAACCACGCTACAAGGTTAGGCGGAGTGCCTGGGGTCAGGCAGACCTCCTAGGGCGGAGCGCCTAACAAATGGAACGGTAGCAAATTTAGGCGGAGTGCCTCAAATTAGGCGGGGCACCTATCGTTGTTCTTCAGCTTTTCCAAACAACGTGTTTCTTCAATTTTCACCCAAATTTTTTGGTCGATTTCACCTTGTTTTCCCAAAATCAATGGTACCCCAAGTTTTTTTCACTAACCCCAACAAACCCCAATGGTTTTTAACATCAAAAGCCCAATATCAAAAGCACAATCATGATTCAAAAGTCTCAAAACTAGGGTTTTAGAAGAGGGGTTTTGATTCTTCAAATCTTGTTTCACAACTCCAAATCACAAGATATTGGTACCAAATCAATGGGTTTTTGATAGAAAACAAACCCCAATAAAAATCAATCAATGGGTCAATCAATCCATGAAACATTAGTAATTTTTTTATATTTTTCAACTTTTTCAATTTTTTTGTATTTTCTTCCTTTTCAAACACCAACAACAAGAATTTAAACTAGAAACTAATGTAGGCACGATGAATAAGGATCGAGGGTTTGTAGAGACAAATCGTGAGCGTTGCTCTGATACCAAACTGATAAGGATCAAAAACACGGAAGCGAAATAATAATATATGAGCAAGACGGATCTTGAATTCCCTACGAGGTAGCTATAAGGAACGGATATCGTGACACCCTCGATTCGGGTCAAGAACAACCTACGCTATGCGGACAGTCCTTAAGAGCACTCGGTCCTTTTAAATAGCCCGGTCGGGTTTGGATCGAGATTCCATTTGTGCCACCAATTGATTCAAACCAAAGGTAAAAGGTTTTATTCAACCAAGAGACCAAGTCTTAATTTGTTCTTCATTGTTCAAAATCTAGCTAAGTGAAATAGAAGAGGGCTTGAGGTATTTATAGAGTTATTCTTAAGCCTAGATAATGACTAAAATGCCCTACAGGTTGGGTTTAATGAAATAGACCACGCAGGGTTAAAATAAGAATTACATAGCAAAAATAAAGATGAGTTCTGTCAAGTCCCTTCATTGGTGGGCGGAGCGCCTCCATTTTGAGGCAGTGGCCAAGTTGAGCGCAGCGCCTCTAGGCATGGGCGGAGCGCCTGATTGCTAGTGAAAGTGGGCGGGCTGCCTAGGTACTTGGGCGGACCGCCTAGGTGTCTGAGTGGTGCGCCTCTTGATGCTTCTAAAGTCCTTGGCTCCTAGCCCCTCACATCTTTCAAGCTTGGCATTCGTTGATTGGCATCTTGGCTCGATTTGTCCCTTATCACTTACTTCAACGAAAAGCTTAAGGGTGCAACCTTAAATTACTCTACGTATGACAAAGAATTATATGCCCTTGTTCGAGTACTCGCTCATTAGCAACATTATCTATTGCCGAGAGAGTTTGTGATTAGAAGTGATCATGAATCTTTGAAACATCTTTGAGGCCAAGAGAAGTTGAATTGGTAGCATGCCAAGTGGTTAGAATTCATTGAGAGCTTTTCTTATGTAATTCATTACAAGAAGGGCAAAGACAATGTTGTGGCCGATGCGCTGTCGAGGAAGTTTGCCTTAGCGATACTCTCGCTTCGATATTGATGGGGTTTGAAAGCATCAAACTGATGTACAAACACAACCCCAAGTTTAAAAGCATCAGTGATGCTATTCCGAGTAGCCGAAGGGTGGAGAAATATCAGTGCCATGATGGCTATCTCTTTAAGAATGGGAAAGTTTGTGTGCATGTGCCATCTTGCAAAGCTTTTGGTTTGAGAAGCTCACTCTGAGGGCTTAATGGGACACTTCGGTGTCGATAAAACTCTTGGTATCGTAACCGAGCAGTTCCACTGGCCCAAAATGCGAAGAGATGTGGAAAATCTTTGCAATGCTTGTTTAGATTGCAAGAAAGACAAATCGAGGTCCAACTCTCATGGTTTATACACTCTGTTGCCCGTTCCTGTTGCCCTTGGGTTGATATATCCATGGATTTTGTGATGGGGTTACCGAGGTCGAGGGGTGGGCATGATAGCATCTTTGTCTTAGTCGACCATTTTTCTAAAATGGCTCACTTTATCCCATGCAAGAAATGCGATGATGCACAACATGTTGCAACTTTGTTTACTTCTCATGTCTTGAAATTGCATGATGTGGCTCGTACTATTGTGAGCAACCAAGACTCTAAATTCTTGAGTCATTTTTGCAAATATCTATGGGATTCCCTTGGCACCAAACTTCTATTCTCGACGTTCTACCATCCTTAGACTTATGGACAGACCACGGTAGCCAACCAAACCTTGGGAGCTCTGCTTCAAGCGATGACCAAAGGTAAGGAGGGAAAATAGGCTGATTATTTGCCCGTGATGAAATTTGCATACAACAGTACTGTGCATCGAATGATTGGAATGAATCCATTTGAGTGAGTGCATGGTTTTAACCCTTTGATTCCACTTGATTTGACCCCGTTGCCTCGATATGTTGTTAATTATATTGAAGGAACCCGTCGAGCCACTATTTTGCTCGTACTGAGGAAGAATCTTGAGGAAGGTTATGCCAAAGTAGCCTGGAAGAAGAACAAGGGGCGTAAGAATTTGGAGGTGAAGAGGGAGATTGGGTTTGGTTCACTTCAAAAAAGAGAGGTTCCTGAACCAAAGAAAAGGAAAGTTAGCTCCGAGAGAGGATGGTCCGTTCTAAGTGCTGAGTAAGATCAACAAAAATGCTTATGTGATCAACCTCCCAGGTGAGTATAATGTGTCCAACACATTCAACGTTGCTGACTTAACTCCTTGTGTTGTAGGCCAAGCACCGGAGATTGAAGAGGGCACGATTTTAAGGATGAAATCTTCTTAAGAAGTGGAAGATGATGTAGCCCGTGTTCATGCTGATCAAGCGATCGAGCAAGATTCAGTGTTCGAGCCATCAAGACCGGCCACACGAAGCCAAGCCAAGATTCTCCAGGACGTGCACATTCATCTAGCGTGGCCGGGAGAAAGCAACTGTTCGGAGGCTGAGTGGTCGAGCACATGATATGAAAGCTACATTTACAAGCTCGAGCTCGAAGCTGGAAGTACTCGAACACTAATCATTGACGCCGAGCACTAAAGTGACTGAAGGACTACAAATATGCCCGAGGCAGGACAGCGTCCGTTGTCAATTGTGCCGATATTGAGCAACCGAGCATTGAAGCCAAGAGCGCCCTAGCACATTGTTTACTTCGGCCCTATGCGGCCTTGTTTTATTGGTCAAATGTGACCATTTTCCTAGTTTACCCTTGGGGCTATCTATATAAACCCTTCGATATTCCATTTTACGCAGTTGTTGATGAATATAGAGTTTAGCTGAGAGCTATTTTTATCTCAAATGTGAGAAACCCAGATGTGGGAAATTGTTAACGAACTTGTGGCTTTTGGTGAACTCTGATAGAACATTTTCTCTTTGATCATTCAGTTTGAAAGAGGCAATGTTCTCTTGAGGATTGTTGAATAGTTTTAGGCATTCTTTACTTCTACTCGAAAGGTATCAAGACTATTTCTTTGATATTGTTCAAGCAAGTCAAGTTGTTTTTTGCTTCTATCATTAATTTTCGTTCGATTCTTCTGCTTGTGTTTGTGTTTGTGTTCGATTGCTAAACCTTATTAGCTTGCACCACTGTATGTGTAGTGTTTGTTCACTGTGTTCAGTTTATATGCATGGTTTTGTATGTGCAGTGTATGTGCACTGTGTGCATTGTATGTGTAGTGTTTTTTATCCTCTTTTGTCTGCAGTTTGCAATTCTGTGTGACGCATTGTGTTTTTTATTTTTTTATTTTTTAGCACATTGATGTTATATTCTACTACTTAAGGAAGAAGGCGAAGTATGGCCTTGTATCCCGAGTAAGTTCACTACTACAGACTGTCTTTTCAAACAAGAGTTATAGAGATGTATGACCTATTTAAAGACAGGGGCAATGACAGCAGTGTAAGCTCCATAGAAGATGGTGTGGCTGAATACATTCTTGGCTTTAAGTTGCTTGCAAACGTCTCGTGGTGGTGTGTTGATTACGTTCTGTTTCCTATCAATGTGAAGGATGAATTTCACTAGGTCATGGTTATATTGAATATCAAAGACAGGTGCATATGGGTGTATGATTCCCTACTCGGTGCAACGATTCATAGAGCTGCAGTTCGGAAGTGGTGCAAGCTTTTTCTGTTATGTTTCCCTTTTATCTTCTTTGCACTGGTTTCTATGGTGCGCGGCTGGATCTCAATGCTAAAGTCAATCCATCATATAGTAACAAATCTGCTACTGATCCCTTTAATATTATTTTTCTCGAGAACTTGCCCCAACAGGAAGATGGAACTCTGTAGGTGTTCACTTCATATCTAAGAATTTTTTTTAAAAAAAATGCACATTTTTTCTTACTATTTTTTTCCTTCACTGTTTGCAGTGATTGTGGACTCTTTGTTGCTGTGTATACTGATTATTTCACTTGGGATTATGATGTCCCTCCTAATAATTTTGATGTTGCTATTTACCACTCAAGACTATGCACTCTCCTTTGGGACTATGCATGAAGAAAGCAGAATGAAAATGAAATTAGTGAAGATGAGGTTACTGGGCAACAATTTAGAAAGAGAGGTGGTCCAAAGGTGCAGAAAGTTCCGGGTTGTACCCTAACTTAGTAGTTTCATGGGATAAGTGTGTTAGGTAGTACTTGACCACTTAAAATAATTTTATTTTGTTTTATGGAACAGTTTGTGAGCTAGCAGATGATTTGTATTTTAACTGTCTGGATGTATGTATACATTGGTTAGGTTCTTCATTTTTCGTACCTATCGGTAATATATAATTACTATATTCAGTGTTATGTGTATTCCCACTTTTTGTATAGACAGTGTATGTGTTGTATATATGCAATTATTGCACTATAATAATAATATGTATGCTTTGTATGGACAACGCATGTGCTGTGTGTATATGTTTTTCTACACAATGTATATGCACTGTATGGAATATCTAGGGGCTTTTCTACACAGTTTAGTTATAGCCATTCCATACACTGTACATACATTATATACACTTCCAAATATAGCGACCATATATGTGTTGAGTCCTTGCATGTGTTGTTTGTGTATGCAATTATCATTCTTTTCCTTGTTTTAAGTTGTGGAATTCAGTTTTGTGAGAGGATTTCCTGCTGGATTGGTATGCCTATTCTGGATTTGTGTGGGTGTATTTCAGGAAATCTTCAATTTTCCCTGTATATACATTGTGTATTTCATGCTATTTACACGGTGTATATACACTGTATGGAATGTCCATAAAGTGTAGTTATAACTATTCCATACACTGTACAGACATTATATACATTGTATATACACTTTCAATACAGCAACTAGTGTATATACACTTCAAATACAGCAGCCATACACAGTGTATATATACTTCTAATACAACAGCCATACACAGTGTGTATACACTTCTAATACAGCAGTCATACACAATGTATATACACTTCAAATACAGCAGCCATATACAGTGGACACACAACAATTGTCCTCTCAACTCTTACATACAACTAGCAAATACATTCATTTGACAATTCAAAACAATAGTTAAAATAGTAGTTACCAGGGATTGTTAATATGGAATGCTAACAAGTTTTCCGCAATTATTCAACATTTTTTTTCGAGTAACAATAATCCATAATCCAAAATAGTATGTAAAATAGAATGCTACCAACTGTAACTAACACAATACTAATATGTCATTGGGTTCCTACAAGTTTTTCTGTTGTGCCCCTCTTGCCTATAAGCTGCACATGCAATCCTTGATTTTTTTGTGTTCCGTTCCCAAAAAGACTTGTATCTTGTTGTTTTTCGCCTTCGATGTTGTTTTCTTCCAACAGGTGGCAGCACAACTAGTGCTAAGATATGTGCGGGGATGTCCCATGTCACTGCATCAGGAATAGGATACACAGGAACTTCATATGTCTTGGCCAAGTAGTTCCTTGTGTAATATAGGGAGCAGAAGTTTTCTTCCTCTATGTTCTTGCTTCTAAGTACAGTAACAGCGTGTGGACATGGCATTTTGTCAATTTGAAATCTTGCACAACAACATGTATGATGCAACCCAAATTGCATCGAGACCATTCACTCGAAGTCAAGCCAAGGATATTCAAGACGCTCACCTACACTTGGTTTGGAGATACGAGCTCGGGAGAGGACTTAAAGATAATGCATTGGAGCTCAATCCATGTGGAAACAGTGCAGGAAGCAGGGGAGCAAAACAGGGCAAAACAGGGGAGCACCTGCTGAGCTTACTGCCTGATGCTGGACTTTTGTTCTTCGCGATCACGTGCATCACCTTCGCGATCTGGATGAGTAAATGTTTTGTCTTCGCGGTCGCGGCCTATCTCGCGCGATCGCGCGCAGTACTTTTAAGTGTGCCTCGCGATTGCATATACTTCTGCGCGATCGCGATGAACACTTTAGCTGATGCGGACCAGAATGTAGGAAAACATTGTAAAGAGGTGTTATAAATACACCCCTCTCTCATTTATTGTTTTTTAGCTTACTTTGAACACAAAAACATTAATGAGCATTGCTCTTGAATCTTGTAACCATTTTGGCTTGAATCAATTGGATGAATCCAAGTTGGTCTTCAATCCGTCTCTGATCATTCTATTTGCTCGAGCCACGTGACTCTTGAGGATAGTTGCATAGCGTTAGGTGATTCTTGCCAATCGTTTGGGGTGTAACGGAACAAGTTCTTCGTTGCTACTCGAACTTTCGTGTGAGTCTCGTCTCGTTTTTATCTCTTTATCGCTTTCGTATTTTCGATTGCATCAGTTGGTATCAGAGCAAGGCTAGGGTTGCGTTCTTACGAACCCTCGTCCTACTCTTCGTGCTTGTCATCTTTGTTTCATGTTTATTTTCTTGTTCTTGTTCTTGTTATATTGAAAAAGAAGAAAAAAATTCAAAAAAACTTGAAAACCCAAAAATTTGGTAGAAATCGCTTGTTGTTACGATTTTTTTAGTGTTGATTATCGGGGATTGATTGTTTAAGTAATCTCGACAATTAGGAACCAACAAAACGCGTTTCGGAGTTGAAAATCAAAGGTTGGAAAATTTGAACCCTAGGTTGAGAATTTGCCAAAATTGCTAGAACTCAATTGATGTTATGAATTCTTGTGTGTTTGGCATCGGGGATTACTCCTTATAGTTTCCCCGTTGTTTTGATATCACAATAACATCATTTGGAGTCTTGAAGTGAAAATCAAAAAAAATTTGGTTCTTGAAGGGTTTTGAAAATTTTGAAGAACTTGTCGAAAATAATTGAAAACAAGTTGTTTGTTGGTTGTTTATGTGTTAAACCCATTGGGGATTGTTTACTACAGTTGTGAACACCATTGGGAAGCTTGAAAACTGAAATAAATTGAACTTGGGTTGTTTGTGTGCCAAAACTGCTGTTTTTCTGTCGAGTTTCTGGTTCTGCTGAACAAACCTGCGTGATCGCGCAAGGTCTCGCGCTGTCGCGCCAATCCTGCATTTTGTTCATCGTGATCGCGCCCCTCTGCACGCGATCGCGAAGGGTACCAATTTCAAGAATTTCCTGAAGTTGGACAGAATGTTCGCAAAGGTATCGTAACAGTTTCCAACCACCAAAACTCCCATAGCATCATCAAATATGGTGAGTTTCTAGATCACAATCCAAATTTCATCCAATTCCGAATCCGTTTAGTGACGATTCGATCTTCGAACATTTGATCGCGTCACTTCCGGTTAGTACTTTGAGGGTAACACTTCTACCTAATTAGTACTAATCCATTGTGCGAATAGGATACTCGTGCCTAGAAGGAGAGTAGAAGTCAAAGAGGATTCGTAGTTAATTGCTTGGTTCAAGTGCGCACCAAATAGCTTAGTGTTGATCGAGTCTCATTGAATCCACTCTTCCCGAAGAGCATTTGGTTCTTGTATTTTGGATTGATCATTGAGGAGGTTGCGCAACTACGAGGAGGCCATTGATCTCAAGCTTGTGTGAACCTAACCCCCAACTTGAGTGAACCCGAGCGACAAACAAAAGTGAGGGAGTGAGTGAGGACTTTTACTCTAATCTCTTTTCTTGTTTTTGGTTGTTGTAGGTACAATGTCCAACGAAGGAGAAGATACCACGAAAGATGCCTTGGCTACTATCCTTGCCAAATTGGATAGTATGAGCCTAAGGATTGAGAACCTCGAGAAGGTGACTTCGAGTATCCAAATCGAGAAAGGGGCATCGAGTGTCCAAGTTGAAGCCGGTGAAGGTACTTCAAGTTCCACCTTTACCCCGGAACAAGTTGTTGAGTTTCTTAGACAATAACGGGTAAAGGAAGATCGTGAAAGAGATGAACAAGTGTTGGGCAATACCCAACGAGTGAGCATTCCTCACATAGTGGGCAATCCCCAAAGAAATGTTCCACTTCCCGGACCTATTCGACATGTTCAACCTCTTGAGCAAGTTGATCAAGCTCAAGAAGGGGAGGAGGGAGAGTATGGTGGTAGTGAGTATGGGGCTCCTAATCCGAATGGGAGAGCCATGAATTGGGGTCGCAATGTGGATAGGGGTAGAGGCCGAGGACGAGGGCCGCCCATAGGGTATGTTGGAGGGAATGCTAGGAGGGATTATGGTGGTTATGGGGATAACTTTGGGGGCCAACCGGAGCCGTACCAAGGGGGTCGAGAAAATAACAACATTAATAGTGTGAAGCTCACTATTCCTTCTTTCAAAGGGAGTATTGACCCGGTGGAGTACATTGATTGGAAGTTGACCATGGAACGAATATTTGACACCAATGACATGAACGAGGAGAGGAAGGCCAAGTATACCATATCTTCTTTTGAGTCCTTTGCCTCTACTTGGTGGGAGTCGGTCAAGAGGAGTAGAAGGAGAAATGCCATGGCTATCAATGTTACTTGGGGGGGAGTTGCTTCGAGTGATGGATGAGAAGTATTTGACCGAGCAATACCATCATGCCCAATACAAACGCCTCTATGAGTTGAAGCAAGGATACAAGACGGTTGGGGAGTACTTCAATGAGTTTGAGCAAATTCGCATGACCCTAGACTTGGATGGGGAAGATAATGAGCCGGCCGAGATCCGTTTTAGAAGTGGTTTGAATCGAGATATAGCCTCTCAATTGAAGTTTCACAAGTATGACAACCACTATGACCTCTATGATGATGCGGTTGAAGCCGAGAAATGGCTCAAAGAAGAGAAGTCCGCTCGCTACAAGAGTAGCAATGCTACTCCCATGAGTAAGCCAAAGGAGTGGAAGACCCCTACACCAAATGCAAGGTTTCCAAACACAAGTGGTACAATTGCTAGCAAGGATGTGAAGAAGCCTTATGAGAAGTCCACGCCGCACATGGGAGGTAACTCTAAAACTCATTTGAGCAATCCTATTTCTACTTCTACTCAATGCTATAGATGTAAGGGTTACGGACACCTCTCCAAAGATTGCCCAACCCGGAAAACTATGGTTGTGGTGGGTGAGTTGGTGTATGAACAAGATAGTGAACCCGAGGATGAGGGAGTAGAGGGTGATGAGGGGGAGGTTGCAATGGAGGATGATGATGTTGCCCATGCCTTCCTTGTTGTGAGGAGGAGTTTAGAAGCCATGTGTGTAGAGGATAGTGAAACCTTGCAAAGAGAGAACTCTTCCATTCTAAATGCCAAGTCATGGGTCTCCTTTGTTCCATGATTATTGACTCGGGAAGTTGTGCCAATGTCATTAGCCAAACACTAGTTTCCCAATTGAAGATACCCACCTTAAAGCACCCAAGCCCTTACCGTTTGCAATGGCTTAGTGAGTGTGGTGAGTTGAGAGTGGTTAAACAATGCATGATCAAGTTCAAGATAGGGAACTATGTGGATGAACACATGTTTGATGTTGTGCCCATGCAAGCATGCCACCTTCTCTTTGGAAGGCCATAGCAATTTGATCGACATGTGGTTCATGATGGCCGTGCCAACACCTACACGGTGAAGCATGGAGGGAAAAAGTTTGTGCTCAAGCCCTTATCGCCCAAGCAAGTAAGTGATGATTACAAGCGCATGAGGGAATTGAGGGAAGCGGCAAAGGCTAAGTCGGTTGTTGAGACTAACCCTTTGGCCGAGAGCTTGGTGGTGGCTCCACCATCTTCTACCGGTGGCATTTGTGCCATGATGCAACCGGGTGAGCTTTTGAGAGGGAATGATGGCAACAAACTACTCATTTGCCTAGTGTACAAAGGTATGATTCTTACTTCCGAATTTGATTATTCTTCTAACCCTTTGCCTAGTGCTTTTGAAAATGTTTTGAAGGATTATAGGGACATGTTCCCGGATGAGATGCCCGATGGATTACCTCCCTTGAGGGGTATTGAACATCAAATTGACTTTGTCCCGGGGTCTCAAATCCCAAACAAGCCGGCATATAGAAGCAATCCCGAGGACACAAGGGAGTTGCAAAAGCAAGTGGATGAATTGCTTACCAAAGGCTTGGTGAGGGAGAGCTTGAGTCCATGTGCCGTACCCGTGATCCTTGTTCCCAAAAAGGATGGCACTTGGAGGATGTGTGTGGATTGTCGTGCGGTCAACAAGATCACGGTAAAGTATCGACATCCCATACCTCGTTTGGATGACATGTTGGATGAGCTTAGTGGTTCTAGCATCTTTTCAAAGATAGACCTTAGGTCCGGTTACCATCAAATCCGGATGAAACCCGGGGATGAATGGAAAACCGCATTCAAGACCAAGTTTGGTCTATATAAATGGTTGGTTATGCCCTTTGGCCTTTCCAACGCACCTAGCACTTTCATGAGGCTAATGAACCATGTGCTAAAGCCATTCATCAATAAGTTCGTGGTCGTCTACTTTGACGATATATTGATATATAGCAAATCAATAGACGACCATGTTGATCACTTAAGGCAAGTGCTTGAAGTGTTGAGAGCCGAAAAGCTCTATGCTAATTTTAAGAAGTGTGCCTTTGGTGTTGAAAAGGTAGTCTTTCTTGGGTTTGTTGTGAGTGCCCAAGGAGTGGAGGTAGATGAGTTAAGGTAGAGGCCATTCGTGATTGGCCTACCGTGACTCAAGTGAGGAGCTTTCATGGTCTTGTTGTTTTTATAGACGATTTGTGAAAGACTTTAGCTCCATTGCCACTCCGCTCACCGAATTGGTGAAGAACGACAAGCCTTTTGTGTGGGGAGAGCCTCAAGAGAAGGCCTTCCAAGAATTGAAAGGTAGGTTGAGTACCGCCCCCTATTGCAATTGCCCGACTTCGGAAAGGCATTTGAGGTTGAATGTGATGCCTCGGGGGTGGGAATTGGTGGTGTTTTAATGCAAGATGGGAAACCCATAGCCTACTTTAGTGAAAAGTTGAAGGGCGCAACCTTGAATTACTCCACGTATGACAAGGAGTTGTATGCCCTCGTGAGAGCTCTAGCCCATTGGCAACACTATCTATGGCCTCGGGAATTTGTGATCAAGAGTGACCATGAGTCACTCAAGCATCTAAGAGGCCAAGAAAAGTTGAACAAGAGACATGCCAAGTGGGTGGAGTTCATTGAGTCTTTCCCTTATGTGATTCATTACAAAAAGGGTAAGGACAATGTTGTGGCCGATGCGCTTTCTAGAAAATTCGCTCTTCCTACCACTCTCGCTTCTAGACTTATGGGTTTTGAAACCATCAAATCATTGTATGCTCATGACCCAAAGCTCAAGAGCACTCATGATGCTCTAGTGAGGGGGGAAAGAGTGGAAAAGTACCAATGGGTAGATGGCTACATTTTCAAGAATGGGAGAGTGTGTGTGCCCGAGTCCTCTTGGCGAGATGTGCTAGTTCAAGAAGCACATTGCGGGGGCTTGATGGGTCACTTTGGGGTGGACAAGACTTTGGCCATACTTAAAGAACAATTCCATTGGCCAAAAATGAGGCCTCTTGTGGAAAAGTTTTGCAATTCTTGCTTGGATTGCAAGAAGGCCAAGTCTAGATCCAACAACCATGGTTTATACACTCCTCTACCCATACCTACTAGTCCGTGGGTTGATCTTTCTATGGATTTTGTTATGGCCTTGCCCCGGACTAGAGGAGGACATGATAGCATTTATGTTGTCGTTGACCCTTTCTCCAAAATGGCTCACTTCATTCCGTGCAAAAAGACTAATGATGCACAACATGTAGCTTCCTTGTTTATTGATAATGTTTTGAAGTTGTATGGGGTGCCTCGCACCATTGTTAGTGATAGGGACTCCAAGTTCCTTAGCCATTTTTGGAAGTGTTTGTGGGGTGCTCTTGGCACCAAGTTGCTTTTCTCCACGTCCCACCACCCTCAAACCGATGGGCAAACCGAGGTGGTGAACCGGACTTTGGGAGCTCTACTTAGAGCTATGACCAAAGGAAAGGCCGGGACTTGGATTGATAATCTACCACTCATGGAGTTTGCATATAACCGCACTTTACATTGAATGATTGGCATGACTCCATTCGAGTGTGTTTATGGTTTTAACCCTTTAATTCCTCTTGATCTTACCCCTTTGCCAAGGGATGTGGTTGTTGATTTTGAAGGTAAAGCTCGGGCCAAGACATTGCTTGAACTTCACGCCAAGGTGCGGAAGACTTTGGAGGAGGCCTATGAGAAGATAGCAACCAAGAAAAACAAGGGAAGAAAGAAGGTGGACTTCAAGAAGGGGGATTGGGTTTGGGTGCATTTCTGCAAGGAAAGGTTTCCCAACCAACGGAAAGGGAAGTTGGCACCAAGGGGCGATGGCCCATTCTAAGTGTTGTCGAAGATCAACAACAATTCCTATGTGATAGATTTGCCCGGTGAGTACAATGTATCGACTACTTTCAATGTTAGTGACTTGACTTCTTTTGATGTAGGTAATGATACCTTGGAGGAGGACGCCTTAATTTCGAGGACGAAATCTTTTCAAGAAGGGGAGGATGATGCAACCCAAATTGCATCGAGACCATTCACTCGAAGTCAAGCCAAGGATATTCAAGACGCTCACCTACACTTGGTTTGGAGAGGCGTGGATGATACGAGCTCGGGAGAGGACTTAAAGATAATGCATTGGAGCTCAATCCATATGGAAACAGGGCAGGAAACAGTGCAGGAAGCAGGGGAGCAAAACAGGGCAAAACAGGGGAGCACCTGCTGAGCTTACTGCTTGACGCTGGACTTTTGTTCTTCGCGATCGCGTGCATCACCTTCGCGATCGCGATGAGTAAATGTTTTGTCTTCGCGGTCGCGGCCTGTCTCGCATGATCGCGCGCAGTACTTTTAAGTGTGCCTCGCGATCTCATATACTTCTGCGCGATCGCGATGAACACTTTAGCTGATGCGGACCAGAATGTAGGAAAACATTGTAAAGAGGTGTTATAAATACACCCCTCTCTCATTTATTGTTTTTTAGCTTACTTTGAACACAAAAACATTAATGAGCATTGCTCTTGAATCTTGTAACCATTTTGGCTTGAATCAATTGGATGAATCCAAGTTGCTCTTCAATCCGTCTCTGATCATTCTATTTGCTCGAGCCACGTGACTCTTGAGGATAGTTGCATAGCGTTAGGTGATTCTTGCCAATCGTTTGGGGTTTAATGGAACAAGTTCTTCGTTGCTACTCGAACTTTCGTGTGAGTCTCGTCTCGTTTTTATTTCTTTATCGCTTTCGTATTTTCGACTGCATCAATGTACGTATTTTCAAATCAACTAGGTACTTTGTTTGTACTTTATCCAGTGGATCAGTCACAGTATATGAATCCTCGCTAGGCTTCATCTGTTGAGACAGCAAACATACACTAAAGGGAATGCACGCAATAACTAATGCATACAGATACAATCCTATATAACTAAGCATTTTTTCCTAATGTTGTTACACATCCTATGTCCAAAGTGAGGTATATCGTTCTAATGACATGTTAAGAATGATTTAAGTAATCTTAAAGTCATAATTGGACCATATATGACTTTTATATATTGAATATAAAGGTTGGGAAAAATCAGATTTAAGTTGCGGAAAAACCGACTAAGGATTTGCCTTTTAACGGCGCTTTTTCAGCAATTAATTCCGTGTTCTATATGAGGTCTTTTGGAGACATATGATATACCAAATTGAAGGTCATGGAGTTTAGTTTCTAAAAATTTTGACGGTTTGTTCATACAATGTCTGGATAAAAAGATATGAGTATCAGAAGTCAGACTAGAAAAAGGGACATAAGCGCAAAAGAGGGCTAGAAATGAAATGTTTTTGTTATAAAAGAGAAATCCTTAATTTTCTCGAAATTTTCCAGAAAACCCACGATATAAACAGACCTCTCTGGAGTTTGAATCCCTTTTTTTTATTTTGAAGAAACAACATCAATTTTGACTCGAAACGGAAGACGGATTGCGTCAAAACGCTCTACGCGATTAGGGTAACATTATGCTACCTTCAATTTCGTCTATAGTTTGAGTTTTAGAATTACTTCATAGCTAATTAAAGTACCTAAATTCTATGTTATAGCTTGTTTAAGCTTTATAAGGTGTTGAATTCAAAGGAAACCATGTTTAGAAGCTAGAAACATCAAAGGCATGTAAGACTAAACCTTTCTTTTGGCAAGGCATATATCTTTTAGCTTTTGAAGCTTTTCTTAGTTCTAAACTTAGTGTTTCTTGTGAGAAACTTGTATGGTACCAAGAAAACCTTGTATATACTTAATTTGGTACTAAAATCCAAGGTGAAACACGTCCAAATCAGCAAGACAAAACGTTTCAAAATCTGGAAAATTATTTTGATCTTTGGACAGTTGTTAGTATATTGATCATAACTCCTTGTAAAAAATTGATATTTAGATTATTTAAGAATCCCCAGAACCCTAAGACATATATCTAAAACTTTTATGAAGACTATGAAGTCTATAACTTTGATCTACACTCTGAAAATTAGGTTGAAAGTCAGGACAGTGGTGCTGTCCAGACATTCTATCTACGGATTTGTTATGTCATCCAGTTGTCTCATCTTATTATCCGTTTAACATGTTTATGTTATCAGTTTATCCGGGTATCCATGCCCGTGTATAGTATAGTGTTGGTTCCGTTTTGTGGATCATCCAGTTTAAGAGGAAACTCTGCCGAATTTTTATAAAAGTCAAAGAGTTAGACAAATTCTAAGTTTCAAGTTGTGTCTATAATTCAATTCCGAGTTTTCTTATCATTCCTTCGAGTCCATATATATTGTTGCCACATGTGTTATGCCTCATACATGCTTATGCTTATATTTTGATCATGTTATGTGTGATTTGGGGTCCCCCATAGAGGCTGGATATTGGACGCACAGTCCGGTTGCGTGTGATACTACCCGTCTGGGGGATACAGCCCCTCTGGTTCAGGCGGCAGTTGAAACACCTAGTGTGACCGGGTGTCATTCACACACTCTGACCAGAGAGACTAGATACTACTGGCTGGGGGATATAGCCCATAACACCCACCAGGTTTGTTATATACGCGTATATAGCCACAGTATGCACTGCATGATTAACTGTGAGGCTAGTTCAGATGTTCAGTTACCTGATTTGGGGGGATATAGCCCATAACACCAGGTAGGTACCAGTTTAGATAACAGTTCAGTTTTCGCTCAGTACCAGTTATCAGTTCTCAGTTATCAGCCACCAGTTTTTAGTGTCAGTATCAGTTGAAAGCTTTCGGTTCTAGTTTTTAGTTACCAGTTACCAATCATATTGCAGTCATTTATCAGTATAGTTCAGCTCAGTCTTCAGTTTCTGATTCAGCTAGACTTCAGGTTATATTCAGACCATGTTTAGTACGTCCTCAGATTTCCTGCTACATTGCTATGCTTCAGCTCATGTCTACACATTTATATTCCAGCCTTACAGTTTCATCCAGCTATGATTTATTATATGCTCAGGCCTTACATACTTTGTACATATCGTACTCACGCCCTTTTTTTGGGGCGCTGCGGTATAGATAGAGCAGACCTTGAGCCACGTTAGTACGCTATCTACCAGCTGTTGGAGTCACTCCATCTCTTCCGGAGTATACTACTTTTGGTATGTTGTACATATGTCGAGTAGGTATGGCGGGGCCTTGTCCCGTCCTTTGTATATTCAGTTCAGCACTCTTCGAGGCCTGTAGATATGTCCATGTGTGGCGCAGTCAATAGGTTATATATATTATTGTGTGATAGCCTTGTCATCTTTCCAGATTTTATGTTTTTCAGTAAATATGTATGTATTTATAACCAGGTTGCCAGCTCATCTCTATAATTCATAGATTATTAGTAGGTTTAGCGATAACCGACACTTAGTGTCGGATAACCGTCGCGGCCCTGGGTTGGGTCGTGACAAATGTGTACCTAGTTGAGATAACGTAAAGCAAAACAAATTAACTTTCAAACCTAAAGTATTGGCAAGAACGACACACTGCCTTGGTGTTGATATATACAATTTCGGCTATACATACACTTACCATACAACATAGAAAATATAAACAAGACTCAGAAAATTTCTGCACAAAATTTCGCATGTCATTGATCATCTTGTTATACTTTTTACCCAGTTTTGTGAATGTCCCATTAGCCATTTTGCTATGTTTGATGTTATTGTCCAAGACCTATTGGTTGTTGCATAAACTCTTGCCCACTTATGATAGCCAACATGGGACAAGTACTGTTTCACCCTTGCATCTAGTTCTACCACCCTCTTCATTTTAGCATCAAACTCTCTCACTGTTACGCTTTGGCCATGGTAAAGAATACCAGATACATCTTCTCATTACTCCTCCTAAATTTTGTCTTTACATTGTTCCAAAAATGTCAAATGCATGCATAGTGTGGAACATCAGGATACATAATTGAGCTAGCCTTCAAGATGCTCTCGTTACGGTCTGATATGATCCACATGTCTGCCCTTTCACCATTAGCTTCTCTCAAATGCTCAAAGAATCACTCTCATGCATCATCATTTTCAGAATCAACTACGGCATACGCAAGTGGTAAGATGCAACCTGTTAACAAAAATATACATAGGAGACAACGTGTAAATAGAATAGTGATATAACGATAAAAAATGCAGAGAACTTCTCCAGTACATTGTCCATACAGTGAACATACATAGTGGACACAAATTTCATTCCCTTACATGTAGTTTATCATACACTATCCATACTGCGGACATACACATTAGATACTATTTCCTTCTATTACATACACTTGCCACACATAATCCATACTCAGTGGGCACACAACAACAATACTCTCTCTGTACACAATAACAGTGCTCCATTTCCAGACAGTGGACATACATAGTGGGAATACATTAACCATGTTTTATCTGAGCATACACTTAACATCCAGTAGGCATACTAATATAAGTATTATTAACATTTAGACATACAACAAATGTTCATCAACAGTCAATTAAATATACCCAATGAGCTTTGAATTTTTGACACTTACTCGCAACATCCAGTGTTGAAGCCGATAGGAATGTGCCTTTGTGTGATGCCTTAAGAAAACTCCCATCTACGACTACAATTGTCCACAACATTCCAATCATTTGATCGACGAATTGAGTGACACAAAGACATACAGGTCATCATATGAATTACACAAATCAACTACTGAGCCTGGTCTTTCTCGTAACATGTACAAATAGCTTGGCAACTTGTTGTATGATTCACTCGGATCACCCCTCATCATTTCAAGTGCTTTTTCCTTTGCTCTCTATGCCTTCATGTATGGAATCTCTATGCCCATTTCTTCCCTGACATCTTCAATTATATCCTTAGGCCTATGGATTCTTTTTGGATCAGTATACTTGTCCTTGATAATGCTCCCAATTATTGATGTTGTTGCTTGACGTTGTGAATAAATTCTCTCCTTCAATGTGCATGTGTGCTCATCAATCAATTTCCTAATCTTGAAAATGGTTGAAGCATTTAAGCTTGAAGCACGGAATTTCCATGTACAACCTTCAGCAGTGCATATAAGGTTGAATTTGTGTAATAGATTCCATATATATTAATACAAATTCCAATAGAACAAGCCAACTACGTAAACTGTTACATAGTTGTGCAGTGTGTGCACTGTATGTCTAGTGTGTTGACAGTGTGTGATGCAATTATGTGCAGTGTGTGCACAATGTGTGTGTATGTGTACTGTATAGGAAAGCTATATTAGTCTATACTAAAGTGTATGTCCAATGTGTATATAATGTACGATCTATGTTTATGCATTGTATGTGTACTGTATAGAAAAGCTATATTAAAGCGTATGGTCAATGTGTACATAGTGTATGTTTAGCGTTTATGCATTGCATGTGTACTGTATAGTAAAGCTATATTAACCTACACTAGAGTATATGTTGAATGTGCACATAATGTATGTTTAGAGACTTCATACCTAGTTCTACGTTATCTGCTAACTTTGTATTGAAACTTGTTTCTCAAAGCATAATGCTTCATTGTGTTGACAAGTGTAGCTATATCCTAATAAACCTCTCCCTCAATGACAGTTTTGTGGCTAGGGTCGGTAACTATTGTCGCATGCTCAGTTTCATCATTTTCACAATTTCCCAACCTGATCAACATAGGTTCACACACTTTGTATGGCATATTTATCTCCAGAGTGTATGTCAGATGTATTGACAGTGTATCTCTCTGGAGCTACTCTATGCATGTTCATGTAAATGAATTGGTGATGTGTCTTGAATTAGACACTGATCCACTACCATATCGATCAATCCAATACATAACGGATACCTTTCTATATCTTTACACTGATTTTTTAATTCAATGTAAAATTCCGCACCCATTTCATTGTAAATCTGCACTGGTGGAGATTGGTTGTTTAGATTGTACGTGATTTCAATATATGTGTCTAGTATATGAACTCCTAATTGCTTTCTAATTGCAGCTTCTAAATTTTCAAAATTTGAATTAGTGTTTAACACAATTCCATCAACTGTGAAATCGATATATCGGCAATTTGTATCCCAATGTCCACCATATTGTAGTACAATTAACATCGTAGCTATCGAATTCTAAACAACACGGATATATGACAATTATATTGCAATTAGTGCTACAAAATACACTTTTGTATAAGAATTCAACATGAAATTGGATCGTTTTCAGTTGCGATTCGACAACTACTGCAAAATACACAATCAATTTCGATTTTTGTAGAATAATTTCAGTCCCGAACAAAAAATGCAATCGATAGTGCAATTTCCACAATTAAACATGAAATTGAATCAGTAATTGTAGTAGAATCGTGATTCTTAATCTCTAATTACAGTGGACTTGTAGAAAAATTAGGGTTTGAATCGCGATTGGGGAGAGGTTAGGATTTGAATCACGATTTTTGGGTTTTGGATTGTGTGTGGAGAGATTTCATCGAAACAGAGTGTTTAGCGTAGGAACATGGGTGTGTGTATAGTGTATTTTAGGTATTTATAGATTGTATACAATTTGTAAAAATATATTGCAATGTTTTTAAAGTGTAAAAATATTGACATTTTTGCGTAAAGTAAAATTTTTTTTTTTTTTTTGGTGTAAATTGCCCATCCTTTTCTACCTCACTGACTCACCCTCCCTAAACCCCACTTGTGGGATCATACTGGGTAAGTTTGTAGTATTACACATCAAAAAATGAATCTTTTTTTAGATCAAGATAAAACTAAACTAATAATAACAAAATAATTCAAAATGAGCTTAAATAAAAATACCTTAACAGTGATTCTGCGATCACTTTGATGTCTCTTAAACTGCTTGGTTCTTTTCTTGATTATCTTCTTTTTTAGTAGAAGTACCGCCATTCTTACTCTACACAAAAATATTGTGAACTAGGGTTTATACAGAGCAGCTGTGGCTTATTGAAAGTTAGGAGTATGTAAGGTTTATATAGGATCTGCTCAACATTTGCTAGGGTTTACTTTTCAAAAGGCTGCAGTTTAGTGGCTGAATTGCACAACTATGACACAATACACAAGGGTTTACTTTTTTGACCACCATAAGAGTGGTTTAGCAAAAATGGCATCCACCTTGGTGGGGGTAAGGCCTGCGTACATCTCACCCTCCCCAGACTCCACTTGTGGGACTACACTGAGTCTTGTTGTTGTTGTTGGCATCCACTTCGTTTAATGATAAATTTTGAACAGAATTACCAATATGAATGTTATTATGACCTCGCATTTCCACCATCTCTTTCTTCATACGTACTATTTAAGACACAACACTTGCCTTTGACCCCCTCTTTCTTAGGCAATATTTGCCCTTGATTCTCACGTTCTCCCAAATAAGGTGTTGTTTGGGCAGCACTTTCCCATTCAATCCCTAAATTTCCCATTCTCCCAGATAACTTGAAGTATTTACTAGGCAACACTTGTTACTTGACCTCTTCCTAAGAGGCAACACTCGCCTATTGATAATTTGAAGTGTTGCCTACAAACCAAGCGGAAACCATTTTGCTAAATTCATATTAAACGGGGACAAACTCTCATAACCAGTCAATTTGAAGGGACACCAGATAAAATTTTTGTGGTTTAGTCGTATTCTTGTAAAAAGATTTGCTGGATAGCCTATTTTTGCCATCCCATTTAGTTTTATCCATTTTTAAAAATTATTTGCAAGTGTAGCTACCCACTTTCAAACCATCATGCTTGAATTGAAACTATGTACTCAAACTCATCCCATGGTTTGAAGTTGGGCTAAACTACACACTTTTGGTGTGACTTCAGCTTATTTTCAGATCAAAAAAATTTAAGTTGAGTAAAGAAGAAAAAAAAGATCAACTTAAGACCATAAGGGTCTATAGTTAACTTAATCTGGCTTGTACTTCAAACCCAATGATTTGAAGATATGAAAAGAGACTAGTCTCTTTAAAGTTGCGCCTAAAAGTGACTGAAATTGTAAAGGGCATGTTAGTATATGCTATTTGTGTACTTCGCCCCTATTATTAGGTATGACTACTTAACCAGGTTAAAAGGATGGGCAATTTACACCAAAAAAAAAAAAATTCTACTTTACGCAAAAATGTCAATATTTTTACACTTTAAAAACATTGCAATATATTTTTACAAATTGTATACAATCTATAAATACCTAAAATACACTATACACACACCCATGTTCCTACGCTAAACACTCTGTTTCGATGAAATCTCTCCACACACAATCCAAAACCCAAAAATCGTGATTCAAATCCTAACCTCAGCCATTTTTTGATGTGCAGTATTATGAGGAAGGAAAATGATGATAGTTATTGTCGCCCCAGTCTTAATTTGCATCCAAATTATAGGATTTGCAAGGTGGTGATTGACTCATTCTGTCTGATTCTTCCTAAACCATTTAATTTATTTTCTTTTTTTTATTTGTTGTTCGATATGCGAATAAGATGTGATGATTGTTATCCATCTATTCTGTAGAGTTCAATGATGAATTCAAATACATGCACTACCATCTGATCTTATAAGCATATCTCCTTCCTTTTTACTTCTTTGGTGTTTTCTCTTCTTTTTATTTTGGTCTTTGTTGTATTTAAGTTATCTTGATGCAATCAATGATGTTTTTTTCCCAAATTGGCTGATTGTACAGTGATTAAGCTAAAAAAAATCACCATCTTTCGGCTGAGATTGCATCTAAAACATTTTTTTTGCAATATTTTTTTCACTACTTTCTTTGTTTCTTATAAGTTATTTTCTGCCCGTGGTATCTAATGTCCAGATTGTTTGCTGTAGCTGGATGTTTCGTTTTAAGGGCAGAGAGTGAATGTTGGCAGTTGCGACACAGTTTGCTTCTTTACTAATAAGTTTTCTGTTACTTTAATCCTGCTTACATCTCTATTAAAATCTTGCGTACTCTTTTGAGAACTGTTCGATATTTGTATTTCACACTTTGTCAGAGACTCAAGGAAAATCTAATTGAAATGATTCTTTTACTTGTTATAACAGACAAACTGGCGCAGACCAAAGGGTATTGACTCCAGAGTCAGAAGAAAGTTCAAGGGATGTGTTTTGATGCCCAACATTGGCTATGGTTCTGACAAGAAGACCCGTCACTTTCTTCCCAATGGCTTTAAGAAGTTTGTTGTGCACAATGCAAGCGAGCTTGATATTTTGTTAATGCACAATAGGTAATTCCAGAGGCTCAATTTTTTTTCTGTTCTTTGCTTACTCTATCTACTTTACATGTTTGTCGTTACACTGAAGTGATTGCTCTTTGTTATCAGGACTTACTGTGCAGAGATTGCACATAATGTTTCCACCAGGAAAAGAAAAGAAATTGTTGAACGAGCAGCCCAACTTGATGTTGTAGTAACGAACAAGCTAGCTAGGTTGCGCAGCCAGGAAGACGAATGAGCATCTTATTTTTAGTTGTAGTCAACAAATATTTGTTGTGCAATCAGATGATGCTGTGAAAATACTCAGCTTTGATGGAATATCAAATTTTGTTAGTTGTCACAGAATATTTTTCCTATATTTTTTTTTTCAGAGTGTAAACCTATGCAACAGTGTCAAATTAACCATTGCATGTTTGGTGGGATGGTCAACGTGAATCAAGTTTTGGTGCTACCAATGGGCACCTAGCCACCTAGCCAATCTAAGCAGTTTTCGCTTTGCTTAGTTGGCCTCTTACTTGAAGCCTCCTTCATTTATTCTTGTCATATTATTGTGCAAGAGTACCTTTGCACAAAGCTTATAAGTTAATATTCTCTTGTTATTGTCAATAATTTGGTTCCTTTCATCAATTGTTAGGACTTGGTCGTCTCATGAAAGTACATGTACACTTCACCGTTGAAGTTATATGCTAGCATCTGGTTAGAGGCATGTGTTCAAAAGTAGGCTTCACTTTCCATACAGGAGCAAACACTACTTTGTTTAGTTGATATTGGCTTTAAGCCAACCTTCTACACAGGAGCTAACTCTACTTTGTATCCCTAATTGTTAGAACAAAACAGAATCGGCTTAGGAGCTAACACTACTTTGTTTATTTGTGCTGTTGCTCCATTACCAAATAGAAGAACTAGAATTGAGTCAAATGTTTCCTAACACTACTATGTTTCCCTAATTGTTTATACTAGAACCAGGAAACTCAATCAAGGGACGCTACTGGAGTTGGAAAGTTTAAAAAAATATTTGAGCTTGAAATGATAAAAATGCCCAACAGTTTTTAACTTTTAAGATAAAATTTCTTTGGGTAGTCTTGTATACATTCTATAGTAATCTATCTTTTTTTTTTTTTTACGTATAACAAATCTACTCCAGTGTCTACATTGGAGTAAAAGATTAGCCCCTTGTAACAAATTAGTTGATATCTCTCATTTGATTATTTGATCGTTAACTAAATACTACTTGCTAGATGATTTTAGAAAAAGATGTATCACTGGTAAAGGCGAAAGAAATTGATAAAAGGTTAATGATTAAATTTAGGAGAAAGAGAACAGTAGAAATCCATCTGATTCAAGGAAAAAATAATGTGTCGGCGTTGCTTATTACACGTCTGTTAGAATTAGCTAGATTACTACTGTGCATAGGCTCACATTCTTTATATGTTTACATTCTTTCTTATTTTCAGTTTAATTATTTGTAGTGGGCCGCTGACCCACTCTAGTATTGAACTCATAATGGGCTGATATATAAAGCACAGTTGGGCTGATTTGAAGGCCCAGCCGGTCATATTTCCAATTCTCTCTTTCTCTCCCTTCCCCACTCTCTCTCAAACCCTAACTACACCAAAACTTCATCACCGGCGATCATGGAGTTTCACGTTTCTAACATGGTATCAGAGCACAGATTCTGATTCCTCTTGTCATTACTTTTCCTCCGATATTACCCTCGAGGTATTTCACCGCCGTATCACTGCCGTGATTTTTCCAGCCACCAAGTTTTCCGGAGATTTTTTTGCGGGTTCTTTGACGGTTCTGTTACTGTTTAACTTGCCGTTGTTTTCTCTATGCAATTTGACCGGGATTTCTGCGGTGTGGATTCATTTCCCGGCGAATTTTCAGTCACCTCCGGTAACCTGTTCCAGTGTTGCTATATTCCGTCGACTGGTTGACACGACCCGAATTCTCGATTAGGCCGTGCGGGCCCCCGACCACCTTCCCTAGACCTGTCGGGCGAACCCTATTGACTGAATCGACATAAATTGTGAAGAATTACCTTGAAATGAAAATGAACTAAACTTTAACAACATAAGATAACTCTCCAGGATAGACAAACATACAAGCTGTCTTAATAATGAAACTAACTACCCAGAAAACACAGATTTAAAGGTTCCCAGATCAGACATCTAAGAAGGACAAAAGATATACACACCTCCCGAAGGGAGCAAAAGTAAGGAAAACTGTAATATCTGAAGTTGGTGGCCGCAATGAATAGGATGGCTCACCGTAGACAGCTGAAAACGTACTACTCCTCAATTACGACGCGACTGGCTGGGTCCTGAAGCAGAATTTGCCGAACGAAAAGAAAACACAGGAACAAATAGGGGTGAGTCATAAGGACTCAATAAGTGCGAACAAACTAGCAACCTCGAAAAATAGATACGCTAGTCAGGGAAACGGAACCAGGCAACAATCAACAAATAAGCAATGCACATATAAGCAGAACAGTAGTCATGTATAGAAAATCTACACAATAGTATGAAATAAAATGGAATGAGATGAAATTAAATGAGATGCAAAGGGTCACATGTGCCCGTTATCCCATCCCGAAGCGGAATACTCCTGCATTCGAGCGGAATCCAATCTGCTAACCAACTGGAGCGGAATACTCCTGCTCCTGGGGCGGAATACTCCTGCACCCGATATAATAATGAACCAGAGGCGGAATACTCTTGCACTCTCCTGGGGCGGAATACTCCTGCACCCGATAAAATGTAAAGCTGAGGCGGAATACTCCTGCACTCAGTATGATATGCAATGTAATGCATATGAATGCAATGTGATGCAATAATAACCCTTCACCGGCGCAGGACTCTCATCGACAGCCGGGAAGTAGATGTCATCTCAAAGCCAAAGTACAATACTCAGATTCTCAATACAATACCAATAACATGACATAACATATAATATAGAATGTAAATCCAAAGCTAAGGCATAATGAGTACACCTATTGGTAGCTACACACGTAAGGAATACATGGTAGAAAATCCACGAGGCCAAGTGCCTCCAAAGAAATGGATATAAACACTTACCATATTCCAAAGCTAGCCCTGTTACTCAACCACTGCTTTTTCCTTTGGATTAACTGCCAAACGATCCCTTTCTATTCAATAAGCAGAAAAATTATATCAAATAAAGCTAAAGGCTTCATTTCTTATGTCTTATGGCAATTCAGTTAGGAACTTGATACCCCATTCACATACGCAATATGCAGGCCAGGCCTATATACAGGGTTCAAAGTCCCATAACCAAACCCTAAATAAATTACATTTATATGTTGCCCATAACTCACTGAGTACGAATATATAATCATTTCCATCATCGGGGTCCAATTGACCCTTTAAACTATCAATTTAAGTCATTAGGGAGATGTCTAATATCCATATTTTTACCGTAAAATATATTCAAACACATGTAATAAGTTAAGATAATGAGTTAACATCATTACCTGGAGATTTGGGGGTAGAAATTCCACTATTTTTTCCACTCCTTTTTCCCTTTTTTCCTATTTCTTTTGTAATTTTTCTCTTCTCTATATTTGTAGTATGTTTCTACGTCAAATGTAGCTAAATGATGCAACCGACCTTACCACTTTAATTTTTTTTTTTAATAATAAATTCGCTACGACAATTAAAATTAAAGTGGAACCCTAGAGAAGTCGAAATGATCCCAAATTTTTCAAGTAAGTTATACAAAATATATGTAACATACTCGCGAAGATGGATCTCAAATCGGACTCCCGAAACTCAAGATGCGAATTAAAAGGAAAAATATCAAATTATTTAACTTTCGGCATTTTAGCGGAAACTAGCCGAACAACATCGAAATTCACTTTCGAAAGATCACAAAAGTCACAAATAATCATACGAAGCTAACGGCGCTATCGGATTTCAAATCGGAGCTTATTCGTCAAAACCGAGCTCAAAAATCTCTTTTTAATATTTATCGACGATAAAAACTGAAACCTTCTTCCGATGCCTACCCAACGAGGTCTGATTTAGCTCAAATTGTACAGATAGGTCCTAATGGATCTTAAAAATATTTTAAAATTATCGGCACACCAATCGGAGTCCTAACTTCTAAAACGACTGACCGATGTCGTTTCACTGGTATTCCTGTTTCAATTTTTTTTCTATTCAACTATCTTGATAGGTTGTGGCTGTGTTTAGTTGATTGTTGATTATATTCATTGCCTTTGTGTGTTGCTAGTTGAAAAACCCTACCTGATTTAGTCTTGAGTTATGAATATGGCTGATACTAATTCACAACCCCAAGTTACTGTCAACACTGTTAATATTCCCCCTTCACATCCATTTTACCTTCACGCCTCTGATAATCCAGGATTACTCCTAGTCCCTAAGCAATTCAATGGCAGTGGTTTTGGAGCATGGCAGAGAGCAATGCCAAGAAGAAGATGGGTTTTGTGAATGGTGCCTATGTCAAACCACCCCTAGGTTCCCCCTTACTTGATCAATGGGAACAATGTAACAACATGATCATTGCATGGCATTTAAATTCACTGGACCCTGAGATAGCCCAAAGTGTGATCTATTCTACTACTGCCCAAGGAATTTGGGAAGAACTAAATAAAAGATATAGAGAAGCCAATGGGGCCACTATGTATGAAGTGCAGAAACAACTTAGCTCTATCTCTCAAGGTTCTTCTGATATAAGTAGCTATTTCAATAAGATGAAGCGTTTATGGGCTGAAATGGAGTCATTAGATTCTGATTCCCTTTGTGTATGTGACTGCTCTTGTGGAGGCAAAAAAAAGATGAGAAAAAAGGGTGAGAATCAGAAGTTAATGCAATTTCTTATGGTGCTCAATGAGGTGTACAACAATGCTAGAGAGAACATTTTGATGATGCAACCCCTTCCTAGTATAAGCAAAGCATATTCTCTAATTGTTCAGGATGAGAGACAAAGGGGTATACAGAACATGCCTTCCTTCCAAAATGAAACTGCCTCTTTCTCTATTGGGTCAAATTTTAATTCTAAGACTTACCAATCTACTCAAAATCAGAACACCAGATATAACTTCAACAACAATCAAAACCACAATCCAAACTAAAGGAGAGGTTCCAATTCAAAGAAGGGATTTTGCAGGTATTGCAAGAAAGATGGCCATATGATAGAGGATTGTCAAAAGTTGAAATTAAAAAATCAGCAGAACTCTGGCATCCAGAACCCCACCAACAATTACAATTCTTCATATAATTCCAGAGGGGGTGATAGAGGTGGAAGAGTGGCTGCCAATGCACATTCCACTTCAACTGATAATCATATGCCTGACTTTGCTCAAACACCAAGCACTGTTATCACCTCAGATCAGTACACACAATTGATGAGTATCTTGCAGAATGTTCAAGTGGCAAACAATGACTCAAGCAGTTCAGGCTCAGTAAATTTTGCAGGTATCCCTCATTGCTCCTGTAGTGTATCTTGTGGTCATTGCCATTGCCTAAGTTTTCTTTAGATTCTGGTACTTGGATTTTGGATTCTGGGGCATCAGACCATATGACCTCCAATAAATCTCTTCTCACCAATATTACACACCTTACTACCCCTTACTTAGTCAATTTACCTAATGGATATAAAGTGAAGGTGACATGTCATGGCACTGTATATCTCAATGACTGTGTTACTTTGTCTAAAGTTTTGTTTGTGCCTACTTTTAAGTACAACATTATTTATGTTCACAAGTTGCTTCTTCATTCATCCTTAAGCCTAACCTTCACTCATTTTAATTGTGTTTTATAGGGCCCTTCTCTGAGGAAGCCATTGGTACTTGGTAAAATGGCTGAAGGTCTCTATCTCCTTCAAGCAGACAGCCCCTCACCTAATTCTACTACTACATCTCTTTCTATTACTCATGTTCCTTTATCTGTTCATGTAAATAGCTTGAATGTGAATAAGACACATGTTCTTTGGCACAATAGACTAGGACATCTCCCCTTTCCAAAACTGCAGAAAATAGAAAATTTGTATTTACAGTCTTGTGATAAACAACCATTCCTCTGTAATATTTGTCCTCTTGCTATACAACAAAGAAATCCATTTCCTTTGAGTACTTCTCATACTGCACATGTATTTGATCTCATTCATGTGGATATTTGGGGCCCTTACCATACCTCTACTATGAAACACTACAAATACTTTTTAACAATTGTGGATGACTCCAGTAGACATACTTGGACACATTTACTTGGTCACAGAAGCAATGCATTGTCAGTTCTTAAGTCTTTTTTTTCCATGGTTACCACCCAATTTAATCTGCACATCAAAACTACTAGAATTGATAATGCCTTGGAACTTGGTAGTAGTCATGAAGCCTCTGATTTCTTTAATACTGTTGGTATTTTTCATCAAACTTCTTGTGCCTATACTCCCCAACAAAATGGTGTGGTGGAGAGAAAGCACAAGTCAGCAAGTGCTTTGCTCTTTCAGTCCAAATTACCTCTTCATCACTGGGGTGATTGTATCTTGACTGCTACTTACCTCATTAACAGGTTTTCCAGTATTATTCTTTCAGGGCAAACCCCTTATGAAGTTTTACATGGTACAAAATCATCTTATACACACTTAAAAAGCTTTGGGTGCCTTTGTTATTATGTCAAACCTGCTCCTCTCAGAAACAAATTCTCTCCTAGGTCTAGCCCTTGTGTCTTCCTTGGGTATGTCACTGGCAAGAAAGCCTACAAGCTATTACAACTTTTAGACAAGAAGATTGTTATTTCTAGAGATGTGGTGTTTCATGAAGATATATTTCCCTACTTAGAAGCTTCTCCTTGTAAGACTGTGTTCCCAGATTATATACCTTCTGATGACCACCCCTCTGACCATCCTACTGATCCCCCTTTGTCACCTTCTCCTTTCAACCATTCACCCCCTGCACCCACTCCTTCCCCACCACACATTGTACCATCCCCTGCTCCTTACAGGTATCCATCTAGAGTTCATCACCCTCCCACTCATCTTCAGAATTATGTCTGTAATTTTTCTTCTGTTCCTACCCTTACTTCCATGTCTACATTTCCTAGGTCTGTTTGCTTTAGTAGTCTGACTTCTCATAATCAGAATCTGATGACTTACTTAGATAATATGCATGAGCCCACATCTTACCAGCAGGTAGCTATACATCCTGCATGGCAGGAAGCAATGCTGCAAGAGTTCCAGGCTCTTGAAGCAAATCATACTTGGGACCTAGTTCCCTTGCCACCTGGTAAGAAGCCTATTGGGAATAAGTGGGTGTATAGAATAAAGCATAGGCCAGATTGTAGTATTGAAAGGTTTAAGACAAGGTTAGTTGTTAGGGGTGATACACAACAAGAGGGGATAGACTACACAGAAACTTTCTCCCCAGTCGTTAAGATGACTACCATTAGGACACTCATAGCTGTTGCTGTCAAAAAAGGCTGAGATATGTTCCAACTAGAGGTGAACAATGCTTTCTTACTTGGGGATTTGGATGAGGAAGTGTTCATGCGGGTTCCCCAAGGCATGGTAGTCCCTGGTCCTAACATGGCTTGTAAACTGAACAAGTGTTTGTATGGATTAAAACAAGCCTCTAGGCAGTGGTACTCCAAACTCAGTGAGTCCCTCATTTCTAGAGGCTATGTTGTCTCCAAAAATGATTATTCTTTGTTTCTTAAAATCAATGGATCTGCTATAACTATTTTAGCTTTGTATGTAGATGACATACTTGTTAGTGGCAATGATTCCCATGAAATTTCAGCTCTTAAACTGTTTTTGGACTCTACTTTCAAGATCAAGGATTTTGGTATTTTGCATTATTTCCTGGGTGTAGAGGTTCTGCATGAACCTAGTGGTGTTATCATTTGTCAAAGGAAGTTCTCTCTGGATCTTCTCAAGGAGTTTGGGTGTCTGGAATGTACACCTGTTGCTAGTCCATTGGAAGTCAATATAAAACTCAAGGCTACTGATGGAGAGGCTCTTTCTGACCCTGGTTTGTATAGGAAGAGTGTTGGTAAGCTCAACTTTTTGACTAATACTAGGCCTGATCTGGCCTTTGTGGTCCAGACCCTGAGCCAATTTATGCATGCTCCCACTTCTTCTCATCTCTCTGCCGCCTTCCATGTCCTTAAGTATATTAAGGGCACATTGGGTCAAGGTCTTTTCATTGGTGCTACTCCTGATTTTTCTCTCCACGCTTATTGTGATTCTGATTGGGCTGCTTGCCCTGATTCTCGTCGCTCCGTCAGTGGTTATTTGGTTATTCTTGGTGGCTCTCTTCTTACATGGAAATCCAAGAAACAACATATTGTCTCTCTTTCCTCGGCTGAAGCCGAGTATCGGTCTATGCGCAGAGTTGTTGCTGAGCTTGCCTGGCTGACTCTTCTTCTCAATGACCTTGCTGTTCCCTTTGTTACTCCTGTGCCTCTTCATTGTGATACTGATGCAACGGTAAAATAGGCGGAAGCGACAAGCGATACGATAATGCAGAAGGTAAAACAAGATAGGCGATATCGATAACGATATCGAGATAAAAAGCAAGACGAGGCTTGAAACGTTTACCTAAGTAGCACCGAGGAACTTGTCTCGATATACCCCGTGTGAAGTCAAGGATCACCTATACTATGCAACTACCCTCAAGAGACACTTGGCTCTCGCAAATAGAATGATCAAAGAGGTTTCGATGTTCAACTTGGAATCCACCAAGTGAAATCATGCCCGCTCACGGGTTCATCATTGAGATTCACTCAAGAAAATATATCATTCTACATTCAAGGTTGGTTAATGCAATAAATGAAATGAGGGGTGTATTTATAACACCCCATTACAAGGTTTGCCTAGATTCTGGTCCGCTGGCACTCCACTGGTCTTCGCGATCGCGTGAAAGGAATAGCGATCGCGATGACAATTGAACTTTGAGGCACGCGATCGCGTGGAGCATGGCGCGAAGGCGCAGGCTTGACAAAAGCCCTTCGCGATCGCGAAGAACAGATCTTCTTCGTCAGGCAATGAGCTCTGAAGGTGCTCCCCTATTTTGCTCTGTTTTGCTCCCCTGCTTCCAGCACTGTTTCCAGCCCTGCTTCCACTTTGATTGAGCTCCAATGCACTGTTGTCTTCAAGACATCCCCCGAGCTCATATCATCCATGCCGTTCCAGACCGAGTGTAAGTGTCGATGCAATTTGGGCTGCATCATCCTCCCCTTCTTGAGAAGATTTCGTCCTCGAAATTAAGGCGTCCTCCTCCAAGGTAGCATCACATACATCAAAAGTCTAACAAAAACAAAAGCTCCTACTACAAAAGTAGGTTAGTGCAACAAAGAAGCTCATGTTCCCAAAGGAACTAGCAAGTACTTGGTTCAACAACGAAGTGCTTCCAACACAAGAACAAATAAAGAGATCAATAGTGCATGGCATATGCAAGGTTAAGCTATCAAAGTCACTACGATCCCTAAGTTCAAGAGTAGCACACCAAGATGTCCCACTACGCGAGTAGGCAAGTCCAACAAGAGTGAAGGTATGTGGTGTGGAAAATTCACTCTTGTGATAGAGCCAAGTATCAATACAAATCAAAAAGCTTATGTCTCCAAAGGAGACAACAAGTTCTTGGCTCCATAGTGACAAGCACTCACAAACATAGCAAGCAAAGAGACCAATAGGACATGGAATATTCAAGATTAAGCAATCAAAGTTCCTATGGCCCCTAAACTCATGATCAACATACCAAACCTTCAATGCAATATTTTCAAAATGTGGCACAATGGTTTTGGCATGCTCAATTCTCAAAGTGTGGTTAACATGTGGAATGGGATAGACAAAGTAAGTCAATTCACAATTAGAATCAATTACCCCACTCCCCTTCTTAAGAGCTCTCATACTCACACTAAGAGATTCCTCCTCACCTCCAATCTCATCCTCGAGACAACCCTCCTCACAAGGTAAGCTCTCAAGGAAGGCATTGTTAATGGCTTCTTCATCATCATAACCCAAACCAACAAGAGTAGGGTCACTAGAAGAATCATCTACCTCACTCGAAACTTCAAATAAAGAGTTGTCTATGGGATCAAATCCCTCACACCACGGAGGTTCTATTTCATCCTCAACTCTAGCCCGATACAAATCGTCTTCACAATTAAAGATGCCCCCTCGCAACGGGAATATAAAAGCATGCACCTCAATTTCATAGTCAAACAAAGGATTCGTATCGAGACTAGGTTCTTCGCTCTCGCTTGAGGAGTCATCATAGACAACCTTGTCCAATTCATGCAATTTGGACTCCTCAAGGTCACTCTCACCCTTACTACGACACACAAGGCCACCAAAATCAATTATACCAACAAGGGTAGAGTCACATAACTCATCTTCCCCTTTATCAAATATGGGTGGGGTGTCATAACAAGGTTCACAAGCAAGGTCAACTAACACATTTTCACTAGAGAGAGGTTCTTTGAATACCGGGCTCACATCATGATGTGGCGTTTCATTCCTCTCTACTAGGTCATACGTAAACACAAGTTGACCATTAGACTCTTCACTAGTTGCAAGGTCAATATAGGCATCACAAGCAACAACTAGCTTTGAGTCTCCACAAGACAAGGGACCAACATTTTCATGAGAAGGGACGGTAACACTTACATTTGAGTCGCTCCCGTGAGCACCCACATAGCTTGAAGTGTCGCATTCAATGCCTTCATCACGAAGTTCACAACGATGCTCTCCGTCCTCTTGTCTTCCTTCCAAGGCAAATGGTTGAGGCTCCACTAGCTCGCCTCCAAGAGTACCTACACATAAGCCAAAACAAATAGAAAGAGAAGAAGATAAATCTTGGTTAGAACAAAGGGTGTCCTCACTCTCACTCAAGATTCCCTCTCCCTTCACTTCTTTCATTTTTCGCTCAAGGCCAATTGTAGGTCCGGGTGATGCATCACTCTCAACTCGCAAGGGCATGACCATAAGATTGTTGGTTCCGGGCTCAAGTTTCATGGGCAACTTGGCCTTAGCGGCTTCCTTCAACTCCCTCATAGTCCTATAGTCATTACTTACTTGCTTGGGCGTCAAGGGCTTGAGTACATACTTCCTAGAACCATGCAAGACCGTGTAAGAGTTGGTCCTACCATCATGTACTACGCTCCGATCATATTGCCATGGCCTCCCAAACAAGAGATGGAAAGCTTGCATAGGAACCACATCGAACATTACCTTATCTCGGTAATTTCCAATGCCAAACTCAACCAAAGCTTGCTTCATCACCCTCAACTCTCCACACTCACTCAACCATTGTAACCGGTAGGGATGTGGATGTGTTATCGTAGGCAATTGCAATTGGGAAATCAAAGTTTCACTCACTATGTTTGCACAACTTCCCGAATCGATGATCATTGAGCACACTTGCCCCATCACTCGACACCTAGCATGGAAGAGATTCTCTCTTTGCACATGCTCCGACTCCGCAAGACTCATGGCACCCAAACTCCTCCGTACCACAAGTGTCGTTTTAAGCTCATCACCTTGCTCACCATTACCTTGGGGGAATGCCCCAGTTGTGGGGAGTGCCCACTTGTTGGGGATTGCCCAACGGTTGGGGAATGCCCAACATTTCATCACTAGTACCTCTTTCGGTACTCCTTTGGACACTCGGGGTCCATTTTCTTTCAAGGCTCTCAAGCCGTTGGTCTAAGGATCTCACCTCGGCCAATATGTAGGCCCAAGTACTTAACGAAACCTTAATGGTCTCGTCAACGTCTCCGGCCATGTACCTACAAAAAGTAAAAACAAGAGAAAGAGGTTAGAGTAAAAACCCTCACTCGCTCCCTCACCTTTGGAGTGTCACTCGGGTACACTCAATTTAGTGGGTTGTAGGATCACTCAAGCTTGATCTCAAAGGCTTCCTCGTAGTTGAACAACCACCTCAATAACCACTCAAGTCACAAGAACCAAATATTCTTCGGGGTGAGTGGAATTGATGGGACTCGATGGGCGAACGGCTTTATAAGTGAGCACTTGAGTCAAAAATGTACTACGAGTTTTCTTTGAGCTCTACTCTCCTTCTAGGCACGAGTATCCTATACGCACAAGGAATTAGCACTAATTGGGTAGAAGTGTTACCCTCAAAGTACTAACCGGAAGTGACGCGATCAAATGTTCAAAGATCGAATCGTCACTAAACAGGTTCGGAATTGGATGACTTTTGGTGGGTGATCTAGAAACTCACCATATTTAATGATGCTATGGGAGTTTTGGTGGTCGGAAACTGCTACGACAGCTTTGCGAACAATCTGCCCCAAAACAGGATTTTCTGGAAATGATTGTTGTTCGCTATAGCGTGGTTTGGCGCGCGATCGCGATGACTTAATTTGTGGAGTTGTCGCGATCGCGTGCAGCAATGCGCAATCGCGCAGGCTTGCGTTCCAGAACAAGAACCCCGACTGCAAACTCAGTTTTTGGCACACAAATCACCCCAATTCAACTTGTTGTTCAGTTCTAAGGCTTCCAAAGGGTGTTTTCAACGGAAGTAAACAAGTCCCAATGGTTTTATCAATCAAACAATGAACAAACAACTTGTTTCAAGAATTTAAAGTAAATTCTTCAAAAGTTTTCAAGAACTCCAAGATTCAAAAACTTCGATTTTCATTCCGCTACTCCAAATGATGATATGGGGATATCAAAATGACGGGAAAACTGTAAGGAACAATCCCCGATACCAAACAACCTAGAATTCACAACACAAAACAAGTTCTATCAAACTTTGTGAATTTTCAACTTTTGAGATTTGGTTTTCAAGATTTTGATTCACGACTTCAAATCGTGTTTCGAGGGTACCAAATCAACGGGAATATGATAACAAACAATCCCCAATAACAAACAACATCAAAATCGCAACAAACAACGATTTCTAGCAATTTTTTTGTGATTATCAAGTTTTTGAATTTTTTTGTTTTTCTTCTAATTTCAAGAACAAACAACACAATGATAACAACGATAAGAACAAGACCGAGGATTCGTAAGAACGAAGACTAGCCGTGCTCTGATACCAACTGATGCAATGGTAAAATAGGCGGAAGCGACAAACGATACGATAATGCGGAAGGTAAAACAAGATAGGCGATATCGATAACGATATCGAGATAAAAAGCAAGACGAGGCTTGAAACGTTTACCTAAGTAGCACCGAGGAACTTGTCTCGATACACCCCGTGTGAAGTCAAGGATCACCTATACTATGCAACTACCCTCAAGAGACACTCGGCTCTCGCAAATAGAATGATCAAAGAGGTTTCGATGTTCAACTTGGAATCCACCAAGTGAAATCATGCCCGCTCACGGGTTCATCATTGAAATTCACTCAAGAAAATATATCATTCTACATTCAAGGTTGGTTAATGCAATAAATGAAATGAGGGGTGTATTTATAACACCTCATTACAAGGTGTGCCTAGATTCTGGTCCGCTGGCACTCCACTGGTCTTCGCGATCGCGTGAAAGGAATAGCGATCGCGATGACACTTGAACTCTGAGGCACGCGATCGCGTGGAGCATGGCGCGAAGGCGCAGGCTTGACAAAAGCCCTTCGCGATCGCGTAGGTCTGCGCGCGATCGCGAAGAACAGATCTTCTTCGTCAGGCAGTGAGCTCTGAAGGTGCTCCCCTGTTTTGCTCTGTTTTGCTCCCCTGCTTCCAGCACTGTTTCCAGCCCTGCTTCCACTTTGATTGAGCTCCAATGTACTGTTGTCTTTAAGACATCCCCCGAGCTCATATCATCCATGCCGTTCCAGACCGAGTGTAAGTATCGATGTAATTTGGGCTGCATCAGATAGTCAGTCGGTTATATACATTGCAAAGAACCCTGTTTTCCACGAGCTCACTAAGCACATTGAATTGGACTGTCATTTTGTTCTGGGACAAGTTGCCTGATGGTCTTATCTCCCTTTCTTTTATTCCCAGCAAATCTCAGCTTGCTGATATGCTCACTAAGGCTCTTCCGGGTGTTACTCATCGCAACATACTTGGCAAGTTGGGGGTGGCCAACCACCCTCCAACTTGAGGGGGTGTTAGAATTAGCTAGTATTACTACTGTGCATAGGCTCACATTTTTTATATGTTTAGATTCTTTCTTATTTTCAGTTTAATTATTTGTATTGGGCCGTTGACCCACTATTGTATTGAATGGGCTGATATATAAAGCACAGTTGGGCTGATTTGAAGGCCCAGTCGGTCATATTTCCAATTCTCCCTTTCTCTCCCTTCCCCACTCTCTCTCAAACCCTAACTACACCAAAACTTCATCACCGGCGATCATGGAGTTTCACGTTTCTAACAATGTCGGCAGAGATATTTCCTATTCTTTAAAGAAAAAAACTTTGATTGCATAGAAAGTGTCCTGTTTAAATCGTTACACTGCACATGTTAATCATATCAATAAGAGTAAGCTATCCAGTAAATACAATTTATAAATAAGTCCAAAGAAAAAAAAGCGCAAGATAAAAATTTATATAAGATATGCCAGACGGAAAATGAAATTCAAATATGATTCTCTCTTTCCAACTGAAAAATGTGTAGTTGCAACCTCCAAACGCGGTAATTGTGGCGTTTGCAAGAGGATTTGAGGCCACTCTAAACAGGTTACTGAAGCTCTCTTTTACCGTGGGTATGTCCAAACAATGTATCATCCCAAAAACAAAAACCTTCTTGCCATCTCCCACTTGAATGGATGTACTAAGGTGCAGCAGCTCTCAGTGTGCTCTGATGTGCTTCCCCAAAAGAATATTTCTTCATTTCAAGGCTTCATAACAATTTTAAGGCTCTAGAGGTATTAAAAAAGACCAAGAAGAAGCCCTCTCTATTGAAGCCGATGATTAGAAATTTTTTTTAGTGTTTATTTACACTAGGAACATGCTACATTTTTCTGTTTATTTACACTGAAAAACTACAACCTCAACTTGTCATTTCCTTTTTTTTTTTGGCGTTTTGTCCTACTCTTGGGGATCCCAGGGCAAAAGGGTTCACGGTGCAGAGGATTTTCAATGAACTGGGTAAAAGCGCACATGGATAAGCACCTGGTGTTGACAGGAAAATCAAAGCTTTTCAAGTTTTATCAGGAGCAACATGAGAGACCTTGAAGAAAACTTCAGCCTTGCAATGGTGATGACTCAAGGTCCTTGATTCAATGAAAGCAAATAGCAGCTCCAACAGAGTATCCAGCTGTCAGCAGCCGTGCATGTATAATTCGAGTATCTTAAGGCTGAGACGGGAAATAAACATGAGATGTATTTTTCCAAGGCTGGTAATCAAATTTCTCACGACTGAGTAAAGAATCTCCTGTTTCAACAAAAGGGACATTATTAGCATGTTATGTACTTGACAATCACTTATCTAGTTATAACAAGGAAAAAGAAAAGAAAAACAAGATAAATAATGCAGGCTCCAATGAGTAGATGTATCTCTCTACCTGATAACTGTTAGAAGATGTGTTGATGGCATCCTCATATGTTGATTAGTGCAGAATGAACCTGGGTCTACATTTGCTGATCCTAGCTAAATATTTTATCAAAAACTTCATCAACTACAATGCAAGCAGTAACTCTTGCCAAATAGTTATCTCTTAACACCACGAATAGTATGTTACAAGATTGGCATGATAAGCCACCAGGAACAAGCCTTATATGGGCAGAGGTTGCCTTGATTCTAGGTATAACCGGTCAGTGGTAGGACAATATCAGAAGCAGTTTTAGACACGGCCTCCAAATCAGCCACTGCACATTTGAAGCAGTGCATGCTAATGTCTGATCTTTACGGTGGTAATGTTATCCTGGAGAATGTTATCTATCCTTGTTCCAAGGAAGGACCCTGTATTGGTGTACAGCATTTCCCAGAATGTTGGTCAGGGCCATCCCAACTCTGGCAGTACCTTAAGAAGAATGCCTTTCTGGTTTTGGTAAATTGATTACATGGCACTGCTCCCACAACGATAATCAAAAGGATAATGCCACCAATAATCTGAACAAGAACAAAAGCCATCCCTAAAGTGATGAAAGCGACTAGAATCTCTTACAATGATTTCGCATTCAACAACTTTTGCTATGAGCTTGATGGCAGAATGGCAGTCCCCACAGACCCGCAGGTTCTTCATTACTAGTATAGGATAATGCTACCAATAATCTGAACAAGAACAAAAGCCATCCCTAAAGTGATGAAAGCGACTAGAATCTCTTACAACGATTTTGCGTTCAACAACTTTTGCTATGAGCTTGATGGCAGAATGGCAGTCCCCACAGACCCGCAGGTTCTTCATTACTGTTATAGCACTACCATGTGTTGTAATTAATGCAAAGCAAATAGCAAGCCTCTCACTATGGTATGACAGCATAACTTCCTTCTGTTCATCCTCTACGTCATGCAATGCATATCGTTGATCAGGGATATAACCATACTCCTTCAACTTTTTCATCAACCACTCCAGCTTTTTATATATCTTATCACTTAGAGGATGTGAAGTATCACCAGAAAGAAATGTATGCCGGACACCCTTTTGATTAACCCAACTGCATCCTGGTTGTTTTATATTCCCTCTTCTTTTCATATTTCCTCTAATCCTTGCAACATCACTCCATCTACCAGAGAAAGCATAAGTGTTAGCTAATAAAACATAAGCAGCACCACAATTTGGGTCAAGACGAAAAACATTTTCTGCAGCTCTTTCAGCCAGTTCTAAGTTTAAATGCTCCCTGCAACCACTAAGTAAAGATAACCATATTGACATATTTGGTCTCATAGGCATGCTTTTCACCAGATCCTCTGCTTCTTTTAACTTCCCACTTCTGCAAAGTATATCTACCATACAACTGTAATGCTCAAGTGTGACTTCAATGGATGGGCTGTGGGAGACATAATGAAATAAGCGTCTCCCTTTCTCTAGCAAGCCAGAATGGCTACAGGCAGCAAGTAAACCAGTGAATGTCATATCATCCATATCAACCCTTGAACGTACCATCTTGGAAAACAATGTCAATGCCCAAATTCCACATCCATGTTGTGCACATCCAACGATGATCGAGTTCCATGAAACAGTGTTCTTATCAAGAATCTCGTTGAATACAGTGAGTCCATCATTTATATTTCCACATTTTGAATACAATACGATCAGTGAATTACCAACAAAGGCATCACTGTTCAATCCGAATTTGACTGCTACCCCATGAATCCCCCTGCCAAGATCAATAGACTCCAATGCACAGGATGAATTTAGGGCACTAGTGAAGGAAGACTGATTGGGAAATACACCAATTCTAATCATATCCCCAAACACTTTAAATGCTTCTTCGTGCCTACAGTTCAAGCCATACCCTGTCAAAAGGGATGTCCATACAACTACGTTTATGTGCAGCCTCTCGTTAAATACCTTGGAAGAATCATCCATGAGCATGCAATTAGCATAGAATGTGATTAGCGACGCAGTGACATATGTATCATACAGGTAACCAAGCTTCACAACACAAGCATGAATTTCACTACCTAGACCTAAATCCCTTGCATTAGCACAAGCTGTAATAACAGAAGCAAAAGTACTAGAAGTGGACTCAACACCGCAATCTAACATCTTCTTAAAAATGAATAGAGCCTCATCGCTCCTCCCGTGCTGATCAAGCCCATTAATAACCGACGTCCATGAAATCACATTCCTACAAGGCATCAGCTCGAACAACTTAACAGCCTCCTCGACTCTTCCATTCTCAAAATACCCAAAAATCATGGCATTCCAAGCAGCTACATCCCTTTCAGGCATCTCCATAAACAGACTCTCAGCCTCTTCAACCATTCCAAGCTTCAAGAACCCGTTGATCATCGTCGTGTAAGAAACGACATTTCTTTGAGTCATTTCCTGAAAGAGCCTCAAACCCATGTCAATATCACCACAATCTACACAACCTTTGATGATCAAGTTCCACATAACTGTATCTTTGACGGGCATTTTATCAAACAGGTCAAGTGCTTCATCCAACCGTAGATTCTGGGCATAGGCAGCTATCATTTTGGTGCATAAATAGATGTTTGGAGATGGGATTCTTTGAAAAAGGTCTTTAGCTTCAGCAATTCGTCGGTTCTTTAGGTGGTCAGAAAGAATGGAATAGCAAGTGGGAGTAGCTACTCTGAAGAATCTTGCTAAACTAATTAGACATGTGTATGATTTGGGTGCTCGGGACATAGCAAGGAATATGGACATGGTTGGGCATGAGCAGAATCCCTGTGGGAACTTGGGAAAAGTTCACCTACATGGATTTAACTGTTTTTAACGCCTTCAACCGTCGCCTTAAGATGGAAAAAAAGTTAATCCCGGTTCCCATTTTAAGTGTGTGAGTTTTACGAGTTCTTAGCGTTTTGCACCCTTAACGTATGCTATTTTTTATGATATGCACCCTATTCTATTTTTTTTAATGTTTTGCACCCTATCCTCTTCAGTTCTTTGCAAAATAATAAAACTATTCTTTTTCTAATTTCTCCACCAGGGCAAAACAAGAAATACAAATATATAAAATAAAACTTTTTTTTTGGGCGTAGGTAATTGGATTGAAGAAGCCCTTCCCGCCATCCATCATAGCAACGTGGGTAGGATTAGGTTTAAGCTATACGCATAAAAATAAAACTAAGGCAACATCTTTTGTATTTTACTGTAGTCAACTTTCAACACCAGTAAATCATCATGATGAAGGAGAAGCTAAAAGGAAAATTGAAGGAGGAGAAATCGAAAGGTAAGAAAGTCATGGTAAACCAAAATCAATTTATATGATCAATTTGTTGATAGGAATTGAATTGCCACAAACTTTTTCTTGTTTGCTAAAAGATACACACATAGGATGTAATCCATCATCTAATACTTTTTCTTGAATTCACGTTTGCCAACTCCACCCTTTGATTCCTACTGTGCTTCAACGAAAGCATCTGCATATAATCACTATTATTCAACACTTTAATCATTAGTGAAATTATGATGTTATTTGGTTAAAAACAAGAGACTTTACCTTGTGCCGGTTTATATATATGCATGAGATACAATTAACCATCCAATATTTTTATCTGAATTGTCAAACACCTTTAATTACTATTGTGCTTCACCAGCTGCATCTGCAGTGAAACAATTATTGATCATACTTTAACATTTAGTGAAATTATGTTATTATTTGATTAATAACAAGATTTTTTACCTTGTGTCTAGTTTATATTTTTTTTAGCCGTAGTTGCCAATTTTTATATGATTTTCTAGTACCAAAAGTAGTTGTTCAATTTGTTTGCTAATAATAATAATATGTTTGATTGTTACAGGCAAGGATAATGATCTTTTTACGGTTAAGATTCACCATGGAGGTGAATTTATGAATGTACCAGAAACTATTTACGTAGGAGGTAAGATAGATTTTATTAACAAGTGTGATCCACATAAATGGTCATTGCAAACTCTGGACTTGACTAGAACAAAAAAATTAGGATACAATAGTTTTCTTGGTTGGCACTTCAAACTGCCGATGACAGAAACAGGTAATGGTTATATCCAATGCTTAACTGATGAAGATTGTGATCTAATGGTAAAAACACTTCCCGTTAACAGAGTTGCTGAAGTATACATCACACATGCTGATAATGTTTCAAAAATACAAACCCAAGTGAGCTCCAATGCTAATAATTTTTGTGAGGGTAATAGGGTACAAATAGACTTGGAGGCATCTAAGGACGGTGGAGACTACCGTAATTCCAACTCTGCAAAGACAGGTATTAGTTTAGATGACTTTGATGTTGACAAAGAATCAGAGTATTTTGAAGGTGATGAATATCACATGAATGAAAGTGAAGAAGAATCGGATGGTGTGGAGATGGATCCCGACAGTAAATGGCTTGGTGTTTGGGATAGCACTGGAAGAGACATATAGTATAGCTGGCAGATGAAAGATAAAATTATCTGAAGAAAGCTTTGATATTCTCTAGGTGTGGGTGAGATTGTATAGTATACATTGAAATTGAATAGGAGCAAAATCTCCTTCTCTGGAACGTTGGCTTCAAGGAAAGACTAAGAAAGTGATACTGGTGTAGCTTTGGTCAAGAAGAACAAAGGTCTTTTCTTATTCACATACTTTTAACTGATTTTCATTTTTTATGCCATAGATTTTATTTTATATATTTGTATTTCCTGTTTTGCCCTGGTGGAGAAGTTAGAAAAAGAATAGTTTTATTATTTTGCAAAGAAATGAAGAGGATAGGGTGCAAAACATTAAAAAAAAAAATAGGATAGGGTGCATATCATAAAAAAGAGCATACGTTAAGGGTGCAAAACGCTAAGAACTCGAGTTTTACTGAATATGGAGTTTAAGAAAATAAAGAAATTTTTTAAATACGAGAATGCCCTCTTTTTTGAGACAGACTAAAAAGAAAATGTAGACAATTAAATTGAGATGACGGGATTAGAAACTTAATATAATGGGGCGAGTTAAAAGAAGAGTAAGAGCCCGTTTGGAGGAGCTTCTTATAAATAGCTTATAAACCATAAGTTGCTTATAAATCACTTTTGAGAAGTTAGTATTTTCAAACTTGTTATTTTTGGCTTATTTTAAACACATAAATACTTATAAACGCATAATTTTTTGAATTACCAAACACTCATCAATGAGCTTATAAGCACATATGTGCTTTTAAGCCACTTTTAAGTTTATCCAAAATGGGCTCTAATATACTAACTTGAATTTAAAAGGTTATATTTAATACAGTAAAAATTTATGCACCGGAAGTCTACACCAAACCAATGAATTCATATCATGTGTTTGAAATTATAGTTACTTAACCTAATAATAATTTTAATTCATATGTTTACATTATTAAATCACTTAGGGGTCGTTTGGTTGGGCACTTGGATAAGCTAATACCCACATTAAATTCAGCACTAATTAGTACATTGTTTGGTTGGTGATTGGATATTTGCATAAAACCTTGCATAAGTAATACATTATTTGGTTGGTGATTGGATATTTGCATAAAACCTTGCATAAGTAATACATTGTTTGGTTTGATTTTGTGCATCCTTCATAGTAATACATATATTAAATAATGAGGAAATCTATGTATTATTTTGTGCCGGATAGAAGGTGGAATAATAACGCGGGTATTAGCAATACGTGTATTAAAATTCTAAAATGACAAAACTAACCCTCATAAGGGTAGGATTATTTTTCTATAATTTGTTTTAACAATAAACAAGTATTTAAATTATACATTGTATATTAATTTGTGATATATCAGTTGATTCAACGACAAATAATACATGCATAACTAATACCCACAGAACTAATACCTGCATAACTAATACCCGCATTATTAATACCGACATAACTAATAACCTACATTACTAATATCCGTATAATAATACCTACATTATTAATACCCGCATAATTAATACCTACATTACTAATACATGCATAACTTCACTTCAAACCATACGACCCGTTAATGATGGTAGGTCATCATGGCTTGGTGTAAATACGGGTGGGTAGTTATTTACCATTTAATACTTCATCAGTTCTAATTTATAAATTATATAGAATGATAAAAAGAATACTTTTAAAGATGTGGTTTAAAATAAGATAAATATTTTTGGGATTATAAATCATCTCATTAAGATAAAGTCAGAAATTTGAAGTTAAATTGTTACAAAATTTTAAATTACGTCAGAATATTTTAACAGACTAATAAGATAAGCGTATCATTCTTTTTGGAACTGAGGGATTAGTAATTATAGGTAAAATGGAGCTTTACCATTTTAATAGGTGAAAACTTTGGGACAGCTTAAGGAAAGATTGTATTGGGGAAAAATCTACCATTAGTAAGCACTTAGCAATGAAACTATGACAACCCAACTAGGACTATCCTACATTGGAAAACATATGAGAGATACCGAGTATATAAATAAGCATATTGTCGACCTAAGTGACGACTTTTAAACCCGTGCAGGCCTAGGCCCAAAATAGACAATATCACTAGCGAGTTGGGCTGTTACAGATGGTATTAGAGCCACACCGTGTTAGCCTTGTCGGTGTGGATACAGTTCAACTGAGTTTGGACGAATCCCAAGAAGCCGTGGGGTTGGGAAGGGAAAAGAATTGATGAACAAAATTCGAGCCCACTGACTTCACAGTGTCTCTTTAAGGAACTAAATCCTCACAAGTACCCGAGGCTGCAAATTATTTTCTCTAAAGATTACAGATTTACCATCACCGGTGTAACGATACCTCAAACACCGGCGCACCGACGAATTACTTCACGACAACAAATATCACTTATGCAAACTTGTGCTTTCTAAAACAAGCAGAATGAATAGAAGATATTCAGTATTTTCGTAAGGAAAATCAACTGGAATTGACATGTATTTATAGCAAGAGGGTTGAGGTTGATAAAAAGGTTTAGCTCAAAAATTGGAACCTTTCAAATGACTGTTTAATTTACAGAAAATGGCTAGTAAAGTGGCTGTCTATAAAAATCGAGCTGGAATAGTTAAAATGGAAAAATTAAACGCAAAGGAAATTAAAATACCGTAAAATAGTCAGAAATATTAATATTTTTAATAATTTGATTTAATTGGTCCAAAAAATTAATTCTATTAATCATATCAATTTGAATGCGAATCTGAATTCGAAGCCAAAGCTGAGTCGAACGAGCAATGATGACGTGAGACTTTCGTTCTTCTCAATTTTTTTAAGAGTTAGTAGAAGTTCATCTCAACTTTTTTAAGAGTTAGTAGAAGTTCTTCTCTATTTAAGCCTAACAAAAGTCTCTTCCCTTTTCGATATGGGAAAAGTCCTTTTAAGAAACTTTTCATTTTTCCTCCATTTTCCATTCAAACCAATTCACTTTTCACCTCTAAAACCCAATAATCCCCCCACATGAATGGGGAATGACTATGTGACATGAACAAAATTGTGTAATTTTCAATAAGAATTAATTGCATTGGGATAAGTGAATTTTCCTTTGAACTTTTTCTGGTGAACATAAATCGGATGTACTCGGTCAATTGGCAGATTTGATATTTTAAACCGTCGAGCTTTGGTGTATACCTAGACAACGTATGTCACACAATTAGCCCTTAATCATCTTTGATTTTTCTTGTTGTGTTCGTTTCAGCCATGAACATCGCCTGGTTTCATAAGTGCGTAGACAATTGGCCTTACAAAATTCTCTTTGAGGCGGCTACCGCTCACCCTTACATAGGTAATTCATAAACGTGTAATTCCGTAGATATAAACTATTTGATAATTTACATATGAAACTTAGAAACCATTAAAAGACTTTAAAGCTTTATCCTTGGTAGTAAACATTGTTTCACCATGAAAATGGGCCAAAAATTTAATTTGACAATTTTGAACCGTCATTCACAACATTGTTTGAACTTCTTGAACCTAGATCTTGGGATCTCCAGTTTTCTAGGTAGAGTTACCGCCATGATGACTTGTCCTCCACCATAGTCTCATTCTCCTCGATGAATGCTCAACTACCTATCTAGTAGGTCCTTTGTAAGCGGCCCCGACGCATTATCACTTGACCTTACAAAGTTAATAGTATAAATTCCCTAGAGAGTAGTTGTCTAGAAGTTTTATGTCTTCATTGTTTGTGACGATTTTTTCTATTATACATAACGCTCTCAGCCTGTCCAATTGCCACTTGACAGTCACAATATATGCAAATGGTGTCAACATCTTAGGCCATAAAGGAATATCTTCGAAGAAATTTCGGAGCCATTCAGCTTCTTCACCGACCTTATCTAAAGTCATAAACTCAGCTTTCATTGTAGAGCCAATAATTAATGTTTGTTTGGATGACTTCCAAAACACCACTCTTGCACCAATATTGAAAATATATCAACTTGTGGATTGAGAATCAGTTGAATCGGTGATCCAATTTGCATCATAATATCCCTCAATAATCACAAGATATTTATTGTAGTGCAAAACAGAGTTTTGGGTATGTTGCAGATATCCCACAACTCGTTTCATTGCCATCTAATGATTTTGGCTTGGGTTACGCGTGTTTTGTCTTATTTTGCGTAGAGCACATGCTATATCAGGTTATGTATAATTCATGATGTACAATATGCATCCCAATATGCGAGCATAATCCAATTGAGACATACTTTGTCCTTTATTTTTTGTTAGTGCTAGGCTCATATCAATTGAAATCTTTGAAACTTCGAAGTCCAAGTACTTGAACGTGTCAAGAATATTTTTAATGTAATGAGAATGAGACAAAAACAAACCTTAAGGAGTCTTATGAATCTTAATACTCAATATTAAGTCGGCAATTCCTAAGTCTTTCATATCAAACTTGCTAGTCAGCATGCGCTTAGTAGCCTTTATATCGGCAATGCCATTGCTCATTATTTAGCCGAGGGTCTTTCAGAAACAGCCTCTCCACCTTCGTGAGGGTAAGGTCTGCGTATATCTCACCCTCCCCAGATCCCACGTATGGGATATACTGGGTATGTTGTTGTTGTTTCCATTGCTCATTATTAATATATTATTCACATATAAACAAACAATGACTATTTGGTTTGGAGTGTTCTTAATGTAAACATATTTATCGCATGCATTAATCTTAAAATCATTTGACAACATAGTATGGTCAAATTTTGTGTGTCATTATTTAGGTTCTTCTTTAAGTCCATACAGAGACTTAACACACCTTTTCATTTTCGGGAACCACAATCTTTTCGGGTTGTTCCTTGTAGATTTCTTCTTCCAGGTCTCAATTCAAGAAGACATTCTTAACATCTCTTTGATAGATTTCAAGGTATTAAGATCTGTATGTATGTAATCCTCGTTACTGGCGAGCATTTATCAGAGTAGTCAAGGCCTTCTTGTTGTCAATAAGCTTTGACAACAAATCTTTCCTTATACTTGTTAATAGAGCCATTATATTTAATTTTCCTTTTGAAAATCCATTTAGAACCTAACGGTTTGTTCTCGAGAGAAAGATCAACCAATTTCTAAGTATGGTTGTTCAAACTAGATTCTATCTTGAAGACATGACTTCTATAAATATTCGAGGCTCATTTTCCAATAAGAAAGTTACAAAATCTGATCCAAATGAAATAGATGTGCTTTGACGCTTGGTACGCCTTAGTTCTTCATTATTTAGTGCACTTTCTTTAGCTCTTTCCTGAGGCCGTTTGGATCCTTCGCCAATCGACTCGTATTTCCTTTTTATACGAAAAAATATCTTTGAAGAATTTAGTACTATCAGATTCTATTACCGTATTACTAAGAATGTCGACAGTTTCTAGTTGTTAAACCAGAAATCGATGTGCTTTACTATTGGTTGTATATCCAATGAAAACGCAATCAACCTTTTTCAGTCCTATAGGGTTTAGGGACTTGTACTTTTTCCAGAGGCCCCCACACTTTGAAATAATTTAATTTGGACTTTCTTCCTTTCCACTTTTCATATGGAATAGAAAGTGTTTTGCTATGGAGCACTCAATTGAGTATTCGGTTAGCCGTAACTGTAGAATCCCCCCACAAGTTCTGGTGTACACCTGAACATGTCATCAAGGCATTCACCATCTCTTTTAATGTTTGAGTTTTTCTTTCTGTAATTCCATTGGATTAGGGAGTGTATTGGGCAGTTTTTTGATAAATAATGTAATATTCAAAACACATTACTTCTGAAGGAGATTCGTATTCACCACCCCCATGACTTCTTATTATTTTGATCTTTTTGTCAAGTTGTGTGTCAACGTCATTTTTGTATCGCTTGAATGCATCATTTGCTTCAATTTTTTTATTAAGTAAGTAAACATATCAATATCGAGTGATGTCGTCAATAAATGTTATAAAATACTGTTTGACCACGAGATGGTGTTGACTTCATAATCATAAATATCTGTATGTATTAAGTCTCAAGGTTCAAAAATTCTTTCAATTGACTTGTAAGGATGTTTAGCATAATTTGACTCAACACATACTTGACATTTAGTGTTCTTCCATTCAGATTTAGGTAATATTTCCATTTTTCACACGGTTATATAATTGACATATCTAAAACATGAATGACATAAGTAAGTAAGAAGAATAAACAATTTTATTATTATCAAGAACTATTGCATTCAGTTTGAAAAGGCCGTCAGTAAGGTAACCTTTACTTACATACATTTCATTCTTACTTATTACAACCTTATCATATACAGCACACACTTAAACCCATTCTTAGCGAGAAGTACAATAGAAACTAAGTTCTTCCTTATTTTAGGAACATGAAGGACATTGCTTAGAGTCACCACCTTGCCTGAAGTCATTTTCAGAAATATCTTTTCATATCCTTCAATCTTGGCCTTTGTAAATTTTCCATGGATCGAGTCTCTTCGGGTCCTGCGGGAGCATATGAAGTAAATTCTTCTTTAACAACACAAACACGGAGGGTGGTCCAAAATTGATCCACCATTCATTGGGATTTTCGACCAAATTGCATTCAGAAATCATAGCATACAAATTAATGTCTTGAACTCCTCGGGAAGCATGTTCTCTTAAACCATGTTGCTTGAGATTTTTCCTTCTTTTTTTTTTGGTCCTTATCCTTGCCCTTGTCCTTCTTTGAGGCTCGACAATCTGCAGACTTATGTCCAGCTTTGCCACAGTTGTAGCAATTACCCTTATATTTTTTCCTATTTGGATAATTCTTTCCTCTAGAACATCGCTTTCTTATTTTCTGATTTAGAGTATGCTCAACAATATTTGATCCCGCTATTGTTGTAAACCCACGAACCTTCTTTTTCAGTAAACTTGTTATTCTCCTCAATCCTTAGACAATTAATTGGATCTTCAAGCGTCATTTCCTTGCGCTTGTTTTTCAAGTAATTCTCAAAGTATTTCCATAACTGAGACAGCTTTTCAATCATAGCTGCAATTTGAAACACTTCATTGATGACCAGACTTTTAATAAAAATTCGTAAGTAGCAACACAATAAATACTTTTAATAAAAGCATTAGTATGGATCATATCTTCAGCAAGGAGATCATAAATAATGACTTGAAGCTCTTGAACTTGGGACACAACAGACTTGCTGTCCCACCATCTTGTAGTCCAGAAATTTGGCAGCCACAAACTTCTTCGACCTAGCATCTACAGCCTTATACTTGAATAATGACTTGAAGCTCTTGGACTTGGGACACAACAGACTTGTTGTCCCACCATCTTGTAGTCCAGAAATTTGGCAGCCATAAACTTCTTCGACCTAGCATCTACAGCCTTATACTTCTTTTCAAGAGCATTTCACAGTTCCTTCGACATGCCAACGTTACTATAAATGTTGTACAAATCATCTTCCAACCCGTTAAGAATATAAATCTTACATAAGAAGTCAGAATGCTTCCAAGCTTCTACCACAAAAAAAGCGCACATCATCAGTTGCTTCTTCTGTCAGGAGAGGAACATCCACCAAAATGAACTTTTACAAATTAATAGAGGTTAAATATATGACATCCTTTGTTATGATCTCTTAAAGTCAATGCTAGAAAATTTTTTTGGCTTTTTTGCTGGTGGCTTAGCCGCTACAGGCGCAGGACTGCTTGGACGTGCAGCACCAGGAATTGTGGTAGGAGCAACATTGTTGTTAATTTCATTCCTCATTTCTGTCAAAAAACACATAACCAGAATAACAAACAGTAAAGCTTTTAATCTTCAAACCGAAAGATAACACAAGGTTTGTTAAATGGTGGAGTTTTAATTTTCAAATCGAATAACATTATAGAGAGTAGAGAACCACGAAGGTTGTAATCTCCAAAACGGGAGTAGGAGCCCGTTTGGAGGAGCTTCTTATAAATAGCTTATAAACCATAAGTTGCTTATAAATCACTTTTGAGAAGTTAGTATTTTCAAACTTGTTATTTTTGGCTTATTTTAAACACATAAATGCTTATAAACGCATAATTTTTTGAATTACCAAACACTCATCAATGAGCTTATAAGCACATATGTGCTTTTAAGCCACTTTTAAGTTTATCCAAAATGGGCTCTAATATACTAACTTGAATTTAAAAGGTTATATTTAATACAGTAAAAATTTATGCACCGGAAGTCTACACCAAACCAATGAATTCATATCATGTGTTTGAAATTATAGTTACTTAACCTAATAATAATTTTAATTCATATATTTACATTATTAAATCACTTAGGGGTCGTTTGGTTGGGCACTTGGATAAGCTAATACCCACATTAAATTCAGCACTAATTAGTACATTGTTTGGTTGGTGATTGGATATTTGCATAAAACCTTGCATAAGTAATACATTATTTGGTTGGTGATTGGATATTTGCATAAAACCTTGCATAAGTAATACATTGTTTGGTTTGATTTTGTGCATCCTTCATAGTAATACATATATTAAATAATGAGGAAATCTATGTATTATTTTGTGCCGGATAGAAGGTGGAATAATAACGCGGGTATTAGCAATACGTGTATTAAAATTCTAAAATGATAAAACTAACCCTCATAAGGGTAGGATTATTTTTCTATAATTTGTTTTAACAATAAACAAGTATTTAAATTATACATTGTATATTAATTTGTGATATATCAGTTGATTCAACGACAAATAATACATGCATAACTAATACCCACAGAACTAATACCTGCATAACAAATACCCGCATTATTAATACCGACATAACTAATAACCTACATTACTAATATCCGTATAATAATACCTACATTATTAATACCCGCATAATTAATACCTACATTACTAATACATGCATAACTTCACTTCAAACCATACGACCCGTTAATGATGGTAGGTCATCATGGCTTGGTGTAAATACGGGTGGGTAGTTATTTACCATTTAATACTTCATCAGTTCTAATTTATAAATTATATAGAATGATAAAAAGAATACTTTTAAAGATGTGGTTTAAAATAAGATAAATATTTTTGGGATTATAAATCATCTCATTAAGATAAAGTCAGAAATTTGAAGTTAAATTGTTACAAAATTTTAAATTACGTCAGAATATTTTAACAGACTAATAAGATAAGCGTATCATTCTTTTTGGAACTGAGGGATTAGTAATTATAGGTAAAATGGAGCTTTACCATTTTAATAGGTGAAAACTTTGGGACAGCTTAAGGAAAGATTGTATTGGGGAAAAATCTACCATTAGTAAGCACTTAGCAATGAAACTATGACAACCCAACTAGGACTATCCTACATTGGAAAACATATGAGAGATACCGAGTATATAAATAAGCATATTGTCGACCTAAGTGACGACTTTTAAACCCGTGCAGGCCTAGGCCCAAAATAGACAATATCACTAGCGAGTTGGGCTGTTACAGGTGGTATTAGAGCCACACCGTGTTAGCCTTGTCGGTGTGGATACAGTTCAACTGAGTTTGGACGAATCCCAAGAAGCCGTGGGGTTGGGAAGGGAAAAGAATTGATGAACAAAATTCGAGCCCACTGACTTCACAGTGTCTCTTTAAGGAACTAAATCCTCACAAGTACCCGAGGCTGCAAATTATTTTCTCTAAAGATTACAGATTTACCATCACCGGTGTAACGATACCTCAAACACCGGCGCACCGACGAATTACTTCACGACAACAAATATCACTTATGCAAACTTGTGCTTTCTAAAACAAGCAGAATGAATAGAAGATATTCAGTATTTTCGTAAGGAAAATCAACTGGAATTGACATGTATTTATAGCAAGAGGGTTGAGGTTGATAAAAAGGTTTAGCTCAAAAATTGGAACCTTTCAAATGACTGTTTAATTTACAGAAAATGGCTAGTAAAGTGGCTGTCTATAAAAATCGAGCTGGAATAGTTAAAATGGAAAAATTAAACGCAAAGGAAATTAAAATACCGTAAAAATAGTCAGAAATATTAATATTTTTAATAATTTGATTTAATTGGTCCAAAAAATTAATTCTATTAATCATATCAATTTGAATGCGAATCTGAATTCGAAGCCAAAGCTGAGTCGAACGAGCAATGATGACGTGAGACTTTCGTTCTTCTCAATTTTTTTAAGAGTTAGTAGAAGTTCATCTCAACTTTTTTAAGAGTTAGTAGAAGTTCTTCTCTATTTAAGCCTAACAAAAGTCTCTTCCCTTTTCGATATGGGAAAAGTCCTTTTAAGAAACTTTTCATTTTTCCTCCATTTTCCATTCAAACCAATTCACTTTTCACCTCTAAAACCCAATAATCCCCCCACATGAATGGGGAATGACTATGTGACATGAACAAAATTGTGTAATTTTCAATAAGAATTAATTGCATTGGGATAAGTGAATTTTCCTTTGAACTTTTTCTGGTGAACATAAATCGGATGTACTCGGTCAATTGGCAGATTTGATATTTTAAACCGTCGAGCTTTGGTGTATACCTAGACAACGTATGTCACACAATTAGCCCTTAATCATCTTTGATTTTTCTTGTTGTGTTCGTTTCAGCCATGAACATCGCCTGGTTTCATAAGTGCGTAGACAATTGGCCTTACAAAATTCTCTTTGAGGCGGCTACCGCTCACCCTTACATAGGTAATTCATAAACGTGTAATTCCGTAGATATAAACTATTTGATAATTTACATATGAAACTTAGAAACCATTAAAAGACTTTAAAGCTTTATCCTTGGTAGTAAACATTGTTTCACCATGAAAATGGGCCAAAAATTTAATTTGACAATTTTGAACCGTCATTCACAACATTGTTTGAACTTCTTGAACCTAGATCTTGGGATCTCCAGTTTTCTAGGTAGAGTTACCGCCATGATGACTTGTCCTCCACCATAGTCTCATTCTCCTCGATGAATGCTCAACTACCTATCTAGTAGGTCCTTTGTAAGCGGCCCCGACGCATTATCACTTGACCTTACAAAGTTAATAGTATAAATTCCCTAGAGAGTAGTTGTCTAGAAGTTTTATGTCTTCATTGTTTGTGACGATTTTTTCTATTATACATAACGCTCTCAGCCTGTCCAATTGCCACTTGACAGTCACAATATATGCAAATGGTGTCAACATCTTAGGCCATAAAGGAATATCTTCGAAGAAATTTCGGAGCCATTCAGCTTCTTCACCGACCTTATCTAAAGTCATAAACTCAGCTTTCATTGTAGAGCCAATAATTAATGTTTGTTTGGATGACTTCCAAAACACCACTCTTGCACCAATATTGAAAATATATCAACTTGTGGATTGAGAATCAGTTGAATCGGTGATCCAATTTGCATCATAATATTCCTCAATAATCACAAGATATTTATTGTAGTGCAAAACAGAGTTTTGGGTATGTTGCAGATATCCCACAACTCGTTTCATTGCCATCTAATGATTTTGGCTTGGGTTACGCGTGTTTTGTCTTATTTTGCGTAGAGCACATGCTATATCAGGTTATGTATAATTCATGATGTACAATATGCATCCCAATATGCGAGCATAATCCAATTGAGACATACTTTGTCCTTTATTTTTTGTTAGTGCTAGGCTCATATCAATTGAAATCTTTGAAACTTCGAAGTCCAAGTACTTGAACGTGTCAAGAATATTTTTAATGTAATGAGAATGAGACAAAACCAAACCTTAAGGAGTCTTATGAATCTTAATACTCAATATTAAGTCGGCAATTCCTAAGTCTTTCATATCAAACTTGCTAGTCAGCATGCGCTTAGTAGCCTTTATATCGGCAATGCCATTGCTCATTATTTAGCCGAGGGTCTTTCAGAAACAGCCTCTCCACCTTCGTGAGGGTAAGGTCTGCGTATATCTCACCCTCCCCAGATCCCACGTATGGGATATACTGGGTATGTTGTTGTTGTTTCCATTGCTCATTATTAATATATTATCCACATATAAACAAACAATGACTATTTGGTTTGGAGTGTTCTTAATGTAAACATATTTATCGCATGCATTAATCTTAAAATCATTTGACAACATAGTATGGTCAAATTTTGTGTGTCATTATTTAGGTGCTTCTTTAAGTCCATACAGAGACTTAACACACCTTTTCATTTTCGGGAACCACAATCTTTTCGGGTTGTTCCTTGTAGATTTCTTCTTCCAGGTCTCAATTCAAGAAGACATTCTTAACATCTCTTTGATAGATTTCAAGGTATTAAGATCTGTATGTATGTAATCCTCGTTACTGGCGAGCATTTATCAGAGTAGTCAAGGCCTTCTTGTTGTCAATAAGCTTTGACAACAAATCTTTCCTTATACTTGTTAATAGAGCCATTATATTTAATTTTCCTTTTGAAAATCCATTTAGAACCTAACGGTTTGTTCTCGAGAGAAAGATCAACCAATTTCTAAGTATGGTTGTTCAAACTAGATTCTATCTTGAAGACATGACTTCTATAAATATTCGAGGCTCATTTTCCAATAAGAAAGTTACAAAATCTGATCCAAATGAAATAGATGTGCTTTGACGCTTGGTACGCCTTAGTTCTTCATTATTTAGTGCACTTTCTTTAGCTCTTTCCTGAGGCCGTTTGGATCCTTCGCCAATCGACTCGTATTTCCTTTTTATACGAAAAAATATCTTTGAAGAATTTAGTACTATCAGATTCTATTACCGTATTACTAAGAATGTCGACAGTTTCTAGTTGTTAAACCAGAAATCGATGTGCTTTACTATTGGTTGTATATCCAATGAAAACGCAATCAACCTTTTTCAGTCCTATCTTTACCCTTTTGGGTTTAGGGACTTGTACTTTTTCCAGACGCCCCCACACTTTGAAATAATTTAATTTGGACTTTCTTCCTTTCCACTTTTCATATGGAATAGAAAGTGTTTTGCTATGGAGCACTCAATTGAGTATTCGGTTAGCCGTAACTGTAGAATCCCCCCACAAGTTCTGGTGTACACCTAAACATGTCATCAAGGCATTCACCATCTCTTTTAATGTTTGAGTTTTTCTTTCTGTAATTCCATTGGATTAGGGAGTGTATTGGGCAGTTTTTTGATAAATAATGTAATATTCAAAACACATTACTTCTGAAGGAGATTCGTATTCACCACCCCCATGACTTCTTATTATTTTGATCTTTTTGTCAAGTTGTGTGTCAACGTCATTTTTGTATCGCTTGAATGCATCATTTGCTTCAATTTTATTATTAAGTAAGTAAACATATCAATATCGAGTGATGTCGTCAATAAATGTTATAAAATACTGTTTGACCACGAGATGGTGTTGACTTCATAATCATAAATATCTGTATGTATTAAGTCTCAAGGTTCAAAAATTCTTTCAATTGACTTGTAAGGATGTTTAGCATAATTTGACTCAACACATACTTGACATTTAGTGTTCTTCCATTCAGATTTAGGCAATATTTCCATTTTTCACACGGTTATATAATTGACATATCTAAAACATGAATGACATAAGTAAGTAAGAAGAATAAACAATTTTATTATTATCAAGAACTATTGCATTCAGTTTGAAAAGGCCGTCAGTAAGGTAACCTTTACCTACATACATTTCATTCTTACTTATTACAACCTTATCATATACAGCACACACTTAAACCCATTCTTAGCGAGAAGTACAATAGAAACTAAGTTCTTCTTTATTTTAGGAACATGAAGGACATTGCTTAGAGTCACCACCTTGCCTGAAGTCATTTTCAGAAATATCTTTTCATATCCTTCAATCTTGGCCTTTGTAAATTTTCCATGGATCGAGTCTCTTCGGGTCCTGCGGGAGCATATGAAGTAAATGCTTATTTAACAACACAAACACGGAGGGTGGTCCAAAATTGATCCACCATTCATTGGGATTTTCGACCAAATTGCATTCAGAAATCATAGCATACAAATTAATGTCTTGAACTCCTCGGGAAGCATGTTCTCTTAAACCATGTTGCTTGAGATTTTTCCTTCTTTTTTTTTTGGTCCTTATCCTTGCCCTTGTCCTTCTTTGAGGCTCGACAATCTGCAGACTTATGTCCAGCTTTGCCACAGTTGTAGCAATTACCCTTATATTTTTTCCTATTTGGATAATTCTTTCCTCTAGAACATCGCTTTCTTATTTTCTGATTTAGAGTATGCTCAACAATATTTGATCCCGCTATTGTTGTAAACCCACGAACCTACTTTTTCAGTAAACTTGTTATTCTCCTCAATCCTTAGACAATTAATTGGATCTTCAAGCGTCATTTCCTTGCGCTTGTTTTTCAAGTAATTCTCAAAGTATTTCCATAACTGAGACAGCTTTTCAATCATAGCTGCAATTTGAAACACTTCATTGATGACCAGACTTTTAATAAAAATTCGTAAGTAGCAACACAATAAATACTTTTAATAAAAGCATTAGTATGGATCATATCTTCAGCAAGGAGATCATAAATAATGACTTGAAGCTCTTGAACTTGGGACACAACAGACTTGCTGTCCCACCATCTTGTAGTCCAGAAATTTGGCAGCCACAAACTTCTTCGACCTAGCATCTACAGCCTTATACTTGAATAATGACTTGAAGCTCTTGGACTTGGGACACAACAGACTTGTTGTCCCACCATCTTGTAGTCCAGAAATTTGGCAGCCATAAACTTCTTCGACCTAGCATCTACAGCCTTATACTTCTTTTCAAGAGCATTTCACAGTTCCTTCGACATGCCAACGTTACTATAAATGTTGTACAAATCATCTTCCAACCCGTTAAGAATATAAATCTTACATAAGAAGTCAGAATGCTTCCAAGCTTCTACCACAAAAAAAGCGCACATCATCAGTTGCTTCTTCTGTCAGGAGAGGAACATCCACCAAAATAAACTTTTACAAATTAATAGAGGTTAAATATATGACATCCTTTGTTATGATCTCTTAAAGTCAATGCTAGAAAATTTTTTTGGCCTTTTTGCTGGTGGCTTAGCCGCTACAGGCGCAGGACTGCTTGGACGTGCAGCACCAGGAATTGTGGTAGGAGCAACATTGTTGTTAATTTCATTCCTCATTTCTGTCAAAAAACACATAACCAGAATAACAAACAGTAAAGCTTTTAATCTTCAAACCGAAAGATAACACAAGGTTTGTTAAATGGTGGAGTTTTAATTTTCAAATCGAATAACATTATAGAGAGTAGAGAACCACGAAGGTTGTAATCTCCAAAACGGGAGTAGAAAATCATGAAGGTTTTAATCTCCAAAGCAGATCAATATTCTGAAATCAGAAATTAAGTTCCTTAAGCTTAAGCTATTATAAAAATAGTATACAAATAATAATCTGAAAAGAAAGAATGGAGAAGAAAATATCAATGAATAAAATTCGAGTCCATTGACTTCAAAATGTCTGCTTAAGGAACTTAGCCCCCTCTTCCAAGTATCCGAGGTTGTAAATTATTTTCTTCCAGAAATGAAATAATTTGCCATCACCGATGGAGAGATACCTCAAATACCGGTGTACTAGCGAATTACTAGACGACAAAATGACACTTATGCAAACTTGTGCTTTGTAAAATAATACAGGATGAAGAGAAGATATTCAAAATTTTCGTAAGAAAAATCTGCTGGAATTGGCAGGTATTTTATAGCTAAATGATTGAGGTTGATGAAAATGTACACCTCTAAAGCTGTAGCTTTTCATTTGGTTGTTCTCAAAAACAGGTAGCAAACTGGGTTTTTGTAAAAAGCGAGCTAGAATAATTAAAATATGAAAATTAAATAAAAAAGAAATTAAAATACCGTTACAAAAATGCCCAGAAATATTAATATTTTAAATAACTTAGTGTTATTGGTCCAAAAAAATAATTCAATGAATCATATCAACTGTCGAATCTTTCGAATTCAAAGCCGAGCCGAGCAACAATGACGCAAGGCTTCACGTTTTCTCAACCCTTTTAAGAGTTACTAGAAGATTTCTCTATTTAAACACAACAAAAGTCTTCTTTTCTTTTATTTTAAGAGAGTTTTTATTTTCACTACATTTTTCATTCACACTATTTCACCTTCTACCTGCAAAAAGCAAACATGATATTGTTCTCTATTTAATTATCTCAGTTATTTACTGACAATTTTTTTTTTTGTCTTGAGGGATTCCTCATGCTTCTCAATAAAAGTAGGTTTTTCTTCTGTTAGAATTTGTTTTTTCAAGGATATTAACTCAAACTTTAGGTATCTTAAATTATACTTTATGACAATTTCAATTTAAAACACTAGAAAATGATTAGTATTTTATTATACTAGAAACTTTCTCAGGTATTTGAAATCCTAACTATTTTAACCGACTTTAGACTTAACTATGCTCATGTGGTTTGAACCCTCCACGTAAACTGTGGAAGCATATTAGAGACGATCAATGGGAATGGTTCACTACCATGGTAACAACATCATAGCAGTTTCATCATTCCCTTAATGAAGAGAAAATAATAGAACATTTCAATTATGACAGTCGTTTATGTTTAAATGTTTCCTACTCTACATAGAAAAAGGATTTAGGGCGGGTGTAATTTATGCCCACACAGTTAGTCCCCCCACTTGCTGGGTACTGTTGCAAGTGCTCGGGAAGCCAAGTGATGTTCCAGCATATCTTTGGGATCTTTGCTTAGCCTTGACAGGCTGATCAACAACATGGCTCGTCGATGATTAAAAAGAGTACGCTTTGAGAGATGCTTCGTAAAAAACGTCACAAGGAAAATAAAACTGGGAAAAAATCTTGTTAAGGGAAAAAGAATACAAGGTGTATTTTACTTCCCAGATGAATAAATTACTTGATATCTTTGAAATGAAGCATTCCAATCTTGTAAGGAAGTTTCTCGAATGTTGCGGTTGGCTTTTGCCTTGCATTTTGCTTTCCTTGTGCTGCCGTTGTGAATAATTGTGCTTACATATGTATCTTTTTGCTCTTGCAGGAGTTGATCTGCAATTCTAAAGCTGTAAGCCATGTCTTCGCCCTCAGGAATTGGAGGTTCTCGCTAAAATGAGTGTTGTTCTGTAGGCTACCATTGACGGTGTGCACCTGTTGGCCGCGACGACGGGATGGGTATGGGAGGAGAGTATGTTGGGACTGAAGTCACACATGCCTAAGTGGACCTAGTAGGAGAGCACCAGGGCTTGCATTCGCTACTGATTAGGTCGAGAGGTGCCGTTAAAAAAGATGACCTCCACTAGGGAGGCCATGACGCTGGAGATCCTCCTAAAGATTGGTTGAGGAGCAAGGCGATGCACCTAAAGGCGCTCGAGGAAGGAAACCCCGATTCTCTAAAAGAGGTATGGGATTTTTTCACAAACGATGGGCGCGAGTGATGATATCTTAGCCTCAGACTCAGTCCCCTAGGTTTGGTTGCCCTAGCTGCCTCTCCTAGCTTTAGCCAATTCTTCTAGTTATCCCTATACCTGATTCTCTCCTTTTAAAATCTGTAGCCTTTGGGATTTTACTATGATGAAATAAACAATCTTTTATTGATTTTTTGAGTTCTTTTATGTTGTTCCCTTAGAAAGTTTGTGGCTTATCCTAAAGCTTTATGACATCTGTTATTGGAATAAGCGTACACTCGCAAAGAATGTTTTTGCGCCTGGAGAGAGCGTCTTTGCGATCGCGGAGAGCCTTTTTTGCACATGTGGTAGGCGTCTTTGCACCCGTAGAACACGTCTTTTATTCTTCTATTGAGGACATTTTTGCGCCCGTGGAGGACGTCTTTATTTTATTTTGTCTAATGACGACACGCTTTGCACCCATTGAGGGCGTCTTTATTTGAATAATGAAGACGTGCTTTGTGCCTATTGAAGGCATCTTTGTTTGTTTTGATGAAGACATAATTTGCATCCATGGAGGACATCTTAGATGTGTCTGATGTGGGCGTAATGTGCACCATGGAGGATGCCTTAGAAAGGCATCGCATGCGCCCGTGAAAGGATGAATTTAGTCTGACTTAATCAAGACATTTTTTTACCCATAGAGGGTATCTTTGCATATGTCTTTTCGGCAATGTGTAGGTGAACGTCCCACCCTCACATATGTGCTAGTTGAATTTACGATTTCAACATACGTTATAGCCTGGGGTTTTAGCTAGAGCTTATCTAGTTAGTCGTGTTAATGACTTCAACCTACGGTATGGCCTTGGACTAATTAGCAAGGATTTGACTAATCGTTGAACCGTCTATGATTGAAATAGCAGTTTCCATTGAATTGATCGTTTAAATGCACGATGTGGCCCGGAGGCGAGTCACGATACTAACTTGATTGAATTGGCAATTTAAATATACGTAACTAGGACGTTGGGTCCGAAAATAGGGATGGTCGGTCCGAAAATGAGGACGCTCAATCCTAAAACAATAAAGTTCTAGAAAAATAAGCTGAGGGACGAGATGTTCTGTATTGCACTAAGGGACAAGATGTCCTACACTGTGCTAAGGGACGAGATGTCCTAGATTGTGCTAAGGGACGAGATGTCCTAGATTGAGCTGATGAACGAGATGTAGATTGAGCTAACAGGCGAGATGTTCGAAACTATTAGTTATCTGGCCTATTTGTCGGAGCAACATGTGCACAAACCGCAAGAACTTGTCGTAGCGTTTGATGAATATTTCCGTATTGCTTCCTATTCAGGGCCAATAATAGCCTTCCCTGATTAGCTTGTAGGCACATCTTCCTCTCGAATGATTTCCGCCGTGTCCTTCATGGACTTCTCTCATGTGTGGGAAAAAATACGCCACCTAAGATTACAGGGATACGAGTCCAATTAGAGAGACTAGACTTAGCTTACAAGTCACCGAGCATAGAGGATACACGCCTGCTCTTCAAGCCACGACCGCTTAGCCAGTACAGGTCATAGGATGCAAGGTATACATCCCGCCGCCTTAGGGTTAACAGTCTCCAAGTTAAGATTTTGAATATACCACCGCCTTGAGTAAACAGGCCCACGACCTTATTAGTCTTTATATTTTACTGTGTGGACAAAAATATACCACCTATTATTACGGAGATACGAGTCCAACTGGCGAGAGTAGACTTATCCTACAAGTCACCGGGCACAAAGGATACGCGTCTGTTCTACGAGTTACCACTGTTCATGCAGTACGGGCGTAGAATGCAAGGCATACATCCTGCTGCGTTAGTGTTACAGTCTCCTAGTTAGGGTTTCATATATACCACCGCCTTGAATTTATAGGCCCATGAGCCTTATTAGTTTTTTTATTTTACCATAAATAGGACTGGGTATCCACTACTACAAATACCTTTCCTTACATTGTATTGTATATGAAGTGATTCACCACTGAAATCAACAATTCTCAAGGAATAAAACTCTTTACTTTCTTGTCTATTATTTTTCTCTCTATTTACTTACTTTTCATCATATTTTACTGTATTGCTTGTGATCCCTTCATAAATTTAAGTGTTTAACCTAGACGTACAAATTTCTGTATTGCTTGTGATCCCTTCATAAATTTAAGTGTTTAACCTAGACGAATAAATTTAGGCATAAACAGTTTGGCGCCCACCGTGGGGCCTAGGCAATTGTAGGTATTCTACGAGGAAAAAGTGCAGCCATGTCAGACGACAACGACAACACCCCCTAGTACACTTTTGGCACATTAGCCGAGTCTGCACAGGAACCTGGCGATCCCACCGTGCAACAAAAGAATCCCACTAAGGAGCCAATCTATGTGCCCAGCGACGGTGAATGCGATCAATTACGTGAAGGTAATTCTGATCTCAAAGGTTTCTTTGTTAATCTCCTCAAAATCCAGTCGGAACGGGCAGAGCAGAACTCGATCAACATGATCGAGGGCATATCTCAAAAGTTAGGAACAGTGTTCGCTGGATTGTCTCAGAGGCTAGCATCCCCACGAGGACCAGCGCCCATGAATGATACACCAGCGTCCGCTCCTAATTATAGATTCAATATAGACGCCGCTTCATGAGGCTTAACGACAGTCAATAATCAAGACCTCAAAGGAACATCTGTCATTCAAGACATCCTAAAGGAAATAAAGGTCATCCATGATAGGATCGGTAACGTACCGGGTGCACCACCTTAGGTTACCACTGTGATGAGCAAAAGTTTTATAAGCATACATATAAAGCAAGTGCTGTACTGATCCGTGTACCAATGCATTTTTGCTTTCCAGATAACTTGAAATACGAAGGGACAACATCCGGACGAGCATATTGCTGTGTACTATACAGTCATCAAAAGTAACGAAGTCTCAGAGAAAGAAATCCAGTCTGCTCTGTTGAAGAGGTTTGGCTCGACCTTGACTAAGGGTGCCTTTGCTTGGTATTCTCAACTACCGATGGGCTCCATCGAGTCATTTACCCAGATGCAAGATATGTTCAAGAAAGCTTACTCTGGCGCCCGTAAACAGGAGAAGCGCATGGAGGATATCTTTGAGATTCGGCAGCGACGACCTATTGAAAGACTATCTCGAAAGGTTTCAGGGGGAAGGCATGGAGCTTTCTCCAGTTGCTGGCTACCATGGAATTGTAGTGGATTCTAACTCAACATCCTGTGTCGACATGGAGCGCTTTACATTAAAGATACATTGAGAAATTGTGCTTGGAGCTCGAGCTTTCCTCAGCCCCTGTTGTGGAAACGCACCCAATTGTTGAAGACGTCCCCCGTCAAGGGCTTAAGTGGGGATATGCAAAAGAGTCAAGAACTGGAGACAAGGGAAAGCGAAGCAAGAGAGATTATAGGGATGACTTCCCAAAGTCAGCTGAAAAGTGAGAGGATAGCAGAAAGGTTCTGACGCCACCTCACAAGGGATCACTCAACACAGATTGGGTGCCCAATATGTTTGAGGAGTTGAGATTGTGTGTCAATGCCGTGGAGTTCGTAGGGGATCATATGAAGGATGGTTTAGTGCGGTGGCCCAGCAATATGAGGACTGAACCTGGTAGAAGAAACAAAAACCTAAATTGCAAGTTTTTGTAGGGATCATGGGCATGAGACCGCCACTTGTAGAACCTTGATATTGGAAGTGATGAACCTGCTCGATAAAGGTCAATTAAAGGACCTATTTACTGAAAGAGGAAAGGAAACCTATGCTAATAGCATAGTCTCAGATAGACCCCCGGATCTGCTAGAGCCTAAGAGGTCCATCAATGTAATAGTTGGCGGGCCGACATTGCATGGAGACCCAAAGGACGGTAAGGCATTACACAAGGGGGACCACGACAGTGAAGAGGTCTTATTCAGTGACAAGGAAAGCACTAGCTGCAGCACTCTTACCAAGATGCTTTGATTATAATGCTCCAGATAGAGGATACGGACATCAAGCGCGTCCTAGTCGACGCCGGCAGCACTGTGAACCTAATTAAATAGGACACCCTACAGGCGATGATAGTTCAAGACAAAATAATTCAGTGTGTTTACACGCGGACAGGCTTTAACAACTCCTATGAAAAGTCTGTCGGAGAAATCAGCCTCGCTACACACATTCCGGGGGCGGATTATGTTTCTTCTTTTCATGTTATAAAAAATGGCGTTCCATACAATGCAATCATAGGATGGTCGTAGATTCAACAGGTCAAGGCAGTGCCTTCTACTTGGCATCAAAAACTCAAATACCCCCACCAAGTGGGGATATACGAAATCAATGGTGATCAAGAGGCGGAAAGGGAGTGCTACACCGCAGCGGTCCTAGGAGCATCTGACCCCGAAAAGGCACCGAAGGCTGACTTCCCTGAAATCGACAAAGACCCCAAAACCTCAATCAATTGAGATTACGGTTCTGATCGTTCAGTTGATTGTTGTGTCTTCTGGGGGGGGAGAAGGAATAGGGCATCTGGAAGTATATTTCTTTTCGGCACTTACTTTTATCTAGTTCCTAGTTTTTTTAAATTTTAATCACAGTATTTTCATACTCATCAGTCATGTTATGGGTCTTCACCTACAACAATTTAGGCCTTGCACCCTTATTCATTAATAAAACTACCATTTTACTTAGTCAGTTTTAAAATTATAATTTAGTTCCATCTACGATCCAACTATTCATAGCCCCGGCCAAACTCAAGTTAAACTACTCACTTGGAGTTAGACCACGTCTAACTCAACCACCAGGCATTATTCGTAAGTTGAACTTATCAATTCAATAAATTTTCACCTACATGTCGGTGGGGACACCCGCCGCCATAGTGCCAGAATGTCTTAAAATACTCGAGTAAACAAGCAAAAAAAGTTCCATATCGGAACGCAAAATTGCACCATTTTCACACAGGCTGAAGTCGTTCAATTATGGGCACAAAACAGCCGTCTATCTCGGACACAACGTAAGCCGCCAAACACTGCCGCACGCAACATATATAATTACTTAAGCAGGCTCACAGACAAACGTTCTAAACATTAGAACAAACAGGTCGTCCAAAAGACGCTTAACCTTTAAGCGCACACGCTCATGAGGACTTAATTTAACAAAGACATTACTTAATTGTTTATGGTGGAAACTATAATCATCACAAACAAATTAACAAGTAATTCAAGTTAAAAGCCTCAAAACAGGCCCAAAATCATATCATTACGCCCGAAAAACATGGGCAATTGTTCAAAACAAAGATGCAAAAAATATATTAAGCATCAATAGGGGATTTATAATCCTCTCTCGGGGGGACTCCCTTCGGCAACAACACTCCGCGAAGGTCATGCTTCACTAGTTGCAGGTTCCCCAGCAAAACGCTTCATCTCCTTTCTTGCCACTAGCCTCTTCAGAACATTCTTCAAGGTCAGACCCTATCTTAGCATCTACTAGGGCCACAAGCTTGGTCAACGAAGCAATCTCAGCCTCAAGGTCCACACTAGGGTCATCACGAACTCAAAGAAAGGTGGCGAGGGCAGCTGAAATGTTAGCATAATCCACTTCAGCTATGCGACGAGCATTCAAGGCATTCATTTATTCATCCATGAGATGAGCGTCTTTGAAAAATTTGTGCGCGAGTCCTCTCCGGGATGCAACTTTACTTTTCAACCTATCGTTCTCATCTTGAAGGAAAGCAGAAAGGCCCCTGGCATCATGGACACCCTTTTCAGCAGCTTCAATCCTCTCATCCACCCTAGACAGCTTTTGTTGGAGTGCCTCCATAACAGCTTCTAGGTGGGCTACATTCTTAAGCTGAAGCTATTCGGCAAGTTTAGCCTCTATAAGAGAAGACTGGAGGGCCTCCACGGTCTGTTTGCGCTTGCAGATCTCATTGCTCAAGGCCTCATCAAGATTCTCGCCTCTCAGAGATTCCTGCTGATAAGTTCTGCGCGTAGTGTAGAGCTCCTATCTCAGCAGTTCAGCTTCCTCTACAAAGGGCTGTAGGCTGGCAACTTGCCTCAGAAAGGCCTCATTCTCCTTCCTCAGGTTCTTATTGAGCCTCCTTGACAGAGTATTTCATGGTAAACCATAAACCCCTGGACAAACGCCGAAGAAGATATTCAGCAGAGGGAGAGTAAGGACTTTACTCGCAAGATGTTGAAAAACAAAAAAAAAGGAAATAAACCCGAAGAGAGCAACCAGCAGCGGCCTCGAGCAGTTTCTGACGAGTATACCCAGCAAGATATCTTTGTTTATTGGGGCCGATCAACTCGGTGGAGTGGTCTGTCACAACCCTCGGTGTCTTGAACATGTTAACTCTCGCAACAATGGGAATAACAACCTCACGAGCGCCATCTGCATCCGTTGCCACCTCCTTACCAGGACGGCGTTGAAAGGAGTCAGTCTGCTCGGAGGCTGGAATCATAACAGCAGGCTCTACATATAGATGAAAAGATGTTAGCTTACAAAGGAGCAAAGCGTATTGGAAAAGTATGGAATGAAGAATAAACCTGATTGAGGCTCGAGGTGAACGGTAGGAAACACCACCTTGTCTTCCACGGCGGCTTCTTCACCGGCCTCAGGAGACTCGTCTATCAGGTGCCTACGCTTCCGCATGGTTGGACCAGACTCAGCAGTATTAGAAGAATGGGTCTCAACGGCCTTAGGCTCATGCACTTGGGGGACTTTGCCCTCACCATCTGAAATCAACAAGGGCTCACTAGCAGTCACTACATTGTCAGGCTTGGAAGATCTTTTTCTCTTTAAAGAGCAGAAATTGCTCGCCCTCTCAGCGATTATTCCTCCAAACACCCACACATCGGGCAAGATAGCAATATATGGGGCGTCAATTTTTATCTCCTTCAACGGGGGCATTTCACGATGGGAGAACCCTAAAAAGAGAGGATAATGAAGACAATCAGAGCCGAAGATCAAAAGGAGAAACCCAGAAAAGGATAACTTACCATGATCCTTTGCACGCCAACCGTTCGCATTGGCTAAAGATGTAAAAGTCAATAAATCAGGGGGTTTCTCTTAAAGATGGCAGTAACTCACATGATTAATTCATCATTGTTTAATTGTATACCAGTCACAGAATTCACTGAGGAAGACACAAAGTCAGTTCAGAAAAGTAACAAACGTGAAATTCGTGGAATAAGAACAGGGAAACTTACATCTCCTATTGAAGACCTCTGGAAAGGGAAGATAATATACAATATCCGGCGTCCTCACTGCTACATACCGGTGGACCACCCGTGATCTTTGGAATCTTCACTGTTGGGAACCACGCCCCTCTTTCCACATTTGATGAACATCAGCATGCCCGCATTGTAGAGACGAGGAGAGTTGAAGGCAAGGAGACGAGGAGAGTAGAAGCCAAGGAGGTTCCAAAAGGAAAACTTTACCTTGGCATAGTTCGCCTTTTTGGAAAACTTTACCTTGGCATAGTTCGCCAAGTGATCTAGCACAACCACTAATCGCCATACAGAGGAGCCAATTTGGCCTAAGCAGATATTGTATTGGCGAAAAATTTCTTCAACAATCGAATGAACGCGCTTGCTGAGATGCAGAGTGAAGGGATATGTATGGACCATCGAATAACCAGCAAGATCGGAAGAAATTCTTTCTTCAACAGAAGGAATAATGATATCAATCACTTCAAGCCATTTACAATCAAGCCTGATATGAGTTATGTCATCCTTCACAACCGCGGACGGATATCATTCAATAGAAAGGTTGTTGTTTTTGCCTTCCTGCTTGGGTGTTTGGTCCTGTATTCGGCCATCACCTTCGAAGTTGAAGGTAGAAGGAAGATAGTCTAGGGCACTGAAGTGTCCAGGGAGGAAATTTGGTCCTTGTGCCATGGCTAGGATGGAATTATTACTAAGGTTGAAGGAATGTTTATCTTTTGGAAGGAAGTATTTGAAACTCTTTAGAGATCGATGAAAAAGTATCTGAATTCACGGTGTATATATACGCGTCTGTGGGGATCCTTCAATGAGAAGCTGAACGATCTTAGTCACGTGAGATCGTAATTATGATTACTGCAGTTTACATAATGTGTATCCCCATAATTATGGGATATGAACAGAGAAGTGGCAGCATTAGGAAGAGACACGGAAATCCCCTCAAATAACAGGGGAATATGTCATTATACTAAGGAATTTGCACTTAATACAACACATGTAAGAGGCCGGAGATGAGCATCGGTACAGTCGCGCCTTTACGTCTTCAATCACGTTTCTTTCACTTCCTGACTGCTTCCGTCATCGCTCAGCAAGTGGGGGGACTGGTTGTATGGGCAAAAATATGCCACCTATTATTACGGGGATATGACTCCAGCAGGCGAGACATGACTTATCCTACAAGTCACCGGGCACAAAGGATACATGCATGTTCAACGAGTTACGACTGTTCAACGGTACAGGCGTAGAATGCAAGGCATACATCCTGCCACCTTAGGGTTACAGTCTTCTAGTTAGGGTTTCGTATATACCACCGCCTTGAGTTTATAGGCCCATGAGCCTCATTAGTCTTTGTATTTTACCATAATTAGGACTGGGTATCCACTACTATAAATACCGCTCCTTACATTGTATTATATATGAAGCGATTTACCACTGAATACGACTATTCTCAAGGAATAAAACTCTTTACTTTATTGTCTATTATTTTTCTCCCTATTTACTTACTTTTCATTGTATTTTGCTGTATTACTTGTGACCCCTTCATAAATTTAAGTGTTTAACCTAGACGTAAAAATTTAGGCATAAACATTTACCATAATTAGGACTAAGTAAATCATAGCGATAAATACTCCTCTTTACGTTGTATAATACAAGGAAGTGATTTACACAGAATATGGCTATTTTCAAGGAATAAGATTATTTACTTTCCTACTTATTGCTTTTCTTTCAATTTTTTTTTACCTACTTTCCTGCGTATTTATAATATTGCTTGTGACCTTTTCACAAATTTAATTGTTTAACCTATACGACAAATTTTAGGCAAAAATAGTTTGGCGCCCACCGTGGGGCCCAGGCAATTGTAGGTTTCCACGAAGGAAAAAGTGTAGTCATGACGGACGGGAACGACAATGTTTCAAAGAACACTGCCGATGCGGTAGACGACTCCGCAAAGGATCCCAGCGATCCCAACAGACATCCAAAGGACCCTATCAGAGACCCGATCTCTATAGGCAGTGACGGTGAAGATGTTCAACTACGAAGAAGCAACTCCAAACTCAAGGATTTCCTTGCTGGTCTCTTCAAAACCCAGGCGGAACAGGAAGAGCAAAATTCGGCCAACTTGGTCGAAAATATGGTTCAGAAGTTGGGTGATCTTCGCTGGTTCTTCCCAAAGGCCAGCGTCTCCATGAGGACTCGCGCCCATGAACGAGTCACCAGCTTCCGTTCCCAATCGAAGAGCCAACATGGAGCCCACCATCGGAAGCTCTACTGCAGCCGGCAATCAAGGTCTCGAAGGAACACCTGTCACTCAGAACATCGTGAAGGAGCTAAAGGTCATCCACAATCGTATCGCTAACGTGCCGGGTGCTCCACCCCAGATTACCGCCATAGATGAACAAAAATTCTACAAACATGCTTACAAAGTGAGTGTTGCACGGTCCACGTACCCAAAAACTTTCGCCTTCCGGATAACCTCTAGTACGATGGAAGCACTGATTTGGATGAGCACATCGCAGCTTATTATACAGTCGTCAAGAGCTACGAGATTTCTGAAGAAGAAACCAAATCTCCTCTAGTGAAGAGGTTCGGCTCGACCTTAACTAAAGGTGCCCTCGCATGGTACACCCAACTACCATTGGGATCAATTGGGTCATTCACCCAGATGGAAGATCTATTCAAGAAGGCGCATTCCGAAGCCCGTAAGCGAGAGAAACACATGGAAGATATCTTCGAGATCCGACAGCGAGATGACGAGCTGCTGAAAGACTACCTAGAGAGATTTTAGAGGGAACGCATGGAGCTCCCTATAGTTTCTGATAATATTGATGTGGTAGCTTTCGACAAGGGCCTGAACTCCAAAGGTTTGCTAGCCACTCATGAGTTACAGTGGATTCTTACTCAACATTCGGTGATGACATGGAATGCCCTACACCAATGGTATAATGAGAAACTCTATCTCGAACCTGAGCCACCTTTAGAGGCTGGCGAAGATGTGTGGAGAAAGAAAGCGGGTAACCTGCCTCTGGAAGGTGAAGGCGGTGGAAGAAGAACTAAAGGAAGTATCAAGCAGAGTCAGATAAGCTATCATAAAAGCAAAATAGTTCTTGAGGAACTGGATCGTATGAGAAGAATCCAGAGCATCGCAGCCTTAAATAATTCGGGCTACGGGTGAATGCAGTAGAACTAGTCACCAATCACTTTGGAAAACTAGGTTCTAGGGTGCACTGACCACCCACCATTAAGAGTGCATCAGGAAAGAATTCAACGGCTTACTTCAATTTTCATCAGAGTAACAGCCATGCGATGGTCGACTGTAAATCTTTGATGCTCGAGATCGAACACTTATTGAAGGAACCTCAAGGCCTGATCACAGAGAGGGCGAGACGATCAAGACCGCCCGACCCCAAGGACAAGCGGGGTGTCAATGCGATCTTTGCTACACCCGGGTTCGACCAAACTTGGAAGACTACGGCGCCAGGACCATATGACGGTTTGATCGTGATCAGGCTGGAGAATGGAGGGGAAAGCCACCATGAAGCCCTCACCGTTCCGATTAGGGTGGTTGACTCTTAGGTAAAACAAGCTCTGATTGATCCAGGAAGCGACGTATATTTCAGTCGGTGGGAGATAGTCCGAAACATGGGCCAACACCATAGGATAACCCCAAGCCCCCGCAAAGCAACCAGCTTCAACAACGTCTACGAAAAGCCTATCAGAGAATTAGCTCTGCCGGTCTATACCTCGGACGTGATAAGCATAACACATTTTCATGTAATGGCTTGCAGCCTCTAATATGATGTAATCCTAGGAAGACCTTGGATATATGGAGTAAAGGGAGTAACCTCGACACTTAATCAAGTTTTAGATACCCAACCCCATACGAGATCGGCAGCTTATGGAGTGATCGGTCCTTGCCCAAAGAGAGTCGAGCACCCGATAAGGACACTAGCGCAAAATTGAAAGCGAAAGTAAATATGGTTGAAAGGGAGCCACTATGGATGCATCCATCAAGCGGAGGGCTAGAATACCAGTAGCAGAGCTTAGAGAGCGGGTCTCCGAGATGAGTAACTTGGTCCCACGAGCCACTGAGCTGTGGTATCAAATCTCTGAGGTGCTGGTAAAGCATGAAGACCCTGAATGGCCAGTACTCTGTTGCCAAGTACTGACATAAATGAAGATGAATCTCATAAAGCCTCCAACAATAATCGAAGCGGTTCAGGGGGAGCACCTTCTGCTGCATGTCATAATCTCGGAAGTAGCATGGAATGCAGTCCTTGCGCGAGAAGAAGGTGGGAGGCAACTTTCTGTACAATATGCTAGTAATGGACTTTTGGAAATAAAAGCACAGCTTCCGCTACCGGCCTAGATAGTGGCAGCAATGGCAATTGCTATGCAGGAGTTTTGGTCGTATTTTCATAATCATATGGTCAGTGTAGTTTCTTCTGCCCCATTACGGAACATTCTGTCTAAACCTGGGCTCTCAAAAAGGTTAGCAGAATGGGCCGCAGAGCTTAGGGAATATGATATTATTTATCAGCTGCGAACGAGTACCGAGCCACATTTTCTATCAGACTTCGCCACACATTTCAACTAGAATATGCGCTAGAAGATGAGGAGGTCATAAAAAATGCAGAGACAGTTGGCCCTAGGCAGTGGATATCTATACGGATGTAGTCCTTGAAGACAAAGAAGACGACCGCGATCTATGGATTAAAGCACCGACTAACAAGATCTTTTGCAAGGCTGCAAGATGTGTGCGGCTAGGTAGAATATGAGAATGTAATTCAAGCTCTTAATTCAGCCTACATATTGGGGGCTAGGGAGATCAATCTCTACAACGACTCCGAGCTGGTGGTCAAACGCATGAACAAAGTTTTCAAAGTTGAAGGCATCTGCTCACCTGAGTGGTTAGCTAACATAAGGGCACTTCTGAACAAAGTTCATTACTGTTTGGTTAATGGGGAGTTGTATTATTGGGTGGTTGCCGGCCCACAGGTTATGGACCCGGGTTCAGTGCTAATCAACGAAGGGTCCTCGGAGAACACGTCTAAACCACTTGAAAGCTGATCCTTCATCAAGCACAGGGAGCTCTATCGGAAAGATGAAGGCATCCAGGAGTAAGGAAGGAACAACTAGGAAATCATACTCTTGAAAGGTCAACTAGACCGATATTATTTGGGGCACTTATTTTCTCTTTTTTTTTTTTTTTTTGCTCTTTGATTTTGTCATTACTTTTAATGGGCACTTAGCCCCGTCGATGTTAAATTTCTATTTGGCTCCACGCCCTCTGTATAAATAACACTACTATTCTACTTAGTCAGTTTTACAAATAGATTCATCTGTGATCCAATTATTCATAGCCCCGGCACAATATAAGTCGAAGTAATACACTCACTTTTCATTACAAAAGTAGAGTAAACTACCCGTTTAAAGTTAGATCATTTCTAGTTAAGTCACCAGACATTATTCGTAAGTTGAAATCGTCAATTCAACACTTGCACCAACATATCGGTATGGACGCCTGCCCGCATTGTGCCATTTAAGACTTAAGTACTCGAGTGGACAAGCACAGAAATTCTAGCTTGAACGCAAAAATGACATATTACATACAATGGGCTAGACTCGTTGTTGACATCCAATTTTGTCCCGAAAGTTTAATAGATATCTAATTATTTAAAGTAAGGTCAATTTATAAATTTAAAAGTGAAATAATTGAAATCTTGATTAAAAAAAGGGTAAAATCGCAATACCTAGCCTAATCCCTAGCCTACCCCGTGCAATTGGCTATATTTCAATTAATTTATCTAAAAAAGGCTAAAATCGCTCCTAGTCCTAAATGCCAGTCCATTTATGCAAACACACATATATAAACACACGCTACCCATGCATTTCTCATTTCAGCTTATCCTAAACCCGATCCCCTTTTTTCCCTAATCCATGAACCCTAATCTTTCTTAATTCCCCCGATTTCCCCTAAAAATTCAATCTACAACAGTCCAAATTTCGTACCATGGTCCCCCCACGTTCCCTTCTTCCCCTTTTTCGTACCATAGCTGCGTTGGACATCATCTCATCGTTCATTCTGAATCAAATCTATCTGATCCGTGGATAATCCCAACGGGCAAATCCTTACATGTAAGGATAAAACTTGTACAAATTCTGTGAATTTTGGACAAGTTTTACCCTTATTTTGTAAAGAAAGTGGCCTATATTTGGAGATTATTAGAATATCACAAAGAGGGCAAAAACCCTACTCATCAGGTATTTATACTCCTTATTCTCATTTTTTAGGGAGGAGGGAATAGAGGTCAGCCGCTAGAGAGGGTTCCAATTTGAGAGGCAGAAATATAGGGATATCTTAGAAACGACAGCATCTATACAAAAACATTTCCTCCCAGTTTTAAGGAAAAGATACATAGTGTTACTGTTTTTTAGTTATTCTTGGCATTGGTTTCCTGTTATCACTTTCATTATTTGAGTCGAGTCGCTTCATCGTTGATCGAGTTGACCACCTTATCCGAGTCACGCATTTCTTCGGATCGACGCCTCGTTCACTACCCTGCAAAAGGTAATAAGTTACCTTAACTTATTTATTGCTTTGCATCTGCCTGGAGTACTTAGTTGATTAGTATACAAATAGGTTCCTTGTTAACATATGAATCTGTTGGCTGATAGCTTTGGGGTTGAAACTGTTTCAAGTTAGTTTTTATTTAGGCAGAATAGCCTAAATAACCCCTGAACTTGTCCCCATTTGCCAAAATAAAAACTAACTTGTCCCCAACTGAGCGTGCTGCTCAACCGCAATAACATGGACGAAATGTTATATGCTTTACCTGTTATAGTTCGACATCGGTTTTTTGTGGGGCCAAATTTGAATAAAAAATAATTAATGAAATTTCCAAATTATTTTTCCGTTTTAAATCTGTGTTTCTATTTTCTTTGCATATGCATTTCACCCTATTATCTCTTAATCCACCGTACCTCCACCGTAAGTACTGTCACATCACCGCTAAGCAAAGCCCAAACAATCAAATACATGACAGAAGAAAAGCTACTTTCTCCATCAATTTCACTAAGACCCATTTTGATTTCTAACCCAAAAAAAAAAATTACTGCCTAACAACGCCTTAGCACTATAAGGGATTTGCTCCGGCGATGGAGGACTGAAGAAGTTTGAGCAGCCCTGTCCCCATCTCCATATCCTCTGTTCTGCCAAGCTTGATAATACCACAGTAGAAAAAAATTCCATCAAAGCACAATCACTATTCCTCTCCTAAAGACCCATTAAAATTTACTTTCAACTTCATCCTAAAATTTCAATATTGATATCAGCATCTTCAAGTATAGATGCATCCACAAAAGTAATATTCTTTTCACCAGAAAGCCATAGAAAAAACTGCAAATTAAAATTACAGATTATTTTAAGAAAGAGAAAATGAAGATGATTGTAAAGAAAAGAAAGAAAAAGCTATAGAGAAAAATTGACACAAAAAAGGGGGTGAAAGAACCTGCTTAAGACAAGAAGAAATAGGAAAGAATTGGGGCCATGTAAGGGGAAAAGCACGGGAGGAAGGAAGAGAGTGAGAGGGAATAAGAAAGGGGTAACGTGTTTGGTTTGGGGGGGGGGGGGGTAGGAATTGAGAAAGTGGCTGAAAGTTTTTTCTTTTTCTTAAAAAAAATATTATTATTTTTTTATAAGAGTTTTAATTAACTTTTAGCTTTTTATAAATTAAAATAAGCATTCTCACGCTCCATTTGATGAGTGAAGGACACTCATTTTAGCCACATCATCTAAAAAGTTGCCACATAAGCGAGTCAACGGTCAGAGGTGTTTATTTATCTTAAAATGGTTGAGTTCAGGTTTTTAAATGGAAATTGGTAAAGTATGTGCGTCGGCATGACAAAATGAGACAAGTTGAAGTGTCATTTAGGCTATTCCGCATTTTATTTACATAAAGTTTTAGTCTTTCAGTGTGTTTTCATATATTCTGTTTTTGGTCACTTGAATATGTATTTCATGGTGAAACCAGTATAGTTCTGTAAGTCTGATCTGGCAGTAGTTTGTGATTCTAAAAGGCAGGGAGAGAGGAGGTATGCAAGGCTAATAGCTGTCTAATTGGTTTGTTTTCTAGAGGTGGTGATTCTGGTATGTGAGAGAGAGGTGATCAGGCGGCCATGGGTGTAGAGGAGAAGTTTAAGAAGGTAAGAGGCCTAGTAGTTTGTTCGGGCAGTGAGGTCTAGTTTAAGCTCTTTAGTGTTTGGTTCAAGAAGTGTTTGGGAGTGTTTGTATTCCATTTAGTGAAGTATAGGACTGCCTTTGTTTTTGTAGATGAGGTCTGATGTGTTGCAACTTGGGTTAGGATATTTCAGTTGGTTTGGGAAAGCTTAAGTGCTTCAGTTTAGGCCAGTAGTTTCAGGCACAGATGTATAGGTTCAGGGGTGTTTAGGAGTTTGTTTCTGGTTGTTTTGGAGTGGAAAAAGAGGGTTAGGGTTACTGCTATCTGTGTATGTGTCTGCAGGTGTGTAGAATTTCAAGGAGTGATGCCTGGTTGTTTCTAGAGATGGTTGAAGTTAGTTTGAGGTTTTCAGGGTTCAGGGAGTCTGGTGGAAGCTGTTTGGATAGCTACAGCAATAGCAAGTAGCTTAGGCAATCTTTCGGGTGGTTTGTAGTTTGTTCAGGATGTAAGAGGTGGTGCCAGGGGTCTAGTTTTAAATCTTGTAGGCTATTTTATAGTGTATAGGGTGGGAAAGCAGGGCTGTCCTCAGGTGGTCAGGGTTGTTCGTCTATGTTTCAGTGGTGTCCTGGATGTGTTCTGGGTGTTGATTCAGGGCCTGGCTGTTCTCTAATTGTTGCGAGGTATCTGCAGGTGGTTTGTAAGAGGGTGTTAGAGGTCTGGTGGCTTGCAAGTTTGGCTTGTAAAGTGTCTAGGCTTGTCTAGGTAGTTCAAGAGATGTGTTGAGTGTATGCATTTGAGTTCAGGGGTGTCTGGTAGGTGTTTTGGAGGCAATGAGGTGAAGAGTCTGTTGATTCTTTTTCTGTGGGTTGATGTTTTGGCTTGTGCAGTTCTAGGGATGCTCTCTGTTTTCAGAGTGTTTATGCAGGTCCTGCTTGATGCGCAGATGGTGTAGGTGGATGTGTGTAGGAGTCAAGGGAGTAATCTGCAGCAGTTTTGGAGGGAGTCTTTGGTGTGTTGTAGTTTGTTCTTCAGTCTGCAGAGGTATGGAGATGTCTGCGATTGAAGGAAGTCTTTAGAGGGTGTTTCCTTGTTTCTTCTGGTTTGCTGCAGTTTGCTGGGAAGTATGCAGGGTGCGTCTTAGTAGTTTGTAGACTTGTTAAGGTTGGTTCTGGTGGATTAAGTGAAGTGTAGGGTCTGGTATATGTTGGTTCAGGTAGGGGCTTAGTTTAGGGGGTTGTTTCAGGTGGTGTTGAAGAATCTGACTTGTCTAGGTGCAGTTCAAGGTTAGTTGTTTTATCTGTGAGGTAGCCGCTTATTCGGAGCTCATTTAGTGAGCTGCAGGTGTTTGTGTGTGATAGTGTGCGTTTGTCCATCCTATTTCTGGTGAGATAAAGTGTGTGTGATTGTGAATAGTTCACTCTTCAAGGATATTTATGCATTTTGTGTAAGCTTAGAATTAGCATGTTCTATCGCAGGTCTAACTTGGCTCTATACAACTACAAAAGTGCATAATTTCAGATTAATTTCTTAGAATTGTTGCATAGTTTGATAAATTTATAAGTTGACATTGAATCTGTACATTTAACTTCTAGGTCCTTCATAAGCTGATAAATTTATAAGCTGCATAGTTCAAATAATACTCTGAAGGAATGTAACAACTCTGTCAATCCTTTTGTGTGTGTATGGTTCAGTTTATCAAAACTTATATATAGATCTGTGCACAAACAAATAGGTGTAAATAGTCTGTGCATGATAAGAGACAAGTTCAATTAATTTATTTTGGTCTATTACCTCTTCACGATTTTAGTATAAAGTCTCCCTTTATGACAGTAGTAAGAATTTACTCTATACTTAAGGATTCTATCTTGATAATCAGTCATAAAGGCATTACATTTGCTTGATTAAATTATGTCGAATTGATTGTATGCTCTATGTCCTAATATTAGGTCTGCAGTTCTTTTTCTTAAAGAAATTTCACCTGGTAGTTTGCATCTGCATTAGTCGTTTTTCCATAGCTGCGATAACTACTAATCCTTATCTCTTCTAATTTTTTTTTTTGCATAAACACTCTTGGGAACGAGTTGAATGAAACTCATAAACGGGGATGGATGCATGCATTCAGAGTTGTTTGATCTACTTCGCATTTTCGGGACATGAGATCCCCGAAAAATGCAAAAAATGCAAAAAGTGAAAATTGTAAAATCCAAGGCTCAAATCATTGAGTTTTCCATCCGAATCCTACCTTCTAAACTCCATCTTTCCCCTCTCCCTTAGAAAATGCATGTTGTATAGGACTTCCCCATAGACTGGATTAGGAGCCCTTTAGGATAGAAATGGTATTTGAATTGTGAATAATTATTGTAAATTACTTAAATTGTTTTTATATGAATGCTTTGTATCATTTCTTTGCGAATCGCCAATTAATTTATGGATATTTAGAATCATCTGTCAATTAATGAGTGCAAATCAAATTCGACTAAAATCGTACCTTCATCATAATTTGCATTTGAATTTATTATTTGTTTATTATATTAAATATTCAATTATTTATTTATTTAATCTAATTCATGTATTTATTTATTTAGTTAATTAATTAATTATATTTATTTATTTATTATTTAATTAATTTAAAATTCATTATCTATTTATTTACTTAATCTAATTTATTTAATCAACTAATTGATTAGTTATAATTATGCATTTATTAATTTAACTAATTTTAATTAATTAATTATTCATTTATTTAATTAATGAAGTATTAGCATTTATTTATCCATTTAATTAATTTCTAATAATTTGTCGCCCATTTATTTATTTATTTATCATTGGTATATTATCCTATCTTATTTCTCTTATTTATTATCCATTATTTACTTGATTTTATTTTACTTATTATCTATACCCCTTTTATTTATTTATTCTGCATTATTGAAATAATTTAAATTAATAATTCATGAAAACCGTCGGATTAACCGCATTTAGCGGATTTTCGAAAGCGCTCCCGTAAGGGACCTTCTTTCGAATTTAATAACCACTTACTCAGAATCTCTGATTTTAATTTAATTTACTTTAATTAAAGAATAAATTGCACTCATTAGTTAACCTTAGGTTCCTAATAATCCTTAAATTAGGTGGCGACTCCAAAGAATCCCTTTGGAGTCCCATTTTGTTGAAATTAAATCCCAATGCATACTTGTGTGCATTTTTTTGAGAGGGTTCAACAGCGTGGCGACTATGCTGGGGATTAGCAAATGGTTCTAACCATAAGGCTTTCACGAATTAACTTTGTTTATGTGTTTGTATGTTGAAATTAGTATAATTATATCTATTGTTTATTTGCGAGCATGTTTAGTCAATATGTTGTGTGTCACAAAAAGCATATCACTACACCCTTATTTGTGCACATATATAAACTGGAATTCCGTTCATACTTCCCCCACTCCTGGGAACATCTTGCATTTTCACCCCAAATATCTGTGAGGTGTGCCCATGCGCACCCGCACTTTCTTCCACTAAAGAACCCTGTGACGAGTTGGTACACCGGCAGCCATCGTAGGAGTAATTCGACTGCGAGACCGCTTGCCACTCACCTGTTAGCCTCAACCGTTAACCCACTCTTAGATGAAGTTTTTAGGAGATGCAGGCATTTACCCCTTAGTCTGGACCCGGCCCTTGGTACCGCCTCCACAATCAGGAATCCGCCCTTATGTCAACGGGTTCTTGAAACCCAACGATGATGCATATTAAGTGCTATGTGATAACGAATCCTCGGTCCTAACCATGTTTTGAGCAAAATCAGATTTGGAATTTTGTCTCCTATGTTGTCTTTTAGGTTAGAAAATTGAAGAATTTTGCAGAATCTATGTGGTCATAGCAGTCCACATAGAATTTGAGTTCATAGACAGAATTGCAGTCCAGGGAAAGTTAGGCAGATTTGATTGGTTTGTGTTTTGGAGATGGTACGGTGTAGTGAGATCTAAGAGGCGAAGCCCCTGGTGTCTTTAAAAGATTAGTGGGGTCCTCTCGTGAATGGTTTTGCGTGTGTGCAGGCCCATGTTGACTAACCAGCTGCAAATTTTTATGGAATGAACTATGCTTGTTGCATACTAGGAGAGTGAATCCCCTATGTCTATAAACGACCAATAGGGTCCCTCCTTGAAGACCAGTGCGGTCTTGGCTACCTAGGAAACTGAGAGGCTTGATTAAGCCGAAGACCAGTGTGGAGCCCTATGAACAAGGTCTATGAGCCTTGCAAAACCTAGGAAGCTGAGAGGCTTGACTGAAGCTGAGAGGCTTGACTAAAGCCGAGGACCAGTGAGGTTTAATTTTTTGAAAGGCCAATTGGCGCCTTTCATGATTTGCAGTCTGGTATTGTGAAGGCAGTTGGAAATCTCACCCTTGGATGTTGTGAAATAATTGGGAATTATGCTTGGAGGAGCGTTGATGTTTGCAAAAGGTATAGAGGTTTGTTTTGGGTTTAGGCATTTGGGTTTAGAAATTTGGTGCAGATGTTGTGGAGAGCATGAGCTGTGTTAGAATTTCAATTTGACACCAACTTTTGGAAGTTAGTTGGGATAACGGAATGGCAGTGTCGAGGCGGAGAGCTGATTATTATCAATTATTGTTATTATTTATTGCTTACTCTAAATCTGAATTGCTCAAAACTGGCATGAACTATTTTTCGTTACCACTTGTTTCCGCGTCTTAGGCCTACTTCTGGCACAAAGAGGCACCTTACAGGGTAGGAAGCGTTCGCATTTTCGTTTACGCTCAACTATTTGTGTTTGCCACATGTCAACTAGTTTAAAATGCAAAGCGCTACGTGATGCGCGCTACGTGATTTGTGTGGAATTTTGCCAATGGCATCCAAACTAACATGGCTACTTTTGAACTTTTCCTTTTGATTTGTTTATCCCCTAAGCAGAGGTTTGATTTGTGCCGATTTAAGCTGGCTGATCACTCCTATTACACAAGGGCAAAGGACCAATCTGCATACTGGTACACATTTTCACAACTAACAATGACTGGAATAGATGATGAACCTCGCAATACCGAGAAAAATCCTGCAACTCCTGAATCTTCAAGAGGAAATGTCATTATTGCTCTAGACAAACTGATTCTTGAAATGGCTAAGGAACTACGGATGTTAAAAGATGAACTGGCTGCGGTAAAAGGGAAAACTCCTAAAAACACGCTGCTGCGTGGACCCGATGCATCCCACTCTCTGGGTCAAATGGGGCAATCTCTAAACTCAATTGATGGGGTCGCTAATATGAACACACCTTTGAACACCCACAATTCTCTAAAAGTACCAGTCCACAAAAGCAACTTGCCACTTGCCCAAGCTCTACCTCCAAATAACACTCAATCTAGCCAAACAATCAACCGACCACCCATCTACCCATCACATCAACAATACTCACCATACACCTCGCACCATGCCAATACTTATTATCAAACACACACTCCATATCCATACCAAACCTCCACTTACCAAAATGAACCCATCCCGCAAGCTTATACTGAAAAACCATCTGCAACATTAGTTCAAGTGGCAGTATCTGGCGGGCAAGATGCTCCTATTGTGCAAATTGATGATTACACCAATCCTCCTTATGTGAAGTTTCAAAATAGTGTTAGGAGAGCTGAAAAAGCAGTCGATGTAGGTGAGGATTTGGAGAAAAAGATACAAGGTTAGGTGATGAATAGTTCAAGTGGCGGTATCTGGCGGGCAAGATGCTCCTATTGTGCAAATTGATGATTACACCAATCCTCCTTATGTGAAGTTTCAAAATTGTGTTAGGAGAGCTGAAAAAGCAGTCGATGTAGGTGAGGATTTGGAGAAAAAGATACAAGGTTGGGTGATGACTGCTCTTAGCAAAGCATCAATAGGCAAGGGCAAGGAAATTCTAGAATATGAAGATTTGTGTGTTCATCCTGGAATTGACTACCCAGAAGGGTACAAAGTACCAAAGCTTGTGAAGTTTGATGGCAAAGGCAACCCCCAAGCCCATTTGAGAAGGTACTGTAAACCTTGGGAGTAGGAAAAAATAAAGAGCTCCGTATGAAATCATTCATTCATAGTCTTGAAGGCGAGGCTTTAGACTGGTACTCCGAGCAGGATCCCTCAAAATGGATTAACTGGAGGAGTATGGCTCACGACTTCATGGAGCGTTTTGGTTTCCATGCTGAAATACCATTAGATCGGTTGGCTATTGCAAGGGTTAGGAAGAAGTCGACCGAGACCTTTAGGGAATACGCGGTTCGTTGGAGGAGTGAGGCAGCCAAAGTTAAGCCTCCCATGAGTAAGGAAGAGTTTGTGGGACATTTCATCGAGACATTAGATGAATTCTACTATGACCGAATGGCATCCATGACTAACTCTACCTTTGCTAATCTAGTAAAAACTAGGGATATGTATGAAGCTAGTTTGAAATCTGGTAGGATCACAAATTTGGCCGCTTTGCAAGCTACAAGCAAGGCAATCCAGTCTGGGTCGGGTAATAGTTTTAACAAGAAGAAGAAAGAAGAAGTGGGAGCTGTTGTGGGAGACATCGAGCGTCGACCGACTGGAAAGTTGGATTTTGGCAATCCGTCTGCCTTCCCCACCTACCAAAACACCTATTACCCAAACTACCCCACTCACTATCAGATGCCACCTGTTCCTTATCCGTTTTACAATGTACAAGAAAATTACTACCAACCTTGAGCACATGCACCTAATCAATACCCTTGTCAGCCAAATTTTCAAGCACCCCAGAATTACAAGCCTCGTCTTCCTGTTCGTCCCAATGTGCAAGGATTTAATCAAAATTACGAAAGGAGAGCAACCAAAACCTATACTCCCCTAGCCGAGTTATATGGCCAGCTTTTTTAGAGATTAAGAAATACGAGAGTTGTGCAGCCTATCCCTGATAACCACCCCAAACCCACCTCCAAAATGGTATGATGCAAATAAGCACTGTGCTTATCACTCAGGGGCAGCAGGCCATGATATTGAGAGATGTTATACTTTCAAAGACAAGGTCGAGAGTTTAATCAAAGCAGGCACCATTTAACTCACCGGAACTCAGCCAAATGTGCATGATAATCCTCTTCCCAATCATGGTAACAATGCAGTTAATGTGATTCCTCTTGAGGAAGAGCCAGATCTGAAGGGCACCATAGTCTCTATTGATGATGTAAAGGTTAATAATATTGCTTCTAAGGTACCTAAGCATGCACTAACTCTATTGCCAAAGAATGAGGGAACTTTTGGCCTAGGTGGCAACCCCCACTGAAGGAAAGATGGAAAAGGCTAAGTCTGAGAAGAAGCCGACTAGTGTCATACCACAACCTCTTTTACCATTGAACCAGTCATTTTTTCAAGCACCAGAAATGGCCATGCAGAATTTGATTGAAGGTGTTGGCAGCCTATTCTTGAATGATGGATTGAAATACAGTGCAACTATTGAAGATTTTGAGAAAGAGCCACATGAGCAGAATGTTGAACCAAGTGATATGATGGCTAATTGGATTTGTGGTCTAAAAGAGACTTGATGAATGAACTCGTTGCTTTTGTTTTGGCATCACAGTCAGCTCGAGGCCCTGAACTGTGTTTTGCGCTTTGTTTATGTTTATGTCTTTCAAATAACTCTTTTAAATCCTGCATGTTTACTTTTATATTGTATGCCTCCCTAAATTAGGTTTTGAGTAAACAAATGCACTGCATTCCTACCTTATTATTTTGTTATACTTTAATTATTTATGATCTTTATTATTTGCTTCTGATTAATATACTTACTACTGTTTCAAATTAAAATTAACAAAACCTGCTTAAACTTGGCTTATGGCCTATAACAAAACAACTAAACAATTTAAGGATGATGCGCTGGAAAGTTACTTTTTGTACTCTTTGGATATTACATTACCATTAGAACTTCAAATTGGGGCAGCTTTCTTTGCCGGCAATTGGAGCCGAATCGGTTTATCTATACAAATGGAAGTCCTCTATTTGGAAAACTATTCAAGAAGATAACTTGAAAGATATTGAATGCGCGGAGAGAAGACTTGAATAGTTTACTTCAAACCGGGGCAATTGGTGTTGAAGAAGCTCTTTCCTAATTAAGAAGAAGCAACGGGAAAATTTACACCAAGTTGGCAATATCATTATGTGGAAGAATACTAATCCTGACGGATATTCATGATCAAGTTTGGCCAAAGATAATCAATGCTGATGTTGTCAAGAGATATTATGTCTTAAGCAACCGCAAGTTAGCATTGTTTCAATGTAATTTTGATTGTAATGCGAACTACGCGTAACCTAATTCCCAAGGCAGGATACGTAGGCAACTCATATAGAGTTCGGTTGCACTAGCACATGAATCCCTATTTCCTTCTTAATGTAATTTTGAACTACTTCTGACCTGATTCCTGTAATGGCAATAGGATAAGTAGGCAATCCCCATCGGATTCGGTCCAAATATTGTAACATTTTAGGCTTGTTTATCTTTTATGATGTAATTCCGAACTATGCATCTGGGCAGATGTGTATGTTTTCCAATTCGGATGTGGTTTCATACTTAGATTGCCATACTTCCCCAAAAATCTTTATGTAAGCAGAACTACACACAGTCTGATTCCCGTGGAGGGATACGTAGGCGCTCTTAATGTGCTCGACTCCATAATACCAAAATTTTCAGTTTCCCCTAAAACAAGCAACTGGGGCAAATTTTGCAAGACAAATTGAAGATATGGAAGATAGAAAGTGGGGCAAATTTTGCAAGACGAATTGAAGATATGGAAGATAGAAACTGGGGCAAATTTTGCAAAAAGAGTTCGAAGGCATGAAGATTATAACTGGGGCAGATTTTTGCAAAATTGGTATTGCTTATCAAAGGATGAAGTGGCAAAGTTCTAAAGTATTTAAGATTAGCACAAATTGCAAAGACAAAGGACGTTCAGTTTGTTTCAAGATATGTCATGAGTTTGAGTTAAAGCAGAATTTTTTTTAAATGCATTATAACTTTCAGTTGCATATCAATGATTATTTGTTTAATATTTTATCAAATTACTTTACTTTGCCTCTATCTTGAAATATTATACAATATTGAGTTCATAAGTCAAGTCTCTGAGTATAATTTGCAAGCCCAAGTCTAAAGAAGAACGAGGGAGCAGCGGAAGCAAGTTCAAGATGAATCAGCGCAAATCAAACGCCCCTACACAAAACTAACAAATTTTTCTTTGAGAGCAGGAACGAGAGAGCACTGAAAGGATCATTCACACTACGGATGAACAATTATTTGAACACGTATCCAAAGTTGCCTTGCAAACTGCGTTGCATTCCCCATTTCATGACTTAAAGCATTATGCTTTGTCATGAGTTATTACCGAACAGGCAGCATTTCTACCCCTATGACTTTCATTCCTAATAGGCGACAAAGCTGAGGCTTGTTTTTTATTTTCAAAACTAAGCCAAATAGGGCATCGCTTTATTTCAGGTGATAGTCCGCACAAGGCTATCCTTGCCGGATTGTCTTGCTGATTGATTTATCAATGGCTATCGCACTGACTACATTTTCGCATTACTTTGCTTTGCACTTGCTTTGAATTATGTCTTCGCACCTGCTTTAAAATTAACGCCTTGCTTTACTCTTTCAGGCTGACCATCGGCTACGAGGATTCCCTTTGTTGGACTATCTCGCCTATTGATTCGCCAAATGGCTCTTGCATTGCTCTACATTCCCGCACTGCTTTTCTTTGCACTTGCTTTAAATTATGTCATCGCACTTGCTTTAAAATTGATGCCTTGCTTTACGTTTTTCAGGTTGACCACCAGGCGGGGCTTCTCTTTTGTTGAACTTTCACGCCTGCTGATTCGCTAAATCGCTTTTGCGTTGCTTTACATTTCACGCTAAATTGCTTTCCATTTGCTTTCAATTATGACTTTGCACTTGTTTTATATTATGACTTGCTTTACTTTTAGTTTAACAGGTTAACAGGTCAGCCCTGAGACCCTCCTTGCTTTGTGCCGGATCAGATCACCAGCAGATTTGTAGACAATAAATTCTAAGACCCTCCTTGCTGCGTGCCCAACCGGCTTGCCAGTTGATTTGTCAAGATTGTTCAAATTGCTTTACACTTGCTTTAAATTATGCCTTCGCATTTTCTTTGTATTACGTCTTGTTTTACTTTTCAGGTTAACATGTCAGCCCTGAGATCCTCCTTGCTTTGTGCCGGATCAGATCATCAGCTGATTTGTGGACAATCAACCCCAAGACCCTCCTTGCTTCGTACTCGACCGGCTTGCCAGTTGATTTGTCAAGATGTTCAAATTGCCTTGCACTTGCTTTCAATTATGACTTTGCACTTACTTTATATTATGAACCGTTTCACTTTTAGCTTAACAGGTTAACAAGTCAGCTCCAAGACCCTCCTTGCTTTGTGCTGGACCAGATTGCCACTTGATTTGTCGATAATCAACCCCAAGACCCTCCTTGTGGCGTGCCCGACCGGCTTGCCAGTTGATTTGTCAAGATTGTTCAAATTGCTTTGCACTTGCTTTAAATTATGCCTTCGCATTTTCTTTGTATTACGTCTTGTTTTACTTTTCAGGTTAACAGGTCAGTCCCGAGACCCTCCTTGCTTCATGCCGGACCGGTTCGCCAGCTGATTTGTTCGACAATCAACCCAAGACCCTCCTTGCTTCATGCCCGACCGGCTTGCCAGTTGATTTGTCAAGATTGTTGAAAATGCTTTGCATTATGCCTTCGCACTTGCTTTATTCCTTCGCCAGTTGATTGGAAGACAACTTATCAATGATATCGCAACCCGCACTTGCAAATTTGTATTATCAATATTTGCTCATTCTTTACTTTTGATTATCAGGATTTATTAGCAATTGCTCGTTTATCGTTTGTTGATTTTAAGCCAGGATTTTAGCAGCACCGCAGCAACATTTGGAGCATAACGTGGAACTTTTTCTTAGCAGTAAACTGGGGCAATCGTTGATATGAGCTTGACTCATCAACGAGGATCTGAAGAATCGCACTCGAAAAAGCAAATTCTATCCTAATCTTTTGTTTCAGATTAGGACGTCAGTTTGAATTCTTTCCCATTCGTGCGTCCTTTTCCTGTCAATCGTGTGAATCTTCATGTCTAAGTGTCGTTGAACTACATATGGCCTGATTCTCATTCAGCCCGAGATATGTAGGCGACTCGAAAACCGGAGTTCGGACATAAGCCTCGCCTTTTGGTCCTTGGAATCAAAAGTCTTGGCTTTATCGTGACAAAATTGGCTTTCCCGTCAACTTCTTTACCCTGAAAACTCTTTCATCCTTTTCGGGTAAAGAGGGGCAGCTGTTGACACCCAATTTTGTCCTGAAAGTTTAATAGATATCTAAGTATTTAAAATAAGATCAATTTACAAATTTAAAAGTGAAATAATTGAAATCATGATAAAAAAAGGGGTAAAATCGCAATACCTAGCCTAATCCCTGGCCTACCCCGTGCAATTGCCTATATTTCAATTAATTTATCTAAAAAAGGCTAAAATCTCTCATAGTCCTAAATGCCAGTCCTTTTATGCAAACACACATATATACACACACGCTACCCATCCATTTCTCATTTCAGCTTATCCTAAACCCCATCCCTTTTTTCCCCTAATCCATGAACCCTAATCTTCCTTAATTCCCCCGATTTCCCCCAAAAAATCAATCTACAACAGTCCAAATTTCGTACCATGGTCCCCCCACGTTCCTTTCTTCCCCTTTTTCATACCACAGCTGCGTTGGACATCATCTCATTGTTCATTCTGAATCAAATCAATCTGAGCCGTGGATAATCCCAATGGGAAAATCTTTACATGTAAGGATAAAACTTGTACAAATTCTGTGACTTTTGGACAAGTTTTACCCTTATTTTGTAAAGGAAGTGACCTATATTTGGAGATTATTGGAATTTCACAAAGAGGGCAAAAACCCTACTCATCAGGTATTTATACTCTTTATTCTCATTTTTTAGGGAGGAGGGAATATAGGTCAGCCGCTAGAAAGGGTTCCAATTTGAGAGGCAGAAATATAGGGATATCTTAGAAACGACAGCATCTATACAAAAACATTTCCTCCCAGTTTTAAGGAAAAGATACATAGTGTTACTGTTTTTTAGTTATTCTTGGCATTGTTTTCCTGTTATCACTTTCATTATTTGAGTCGAGTCACTTCATCGTTGATCGAGTTGACAACCTTATCCGAGTCGCGCATTTCTTCGGATCGACGCCTCGTTCACTGCCCTGCAAAAGGTAATAAGTTACCTTAACTTATTTATTGCTTTGCATCTGCCTAGAGTACTTAGTTGATTAGTGTACAAATAGGTTTCTTGTTAACATATGAATCTGTTGGCTGATAGCTTTGGGGTTGAAACTATTTCAAGTTAGTTTTTATTTACATAAAGTTTTAGTCTTTCAGTGTGTTTTCATGTAAAGTTCTGTTTTTGGTCACTTGAATGTGTATTTCATGGTAAAACCAGTATAGTTCTGTAAGTCTGATATGGCAGTAGTTTGTGATTCTGAGAGGCAGGGAGAGAGGAGGTATGCAAGGCTAATATCTGTCTAATTTGTTTGTTTTCTGGAGGTGGTGATTCTGGTATGTGTGAGAGAGGTGATCAGGTGGCCATGGGAGTAGAGGAGAAGTTTAAGAAGGTAAGAGGCCTAGTAGTTTGTTCGGGCAGTGAGGTCTAGTTCAAGTTCTTTAGTGTTTGGTTCAAGAAGTGCTTAAAAGTGTTTGTATTCCATTTAGTGAAGTATGGGACTACCTTTGTTTCTGTAGATGAGGTCTGATGTGTTGCAACTTGGGTTAGGATATTCAGTTGGTTTGGGAAAGCTTAAGTGCTTCAGTTTAGGCCAGTAGTTTCAGGCAGAGATGTATAGGTTCAGGGGTGTTTAGGAGTTTGTTTCTGGTTGTTTTGGAGTGGAAAATGAGGGTCAGGGTGTCTGCTATCTATGTATGTGTCTGCAGGTATGTAGAAGTTCAAGGAGTGATGCCTGTTTGGATAGCTGCAGCAATAGCAAGCAGCTTAGGCAATTTTTAGGGTGGTTTGTAGTTTGTTGAGGATGTAAGAGGTGGTGCCAGGGGTCTATTTTTAGATCCTGTAGGTTATTTTATGGTGTATAGGGTGGGGAAGCAGGGTTGTGCTCAGGTGGTCAGGGTTGTTCGTCTATGTTTCAGTGGTGTCCTGGATGTGTTCTGGGTGTTGATTCAGGGCCTGGCTGTTCTCTAATTGTTGCGAGGTATCTGCAGGTGGTTTGTAAGAGGGTGTTAGAGGTCTGGTGGCTTGCAAGTTGGCTTGTAGAGTGTCTAGGCTTGTCTAGGTAGTTTCAGGGATGTGTTGAGTGTATGCATTTGAGTTCAGGAGTGTCTGGTAGGTGTTCTGGAGGCAATGAGGTGAGGAGTATGTTGATTCTTTTTCTGTGGGTTGATGTTTTGGCTTGTGCAGTTCTGGGGATGCTCTCTGTTTTCAGAGTGTTTATGCAGGTCCTGCTTGATGCGCAGATGGTGTAGGTGAATGTGTGTAGAAGTCAAGGGAGTAATCTGCAGCAGTTTTGGAGGAGTCTTTGTTGTAGTTTATTTGTTGTCCCAGGAAATGGAAAAGGGTTGTTCTTCAGTCTGCAGAGGTATGGAGATGTCTGCGATTGAAGGAAATCTTCAGAGGGTGTTTCCTTGTTTCTTCTAGTCTGCTGCAGTTTGCTGAGAAGTATGCAGGGGTGCGTCTTAGTAGTTTGTAGGCTTGTTAAGGTTCGTTCTGGTGGATTAAGTGAAGTGTAGGGTCTGGTATATTCTGGTTCAGGGAGAGGCTTAGTTTAGGAGGTTGTTTCAGGTGGTGTTGAAGAATCTGACTTGTCTAGGTGCAGTTCAAGGTTAGTTGTTTTGTCTGTGAGGTAGCCGCTTATTCGGAGCTCATTTAGTGAGCTGCAGGTGTTTGTGTGTGAGAGTGTGCGTCTGTCCATCCTATTTCTGGTGAGATGAAGTATGTGTGATTGTGAATAGTTCCCTCTTCAAGGATATTTATGCATTTTGTGTAAGCTTAGAATTAGCATGTTCTATCGCAGGTCTAACTTGGCTCTATACAACTACAAAAGTGCATAATTTCATATTAATTTCTTAGAATTGTTGCATAGTTTGATAAATTTATAAGTTGACATTGAATCTGTACATTTAACTTCTGGGTCCTTTATAAGCTGATAAATTTATAAGCTGCATAGTTCAAATATTACTCTGAAGGAATGTAACAACTCTGTCAATCCTTTTGTGTGTGTATGGTTCAGTTTATCAAAACTTATAAATAGATCTGTGCACAAACAAAAAGGAGTAAATAGTCTGTTCATGATAAGAGACAAGTTATATTAATTTATTTTGGTCTATTGAATACCTCTTCACGATTTTAGTATAAAGTCTCCCTTTATGACAGTAATAAGAATTTACTCTATACTTAAGGATTCTATCTTGATAATCAGTCATAAAGGCATTACATTTTCTTGATTAAATTATGTCGAATTGATTGTATGCTATATGTCCTAATATTAGGTCTGCAGTTCTTTTTCTTAAATCAATTTCACCTGGTAGTTTGCATCTGCATTAGTCGTTTTTCCATAGCTGCGATAACTACTAATCCTTATCTCTTCTATTTTTCTTTGCATAAACACTCTTGGGAACGAGTTGAATGAAACTCATAAATGGGGATGGATGCATGCATTCAGAGTTGTTTGATCCGCTTCGCAGTTTCGGGACTTGAGATCCTCGAAAAATGCAAAAAGTGAAAATTGTAAAATCCAAGGCTCAAATCATTGAGTTTGCCATCCGGGTTCTACCTTCTAAACTCCATCTTTCCCCGCTCCCTTAGAAAATGCATGTTGTATAGGACTTCCCCATAGACTGGATTAGGAGCCCTGTAGGATAGAAATGGTATTTGAATTGTGAATAATTATTGTAAATTACTTAAATTATTTTTATATGAATGCTTTGTATCATTTCTTTGCGAATCGCCAATTAATTTATGGATATTTAGAATCATCTGTCAATTAATGAGTGCAAATCAAATTCGATTAAAATCGTACCTTCATCATAATTTGCATTTGAATTTTTTATTTATTTATTATATTAAATATTCAATTATTTATTTATTTAATCTAATTCATTTATTTATTTAGTTAATTAATTAATTTTATTTATTTATTTATTATTTAATTAATTTAAAATTCATTATCTATTTATTTACTTAATCTAATTTATTTAATCAACTAATTGATTAGTTATAATTATGCATTTATTAATTTAATTGATTTTAATTAATTAATTATTCATTTATTTAATTAATGAAGTATTAGCATTTATTTATCCATTTAATTAATTCCTAATAATTTGTCACCTATTTATTTTTTTTATTTATCATTGGCATATTATCCTATCTTATTTCCCTTATTTATTATCCATTATTTACTTGATTTTATTTTACTTATTTATCTATACCCCTTTTATTTATTTATTTTGCATTATTGAAATAATTTAAATTAATAATTCATGAAAACCGCCAGATTAACCGCATTTAGCGGATTTTCGAAAGTGCTCCCATAATAGACCTTCTTTCGAATTTAATAACCACTTACTCAGAGTCTCTGATTTTAATTTAATTTCCTTTAATTAAGGAATAAATTGCACTCATTAGTTAACTTTAGGTTCCTAATAATCCTTAAATTAGGTGGCGACTCCAAAGAAACCCTTTGGAGTCCCATTTTGTTGAAATCAAATCCCGATGCATACTTATGTGCATTTTTTTGGGAGGATTCAACACTCGTCCCCTTAGGAGCGCAGGCCTTACCCAAAAAGCCGTCTGTCGCAAATGCAAAATAAGCCATCATTTATTGATGCATAAATAGTGGCTGATAGCGTGCACACCCGTCTTTAAAAGAAAAGCGCCCAGAAAGCCATCCCAAACAATGCTGATTGACTACACTACAAGTAATTAGAAGTACGCACAAAATATTGATTAAAATCTGTTTTCATTCATATCAAAGGCCCGTAGGATTACAATACACAATTAAGTTCTTTCATATACAATACTGTTCAGTACAAGTATTCCTGAGAAACTAAAGTGTCTGAAAAGGCTGAAACTGCAAGTTCCTCTGAATTTGACACAATCGAAATCCTTCATATGGATTGTGGCTCCTATTCAGCAAGCGGCCCAGAGTCCTTCCTAGCATCAGGAGATATGTCAGCCCGAGCATTCTTCAGCACACAGCCACTGATATATAACCAATGCCCATGTATTTCATCCAGAACAAAAGACTTCAGAAAGGTCTGAGCACGGGTGAGTCCTTCGCTCATCATGACGAAAGAGCCTGAAGATCCACTTCACCTTTACTGGTCAAATGGGAGTGCATAACCCCGACAATCTTCATGCACAATCTGGAGCTCATTAAAGACGGGAGGGCTTGAGCTGGGAACCTATGCCAGAGAGGCTTTCCTGCCCAAAGAAGTCCACAGCCAACGGCTGAAAAGGCATTACGATAGCAATCCAGCCGAACCATCCAAACAAGAAGGCAACTCTGAGCCAAAAACAAACTTAGAGCTTGGAGACTCCTTAATCTGCTGATGGCGTAAGGATGAATCGCCTTGTTGGCCAAGGAGCGAAGCCAGGAATTGGAGCATCAACCTGACACCATCGAAGAAGCTACCAATACGTTGTCGGCATCCTGGAAGAGAAGCCTCACGACAGCTGAAAGGACAAAGCATCCTAACCGCGCATGACAAGAGGAATATCACATCAACTGCTACGTTAGAAAATGAGCGTACCGTAATTGGTACATGAAACGACCTCGGTCATTCGTTTCGAAAGTTAGGACTCCGATTGGCGTGCCGATAATTTTAAAATATTCGTAAGGTCTATTAGGACCTGTCTGTAAAATTTGAGCTAAATCAGACCTCGTTTGGTAGGCATCGGAAGAAGGTTTCAGTTTTTATTGTCAATAAATATTAAAAAGAGATTTTTTAGCTCGGTTTGGGCGAATGAGCTCCGATTCGAAATCCGAATGCACCGTTAGGTTCGTATGATTATTTGTGATTTTTGTGATTTTTCGAAAGTGAATTTCGATGTTGTTCGGCTAGTTTCCGCAAAAATGCCGAAAATTAAATAATTTGACCTTTTTCTTCAAAACTTGCATCTTGAGTTTTGGGAGTCCGATTTGAGATCCGTCTTCGCGAGTATGTTACATATATTTTGTATAGCTTACTTGAAAAATTTGGGATCATTTCGACTTCTCTAGGATTCTATTTTAATTTTAATCGTCGTAGCAAATTTTTAAAAATTAAGTATGTCGGTCAGCTAAGGGATTTAATCCCTTAGCTTAGCAGTAGCAAAACATACATAAACATTGGAGCAAAAATAGCAGAGAAGAGAAAAATTAGAAAAAAGGAGAGGAAAAAGGGAAAAAGGTGGAAAAATAGTGGAATTTCTACCCCAAATCTTCAGGTAATGATGTTAACTCATTATCTTAGCTTATTACGTGTGTTTGAATATATTTTTACGGTAAAAATAGGGATATTAGACATCGCCCTAATGACATAAATTGATAGTTTAAAGGGTCAATTGGGCCCCGATGATGGAAATGATTATATATTCGTACTCAGTGAGTTATGGGCAACATATAAATATAATTTATTTAGGGTTTTGTTATGGGACTTTGAACCCCGTATATAGGCCTGGCCTGCGTATTGCGTACGCGAATAGGGTATCAGGTTCCTAACTGGATTGCCCTAAAACATAAGGAATGAAGCCTTTAGCTTTATTTGATATAATTTTTCTGCTTATTGAATAGAGCGAGATCGTTTGGCGGTTAATCCAAAGGAAAAAGCAGTGGTTGAGTAACAGTGCTAGCTTTGGAATACGGTAAGTATTTATATCCATTTCTTTGGAGGCACTTGGCCTCGTGGATTTTCTGCCACGTGTTCCTTACGTGTGTAGCTGCCGATAGGCGTACTCATTACGCCTTAGCTTTGGATTTACATTCTATATTATATATTATGTCCTGTTATTGATATTGCATTGGGAATCTGAGTATTGTACTTTGGCTTGGAGTTAGCATCTGCTTCCCGGCTGTCGATGAGAGTCCTGTGCCGGTGAAGGGTTATTATTGCATCACATTGCATTCATATGCATTACATTGCATATCATACTGAGTGCAGGAGTATTCCGCCTCAGCTTTACATTTTATCGGGTGCAGGAGTATTCCGCCCCAGGAGAGTGCAGGAATATTCCGCCTCTGGTTTATCTTATATCGGGTGCAGGAGTATTCCGCCCCAGGAGTAGGAGTATTCCGCTCCAGTTGGTTAGCAGATTGGATTCCCCTCGAATGCAGGAGTATTCCGCTTCGGGCTGGGATTATGGGCACATGTGACCCTTTGCATCTCATTTCATTTCATCTCATTTCATTTTATTTCATTTCATCCCATTCCATTTCATTTCATACTATTGTGTAGATTTTCTGTACATGACTACTGTTCTGCTTATATGTGCATTGCATATTTGTTGATTGTTGTCTGGTTCCGTTTCCCTTACTAGCGTATCTATTTTTTTGAGGTTGCTAGTTTGTTCACACTTATTGAGTCCTCATGACTCACCCCCCTATTTGTCCTTGTGTTTTCTTTTCGTTCGGCAGATTCTGCACCAGGACCCAGCCAGTCGCGCCGTGATTGAGGAGTAGTACGTTCTCAGCTGTCTACGGTGATCCATCCTGTTCATTGCGGCCACCAACTTCAGATATTACAATTTTTCTTACTTTTTCTCCGTTGGGGAGATGTGTATATCTTTTGGCCTTCTTAGATGTCTGATCTGGAAACCTTTAAAATTGTGTATTCTGGGTAGTTAGTTGTATTATTTAGACAGCTTGTATGTTTGTCTATCCTTGAGAGTTATATTATGTTGTTAAAGTTTGGTTCATTTTTTTATTTCAAGGTAATTCTTCACAATTTATATCGATTCAGTCAATAAGGTTCGCCCGACAGGTTTAAGGGAGGGGGTCGGGTGCCCGCACGGCCTAACCGAGAATTCAGGTCGTGTCAGTACATGTGCCATAAAGAACACATTCCAGAGAACATCATTAGAATCTCGTTTACACTCCATAACTCAGGGGACTTCGCTCATCCTATAATAGATGGAAGAGCAAAGAAGGATAACTATGAAAGTATCTCTGCACTTAGTTTTCTCAAACACCATCCACCCCAAATAAAGAAGTGGTTCTAGCAATATCAGACCAGTATCAAAGGCAAACATTTTCGAAGAAAAAGGATTATTCTTTCGTGACAAAGTTTTGAGAGAGGCAATGTATTTTTAGAAGAGTTTGAGATTTTCATCTATCATGAAGCCCTTATTTATAGGTGGAATGGGATAAGGATGGAGCATGAAACAATCAATGTAATTATGGCCTGGAGAACTGAAACGATTCAACACTAAAGATGTTTATTGGAAAGGTGCATGGAATCAACATCAGCCAATCAGGTGAAGACTCGTGGGATTGCAGAAGAAGTCAAGCGTCAGTATCAGTTAGACAGACTGCGAGTTTCAATGAGTCAGAGAGATATATTTTCACATCTTTTTGGCATGCCTCTTTCACTTCCTGACTGCTTACGTCAGCACTCAGCGAGTGGGGTGATTATGTGGGCAAAAATACGCCACCTATGATTATGGGAATAAGAGTCCTGCTAGTGAGACTAGACTTAGCTTACAACTCACCAGGCGCAGAGGATACATGCCTGCTCCTCAAGCCACAGCCGCTCGGCCGGTACGGGCCATACGATGCAAGATATGCATCTCGCCGCTGTAGGATTAACAATCTCCAATTTAGGATTTTGTATATACCACCGCCTTGAGTAAACAGGCCCATGACCTTATTATTCTTTGTATTTTACCATAATTGGGACTGGGTAAATCGTAGCTATAAATACCTCTCCTTACATTGTATGATACAAGGAAGCAATTCACATAAAATCCGACTATTCTCAAGGAACAATATTATTTACTTTCCTACTTATTGCTTTTCTTTCAATTTTTACTTACTTTCCTGCGGATTTATCATATTGTTTGTGACCCTTTCATAAATTTAAATGTTTAACCTTTACGAAAAATTTTAGGCATAAACATCTCATCACATAATCGGCCTGAGACGGGCCTAAACATTTGCCTGGCGGTCCACTGAACATCTGTCGATATAACTCCCTATTGATTAGGCGGTATCGAGCCGCCTACACCCTTAACTTCCTATATACTTTGTTTCTCGTCAAAGGGAAGATTCCATTTTTTCCAGTTAATTTAATAAGGCGTTGTTCCAATCCCAAACAAAAAACTATTATGTTTACCTCTGGGTGCCCCAAGGCTGAGCGTGTTAGCTAGATCACAGGGTACGGATTGCCCTGGCCTAGATCTGTCGATATAGCTAAACTATCCAGGGCATCTACTCCCATATTCTCTTTTGTCGGTACCTGCTTAAACTGAGTTTCAACCTCCTTTGCCAGCATGGGAGACTGGTCTCTTTTCTCCTTCGGTGCGAGTACGACACTTACTGATTCCGTCGAGATCGCTAAGTATAACAAGAGCTGCTCCCCGTCACACATATTATGCAGCAACAGAGAGTTTGTCAAGTATTTATTTGGTCCCTCATTTTTTCTTAAGCATGTCAGTGAAATGATGGCAACGCTTGAACGACCGTTACGCAAACCTGCTTAGTAAGGTGATTTGGGCGTTGAGCCTCTTGACTTTAGACTCATGCTTAGGCACTTTCGGGAATCATCGTTCTTGTCTTTGGGCAGTTCTATTGTCGTGGGAACCTAACTTTTGGGCATCATCGTGCCTCTATACTATAAAGGGGATGCTGGGTCCAAAAAAAAATAAGAGAACACTTGGCCCGTAAACAACTATAAACTTCAACAATAATTGAGCCAATGGACATCATTTTCGAACTATTAGCTATCCAATATCATCCTCAGCATTCGAGTCAATTAGACAACGACTCGGTTGCATTTGGCTCTGAGGTCTTTTACTATCACTGCGAAGGGCTCCCTTAGATCGGGAATGTGGATGACGCCCATTTTCTAGTCGGGGTTAGCCCCTTCTTGTTTCTCTTCCTTAACGGCAAAGCTGGGGGCTCGAGGCAGACCCTACTATTGTAATTTCTATTCTACCCCTTCTTTGGCTACACTCGCAACAATAGTCGTATAGTGGTCCCATGAAATCTACAGCTCTTCTCGAATCTCCTTTACTTCTCATTTAGTAGGGTATTTAACCATATGATGAGGGGTTGAAGGTACCGCTCTCATCTCGTATATCCAAGGCCTCCTTATTATGATGTCATATAGGATGTCGCCTATCATCAATTGGAAGAATACGGGCTTTATTTCCCCAGGTGCATAGACTTGTGGGACATCTCCCCGACTGCCCTCTCATTGGAGTTGTTTAAGTCAGACAATGTATGTGAGCTCAGGACTATACGATCTGTAATCTTCACAACTTGTAGTACTTCCCACTTTTGTAAGCTTTCTTCTTGTCGTCCATACTAGCCTCGCAGACCATCATGCCACAGATGGTGTTGTCCTTGATGTATGGCCTTCCAATGATAACATTGATCGATCTTTTGGCTTCTGGTGGTTCGGGTGGCTTTTGCATCCATGTTTCTCGCGTGCGCTTGCTTCCCTTTGTTTGATAATGACCCTTTGAGATGTCCTTTGCCGAGGGGACATGCTACCTAGACATGCTCTCATATCTTTTGGCCAACGAACCTGTGTCCCTTCAAGGTGGTTCTTTAAGATATCGATCGCATTCACATAAAGGCCAAGATCCTCGAACCTCTTAACTCCGAGCGCTTTCCCAGAATATGTAGATCATCTGCTTCCGTTTTAGCTTGTCCTTTGGCCATTGTCATGCCTATCCATCAGCCTTGGTATGTCTGAAAGACACTCTCTTCTGCTTCTTGTTTTGCGCTCATCAAACCTATTGTCTTTGGTTGTATCGCATTTGCGGCCGTTGCTGTCACTTTCCCCAGACGTCCTTATTACCTCTGATTCAATTCTTAGCTTATGGATGTAACACCGGTGTAGTTCATTCCACATTTTAGTCGGTTGCTTTTGAAAGATCTTTTGCAGCTCCCGTATGGCCTCTGAACCTGTCTTATTCAGGATTTTGGTGAAATACACGGTCGGTATATTGTCTAGCACCGGTGGGAGTGTCATCTGCTCCTTCTAGAACCTCTCTAAGCAATCTTTGAGCAGCTCGTCATCACTCTATTTGACTTCAAAAATGTCCTTCATCATCTTCTCTCGCTTCTGGGCATCGAAGTGCTCCTTCACGAATAAATTTAGCATATAAGCGAACGATTCGATTGACCCTTCGGGTAGTTAGGTATATCAGGTCAATGCCCCCTTGGTTAGGGTGGCACCTAATTTCTTTACCAAGATGGACTGTATATCTTTCTTTGTTAGGTATTGCTTTTGACTGTCGTGGTGTAGGAAGATATGTGGCCACTAGGGTCCGTGGTGTCATTGTACACTACAAGAAACAAGCCTTTTTGTGGCGACAAAAGTCGCCACTAAAGCCTTGAATGTCGCCACCAAAAACATTTAGTGGCGACCATAGGGTTGCTGTACTACAAGCCGAAACTAAATGTTTTTAGTGGCGACTCCTTAAGATCGCCGCAAAATAGACACATTTGTAGCGACTTAACTTGCCACAGAAACAAAAGTAATACGCTACAAAAAGGTTCCAAAGAAATGGATTTTAAGTAGGTCGCCACTGAAAACTTACCTTCTGTAGCGACAAAAGTCGCCACTAAATATAAGATTTTTAATGGCTTTTAGTATTATACTTTCAGTGACAACTAATAGTCGCCACAAATGCGAGTTTTGTTTAAAAAAAATTAAATTCGCAAAAATATAAAAATACAACAGTTGTCTATTACTGATACAAAGGCAATACTAAAGTCATTTCACAAATAGGAGTTTGTTCCTGATTAAATGTAACAATTTTAAGTAAACAAAACTTCATAATTCATGTTTTTGGGTGCGGTGCAAAAAAAAATATCTTCAAACTCCTTGTCAACAATCTTCCATTAATGACAACCTTCCCTGTGATAGATAGAAGAAAGAAAAAGTAAGTAAAGATTCTAACTAGACAAGAATATATTGGTGAGAACATTAGAAAAGAAAGATGTAACAAAACTTTGAACAACCTATTGGCTTATCTATTCTATGACAACAGAGCCATTGTTCTGATATTCAACAAGATGATTTCTTTTACTAGTGATATACAAAAGGAAATAGCTGAGGAGATGCAATATTATGTTCATTTACGATCTGCTGAACATTGTATATATTAGTAGAAGTTGTTCAATTATACAACACATACACAAGGAAGACTTCATAGTGTACATCACAATATAATATGTTCAACAGTAAATCAACAACAAATTGTACCTTTATCACCAAGACTCAGACGATCACTATTCTCACTTACTCCATTTATCATTGTAATCAGGTATTAAATTTGAATGTCAATCTTCTCATTTAGGAAAAAAATTGATAAGACTCAAACCCCCACAAGACCCTTCACTCGGAGCCAAGCTAAGGACATCCAAGGAGTACACCTACACTTGATGAGGAAGGGCCTAGAAGAAGGAAGCAATTGGAAGCCGTTCCGAGTGCTTAAAGTGCAAGGGGAGCAGCCCAGTCATCCAGGCGCTCCGCCGCCTGAGCAAGCATAGGCCTGGGCACCCCGCCTGAAGGAGCCAGGCGCTCCGCCTGAGCAAGCCTAGGCCTGGGCGCTCCGCCCAAACTCTGGGCGCCCCGCCTAGGCCACCCCACTGATCAACAACTCAGGCGCTCCGCCCCAATTCCGGGCGCTCCGCCCAAAACACTGAAGAACGTGATTCCTAGCTATGTTAAGACTATTTTGACCCTACGTGGTCCTTTCATTCCTAAGCCTAAGTGTGGGCATATTAGACCTTTCATATGGTGTCTAAAAACACCTATAAATAGCTAGTTGTCTTATTATTTTCATTAGCTTACCTTTGATGAAAAACAAACACTTGTGTTGAAGAGTTGAACTCTTATTGAATGACAAACCTTGAATTGGGACTTGTTCTTCCTCTAGCGGATCTAGATGAATTCCAATCCCCCCGACCATTCTACTTGCGTGTTCACGTTAGCTCGAGGGTAGTTGCCTAGCGTAGGTGTTCTTGACCTCCTCTCGGGGTGTAACGGAACAAGTTCTCCGTTGCTACTTGAGATTTGTGATCGAGATACGTCTCGTTCTTATCCATTTTATTTTCCGCGTTTGATTCTTATCAGTTTGGTATCAGAGCAAGGTTCGGGTATCGTTCCTACGAACCCCGACCCTTGATTCTTCGTGCTTAGGTTAGTTTGTTTAGATTTCTTGTTGAAGTTTTTGCAAAAAGAAAATTACAAAAAAATTGAAAAATTCAAAAATTGGTGTAACTTTTTGGTGTTTGTGATTCTTGAAGTGGGTGTTATAGATTATCGATACTTGTTGAAAACTTGACGATTGGGTACCAAATTTGTTGGGATTGGATTGAATTGAAAATTGAAAACCCAATTGTTGTTAAACCCTACCAAACCCTTGTTCTTGAGGAAATTGATTGATTTTGGGTTGTGTGTTAATGGGGTTTTGGAATTGATTATTGGGGATTGATCTCTATTGAAAACCGAACAATTTGCAACAAGAATCGTGTGATTCGGAGTTCGGTAACATAGTTTTTGAAGAATCGAAACCCACTTTTGAGCCTTGAAACCCATGTTGAAACCCCAAACTTGAAAACTTTGAATCTTGTTTGAGCATTATTTGTTGGTTGTTTGGGTGTGAAATTGATTGGGGATTGTAGGTTGTATCAAGGAGCAACTTTGGGTACCTTGGATTTGGCCAAAACACCTTGGAATCGGCCTAGAAATTGGATTGAAAACGAAGAACACGGAGTAGGAAACCCAGGTGTTCTTCGTCCATGCGCTCCTCGTCCATGCGCTCCGCCTAGACCTTTGGGCGCCCCGCCTGAACTACCCTTGCTCCAGGCGCTCCGCCTAACATTTGGGCGCCCCGCCTGCCCGACCTCACTGACCAATTTTTGAGGCGCTCCGCCCCATGCCTTGGGCGCTCCGCCTAACTTCCTGAAGGGTTGTTTTTGGGTAGTTTCTTCTAGGTTTGCTTGTTCTTTGTTGCCTAATCTCTTATTAGTGCCTATCTAAGTAATCTTTCTACTTAATTAGCACTAATATTTCATTGCTTTTAGGTTGATTCGTGCATTAGTTGGAGAGTAGAATTCCAAGAAGAATCCTAGACTCTTTTTTATTCAAGTCCTCACTTCAAAGTGCCTAGCTTTCATTGAGTCCTATTAACTCCACTCACCCCGGAGTGCGCTTGACTCGTGAATAGTTTGGTTGAGTTGAGGAATTGCTACTCATCTACGTGAAGCTTTGGAACCACAAGTCGAGTGAAATACCCACCGTCACTATACGAGAGAGCCGAGTGATCTCAAGTGAGGGAGTGTGTGAGGTTGTTTACTAACGTTTGTTACTTGTGTAGGTACAATGTCTTCCGAAGGAGATGATTTTGCAAAGAGTGCCCTTGCCACTATCCTCGCCAAATTGGATAGTATGCACTTGAGGATTGAAAGCCTCGAAAGGGTGAACTCTAGTGCTCTAGTTGAGCAAGGGACTTCTAATGTCCCATCGGAGAAAGGGACCCCGAGTGTCCAAGTCGAGAAAGGGACCCCGAGTGTCCCGGTTGAAGTCTCAAGTACTCCTAACTTTACTCCGGAGCAAGTTAGCCATGTCATTGAATTGCTCAATCAACAACGGGCAAAGGAGGAGCGAGAGAGACTTGATCAAGTGTTGGGCAATACCCAACGAACGGGCATTCCCAGTATCTTGGATAACCCCCCAAGAAACATTCCACTACCAAGGCCCATCCGAAATGTGCAACCTCTTGAGCAAGCCGATGAAGCTCAAGAAGGGGAGGAAGCCGATTATGGTGATGATATGTATGGGTTTGATGATCACTTTCAACCAAGGCAAGGTATGAATTGGGGTCGAAATGTGGATAGAGGTAGGGGCCGAGGTCGAGGGCCACCTATGGGTTATGTTGGAGGGAATGCGAGGAGGGAGTATGGTGTGAATGAAGATCACTATGGGGGCCAACCGGAGCCTTTCCGTGGAGGTCGTGACAACACCAACATCAATAGTGTGAAGCTTAATCTCCCAACCTTTAAGGGGAATTGTGATCCGGCGGCTTACATTGAATGGGTGCTACACATGGAGAGATTGTTTGACACAAATGAGATGACCGATGAGAAGAAAGGTACCTATGTTATTTCATCCTTTGAATCCTATGCATCTACTTGGTGGGAATCCGTCAAGAGATCAAGGAGGAGAGCGGGAGTTCCCGTGAATGTGGGTTGGAATGACTTGAAGGGTATCATGAGTATCAAGTACATCACTCCTAGATATCGGCAAGAGCAACTCAAGAAACTTTATGAGTTGAAGCAAGGTGTCAAGACGGTGCATGAATACTTTGATGAGTTTGAAAGAACTCGAATGGCATTAGATATGGACACCGAAGATGAAGAGCAAGCCGTGATCCGTTTCATGAATGGAAAAATCCTACTCCCAATGCCAAATTCACTAATGCAAGTGGCCCTAGTGGAGCAAGTGCCAGCAAAGATGTGAAGAAGCCGTTTGAGAATTACACACCCAATGTGGGAGGTAATTCTAAAACCCAATTGAATACTCCTACTTCTTCTTCCATTCAATGTCACAAATGCAAGGGGTATGGACACTTTGCTAAGGAGTGTCCTATAAAGAGGACCATGGTTCTTGTTGGTGAAAATGCATATGAACAAGAGAGTGAACCGGAAGATGATGAGGGAGTAGAGGGAGATGAGGGAGTAGAGGAGGATGATCTAGATGACACGGTGGAGGATGAGGAACCTCATACTTTTCTAGTTGTGAGGAGGAGCCTAGGAGCTATGATTGTGGAGGATGGTGAAACCTTGCAAAGGGAAAACCTTTTCCATGCTAGGTGTCGTGTTAAGGGTGTTGTATGCTCTATGATCATTGACTCCGGGAGTTGTGCTAATGTTGTGAGTCAGTCTCTTATAACCCAATTGAAGTTGCATACCGTGAAGCATCCCAAGCCATATCGATTGCAATGGCTTAGTGAATGTGGGGAGCTAAAGGTAGTGAAGCAAGCAATTATCAAGTTCAAAATGGGTAGTTATGTTGATGAACACTTGTTCGACGTTGTGCCCATGCAAGCTTGCCACCTTCTCTTTGGAAGGCCTTGGCAATTTGATCGGCAAGCGGTCCATGATGGGCGTGGCAACACTTACACGCTCCAACATGAAGGGAGGAAATTTGTGTTGAAGCCCCTAACTCCCAAACAAGTGAGTGATGACTACAATAGGATGAGGGAGTTGAGGGAGGTGGCAAAGGCCAAGTCAATCATTGAGACTAGCCCTTTGTCCAAAAGCATGGTGGCAATCCCACCTTCTTCTTCTACCGGTGGCATTTGTGCCATGATGCAACCGGGCGAGATCTTAAAAGGAAATGATGGCATCAAGTTTCTCCTATGCCTAGTGCACAAAGGTATGATCCTAAACTCTAATTGTGATTTTTCTTCTAACTCTTTGCCTAGTGTGTTTGAGAATGTCTTGAAGGATTTTGGGGACATGTTCCCGAATGAGATGCCGGATGGATTGCCTCCTTTGAGGGGTATTGAGCATCAAATAGACTTTGTCCCGGGATCTCAAATCCCAAACAAGCCGGCCAATATGAGCAATCCGGAGGATACAAGAGAATTGCAAAAGCAAGTTGATGAATTTCTCACTAAAGGCTTGGTGAGGGAGAGCTTGAGTCCTTGTGCCGTGCCCGTGATCCTTGTTCCCAAAAAGGACGGCACTTGGAGGATGTGTGTTGATTGTCGGGTCGTGAACAACATAACGGTAAAGTACCATCATCCTATTCCCCGACTTGATGATATGTTAGATGAATTGAGTGGTTCATGTGTGTTTAGCAAAATTGACCTTAGGTCCGGCTACCATCAAATCCGGATGAAACCGAGTGATGAATGGAAAACCGCATTCAAGACCAAATTTGGTCTCTATGAATGGTTGGTGATGCCCTTTGGGCTCTCCAATGCACCTAGCACCTTTATGAGGCTAATGAACCATGTTCTAAAGCCATTCATCAACAAGTTTGTGGTCGTCTATTTTGACGATATATTGATCTATAGCAAATCAATAGACGACCATGTTGATCACCTTAGGCAAGTGCTTGAAAGGTTGAGAGCCGAAAAGCTCTATGCTAATTTTAAAAAGTGTGCCTTTGGTGTTGAGAAGGTAGTCTTCCTTGGGTTTGTTGTGAGTGCCCAAGGAGTGGAGGTGGATGAGTCTAAGGTAGAGGCCATACGTGATTGGCCTACTCCTACTACCGTGACTCAAGTGAGGAGCTTTCATGGTCTTGCTAGCTTTTACAGGCGATTTGTGAAAGACTTTAGCTCCATTGCCGCTCCACTCACCGAATTGGTGAAGAAGGACCAACCATTTGTTTGGGGAGAGCCTTGAGAGAAGGCCTTCCATGAATTGAAAAGTAGGTTGAGTACCGCCCCTCTATTGCAATTGCCCGACTTCGGAAAGGCATTTGAGGTTGAATGTGATGCCTCGGGGGTGGGAATTGGTGGTGTTCTAATGCAAGATAGCAAACCCATCGCCTACTTTAGTGAGAAATTGAAAGGGGCCTCCTGAACTATTCTACATATGACAAGGAGTTGTATGCCCTTGTGAGAGCCCTTGCCCATTGGCAACACTATCTTTGGCCTCATGAGTTTGTAATCAAGAGTGACCATGAGTCACTCAAGCATTTGAGAGGCCAAGAGAAGCTCAATAAGAGACATGCCAAGTGGGTTGAATTCATTGAGTCCTTTCCCTATGTGATCCAATACAAGAAAGGGAAGGACAATGTTGTGGCGGATGCGTTTTCGAGAAAGTTTGCTCTAGCCACCACTCTCACCTCTAAGCTCATGGGTTTTGAGAGCATTAAATTGATGTATGCTCATGACCCAAAGCTAAAGAGTGTCCATGACGCTCTAGAGAAGGGGGAGATAGTTGATAAATACCAATGGGTTAATGGATATATCTTCAAAAATGGTAGGGTGTGCATACCGGAGTCCTCTTGGAGGGAGTTGCTTGTGCATGAGGCACATTGCGGGGGACTCATGGGACATTTTGGCACAAGAAAGACTTTGGCTATTCTTAAAGAACAATTTCATTGGCCAAAGATGGGGGTGCAAGTGGAAAAGTCTTGCAACAATTGCCTTGAGTGCAAGCGTGCTAAATCCAAAGCCCACCCCCATGGGTTGTATACCCCTCTCCCCGTACCTACTAGTCCATGGTTAGATATCTCAATGCATTTTGTGATGGGATTACCAAGGACTGGGGGGGCCATGATAGCATTTATGTTGTTGTGGATAGGTTCTCCAAAATGGCTCATTTCATTCCATGCAAGAAATGTGATGATGCACAACATGTTGCAACTTTGTTTATTGAAAATGTTTTGAAGTTGCATGGTGTGCCTCAAACCATAGTGAGTGATAGGGACACTAAGTTCCTAAGTCATTTTTGGAGGTGTTTATGGGGTGCTTTAGGCACCAAGCTCTTGTTCTCCACGTCCCACCACCCACAAACCGATGGGCAAACGGAAGTGGTAAACCGAACCTTGGGTGCTCTTCTTAGAGCCATGACCCGAGGTAAGGCCGGGACTTGGATTGATCGTCTAACTCTTATGGAGTTTGCCTACAATCGCACATTGCATAGCATGATAGGCATGACTCCATTCGAGTATGTCTATGGATTTAACCCCTTGATTCCCCTTGATCTAACCCCTTTGCCAAGGGAAATGGTTGTTAATTTTGAAGGTAAAGCTAGAGCCAAGGCTTTGATTGAGGTACATGCTAAGGCAAAGAAGAACTTGGAGGAAGCCTATGCAAAGGTAGCCTCTAAGAAAAACAAGGGACGTAAGAAGGTGGAACTCAAGAATGGTGACTATGTGTGGGTGCACTTCCGGAAAGAAAGGTTTCCAAACCTTAGAAAAGGGAAGTTGGCACCCCGTGGAGATGGCCCATTCCAAGTGCTTTCCAAGATAAACAACAATGCCTATGTGGTCGACTTGCCAAGTGAGTATCAAGTTTCTAATACTTTCAATGTTTGTGACTTGGTTCCTTTGGATGTAGGTAATGAAGATGTCGTGAATGATGCTCCAATTTCGAGGACGAAATCCTCTCAAGAAGGGGAGGATGATAAGAGCCAAACCCCCACAAGACCCTTCACTCAGAGCCAAGATAAGGACATCCAAGGGGTACACCTACACTTGATGAGGAAGGGCCTAGAAGAAGGAAGCAATTGGAAGCCGTTCCGAGTGCTTAAAGTGCAAGGGGAGCAGCCCAGTCATCCAGGCGCTCCGCCTGAGCAAGCATAGGCCTGGGCGCCCCGCCTGAAGGAGCCAGGCGCTCCGCCTGAGCAAGCCTAGGCCTGGGCGCTCCGCCCAAACTCTGGGCGCCCCGCCTAGGCCACCCCACTGATCAACAACTCAGGCGCTCCGCCCCAATTCCGGGCGCTCCGCCCAAAACACTGAAGAACGTGATTCCTAGCTATGTTAAGACTATTTTGACCCTACGTGGTCCTTTCATTCCTAAGCCTAAGTGTGGGCATATTAGACCTTTCATATGGTTTCTAAAAACACCTATAAATAGCTAGTTGTCTTATTATTTTCATTAGCTTACCTTTGATGAAAAACAAACACTTGTGTTGAAGAGTTGAACTCTTATTGAATGACAAACCTTGAATTGGGACTTGTTCTTCCTCTAGCGGATCTAGATGAATTCCAATCCCCCCGACCATTCTACTTGCGTGCTCACGTTAGCTCGAGGGTAGTTGCCTAGCGTAGGTGTTCTTAACCTCCTCTCGGGGTGTAACGGAACAAGTTCTCCGTTGCTACTTGAGATTTGTGATCGAGATACGTCTCGTTCTTATCCATTTTATTTTCCGCGTTTGATTCTTATCAAAAATGTATCTTTTACAGTAGTTATGTACTGCAATAACATACTAGACATTTCCCTCAATGGTGTGATACAGTTGTAGCAAGAGCACAATTCAAATGAAGTTGACATAAGCAGTTCACATTTCTAGAGAAAATAAGCATAGTACAATATCAAAAGAAGGGGGAAGAAGTTATATACATGCCTAAAAGAGCTTTCAAGTCCTCTTCTCCTGCTAGAGATGCAAGTACTCTTTCAACCATCACAATCTAATCTTCTTCTGCTGCAACAGGTATAGGCCTATCTTGAAGATTAGCTTATTGCTTGGTAATTGTATGAAAATTTTTCTGCATTAGATCTAAATAAATTAGAATTACATAGAATTATCAAAGTTCCGGCTCATAGTTTAATACCTCCTTAAAAAAATCACGTAATTAGTAGCACTCAAATAACTGTTTTTAATGTCTAGCGGTAAGTGATCATCTTCAATTATAAGGTGAACATACATATGACGTTTTCAAGACACTCTAACCAACGAAACAAGAGAAAAAATGAGAACATTTTGTTTAAAATAAAGACTAAATAAGACTACTTGTTTTACATCATTTGCTATTGGTAACTTCTTTCTTTAACTAGTAGAGATCGAGTTTAAGAAACAAGATATATTTTATATTTCATATCAAAGGAAGTGTTGTATTCTTTATAGAAATTAGTAGAAACAGTTGATGTTTAGATATGTGTATATTTTTCAATAATATAAGAAGCCTAATTACACCTCTTGACAGATTCACATAATGATGTTGCTAAGTCTGTTTGCTAAGAAGAATTGATATCATAAGAAAGTTCCATGGGAAGAAATTGTTGCACAATACATCTAACAAAAAATTTGTTTGCAATAGGCGTGAAGAAATGAGTCGCATTTAGCTTTTAGACTGTGGCCTGTAACACTAGCACTAGACAATCATCTCCAAGAGCATAAAGATAGGTGAGTATCAACTATAAGGATTTAAATAATACATTAACCAAACAACAAAACATTAGCATAAAGCCCTTCAAAGTACAAAGAAACATTGAAATATAGAGTAAAGAGTATATAATAATTACGAGGTCCCTAGCTACCACTAAGCTTATATTTCAGTACTACAATATAAAACTAAAACTATAATTATCATCTATAGTGTTCGGAATTTTCAGCTATGGATGTTTCAAGAACAAAGTTAGCTTCGACAAAGAATCAGTAAATGTCGATTTCAGATTGAGCTGCAATAGTTTTACTTATATTTGAACCAATCAAATTGCCAAGTGTTTCTGTCTATTAAAAACGAGTATTCTGCTAATACAAGTTCGACAAATTAATTTTTATTAGTTTTAAATTTGACTACTATGTTTCTTGCCTTAGTCATTCAGTTCTCCCTATTTAGAACCCTAGATTAAAATGAAATTTCCCCAACCAATACATATACAGGTAACCAACTGAAGTAGAAAATATAAACTAATAAAATTAAAGTTGAAACTGTGAGATTACCTTGAATGGGCAAAAGCTCTAACTGTTCCCTTCAAAGGCTTGCTTGAATTCAACAAATTGAACCTAAATTTTTTATTATCGAGATGAAACTTCTATGAGATCAAAAAAACTAATGGGTTCTTCTGTAAAGGAACGATGATGGATTAAACTTAATTCAAACAATAAAAACAAAGAGGTACTTACCAAAAGTACAAAAAAAAAAAAGTAAAATCAAACACTCGGAACTCCGATCTAAGAATATTTGGGGTTGGCGAAGTGGGAAAACTGAACCCTTAGTCACTACGACTCATATACATTGGAGCTTGGGTTTGAAAGGATAATAAAGAGAGGAGATGTGTGAGTGAGGGAGGGGAGAGGCAAAATAGACATAAATTTGATGAGAGGGGAGTTCAGATCTGAAGTAGGAATGTGGTTTTGAAAAAAGTGAATTTCGTGGGTCAATGAACACTTGCGGCATATTTGCAAAGAAAATCTGGTGGATGAGCGTTGTTGACCATATTTGGGCTTCTTTATCATTGGATTACTTTTAGTTAAATAAAAAATTGTAGAGATTTTAAATCAAAAATTTTGAAAATTGCCAAATTCTTAACTTTTTTTTTTAATTATACATTATTTTATTCAACTAAAACCTCCTCAACACAGAAAAATAAAAATATATGTCCTTGGGTTTGTTGTATTTAATAAACAAACGATATAAAACTAAGACAAAATTACTAAAACATAAATACTACATTTCTTATGAAGTCAAAATAATAAGTAAGCATTCTATGTATTTAGTATCACCATTATCCACTATTTTTTAAAAATTCAGTATATACAAATTAATTAGATTAGCTGGTTTTTTTTTTAACACTTTAAATGTTCAAACATAAATTAAGTAACCATTTTGAGTTTAGTTACAATTAGGTTGAACTAACTATACACATTGAAAAGGAAAATTTAAAAAAAAAAAAATTATGAAATGCAAAATGAAAGTTACAAAACAATTTTTTTCACTAAATGCAGCAATAAAAAAACCAAATATGTGACTTACAAATTGATTTAAACACGTATTTATACAAGTATTAGGAAATATTTGAATTCATACAAAATAAAAGATTTAGTGGCTACCTAAATATATGACACAAAAATTGAACTTACAGTGGCTACAAAGTCGCTACTAATATATTTTAGTGGCGACAATTTATTAGTCGCTACTAATACTTTTTAAACCAATATTTAATAGAAATAATAGTACATATTTGTGGCGACCAAAGCCTAGTAGCCGCTAATATATCACTTTTAGTGGCGACTAAATGGGTCGCAACTGAAAAAATCACCTTCTGTGGCAACTGTTTTGTATCGCCAATGAAACCATATATTTTGTGGCAACAATATGTGTCGCCACTTATGGCAACAATATGTGTCGCCACAAAATGTCGTCACAGAAAATCACATTTCTTGTAGTGATACTTAGGTTTCTTGGGCATACAGAACTTCTTTGGGATCTGGAGCGGTGCAGTACTAGGTTTGCAGGGTTCACTAAAAAAAATAAAGCTAATATCTGTGGTTTAAAATGTGTTTTGCGGCAGTTTTGCCCGCTGTAAAATTTTATTCCAGCGCCTCGAGAATTGCTGGCTAAGAAGCTGTACAGAAGCCCTTTAGCTGCAGTTTGAATGTACCGCTGGCTTAACCACTGGCTTTTGTTATTAGACTACAGTTCTGATTTTAAGCCGCTGCAAAACTAGACTAACGTGTAGAAAATGAGGCACTATAATTACTTAGGACCACTTATTTCTCAACCCAACATGCAACAGGCCCACACAGAGGTCCACGTAAGCTAAGCAAAAGGCCTTTATTCTAGGTCACGTAACCCATCGTTCTCACTTCTCAGTGCTCATCTGCACAATGTATCTTGAAGCCTGCTTATAAAGTGCAAAATGGTGCTTTTATTTTTGATGTGGGATAGAGATTCTTTATATCAACCGTCGTGGAATGCACCACAACTAACTCTATGTCTAAGCAGTTGCACTAAAAACTAAAATCGCTGTTAATTCAAATCAATTAGGTGTGATTAACCAAACTGCTGCAAAACAAGGAAATCCACAGAGGTTAGGCGAACTGCCGCTAAAACACCACTGAGAAGCAGCTCTTTTTTTGTAGTGGTTGTTGAGAAAACTTGTCTTAATCGATCTTTGTAATTACGGGAGGAGCCCCTGGGATCTGATCCTTTTGCTTGTTGGTTTCCTTCAACAGTCGATGCAGATCCTACACAAGGGAAAATTTCGTTGTTGTTGAAACATTGGTTGCGTTGGATTCCTAGTGTCGTATTAAGGTTTATTCATCGTACCACGGATTCTGGAGTGTTTACTAAGGGCCTTGATCCTCGCAGGGATTCTGGCGGTGGTGTTGACTCTGCGAAAGCTTCTTCCAAGTTAGTATCGATTGTTGGTGTTGCGCTTTGATGAGTCGGTTGAATGCCATTACAAACATGTTCTTGGCTCTGTCGAAGCTTCATCTTTGAGCAGGATCTCTCTCCTGAGACCGTGATCCATCATGGTCGCCATCGTCCTCTAGGTCCAACGCATCCTTTGACGGGTCAACTTTGTTTCGGTGGAGGCCTTTGTCCGCCTCGTTTGCCGCTACGACGGCATTATGTGGGGTTTCGTCGTGGTCTTGTAACATAGCTGGATTCGCTTCATTGGAATAAAAAGGAACTGTCTGGCCCCACGGTGGGCGTCAAACTGTTTATGTCTAAAACTTGCTCACTAGGTCAAACAGATAAATTTATATTGGTTCCCAATCAATAATGAAATAACAAAGAATAAAAGAAATTAGAGCAGTAAAATAGGAGTTATATTCATTGAAGAAAGAGTGAGGATTCTACCTGAATCCCTGAATGAATATTACAATAAAGTGATTGAGGTATTTATAGGCTAAACTTTAACCACATCCTAACCCTATTAAAATCCTAACCCTATTAGAAAATTCTATACTGAGGCCCTTGGCGAATTACAGAGTAGGCTAAGTGTTTCCTACTCTACAAAAAAAAAAAAAAGGATTAGGGGTGGTGTAATTTATCCCCACGCAATAGTACATTATATCGCACGAGAGGAGGTTAGTGAGAAGAGTTCATTACTACGGTTAACAATATGATAGCGATGTCATCGGCAAAGGCATAGGCACCCTATGCCAAGGGGTGTTACGGGACACCGCTTTGCCGAAATTTTTTACTATATGTATGTAAATATATATATAAAAAACAATCATAATATTTAGTACAAATAAAGAAAGTGACACTGCTTGAAACACCATGGTTCACCAGTCTAGTGGTCAAATACCTTTAGAAAGTCTAGACTGTGAGAGTTTGAATCCCACTTGTAGCACAACTTTGCTTTTTTTATCAAAATTTTCGAACGTTTATCATTTAAAGTAGAGATTGAATCCTCGGTCTTCAAATTTTTTTTTTAAAAGTGCAACTGCTTGCAAAAATTTCTGGGTTCGCCACTGATCATCGGTCCTCTAAATGAAGAGAAAATAAGAGTACCAAAGCAATGTATGGCCATTGCTGCATATGGTGCAATACACATGAAGCACATATTACTTTGACAAACGAGAACTTCTCTAGCGATAGCCCAGAGTAGAGTTTGTAATACACCCATCGAGCAGACAATGCCTTGATTATTATAATGAGGAACAAACGAGAAATTTTCCTATATATATATATATGTAGTCCAACTTTTGATTTTTTGAAAATTTAGTAATCCGAATTCCGAGATAGAACAAGTTGTAAAAATTATTTTCCTCTAGTGTTTCATTGCCCTAAACCTTTAGCTAGAAAACTACTATTACATAGCCTATTTTGAGGTTCAAACATAGTTGTGTAAAATTTCTATGTTCGTTTCTCTTGAAAAGAGAAAAACTAATTGTCAAAATTAAACATGAATTATTCATATGATAAAATGGTGCTTTTCAATCTTAACTTCTAAAAGAAGCTCTTGTGCTAGGAATATCACTTTACCTTGCACCTAGAAAGAACTAGAGAACCAAAAATTTAAAATCCTAAATCAAAGAATGTTCATTTTGAAATCAAAGGATGTACCATACCAAAAGGCATACTTAAATATTTTTAGCTGGGAAAGAATCTTGGTTTTTGCTTCAATTCCTTGCCTTGATTATGAAGCATTGCCTTTACAACCCCACTTATCCCATCAGAAGACGCAGTCTTACAAGAAAAGAACCAAAACCTTCTGAGAATTAAGACACTTATAAAAGACGCCCAAGACCTTGCAGAGATCACATGTATTTGTACAAGATAATCTTCTTAGCCTAAAATCCTGTACAAAACCCTTATTTCCTTATCATCAAAAAAGAGGTTTCAGCATTACCATTTTCTAAGATACAAGAATGGCTGATGGGCAGATGAAACCTGTTGCATCTTTGCTTTTGGTCCTTAATTTCTGCATGTATGTTGTTGTTTTAGGTATTGGTGGTTGGGCCATGAACTTTGCCATTGATCATGGTTTCATCATTGGTAAGCATCTTCGTCAACACTTAATAGTTGTTGGCAAAGTCTAGTTCACTTTGTTGAAGTGGGTGACCATCTCAAGTTTAAACTATCAGAGAGAACACACTTTTATTTATTTAATTATGTTTTCACATCCTGTCATGTGCATGCATGATCTTTTTCTATGTCGAGCACGTGAAAATTCTTTTTGATTATGGGTGGTGATGAGATAAGAACTCAAGATCCATGTCTGCTTTGGTTTCATATTGAAGTGTGTGACTATCTCATCTAAAAATTTAAGCTGCTAGAGGGAACACACTTTTGATTATTTAATTATATCTTCACATACTGACTGGTTAAAAAAAACAACTAAATTAAGATAAGTCTCTTTGTTAAGACTGATCATGATTTTTGTAACAGGTCCAGGATTTGACCTTCCAGCACATTTCTCTCCGATTTACTTCCCGATGGGGAATGCTGCCACTGGATTCTTTGTCGTGTTTGCTTTGATCGCCGGTGTGGTGGGAGTTGCATCTGTCCTCTCTGGGTTCAACCATATTCGCCAGTGGAACATCGATAGCTTACCAGCTGCTGCTTCTGCTGCCACCATTGCCTGGAGTCTCACTCTCCTCGCCATGGGGTAAGTGTTTCACAATCCTGCCATTTGTTTTTCTGTACTGTTCTACATTCCACTAACAAGAAATGTCACCCCTGCAGCTTTGCGTGGAAAGAAATTGAACTCGGTTCCAGGAATGCTAAATTGGTGAGCAACTCCAATTTTATTTTGCTAGTAACACCTTCAACTGTATACGAAGTTAATCTATGCAAAATTATGAAATATTTTGCCATGACTAAGTTTCATATTCTATTTTCTGCATGAATTTGCAGAGAACAATGGAGGCATTCTTAATAATTCTATCGTTTACTCAACTAGTATACATCGCTGCCATTCATGGTGCTTCAACAAGGAGATAAATGAACCTGGAAAATGAATCATGTCGTGTGAAGTGTGTTGATAGTTTGCTGCATCTGCTTTTTTCCTTATCTTTTACAGGGTTCTTTTTCTTGTTTTGGCAATTGTTATTGTTTCTGTTCATTCTTGTGTGTACAATTACAAAGTTGGCCTTGCCCAGAGCTGTTTGTATGTTGACTATCTTCAGTATTAAATTTGTAAGAATCAAATAAGTGAAGCACAATTATTACTCTTCATTGGCCTTCTTTTTTCTAAAAGAGAAATGAACAGTCGCACAAACATCAACATAAGTGCACATATATCCAGAACTATGAAGGTTTTTAATGAAGGTTCAACAAGGACTTGCCTACTGCTATCAAAAGTAAATTAGAAATGGAAACAAAGCCAAGCTAGAACTTGCTCCAAAGGTTCTTTAACCTCAAAACAGAAGTCGAAAAAGAATCTTAAATCTGATCTAACAGATACCATTCAAAGCGTAATTATTGTGGCACCTAAATTCAATGGGATAATCCAAATCTGATCAAAGATTGTTAAGCATGTAAGAACTGTCTGCATAAGCCGACCACAAACAACTCCCGTCATGGGTATATTAGGTCTCTGCATCAGATCTGTCAAACAAACCCAAGCATCTGAAGAACCACACCGGAATTTAGTCTTAGGCAGCAGGAGAAGGTAAAGTCAGGTAAAAGGAGTGACAACTCAAATACCAAATTTCGAATCCCATGCCCGAGACCGAAGGAATCACAAGTATATGCCGGCGAGAATTTGATGAACAACAAGTTCAAGAGTTCTGTGCAATAGAAAATAACAAATAGACTCTTTCGACTCCCTGATGAACAGATACATCACACAACAGAAACAAGAAAAGATGCTAACCATTGCAAAAATAACAGGAAAGCAGCTCAGAGACGAGAAGTTCTGAGCTGCTTTTCAAACTAAACTAGGACTACTAAAAATATAAGTTTCTATAGCAATGCATCTTGCCAAACACAGTTCAAAAACATGAAGGAAGCCGTTAACTTCTATAATTTGAAATGTTGCCACTCCAATCACAACCAGCTTCAAACTCTTATTCTGCATCATAGAAAAAGGCATTTAGTCAGAACCACAAGAGTATCGCGACTGTCAATGCTATATTAACTTAAGAAAACAGATCTCAATTGCCAGGTATAATAAAGGGAGTAAACTCAATCGACCATTCAGCAAGTCTTACAATATGATTGGAAAAGGACATCCACACAAATAGAAACAAAAGAAAGTAACTCCTAATAACCTAAGAAAGAAGGTACCTCCTAATATCCTTATGTAAAGAGTCTAGCATGTTGCAGAACTATGCATATCCAGGTTTCTCAGAAAGTTCACTAAAAATCCTACTCAGGGCTTGGTTAAAAGAAAAATCATTGACAACAGCAACACGGGTGCAGATCATGTCAGGAAATCCAAATTCTCTTTAGTGCATGATGAGACAAAAAGCTTATGTTCTGCAGAGTTGTATGAAGGAAAAAAAAAAAAAAAATCGCTGTGACAAAAGAAGGTTGTTGCTGCATAAAGGCTTCAGTCTGCTACTATCTCCACTCATATGTTTCTAGCTTCCTCATGAAATCAAGACCCCATTGAATCTCATTAGGAGTACATGTTCGATCGTTTGCACGATCCGTTTGCATGATCACCGAAATATTTAACTAGCCCAACATCTGAAATGCTACTGGCAATGTGAAATGTCCGAAGGTCATATGTACATTCTGCTTAATACCTTAAAATACTCAAATCTTGTGATCTTTACAGCTTGTTAATAAATTACATTAAGTTAATTAATTAAACTAGCTTTGCTAATATTTAATCCAAGAATCTACCCTTGCTCGTGAGCTTTATAACAGTCACCATTTCTTGAATAGCTTGTAGAAGGTATCTCATTTAACAAACTTCAAGACTTCATAATTTACTATTGTAGTCCTCCAAGAAATCCCTTTGACAACCCTTCATATCAAAAGTTATTTCACTCCATTTCCACCCAAGTTGGAAACAACTTAAACTAAGCAAGATGTTTTGCTGAGAGACTTTAGTCAACTGATCTGCTGAACTACAGGGAACAATTAACCTCCGGGTTTTCTTGGCTACTCAGGGAGGCCCACAAGTTCTAACAAAAATCAAACCCTACAACGACAGTGCGTCAATCCTAAACTACCTAGAGTTGCCTATATGAATCCTTACTATCCCTTCTGCTTCATTCTGAACCATTTCATTCCAATATTTAATAACTTGAGGTTCTCTACTACTCTGTAGATATTCTCTATAATTAAAACTCATCGCCCATTCCAGAGTCTATAATTAAAACTCATCGCCCATTCCAGAGCTCATACAGATTTATAAAATTTACATGACAAAAAAATATTTTTGGAGATCCTGAATAACTTATTAGTTGACCTAACCTAGTAACTGGATTCTGTGTGAGTGATAAAATAAACCACGAGTTCAACATTTGATTCAAGTCTTACATGCATTATAGGTGACATAGATGAGAGAGGATTCAAAAACATTAATGGAAACTGCAATCAAAAGACAACAACCAACACTCTCAAAGAAAGAGATGTGCTTGCTACACCAGAGCTTGAAGAAAACAATACTAAATGACAAAAGAGCAGATCAACCTTGCTTTTCTATTTAGCATGACAACAATCATTTGGATACAGATGCTAAAAGAAAATAGCTTAATTTGCTGGTCACTTAAAAGGTAAGATGGCATAATATGACACCATCAATGAGGTGGATTCAAGTCAACATAATGTGTTTGGAGCAGTTACAGAAAGGTAAATCATTGAGTTTAGGGAAGAACAAGAGAGTAATTGCAAAGCAACTGTAGATCAGCATTTCAGGAGGTGTCGCTGGTCAGCGCAGTCTCTTTTCTTAATCATGCTTTCTCCTTGTAGTTAATCTCTAGCAGTTAATCAAAGCCACAAAGAAGAACCAATTCTCAGAGCAATAAGCACTTAAAAACTGTATCAGCAAAACTAAACTCAAGCATAAATGATATCAAGTAAAATAAAAAAGGACCAAAAGAGACATCCAATTGATAAAGCTACTATATAATTATGTTCTCCTTGCAAACATCTGACAGGTAAAAAGAAAGGTGGTTGGAAAAAAATTAAAATAAGGCCGATATCTACCTCAATTTATCTATTTGATCCTGCAAACAACTCAAACAAGCCACAGCAACCCTTCCAGGAAGTTGCTTGCACTGCTCGTGAAGGCAACGCCACCGTTAACTGTAAACAGATATAGAATAAAGGTCTTAAAAGATGTAACACATAAACATGAGCTGCCAGATTCAACTGAGAGCACTCTCTACAAATGATTTGTGCAACTAAGAGAAGGTTAAATTACCGGATGGTCATGGCATTCATGAGTTGGAGAATCTTTCACATTATCTGCACAAACACCAATATCAAAAGTAGGAGCATCGTGGGGAAGGTCTACTTTGCCTTCAGTTTCTACGGCTGCAGGAGCCTTTGCATCTGAGTGTGCTACAGCATTACCATTCGATACTGCACTAGCTTCACATGCCGCTGCACTAACCGCTTCATCTCTTTTATCAAATCCCATCTCCACCAGAACTTCTGAAACAGTGGTTTTGTCAACAAAAGCATCCAATTTTCCCTCCCAATTTTCCATACCAGTATCCAAAGCTGCAGGTTCCTTCAGCACCGATTCAACAGTAGATGCGGTCACATGATCAACATCTGAAGCACTGGCTGTCACTTGAACTACGTCTTCTGTTATTGCAGTCTTATCCAAGTCAGATGAAGAAGCTGTTCCAACAAGGTTATCGGTAACTTGTGTATCAGGGAAAGAATCATTTTCTTTCACTACTTCAACAGCTGGAGAACTCTCAAGCACAATATTATTCTCATCAGCAACAACATGTTTTTCCTCTGAGCTGCTACTACTACTGCTGCTGCTACTAGAACTCCTTCGCAAGCCTCCACTGTATGACTCAATCACGGTTTCAACATTTACCTTCTGGCTCTCAGATTCACCGGCAACCTTCAATTCACTCTCAACCTGAACAACACTTGCATCTTCACTTCCAACTATCTCCACTTCCTTGCCTTGATGATTCACCCCATTGGATCTGTTCTCGTCAATTGAGTGATCATCCAATTGCTTCTCCCCTTGAGTGAAGTGGTTATGGTGATGTTGCGATGCAGGGGAACCACCCTCACTATCACTCTCGTGTTTCAAGTCCTCTTCTCCTGCCATAGATCCATCCAGAATGATTCAAGCAATAATCCATCAACTTAAATAACACATAAATCAGAACTAATAACTCAAAAGTAGTAGGGCATAATGATAGTTAGTAACATGGGTTGGTTAGGTCATGAATACCCCACCAAACACTTATTAAACAAAGATAAGGCTACAAAATCATCAATATACACAAAACAAGAAAATCCTGACAACTAACTAGAGTTGAATAAAGAAACATATAGATATGGAGAACAAACAAGTGCATAAAGTAAAGCAGACCCACAAAGCCAAATAGAGGTTGATGATTGAAAAAAGCCAGATGGGTATGTCCAAGATTAAATAACATACTAGCATAAAAAAAGTATAACTTTATTAGTAGTACCATGAGAGGGAAGAAGAGAGTTGTTGTTAGCTTGTAATTCCTTCTTTTTCTTCGCAGCTTTTCGTTTCTTGGCACCTGATGGCATGTTGTTATAAGATTATTATTATGGGATCTTTGTTTCAATTGAGGTGCTTATGTACTCTTTGTTTTGTGGTGTCTACTGTCTAGTGTGTGTGTGTTTGAAATTAGTAGTAGAGGAGCACTGCAGAGACTAAAGACAGATTGTGGGAGATGGGTATTGGGTCCTTCTCTTCTCTTCTCCTTCTTGGAAATTAAACCAAGCGTCACCTTTCTCTCTGTCACCCTGTATTAATAATTTCTATTTTTCTCCTACACACATCAGAACTTTAATTTATGACACAAATATTCTACTCCTTTTTAATTTTTGTAATGGCTATTGATGGCCTTTGGGATGTTCTACTATACAAGATAGTTCTGTAGATTGACAGTATCATTTAGAAGATAATAGGGAATAGCTAATATGAATAATAAAGTATTTTTATATTAATAATTAAGATAGTTAACTATGGTTAAACACTAATAATTATTTTTAAATAAAGTGACATGTGTCATTTGTTTATTGTTTGGGTGTAAACATTCGGTGCGGGTAGGTTTTTTACCCATCTGCTGCATCTTTTTTTATCCTTTTTTTTTGTCATAATTTGTACTAATTAAAAAAAGAAGAAAGATTTTTATAAATTTATAGTATAAAATTAGTCAGAAATATTTATATAATTGCAAATGAATAAAATGGCAAGTTTGGTGAAATTCAAAAATTAATAAATTATACTCTACACAACCATCTAACCTCCTTTATATATTTTTTTAATTTAATTTTTTAAAATATCCCTAAATAAATACCCAACCATACCCCCTAACTTTTTATAGTCATTCCCTAGCTAGGGTTTGTGGCTCCCCTTTCTTCTTCTTCCCATCTCTTCATCGCCGCTGCCTTCCTCTAGCCACTGCTCAGGCGAGATCTGGTTAACCTATCCGCCACTGCCCTCCTCCACCACTGGTGACAACGACGGGGAAGACGAAAGCACCACCGAAACAAAACCACCAACTCCGTCCACCGCCACTGCTCCGTTTACAACCCGACGTTTTAAAACCCTACTCCAAACCTGATCCGGCGAGATCTTCTCCGCCACTACTTCCTCTTCTTCTTCTTATTATTTTTTTTAAATGATGTTATTGTAGATGTATTTAACAATCTATTATATTAAAATGAGTATACACTGAATATAACTGAAAAAAGTGAGTGTATATATTGTATATAATAGACAAAAATAATTGTATACTCCATAAATTGAATCTACACACTACATATACGTGAGAAGACTGTTTATATATACTATGACATCATTTATACACACTGTGTATAAGTTTTGTGTATAATGACTATAAAAAGTAAGGAGTACTAAAAAATAAGGAGGGGAAGTTGACTGTTTTAATAATTATTCCTAAAATAATTTGGCAAACATAGCGGGACAGAGGGTTTTGTTTGATCTTTGTAATATACATTATTCTTCTTTCTTATTCCAGCATTTCAAATGTTGTTGACTGTTTGCCTATTTTTATGTCATTATTTTTTCTTTGTGGTGTGTTACTAAAACTTTCAAGATTAATCTTTTATTGCTTATTTTTGCAGATTTACTTAAATTGGTACTCTTTTGATACATCTTCCGAAACCCCTATGACAATCTAGGAAAGTTTAATTTTTATACCAGGCGAGTGTAGTAAAAATCTAATGGTTTTATTGCAATAGAACATTTTCTAAAGCTTTCATGTTCAATCGTTATTCTTTCTGGTAATAACTCGCATTACTCATGACACACTAAAGTTTTTTCAAGGCAAAACACATCGACAGCTCTTTAAAGTTGTCCAAACTTTTCACTATAATACTCCAACTTAAGGTCGCTCCAGTTGAACACTCCAACAATATTTTAAATGTATCATTTAGACACAACTTGATGATGTGGCAAAGTGCGTATATTACACTATTTTTAAGAGCGTGAGAAAATGAATTTTTGTTTTAATTTTTTTCTCTTTCTTTTTCTCTTATTTTTTCCACATCATTGGTCATCACCTTCCTCTCAAAATCTTTCCGCCAGTCAACCATTATCCATCTTACAATCTAAAATTTGGCATACCCTTTTTATTTCACCACATAATACACATATATTCAAAGTAGCAAAAAATAAGCTAAATTGATTGCTGTATAATTATAATTAAAAAAAATTAATTAGATAGATCTTGCTACTTTGAACAAGCGGCCACACATTTTTGTGCGTGTATGAATTTTTTTTATTTAGCTAAAGAGGTCTATCTAGAAGGTTTTCGATATGTAAGAGATATATTTAATCGACCATTGGTGATATATATGTAATCAGCCATGGAGAATCATCAATGTTTGGAGGCAGTGGCGAAAGTGATTCATGGTGGTATTATGGTGGCGATTTATGATGGTGATGTGGTGATGGTAGCAACGGGTTAGGCACTGAGAAAGTTGCAGTCATATTAGTGATATTTTCCATCAAATATATTCATTAAATTGAGACATAATTGGAAGGGGAGCAAGAACTGGAAACCAATGATGTTGAAGAGAAAAAGAGGTTGGGAGGAGACGAAGGAACTGTAGGTGGACTTTTTCTTTAAAAAAAATATTTCTTTGCTTATTTGGATTAATAACCACATGTATATTTTCAATTGGTTATTTGGGAACATCAGCGCGAGTGTGCTACACACGCTTATGCTTTATTTATAGTTTAAAGAAGAGGTGTCAAAACGATACATTCGAGATGTGGTTGACACTACTAGAAACACGCGTTATTCCGACGGACAACCTTCGATGGCGTCCCGTCTGTGAGGTATTCGGACGGGCTGCCATTGAAAAAAATTAAAAAATTAATAAATTCTGACGGGCGCCCTCGGAACGAAAAAAAAATAAAAATAATAATATTTCCTCCGACGGCAAGTCGACGAAGTCCTGTTAAAAAAAAAAAAAAAAACATATCAGATCTCACTTCTCTTGTCTCACTCTCATTTTTCTTTCTCTTCAAAACCTCAAAATCCTAACAAAATTCCCAACAAAGGTAAATAGATCTCCCTTCTCACTTCTCTTTCTTTAACCAACGAAGGTAAGGGCAGATTTAGAAACTAATTTTTTTTTTATTTTCAGGGCAAATTTGCCAACGTTTAAGGGGTCGGAGGCGTTCAGGCAGCGAGCAACGATCATCCTTTGACCGGCGTTCAGGCAGCGAATAACGTTTAGGTAATTTTCTTTCAGATTTTTTGAAATGTTGTAAATGTAGAGTTGAAATGTAGACTTGAAATCTATAAGTTAGTGAAATGTTGTAAAAAATTTAGACTTGAAATGAGTAATTATATGTATGAATGTATAAGTTGGTGAAATATTGTAAAAAACATAGACTTGAAATGTAGACTTGGAATGGGTTAGTGTATGTATGAATCTATTTGTTGGTGAACACCCTGTTGAAATGTTGTCAAAAATTATATGTATGAAGCTATGATAAATGTTGTAAAAAATGTAAACTTGAAATGTAGACTTGGGTAACTAATAACATTATGTTTGTATTTAACATTGTCCTAACCATCAATTTGTAGCTTTTTGTATTTGTAATTTGAAATAGCTAAAAACAGTTAATGAAAGAAGCTAAAAAGTTTAAATATTAAGAAATTTAATAAAGGGGTATAGTAGTAGATGATATTTTTATATTTTGAGAAAAAGCTAGAGACTTGAACTTTGTGAATACTTAATACATTGTGTAAAGTAGTATTGATAGAAAATTAGGATGAGTAATTTGAGTAAAATTTAGAATAAATAGTGAAAAAGAAAATGTGTATTCTATCGTATATTCAATCATTTTTAAGCTACAAGGAAGAATATCTAGATGTGTGCTACACTTATTATTCTATTTTTATATTTGACTAATTGAATTAGTTAAGTCGCCTTAATATTATGTGATGAATTGATGAACTTGAATTTAGTATGGTTAATGAACTTGAAATTGTTGAGTTAGAATTAGTATGATTGATGCACTTAGATTTATTGTGTTGGAATTATTTTTAAGTGACTTTATTATCTCTACCATCAAGATCAAATCTATCACGGATATCAACGTTGAAGACTCAATTGAAATTGTTCAAGATACGATCGAAGACTCAATTGAAATGGTTCAAGATACGATCGACGACTCAATTGAAATGGTACCAGAATCGGACTTGGATGAAGAAGTTGAATTGTTTGACGAACTACAAGAAGTTATTGACATAATGTTACATATTTATCTTCCCTGCCTCTATTAAAATGTTATTATAGAAAGAAAGACTTTGTTTATACTAGACTTGATTGTACTAGACTTGGTTTTGGCACAAGTACTATGTGCCTTTAATTGTTGAACAATTTTTATGTGTAGTACTTTGACTTGTATTTGATACAAGTATTAAGTGTTAGACTACATTGTTCGTTAATTGGATGTTTAGTAGAATTTTTATTAAAAGTGTTTAGTTTTTATAGTTTGTTGGACTATTTGGAAGCCACTGATGTGGCTATATATTGATTTTGACAGGTGGTGTATTAGTTTTTAATATTTTATATTGCATGTTTTAGCTTATTTTCGACGGGCAGCCATCGGAAACGAGCCAAAAAAATTTCAGATCTTGCTACTCACCAACGGGCAGCCATCGGTAAAGTGCCCAAAAATTGTTGCATACTGACGGCTAGTCGTCGGAATCCAAAGAAAAAAATTCAGAAATTATCAGTATGGAAATTAATCATTTACCGAAGGACGGCAATCGGAATAACATCGGTAAAGCCGTCGGGTGCTCGTCGGTAGGGAATTCTGATGGGGATATTTTGACTGACGCGTCGTTTTGGTTGGCCCGTCGGAATTACGCTTATTCCGACGGTATTCCGAGGGATTTGTCTGTCGGAATAACACATGTTTTGGTAGTATGGAGTGTTCAACTGGAACAGTCTTAAATTGGAGTATCAAAGTGAAAAATCTGGACAACTTTAAGGGACTATCGATATGTTTTTTCATTCTCTCAATTGAACCATATTGTTTGCATTTGCATGGGATCCTTCCATTATTTCTTCTTAATTTGTTTTGAAAACTTATGCATTTTAAAGACATGCGAAGCAAGTTTGAATCACAAGTATAACTTGCTTTAGGATCAAGATATTACACAATCTCATTAAATTACTCTAAGGAAGATTTTAACTCTAAATTTTAAATGTAACCAGCTCCTCTTTAAGAACAAATTAAAATGTAATCAATTCCTTATTAATTGATTAACTGAGAAAGTATATATATTTATGTTGGATCTATGGTTCTTCTCACTTTTTTTTTTGTGCAATGTTATTGCTTACTCTATCACGCTTGAGAATGCTTTTTTGATTTCTTTCAAACATGAGCACCTATTTTTATTTCAGATGAACTGTTTACATTTGTTATGCACTTATGTATGACTAACTTTTCTATAAAATTAATTAATTTGGATAAGTTTGAATATTTGCAAGTAGACTACCCCATTCCAACATTATTTTGATCATTGAAAGAAGGCAAAATGCTACGGGATACTATAAATTCTTTTTATTTCAAAAACTTACTACTTTAAAAGGCAATAAAATTTATGGAACGAGTTTAGTTAGACGTTAGATAATTTTTTTCGGGGTTTTACATTTTTTTTAATATATCTATGCATTTTAAATGAAAGATGACAAAAGTTGCTAGTAGTACTTGATAAAGCTTTGGTTTCCAATCGTACGGTTTTCGAATCCAACGTGTTTATATAAGCCCATATGATCGTACCCAAAGTCGTTGCTTTGTTTGTTTCCTTACTTTCCGTGAATTAATTAGTTATCGATATTCAAATTTTGCTCATCTTATTTGAAAATTAAACTAATTTATAACATTTGTAAAGTATGGGTCCTTTTTTTCCTTTTATGAGTTTAAAAGACGATGTTTCTTCTGGGACATCCGATAAGAAAGTCTAAAAGACGAGAAATATACAATTAGGAAAAGAACGGAAAGCCAACACATATAAGAAGAAAGAGAAGGAAGGATTTTACATCTCTCAAGGATAATGTGGCCCCAATAAGAATATTTAGATGAGATTTGGATAAAAAACTTAAAAAGATATGGTAACAATTAAGTGAAAGTAATTCTTGTGATTCCAACAATAACAACAAGACGAGAAGCTACAAGGAACAAAAATTTGTTTTAAGTAGTTTATAAGTTAAAGTAGCTTATAAGTCACTTTTTGAAAAGTTAGTAAATCCCAACTTTTCACTTTTAATTTTTTTTAAGCACATAAAGGCTCATAAGCCAATAAAATTTTAAATTAACAAACATTTACTAATGAGCTTATTAATTTATAAGCCATCTTTAAGCTCATCCAAACTGGCTCAAAATAAGAGAATTGATGAGATGCAGGTTTGGAAAGAAGAAGCTGCATTGGGACAAATGAATGGTGTCCAATATGACCACCACACATTTTGTGGGTTCTCGTTAGGTTAACTCTTGTTACACTTTTATTTTTATTTCAATTGTAATAATTAACAGGATCTATCTGGATTCATGTACTATAAAGTGTTTACGTGTCATGGAATCCTTATGAAGTTTTAAAGTCTTGATTAACAATAGTCGGCTTAGTTGATTGAATATAGCTCAACTCAAATTATGCATATTCTATCAAAAAAATAAGTCGACTTGACTCACTGTTACTTGAATTACTGATAGAGAAAATGTTATTGCTGATATCTAGCTATATGTGTACTGGAAAACAAATTTTATTGCTGATAATTTAACTTGTTATGATTGTAATAATGCTTTACTGAATACTATTTTATTTTTTGACACATTATCCTTCTAGTGCTTCCTCTCTTGAACATCAGCTCTTTAAGCTGTGCCACAACAAGGAGAGTCAACTTTAATAAGATTTTCATTATTAATATATATAGCTATGACATGTTTAGTTAAATTCAACGATCATAGATCGAAATGAAAAAACTAACAGATAAATATATAAACAACAAGTATAAAAAAATTACAGGGAAAAATAAATACAGATAAATGATTACGCGAAATAAAAATTACAATATAACGAAAAAAATAATAGAACAAACATACGAAAAAGAGAGAAGAACAAACCCTAAATCTCCAACACACAAAGAAGAAAGAAGGAGGCTAGGAACGGGGAAAGAGAGAAAGATGAATTAGGTTTAGTCATGGGAAAAATTATCTTATCACAGATGGATGGATGACATGGAGGACACTTACCGAAAACACTTGAAATTGAGGTCAAATTGCAAAGACCAAATCTTAATAAGGACACGCCGTGAAAATTTTTGTTTTTCCACTTTTCCTCTTTGTTTTGGCACGTGGTTCTAGATCTAATTGTGACACATTTCAAACATAAAATTAAAAGTGAAAAAGACCTCACCACGAATCACATTTGTAGATTTCAAAACAATTTTCACTCACACCCTACAGTTAGAAAATCAGAAAACCTACACACCAAAAAAAAATGAAGAAGAAGAAGAAAGTGAATGATAACTCATTGCAAATTTTAATACAGTACATCACTATTTATAAGTAAGTAAAAGCAACAAAATAAGGAAAATATTATAGGTCCTACTTTTCAAACGAAAAATAAATATGTAAAATTAATGTTAGGTCCTAAACAGAAGGAATTAATATTCTACAATTATCACGGAATATTCCTAAACAAAAATGAATAAATAATTGAAATCTTCATAGAAATAACCACCATAATCAATATAAATAATATATAGACTTATTAAGCAAATAATATACATGAAATACACATGAATATACAATAAATGGCCTTTTGTTTTGTTTTAGTGATCTAACCATTAATCAGATAGCGCAAATTTTTCAGTAATAATTTTTAAGGTAGATGTGGATCCTAAACTAGAAAAGAAATATCATTAATCATATTTTAATAGTTTATGGTTCTTTTTCCGGCTGAACTAGGAAAATTCTGATTTCCAAAAAGAGCATAATGACAAAATATAAAGATCAAAGAAAGCCTTTACTCACCCAGTCGGTTTCTGCTTTTTTAAATTTTCTTTTCAGATGATTAGGCGAAATGTTACCTTTCATAAAGACCACAATTCGAGAGCGGGGGTGATGCAGGAGTGGGAGATAAGTTAAATTACAAAAATGTTGTATATAGTTGAGAGACAAATTCATAATGCAAAAATCCTTTTGAACTCCTTTACGTTGGAGTAGATATTCTTGTTTTAATGATAGTCAACATTTAATACATATGCATAAATTTTTCTTATTTATAGCCAATGAATTTTTCTGACAAAAAACAATCAATTAACCACTTTATATCAGTATGATGATACTCCGTCACCGCATGCGTTTAGGTAGATTTTGTGGCACAATGTGGATCAGAGAGTATGTAGGTAAAGGACCAAACAGAAACAGTAAACATTAATGGCCTGTTTGGCCAAGCTTTTCAAAAGCTAAAAGCGTTTTTTAAAAAAATATATATATATTTTTGAAGAATTTTAAGGTATTTGACAAAAAAAAGTGTTTTTGAAAAAAAATAAAAGCAATTTTTTTGTTGTTGGGGAAATGCTACAAATTTCTGCTTCAAAAATAGAAGTAGTTTATCAATTTTTCAAGACAAAAATATCTTTACTAAATATATTTATTTTATCATACTATTCTTAATTATTTTAATCAATATCTCACAAATATAATAAAACTTTGTTCCACACTTCCCTCTCTTGGTTTAACTTTATTCCTATTGATAAAAGTCATAGTATATATTTTTAGTTTATATTTTATACTTAAATTAAATAAAAATAAAAAATTAAATTAAGTCTTTCATAAAAATATTGAAATAATTTATATATTTAAATAATATTTGTTGCAAACTGAATTTCAATACTGGCCTTTTTCGTAATTTGACGCTCAAAAGCACTTTTTGTAAAGATTATTCAAATACATTTTGTTTAGAAAAGTACTTCTCAAATGAGTTGCCCAACAGAAACTGCTTATTTTTCAAAATTATTTATCTGAAAAGTGCTTTTAATAAAAGTACTTTTTAAAATAAATAATATTTGACAGTTTCGTCAAACAGGATGGTAGCATTTATTAATAATTATTCTGCATGTCAAAATTTACAGGTCGAAAAAGATGCTAGCAGGAGAAGATCGAATTAAATAAGCAAGACTTCGCATATGACATTGATTGCTTTCTTTATTATATTTGACCAGCAGATAAATCTAGTGATTCAATATATCTCTCCAAGAGAAATGAAGCCAAAGTTGTTTTCTCCTTTGAAATGTCTCATCCACAGATAAAATAATACTCCAGCACTTGCACTGTATGCTATTATTTTTCTGTTATTAATTTGCTAAAAAAGAATGATATATCAGTATATTTTTAATGTAAAAATTTTCTAGCCATACAAATAATGTGTTATAACCCGCACAACTTTATGATATTTTGAAGACAGTAAAAGTGTTTGGATTAGCTTTATTTAAGTGTTTTTAAGCAAATTAGTTTTTAAGCACTTTTGTAATGTTTGAGTAAAGTAAAAAATACTTTTAAGCACTAATTTATAAAATAAAGGTATTAAAAAAGCCGAAAGCCAAAAGTTAGACCAACTGTTAGCTTTTAAATTACTTAAAAAAAGTCAATCCAAACATTCTCTAAATTTTAAAGTCAATTAATTTTTTTTCAATTTTATACAAAATAAAATTACGGCAACCAAGCAGTAACAAAAATTATACTAGTACATTTAGGGGTCGTTGGGTTGGCGGGATTGGACTAACAGTCCCGAGATTAAATTTGGGACTAAATTAATCCCATGTTTGGTTGTTGGGATTAGCTAAGTTGGGAGACCTTTTATCCTAAAATTATGGGATTAACTAATTCCATATAGAAAGTGGGTTTATTTATCCCACTTCAAGTCCAAATTTTAATCAAATTCCGGGATTATCCACTTTGAACTAAACGACCCCTTTAGTAAGGAACGTACTAGTTTATCCTTCACAAATAACCTAGAATAGATTCATGCAAGATTTGTTTCAAATGTAATTTTTTTGAACGCATACTACACGAACCCATTCTTGATATATTGTGCATCTTTGATCTTGGACATTTTTCCTTTCCCCTTTGTTCCAGCACCAACATGTTCTTGAAGCACAAGACAGACACGTAGCACATAACACCACATTCTAATTTCTTGGTCAAAGGGATGAGCACAATTATTGCAAGTTAACCCTTCCGTCTTACTTTATACAGAGGTAATTATACAAATATACAAACATAATAGCAGGTTTACAATAAAATAGCAACATTATGTCACTTTTCGAGAATAACAATACTTTCTTAACATTATATATACAAGTTATTTAAAAAAAAAATTTATTCAATAAAATTGAAGATACACCATGCACCAAAATCGCCCATAATTATAGGCATGTCTTTTCATCTGTTCCTATTTTTTTGGGATTACAACTACCCAATTACTAATTCTATTGTATGTCATTTGTATGTCTATCGTATCGTGTATGTGTATAGTATGACTATTGTATGGCTATTGTATGTGTATTGTATGACTATTGTATGTGTATTGTATGGCTATTGTTAGTCTTTTGTATGTCTATCGTATGGCTATTATCTATGTATTGTATGGCTATTGTTTTTTACGTATGTCTATTGTCAATTTTTAATGATGGTTTTGAGGGGAGAGAGAAAATGGGTCTTAAATGTAAAAAGATTTAAACCTATCTAAACATGATTTGAGTGCATAAATATAGGATTAGATTTATCTTTTTTTTTTTAAATTATATTTTTTTTCTTTTTAAATACATTCTGCTATTTTTTGTAGCAAACAACAAAAATGTTGCTATTTTTTATAAGTTTTGAAAATATTTATATATTTTGTAACAAGAGTAGATAAAGTTATACTCTATGTAATTTATCCTTTTTTTTTTTTTTTTTTTTTAAAAGGACCTTTAACGCTTAATGGTTTAGAATAAACTATAAATATTTGTACGGTTTAGACCTTTAACACTTAGGGGTCGTTCAGTTGGAGCGAAGATAACGCGGGTATTAATTATTAATGCGGGTATTAGTAATGTGGGTATTAATAATATGTGTATTAATAATGTGGGTATTGATAATGCGGGTATTAGTTATGTGGGATTTAATAATGTGGGTATTAGCCACACATATATTATAAAGTAGGGATTATTTATTGAATCACTGATATATTACAAATTAACAAAAAATATCATTATTTAAAATATTTATTTACTCCTTAAATAAAATTTTAAAATATCCTTATTATTATGAGGGTTAAGTTTGTCATTTTAAATTTTAATACCTACATTATTAATACCCACATTATTAATACCACCTTCTACCCTGCATAAAATAATACATAGATTCCCGCATTAATAATGCGGGTATTAATAATGCGGAATATACAAAAATGGAACCAAACGTTGCACTAATTTTATACGGGTATTAAAATTTCACAAAAATCAACCGAACGTTGCACTAAATTAGCGCTGAGTTTTGTGCGGGTATTAAATCCTAATACCCACAACCGAACGACCCCTTAATGATAAAAAATTCTCCTAAACTATCGCTTTTTTGTTATTTCATACCTAAACTATAGTTTGATTACGTTACCTCCATGAGCTATCAATTTTCATATTCAAAACTCCCTGCAGTATTAACTGGCATGGAGAGGGATTTCACTCAATATTTTAAAAGGTAAGGACGCAATGCGAGACGTTTTACTTACAACGGGACGAGGCGTAAGCCTCGAGACGTCGGCCGTAAGCCCTATGGATCTAATTTTTTAATTAATTTTAATTAATAAATAACATAATGAACCAAAAAAATATCGAAAATACATTAAAAAAATTAAGAAAATTAAAATAAGAAAAAAAGATTATAAAAACAAATAATCTAACATTTTTTACAAGTATAAGAAATTGAATAATGTTACAGATTTTATGAGACAAATAAACTATATTAACTTTCAAACAATTAAAAAATAAAATTTTGGTAATATTAAAGTGAATAAACAATAAAATTTATTATTATTATTATTTAAAAAAGAAGAAAGGAAAAAGACAAAAAAAAATAATAAATGAGTAAAAGAATACTTAAATCTTAAAAATTGAAGAGAGATGCCACATGGATGCTTTTTATTGATCTACTTTTGTATTGGGTAGAAACCACCGAGGCCTTGAACAAGGGTGCAAGTCTTGGCCCGAGTCGATCTTAAGAGGTAAGCCCACGAGAGGAGATGGCATAACCCTCTGCCCCAAAAAACCACCTCGGAGAAGAAGCAAAACCAAGCCCAAGGTGCAGAGTTAGGAATGATCGCCACGAAAGGATGTCCCCGAGCAAGCACAACACCTCGCCAGAACATGACCTGATCTTTGTAACTGTCGACCGTTGCCCAAGCATTTAAGAAGAAGATCATGAGCTGACCACGATCAAATGCAGAGTAATGACCATAAAAGCATAGTTATTATGGCTATAACGTCATTCTTCTTGATAATTATAAATAAGATTCATTTGTAACCAAGGAGATGATCCGAAAAAGACAACACTTGACTTACATTTTTTCTTTTAAAGGCTTTGTCTCGTTTTATTAGCCTGTTTCTTTCTTGCTTCATTTATTTCATTAAGCATTTTCCTCGTCTAAATTCAGTCTTAGTTCGATCATAAATTTGATACAAGCAAATTATCAATCAACCTCAAAATAAATTCGATTTCTTGTCCTATCCTGATTTAGACCAACACAAATTGGCGCCGTCTGTGGGGACTTGGTAATAACGCTTGTTCCAAAGTCTGTAGCTTCGTTTCTCACTCAAAAAACGGCTGACATTGTTGATGATAATGTTTCCATCCAAACACCTGATCAAACAACAGGAGCCACCTAAACTAGTGGAACCCCTCCAACTGGCCCAACTCCTCCGAGTGGCCTAAGACCACCTGTTAGCCCCATTCCACCAGCTAACTCCACTCCATTAGCAGGGTTAGCATCACCAAATGGATCAACTCCCCCAGTCGGTCTAACTCCTCCTGTAGGAGTAATTTCAGCCGATCCAACTTCCTCGAGCTCTAGTGATCAATTCCAGCAATTCATGGTGAACTCATTGCAACAGATGCGAGAGCGAATGGCCGCTCAAGCTCAATTTAATGAACAATTTCGAAGCTCTTTACAAGCCCTCACTGAAAATGGAGGTAATCTTAACGTTGTTCCCATGGGAACCATCGTGGGAGGATTTCCAAACTGAGTTACATCTGGGGGCTCGGGCGCTACAGCTCCCAGAGTATCTCAAATAGCGTCGAGTCCGACTTTGAGAAATGAAAGAAATATTTCAAGGCCAGCATGGAAAAACGGCTCGAAAATGTGCCAGGGTTTCAGAAACCTCAACGCGTGCTGGATATTGAAAAATGTTGCCAGCTACCTTTCAAACCCGAGGGCCGAGGCTGCTCCAGCACCCATCCCAAAATATTTCAAATTGCAGATTTTAAAGAAGTACGATGGGATAACTGACCCAGTCGACTATATAACCAAATATATATCCATGGTCAAAAGCAATGATTTGACTCCACTCGAGAGGGAGTCCATGTTCTTGAAAAAAATTTCGCTGATACCTTGGAAAAGGGGGCGCTGCGTTGGTACATGCTTCTCCCCTTCGAGTCCATCTCCAACTTTGAGGAATTGGCGGACATGTTCATCAAGGCTCACACTGGAGCCCAGAAGATCCTTAAGAGAAGAGAGGACATCTTCGACGTCAAACAAGGATACCTCGAGCCAATCAAGGACTTCCTCGAGCACTTTCAGGCTGGAATAATGGATCTGCCAAAAATAGATGACAGTTTGGCAGTCATGGCTTTTGAAAAGAATCTCAATGTGAGTAATTCTGAAGCTGCGGCCGAATTAAAGAAAGAGCTTAATAATGGCAAGCTCGAACCTGGGACGAGCTGCATGATCAGGCCACGACGAAGATCAGGCTCGAGGAAGTAGAGTGGAGATGGACAGGTCGGAACAATTCTTATCGAGGTCGATCTGAGTCCTCTCGACACGCCGACGCGCCACGAGGGAACTCAAAAAATTATTACGAGCCATACAATGGAGCTCAAAAGCAACACGTAAGTCAGCGCCTCGGGGGACATCAACATGTGAGCTAACGACTTGGGGGAAAGTCTGGCTCGTTATCCAATCAAAAGTCCTCGGGTCCGTCTTTAGAATCCAAAGAGAAAGACTTGCCTCAGATCTCTGAGTACAATTTCAGCATATCGACCTCGGAATTGGTGAATGCAATCAAAAGAATGACTGATCAAGGTGTGAGGTTGCCTAAAGACATGAGAACTCACCCAAGCAAAAGAGATCAAACTCAACACTGCGAATTTCACATGGATTACGGGCATACAACCGAGGAATGTAAAGCACTGCGCCTCGAGGAGGCCCATCTCCTTAAGAAGGGAGTGTTAGCTGAGTACCTGATTGATAAAGGGAACCACAGTTACTCAAAAAAAAAAAAAAAGGAGAGAGTAGCAACCACCCCGAACACAATCACCAAAAAGAGTGATGAATGTCATTTCTGGGGGTCCGAGGTAAATGAGATAAACTTTGCTGCTGCGAAGAAATTTGCAAAGTCATCAAGTACAGTGGAGAAGAGAGTAAGAGCTGGTGGATCAGGTAAAGAAATGGTGTTTAGCAAGGAGGATTGTGATGGGATGATGTTTCCTCACCACGACGCACTAGTGATCATTCTCAGGATCAACGACTGCGATGTCAAACAAGCCCTAATTGATCGTGGCAGCTCGGTGAACATCATTAACTATGGAGCAATCAAGAAAATATGGTTGAAGGACCTCGTCGTCCCAAAGGCAACTATATTAACAAGGTTCAACAATTCTACCGAGAAGACTTTGGGATACATAACCCTCATAACAACTGCAGAGGGGGTGGATAAGAAAACCACCTTCCAAGTGATGGCCGAGGACATGGCCTATAACGTCATTCTTGGAAGGCCCTGGATCCACGAAATGGAAGCTGTACCATCAACCCTGCACCAGGTAATTAAATTTCCAACCCTATGGTGAATTGGAGCCATTCAAGGAGAGCAACGAGTAGTGCGAGAGTGTTATTCGATTGCAATGAAGAGTACAGTCATCCTGATTGGGCCAAGCAAATGAAATAATCAATTTGCCAAGACCCCTCGTCTGTTTTTCTGAAGAATGCGAAACCTAGTAATCAAGCCCTGCACCATGCACTTGATCACGGGGGAAGGAGGGAGGGGGGAGGGAGAAAGGAGGAATCGGGGACTGGTCAAATTGATCGATTGTTTATAATAAAGTTCTTTTCAAATAAGCGAAGACTCAACAACCGGGGACTTCAACAAACATGACCCTTGGAGAACGAGCGATCATCCCACCGAGGGCTACCCTTGGAGACTCGCTCATTAGTTCATATTTTGATCTTCTAGTTTTCCTGCCTAGATCCTGTTGTGACCAGGTATCTTTTGTAATAAAGGCTCGCAAATGCATCGTACCAATGAAATAAACTTTGATTCAACATCTTTTTACTGTCATCTGATATACATAGCCAATTATTATTTAAGCCTTCGGCTCAAGGGCGAGACGTCGTCCTAAGCTAGCTCGAACAAAGAAAAAACATGAAATGCCTTGCAAGCAAACTCAATATTCTTAAAAAGAGAAGTTCCATTCATAAAACGGCTCAAAGGCCAAAGTAATTACAAAACAAGTGGCTCAAAGGCCATGACGGAAAATGACAACAAAAAAGAAATAAAAATGTTGCTCTAAGCTTCTGCCTCGAAATCATCTTCCTCGTCATCCGAGCTCCCACTTCTCGAAGGAAGGCTTTCCATTAACTTTTGAGGTGTGATAGCATAGCCTTAGCGATCTCTGCGTCAAGGTTAGCCCCGCTACGACACTCCTTCAAAGTTTTTAGCCTCGTTTGAATAACAACCAGTTCTTGTCAACTTTGGCTCGGGTCCTCCTCATTCCACGCCTCGAGGAGAAAGAATCAACTTGCTCCGTAGAGCCTTAACCTCATTTTCAAGCCTCTCTTTTTCCCCAGCCAGCTGATCTTTCTCTCTGGCCAGCTCATTCATTTTGAGCAACTTCTGTCTCAAATCAGCATGGAACTTCTTAGGGCGCTCATTAATAACTGACTGGGCATCGGCTCTCACTCTCTTCAGCTCGGCATCGCAAAGCTCTTTCAAATGAGCTATCTTCTCCTCAACGGCAGACTTAGCCTCGAGGGCCTTGGGCATCTTGAGGTCAGATTTGTCAGCAGCTTTATTGGCTTGGTCAAGATCAAGCCTTGTGCTAAAAAACACTTTCTCGAGACCCCTCATTTGAAACTCAAGGCCTACCCGCTCTCGGCTCCATCATGCCTTCATTTGCCTAAGATTTTTATCTCGGCGACACTCAATCTCAGCAGCCCTGATAGAATTGATGTAACACTGCAAAGGATAACTCGAAAAAATCAAAAAGGAAACAAAAACAAGGTCGAAAGGAAAAGTTGAAAGAGGAAAAGCATACGTGAATAGCGTGCTGAGCAGCATCAACCATCAAATCAGCAATATGAGACTTCCCAAGGCGATCACGTTCCTGTGGACCTAGGAGTCTACGAAGACTAATCGGAACCTGAATATCACCATCTAGAAGGAAAAGATCGGTGGGGATTTCGATATAACGAAATTGCTTCCAAGAAGCCGAGTCAGGAGCAGGCTCGAAAACAGCTCGTGGAATCTTATTCTCCACTCGAGGTGGTTGAGTGTCATCCATTTCCACTGCAGCTGAAGGCTGAGCTACCCTTTTACCTTTATCAACAGCTTGAACTGGCTCAGGCTCGCGAGGAGGGGAAACTACACCCTTCTCTTGATCATTTTCCATCTCCTCGGCAGGGGTGAGCTCAGGGAAAGGGACATGCTCTATTCTAGCCCGTTTCCCCTCCGGGTTTCTCTGCAAAGATGATTTCTTCCTTTTCAAAACTAAAAGGAAAGGGAAAAGTATAGTTAGCAGAAAAATGAAGCAAAAGGAAGAGCGAAAATCGAAGGGATGTTGAACCCTAAAAATTACCCCGTAAAGGATAAATTCCGGAATATCGACAGGATGGACTAACTCTTTTGGAGTTTTTGGAGTCGCCACCCAATTTAACGAAAACAGGGAACCAAATTAACAAATGCATGCAAAAAAGCTGTTTTAGGAAAAAGACGGTCTTTCAGAGATTCTAAGTAAGAGGTTTTATTAATTTCGGAAGAAGGTTTTTAAGGCACTTCCGAAATTCCGTTAAAAATGGTTAATCCGACATGTTTCCAAAACATTTGCAAAATATGCTTTTCTAGAAAATTTATCTAAAAATAATTAATTGAAATACTTTTATTTTTTGCAAAAAAAAAAAAAAAAGATTTAACTTGCACGCATTTGCTAAACTGGCTCCACAATTGACGTTCTATTAAATGACAACTCCGAAATATAAAGGCAATGATTATAAGGTAAAGCAATCAATCAAATAATCATATATAATCAAAGGTTCATTTTACAAATAAATTGTACAAATTCTATCAAGTCTAACTACATAAATAATGAGAATAAGTTCAAAAGGTAGACCCCGGGAGCGGCATATTCATTCAATCAAAGGTGCCTCGCAAAACAAACAAATTGAAATTGGATTAGTACGATAATAAAGCGTAATAACCAATGAAAATAAAATACTAATAATAAATTAATAAAGTAATAATAATAGTAATAAAAATAATAATAATAGTAAGGGGGTTTTGTTTTTGCAAAATTTAGGCTCAGGTTTGTATGGCGCGTCATGTAGAGGCTCGGGATGTTGGTACGGTTGCAAACACAACGGCCGGTCATGTTGCCATGCCAAGTACCAATTCCGTTACTTTATTCAACTTGCTTTACATTAAAATGCATACATTCATCATCGCCTATTTGCTTTAGGGACACGGGGACGGGACTGTTCAAGCGTAGTACCATGTTCAAATCAATCCCGAGGCCTCAATATGTGTATATGTATTTTTTCATTGGCCGGTGTAGTATCGGTTCAATATCAGTCCATAGGTCCCAAATGAATTATTTTCATAGGCTTAAACAAAATGCAATATTTATCCGAATCAGAAGCAGCCTGCAAAATAACGTTGGAAAAGGGCCATGTACAACAGAGTAAATAGATTAACAGTGGTCTAATATCAACCAAAGAAAAGTCAAGCAATATCCAAAGGATCACCATCGGCCAAACAAATCCAATACACAGCATCACCAGCCAACATTATTAGAAACTTGGAACCAAGAATAATCAAGTAAGGCAATAATATAATCAAGATGCCAAGGTCACTGAGGAACTCGAGTTCACCCGCCGAGATAACAACAACCAAATGGGACTAGGCAACCCTCTGCTTTGAATTATTTCTAGCTGCAAGTGAGAAAAGCACAGACCTGCAGAAATTCACAACAAACAGTAAAACCACTTCCAAATAAATGAAATAGAGAATCATAGGAACGGTTGCGCCGGGGTGCCATTTTCGAGCACAAAATACCAGTTACAATCGACGGGCCGCATAGCAGTGGAGCACCACCAAGGGGAGGAGGAGCAACGATGCCTGTTGTTTCTCCGGTAAGCGGAGAGCACCGCTGCTACGACCCCTCCATCTCTCTTTTATTTGATTCAGTAGCAGACAACGGGAACAGAGAAACGGTGACCACCGTCGACGATAACAATGACCAAAATAACGTGATTAGAAAAAAAACAATTATCCCAAACTGCTAACAGATCTGTAGGGTCAATCTAATTTTGATGAGACAAACAAATAGAGCAGCAGTTAAAGGAGAACGAGGAGCGACTGCCGTTCACTTTTCCGGCGAGAGAACGCCGGCGACATCACTTCTGCCCTTTCCTCTCGCCTTTTCTTTCGCCATTTCAGTAACATAGAATAGAAACAAATCAAGAACTGAGAATGATAGGCCCCTCGATGTCCCTTTTTGTTTCTCACTGCCGATTAATTTTTCGGTTAAACTGTCGCCGGTGACGGAGTTTTTGTCTCCCCTGTTTCTACCTTGGTGTGTGTTGGTTGTTTTTGAAGTGTGTGAATGCGATGGTTTTGTTGTGGTTTTTGTTTATGCTTTTGAGTGGTGGTCTTATAATGGAGAGAGAGATAAATAAGTTGTGAGGAAGATGATTATAATGGTGAAGGGGCTGATGATAATGGTGTCTGTGTCTTTGTAGATCTGATTTTTGGTGTAAGGGTGACGATGAATAATGGGGTAGGGTTTTTTTGTAAGTGGTGAAGATGAATAGTGTTAGGAGGTTAGGGTTTTAGTTTTTATAGGGGTGAGGGTTAGGGCTTTTAGAATTGGGCTACGAAAATTGTAAATGCGAATTGCGTAAAATAGGCCGGGACTTAAAGCGAAAAACAATTATGACCCTTTTTCTCGTTAAAATTATGAACTTAATTTATCCTAAAAATTGACCTTATTTTAAAAATAATTAGACGCTAATTGAAAATTTTGGGACAAAATTGGGTGTCAACAGCTGCCCCTCTTTACCCGAAAAGGATGAAAGAGTTTTCAGGGTAAAGAAAGTTGACGTGAAAGCCAATTTTGTCACGGTAAAGCCAAGACTCTGATTCCTAGGATCAAAATACGAGGCTTATGAACATGGCCGAGCTCCGATTTCCGAGTTGTCTACATATCTCGGACTGAAAGAGAATCAAACCATATGTAGTTCGACGCGATGTGAAAATCAAAGACGAGATAGTAATGACTACTCAAGCGCGGGAAAAGAGGCTTGTAATCACCCATGTTATGAAAATGTGGTCGACGACACACCCATAAAGAGGGGTTTACACGGACATAGCTTCCACTGCACCTCGATAATCGAGCCATCTTGTCTTCAATCTCAAACCTCAGACTCAGGTTTAACAAGAGACTTACCTCTAGGGTGGATGACTTATGCGGGTGCGATTCTTCAGGTCTTCGTTGATGAGTCTAGCTCATATCAATGATTGCCCCGGTTCATTGCTAAGAAAAGCTCCATGTTATGCTCCAAACGCTGCTGCGGTGCCGCTAAAAATCCTGTAATAATCTCAACAAGCGGTAAGCGTGCAACTGCTAATAAACTATAATAATTGGAATAAGAAATAGATAAAGTGATAAAATTGTAAATGCAGGTTACGGTATCATCGATAAGTTCTTCCTTCGATCAACTGACAAGGTACTCCGCCCGGAGAACCTCTAAGCTGATCCTTATTCTGAAACAGTAAAGCAAGACAATAAGTAAGCGAGAACGAATCGTAAAGTGCAAGGCTTTCATAAGATAAGTTGATTAACGAGACATAATGTCTCAAGTCGACTCGTCTATAGCTATCATCTACTTCAAAAAATAATATGCCAATATTGCAAGACAACCGACATCGCGAAACACTCCGAAAGCGGTGCTCCAGCCGACTTGTCTATCTCTAATCTATGCAGGTTTCAACATAATATTTATTTGAAATAAGAATCATAAAGACAGAAATGCCGCATATTCGGCAATAAACCATGATAAGCATAATGCTTTAATCATGAAGAGATAATTTGCAATGCGATCTTGGACTGCGCTCCAATCACTTGATAAAGCAATGAGGTATCTGGTTACGAAGCCTCCAGCCTCCCAATGCAACTTGAAATAAACCTGCATATCCTATTTACGGGTGGATGAATCCTGATTGTTCATTTATAAGGCGAACGGGCCCAAAACGGTCATTTATAAGGCGAACGAGCCCAACGTTCAATTATAAGGCGAACGAGCCCAAAACGTTCAACTATAAGGTGAACGAGCCTAAATTTGATGCAGCCTGCGAAATAAAGTTGCAAATTAGATTAATTAAGGCAAGATAATGCAAAACAAATAGGCAAAGCTAGGTCGTGTTGCTTGTATTAATAGTGCTGCAAAGCGTTGAATGCCTTCAGTTCTTATTGAATCTGATGTTCAATTTCTGCAAATTTAAAGTAAATGCGTTAGAAACGAGTGAATAATAAAGCAAAAGCTATAATGAAAAAACGGAAGAAATAGATTTGCACTGCATATGCGACAAGGCGAATAATCTTTGAGAAACTGATGGTTGACGGTAGGAACAATAACAAAAGAGCCTCCAATTGCCTATGATAGGCTTCAGAATAATGCCTCCAATTGCTTATGGTAGGCTTCAAATGATAATGATGTCTTCGCTTGCTCCCGATAGACTTGATAATAAGACCCCCCCGATTGCGTACGGTAGGATCAATAACAAAAGAGCCTTCAATTGTCTATGATAGGCTTCAGAATAAGGCCTCCAATTTCTTATGGTAGGCTTCAATGCTAATGAAGTCTTCGCTTGCTCACGATAGACTCATAATAAGGCCCCCGATTTCTTACGGTAGGCATGACGTAATTTGTAAGTGCAAGCTGCAATATCTTTGATAAATTGTCTTCCCATCCACTGGCGAAGCAATAAAGCAAATGCGAAGGAATAGTGCAAAGTATTTTCAACAATCTTGACAAATCAACTGGCAAGCCGCACGCAGCAAGGAGGGTCTTGGGGTTGATTGTCGACAAATCAGCTGGCAATCCGGTCCGGCACAAAGCAAGGAATGCCTCGGGGCTGACCTGCTAACCTGTTAAGCTTAAAGTAAAGAGGTTCATAATATAAAACAAGTGCAAAGTCATGATTGAAAGCAAGTGCAAGGCAATTTAGCGTGAAATGTAAAGCAACGCAAAAGCGATTTAGCGAATCCACGGGCGTGAAAGTCTAACAAGAGAGAAGCCCCGCTTGGTGGTCAACCTGAAAAACGTAAAGCAAGTCATCAAATTTTAAAGCAAGTGCGACGACATAATTTAAAGCAAGTGCAAAGAAAAGCAGTGCGGGAATGTAGAGCAATGCAAGAGCCATTTGGCGAATCAATAGGCGAGATAGTCCAACAAAGGGGATCCTCGTAGCCGATGGTCAACCTGAAAGAGTAAAGCAAGGCGTTAATTTTAAAGCAAGTGCAAAGACATAATTCAAAGCAAGTGCAAAGCAAAGTAGTGCGGAAATGTAGTCAGTGCGATAGCCATTGATAAATCAATTGGTGTGACAATCCCGCAAGGATGGCCTTATGCGGATTATCACCTGAAACAAAGCGATGCCCTATTTGGCTTAGTTTTGAAAACACAAAACAAGCCTTGGCTTTGTCGCCTATTAGGAATGAAAGTCATAGATGTAGAAATGCCGCCTGTTCGACAATAACTCATGACAAAGCATAATGCTTTAAGTCATGAAAAGGCAATGCGACGCAATCTGCAAGACAACTTTGGATGCGAGTTCAATAAATTGTTCATCCATAGTGCAAATGATCCTCTCATTGCAAGCTTTCATGTTCCTGCTCTCAAAGAAAAATTTGTTAGTTTTGGGGAAGGAGGGGGAAGCGTTTGATTTGTGTAGACTTCATCCTGATCTTGCTGCTGCTGCTGCTTCCTCGTCTTCATTGGACTTGGATTTGCGAATTGCTTTCAGAAACTTTGCTCATGAATTCAAATAGCATAGATTTTGAAAAATAGAGGCAAGATAAAATATTTAATGCAATATAGCAAGTAAAATAAGCAGGCGAATGAAGCCAAAGATGCATTTTAAAAATTTTACCTTGATTAAACTTGTAACATATTTTAAAACAAACTGAACGTCATTTGTCTTAGACTTTGCACTGTTTGCTTCACCAATTTCAAAATTCTTGCCGATTCTGCCTCTTATAACCAATGCTTCTTCTTGAAAAATTTGCCCCAGTTATTATCTTCCGCATGTCTAACTCGTTTTGCAAAAATTGCCCCAGCTGTTCTTCTTGGGGAAAAAATGAAAATTTAAATGCTAAAGGGTCGAGCCCGATGGGGGAGCCTACGTATCCCTCCTTGGAAATCAGACCGTGCGTAGTTCTGCATCACTGCTTCAACGCCATATACTAACAAATAAAAGCTGCCCCAGTTTAAATTCTAACAGATAGTGCGATATCCAAAGAGCGCAGACAATAACTTTCCAGTGCGTCGTTTCAAACTGTTCAGTTGTTTTGCCATACGTCACAAGCAAAGCTTTGGCAGGTTTATCAATTTTAATTTTGAAACAGAAACAAATGCAAGCGTAAATAATATAATAAGAATGAGATGCATTTTATTTCAACTTTCATAAATTCAAAATGAGTTGATTCAGATTAACATAAGCTTTAAAGTACAATGCAATTCAGGGCCTCAATCTGAATTAAAATTGAAAATAATGCTACTAAGTTCAATTGCCAAGTTCTTTCAAACAACACCATTAGCTTCTGGTGCTGCATCGTTCACGAGCTAGAGCGTCTACCATCAATCAGATCTTGAATCTTGCGTGATTTGCATGGTCAACCACATTACAAATCAACCTTCCGCTAGAGAAATAAACAAAACAAAGAAACATCAAAGGGTAACTAAGATAGTTTGCAGGTCATTCCTAGGATTGCACACAAGCAAACAACACCTAGTATTTAATGCATTTTGAGCAAATAAAGCAAGGTAGGCAATTAACATGTGACAATCACAAGTAGTTGATCGTAAATAAATATGCAAACGCGTCCTACCCTGTAAGGTGCCTCTTTATGCCAGAGGTAAGCCTAATCATCAAGTTGCACGCACATGTGGTTATTATAACGGTATAAGCCATTTGTCAATACAGCATCTGAGATAAAATTAAACCGACATAATTGTCAACTTCTCAAATTTGACATGGCAAATGCTTTGGGATTCGTTATAATATCCACACGATCACATAACATGCGGTGTCGTATGGATTCAATAACCCGTCAACGAAGTGGCGGTTTCTTAATTCCTGGAAACGGTTCCAAGGACCGGGCCCAAACTAAGGTGTATATGCATGCATGACCTAACCTCCTTCTAAGTGTGGGCTAACGGTTGAGGCTAATTCGACCTATGCGGGATAGACCTGGCCTCACAACGCAGTAGAACTGGCCATGAAAAAACCAGGCAATCTCAATATCCCGAACTAACTTTTTGTGACACGAAAAAAGTTTCAAAGAGTGAGGTAAGGGCAATGCCCTTCCTGCATAATTACTCGTCAAGCGGGTGCCCCGTGATGAAATCGAGGAGGTGAAAGAGAATTGACAGTATCCATGAGGGAGGAAATATGAACGGAATGCGAACTATGCACATATAAAATATAATACATGCTTTCCATAACAAACCTTTATTGCTCCCAGCGGAGTCGCCATGCTGTTGAACCCCAAAAATTACCCCGAAAAGGATAAATTCCGGAATATCGACAGGATGGACTAACTCTTTTGGAGTTTTTGGAGTCGCCACCCAATTTAAGGAAAACAGGGAACAAAATTAACAAATGCGTGCAAAAATTCTATTTTATGAAAAAGACGGTCTTTCAGAGATTCTAAGTAAGAGGTTTTATTAATTTCGGAAGAAGGTTTTTAAGGCACTTCCGAAATTCCGTTAAAAACGGTTAATCCGACAGGTTTCCAAAACATTTGCAAAATATGCTTTTCTAGAAAATTTATCTAAAAATAATTAATTGAAATACTTTTCTTTTTTGCAAAAAAAAAAAAAAAAGATTTAACTTGCACGCATTTGCTAAACTGGCTCCACAATTGACGTTCTATTAAATGACAACTCCGAAATATAAAGGCAATGATTATAAGGTAAAGCAATCAATCAAATAATCATATATAATCAAAAGTTCATTTTACAAATAAATTGTACAAATTCTATCAAGTCTAACTACATAAATAATGAGAATAAGTTCAAAAGGTAGACCCCGGGAGCGGCATATTCATTCAATCAAAGGTGCCTCGCAAAACAAACAAATTGAAATTGGATTAGTACGATAATAAAGCGTAGTAACCAATGAAAATAAAATACTAATAATAAATTAATAAAGTAATAATAATAGTAATAAAAATAATAATAATAATAGTAAGGGGGGTTTTGTTTTTGCAAAATTTAGGCTCAGGTTTGTATGGCGCGTCATGTAGAGGCTCGGGATATTGGTACGGTTGCAAACACGACGGCCGGTCATGTTGCCATGCCAAGTACCAATTCCGTTACTCTATTCAACTTGCTTTACATTAAAATGCATACATTCATCATCGCCTATTTGCTTTAGGGACACGGGGACGGGACTGTTCAAGCGTAGTACCATGTTCAAATCAATCCCGAGGCCTCAATATGTGTATATGTATTTTTTCATTGGCCGGTGTAGTATCGGTTCAATATCAGTCCATAGGTCCCAAATGAATTATTTTCATAGGCTTAAACAAAATGCAATATTTATCCGAATCAGAAGCAGCCTGCAAAATAACGTTGGAAAAGGGCCATGTACAACAGAGTAAATAGATTAACAGTGGTCTAATATCAACCAAAGAAAAGTCAAGCAATATCCAAAGGATCACCATCGGCCAAACAAATCCAATACACAGCATCACCAGCCAACATTATTAGAAACTTGGAACCAAGAATAATCAAGTAAGGCAATAATATAATCAAGATGCCAAGGTCACTGAGGAACTCGAGTTCACCCGCCGAGATAACAACAACCAAATGGGACTAGGCAACCCTCTGCTTTGAATTATTTCTAGCTGCAAGTGAGAAAAGCACAGACCTGCAGAAATTCACAACAAACAGTAAAACCACTTCCAAATAAATGAAATAGAGAATCATAGGAATGGTTGCGCCGGGGTGCCATTTTCGAGCACAAAATACCAGTTACAATCGACGGGCCGCATAGCAGTGGAGCACCACCAAGGGGAGGAGGAGCAACGATGCCTGTTGTTTCTCCGGTAAGCAGAGAGCACCGCTTCTACGACCCCTCCATCTCTCTTTTATTTGATTCAGTAGCATACAACGGGAACAGAGAAATGGTGACCACCGGCGACGATAACAATGACCAAAATAACGTGATTAGAAAAAAAAAAAACAATTATCCCAAACCGCTAACAGATCTGTAGGGTCAATCTAATTCTGATGAGACAAACAAATAGAGCAGCAGTTAAAGGAGAACGAGGAGCGACTGCCGTTCACTTTTCCGGTGAGAGAACGCCGGCGGCATCACTTCTACCCTTTCCTTTCGCCTTTTCTTTCATCGTTTCAGTAACAGAGAATAGAAACAAATCAAGAACTAAGAATGATAGGCCCCTCGATGTCCCTTTTTGTTTCTCACTGCCGATCAATTTTTTGGTTAAACTGTCGCTGGTGACAGAGTTTTTGTCTCCCCTGTTTCTACCTTGGTGTGTGTTGGTTGTTTTTGAAGTGTGTGAATGCGGTGGTTTTGTTGTGGTTTTTGTTTATGCTTTTGAGTGGTGGTCTTGTAATGGAGAGAGAAATGGATAAGTTGTGAGGAAGATGATGATAATGGTGAGAGGGCTGATGATAATGGTGTGTGTGTCTTTGTAGATCTGATTTTTGGTGTAAGGGTGATGATGAATAATAGGGTAGGGTTTTTTGTGAGTGGGGAAGATGAATAGTGTTAAAAGGTTAGGGTTTTAGTTTTTATAGGGGTGAGGGTTAGGGCTTTTAGAATTGGGCTATGAAAATTGTAAATGCGAATTGCGTAAAATAGGCCGGGACTTAAAGGGAAAAAAAATTATGACCTTTTTTTCGTTAAAATTATGAACTTAATTTATCCTAAAAATTGACCTTATTTTAGAAATAATTAGACGCTAATTGAAAATTCCGGGACAAAATTGGGTGTCAACAAGGGACGAAAACTCAACCTGTCTTAGCCCCAAGGTCGGCTGACCCCTCAGGGACTGTTTCTCTCTCACCATCTTCCTTTCCTTATTTTTCTTTCCCCTTCGAAAGGTTTCCAAATAAACCTTGAAGGCACTAAAGCATCCTCCACCTTGGGGACTTCTTCTTTCTTGTCTTTCTTTCGTTTCTTCCCCTTCGGCGGGAAAATTGCCCTCTTCGGGAGACCTACAACAAAGAAAGATAATGATTCACCGAGAAAAGACGACTCAAAAAAAAAATTTAGGGCATTAACTTGGTTGAAGACCACTCACCGTGCCGTTTTCATGCCTATCGGTTCTCGTCCAGGGCAGCAAAAACCATCCATGATCTCTCCGATTTAGATTTGTCATCGATAATAGCTTGGATCCATTGGGTCAAACCCTTCGGACATACGATCGGAATCGCCTCGGCTAACATAATTCAAAGAAAGGGAGTTAAACAAAGAAGTGCCGAAGCAAAATCGAAAATGACCAAAGAAAATACTTACGTGCTCGATTCCATTGCTTGGAAAAATTAGGCCTCGAAGACAAAAGGTCAGTGGGTAGAAGAATGAATCGTTCATTCCACCCACGGTCCTTAGTATCTTCGCTCTTCGCAATCAACGAGTATGAAACTCGGTTTTTGAGCGGGACAATTCCATCCTTGTGAAGGGGTGGGTAGAAAAGATACAAAAAATGATCAAGGGTAAAGGTGACCCCAACTAGCTTGCTTAAAAACTTAAAGCATTGAACATGCCTCCACATCCCGGGACCAACTTGAGCTATGCATAGTTGGTAGGTGGGGTAAAAGGTGTCCAACACCTCAGGGATAGGAAGAGAGAACCTTAGTGTGAAGGGATAGGTAAAACTAAAAGAGCGCCCCTCGACTCTATTGCATACTCGACTATCAGGGGTAGGAATACCAACCTTAACCTCGGGACCCCAATTTCAATCAGACCGTACCAAATGTATGTTCGCCTGAGTAATCAAACTTGTCGTATTTTTAACAGGGATATTTCTCTTCCTCCTAATATCCGACTCAGTCTGAAGCTGCATGATAAAGTCCTCCGAGAGGTCAATTTTGGAAGGGATAACGTGGTGGGGTTCAAGCTCAATGTCATCTGAAAGAGGCTCGTCGTTACCAATATCCTTCATGGTAACATCTTCGTCATCAACCATAACTGTCTCGACAGTTTCAGCCGTGGCTGGACATTGTTATTGGCCCAAACCACCTGATTGAGGTAAATCATCCGTGTTAAAATCAGGAGAAATAATAATGCTCAATGGTTTGGGAACGTTCACCAACTCGCTACCAAGGATCATGGTGTTGACGAAAGGGGGTGAAGAATTTGGTGAATTCGGCTTAGACATTTCTTAAAAAGGAGTTCTTGGACAACCAAGAGAAGAAAAATTAAGAAGTTTTACTGTTAAGAGCAAGGAAATACGTGAAGAAGAAGAAGAAAAGGCGCGACTATATATAGGTTAAGGCGCCATGATTACAATTACATGGGGAAGGCAAAGCAAGAAATCACACCCAATCAGTGATTGCCACGCGTGATTGATGGAAATATGGAGTGACAACCGCTGCTTTCGAATTTCATGGCGCATGAATGGCCACGTCGATCTCTCGCCTAAACTCATTCCACTCCTTGATATATCTGACAACTACTCGAGGAGTGAGCAGACTATCTGTATTGGGTAGAAAACCACCGAGGCCTTGAGCAAGGGCACAAGTCTTGGTCTGAGTCGATCTTAAGAGGCAAGCCCACGAGAGGAGATGGCATAACCCTTTGGCTCGAAAGACCACCTCGGGGAAGAAGTAAAATCGAGCCCAAGGTGAAGAGCTCGAAATGGTCGCCATGAAACGATGTCCCCGAGCAAGCACAACACCTCGCCAGAACGAGACCCGATCTTTGTAACTGTCGACCGTTGCTCCAGCATTTAAGAAGAAGATCATGAGCTGACCACGATCAAATGCAGAGTAATGGCCATAAAAGCATAGTTATTATGGCTATAACGTCATTCTTCTTGAAAATTATAAATAGGATTCATTTGTAACCAAGGAGATGATCCGAAAAAGACAACACTTGACTTACATTTTTTCTTTTAAAGGCTTTGTCTCGTTTTATCAGCTCATTTATTTTTTGCTTCGTTTATTTCATTAAGCATTTGCCTCATTTAAATTCAGTCTTAGTTCGATCATAACTTTGATACAAGCAAATTATCAATCTACCCCAAAACAAATTTGAGTTGTTGTCCTATCCCGATTTAGGCCAACACAACTTTATTTTTTCACACACAACAAAGAGAGTGAAGTCACTTTCCATGCCATTTGGCACTGCATAGGGCTTTTGAATATGAAAACTGATTGTTCAGGGGGTAATATGACCAACCCATAGTTTAAATATGAAATTAACAAAAAAGTGATAGTTTAGAGGGGTTTTTGACCATTATCTCTAAATCATTTCATTAAGAATAAAATAGTAATTTTGAAGCAAAAATATTTTCAAATATAGAAAGCTGTCATTCTTTATAATAGACTTATAAAAAAACTCTCCCACATAAATTGAATTGAAAATAATAGTATATATTTATGAAAAACTTCGTATTAGTAATGATGCAGCATGAGGGTCTTTGGTCACGCCTCTTATGTCATACTTCCAACCTCTACCTTAGGGATCAACCTCTGGGAGCTTGTGGGAGGAAGCTTCAATGCTCAAGTTTGTATACGTCTTTGGATGACTGCGAAGTATGGGTGAGACCTTGGCGTTTCTTTGAGTTTTTGAAAGATTTGAATATATTTTCAAAAGATGCTAGTAAGGTCCCCCTTTTTTTTTTCTTTCTTTATTTCTTCTTCTTGTTTTTTTTTTTTGGGCAAAAAAACACTTTTTCGAACTTACAAAATTTGGATTTGTGAAACCTGGTTCTAGAAAAACTCAAACAAACGGCATTAGGTGAGCCACTTAGATATTTAGGCATGAGTCAATTCTAGGTTTTATTGATGCAAATTACAGCTATTTGTCAAAAACTCTTAAGTTAGGCTGAATAGCCATTTTTCAGACTGCTAATGGACAAATAACCAGGATTTGTAAATTTTTTAAAGAATTTCTTCAAACTTAAAAATGTGGAAGGTTTTTGAATTGTTGTTCGACTTTGAAGACAAAATTTACTGAGTTTTCAACTCAACACTTGACAAATAAAGGACCTTGAATTGAACTATAGGATTATTTCATGAAGTTAAAACTATTCCGAGCGGGAGGTAAAAATAAGGGAGATTTACAAAAATACACATACAATCTATTTTATTTACATAGCTCTACCTATTATATTAATATCCATAACTTATTTACATTTTATACCCATAACTTATTTACATCTTATACCCATTTGTTAGTTAACTTTATATTTTGAGGCATAAAATAAGGAATTCAATTCTCTCTCTCGCCATATCTTTTATTTTTTTTCTCTCCTTTTCTTTGTCATTCTTTTATTATTCATTTCCCTTTCTTCGTTTTCACTCTTTTTTTCTTTTTTTTCTTTCTTATGTTCTAACACTATTCATATCTTCCATTTTTTTTTTTTTTTTTTTTTTTTTTTGATTTGCTTAAAGTGCGTTCTGAAATCCTCCACACGATATGCATCTGCTGCCAAGTAATAGGACTCCAGGTGGTCTCCAAACTGAAACTTTGTACGGATATTTTTAGCAAGGTGCTCGTGCAAACTCCGTAGTGAGCATGGGGAAACCACTTGGCAACTGATTTTTCTATGCTTTTTTATTTTCTTTCTACGCAATCTTATTATACTTAATTTTTTTTTTGCTTTTTTTTTTTGTTCTCCTAAAAGATATACTTTGTTCAAAATAATAAAAATCAAATATTTATTTATTCGATATCATCGTACACTTTGATCCAAACACAAAAATGTATACCAAAAGAGTATACAATATACCAAAAATGTGTATTTCTTTAAAAAAAAATAAAAATTGAAATATCTATGTGGTATGTAACATCTCTCACTTCGACTCGAACATAACAATATATACCAAAAGAGTATACAGTATACCAAAGAGGTATACTTTGTTTAAAACAACAAAAATTAATACTTATTTGCTCGATAACATCGTACACTTTAATCTCAAACATAAAAAAGTATACCAAAAGGGTATACAACATATCAAAAAGGTACATTTCTTTAAAAACAATAAAAATTAAAATATCTATGTGTTCTGTAACATCTCACACTTCGATCCGAACATAACAAAATTTACCAAAAGAGTGTATACTATACAGTATACCAAAAAAAGGTATACGTTGTTCAAAACAACAAAAATTAAAATATTTATTTGCTCGATAGCATCGTACACTTTGATCCAAATACAAAATGGTATACTAAAAGAGTATACAATATACTAAAAAGGTATACTTCTTTAAAAAAATATAAAAATTAAAATATTTATTTGCTCGATAGTATCATACACTTTGATCCAAATACAAAATAGTATACAAAAAGAGTATACAATATACTAAAAAGGTATACTTCTTTAAAAAATATAAAAATTAAAATATTTATGCATTCTGTAACAACTCGCTCTTTGATTCGAACATAACAAGGTAGAGCAAAAAGAGTATACAGTATACTGATGTTTGGCATTTTATGCTAATATTTCCTTAATATTTCCTCACGTTTGAGCTTGTTATTCGCTCGTTTTATGGTTTATGAATGTGGTTTTGCACTAATTTTATGTTGTGTGTATGTAGGTTGTTATGCAGTGCAATTGGAGCTTTTAAGAGCATGATTGAGCAATAAAAGATTGGATTTTGATTGAGGATTGGATCGAGCACACGAAGGCACGACACGAGCGAGCAAAGGAGCGAACGAAACAGGAAAATGGCTGGGCGCCACAGGTGGCGCGCCGCGCCAGGAAACGCGCCAGCCTGGTGGGCGCGGTTTCCCACGCGGCGCGGAGGCATAGCGGTCAACTTTCGACGGGTTCTGTCCAATGTCGCGCGTTACGAGGTGCGGGGCGCCCGTTATAGCGCCCTGGAGCGGTTTTTACTTCCTATTTCGTCTAGGATTAGGTGTAACTTATTACTAGGTGTTTGTAAACCCTATAAATACTCTTTTACTTAGTTTTTGATGGGAGTTCAGACCTTTGGAACAAGTTTTGGAGGAGAGGGGAGGAGCCCTAGATGTCTTCTACACAAGTTCTTTCTCTCTTTCTCTTATTCTTCTCTTTAATTCTATAGTTTGTTTGTTCTCGGGTTAGAGTAAATACATGAAGGTTGATGTTTGAAAGTTGATTTCTATATTTTGATTTACCATTATGGATTGTTTATTCTTTCTTGATCATAATTGTTTGATTATTGAGGCCTGATAATTGAACACTATCTATGGTTTTTAGATTGAACTCGAAAGAGGGAATTTAATTACGTAATAAGAAAGAATAGGACTAGTTTGTGAACCCGGGCATCGGGGAACCAATTTGTGAGTAGGATAGACATATACTTGCTCGCCTAGTTTAACTCATTACAGAATTCGTTAATGCGTGCACGTGATTCAACCCATAGACATATAGGGATTGGAGTAGCCTGCATAGACCGTGAAGAATCGAAAGGTTTTCATGGGTACATTTAACCTGTAGTTAGCAATCTAGGAAATCAAGAAGTAGAATCAACTGGAAAACTCAACTGGATTGTTCGTAACTCTAACCCGGGACCGTCATCTTTTATTGATAACAATGTAGAATTTGCTCTGTACTTGATTTCAATTACTTGTTTTTACTACTGCATTTAGTTAGTAAATTCTCAACCATTGGAAAAAGATCCCTGAATAGTTTTAGGAAATTGTTTGCTAGAATTCAGTCTAAATAGTCCTCATGGGAACGATACTCTACTTATCACTTTATTACTTGTCGACCACGTATACTTGCGTGTGCGTTTGGGAGCAACAAGTTTTTGGCGCCGTTGCCGGGGACTAAATTGACTGTTTTCTTTTTGAACAATTTATTATTTTCTATTCAGGTTTAATTTATTTTTATTTATTTTATTTTTAGTTTATTATTTTATTACTAGTTTACATGGCATCTTTAATGAAAGTGGGTTGAATGATGGTTGCTCAAATTTTGTTGATTCTTGTCTACTTTGTGGAGGACATCATTTTTGGGAAAATTGCCCGAGTCTTCCAACCCTGCGAGACTGGTTATGTGAATTTTCTACCACCTTTGATTGGAATTTTTGTAAATTGTGTGGTGGTCGGTGGAATGATTGTCCTAAGTGTCATGCTCCTTCCCCCAATAATTTTGGTGATGATTCTAATGATGTTTGTGAGTTTGCCAGGAGCGATAAAGTGCAGGTTGTTAGCGAAACTTGGCTAATAGAGCAAGCCAAACTCTTAGAAGCTTATGGGGATTTCAGGAGTGAACTTACAAATATGACGAGGCAATTATGGAAGAAAGGGTTGTGCTCAGGCAAGAGATCGACGAATTTGGCTTGACTATTCACGATTTGGAGGAGAATTTGAGTGATATGGTTGAGGTGTCTAATGCCCAATTATCAGTTGTCGTGAATAGTAGATTTGAGATAGAAGAGCTTAGAAGCCAATTTGAGGAGCAAAAAGTGGAATTCCTACCATTCGACCCAATATTAGTTGATGATGCCAAGGTTGAGGAAATCACATTAGAGTCAAGTGAGGAAATAGAAAACATCATATTTGAGGACTCTAGTGTTTGTGCAAGTGAGGGTGTCAAAAGTAATGCAACTTTAGAATTGAAGCGCATTGGACCTCATTCCAATCATTTTTCAACATTGTGTTTGGATGGTGACATGAAAATTGAGCCACCCGAGCCTATGAAGAAACCAAAGGAGGAGGAACAAGGTGCTTATATTTTAAAGTTTGTGATGCCGAGGAGACAAAACGACATCCCTCATTTAAAGGCTAAGAAGTGCAAAATGCGGCATTGTTTACTTGGTCCTTTTGTATTTTTGTCACCACCCCAATACCATAGTTGTAAACTTGAGGCAAAGTTGGGGATTCAATTCATTAGTTCAAGGTGGAGACAAAAGTGATGAAGTTTTCTTCGTCGTGCCGCGACGTTAAATCAGGCGCTTCTTGGGAGGCAACCCAATTTGCTTGCTTTACTTTTATTTATTTTTATTAGTATTTTTATAGTTGTATATTACTTTGGGTGATTCTTTGGATTGCAGGTTCATGTAATGTCGAGGCTAAGTGTGGGGTGTCCTCACCCTTGCCCAATATTGATGACCTGATGAGGGAAGTCTGAGTACCTCATACTATATGGAAGCTTGGAGGATGCTAGCACCAAGGACTAGAATCTTCAGGGAAGTTTTCTTTACCTTGCGCTTGCTTATTTTTAGCACTGAGGACAGTGCTTAGTTTAAGTGTGGGGTGGGGAACTACCCTTTATTTATTTTTGAGGTTAGGGATGCATGTACCGTAGGATTTTCTTTTGTCACTTGACTTTATTTTTATTTGTTTCTTGCTTTAATATATGAAAAAAAAATTAGAAAACCAATGAAAAATTCCAAAAAGATTTTTCTTTTAGTTTTTATTAGTGGTACATGTCATCCACCCCGTGGTTTTTCTTATGACCGCGGTTCTTTTCCACGGGGAGGCCTTTGAACCGGGTAGTTTTTTATTTTTAGGATTAGGATAGTTAGTTGTAGATGACCCTAGACGAAGGAATAGGTGGAATGCTAGGTGCCTTTGATGTGTTTGATACCGGTGGACTTGAACTTGATTACATGTCATCCACCCCGTGGTTTTTCTTATGACCGCGGTTCTTTTCCACGGGGAGGCCTTTGAACCGGGTAGTTTTTTATTTTTAGGATTAGGATAGTTAGTGGTAGATGACCCTAGACGAAGGAATAGGTGGAATGCTAGGTGCCTTTGATGTGTTTGATACCGGTGGACTTGAACTTGATTGCATGTGCTATTTGTGGTGTCCTTGGGTTTTAATTTGATGCATGCCTAAAAAAAAAAAATTGGAACGACCCCCTTGAGATGCTTGAGTCCGCTTGCTTGACTTGATTGTTGACCTTTGTGCATTAGTGCTTAATTTTCCACAAGTTGCACTCTAGATGCTTGATTGAGAGTTGTTGATGGAACCTTTTTGTGTGGACCATGTGCGATGTGTGTGTGAGGCATGTTCTTGTTTACTCCATGTTGCATATTAATGTCTAGAACTTGCCCCGTGTGTGTGCAAAGCGAAATCCTAGGTTCGCTCTAGTCGGGAAATGATACAAGGCCTTCTTTTGTTTGCCTACCCTTACATATATACCTTGGAAAAATTGTTGTTGTGATTTCTTTGACCCTTTTTGTTGGCACCCACACCCCGAGCCTACCCATTTGTTCTAAATTGACTCTTTTGGCCCTTTACTCCTTAAGCACTTTATTGATATTGTGTTGTTATTTTGGAGTTGTGGTTGGATTTTGGGAGGTTTTCGAGTGGAGCTAATGAAGGGGAATAATTGTAAAATTTGTGAAGTAGTGAAAAGCATTGGCAAGAGTGGATGAAATTGAAAAAGAAAAAGAAAAAAAAAATAGCAAAGTTGAAAAGAAAAAAAAAATTGTGGAAAAAGAAATAAAGAGAAAAAGATATCCATTCCTTGCTAGTGTGTGCTTAAAAGAAAAAATTGCTACTTGTTGAGAAGGTGTATGTGTAGAAGTTGTTGATTTGGGTGGCTTGATGAGATTGATGATTAATTTAAATTGTGATGTATTAAAGTGCTTAGGGAGGTAGTCACTATTACCATATGTATCCTACCCGCCCCTTAGCCTACATTCCGACCTTTTTAAAGTCCTAGTTAATCCCGATTGGAGTGAGCTTACATTAGTGGAGTCCTACACTACGGGCAAGCCTATGGTACATTGCGTGTGACGTGTGAGATTTTCATGAGAGTGAGTGAGTTCATTGGTTATTGCCCCATTCTATGCGTGATATTTATTGTTGTGTGGGATATTTGGGGGGCACCCTTTTGCTTCATATTGGTGAGGGCACATGGTTTGCATGAAATAGGTGAAGTTGGTGGCTTCTTGGTTGAGTAGATAGGTGTGATTTTGTGGGAGCATGGTTGCAATAAGTTGAGTTTGTGCATTTGAGTTATTTTGGGGTGGTTGTTCTCATATTTTTGGTTTTGGTAAATTGTTGGCATGTTGTGGATCCATAGTAGTCATGTGTGCATTGGTTCAATGGTCGGTATCAACCATAGTCATAGGCAGACCTGTTTTACCTAGGTTGGGAAGTGAGATATGACTTGCTCGAGGGCGAGCAAAGGTTTAAGTGTGGGGTGGTGATGTTTGGCATTTTATGCTAATATTTCCTTAATATTTCCTCACGTTTGAGCTTGTTATTGGCTCGTTTTATGGTTTATGAATGTGGTTTTGAACTAATTTTATGTCGTGTGTATGTAGGTTGTTATGCAGTGCAATTGGAGCTTTTAAGAGCATGATTGAGCAATAAAAGATTGGATTTTGATTGAGGATTGGATCGAGCACACGAAGGCACGACACGAGCGAGCAAAGGAGCGAACGAAACAGGAAAATGGCTGGGCGCCACAGGTGGCGCGCTGCGCCAGGAAACGCGCCAGCCTGGTGGGCGCGGTTTCCCACGCGGCGCGGAGGCATAGCGGTCAACTTTCGATGGGTTCTGTCCAATGTCGCGCGTTACGAGGTGCGGGGCGCCCGTTATAGCGCCCCTGGAGCGGTTTTTACTTCCTATTTCGTCTAGGATTAGGTGTAACTTATTACTAGGTGTTTGTAAACCCTATAAATACTCTTTTACTTAGTTTTTGATGGGAGTTCAGACCTTTGGAACAAGTTTTGGAGGAGAGGGGAGGAGCCCTAGATGTCTTCTACACAAGTTCTTTCTCTCTTTCTCTTATTCTTCTCTTTAATTCTATAGTTTGTTTGTTCTCGGGTTAGAGTAAATACATGAAGGTTGATGTTTGAAAGTTGATTTCTATATTTTGATTTACCATTATGGATTGTTTATTCTTTCTTGATCATAATTGTTTGATTATTGAGGCCTGATAATTGAACACTATCTATGGTTTTTAGATTGAACTCGAAAGAGGGAATTTAATTACGTAATAAGAAAGAATAGGACTAGTTTGTGAACCCGGGCATCGGAGAACCAATTTGTGAGTAGGATAGACATATACTTGCTCGCCTAGTTTAACTCATTACAGAATTCGTTAATGCGTGCACGTGATTCAACCCATAGACATATAGGGATTGGAGTAGCCTGCATAGACCGTGAAGAATCGAAAGGTTTTCATGGGTACATTTAACCTGTAGTTAGCAATCTAGGAAATCAAGAAGTAGAATCAACTGGAAAACTCAACTGGATTGTTCGTAATTCTAACCCGGGACCGTCATCTTTTATTGATAACAACGTAGAATTTGCTCTGTTACTTGATTTCAATTACTTGTTTTTATTACTGCATTTAGTTAGTAAATTCTCAACCATTGGAAAAAGATCCCTGAATAGTTTTAGGAAATTGTTTGCTAGAATTCAGTCTAAATTGTCCTCGTGGGAACGATACTCTACTTATCACTTTATTACTTGTCGACCACGTATACTTGCGTGTGCGTTTGGGAGCAACATATACCAAAAAAGATATACTTTGTTCAAAACAACAAAAATTAAAATATATATTTGCTCGATAGAATCGTATACTTTGATCCAAACTCAAAAGAGTATACCAAAAGAGTATACAATATGCCAAAAAGGTATACTTCATTAAAAATAATAAAAGTTGAAATATCTATGTGTTTTGTAACATCTCGCACTTTGATCCAAACATAACAAGGTATACCAGAAGAGTATATAATATACCAAAATGGTATACTTTATTTATAAATAATAAAAATTAAAACCTCCCATTATTCAGTAGCAGGTCACACTTTGATCAAAGCACAAAAAGGTATACCAAAATAGTATTTGATATTCTAAAAAGGTATAGTTCATTCAAAACAACAAAAATTAAATATCTATTTGTTCTGTAATATCTCGCACTTCGTTCCAAACATCAAAAGGTATATCAAAAGAGTAGTATCCCGTAAAAGATATAATTTGTTCAAAACAACAAAAAATAAATTATTTATTTGCTCGATAACATCTCAGACTTTAATCCAAATACAAAAAGGTATACCAAAAGAGTATATTGTATACCAAAGATGTATACTTTATTTATAACAAACTAAAGCATCCACTCATTCGATCGCATCTCATGCTTTGATATAAATACAGAAAGATATACCAAAAAAATATACAATGCATAAAAAATGTATACTTTTATTAAAACAACAAAAACTAAAGTGCCTATTCGTTCGATAGCATGTCGCACTTTAATCTAAACACAAAAAGGTATACCAAAAGAGTATACGGTATACTAGAAAGGTATACTTTATTTAAAATAATAAAAACTAAAACCCCTATTTGTTCGATAACTTCTAACACTTCGATCAAAACACAAAAAAGTCTATTAAAAGAATATACGGTACACAAAAAATGTATATTTTTTTTTTTAAAAAAAATTATCTTATTAAAAATTGATCTCAATTCAACTTGCCTAAAGTAATACTTATTGATAACAAATTCATTTTATAAAAAAACTGAATGGATAAAAGAAAGAGTACAATTTTGATTTCTACCCGCTTTTAATCCAAACTCTACAACTCGTCAAGCAGCAAGCTTCCAAACAAACAATATATACAAAAGCAGTTGATTTATGTTTTTTTTTTTTTTGGAAAAGAAGCTCAGTAAAAATAATTAAGTTGGAAACAAAATTAATATTTAATTTCACAATCAATGTATTTCACTGTACCGAAATAGTAATTACAGGCGGAGTAGAAGGGTATGAGGACAACTGGGTCAGTGTTGATTAAGATAATAGAGCTGACAAGCATAATTGGGTCCATAAAAAGGGATAAATCTATTGAAATTCAAGAACAGAACTAAAACCAGTACGATAACAAATATATAAAGTGAAATTCATGGACATGGAAGACAAAGAAAAAGAGAATTTTGAAATTGGAGAAGAGAAGAAGAGAGAGAAAAGAGAAAGTAGATATGGGGGGATAAAAATGATGAAAGATTATGATAAAAATGAATTGGGTCTTTTGATTCTGAAGGAATGGGTAGTTGTGTAATACTTTTACTCTAGATGGGCAGCCACGTAATACTTTTACTCTGAATGGGTACATAGTGATATTGAATTTAAAATGGGTAAAACTAAGTAATCATTTTGATTCTTTGAGCGTGGTGTAAATTCCCCTAACAATAATGAAGTTTCAAATCTTTGAGTTCACTTTAAATCCAATTTTTCTTTTTTTCCTGGAAGTCCAAGGTTTTGTGTTCTTTTTCCTTTGAGCTCCAAAACAAATCAGGACTTTGTCATTGAGTTTTCATTGTCTATGTTTCAACATATTTTCGTGTGATTATTTATCGACGACTTTGCAAATGACGATCTAAAAGTGGGTATTTGTCAAAATTTTCCTTTCTAAGTATTTTTTGTGGGCTTGGATTATGAATCTGTTAATGTGGGCCAACTAAGGCCAGCAAAGATAACATAAATGACCATAAACTCTATTAGTCTTACATCTAATTAGCCGTCATAACAAAGCAACATATGCTAGCCATTCAATTATAATCCAAAATAAAAGATCTCCTAATTATAAGCTGTTTTTTTCCTAAAAATAAGCGTAAAATGAGAGAACTAAGGAGTTGAACTCCAACTCAAAACAAGGAGATAATCTTCACTGGACTACACCCCCCATTGATGATACAAATTTAATTTATTTAAATGGGTAACTAACTTTCATAATAACTAATTTATTGGCTCAAAAAGTTAGACCATACATGTGAGCTCTTATCCGAGTGATTTTTGTTATTTTTTTTCATGCTATTTACATGTATTTAATGTCTCCAAATTATTTATATTCATTAATTAGATTTACATTTAACTCATTATCATATCTACAAAATATTCAGTTGATAAAAGTAAATGAATAGTATGTATCAAATATAAATTAGATATTTGTGTTATATGCATATAAATGCAATATATATATATATATGCCACTCCTTACATTGAATATGCATAATGTATTCATATTAGGCAATTCTTAATATACAAAGGATATGACAATTTGAAATATATATATATATATATATATATATATGTGCAAATGAAATATGTATAATTATTAGCAGTTTGAAGTATTTTTATGTCTTTGATATACAAAGAATATAGCTAATATATCCCAAGAAAAATAACCTTAGAGTTCTTAAAAAAGAGTGGCCCCTCACAAAAGAAAAAGAAGCAAATCTCATTCCTCATGTTTGGGGAGGGTGTGAGGGGGAAGACAGAGAGATAGAGAAAATCTCCCTACTAAATTGTAATTGAAATATAGTACTAAATAGTAAATATCCCTAAATTATAGGCAAGTAACTAATCCTTATCTCTTACTTATCAGGCTAAATATTGTTAGCCACATTTACTAAATATCTAGATTCTATAATAAAGTGAAAATGAGTTTATTAATGTTTAATAGTCATATGAGTGTTTATATGGAGTAATTTTTCCTAACCTTTTTAACCCATAGAATTTTGTAGTATTTTTGTTTTTTTTTTTTTTTAAAATTGCAAATTGAACATTTTTTGGCATGGTTTTGAAGTGCTAAGTGCTTTTTTTTCATGGAATTGAAATTTACTATTGAGCAATTTTTTATAATTACCTTCCAACTTCTCCTTTCATAATCTCTCTCTTTCTCGACGAAGTATGTCAAAGTTTCTTTACCTCGTTGGAACAACCCAAGGCCACTATTGACCTATGTTTGACTACTAGTCAACGGTGGTTGATCACCACCTACCACCAAACAAGGCACCTTCCCGAACACCTTTCCACTTCATCTATTTATTATGCACCTTATTTTCTTCAAATACCATGTCAATAACCACATATCTAGGTTCAAACGATGGAACCTTAGTGGTAGCTTCTTCTCCGGTAGTTGTGGGGTTCAACTTACTGTTGCAGTGTTGGTGCCATCGGAGTTCAGCTCCTTATTTCTCGTACTCTGTTTTGAAACAAATTAGCATTCACACCCACTACATCTTAGAAACGACATGAAAAGTGCATCGAATGGATGCGTGTTTTACTTGGAGACAGAGAATATAGAAGTTGTTGTAGCCAAGGCTATCTCTGCTAGCGCTGTTTCTAACTCTCACAAGGAGTCTTCACAAGTATGATAATTTTATAAAAGACTTGTACTTATTATAGATCTTCACTAATGTAGGAATTTTTTGCAAAGGATCAACTAGGACTTTTTCTTGGCTTTTAATATAGGCGTCATGATGGGTTAGATATGAATTTGAATAAAAGTTACTACATTCTTTCACCACGAGAGGAAGTTAAGATATAGTTTCAACGACTAAGTAGTGTCTTTGAATTTAGCACAAGATGAAGTCAACTTTCAATCTTCAAAATTTTCAAGTATTTATGACCTTAATTTGTACCAACAATTAGCCATCAATCACATGCACACTTGATAAGTTATTTCATGCATTAGTTCTCAATTCAAAAAAATAATCTTAGGGTGATATTCAAGCCTCAAAAGTTTACTTTTCTAATCTATCAATTTTTTTTTGATTCATACATCTTCATTGTAAATCTAATGTTTTTCTCTGATGCGGGGCAAATCGAGCAACCATCCAAAACACCATCCAAGGCCAAGGAAGAGCTTATTCATTGGAACGCCATGGAACGAGGAGCATTCGGGATCAATTTCGGAGCGTTTCAAGGCTGTCCAAGAAGGGGCGGACCGCCTAGTCAAAGGGGCGGACCGCCCACTTATTGTCAAGCCTCAGGATCTCAGTCCGCCTACTAAAGGGGCGGTCAGCCTACTTGGGGTGCCTACTGCATAGTAGGTGGGGCGCCTACTACACTAGGCGGGGCGCCTAGTTGCTGAGAAGGTTGCGGGATCTCTAGTTTTTATCCTATGTAATTCCTATTATGTCCCTACGTGGCTTAAGACTTTAGAACTTACTTAAGGGTACTTTAGGCTTTTCATTGATGTCTAAGAAAGGCCTATAAATACTCCATAGCTTAGCATTTTTACGGAGTTAGCTTTGATGAATGATTGAATGAACAATATTCAAGAGAAGAGTCTCTTTGCATGAAAAACCCCTTTGAGCTGGTTTGAGTTTACTAGTGGATTCGAGTTGACCCCCAAACCCCCCTGATCATTCTACTTGCGAGGCCGTTGTCGTCTCGAGGGCAGTTGCATAGTGTAGGTCCTCCTTGACGCCGATACGAGGGTATCTCGGGACAAGTTCCCCGGGATTACTTCGTAGGGAGTTCGAGTAGTGTCTCGCTCTCTTTCTTTATTTCCGCGTTTAGTTTTACCCCGTATCATTCTCCCTCTAATTTCCACTTGCGATTCTCATAAGAAAAATGACGTCCATTTTAAAACAAAGATTCAATCAGAATCATGGACTTAGGAATCAATCAAGACTCTCAAGTCTCGCAAGCAATCATCACAAGTATGATAAATGTACCAAAAGTTTTCCCTTATTATAGATCTTCACTAATGTAAGGGTGCTTTGCGTAGGATCAAGTAGGACAATTATCAGCTTGTAATATAGGTGTAGGAATAGGTAGGATATGAGTTTGGATAAAAGTGATTGCCTTCCTTGAGCAACACACACATCACTCATTGGCTTGGCTCTTTCCCTTTTCATCTGCATTCTCTTTAATTCTATTTTTTTTTATACAACCCGATCTATTTATATTCCATTTTATCTTTTCTTTCATTGCAACAATAGGAAGACTAAGGAAGTTAAACTATCTACCAATGACAAATATAATTGAATGGATAGGAATGTTCACACCCAAGCTGGGCTACCTACGTATCAGATTAAGGAGAATTGGAACAAAGAAGAGTGTATCTCACATGTTGATTCGATCCGAATTGGCGCTCATGACATTAGCAGATTTAGAGTTGACCTCAAAAGCTTGGAATGCTTCAAGAGGGCTTGGAAGCCAAGGATCAAATCAAGAATGGCCAAAAGGAGCAGATTGGAGCTTACTGGAATTGTACTCGCGCGATCGCGAGACAACAATCGCGGTCGGACAGAATCCTTTTACCACATTGCACGATCGCGAAGCACAGGTCGTGGTCGAGATGAATCTTCAAGTTACATTCCACGATCGCGTTATCTCAAGCACATTCGCGAAGAAGGGCGTCCAGACAACTTTGATATGTAGTGGAAGTAGACTTTTAGTCTTTTGTCACTAGCTCTAGAGCTATTTAGGTAATTGTTAGTTTTAATTAAGCCCTAGTATAAATAGTTTAAGTTGTCTTCATTAGACTATGTTAAATTGTGAAAACTCTTTGAGAGTAATTATGGCTAGGCCATTGTTGCTTTCAAACTTCCATGAACTTGCAAGAGGTATTCTATTCTCTTGAGGGTTTGTTTAGACTACGTGCCTCTTTTATTTGAAATCTAAGGAGAGGTGTTGGTTTGAGTCCAATATTGCTTCCAATTTCTTAAATTTGGTGTTTATCTTCTATCCTTTTAAATTTCTTGTTTGTTCTTTCCATTCTTAGCGTGTAGGATCATATCACATATACTTCATAAGAGCACAAGAATTTCTCCTCTTGTATTTTTTTTTCCATTTCTATTTTTTTTTTCTTTCCTTCAACCATTTCCATGACATAATTCCAACCAATTACTCCTTAAAACATAGGCTTTGGTCTATGTTTATTATTTTTAAGTACTCAAGGATGTCAAATTTTCATCACTAGGATTCAGACATAATGAACGGTTAAGTCTTGTAGCACGATGATGTAGGAAATCAAACGCGGAAAGTAAAAAGATAAGAACGAGACGTAACTCGTTCTCTAATCCCAAGTAGCAACGGAGAACTTATTCCGTTACACCCCGAGAGAAGGACAAGAACACCTACGCTATGCAACTACCCTCGAGCTAACGCGAGCACGCAAGTAGAATGGTCGGAGAGGAAAAGTATTCATCTAGATCCGCTAGAAGAACTACAAGTTCCAAAACAAAGGGTTTCATTCAATAACCAAGAGCCTTGCTCATGTTCAATATTCATCAACTATCAATAATAAACTAAGTTCAAAATAGGCTAAGCATGGCTATTTATAGTGTTTCCCAAGCTTGCACAATGGCTAAAATACCCTTACTAATAAGGTTCACAAAATAGGCCACGTAGGGCAAAACGGTAAAATAAACATAGGCCTTCACAGCTGGGAAGGGCGCCTGGGATCTGGGAGGGGCGCCTGGGAATGCTGTCAGCTAGGCGGGGCGCCTGGGCAGGCGGGGCGCCTGTGCACCTTTCAGCTCCTTAAGCAGTGAGCTTGCCAGGCGGGGCGCCTGGCTCAGGCGGGGCAACTGGCTCTGCTGGGCTCTCTTCTTCCTTAGGCGTGAGGCCTAGTTTGAGCACCCGGAATGGCTTCCACTCACTTCCTTCCTCAAGTCCTCTCCTCTCCAAGTATAAATGCACCTCTTGGACATCCTTGGCTTGGCTCCGAGTGAATGGTCTCCTTGTGGTGGATTGCCCGGCATCATCCTCCCCTTCTTGAGAAGATTTCGTCCTCGAAATCGAAGCATCATCATCCACGACCCCTTCATTACCTACATCCAAAGGAACCAAGTCACAAACATTGAAAGTATTAGAAACTTGATACTCACTTGGCAAGTCGACCACATAGGCGTTGTTGTTTATCTTTGAAAGCACTTGGAATGGGCCATCTCCACGGGGTGCTAACTTTCCTTTTCTAATGCTTGGAAACCTTTCTTTCCGGAAGTGCACCCACACATAGTCACCCTTCTTGAGTTCCACCTTCTTGCGTCCCTTGTTCTTCTTAGTGGCTACCTTTGCATAGGCTTCCTCCAAGTTCTTCTTCGCCTTAGCATGTATTTACATCAAGGCCTTGGCTCTAGTTTTACCTTCAAAATTAACAACCATTTCCCTTGGCAAAGGGGTTAGATCAAGGGGAATCAAGGGATTAAAACCATACACACACTCGAATGGAGTCATACCAATCATCCGATGCACGGTCCGATTGTAGGCAAACTCCATAAGAGGTAGCTTATCTATCCAAGTCCCACCCTTACCTCGGGTCATGGCTCTAAGAAGAGCACCCAAGGTCCGGTTCACCACTACGGTTTGCCCATCGGTTTGGGGGTGGTGGGACGTAGAAAACAAGAGCTTGGTGCCAAGGGCACCCCATAAACTCCTCCAAAAATGACTTAGGAACTTAGTGTCCCTATCACTCACTATGGTTTGAGGCACACCATGCAATTTCAAGATATTATCAATAAACAAGGTAGCAACATGTTGTGCATCATCGCATTTACGACATGGAATGAAATGCGCCATTTTGGAGAACCTATCCACAACAACATAAATGCTATCATGGCCCCCCTTAGTCCTTGGTAATCCCATCACAAAATCCATCGAGATATCCAACCATGGACTAGTAGGTACGGGGAGTGGGGTATACAAACCATGGGGGTTTGCCTTGGACTTAGCAACATTGCATTCAAGACAAGAGTTGCAAAGTTTCTCAGCATGGGTCCCCATTTTTGGCCAATGGAATTGTTCCCGAAGGATGGCCAAGGTCTTGTCCCGACCAAAATGACCCATGAGTCCTCCACAATGTGCCTCTCGCACGAGCAATTCCCTCCATGAGGACTCGGGTATGCACACTTTACCATTCTTAAAGATATATCCATTAACCCATTGGTATTTCTCAACTCTCTCCCCCTTCTCTAGAGCGTCATGGACACTCTTTAGCTTTGGGTCATGAGCATACATCAATTTAATACTCTCAAACCCCATGAGCTTAGAGGTGAGAGTGGTGGCTAGAGCAAACTTTCTCGAAAGCGCATCCGCCACAACATTGTCCTTCCCTTTCTTGTATTGAATCACATAGGGAAAGGACTCAATGAATTCAACCCACTTGGCATGTCTCTTATTGAGCTTCTCTTGGCCTCTCAAATGCTTGAGTGACTCATGGTCACTCTTGATTACAAACTCACGAGGCCAAAGATAGTGTTGCCAATGGGCAAGGGCTCTCACAAGGGCATACAACTCCTTGTCATATGTCGAATAATTCAAGGAGGCCCCTTTCAACTTTTCACTAAAGTAGGCGATGGGTTTGCTATCTTGCATTAAGACACCACCAATTCCCACCCCCGAGGCATCACACTCGACCTCAAATGCCTTTCCGAAGTCGGGCAATTGCAATAGAGGGGCGGTACTCAACCTATTTTTCAACTCAAGGAAGGCCTTCTCTTGAGGCTCTCCCCAATCAAACGGTTGGTCTTTCTTCACCAATTCGGTGAGTGGAGCGGCAATGGAGCTAAAGTCCTTCACAAATCGCCTATAAAAGCTTGCGAGACCATGAAAGCTCCTCACTTGAGTCACGGTAGTAGGAGTAGGCCAATCACGTATGGCCTCTACCTTAGACTCATCCACCTCCACTCCTTGAGCACTCACAACAAACCCAAGGAAGACCACCTTCTCAACACCAAAGGCACACTTTTTAAAATTAGCATAGAGCTTTTCGGCTCTCAACTTCTCAAGCACTAGCCTAAGGTGTTCAACATGGTCGTCCATTGATTTGCTATAGATCAATATATCGTCAAAATAGATGACCACAAACTTGTTGATGAATGGCTTTAGAACATGGTTCATTAGCCTCATGAAAGTGCTAGGTGCATTGGAGAGCCCAAAGGGCATCACCAACCATTCATAGAGACCAAATTTGGTCTTGAATGCGGTTTTCCACTCATCACCGGGTTTCATCCGGATTTGATGGTAGCCGGACCTAAGGTCAACTTTGCTAAACACACATGAACCGCTCAATTCATCTAACATATCATCAAGTCGGGGAATAGGATGACGGTACTTTACCGTTATTTTGTTCACGGCCCGACAATCAACACACATTCTCCAAGTACCGTCCTTTTTGGGAACAAGGATCACGGGCACGGCACAAGGACTCAAGCTTTCCCTTACCAAACCTTTAGTGAGCAATTCATCAACTTGCTTTTGCAATTCCCTTGTATCCTCCGGGTTGCTCCTATAGGCCGGTTTGTTTGGGATTTGGGATCCCGGGACAAAGTCTATTTGATGCTCAATGCCCCTCAAAGGAGGCAATCTATCCGGCATTTCATCCGGGAACATGTCACCAAAATCCTTCAAAACATTCTCAAACACACTAGGCAAAGGTTTAGAAGAAAAATCACAATTAGAGTTAAGGATCATACCTTTGTGCACTAGGCATAGGATAAATTTGGTGCCATCATTACCTTTCAAGAGCTCGCCCGGTTGCATCATGGCACACATGCCACCGGTAGATGAAGTAGGTGGGATTGCCACCATGCTTTTGGACAAAGGGCTAGTCTCAATGAGTGACTTAGCCTTTGCCACCTCGCTCAACTCCTTCATTTTCTTGTAGTCATCACTTACTTGCTTAGGAGTGAGAGGTTTAAGCACAAATCTCTTCCCTTCATGTTTGACCGTGTAAGTGTTGACACGACCATCATGCACCACTTGCCTATCGAATTGCCATGGCCTCCCTAAGAGTAGGTGGCATGCTTGCATAGGCACAACGTCAAACAAATGCTCATCAACATAACTACCCATTCTAAACTTGATCATGGCTTGTTTCATTACCTTAAGCTCTCCACATTCACTAAGCCATTGTAACCGGTAAGGTTTAGGATGCTTCATGGTAGTTAACTTCAATTGAGCCACTAGTGATTGACTCACTACATTTGCGCAACTTCCGGAATCAATTATCATAGAGCAAACAACATCTTTGACCCGGCACCTAGCATGGAAAAGATTTTCCCTTTGCAAGGTTTCACTATCTTCCACAATCATAGCCCCTAGGCTCCTTCTCACAACCAAGAAAGTATGAGGATCCTCCTCCTCCACCGTATCATCAAGCAAATCATTCTCCTCTACTCCCTCATCTCCCTCTACTCCCTCTACTCCCTCATCCTCCGATTCACTCTCTTTTTCATATGCATCATTACCAACAACAATCATGGTCCTCTTTGTAGGACATTCCCTAGCAAAGTGACCATAGCCCTTGCACTTGTGGCATTGTATTGAAGAAGAAGTAGGAGCATGTAATTGAGTTTTAGAGTTACCTCCCACGTTAGGTGTGTTCTTCTCATATGGCTTTTTCGCATCCTTGGTAGCATTTGCACCACTTGTTCCACTTGCACTTGGGAACCTTGCATTTGTGGTAGGAGGCTTCCAATCCTTTGGTTTGCTTGTTGGAGTAGTAGTGCTACTCTTGTAGCGAAGGGATTTCTGCTCCTTGAGCCATTTCTCGGCCTCAACCGCATCTTCACATAGCTTGTAATGATCATCATATTTGTGGAACTTCAATTGTGAAGCTATGTCTCGGTTCAAGCCCCCTTTGAAACGGATCATGGCCGTCTCATTGTCTTCATCATCTAAGTCAAGGATCATTCGGATTTGCTCAAATTCATTGAAGTATTCACCAACCGATTTGTAACCTTGCTTCAAATCATATAGACGCCTTTGTTGTTCAACCCGGTATTGGTTAGTCAAGTACTTCTCATCCATCACACGGATCAACTCTTCCCAAGTAAGATTAATAGCCATACCCGTCCTCCTTCTATTCCTCTTCACCGACTCCCACCAAGTAGAAGCAAAAGATTCAAAGGAGGATATTGCATACTTGGTCTTCTTCACATCGGGCATATCATTGGTGTCAAAGATACGCTCCATAGCCAATTTCCAATCAATGTACTCCACCGGGTCACTACTTCCTTTGAAAGAAGGAATAGTGAGCTTCACACTATTAAGATTGTTGTTGTTGTCACGACCCCCTTGGAATGGCTCCGGTTGGCCTCCATGGTGATCATCATAAGCAACATAGTCCCTTCTAGCATTCCTCCCTCCATATCCTAAGGGTGGCCCTCGACCTCGGCCTCTACCCCGATCCACATTTCGACCCCAATTCATAGCTCGCCTTGGTTTAAAGTGATCATCAAACCCATACACATCGTCACCATAATCAACTTCCTCCCCTTCTTGAGCCTCAACAACTTGCTCAAGAGGTTGCACATTTCGGACGGGTCTTGGTAGTGGAAAGTTTCTTGGGGGATTATCCAAGATACGGGGAATGCCCGTTCGTTCAATTCTCTCTCGATCCTCCTTTACCCGTTGTTGATTGAGCAATTCAACAACTTGCTCCGGGGTAAAGGTAGGGCTACTTGAGCCTTCACCGGTCTCAATTTGGACACTCCGGGTCCCCTTTTCAATTGGGACACTCGGGGTCCCATGTTCACCTTGAGTACTCGAGGCTCCCTTTTCAAGAGAATCAATCCTTTGGTTCATGAGGTCCATCTTGGCAAGAAGATTAGCCAAGGCATCCTTAATGAAATCTTGACCTTCGTTGGCCATTGTACCTACAAAGAAAGAAACAAGAGTTAGTTAAAACACCTCACTCGCTCCCTCACTTGTGTTCACTCGGATCACTCTTTTGGGTGGCGGTGGATATTTCACTCAACTTGTAGTTCCAAAGCTTCACGTAGATGATTAGCAACTCCTCAACTCAACTAAACTATTCACGAGTCACGCACACTCCGGGGTGAGTAGAGTTAATGGGACTCAATGAACGCTAGGCACTTTGAAGTGAAGGACTTGAGTAAAAAGGTTCTACGCTTTTCCTTAGAAGTCTACTCTCCTTGCTAGGCACGATTCACCTAAGAGCAATTAAAGGGTTAGCACTATTCAAGTAGATCGGTTACTCAAACTAGTACTAACTAGATGTTATGTTATCAAACAAAGGGAAATACCTACGAAAATCTTCCCGAAACAATACGTTCAGCACTCAGGAGGGGCGCCTGAACTCAGGTGGGGCGCCTAGACTGTGCAGTATTCCAGGCAGGGCGCCTGGGACCTAGGTGGGGCGCCTGAGGTCTTAGGCAGTAGCCAAGTCAGGCGGGGCGCCTGGCTTAGGCGGGGCGCCTGGCCTGAAGCCTTTCCCAATTCGTTCCAAACTCGTTTCAAGTCGATTTTCAAGCTCCAAATCCGATGTTTTCAACTTGTTTTCACAATCCAATGATACCCAAAGTTGTTTTTGATCTTCCTTAACAAAACCCAATCAAATTTTCAATCAAACAATCAATCAAATCAGGATTCAATCTCAAGAACTCAAGAACACAAGGGTTTAACAAAAGGGTTTCAACAAGGATTGTGATTCATCAAAGTAGGTGTTATACATGTTCAAATCCCACAAAATTGGTACCGAATTGTTTGTTTTTCAATGAAGATCAATCCCCAATAACAAGTTTCCAATCAAACATCAATCCAACCCAAGAATCAAGCCAAAATTCATCAAGAACAAGTTCTTCAAGGGTTTAAGGGGTTTTGGGGTTTCAATTTTTCAAACTTCACCAATTCCAACAATTTTGGTACCCAAGTAACGGGAAATCAATCACGATCAAGAATCCATAACACCCATATCACAAATCATCCAAATCAACAAGTTACACCAAATTTTTGTATTTTTCAATTTTTCAATTTTTTTGCAATTTTCTCCTTTCTAATAACTTCAACAACAAGAAAAACTAAAAGAGGATACTAGGCACGAAGAATCAAGGGTCGGGGGTTTGTAGAAATAAAACCCGAGCCTTGCTCTGATACCAAATGATGTAGGAAATCAAACGCGGAAAGTAAAAAGATAAGAACGAGACGTAACTCGTTCTCTAATCCCAAGTAGCAACGGAGAACTTGTTCCGTTACACCCCGAGAGAAGGACAAGAACACCTACGCTATGCAACTACCCTCGAGCTAACGCGAGCACGCAAGTAGAATGGTCGGAGAGGAAAAGTATTCATCTAGATCCGCTAGAAGAACTACAAGTTCCAAAACAAAGGGTTTCATTCAATAACCAAGAGCCTTGCTCATGTTCAATATTCATAACCTATCAATAATAAACTAAGTTCAAAATAGGCTAAGCATGGCTATTTATAGTGTTTCCCAAGCTTGCACAATGGCTAAAATACCCTTACTAATAAGGTTCACAAAATAGGCCACGTAGGGCAAAACGGTAAAATAAACATAGGCCTTCACAGCTGGGAGGGGCGCCTGGGATCTGGGAGGGGCGCCTGGGAATGCTGTCAGCTAGGCGGGGCGCCTGGGCAGGCGGGGCGCCTGTGCACCTTTCAGCTCCTTAGGCAGTGAGCTTGCCAGGCGGGGCGCCTGGCTCTGCTGGGCTCTCTTCTTCCTTAGGCGTGAGGCCTAGTTTGAGCACCCGGAATGGCTTCCACTCACTTCCTTCCTCAAGTCCTCTCCTCTCCAAGTATAAATGCACCTCTTGGACATCCTTGGCTTGGCTCCGAGTGAATGGTCTCCTTGTGGTGGATTGCCCGGCATCACACGACTACAAAAGAAAGGCTTAACGCTCAAATAAGGATAATTAGGAATTCTTGAAGTAACAGATGGCTTGAAAGGCTTGAATGGTTTCCAAAGAATGCGTGAGATCCTTTCTTATGGTGACACAACCTAGGATTTTGCCTCAAAACACAAATCCAATTAAGTCGCTAAGGCATATGAAAATTCGATAATCACATCCAGGATCACATATCAATTATAACTATCATAGACATCTAACTGAGACTTATCTCCATTTCTTGATTTCAATTGTCACAATTCTAAATATTAGTTTAAATCATCCAAAAGAGTAGCACATACTCTAAAGTTGATCTAAAATTCATTTAGTCAAGGCAACAATCATCCGGTTTTGACCATCGGTATAATCCAACAATCACAATTTATTAGGCATAACTATAAAATATTATTTATATATTTTTATAAGATAAAACCGCACCTCAAACGTGGAACACTAGATCTTACGAAACCATTATCAAGCAATATCTCAAATTGCCACATTGATTTTCTCTTCATCCCTTGGAGCTATCCGGCACGAAGGATACATAATTATCTAGGCTTTTCGGTAGAAAGCATTCACGAAATCTCAAACTCCACATTAAGATAAATACATCAACCCATCATTAGTCACATTTGGATAACCACAGAAATTAAGTACTATAGCACAGTGAACAAAAAAATCTCATGTCATGTGGTAGAATATCCAACAAATATTTAGAGTCATTTTCTGAACATTTTCACTGGACGAGGGAAAAAGAGGTGCCATTTAGAAATAGTTGTCATTCATGACACCGACTTATCATCAAACTTTCTCGTCATAACCTCGGCATGACCATCAATCATCGCTACTATAATGTTGGACATATAGCCTTGAAAATATCCACAATAATACTGCCAACTTAAATGATTCATCCTCATATAGTGGTCATATAAGCTTTCTTACCCTATCATTCATGATAGATTCCACTACTTGAATCATACCTTATGATAAACCACTTAAGAACTCAATGTCTCACCTTTCTCAATGTCATTTCATACACCAGAAGTGTAACATACCATATGCTAGTCACATTTTAGAACAGAAAAACAAAATAAAGAATAACTGGTGATATTTCATGTCACAACATATAAGAACCTGCTATTTTTGTATGAATCTCACCAATCACAAGGGGATAGCAAAAAAGGTATATGATTCAGGAAAAATACATGGAAGCAATAAAAATAGAAATCAACGAGATAACAAGAAAGTCGAGTCGAGGAAGAACAGAAATAGAAGAAAAGAATGGATAATCGATTCAATACATAAATAGATTATCCAAAGGAAGAAATGAAACTCGAACCTTATAAGAATTTCATATCAGCGATGAATCTCCATAGGTTCCAAGCAAAGAGATACATGAAGCTTCAAGCTTCACCAAGAAAGGCCAAGCCTCTTTTATGTCTATTTTTCAATGTCAAATTCTAACTTTAAAACTAATGAAATGAAAGACTAAGTGTGATATTTATAGGTTTTTCCACACTTCTAAGCAAAGTCTAAAATAACCCCATAAGTTGGGAAAACAGTAAAGGCCACATAAGGCTATAATAGGAAATACACACAAAATCCCGTCTTGAACTTGACAGAAAGAGGTGCCACGCCTGGTCCAGTAGGTGCTCTGCCTACTCAGCTGAAAAGGCCTCAACAGAAAGAGGCGGTCCGCCTCTCTAAAAGGGGCGGTCCTCCTGATTCAAAGTCCAGAGAGTGTGGGGTGAAGTAGGCGGTCCGCCCAGTTCAGAAGCTTCAGAGAATGCTAGAGAAGAGGCGGTCCACCCATTGCGCAGAGACGGTCCGCCTTTTGCAACTTCAGAGGGTTGGAAAATCCATACTTAGCCAAATTTCAGGCCAAAATGAAGTAGGCGGTCCGCCCACCCTAAGAGGCGGTGCGCCTCATCCTGGCGCATGTGGAGGAGTGTCAAAAACAACTTGGTGCACTCCTCCTTGGCCTTAGGTGCTCCACCCTTCACAGAAACCATGGCTTGCGGCCTTCAACTCCTCTCCAAAGCTCTTGGCATGGCATTCTTTGAACCCTTCAAACTTGGCTCTTGATGATTGGTGCTTAGCCTCAATTTTGGCCTGCATGATCCTCCCATTCTTGAAAGGAATTTGTCCTCGAAATCAAACCATCAATACCTACAATGATGCAATGTAAACGAGCAGAAGCTAAACACGATACAAACAACGCGGAAGAAATAAAGGATAACAAGAAATCGAGACTAGGAAGGCAAGAAATTAGAAGAAAGAATCGAATTCAATTCACTCATATTGATTGAATTCAAAAGGGAGAAGGGAAACTCGAATCTTACAATGGAATCAAACTAGGTGTCAATCTCCATTGGTTCCAAGTCGAGTCATACACGAAGAACTCGGGCTTCAACAAGAAGGGCTCGGCCTCTTCAATGTTTCTTTCTTCTCAAATTCTATTCAATATCCAAAAACTAGCTAATAAAATGAAAGAGCTAATGTTCTCTTTATAGTAGCTAATATTTACAATGATAAATGGACAAAAATTTGCCCCTACAGCTGATTCTGGTTCGCTGCTCGACTCAACTTCTTCGCGATCGTGAAAGGAGATAAGCGATCGCGCAACACACAATATAAGGCATCGCGATCGCGCAACGGAGCTCGCGATCGCGCAGAACAAATGCATCATCATTGCGATCGCGAATAGGAGCACGCGATCGCGCAGGTATACGTTCTTCCAGCAGTCCAGTAAGCTCACAACATGGTCATTTTGGCCATCTCTTGAAATGGCTCAAAATATGTCTTCCGAGCTTCTCCTTCAGTGCCTATGTGCTCCTCCGTCCTTGGCGCTCCAATGCATGATCTTCAAGACGTTTCCGGAGGCCTTGACTCGTATTCATTGTGCTCTCGAGCTTGGCTCTTGATGGTTGGGAACTACGCCATTTTATGTTTCATCATCCTCCCCTTCTTGAAAGGATTTCGTCCTCGAAATCAAACCATCAAAACCTACATACAAAACAAGCACAACCAAAGTTTCCTACTTCACAAGTAGGTTAGCTTAACAAGAAAAAGTGCAAGGTATGTGGAAAATACACTCTTGTGATAGACCATGCGTCAATACCTATTAAAAAGCTTATGTCCCCCAAAGAGACAACAAATTCTTGGCTCGACAAGAACAAGCACTCATTTTCAAAACAAGCAAAGAAATCAAAGTCATGCAACATGTACCAATCAAATGTCCTATGACCCCTAAGCTTACTATCAACACACCAAGCCTTCAAGTCAATTTTATCACAATGTGACACACTGGCTTTGGTACGTCCCACACTCAAGGTGTGCTCAACATGTGGGATGGAGTAAGTAAAATAGTTCAATTCACAACTAACATCGACTACTCCACTCCCCTTCTTAGAAGCACTCTTACACACACCGAGAGGTACCCCATTACCTCCAATGTCACCTCCAAGACAATCCACCTCACTAGACAAACTCCAAAGGAAGGTCTCCAAAATAGGTCCTTCATCATTATAGTCCGCACAACGAAGGCTAGGACTATTAGAAATTAGGTCAACACGACCAATATCAAGACCACTCTCCTCACTTGGAGTTCCAAACGTTGGATCATCCATAGAGCCTAACTTGACAAACCAAGGAGGTTCGACTCTACTACCAACCCTAGTCCGATACAATTCACTACCACAAATGAGATTGCCTTCAAACAATAGAAACATGTACCTCAAATTCATGGTTACACAAAGGCATAGTATCAAGACTAGGTCCTTCACTCTCACTCGAGGAATCATCGAAAATAAATCGATCCATCTCACACTCTAGAGACTCCTCAAGGTCACATCCACCCTCACTACGACACAAGAGACTACTGCTATTAATTAAGCAATCAAAGGGAAGAATAAGATTATCATGCAATTCATCTTCTCCTTTATCAAATATGGGTGGGGTGTCATAACAAGGTTCACAAATAAGGTCAACTTCAATATTTTCACTAAAGAGAGGTTCAATGAAAACCGAGCTCACATCATGATGTGGCTTCTCGACCCTCTCAACTAGTGGTTCATTTTCACACACGAGTCGACCTAAAGGCTCTACACTAGTTGCAAACACATTATATTCATGCAAACCGTCAACTAGCATAGAGTTTTCACACACATTATCACATGGCAAGGAAGTAACATGTTATAGGGGGAATTCGCACATACCTTTGAGTGGCCATCTTGCTCACTCAGTACACTTGAAGTGTCATGAATTGTTCCTTCACCATGAAGCTCACATGGAAAATCTTCTTCACCTTGCTCATCCTTCTTGGAACATGGTTGAGGCTCCATTGGTTGGCCTCCAAGAATCCCTACACAAGAATTCAAACACATAGAATAAAAAGATAAAGGGTTAAGGTTAGAATAAAGGGTGTCCTCACTCTCAAATTTTCTTTTTCCCTCTTTCTTTTTCCTCATTTTTTCCCAAGGTCGGGTCTAGATTCGGGTGGTGACAAACCACTCACATCACTCAACACAACCTCTCTTTTTTCCACTCGAGAGTTGTCACCGGTCGCTCCCTTACTCTTCTTTATCTTTTGTCTCTCAAATTCAGGTGAATTGGGATGAGGCCCAAGAATACCCATAGCCGGAGTAGGTGGACTTTTTACATCAACCCGGAATCTAGGACTTGGAGACTCATCACTTGATGTCTCCTTCTTCTTCGTTGGTGAACCACTCGGCTTTGGAAGTGGCTTCGGGCTCACCTTGTTGATATTTGTTAACTCTTTTGTAGCACTAGTCCCACCATTGCTTGTGTTGTAGGACTTCTTGTTTGCACATTGTTGCCCATGGAATGAAGTCCTTGCTCCTTGCTCCTTTGCATTGCCAAAGAAGGTGCACAAGTAGGCAATCGACCTCTTGCCCGATAAGGCACAAAGTCACAAACCCTTTGCCCCATGCCCATAAGATACGCATCCTTCACCACACTATATTGCACCCTCTTCCCCTCCAACCACGGCTCACCTATCCACACATCAACATGACGCATGGGATACACATCACACCACACATAGCATTTATAATTCCTATGAGATATGAGTACCCGAGCCTTCTTAGAAACCCACACTACATCATACTCATAAGGATGCTCTAGCTTATGGCATGGTGATACGGGGTCAAATCACGGAAGCGAATAACAAGTAATGGAAGCAACAAAGTAAACACAATAGAAGGAAAATAGGGATGGGGGAGAATAGAAATAGAAGAAAGAACGAATCAAACTAAACAACTAGATTGATTGAAAAGGGAGGAGAGACTTGAACCATTAAACGGGAGTCACGCTAGCGGTGATCCACCATGGATTCAACGTAAGAGATACATGAAGTCAACGCTTCAACAAGAATGGCCAAGCCTATTTTATCTTCTCAATTCTATCTTCCAAACTAGCTAACTCAATAAATGACTAAGTGTGGTATTTATAGGTTCACCACAACTCTAAATGAAATGACTAAAAGCCCATAAGACAAGTTAGTGCAATAGAAGCACTTAAGGCTAGAATAGGAATTACAGCATAAAAACAAGTCTTCAAATGGCTCGGAAGTAGGCACCCCGCCTAGTGCTTTGTATGCAAAACAGGCGCCCCACCTACTTGGAGTAGGCGCCCCACCTACTTGAAGTAGGCGGTCCGCCCAAAATAGAGGCGGCCAGAGATCCAGAGGCTTGCATTCTAGTAGGCGGTCCGCCTAGTGAAACAGGCGGTCCGCCCCTTCCTGGAGGTTCTTGAAACGGCTCAAAATGTGTCTCCCAAGCCCCTCCTTTGAAGCCTAGGTGTTCCTCCTTACTTGGCGCTCCTTTGCATGATCTTCAATTTGCTTCCCCGAGCCTGTGACTTGCCTTGCTTGTGCTCTCAAACTTGGCTCTTGATGGTTGGCGCTTTGGCTCCAATTTACCCCGCATCATCCTCCCCTTCTTGAAAGTATTTCGTCCTCGAAATCAAACCATCAAGCCTACATTCAAAACAAGCACAAACAAAACTTCCCACTACAAGAGTAGGTTAGTGCCAAAAGTGTGGGAAAACACACTCTTGTGATAGAGCCAAGCATCAATAACAAGTAAGAAGCTTGTGTCTCCAAAGGAAACAACAACTACTTGACTCCAAATGAAAGTGCACCCAACACAAGAACAAGCAAAGAGATCAATAGGATATGAAACATGCAAGATATAGCAATCAAATTCCCTATGACCCCTAAGCTTATGAACAACACACCAAGCCTTCAAATCAATATTATCATAATGTGACACATTAGCTTTGGCATGCTTAACACCTAAGGTGTGATCAACATGTGGAGTGGAGTAAACAAAATAGTTCAATTGACAACTAACATCAAATACTCCACTCCCCTTCTTGGAAGCACTCTTACACAAATCAAGAGTGACTTCCTCACCTCCAAATCCAACTCCAAGACAATCTCCCGCACTAGGCAATCTCCAAAGGAAGGTCTCCAAAATAGGTCCTTCATCATTATAGTCCACACAATGAAGGTTAGGACTACTAGAAGATGGTTCAACACAACCAATATCAAGACCACTCATCCCACTTGGAGTTCCAAACAATGGATCGTCCATAGAGTCTAACTTTTCAAACCATGGAGGTTCTATTCTATTACCAATCCTAGTCCGATACAATTCGCTACCACAAATGAGATCATGTTCACACAATGGAAATGTAAAAGCATGCACCTCAAATTCATGGTCACCCAGAAACATGGCATCAAGACTAGGTTCTTCACTCTCACCAGAGGAGTCATTGAAAACAATTCTATCCATCTCAACCACTAGGGACTCCTCAAGGTCACTACCAACCTCACTACAACACATAGGCCCACCATTATCAAGCAATTCATCAAGGGAGAGGATAGGGTATTCATTCAACTCATCTTCCCCTTTATCAAATATAGGTGGAGTGTCATAACAAGGATCAGAAATAGGGTCAACTACACATTCTTCACTAATGAGAGGTTCAATGAAAACCGAGCTCACATCATCATGTGGCTTATCATCCCTCTCAACTAGTGGTTCACAATCACTCACAAGTTGACCAACCGACTCTACACTAGTTGCAAACACATTATAGTCACATAACTCATCAACTAGTATAGAGTTTTCACCAACACTATCATAAGACAAGGAAGTAACATGTTCAAGGGAAGAACTTCCACATACCTTTGAGTGGCCATCTTGCTCACTCAATGCACTTGAAGTGGTTTGAGTCGTTTTTTCACCTTGAAGCTCACATTGAAGATTTTCTTCACCTTGTCCAACCTTCTTGGGACATGATTGAGGCTCCATTGGTTTGCCTCCAAGAGTACCTACACAAGAGCTGACACAAGTAGAAGAAAAAGATAAAGGGTTAAGGTTAGAATAAGGGGTGTCCTCACTCATTTTCCCTCTTTCTCTTCCCTCATTTTTTTCAAAGTTAGGTGTAGATTCGGGTGGTGACATCCCACTCACATCACTTAACACATCCTCTCATTTTCCACTCGAGGAATGTCACCGATCACTCCCTTACTCCTCTCAATCTTTTGTCTCTCAAAGTCGGGTGAGTTGGGACGAGGCCCAAGAATACCCACAGCCGGAGTAGGTGGACTTTTAACATCAACCCAGAATCTAGGACTAATAGACTCATCACTTGAGGTCTTTTTCTTCTTTGTTGGTGAACCACTTGGCTTTGGAGCTTGTGGTTTGGGGTTCACCTTGTTGACAATTGTCAACTCTTTTCTTGCACTAGTCCCACCATTGCTTGTGATTGTAGGACTTCTTGTTTGAACTCTTTCAATCATAGGATGAGGTTCTTGCTCCTTTCCCCTTTGCATAGGCCTAGAAGGTATACTAGGAGGTGACTTGATCTTTACCCCAAGAGGCTCAAAGTCATAAATCTTTGGGCCTAGGCCGAAATAATACCTATCATTCATATTACTATATCACACCTTCTTGCCTTGCAACCATGACTCACCTAACCATACATGACAATGTTGCATGGGGTACACATGACACCACATATAACCCCAATAACCCCTATGAGATATGCACACCCGAGCTTGCTTGGAAACCCACACTCCGTAGTACTCATAAGGATAATCTAGGGCATAGCAAGGTAGCCTTAGCTCATCAACCACCGAGGTACTAACACAATTGGTATCGGTGTCACCAATCTTGAGATAGTACCCTCCATTACCTTCCACCTCAACAAGGAACCTCCTTAGACCCAAGTGTAGTATAGGATCATTCAAGTACAATCTTGGAACTTCAAGATAACCATCACTATCAACTCGGATCTTCCTCAATCCTCCCCCCCTAGCAACACCACTAGGATAACTTCCACTTCCCGTCACTCTTCCAACATTAGAAGTGTTGTTGAAAGTCGAGGAAAGAGTACCACTATGGAATCCATAATTGCTTCTCGCCTTGGTTCCATAGCCCACAGCACCACTCCTACCACCACTACTAGAGCAATGCACCCCCGTAATGGTAAGAGCAACACTTCTCATTCTACCCTTCACATGGAAGTTAGAAGCATCAAACCGTTTAGCATAAGTGGAATAGGCAAGCTTCTTCCTTCCCATGGAACAACCACCACCTCCTCCCATACTAATGGAAGGACCTCTACTATTCCCTTGCATACCACAAGCAACATCAAGAGAAGATGAAAATGAACAATTCTCATAATCAACCTCATTATCCATTCTCTCTACGTCACTATCATCACATTTAAATTTACCACAAGAAGAGTAAGTAGGATCATCATACCTTGAAGCGTCACTATCTTCATATTCTTGACTTGGAGCATAAGATTCTTCACCTTCGTCTTCGTAAGCCCCATAGTCTTCTTCATTTTCATAATCAACATAGTGACCCGCTTCATCATCATATGAGCCTTGGTTCCCCGAATCGTCATAACAATACCCATCATCACCATCATAGGAACCATAGTCTCCATCATCCCTGCATGAGTCATACCCTCCACAATCGTCATCCGAAGCCATAGTTGTAACCAAAGAGTTAAGGACCTCACAAATTCACTCCCTCACGTGTATCACTCAAAAGATGTCACTCAATTTTCTTTCCACTCGTGTATACACTCAAGGTCGTTGGCTTTTGTGACCACACTCTATTGTTCTCACCACTCAAGCCTTTTTCCACTCAAGACCTTCTTGTCTCTTAGTAATCACAATGGCAAGAACAATCAACTAATGCACCCAAGTATTGGATCGAAATGGAGTTTAAGTGACTCGATGTAAGGAAGCTAGTTTAATGCGCACTTGAAGCAAGCAAGATCTACGACTTTAAGTAAGACTCCAAGACACACAACACCCTAAGGAATCAAAGATTAGTGTTAATAAAGTAGGACTAATACCTTAGAAACACTAACCAAGAGGTATGGAAGCAAACAGAACACAAAAAGAAACGAAACGAAGCCAAACGGAGGCCCTCCAGGAGTGGGCGGTCCGCCTACTTAGGGTGGGCGCCCCGCCTACTCAAAATATAGAGAGCAACAAAAAAATGGGCGGACCGCCTACTATTGGGGGCGCCCCGCCTACTGGTGCTTTCAGCACAGTCCGAAAACGGGTTTTTGGCCCTTTTGCACCCAAATTTCGATGTTCGAAGGTGTTTTTTCCAATCCAAAGGTACCCAATGGTGTTTTCAACTACTCCAATCAATCCCCAATGATTTATAACAACACCCAATCCATAACGAATCCAAATCAAGAAATTTCAATCAAATTCAAGGGTTTTTCAATTTTGGGGTTTTGATTTTTCTAACTTGTGATTTTCAACACCAAATCAAGAAACAAGGGTACCAAATCAACGGGTAATCATCATAGATAAATCCCCAATATCAAACAATCAATGGGTAATCAAATCCAATCCACAACATAATTTTTTTTTGTATTTTTCACTTTTTTCAATTTTTTTGTTTTTTCTTCTTTTCTCCAAGAACAAGAACAACAATAACAATAAACTAAACTAAAAGATAGGATGAACAAGGAACGTGGATTCGTAAGAACGAAACCCGAGCCTTGCTCTGATACCAAGATGATACGGGGTCAAATCACGGAAGCGAATAACAAGTAACGGAAGCAACAAAGTAAACACAATAGAAGGAAAATAGGGATGTGGGGAGAATAGAAATAGAAGAAAGAACGAATCAAACTAAACAACTAGATTGATTCAAAAGGGAGGAGAGACTTGAACCATTAAACGGGAGTCGCGCTAGCGGTGATCCACCATGGATTCAACGTAAGAGATACATGAAGTCAACGCTTCAACAAGAATGGCCAAGCCTATTCTATCTTCTCAATTCTATCTTCCAAACTAGCTAACTAAATAAATGACTAAGTGTGGTATTTATAGGTTCACCACAACTCTAAATGAAATGACTAAAAGCCCATAAGACAAGTTAGTGCAATAGAAGCACTTAAGGCTAGAATAGGAATTACACCAAAAAAACAAGTCTTCAAATGGCTCGGAAGTAGGCACCCCGCCTAGTGAAAAGAGGCGCCCCACCTAGTGCTTTGTATGCGAAACAGGCGCCCCACCTACTTGGAGTAGGCGCCCCACCTACTTGGAGTAGGCGGTCCCCCCAAAATAGAGGCGGCCAGAGATCCAGAGGCTTGCATTCTAGTAGGCGGTCCGCCTAGTGAAACAGGCGGTCCGCCCCTTCCTGGAGGTTCTTGAAATGGCTCAAAATGTGTCTCCCAAGCCCCTCCTTTGAAGCCTAGGTGTTCCTCCTTCCTTGGCGCTCCTTTGCATGATCTTCAAGTTGCTTCCCCGAGCCTGTGACTTGCCTTCCTTGTGCTCTCAAGCTTGGCTCTTGATGGTTGGCGCTTTGGCTCCAATTTGCCTCGCATCACATGGTATCCTAAGCCTATCAACCAAAGAGGTTCTAATACAATTGGCATCGGTATCACCATTCTTGAGCAAGTATCCTCCAATACCATCTACCTCAACAACGAACCTACGTCTACCCAAGTTTTGTACATTGGCATCCAAATGGGAATTTGGACGCCCACAAGTGTCAACACCAACAACTTGGGTCTTCCTTATCCCTCCACTAGTGGCAACACCACTAGAAAAATCTCCACTTCCCGTCACTCTTCCAACATTAGAAATGTTGTTGGAAGTCGAGGAAGGAACCTCTTCATGGAACCTATAAGTGCTTCTCGCCTTGGTTCCGTAGCCCATAGTACTACTCCTACTACAACCATCCACGCCCCTCACGGCCTACAATCCCTTTGTAGCAAAAGCAACACCATCTCTCAAACCAACCTCCACATGGGAATTAGAAGCATTAGGTCGCTTAGCGTACCTAGAAAGTGCAAGCTTCTTCTTTACCATGGATCAACCACCACCACCTCCCATACTAATGGAAGGTCCTCCACTACTCCCTTGTACTCCATTAGCAACACCAAGAGAAGATGCATAAGAATAATTCATATACTCAACATCATCATCAACTCAATCTATGTCGCTATCATCAATATCAAATTCTTCACAAGAAGAGTAAGTAGGATCATCATATCTTAAGCGTCACCATCTTCGATTTCATGACTAGAAGCATAAGCATCAACATATTCTTCATCACAAGCCTCATAGTCGTCATCAATCTCATGATCATCATAGTGAACCGCTTCATCAACATAGGAGTCATGGTTTCCATCATCATAGTAATGGCCATCATCCTTATCATAGGAACCATAGTCTCCACCATCACCATACGAGCCATTGCAACTCGCATCATCCCCACAAGAGCCATAATCCCCACAATCATCATCCGACATTGTTGCAACACAAAAGAACAAAACCTCCCGAAAGTCACTCCTTCACGTGTATCACTCAATCTATGAACACTCAAGAGCGAGGCCTTAACTACTTGGGAACCAAGGTGGTCACAACTAGCATATCTGAATAAAAGTTTGGAATGGAGTTAATGAGACTCGATGTACGGACGGCTATTTAAAGTGCGCACTTGAGGCCAAAAGGAGTTCTACGACTCTTCTTTGAATTCTAGTCTCCTCTACGCACGAATACCCTATTACGCTAAAGGATTAGTGTCTTCCAAGTAGGCTAATTACCTTATAAACACTAACCAAGAAGTATGGTAGTAAATGGGACACAAAAGACATGACTCGAATTGGCACTAAACGGATTCAGAATTAGATGAAATTTCGTTTATGATCTAGAAACTCACCATATTTAATGGACCAATTGGAGTCTTGATGTTTGGAAACTGTTCGGAAGCCGTTGCGAACGTTCTATCCCAAAACTGGAATTCTGGAAAAATTGTTCTTCTTTGCTATTGCGTGCAACACAGTGCTATCGCAAAGAACAAAAAATTTCCAAATTTAATTTTCTCTTTGCTATCGGAGCTTTACTCTTTGCGATCGCGAAGGGTTAAAATACACTCAGCGCGATTGCGATCGCGCAGGTCTGCTGTCGCAGAACCAGAATCTGACTGCAAACTTCAGTTTTTACACACAAACCACCCCGATTCAACTTATTACTCAATTCCAATGATACCCAATGGTATGATAAACAATTCCCAATGGTCTTAAACCTCTAAAAAACAACAACAAGCTTCGATTCAAGATTGAAGCGTTTTCAAGAAATTTTCAACTTTTGGATTTTGATTTTTTCGAAATTTTGAATCGTAACACCAAAATACGATATATGGGTATCAAAACGACGGGAATACAATAAGGAACAAACCCCAATACTTTTTAACACCTTGGGATTCGATTCCAACCCGATCAACTAATTTTTTTTCAACTTTTCTAGTTTTTCTATTTTTTTGTTTTCTTCTTTTTCAAGAACAACAAGAACAACACAATAACGATACTAACACGTTGAACAAGGAACGGTGGTTTGTAAGAACATAACTCGAGCCTTGCTATGATACCAATTGATACAATGTAAAATGAGCGGAAGCTAAACATGATACAAACAATGTGGAAGCGATAAAGGATAACAAGAAATCGAGACTAAGAAGTCAAGAAATTAGAAGAAAGAATCGAATTCAATTCACTCACGTTGATTGAATTCAAAAGGGAGAAGGGAAAATCGAACCTTACAATGGAATCAAACTAGGTGTCGATCTCCATAGGTTTCAAGTCGAGTCATACACGAAGCCTCGGGCTTCAACAAGAAGGGCTCGGCTTCTTCAATGTTTCTTTCTTCTCAAATTCTATTCAATATCCAAAAACTAGCTAATGAAATGAAAGAGCTAATGTTCTCTTTATAGTAGCTAACATTTACAATGATAAACGGACAAAAATTACCTCTGCAGCTGATTCTGGTTCGCTGCTCGACTCAACTTCTTCGCGATCGCGCAAGGAGATAAGCGATCGCGCAGCACACAATATAAGGCATCGCGATCGCGCAACGGAGCTCGCGATCGCCCAGAACAAATGCATCATCATCGCGATCGTGAATAGGAGCACGCGATCGCGCAAGTATACGTTTTTCCAGCAGTCCAGCAAGCTCACAACATGGTCATTTTGGCCAACTCTTGAAACGGCTCAAAAATGTGTCTTTCGAGCTTCTCCTTTGGTGCCTATGTGCTCCTCCGTCCTTGGCGCTCCAATGCATGATCTTCAAGACGTTTCCGGAGGTCTTGACTCGTATTCTTTGTGCTCTCGAGCTTGGCTCTTGATGGTTGGGAACTACGCCATTTTATGTTGCATCATACAAGCAAAGACAAACCCAAGCAAAACTTCCTACTACGGAAGTAGGTTAGTGCAAACCGTGTGGAAAACACACTCTTATGGTATAACCAAGTATCAATAGAAATGAAAAAGTTCATGACTCCAAAAGAAACAACAAGTACCTGGCTTACTAAAGAAGTGCACCCAACACAAGAACAAACAAAGAGGTCATTAGGTCATGGAACATGCAAGATCAAATAGTCAAAGATCCTGCTACTGTTGACACCCAATTTTGTCCGTCCTTTCCAGATAATTGGCTATATTTAACTTAAAGGTGCAGCATTAGTTGTTTGAGAAAATATGCATGAGAAAGCATACATTTATTTGTGTTATTGCCTATTTATACATTATATATTTAATTGTGGTTATAATATGTAATTTTGCACGCTATTTTTTGAACCCACGTTAAAACTCTGCTATTTGTGTAATTTACTGCATTAGAACATTTAATAAATATTTATGGTTATTTATATTTAATTAATTTAATTTGACCCCAATTATTTTTTTATGTGAGCTTTGTTTCATTTTATTTTATATATAATACATATATATGTATTTTCCTTTATTCGGTATCTTAAGTTAAATATCAGTCCAATTAAATACCCCGTCCAGATTTTATATTATCCATTTTTTTATTCATAATTTGGCACATCTACTTGAATTTCAATTCTTTTAAATTTGAATCTTACCATTGCAAATTACTTTTATCTTCTTATCAAAATACTCCTCTCATTGAATTTAGACAAAGTTGCAAGTTAAATTCATTCTTTGTTTGAAATTTTGAAAAGAGTATTTTCTAATTCTCATTTTAAAATGTTCCTACAAATAATTCTCAATTTAGCTCCAAAATCACTCATAACGGATCCAATCCCCAACATCACTCTATCTTCTAATTATCTCCTAAGGGTCGTCAACGTCTCTCTTCCCTGAAATCATTCCAAATTCATTTAGTATCTCACTTTTTCTTAATCCTCTCCAAAAACATTTCCTTTTAGACACCACCCCATTTTATCTCCCTCAATCTTTCCTTCGTACTCTTCCCCACAATCACAGAGATTCTTTCTCCTTATTTTTAGCTCCTAATGTTCATTTCTTTTAAAACAATTTTAAAGAAGCCTCAGAGGTCCTCTATATCAAAAACACTTAGTGTGCATTCAAGGACTCATTCACCTCTTTCTAACACACCCCATTTCATACTATTCAGTTCTTTATCTCTCTGAAAATACAACTTGCCGCTTTGTTCAAATTTGTGGACACATTTTCACGCTCGAGTTCATTCGTCCCACAACCACAGTATTTTTATCTGTTTAAGTTCTTGTTTCAAAAGAGTCTCAAGGCGAGACTCTACGTACGCTCTCCCAGATGGAAAAGCTCGTCGCATTCTGTACTTGCTTATTGGTCGTCCCGCGATGCATTTTATTCTCTGCCTTATCATGTTTCCTGTGTACTTGTTTTGTTTATGCTTTTAAGATCTGTCGTAGAGTTTAGTTAGATTATAATGTCCTTTGTTTAGTTGTTGCATGATCTAGAATATTATAACGTTTATTTTCTTGTGTCAATATTTAGAATTAACTATTTAATGGTTTAAATATTGAGTTAATTAGTATCAATTAGTCCATGTTGTTAGACTTCGTATATAAATACTAACTGTGATTAAATATTACTCAATTTTTCATCCCACTCTACTACATATTTTGGATTATTGAGCTCATAATCTTGAATTTATCTACCCATTTTACTAGCAAGATTCCATTACAATCTGACTTACACCTTCATTTATAGAATAATCACATTTTAGTTGAACTTTCATCCTATTGAAGCGTCATTTTATGATTAGATTAGAAAGTCATGACTTTATTAGCACAAAGTTGCATCTCTGTTAAGCCATTAGAGTTCATCTCACTATATTTTACTCAAAAGTTTTAACTCCTACATGTCGTTGAAAGTATTCAAGATTTATGAGCTATTAATGTTTATTTTCTAGTTACACATCAGTAATCAATATATTCTCACCTCTTTTTTGAATATTCTTTTGAATGTATATCCCGATTGAGTGGTGTTTAACAACGACGTACAATGGAGCCAATGCACAAGCTCAAAGACGTCCCAACATCATAGGTGTCCCAACCGGAGACAGGTACGTTCTGGGATATGATGGAAAACGGCAGGCTAGTCAACTTCTTGAATGAAGAACACATATATAGCTTTACAAACATTAAAACGACTCGTTACTCCCTCATTTTGATTTGATATGTCACTTTCTTAAGAGTTTTAAAGATTCAGTACTTTTACTTTTCTTTTAAACTTTAATTTTTTTTTCACCATTTAACATTTTCTCAAAATTTACTACGAAATCTAGGCTATTTAACGCTTTACATTTTTTTCAAATAGCAACACTTTAAAATAGAAAATGACTTTTACTTATACTATAGAAGCTAAACCATTTGAGTTGAACACTATTTTCAAATCTAAATATTTTAACACTTCTTTTGTCTTGTCTAAAAACGTTTAAGATTGTTGATCATACAAAGCCAAATAGAGGGAAGTAACATCGGACTGGGCCATTCCCTGCCTCGCCTATACCTGATCCCGCATTTTTCTCTACTCTCAATTCTAGTTTATTTATTTACGTTGTTTAAATATTTTGCTCATATTGAATTGGCCACCAAAATAAGGTGGCACGTGCTTCTACTATTATTTTTTTAATTCTTGTGAAATAATATAGGATTCTTTTTATGAAGGATTAAAATGATCTCGTGCAACTCAATCATTTACCTCCTTACTTAATTACTTATTTACTTGTCATCTGTATGATTGATTGCATGTTTTATGATCAGTTTAAATTAAGTATTTTTGGCAGTTTGGTTGATGTTTTAGGATTGAATTGGAGAGGAAAACTTGAGTGGAAGTTGATCTTTTAGCTCTATTTCAAGGAAGTAGATGTACTTAGGATAAAATCGCACCCTTGACCTTTAATCTTGCTCATACTTTAATTTTTAGCCCTGACATAGTCTAAATTGCTTATTTACGCTAATAGACTCGAATTGCATGTCTACTTTGTATTAAAATCCCAATTATAAGTCCGATCGGTAACCACATTTGGTCGAGCTTGAGAGGTGCCTAACCCCTTCCTCTCGAGTTAACTTGAACCTCTTACCTAGAATATCTGGTTCGTAGACTAAGTTTCGGAGTTAATTGTAAAATTGGCTAGAAACAAAATAGGTACCCTAATACGCCTAGTTAAATATATGTTAGGTGGCGACTCAAACTCTTTACCCGTGAGTTACCCAGAAAGTCCAGCCCTATTTCGAACTTTAACCGGTTCGGGTAAAAAAGGATGCGACAACTACCTCTAAGTTCATGATCATCCTACCCCAACCTTTACTATAATGCTTTCATAATGTGGCACATTGGTTTTGGTATGCTCAACTCTCAAATTGTGATCAACATATGGAATGGAGTAAGTGTTGACACCCAATTTTGTACATCCTATTTTCAAAATCATCTTTTTTTAAATTTTACACACAATTGTGTATCTATTCTTGCCTCGTCCATTCTTTTCAAATTACCTTCTCATAATAGCCTGGCAAATGAAGCCATTTTCAAAAGCATCGTCTCAAGCCATAGTTGTTTTTACAATTCTCGCAATTACTTTTATTTTGACAAAATTATCCAAAATTGCTTAAAATCCCAAAATTACAATATTTATGCATTTCTTAGCCTTCCTAACATTTTAAAATTAAGTGCCTAATTTTTCTTTATTTTTAAATCCAATTTATACTATTTTTATACCTATTTATACAAGGAAACAGAGGAAGAGGCACCGGTAGAGGTGCTGTATTAGCCCAATTGGGAAAACAAAGGCTTATAGCCGAAGATTTGACAGGATCCTCCTCATCAAATAATAAAAAGGATGATACTATGTCATACCAACAGTATCAGCAGTTCTTGGAATGGAAAAATTCGCAGGAAAAGCAAAATGAAGGAAAGGCTAATATGCCAGAAACGAGTAAAACATCCTTTGCCTTGGTTTATCAGCAAATTTCGAACTATAAGAAGACTTTAATTTATTAATTTGATCATAAGTTAGTTTTGGAAAATCACCTTCAAAAACTTCATTTTCAGAAAATGCATTATCACTTTCCTCCGTATTAATTAGAGGCTTTAGTGATAACTCTTTAAATTTTTCATTTAATAACTTTTCGATATTATATGCATCAGGTTTTAATTTGAAATTTTCAACATCAGGAGGAGGCTGAATAGTTGGAATGGCTACTCGAGGTGGCTTTTCCAATTTTTCTTTTCCTGATGTGCTAGCAGTATTACTGCTTATCATAGAACATAATTTATCTACCTTATCATGTAAAGATACAATATGCTCTCCCAATACATGAACATAAATATTAGTATAGTTATGCTGTTTTAACATAATATTAATATGTCTAACAGTAACTTGTAAGGTATTATCCTCTATCATTGCAGAAAAAGCTGCAAAATCCATCATCTTTCCCTCCTTCTTTATTTTAAAAGGTTGATGTGGAGGTAATACAGCGTCGATGATTTTACCATTTAACAACTCGAATTGTCTTTCCAAAACAGCAATATAATTTGCCACATATTTTCCCATAAACCATGGGATAAAAGATATAATTTTGTTGACTTTCTCAAGATCTCTATAAAATTCTTCTTGAAAATTATTTTGTTCAGTTCTATTAAAACTTTTGAAAAACCATCTTCTAAAAAGTTCCCATCTGGGTTTATAAAAATCCTCAGATATTTTTTTTCTTGCGGGTGATCCCCGACTAAAATCAATTGTGGATGTAAAATCCATTAAATGTTTTCACCAAAATCCATTTCAGATGCAGTTATATCCGCATCGTCAATCTGTTGTTCTCTTATAGGAGCAACAGGAGTGACAATATTATTTTTATCGATTTTCAAATTATTATATCTAGGCATTTCTTCTCTTATTTGAGAAGTAGAAGCTCTAGAAGGGGTTTCAACAATATAATCAATAGGAGAAATATGAGAATGATATAAAGAATTAGATCTAGACAACGTAAGACAAGGAAGATTCTTTACTCTTTCCTTGATCTTCTGGACTGTTTTAGTATGAGCATCAGTCCAAGGCTTTGGAATCTTTTTCAATCTATCATATAAGATAGCTGTATCTTTAGCAAGATTCTCATAAAATGGAGCAATATAATTTAAACTCCCTAGAAATCTTTGTAATTGAGTTTTATCTGTTATAATATCAGGAAATTTAGAAGCAAATTCAATACTTCTATTAATAGGTATAATCTTTCCTTTTTCAATATTATGACCAAGGAATCTTATCTTTGTTTGAAATAAAAACATTTTCGGTTTAGATATAACCAAACCGTTTTGTATAATTATTTTCTTAAATAATTCAAGATGCTTGAAATGCATTTCAATAGTATTTGAAAATACTAATATATCGTCAATATAAACGATAATAAAGTTGCTATAAGGAATAAATATATCATTCATAATTTTCTGAAATTCAGAAGGAGCATTTTTTAATCCAAATGGCATAACATTCCATTCGAACTGTCCTATTGGGACATTAAAAGCAGTTTTATACCTGTCAGCTTCAGCTACCTGAATTTGCCAGTATCCTGATTTTAAATCAAATTTAGAAAATATAATGGCATTATGAAGCCTATCCAATAGATCCTTTTTATTAGGAATAGGATATCTAATCCATTTCAAAACTTTATTCAAAGGTTTATAGTTTATGACTAACCTTGGAACTCCTCTTTCTTGCTCAGCATGTTTATTAACATAAAAAGCTGTACAAGACCATGGGGATTTCGAAGATCGAATAAGACCTTTATGTAATAAAGAATCTATTTCCTTTTTACATAATTCCAAATATTCTGAATTCATTTGGCAAGGTCTTGCCTTAGTAGGAATACTATTAGTTTCAGAAAACTCTTCCTCATATGGAAGTGTAACTACATGCTTTTTCCTATTCCAAAAAGCATTTGGATGCTCACTACAAATTTGTAATGAAAACTGATTTATCATAAAATCAATTTTTTCTCTTAATTTAGGATTTTTTAAAATCTCATCGATATTTAAAGTATAAATTTCTTGTTTAAGAAAATTGATATGCTGACTTTTCTTAGCTAGCATATCTTTTAACTGGTTTAAAACTCTAGTAATAGGTTCAGTTATAAACTGAAAAATAATAGGTTTTTCTTGAAAAGTTCCTATTATCCCTTCTTTATCAATCCTAGTAATAGGAAATATTTTTTGTAAGAAGGGTGTTCCTAGTATAACTTGGTTAGACATATTTTTTATCAAAACAAAACTTTGAGGTATACATACCTTATTTGTGCATATAGAAGCTGTTGGCAATTTGTACTCAATCTGCATTTTTTCACCATTAGCAGACCTTAAACTATGAGTAGTCTTATGAAAATATCGTGAAGGAATTAATCCTTCTTGAACACAATTTAAATCTGCTCCACTATCAACAAGAGCTATAAATTCTTTTTTGAAATTATAATCAATAAGAAGAGTAATTTTTATAAAAAACTTTTGTGAAGTAAAAACTTCTAAAGTGGTTAGGAATTCTCTTTTCCCGATATCATGCATGTCACTAAAAATGTTAATAATATTTTCATCAAGATTTTCAGAATTAGAAGGGGTAAGGATTTCATCCTTTTCTTTACCTTTTCCTTCAATTCTGGAAATCCTTTGTTCTAATATCCTATTTTCCTGAAAGCTTTCAACATAATCCCAGTAATTGAATTTCACTGGAATTTTCTGTTCAGGATGGATATAACTTCTTTCAGTCAGGGTACTCAAACCCCATTCTTCTGGCAATATAATATGTTTGATTATAATCTTGGAAAAGTTATAAACTTTTCTTGTGTTTGCTGGATAGAAATGCGATATTTCGCATGATCCTGTGCCTGAGAGTATCATCTCATAATGAGCTCTGTACTTATAAGTACAACTTGGGTATGATGTATTATTCAGATATTTTTCCATTAATTTCCATGGCTCATCCTTCCATTGAAGGTCTCGATGTTCAAGGAATAATATTAACTCCTTGTAGTCTATTTTGACATATGATTGTATGTTTTCATTGTCATCTTCTATTATAACAGAAGAGTACGTTTCTATATATATATATATATTCATCTATAGATTTTGGGTTTAAAAGCTTGATGTCCTCATGGTCTGACTCAAGAGGAATAGTTTGCTCGATGGTTGAAATATGGTAGTCACTTGTCAAATTCCATCTAGACATATAAATTGTAGACTGGGGATGTTTAGGAATTTTCTAGATGTGAATTAATACACACACACACACACACACACACACACACACACATATATATATATATATATATATATATATATATATATATATATATATATATATATATATATATATATATTACACGTCACATACGCACATCAACCTCTTTTATACACGTCATGCCTACGTGGATCGATCTTGATCGTCCACGTAGACGATCCAACGGCCTAAAATCGATTTCCTTTATTCTACACCCCAAAACCCTACCCCCAACCACATCTCCCCTTGCCCCGACTCTCCCCTTCTCTCTCTTCGGCGATGCAAATCGCCACCACTGTCAAGGGCCGATTCCGGCCAACTCCGCCGGCAAAACAACGAACAAATTGCACCTCGACGATCCTCTCACTCTCCTCTACAAAACCCCTATGGGTTTGTCACTCTTTGAGGAAGGTTTGAAGTTGACGCTTCGTCGATTTCATCAATGTCACTGGAGCTCCGGTGAAACTTGATAAGAACTGGTTTATGTGACTTAACGGAGAGGAAAACCCTCACGTTTACGTAATAAAAAATGGGGTCAAGTTTGACCCGACGTGAATTCCAAATGGGTAATCCTACTTTTTTACTATGCCTTGAGTCTATGTGACACTGTGCCTAGATTGCTTTGTTCCTCTGTAATTTAACATATTCGTTTGTTATTTAATTAATTAGTCAAGAAATCATATGATCATTGGCCCGGTTTAATGGTTAAGACACTGATTTGAATTCTCATCTGTTTAAAGCTTAGCATGTTTGTAGTTTCTGCCTAGACCACCTTTGTTAAAATTTAAAGTCCATAGCAATTTTGAGTCGATTATGTTTATGTTTGTTTGTTAAAATGTATTTAGCCTCACATTCTGTCGAAATACATGATCTTCATGACTATATGCTTAAAATTGAAATGGTGATTTGATTTACCATGATTAGAAGGATCTCGATTTTCTTAAATTGAAAATCTTGATTATATGTTTGTGAGGATTGATATAGTATTAATTAAAAGCTGTTTGCAGCTTGATTTTCAAATTAGAACATGTTATGAACTCTGATTTGAACCTAGACTGTTGTTAGGGTAAATGGAAGGAAGTCACAATTGGTTAGAATTCTGTTTTCCTTAAATTTGGGAGGCTAATTGACCTATATTTTGAAAGAATACCTAATTGGATCCTTCAACCTTGAGAATCAATATTCTCTTACCATCTTGGTTCTTCTCCCGTTTGAATTCTAATTCCCACCCCTCACTATATAAACTGGCTATTCTCTCATTCACTACACAGAGCTTAGGCATTAAAACACCTAAAGCACACCACACAGACACATATCATCCTGCATAGAGGGAAAAAGGCTGCAGAGCATCCTTCTGAAGCCTAGTTTCTTCTCCTGGTTCTTTTTCTGGAAAGCAATTTCTCTTTGTTTGGTTACTTGGTCCTGCACTGCAAATCCTGATCAACTTGAATTTGTTTCTTTAGTTCCTCACTGTCAAAAGGTATTCTTTCTCTCCTTTGAATGTTCACTGCATATTGTCTCCTCTGCTTATCTATGTTTGGATGAATCAGTGTGCTTGACCTGCTTTAAACCATTGTGAAATACTGCATGTTTGAGCTCTGTTTTTTACTAAGCATCTTAGTCTTATTGAGATAAGGGGTACCAAGGGGATCCTACCTATATTTCTGAAGAGAACAGGGACATGGTTCATGTTTATTTGGGTCAAGTCCTCTGTCTTGGACATAGACCTCAACTCAAGTCTTTCCCCTTCCCCCATTCCCTTGTTAACTTTGTGCTTGCAGGCTATTTAAAAGGCCTTAACTGGCCAAGCCATGATCTTGTGATTACAGAGTACTCTTTGGGACATGAAAGAGTTAGTGTTTGAACTCTCTTAAGTTGATTCTGGGACTGGGATACTGGTACCTTGAATGCCTGGCTGTTTACTTGAATTAACCTTAAAACTTTGGGAACAGGAGACTTTAGAACCTATGACTCTGTTGCTTCTTTCCGTAGAGACTGCCCCTCCTATGTAAAATTGATTAGGATCCTGTTTGTACTTATGCAATTGTGTTATGGCTATTAGGGGCCTATTCCTAAACTCCTACTTCTATGTGCTGCATCGTGGTAGAGTTTTAATCCCTTTAAATCAGTTTAACATTGCTTATAAAATCATAATAGATTGTTTATAGCTTTAGTTAACATGTCTTGAACAGATTTTAAAAGTGGAACTTGAACGCATGCTTGTTTTGTAATTAAATCTGGAATTTAACTTGAACATGGGCTATTTTTGTGCTACTCGTATCTAATCTGAACTGTTTACGTAAAACTGCAGTCGCTCCTTTTTGTATAAATGACCTGGGCCCAAAAATATTTTCAAAAAAGGCCCTTTATATGCATAAATTGTTTTTGACCACTTAAAACGCTCTTATACACTAATCTAAAAGTGTATAGGGGTGTATAAAGTACTTGGGGTCACTTGAACACTTTAAAATGGTTTTCTAAAGATATAACTATCATTTAGGTCATATATATGCATGTCTATACCTATATATAAGTATTACTATGTGCGTCAGCCTTTATTTGCTCTTGTATGCTTCTGTGAGCTCATTTTCGAAAAACAGCCCTCTTGTCCATATACATATCTTCCAAAACTTGACCTCTATACAAAAAGGCCATTAAGGTTAGGGCTCGACAATTAATGACGAGTCACACCGACCCTAAATGGCCAAATTTTGTTTTAAAACAAACTCCCTTTTGGTTTTCTTGCTAAATCTGAGATTATTTACAAAATGGACTATTTGTGCAAAACCTCCTCGCATGTAGGTTGCATATATGAATTGGAATTGAATATTCATTTGTATGATAACACTTATCAACGATTAGGCATTTGATAAGGCCGTAAACTACGATTAGGCTCGAAATATAGGTCGTATATGAGAACTGTTTATACATATGTGTTTGAAATTGCATGAATGTGGTACATCCTTGAACTAGAATGTCAAATTAATTTCCCAAGTTAGTATTTATGACAATATACACTATTTATATCCCATAATTTAGACTCGGATGGTAACCACTTTTTATGGGACTCGGGGAAGTGCCTAACACCTTCTTCCCCGAGTCATCTGGAATTGACTAATTAACCTTTTGAACTTGACTATATATACTTAGGTGACCTAATATGCCTTAGAAATTATATTAGGTGGAGACTCCAATATTTAAACTCAAACGTGTTCACCCAGTCAAATCCGAAACCCGACTCGCCTCGAGTTGGGTCCAAAATCGGGTATGACAGAATGGCGACTCTGTTGGGGAACTCAAAGTCCTAACCACAACGAGTCTTTACTTTTGGGATTTATTTGATTATTATCTTACTATTCATTGTTATTATTACCGTACTAAATTGGTTTCTTTTTTTGTTTTTTTTACTTTATTTATTTATTGTATTGAATTCTTTATGTGATATTTTGCATATTTCACTCATACTCCCCACTTCCCGGAAACGACACTTCACACACACACGACGATTACGTGGATCCAATGGTCGCTCCACCACCAAAACACCTTTTAAGAGGGATATTTTGGAATATAGTTGGTCCGTGGTACAACTAACAATTTCAAATGATCCCACTCCTTGGCCGTCCGCCTTGAGAGACCGTGTCTAGAATTATACCACTCTTCTAATGTAATGAACATGCATCATGCTGTATGAGGGGCTCCCCATGGGCCGACTGGTCTTCAACTTGTCCAAGCTACCTAAACGGGTTTTCGACCCCAAAGGGATGTTTGGACATGATTATGTGCATTTGAGAGAAAAGAAAAGAAAAGAAAAGAGAAGAGAGAAAAAAAAGTGAGACGAGAATGAAAATGCATTTTGGTTTGTCCAATTATTCTCAAAAGGGATGAGGTTTTTAAATCTTATTTTTTTCTTTATTTTTAGGTCACAATGAGTCAATAATTTCATCGTTTTGGAATGACTATGGGCGCACCTTCTTTGTTAACTAGTTGGTGGAGCAACTTCTCACTGGGAGAACAAACCGAAGTACATCAACACTTGGGTCATTTGGTTTCACTATTAGAAATGGAACCGTGTAGGGAGATGATTGAAGCATCAGTGTCGTTTTGGGATAAAGAATTGAACGTGTTTAGGTTTGGGGATATCGAATTAACACCTTTGTTGGAAGAAATAGAGCGGTTTGTGTCATACTCGGGGTTAGACAAAAATCGTTGGCAAGGGGGTCGCATACTATCACCTAGCGTCCCCACAGCCGACGAGTTTCATAAAAAGTTAGGGATGGTAGCAAGCGTGGACGTGGGATTTTTACAACAAAAGAATATATCCTTTTCTTATTTCTACACTCGGTTTCGGCATTTGAAGGCGTACGATAGTCATAAGAAGGAGTTTGAATCCTACGGTGATTGGTGGAGAGCTAGACCACTTGTATTTTCATTTTGTTTCTTAGGAGTGATGGTTTTCCCCGAGAGTTCAAGTCACGACATATGTTGATGCAATATAAAATGGCGTAGTTCGCAACCTTCAAAAGCCAAGCTCAAGAGCACAAGGGATACGAGTCAAGGCCTCCGGAATCATGCATTGTAGCGCCAAGGACGGAGGAAAACAGGGCAGGAAACTGGGCAACACAAAACAGGGCTTAACAGGGCAGCACACTGTGAGCTCACTGCCTGCCGAAGGACAAATGTTCTTCGCGATCGCGACCCTTCCTGCGCGATGATAGCGACCTATGAAGCGCGATCGCGATGTTGATTCTCTCCTTTGAATGTTCACTGCATATTGTCTCCTCTGCTTATCTATGTTTGGATGAATCAGTATGCTTGACCTGCTTTAAACCATTGAGAAATACTGCATGTTTGTGCTCTGTTTTTCACCAAGCATCTTAGTCTTATTGAGATAAGGGGGTCCAAGGGGATCATACCTATACTCTGAAGAGAACCGGGACAGGGTTCATGTTTATTTGGGTCAAGTCCTCTGTCTTGGACATTGACCTCAACTCAGGTCTTTCCGCTTCCCCCTTCCCTTGTTAACTTTGTGCTTGCAGGCTATTTAAAAGGGCTTAACTGGCCAAGCCATGATTTGGTGATTACAGAGTACTCTTTGAGACTTGAAAGAGTCATTGTTTGAACTCTCTTAAGTTGATTCTGGGACTGGGATACTGGTACCTTGAATTCTTGGCTGTTTACTTGAATTAACCTTAAAACTTTTGGAACAGGAGACTTTAGAACCTATGGCTCTGTTGCTTCTTCCCTTAGAGACTGCCTCTCCTATGTAAAAATGATTAGGATCCTGTTTGTACTTATGCAATTGTGTTATGGCTATCAGGGGCCTATTCCTAAACTCCTACTTCTATGTGCTGCATCATGGTAGAGTTTTAATCCCTTTAAATCAGTTTAATATTGCTTATAGAATCATAATAGATTGTTTACAGCTTTAGTTAACATGTCTTGAACAGATTTTAAAAGTGGAACTTGAACGCATGCTTGTTTTGTGATTAAATCTGGAAGTTAACTTGAACATGGGCTATTTTTGTGCTACTCGTATCTAATCTGAACTGTTTACGTAAAACTGCAGTCATACCTTTTTGCATAAATAACCTATGCCCAAAAACATTTTCAAGAAAGGCCCTTTATATGCATAAACTATTTTTGACCACTTAAAACGCTCTTATACACTAATCTAATAGTGTATAGGGGTGTATAAAGTACTTGGGGTCACTTGAACACTTTAAAATAGTTTTCTAAAGATATAACTATCATTTAGGTCATATATTTGCATGTCTATATCTATATATAAGTATTACTATGTGCGACATCCTTTATTTCCTCTTGTATACTTCTGTGAACTCATTTTCAAAAAACAGCCCTCTTGTCTATACACATGTCTTCCAAAACTTGACGCCTACACAAAAAGGCCATTAAGGTTAGGGCTCGACAATTAATGACCAGTCACACCGACCCTAAATGGCCAACATTTTGTTTTAAAACAAAGTTCCTTTTGGTTTTTTGCTAAATCTGAGATTATTTACAAAATGGACTATTTGTGCAAAACCTCCTCGCATGTAGATTGCATATATGAATTGGAATTTAATACTCATTTGTATGATAACACTTATCAACGATTACGCATTTGATAAGGCCGTAAACTACGATTAGGCTCGAAATATAGGTCGTATATGAGAACTGTTTATACATATGTGTTCGAAATTGCATGAATGTGTTACATCCTTGAACTAGAATGTCAAATTAATTTCCCTAGTTAGTATTTATGACAATATACACTATTTATATCCTAAAATTTAGACTCAGATGGTAACCACTTTTTATGGGACTTGGGAAAGTGCCTAACACCTTCTTCCCCGAGTCATTTGGACTTCTAACCTCTATAGAATCTCTGGAATTGACTAATTAACCTTTTGAACTTGACTATAGACACTTAGGTGACCTAATACGCTTTAGAAATTATATTAGTTGGAGACTCCAACATTTAAACTCAAACGAGTTCACCCAGTCAAATCCGAAACCCGACTCGTCTCGAGTTTATTCCAAAATCAGGTATGACAGAATGGAGACTCTGTTGGAGATACTCAAAGTCCTAACCACAGCAAGTCTTTACTTTTGGGATTTATTTGATTATTATCTTACTATTCATTGTTATTATTACCGTACTAAATTGGTTTCCTTTTTTGTTTTTTTTACTTTATTTATTTATTGTATTGAATTCTTTATGTGATATTTTGCATATTTCACTCATACTCTCCCACTTCCGGAAAACGACACTTCACACACACACGACGATTACGTGGATCCCACGGTCGGTCCACCACCAAAACACCCTTTAAGAGGGATATTTTGGAATATAGTTGGTCCGTGGTACAACCAACAATTTCAAATGATCCCACTCCTTGGCCGTCCGCCTTGGGAAACCGTGTCTAGAATTATACCACTCTTCTAATATAATGAACATGCATCATGCCATATGAGGGGCTCCCCGTGAGGAGACTATTCTTCAATTTGTCCAAACTACCTAAATGGATTTTCGACCCCAAAAAGGGACGTTTGGACATGATTATGTGCATTTGAGAGAAAAGAAAAGAAAAGAAAAGAGAGAAAAAAAGTGAGACGAGAATGAAAACACATTTTGGTTTGTCCAATTATTCTCAAAAGGGATGGGGTTTTTAAATCTTATTTTTTCTTTATTTTTAGGTCACAATGAGTCAAAAATTTCATCGTTTTGGAATGACTATGGGCGCACCTCCTTTGTTAACTAGTTGGTGGAGCAACTTGCCACTGGGAGAACAAACCGAAGTACGTCAACACTTTGGTCATTTGGTTTCACTATTAGAAATGGAACCGTGTAGGGAGATGATTGAAGCATCAGTGTCGTTTTGGGATGAAGAATTGAACGTGTTTAGGTTTGGGGATATCGAATTAACACCTTTGTTGGAAGAAATAGAGGGGTTTGTGTCACACTCGGGGTTAGACAAACATCGTTGGCAAGTGGATCACATACTAGCACATAGCGTCCCCACAACTGAAGGGTTTTATAAAAAATTAGGGATGGTAGCAAGCGTGGACGTGGGATTTTTACAACAAAAGAAGATATCATTTTCTTATTTCTACACTCGGTTTAGGCATTTGAAGGCGTACGTAGTCATAGGAAGGAGTTCGAATCCTACGGTGATTGGAGGAAAGCTAGACCACTTGCATTTTCTGTTTGTTTCTTAGGAGTGATGGTTTTTCCCAAGAGTTCAAGTCACGACATATATTCAAGACTTGTCATGGTTGCCGATGCAGTGTTCAAAGGAATTTATCGTTATACCATAATTCCTATAATAGTAGTAGACATTTATCGAGCTTTGGGTTGTTGCAAGAGAGGAGCAAATTACTTCCAAGGGTGTAATCTTCTACTACAAGCATGGTTCAAAGAACATTTAAGGAAAGCAAGAGGTGTGCAAGCATTGTCAACCTGCTGGTTACAACTACTTAATTGGGGAACGGTATGGGGTTTCAAAACTCAAGCAGCCAAGCAGCACAGAGAAATGGGTAAAATTATTCGAAAACATAACGGAGGACTCAATTCAGTGGATGTTCACTTGGTTTTCCTTATCAGATTTCATCAGTAGTTCTGAGAAGGCATCCTTTGTGATGCTTATGGGGTTAAGAGGCCTCAAACCTTACCAACCATTAAGGGTAATGAGGCAAGCAGGGAGGAAGTAAATCATACCATTAATACCAGACACGAAAGACTATCAGTTTGACTACACTGAAGATGTTGTTCTAAGGGTCAAGAGCATTAGGAAGCCATGGGTAGGAAGACAAGTCATGGAAGAAGCATCGCTAGCACCTGATAGGTACAACGCTGGATGCGAACCAAACTACAAAAGCTGGTTACGCTCTAGTATAAAGAGAAATGTGGTAGTGGGGCCAAGTCGTAGAAATAACATAAGAGATCGTGAGGCAAAGGCTCAAATTCGGTACCGAGAGTTCATGTTGAAAGCTGTCTCGATGGATAAGGAAACAAAGGAGAGATCGAAGTGTGGAAGAAGCGTACATTAGAACTAGAGGAAAAGATAGATGCATTGGAAACGAAACTTGAGCAATGGAATTCAGAGTGTGCAGAAGTGGACATCTTACACTTGGTAGCAGCCAAAGGATACTTAACCAAAGCTATGGAAGAAGTCAAGGAGATTACACGAGAAGCAAAGAGGGCCAAGATGGAAAAGGAGTGTCCTGCCTAGTCAAAGCGTCATTTTCATTTTTTTCTCTCTTGTGCTTTACTTTTTTTAAAAAGTTATCATGTACTGATTTTCAAAAGTTGGGGAATTTATGAGAATAAATGCGTATTCATTTTCTTTGCATAATGACAAACCTAGGAAGGCTATACGTCCTTGGCACATAATAGTCCATTAGTAAATCTACGCTAAATGTCAAAAGGGTTTTTAATCCGAAAAATGACAAATTGCATCTCTGCATTGATTCGAAGAAACATTTGCACAAAGCATTGATTGTCTGTTTAAACATTATCAAAACTATAAGAACGTTTTGGTCTTTACCTCTTCTTGTTTTGTTTTCAGACTATGGCTGCAAAGATTACTCTTCAATTTGAGATCGTCTCCCGACCTCCCCACTTGATCAGACTTTGGTAGGAAGATTTGGCCGTTGTCAACAAAGCTCATGTTCAAAAAATGTTGGGAGAGTTGGTAGCTCTCAAAAACTACACTGCCATGACTGGTTTGGTTAAAGCTGCTACGCATTTCTAGGACTACAAAAGGGCTGTGTTTCATTTCAATGGTTTCGAGCTGGCACCGATGTTAGAAGAGTTTTGAGGGCTAGGAGGGTTAGAGCCTGGACCCAAGACTATGATTTATTCCCGAGACATGGAACCTAAGGAGTTCGTTGACTTGCTAAGAGCCCCTTATGATCCATATGTCGAGGAAATGATTGATGGAAAAGTCACGTTGGAATACTTGCATTCTAGGTTTGGAGATCCGACACTTAGACACGAATGGAATGGAGCGTGGGAAGTTCAAGATTGGGAGTGGACCGAATTCAATGCTTTCATCATTGCCTTTCTAGGAAGCATGGTTTTCCCCGAGAAGGGAGGAAAGATCGACATAAAGTTGGGAAGAGTAGGTTAGGGTTAGCGCAGAGGTGCTTTCAAAAGTCAAGCAAGCTTGGTTCCAATGATTTTGGGGGAAGTTTATAGGGCCTTAACCAAATGTAGGAGATGAGGGGACTTTTTCGAGGGGTGTAACTTGTTGCTGCAAATATGGTTGATAGAACACTTGCATAGCGTCCCTGTCAGCCCTATAGCACCAAAACCATCTTGGAACGAAGGGATCCGTTCGCATAACATCCGTATGGCTGGAACAGTGGCATGGGAATACCCCCGCAAACATGGAAGGTTGGTACACTAAGCTCCAAGAATTGCAAGAGGTGCAATGGGTGATTGAAAATTGTGCTGGTTTCGTTGTCTCCATACAAGGTCAAGACATCACTTTCTTGACGTTGATTGGATTCTGAGGAACTCATCACTATGTTCCTCTAAGGATCCTTCGACAAGTAGGAATGACACAGCAAAACCCGCAGTTGACCGAGGGAAGAAGTTTCAACGTTGACATAAAGGAAATCGAGCATCCGATGGTTCTCACCATATTGATAATATGGGAGAAAAGGCTTACTATGTAGTTTTTCCGTGGTCGTAAAGTAGGGTGAACCCCACAGCTACCTTGGCTTACCCTCAATGGATCAGCGAAGATAAGGCAAAGTATCGATCTAAGACTACACTGAAAAGGAACGCCAAAGCTCCAAATGCTGCTGAAAAATACAATAAGCTGAAACACGAGTTTGACCAAAGAAAGAAGGAGTTAAGGGTGACACAAGAGAGGGAGATGAGGAAACAATACAAAGATAAGATCAAAGGAAACGAACTCAAGTATTGGACCAGTAAGGTCATAACTGCAAGGCAAGCTGCTGGGAATTTACAAGATTTGCTCAAAGGATGGGAGAGTATTTTAAGTCAGTACCAATGGAAGAGAAGGAAACAAGAGGATTAGAAATCTGCGAGTTCCTCATAAAAGCTCTGGATGACATGGAGGCTGGGAAAGACTTGCTGGAAACATTTGCTGATCCTCCGCTCATTAGTCCGGCTCACAAACCCAAGGAGGAAGCCAAAGAGGAGAAGGAAAAGGAAGACGCTGGAGCTGATGTTTGAACCTGAAGTCTCTTTGCTTGGCACCTAGGCTAGACGTATCGAGTCAAGTCATCTCGTCCTTTCTTTATTGTCGTTTTCATCTTAACCGAGTCATTAGTGGTTGTAATAAAGCCAAGCAAATTAAATAAAATGTCGTTATTTTTGGGTTTTTAGACTGGTGATAATCATGTTTATTCAAACGAAATGATGTGTTTAGGTGCAAACGTTACTTCGAATCCGCGATAGGCCCACCTCTGGCACAAAAGAGGTCCCATGCATGATAGGACGCGATTTTATTTAAACTAACGTATACTCACATTTTTCTCTTTTTGTTTTGATGTCTCAGTTCCCAAGTCCCTGATAGTTTGGTTTGTGCATTCTGGCCGCGCCGCAATACCAGTTGAGGTCTAAAGGATCGATCCCAATACCTTCCCCGTCACCTACATGGACAAGGGCGAGACGAAATATCATGGCTGAGTTTATCAAAGTTGGAAATGGAACTCCTGAGAAGCAAGACGTGGTCCCCTATGAAAGCTACGCTAAGTTGGAATAGAGGCTGCTTGAGTTGGAGAATAGGATCCATCTTGCCCGTACTGATGAGATCCTTGAACCAAATCAAACTACCCGCCCTTACGGCAAAGATTCACTCTACCCTGAAAAGGACGTTCCTTACCCTACCTTCACTGCATCAGCAAAAGAACCACAAAACAACTTACCCTCCTTCACCATCGAAACCAAAACAATCGCATCACCCACCAAAGATCACGAGATGTACGCATGGACTAAGGAAGACCCAGACAACACCAAAGAGCAAGTCCAATGGATGGTTGAGAAGTTCAAACAACTCCAAGACACTAAGGCAACCCGAGGGTTAGCCTATGAGGATCTATGCTTGTATCCTGATTTGAAACTACCTGAAGGTTACAAGACACCCAAGTTTAACATGTTCGATGGCAGTGGAGACCCAATGGCTCATTTAAGATCTTACTGTGACAATCTGATTGGGGTTGGACATGATGAAAAGATCCGCATGCAGCTGTCTAACCGCAGTCTAACTGGAGATGCACTAGTATGGTACTCTAAGCAACAAACAAAGAAGTGGGCGAGCTGGGAAGCAATGGATGGAGACTTTGTCGATAGTTTTGGGCACAACACTGATGCCATGCCCGACCGATTCTACTTAGAGAAATTAAAGAAGAAGCCCACTGAGACTTTTAGAGAATTTGCAACTAAATGGAGGGCTGAGGCCGCCAAAGTCCAACCTCCCATGTAAGACGCTGAGATAGTGGCGACTTTCATCTGCATACAAGAAGATGTCTATTTTGACAAAATGTTGAATCTGCAAGATAAGAAGTTTGTAGAGTTGATAAAGATTAGTGATATGGTCGAAGATGGCTTGAAGACTGGTAGGATTGTTAGTCTGGCCGCACTACAAGCCGCTAACAAAGCCCTACAAGCTGGCAACACTACCGCCTCAAGAAAGAAGAAGGATGATGTGTCCTTTGTGGCCGCATCACTTGACTACTCCCATACTCACAACCATTACTATCAAACACCTCCTCCATCCTACCCATACATACCACCCACATCCACCTACCCAGTCTATAACACCAGGCCCATGTACCAAAACCCACCACCACAAAGACCAACCTACCCATAAAGTCCCAACTACCAAAATACCAACACCTATTCACCAAGGCCTCACGCTAATAATAACCCAAGACCCAAAAGAAACTACACCCCGTTGGTTGAATCTCGCACTCAGTTGTTCGAGAGACTCAAAGCAGCTGGTCACATACAACCCGTACCATTCAAAATGTCTGAAAGAATGACACCCTATTTTGATCAAACCAAAACCCGTGCCTATCACTTTGGAGAACCTGGTCATGATACTGAAAAGTGCTACGCCATGAGGGATAAAATACAAGACTTGATCGACCAAAAGGTGATACACTTGAAGACTCCGAATGTGCACAAAAATCGTTTGCCTAATCATGGAGAAAGTAGGGTGAACCTGATCGAATTGGATGAGGAATGCAACTTAGAAGGGACTATCGTTAAGGCAAAAGAGAAGATGCCAGCAACCGCTTCAGTTGCTCAAGCCGCTACAGCACCAGAGCCCATTGAGGTGGAAATGGCTTCCAAATTCTATGTTGATGTGGTTCCCCAATACAGCGACAAGGCGGTACTATGGGATTATGAAAGGGAGAAGAAGAACAAGTCTATAGTTGAGACTGTTGCTGCACAAGGGATGACTAGGAGTGGAAGGATTTACACTCCCGAGCATCTTGTTCAAGATAGACGAGGCATTAGCGAGGAAGAGTCCGAGGGGCTGTGGAAGAAGGTGCAAGCAAAGAAGTACTCCGTAGTTGAGCACTTGGGCAAAACTCCAGCACAAATTTCTGTTTTGGCTTTGCTCCTCAAATTGGAGAGCCACCGAAGTGCTTTGATGAAGGTGTTGGACGAAGCACATGTTCCGGTGGACACCTCAATTGAAAACCTGGCTAGCATGGTGGGACAAGTCATGGAGGCCAACCGAATTGCTTTTCACGGAGATGAGCTACTACCTGAAGGGTTGAATCACAATAAAGCTTTGTACATCACTGTCAAATGCAAAGACTGGTTCGTAGGAAGAGTTCTGATCGATGGAGGTTCCGGTCTGAACATATGCCCATTCATCACTTTGAAAAAAATGGGGGTTGACCAAAGCAAGATAAGGGAGAGCGACATGCAGGTGAAGGCGTTCGATGGGTCACAAAGAAGCACCATTGGAGAGATCAACCTAACTATCATGGTTGGGTCCCGTGGAGTTCTGGTGCAAGCCAATCCGAGGGAATAGCTAAACACGAAACGCGGAAGAAACAACAAGGAAATAAAAGATAGAAGCAAGACAAATCTTGCTTCGATTGTCTTGCTTCGATTCAAAAGAACAGTGAGGAACCTGTCTCAAAGCTCGATTGAATGAAATCAAGACGCACCTATACTATGCAACAATCCTCAAGAAAGACCCGCTTCTTGCAAATTGAATGGCCAAGAAGAAAATGTTCAAACGAATAACACCGATTGACGCAAGTTCTTTAAAAGCCCACGTCGGGGTTTGGCTCCATCGGAGATTCTCAATAGCACTTGCTATGTTTTTCATACAACTTCAACAATGCCCTACAATGAAATGAAAGTAGAGTATTTATAGGCTATGCTAAGGATAAAGTAGTAAATAGTCACAAGTGACTGATAAAAACAAGCCAAGCAGGGCTGAACTAAGTGTGTGTTTGGCAGCCTCAACTTCGGTGCGTGGTTGCTTGCTCGAACTCATTTGTCCTTGGGCACTCACTTGACTTCGAACACAATTTGTTGGTGTTCGGTCACTTTCTCCTCGGGCTCAAATTTGAAGATGACTCCTTTGGTTCTTGAGCCCGGCCACTCAGTTTTGGAGCAATTGCTATCCTTCAACCAGGCCAAGTGAATGTGAATGTCGTGCAGCAGCTTGGCTTGGCTTCGTGTCATTGGCCTCCTCGGTGGATCGAACACTTGATCAGCTCGTGTCCGGGCTGCATCATCCTCCCCTTCTTGAGAATATTTCGTCCTCGAAATCAAGCCCTCCTCATCCTCCAAAGTTTGACCTACAACACAAGGAACTAAGTCAGCAACATTAAAGGTGTTGGACACATTATACTCACCAGGGAGGTCGATCACGTAAGCATTGTTGTTGATCTTGGTCAACACTTGAAATGGACCATCCCCTCGAGGAGCCAACTTTCCTTTCCTTTGGTTCGGAAAGCATTTCTTTCAGAAGTGAACCCAAACCCAATCCCCCTTCTTTAATTCCAACTTTCTACGTCCCTTGTTTTTCTTCAATTCAACCTTTGCATAAGCTTCCTCGAGGTTCTTCTTCACCTTTGCATGCAATTCGAGCAAGGCAGTGGCTCGCCGAGTACCTTCAAAATCAACAACAGAATCTCGAGGCAATGGGGTTAAATCAAGTGGAATCAAAGGATTAAAACCATACACACATTCGAACGGGGTCATATTGATCATTCGATGCACCGTTCGATTGTATGCAAACTAAATCATAGGCAAACGATCAGCCCAGTTTCCAACTTTGCCTTTGGTCATTGCTCGAAGCAAAGATCCCAAGGTTCGGTTAACTACCTCGGTCTGTCCATCAGTCTGAGGATGGTGAGACGTCGAAAATAGTAACTTGGTGCCGAGGGCACCCCACAAACATTTCCAAAAATGACTCAAGAATTTTGAGTCTCGATCACTCACAATAGTATGAGGCACACCATGCAATTTCAACACATTAGAAACAAACAAGGTAGCTACATGTTGTGCATCATCACACTTTTTCCAAGGAATAAAGTGAGCCATTTTTGAAAAGCGGTCTACTACAACAAAGATGCTATCATGTCCTCCCCCCGACCTCAGTAATCCCAATACAAAGTCCATGGATATATCAACCCAAGGTCGATCAGGCACAGGAAACGGGGTATACAAACCATGAGGGTTGGACTTCGATTTAGCTTTCGTGCAAACGAGACAAGCGTTGCAAAGCTTTTCCACATCTCGTCGCATTTTGGGCCAATGGAACTGCTCGGTCAAGATACCAAGAGTTTTATCGACACCAAAGTGTCCCATCAGACCTCCGGAGTGAGCTTCTCGAACTAAGAGCTCTCTCCACGATGACACTGGCACACAAACCCTCCCATTCTTGAAGAGGTAGCCATCGTGCCACTGATATTTCTCAACCCTTCGGCCACTCAAGATTGCGTCACGAACGCATTTCAGCTTGGGATCGTCTTCGTACATCGACTTGATGCTTTCAAATCCCATGAGCCTAGAGGCGAGAGTGGTCGCTAAGGCAAATTTCCTTGATAGCTCATCGGCCACAACATTATCTTTACCCTTTTTGTAATGAATTACATAGGGAAAGCTTTCAATGAATTCTACCCACTTGGCATGCCTTCGGTTCAATTTCTCCTGTCCTCGGAGATGCTTCAAGGACTCGTGATCACTTTTAATCACAAACTCTCGAAGCCACAAATAATGCTGCCAATGGGCGAGTGCTCGAACAAGGGCCTACAACTCCTTGTCATACGTAGAGTAGTTCAAGGTTGCACCCTTAAGCTTTTCGCTAAAGTAAGCGATCTGCTTCGATTCTTGCATCAGCACTCCTCCAGTCCCAACTCCAGACGCATCACACTCGACTTCAAATGCTTTGACGAAGTCAGGGAGTTGCAACAATGGGGCAGCGCAAAGCCTCCGTTTCAACTCTTGGAAAGCCCTCTCTTGGGACTCTCCCCACACAAATGGATGGTCTTTCTTAACCAGCTCGGTTAAAGGAGTTGCCACGGTGCTAAAGTCACGAACAAACCTTCGGTAAAATCTAGCTAAGCCATGGAAGCTACGAACTTGTGATACCGAGGTTGGAGTTGGCCAATCTTTGATGGCTTCGAACTTTGACTCGTCGACTTCAACACCATTAGCACTGACAACGAATCCTAGAAAGACTACTCGTTCAACACAAAAGGCACATTTCTTGAAGTTAGCATATAACTTCTCTTCTCTAAGCTTATCAAGCACTAGCCTTAGGTGTTCAACATGTTCATCCACAGTTTTGCTATAAATAAGTATGTCATCGAAGTAAACGACAACAAACTTATTTATGAACCGTTTGAGCACATGGTTCATCAGTCGCATGAATGTGCTCGGTGTATTGGATAAGCCAAAAGGCATCACCAACCATTCATAGAGACCGAACTTGGTCTTGAAGGCAGTTTTCCACTCGTCTCCGGGTTTCATTCGGATTTGGTGGTAACCGGACCTGAGGTCTATCTTTGTAAAGCATGAAGAACCACTTAACTCGTCTAGCATGTCATCTAATCGAGGGATAGGATGACGATACTTTACCGTTATTTTGTTGACTGCTCGGCAATCAACACACATTCGCCATGTTCCATCTTTCTTTGGGACAAGTATAACTGGAACGGCGCAAGGACTCAAGCTCTCTCGAACAAGGCCCTTGTTTAGCAATTCATCAACCTGCCTTTGGAGCTCTTTGGTGTCTTCGGGATTACACCGGTATGCAGGTTTGTTGGGGATTTGCGACCCCAGTACGAAGTCAATTTGGTGCTCGATTCCTCTCAACGGAGGTAATCCACCTGGCATTTCTTCAGGGAACATGTCTCCGAAGTCCTGCAAAACACTTTGTACAGCACTAGGCAGAGGGTTATCGTTAAAAAAAATCATCATTAAAGTTTAGAAAGATACCCTTGTGCACGAGGCAGATCATCATCTGATCGTTGTCGTTGCCTTGTAGAAACTCACCCGGTTGCATGATTGCACAGATTCCTTTCACTTCGGGTAGTGAGTTTGTGTCTTCGGCCCCAATTTTGCTCCTATCGGAAGCTTAGCTTTGGTCGCTTCTTTCAATTCTTTCATGCGTTTATAGTCCTCGGTGACTTGCTTTAGAGACAAGGGTTTGAGTATGAAACTCTTCCATTCGAGCTTTGCAGTGTAAGTGTTGGATCTCCCATTGTGAACAACTGACTGGTCATATTGCCATGGTCGTCCCAACAACAAATGACAAGCTTGCATCGGCACCACATTGAACATCATTTCATCTTGATATTCGCCAATTCTAAACTTGATCCACACTTGTTTGACAACCCTCAATTCTCCACACTCATTCAGCCATTGCAATTTGTAAGGATGGGGATGTCTCAACGTAGGTAGTCCCATCTGTGAAACCAAGGTTTGGCTCACTACATTTGCACAACTACCAGAGTCAATGATCATCGAACACACCTTCCCCCTCACTCGACATCGGGCATGGAAGAGATTTTCTCTTTGGTTGTCCTCTTCTTCAAGAGTCATGCAGCTCAAATTCCTTCGAACCACAAGAAACATTTCCGGATGATCAGCTTCGATAGCTTCATGATCATTATCAACTTCAGCTTGGTCAGCCTCCTCGATAAATTCCTCCTCGGTGTCACTCGCTTGCTCATGGACGATTCCATATTCGAGCAAAAGCATAACTTTGCGAGTTGGACACTCCTTTGCCATGTGACCATAAGCTTTGCATTTATGACACTGAATATTTGAAGCACTAGGAGAGTTGAGTTGAACTTTACCTCCCACTTCTCTCAGTTTGTTAACGGTCACACCCCTCTCAAAGGGTCTCTTCGAATCTCGAACAGTGTTGGCACTTTTTTGGTTAGGACTCTTCTATTCTTTACCTCGGTTCAAGGGAGTAGAAGTAGTGACTCCTCGATACCGGTTTGCCTTATCGTCCTTCACCAATTTCTCAGCTTCGGTAGCAGCTTCGAACAGATCTTCCAACGTGTGGTACACGTGTAACCTCAATTGAGATGACACATCCCGGGCTAAGCCATTTTTGAATCGGATAGTGGCTTGCTCTTCTTCTTCGACCAGATCAAGATTCAACCGAACCTTTTCGAATTCATCATGATACTCTTGGACTGACTTGGACCCTTGCTTTAACTCATAGAGCTTTTGTAATTGAGTTTGCCTGTACTTAGCACTCAAATACTTAGCATCCATTGCTCTCTTCAACTGTGGTCAAGTAATGACTTCGGGATAGGCATTCCTTCGTCTATGCCTTTTTTTTAGCTTCCCACCATGTAGATGCATGCGATTCGAACGAAGCAATGGCATGGGCAGGTTTTCTCTCTTCGGTCATCTCATTGGTTTCGAAGATGCGCTCCATTTTAAACTTCCATTAAAGGTATTCATCTGGATCACTAGTTCCTTTAAAGGGTGGAATAATGATCTTAACACTGCTCAAGTTTGAGTCTCGAACACCACAAACTTGTTCGGGATACTCATCATAGCGATCATCAGCCTCACGCTCAATATGTCGTTCAACATTTGCGCCTCGGCCTCGACCTCGGAAATTTCCACGACCTTGGTGAGCTTGCCTTCGTTGAGCGAATGGCTGCTCGTAATCAGGTTCAGCATCAGGAAATTCTCCTTCATCCACCTCTTCGTCAAGGACCTCAATTTTTCTTCGGGCCATTGGTAGTTGTATTCTCTCTCCTCGGGGAATGCCCAAGTGTTGAGTCTCAGCTTGGGGATCGCCCAAGTTTTGTTGTGTTTGGGGATTGCCCAAAACTTCTCTTCGAATTGCTTCACTTTTCAACTGATGTTGTCGAATAAGCTCAGCATACAACTCAGGTTTCATTGGAGTGGAGTTGCTAGTTCCAGCGCCGGACCCAGGTAAGGCCACGGACACACTTCCTTGCTCGAGTTGAGCTACTCGAGCACTCACTCCTCTCACTTCGGCACTGACGCCTTGTATCGCAGCCATGAGATCGGCTAACGACACTTCGGGCTTCTCAATGCCTTTGCCATCGCCTCCATTCCCAGCCATGGTACCTGCACGAATCAAAGACCAAACAAATGTTAAGGTTAAAAATCACCTCACACACTCCCTCACCTTTGATGGGTGACACTCGGGTCCACTCAATTTATGGGTTCGGTTTTGGTCACTCAAGAACTTGTAGCCAATGGCTTCCTCGGTTGATCAACTTCTCTTAGTTCCTTCGAATTTGACAAGTTACAATGTCTCCTTTGGGATGAGTGAGTTGATTTGACTCAATGGAACGGACGCTATTTACTCTTGCGCTTCGGGAAGTCAAAAGAATTTTCTACGAGAGTTGGACTTCGGTCACCCCACGCACGAGTTCCTATAAGCTCAAATGAGTTAGTACGACCTCGAGTAGGAAGAATCACTCAAAAGATCCACTAACTAGAATTTCGGACAGAAGAAAAGTGAAAATCTAGGAGAATCTACCCTTTGATTCCTCTTCGGAATCTTTCTCGAACACACCAACTCTTGTCCGTACAAGAGTGGTCCCTCCTTGGTACGGATAGGGTTTTACCTTATCCAATTTACCCTTTTCAGCCGACAACTTTTCACCTGGGGTTTGGTCTTTACACTTTACCCTTTTCTTCATCAATGGAACAGTGAAGGTTTTGCTCCGGCGTACGGACAATTTTAACTTCGTTCACTGACCATGCATTTCAACAAAATCTGGGTTGCTTCTTTCAACTCCGGTTCCAACAACAACGGAGGAATTTCAGTTCAAAGTTCTTGAGCTAAGATTCAGCTCCTTCGTGTCGTACACTGTTATAATTCGTAACAATTTTCCGGTGTACGGACGACGAATTCAAACACAGAACTTCAAAATTTAAGCACAAAACAAACCCAAATCACTCAAGAACCACCAATCTTCATCGGTTTTAACCAAAACACACTGGGGTTCAAAATCATTCACCATTTATGCTCAAAACAGTCCAAAATTTCACCAAGAAACCCTAGTAACGAATGTTGTACGTCGGGTACTTGTTGGAATCAGGAAACAACGGTGAACACGAATCAATGGGTTTTTAATCCAAACAACCAACAATCAAACACAATTTTTTTGAATTTTCTTTTTTTACTTTTTTTTTTTTTTTTTTGTAAACACCACAGCAACAACAATCAACAACAAGGAAGAAAGCTGAAACTGGAGACACAAGCACGATTTAATGAACAGGATTTGAGGTTGTAAGAACAAACTCAAACCTTGCTCTGATACCAAGATGGTGCAAGCCAACCCGAGGGAATAGCTAAACACGAAACACAGAAGAAACAACAAGGAAATAAAAGATAGAAGCAAGACAAATCTTGCTTCGATTCAAAAGAACAGTGATGAACCTGTCTCAAAGCTCGATTGAATGAAATCAAGACGCACCTATACTATGCAACAATCCTCAAGAAAGACCCGCTTCTTGCAAATTGAATGACCAAGAAGAAAATGTTCAAACGAATAACACCGATTGACACAAGTTCTGTAAAAGCCCACGTCGGGGTTCGGCTCCATCGGAGACTCTCAATAGCACTTGCTATGTTTTTCATACAACTTCAACAATGCCCTACAATGAAATGAAAGTAGAGTATTTATAGGCTATGCTAAGGATAAAGTAGTAAATAGTCATAAGTGACTAAAAAAAAAACAAGCCACGGAGGGCTGAACTAAGCGTGTGTTCGGCAGCCTCAACTTCGGTGCGTGGTTGCTTGCTCGAACTCATTTGTCCTCGGACACTCACTTGACTTCGAACACAATTTGTTGGTGTTCGGTCACTTTCTCCTCGGGCTCAAATTTGAAGATGATGCCTTCGGTTCTTGAGCCCGGCCACTCAGTTTCGGAGCAATTGCTATCCTTAGACCAGGCCAAGTGAATGTGAACGTCGTGCAGCAGCTTGGCTTGGCTTCGTGTCATTGGCCTCCTCGGTGGATCGAACACTTGATCAGCTCGTGTTCGGGCTGCATCAAGTTCACTGCTGAATTCCATGTCATGGACATCTCTGCTTCCCACAATCTGCTACTGGGGAGGCCTTGGATCCATATGGCTGGTGCGGTACCTTCCATATTGCGCCAAACCGTGAAGTTTGAATGGGATCACAAAGAGGTGGTAGTGTTCGACGAAGGGAAAAATTCTATCTGCAATGAGCGAACCATACCAGCGATTGAAGGGAGTACCTCTGATGGGCAGGCATTCTATACTATAGAACTTGTGGGAGCAATACAAGGCACTCGAGGAGGACGCCGCAAGAATTACAATCCGAGTTTTAACCCCACTAGCATGGTCCAAGGAGGTTACACTGCACATTTTGCTCCGAAGTTGGTCAGCACACTGCCTGGGGTTGAAGAAAGAAAGAGGAACTTTTACAGCACTTACTGGGATGGCCTAGGCAAAGGCTACAAAGGGAGGAACTTGGTCTGGGAGCCAGTCATGTCCGACTGGGGAGTGCCCTCACGCGAATTTCGTGAGACCCTACCAGCTATGACCGAGAAGCGACCAATGTACTCACCCAATGCTCATCCTAATTAGAAACGCATCTCTGAAGAAACAAAGGGAAAGTAAGTGTGGATACCCAAAGCACCCGAACCTATGAAAGTAGTGATCGAAGAGCCATACGTACTCCCACAACCCACAAAATGGCCCGGAGACTGGGTTATAGGCATCATGATCAAGAAAGGCTACGATCCGGGCAAAGGTTTGGGCAAGAACTTGGATGGAATGGTCGAGCCAATCAGAATTGTGATGAGGCCGGACAACGAGAAGGCTGGAATAGGGTACATTGTGACCTATGAAAAGAGCATGAAAGAAGAATCATTGGATTTCAAGTTCTATAAGAAAAGCACCCAGACTCTTTTGCATATCTTCGTCTCGTCTGGATACTTGTATTGTCGAAAAGGGGAGGTGTCTGCAGCACAAGGAGTGGAGCCAAAGACAGTTGATGCTGAAGAGGATCTGTTGGCAGGAATGCAAAATCTATTCATAGCTGATGAAGACTGCTGTGTGATCCTGGAAGAACATATTGAACCTCCTGGACTGACAAAGGCTGGATCTGGAGCGGCACTGAACAACTAGATCAGCAACAAGGCCCGAGCTTACTGTGGACCTTGGTAGAGCTGGGGGGAATTTTTTTTTATGCTTTCTAAAATAAAACCCGACTCTGTGTCGTGGAGTTTGCATTTTTTCCTTTCCTATTGCACATGTTTCCCTACAAATTTTGTTTTGTAAGGATTCATAAATAAAATGTCGTATTATTTCCCGTTAACTCTTTGCTTTAATCTTTTAATTTTGCAATAATTTTACTTTTTCAGCATTCATATTAATAATCCCATTGAGTCCACAATCGCAACGTGTAATGAAACAATGGAGCTTGGGGAAGCTAGAGCTGATTATGATGATTTTGATGAAACGACACGAGAAGAATTTGAAAGATTTGAAAACAAACCTAAGCCAAACCTTGAGGAGACTGAGGTGATAAACTTAGGAGATGAGAAGATTGTGAAAGAGACAAGGATCAGTGTGCATCTCAGTGCAGAGGATAAAGAGCGATATATTGATTTTCTTAAAGAGTATGAGGACGTATTCGCCTGGTCGTACGATGACATGACTGGCATAAGCACGGATGTGGTAGCTCATAAATTACTATCAATCTGGGCTTTCTGCCAATCAAGCAAAAAGCCCGAACTTTCAAGTCATCAGTTCTGTTGAAAATTGGTGAAGAAGTAACTAAGCAGCTCAATGCAGGGATCCTAAAAACAGTCAAATATCCGACTTGGTTGGCTAACATCGTCCCAGTGCCGAAGAAAGATGGGAAGCTCCGAGTCTGCGTAGATTATAGAGATCTGAATAAAGCCAGTTCGAAGGATGATTTTGCGCTGCCAAACATACATATCCTGATTGACAATTGCACAAAATATGAACTATAATCCTTCGTAGAATGTTTCGATGGTTATCATCAAGTGCTCATGGATGAGGAAGATGCCGAGAAGACAGCTTTCACTACATCTTGGGGGACTTATTGCTACAAGGTTATGCCATTTAGGTTAAAGAATACTGGGGAAACTTACATGAGGGCTATGACAACTATGTTCCATGACCTGATGCACAAAGAGATTGAATTCTATATGGACGATGTGATCATCAAATCAAAGAAGAGTTCAGAGCACCTTGACAACTTGTGCAAGTTCTTCAACTGCTTGCGAAAGTACAATCTGAAGCTAAATCCAGCAAAGTGTGCTTTTAGTGTTCCAGCAGGAAAGCTCTTGGGTTTCATTGTCAGCAGAAGGGGCATAGAGCTGGATCCGTCCAAAATCAAAGCCATCAAAGAATTGCCACCGCCAAAAAGCAAAAACAAGGTTATGAGCTTCCTAGGAAGGCTCAATTACATTAGCCGTTTCATAGCACAATCCACCGTCATCTGTGAGCGAATCATCAAGTTGTTGAAGAAAGATGCGGTGATCGAGTGGACAGAAGATTGCTAAAAAGTATTTGATCGAGTAAAGGAGTACTTGTCCTGCCCACCTGAACCTGGGCGGCCTTTGATCTTGCACCTGTCCGTGGTAGATTCAACCTTTGGTTGTGTATTGGGACAACATGATTCAACTGGGAGGAAGGAGCAAGCAATATACTATCTAAGCAAGAAGTTCACTTCTTATGAAGGCAAGTACACATTGCTGGAGCGCACGTGCTGCGCACTAACTTGGATAGCACAAAAGCTGAGACATTACCTAACATCTTACTCCACATTGTTGATATCAAGGATGGACCCTCTCAAGTACATTTTCCATTAACCAATGCCTATTCGAAAGTTGGCTAAATGGCAAATGCTGCTCAGCGAATTCGACATCACTTTTGTCACTCAAAAGGCGGTGAAAGCTCAAACCTTGGCTGATCATATGTCAGAGAATTCGGTGGGAGATGACTATGAACCTTTGCACACTTTCTTCCCTGACGAAGAAGTCATGTTCATAGGAGAAGATATCACCGAAGAGTACGATAGTTGGAGGTTATTCTTTGATGCAGCGGACAATTTCAAAGGAGTCGGCATCGGGGCGGTACTAGTTTTCGAGACTGGACAACACTATCCTGTCACGGCCAAACTAAGGTTTCCTTGCACCACCAACATAGCGGAGTATGAAGCTTGTATTTTGGGTCTTAGGTTGGCATTGGACATGAACATACAAGAGCTACTAGAAATCGGGGACTCTAACCTACTGATTCACCAAGTTCGAGGAGAATGGACGACAAAGAATCTGAAGATATTGCCATAGCTGGAGTGCATAAAGAAGTTGAAGCAAAGATTCACCAAGATAGAGTTCCGGCATGTACCCAGACTGCAAAATGAGTTCGCGGACGCTTTGGCTACCATATCTGCCATGATCAAGCATCCCGACAAGAACTATATTGACCCAATACCCGTGACAGTGAGGAAGCAACCAGCCTACTGCTATCACATGGAAGAAGAGTCAGACGGATAGCCTTGGTTCTACAATATCAAAAGGTTCCTCAAGGATGGAAATTACCCAAAGAATGCAACAAGTCTCCAAAAGAAGACACTAAGAAGGTTAGCAAATGGTTTCTTTCTGAACGGAGAAGTTTTATACAAAAGGACACTCGATCTAGGTTTGCCGAGGTGTGTGGACGCAAAAGGAGCTGCTAAATTGTTAGAAAAGGTACACTCTGGGTTGTGTGGCCCACACATGAATGGTTTTGTGCTTGCAAAGAAGATTTTGAGAGCTGGCTATTTCTGGATGACAATGGAACATAACTGCATAAAGCACCCGAAGAAATGCCACCAATGCCAAGTCCATGGAGATATGATTCGAGTGCCTCCCAATGAACTGAACATTATGGGATCGCCTTGGCCTTTTGCTGCTTGGGGGATGGATGTCATAGGACCTATCGAGCCAGCCGCCTCCAATGGGCATTGCTTCATACTGGTGGCCATTGACTATTTTACCAAGTGGGTAGAAGCCGCATCGTACAAATCAGTAACAAAGAAAGTGGTGTCGAACTTTGTCCGTGATAAGATGATCTGCCGATTTGGCTTCCCGGAATCCATCATCACTGAAAATGGGTCCAATCTCAACAGTGACCTAATGAAAGCAACATGTGAGGTTTTCAAAATCAAGCATCGCAACTCCATTGCATACAGACCTCAAATGAATGGTGCGGTCGAGGCAGCCAATAAAAACATCAAGAGGATATTGCGCAAGATGACAGGCACTTCAAAACAATGGCATGAGAATCTACCCTATGCCCTGTTAGGGTATCGCACTACTATGAGAACATCAACGGGGGCTACTCCGTATTTGTTGGTGTATGGCACCGAGGCAGTGATACCCGCAGAGGTCGAGATACCATATTTGAGAATCATCCAAGAGACACATCTGAAAGATGCCGAGTGGGTCCAAAGAAGAATAGAACAATTGGCCCTCATCGACGGCAAGAGATTGAATGCGATATGTCACGGGCAATTATATCAAAGGAGGATGGCCAAAGCATTCAGCAAGAAAGTTCGAGAGAGAGTCTTCGAACCTGGGCAATTAGTTCTGAAGAAGATATTTCCGAATCAAGAAGAAGTTTTGCACCAAATTGGCAAGGACCGTACATGGTTCACCGAGTTTTTAATGGAGGAGCATTAATATTGGCAGAGATGGACGGAGAAGTTTGGCCAAAACCGATCAACTCAGATGCTGTTAAAAGATACTATGTATAGGGATTTGAAATACATTATGTAATCTGAACTACGTCACGATCTGATTTCCCAAGTGGGATACGTAGACAAACTACTCAAGGTTCGGTCGCATAAATACAAAAAAATTTATTTTTCCACGAAGCAAACACAGGGACAGTATTTTTGAGGAACTCTCAAAAATTCTCAAAGGACAAACATAGTTGATACTGGGGCGGATATTTTTTAGGACCTCTCAAAAATTTCAAATGCAAACTGGGGCAGAATTTTGAGGGCGTCCTCAAAATTCGTTTGGAACAGCATGAAGGTCGACAACTTTGGCTTTACACAACGCGACTTGTGACTCAATGGGATAAAATATTTCATTTCATTTTCTTTCTTATAAAAGTTTTTCAAAATCATTTGCATTATATACTATTTTATGCATATCCCTATGAAACGACCTCGGTTAGTCGTTTTGGAAGATAGGAATCCGATTGGCGTGCCGATAATTTAAAATATTCGTAATATCCATTAGGATCATTCTGTAAAATTTGAGCTAAATCAGATCTCGTTTGAAAGGCATCGGAAGAAGGTTTCAGTTTTTATTGTCAATAAATATTAAAAAGAGACTTTCGAGCTCGGTTTTTGCGAATGAGCCCCGATTCGAAATTCGAAAGCGTCGTTAGGTTCGTATGATTATTTGTGATTTTTGTGAACTTTCGAAAGTAAATTTCGATGTTGTTCGACTAGTTTCCGCTAAAATGCCGAAAGTTAAATAATTTGACATTTTTTCATTTAAATTCGCATTTTGAGTTTCGGGAGTCCGATTTGAGATCCGCCTTTGCAAGTATGTTACATATATTTTGTATAACTTGTATGCAAAAGTTGGAATTATTTCAAATATCGTAGGATACCGTTTTAATTTTCGTCGAGAAAAGAAAAGAAAATACAAAACAAAACAAAAGAAAATAAAGAAAAGACAAAAAGGAAAAGACAAAAGAGAAAGAATAGAAAAGAAAGAAAGATAACAGGCGGTGTCCAGCTAAGGACTACATTAGAAATAGGGACTAAAACAGAAATGCCAAAGCTGAGACGCAAAACGAAAATAATACCAGAAAATGAGAAAAGAGCCGGAAAAAGATAGAATTTTCACCCCAAAACATTCAGGTAATGATGTTAATGCATTATTTAAGTTTATTACGTGTGTTTGAATATGCTTTAACGGTAAAACTTGGAATATTATATATCGTTTTAATAAGTTCAATTAATAGTTTAAAGGGTCAAATGGACCCCGATAATAGAATTTATTATATATTCGTACTCAGTGAGTTATGGGCAACTTATAAATATAATTTATTTAGGGTTTGGTTATGTGGCCTTAAACCCTATACATAGGCCTGGCCTGGGTATTGCGTATGCGAATAGCGTATCAGGTTCCTAACCGGATTGCCTAATATGTGAGGAATGAAGCCTTTGGCCTAATGTGATATATTTTTCTGCTTATTGAACACAGTGGGATCGTTTGGCAATGAATTCAAAGAATAAAGCGGTTGTTGATTAGCAATGCCAACTTTTTAGAAGAGGTAAGTGTTTATATCTATTTCTTTGGAGGCACCTGGCCTCGTGGATTTTCTACCACATGATCCTTACGTGTGTAGCTGCCGATAGGCGTACTCATTATGCCTTAGCTTTGGATTTACGTTGTATATTATATGTTATGTCATGTTGTTGGTATTGCATTGAGGATCTGAGCATTGTACTCTGGCTGTGAGTTAGCATCTACTTCCCGGCTGTCGATGAGAGTCTCGCACCGGTGAAGGATTATTATTGCATCACATTGCATGCATATGCATTATATGTCATTCATATGCATTACATTGCATATCATATTGGGTGAAGGATTATTCCGCCCCAGGAGCAGGAGTATTCCGCTCCATTGTGCCATATTGAGGGCAGGAGTATTCCGCCCCAGGAGCAGGAGTATTCCGCTCCATTGTATCATATTGAGGGTAGGAGTATTCCGCCCCAGGAGCAGGAGTATTCCGCTCCATTGTATCTTATTGAGGGAAGGATGATTCCGCCCCAGGAGAGTGCAGGAGTATTCCGCCTCAGCTTTACATTATATCGGGTGCAGGAGTATTCCGCCCCAAGAGAGTGCAGGAGTATTCCGCCTCTGGTTTATATTATATCGGGTGCAGGAGTATTCTGCCCTAGGAGCAGGAGTATCCCGCTCCAGTTGGTTATTAGATTGGATTCCCCTCGAATGCAGGAGTATTCCGCTTCGAGATGGGATGACGAGCACATGTCACCCTTTGCATCAGATTTCATTTCATTTCATCTCATCTCATTTCAATTCTTTACATACCATTGTATAGACTAGTGGTACATAACTACTGTTCTACTTATACATGCATTGTTTATTTGTTGATATGTTTTTGGCTCGTATTCCTGGTTGAGTTTATGATTTCATACGTGTTTTCGGTTATTATCTGGCTCTGCCTTTTTATAATTTAAATAAGAGGAATTTGGTCTATCTGTTCCTTTTCTCCCTGGCTTGCTATCCTATTCCTTGAGGTGGCTAGTTTGCCCCACTTATTGAGTCCTTTTGACTCACCCTTGTTTGTTGTTTGTTTCTTATCTATCTATTTCGTTTCGGCAGGTTCGCTCCAGATTGAGTTCGCCATGTTGTGAAGGAGCGAAGACGACTTCAGCTGTCAGGGTGAGCCAACTTTTATTCCGGATGGCCACCAGTTTATTGGTTATTATTTCAGCTGCATTTTGCTCCCTTGAGGAGGTATTTGTCTTCTTTTGTACTCTTAGATGTCTCGTCTGGATAGCCCTAAACCTAGTACATTGGGGAGTCAGCTGTAATTTCTTTTGTACAGCTTAGAGGAATCAGTATCTCTGTTTTTTTTTTTAAGTCTTGTCCTTATTTATGAATTATTATATTTATTTTCCTAATTTAATTGGTAAGGGTTCGCCCGACGGTTCTAGGGGAGTATGTCGGATGCCCGCACGGCCTATCCAGATTCTGGGTCGTGTCAGTTGGTATCAGAGCCCAGTTTAGAGTCTAGCCAGACTAAGACAGTGTCTAGTAGAGTCTCGCTGATAGGTACGTAGACGTCCGTACTTATCTACGAGAGGCTATGATGGAATTTAGGGAGTTTCACTTTCTTCTTTTCTGATCGTGCGTCGGTCTAGGATGAAAAAGTATTTTCGTTAATTCCTTCGTGGTAATTGTGAAACCCTAGTACGACAAATCAACAAACAGTATGAGTTCAAGACGAAGCAGTCTGGCCTGGGGTTAGTGCTGACGATCTAGTTACGGAGGTCCCAATTGTACGAGCTCGCGATGGGCAAGGGAGCAGGGCCTTGTGGTTTCCTTGGCTCTCCACAATGCTTTTACGAGAATATTGGTGACGCAGATACAACAAAAAGCTATTATTCGCTAGGCAGCTTATCAGGTTGCCGCAGATGCAGATGTTCGGTCTCAGGGAGCTCTTATTCCAGTTCTTAATATTGCCGCAGTAAAGTATGTTCCGAAGGCAGCATGTGTTGTGCCTCTGATTATTCTGGTTGGTTAGCTGGCCCAAGTAATAACTCGGTCCGAGTGTCCGAAGATGCTGCATTATTTTATCTGGTTGAACCTTCCGACATTCTCAAGCCATGCATTAGATAATCCCTGTTTTCAGGGTCCAGCCTTGAATTGGTGGGCCGCTATCTTATTAGCTAACTTGGTTCGGTTTTTCTTCTAGATTCGTGGAAAAGTTCCTTTCGAGTAACGAACGAGATGAAAAGTGTTGTCAGTTTGAGTGGATTGGACAGGGTAGCCTGTCGGTTAACCTGTTGGTGTTTCAGAATATGAGATTGAATTCTATAGGATGACTGGATATGCACTAAAACTAGTTTATGAACCTTCCGAGAATGTCCAAAGATTTATTGGTGACCTTTCTTCTTCTTTAAGGTCCTAGATTGCTCGAGATATTGAGGTCGGGACTTCAGTCGATGTTGTTGTTGATATTGCTCTGAGGTATGAGCCATACCATAGGTTAGAGCGGGGGAGCACGAGATCTCATGGCCCTGGTAGGCACCATACCTCCTTTGGAAGTAAGAGTTCTGATTATTTTGGGAGGTCACCTTCCAGGTTATCTCAACTTGTGTCACATGATTCTTAGAGTGTGCCAGTAGCTCGTCCATATCAGATTCAGTCTTTTCTTTACAGCTATCAACAATCTTTCCAGCTTCCATTTTCAGCGGAAGGGTGTTATCATTGTCATGAGTCTGGTTATCCTTTGAGGAGTTTTTCTTTACTCCAGAAAGTAGGCAGTCGTCCTTTCTCCTGTCATCAGGCTCCTGCACAGTTGCAGGGGATTTCCTTTAGATCTCAACCAGCCAGCAAAATGCCACCATCCAGTAGAGGTCGAGAGCGTGGTGGCAGTGGTTCTTCAAAAGGTGATTATCAGGGTAGTAGCTCAGCTCAGCTGTAGAGACAGTTCTATGAACTGCCAGTCTGGTAGGAATATCCGATGTAGTACGCCCATGTAATTCTTCTTCCATTATATATGAGTAAGATTTGATTCTTTCGATCAGTCTGAACTTCGTTTATCTTACCATGTTTCCATGGCTTCCTTGGTTATTGTTTCTATTAAGAATCAATTGCGGTAGAGGGATGAGCTTTTAGTATGATTTATTCAGGGAATTTGTGAGACCCTATTAGTTTATCTAAGAGATTTGGGAGTGAGTGTCGGTATTGTCTGCTTGGCATCTTGTTACACCACCTTCTATTATTATGTCAATTCAGTTTACCTCACTCCTCGAAATTCAATGTTGGTAGGATAATGGGATCCTAATTTGTCACCATCAGAAAATGTTATCATTTCTTCCGGTGCAAAGTGATTAGTAAGTCATATTCGACCTATGTGTCTCCTCTTGATTCGAGACGCTAGTAGAGTCATGTTATTCTACAAGTTTGTCTCGATATAAAAGGGTTTTCTAGTAAATTGTCGGAGTTTCCTTTTTATAGGAAGGTTAAATTGATATGGATGTTGTTCCATAGAGCTCATTTAATATCTATTTCTTCAATTGCGATTCTTTGGCTAGCCTGACTCGGAAATAGTTTAGCTCTGGTAGCAAGGGATGAGCTTCCTAAAGATCTAATTATTTCTACCCTCAGTTTATTTCTATCTCTTCTTCTTCCGACAGTAGTGAGCTCGGGCGTTTAGTAGCCGCTTGTGATGTTCCCTGTGTTGAGCCAGAGTGCGTGTCAAGGTAGCCGGGTAGGCACATTGTTGTTTTTCAAGGCTAAAAAGGGTAATGAGAGGTGTCATTTGACCCCCTGAATTGAGCTATCGAGCGGTGATTCTTATAGAAGAGGTATGGAGTTGTGAACTCGAGAGTTGCAGCTGTTTGGCAACTCGAAAGGGTAGTTTGGTAGCTTAGGTCTGCCTACGTTCAGCTTTTAGCTAAATCTTCTTTAGTCCAGCAGACTGTGCGGGGATGGTTATTCTTATTCAAATAGTTGCATGAGTTTGTGCTTTAAGTGGAGGAGTCTTCCTCCAAATATTGAATGGTAATACTAAATCTCTAAGGCGTTGATACCACTTTTGCCACGACCCAGCCTAAGGCCACGACACTAAACACACTAGTAATCTATTAATGCCAGTGATAAGCTGGCAACCGGATCATATATATATATATATATATATATATATATATATATATATATGCGTACCTATCTACTGAAAACATAAAGTCTGGAAAGATGACACGACTTTAACTTGCTGGCAATTAGAACATTGAGCCACAAATTCTGCTATATCACACTTCATTCCCTCCCGCCAATAAATCTGCTTAAGATCATGGTACATCTTAGTTGAACCTGGATGAACATTGTAATTAGGATAATGTGCCTGTATCATAATCTGTCCACGTAAATCTGCAACATCAGGAACACAAAGTCTATCTTTATACACGAGAACACCGTCAGTAGCAACGCTGTATGGTGACTCCGGTTTTCTTCTAACTATCTGTCTGTATTCAACTAGAACCGGATCCTCATATTGATGCTGTTTTATGACGAGGTCCAAAGTGCATAGGAATTGTCTGCTCGTTCTTGTCAAATTCTAATATAGTTTAAGATATCGTCCCACAGAGATTGGGTATTCTATGCTACGGACTTGTAGTATTTTAATTACTATTTGAGAGAGTCAAATTGATGAAAAGTGGGTTTTTAGTTTAAATTTACTTAAATTAAAATAAAGAACTTCTGGAAGATTTCAAATTTAAAAGGAGTTGGGAATCGTTGAATTCACTTGGTAATACTTATAATAAATATCTCAGTTTTGACATGTATTTCTCTTAAGAATAATTGCTTATTGCTAATTCAATTATATTTTGCTCACTAAGAAAATAATCAATTAATAACACTCCGTGAGGTTATGTATATTAATCAAATTATAACTAGTGACGATTAAACCGAAATATTTATTCTTGCCTGAATTGTGCTAAAAAAGTAGTAAAAACTTCGTGAGAATATTTTTACGGAAAATCAATAATCTTACCTACAACAATTCCTCCGTGAGAATTAAAACTGAGGTAAACAAGATTAGAGACTTGGAAAAATAGTTTTTACTCTACTACTTTATTCATCAGTTATTATACATTAATTTTGCTCCGTGAGAATTACAAAATTAATATGACAATAACCTGGATATAAAATAGACGGATGTGAAAATAAAGATTTAGTAAAAACTATAATTCTAGCACAGTGTTAAAATGTGATTAAAAACTTCAGGCTAAGCATGTATTAAAACTGAGATAAGTATTATAAATATTACCGAGTTTCATCAACTATCCCAACAAAAGAGATTACTCCATTATGGAGTAAGAAAAACTTTAAAAATATAAAGACTAGGAAGAAGTAGTATTTCTTCTACAAAAGAAAACTACAAAAGCTTAAAGTTATAAAAGACAAAGAAAGAAAAAGAGCAAGAGAAAGTAGTTCTTGCAAGATGAAAATTTGATGATCTTCCATACAAAGTTTACTACCTATTTATAGATAAATTCCAAAGCCAAAGTTCTACCTAAGATGGCATATCCTAAGGTGGTAGGAAAATTTTCAAGATGGCCAAGGTGAGTTGGGTTTAGATGACAATTTCAAATATTCATACGTAGCTTCCTTTCATGAACTTTCTTCCGCTTGCACTTTTATTCTTCAGCATAAAACAATTCACGGACAGTACTATCAGTGTTATAATCACACTATGAATAATGTAAACATCAATGGTCATCCCTTATTTTTCTTCACCTTGGATAATTTCTTCTTCCTGCAAAATATGTTAGAAAATATGCGAGAGATGGATATATTTATTCACGTTTTATTTAAAATACTTAATATTTAACTATAAAAATATATCAATAAATTATATCCATCAAATTCCCCCATACTTGAATCTTTGCTCGTCCTCGAGGAAAAAGATCTTCTTTTTTTTTTTTTTTTTTAATAAGAATATTTTCTTCAAACTTATGATCTTTGTAGGATAGAAAATTTATTCAAGATAAACTTCTTTCATCATGCTCAATGCAATTATTCTTTTTACTTCACCAAATTCTTTACCTTATTTCTGAATTTTGACTTGATTAACAAGAACTTGCAGCCTTCTCCCCTTGAATCTTTTAAAATTGATAGAGTTATGATCATGTATTCAGTAAGTATCATTGGCTTGTCCATAGGCTTGCTCGTCATGTTCATCTCCACTAATATAGATACAATACTGACTTTCAAAATCTTTTTAGGACTTTTCATGGCTTGTAATGTTAGGCTTCAGGCTGGTAGGATAAGGATATTTGATAGTGACTGTTCTTTTTCCAGCTTGGAGCTCACATTTCTCAATTCTTTCTCCATTCGGTAATACCTTTTTTTTTTTTCAATTTTTTTTCCCTTTTTTTCTTTTTGCTATATCATATATATTCATATATTCACAACATTGCTTCTTTTGGTAATATTTCTTCCTTTTGGTGATGTTTAATCTTTGCTCATTCAAAGCTGGAAGAAACAATAACTCTTTTTTTTTCTTTATATATATGTAAACAATATATACATATATCATATATATCATTTTTTTTTTTGCAATATATCATGGTGTTGGGAAAAAAAATAGGATTAAGGCTCAAAGAAGGGTTTGAAAAGATAAAAATATGTATATTTGGATAGAAATTTGAGAGGCTTGAATTGTGTATCAAAGAAGGCCTAATTTCATTTTTCAAAAATCAGTATCATCCATTATTTCGCCTCGAAGAACATTCAGAGCAAGTTCTAGCCAAGTTCATTGATTCTACCTTCTTTGTGATCATAATTTTTCTCAATTACAATGATTTTCTGAGTTGAAGATGTTTGCTCTTGCTTTCACAAAGTCAAAATCATAGACATGAAAAATCATATGGTGAATATAAAAAGAAATAATATTGAACAGAACGAACAAAAATTTATATTGTTAATTAAAAACCTACAATTAAGACCATAAATAAGAGGAAAATAGTATATAATATATAAATAACCTCCCCCATACTTGAACATTTCATTCTCCTGGATGAAAATGCTTTTTAAGATAAGTGAAAGAAAGAAGGGTGAAAAAAATAAGAATGAAGAAGGATCAAGTGGTAGTTGGATTAAATAAATATAATATAATTAATATAAAAATACTATTTTATTAGTAAAATAAAAATCTTTTTGGCTTTCAAATATACGATCACAGAAGAAAGCTTGAAAGAAACTGTGACCACACATGTTCTATGTGTAATAGACTGGATTATTTTTAGACCTTATCAGTCATTAGGTCCTAGTTTGAATATAAACTAGAAATTTACCTGTGCCAACATTAGATTTGGACAATGGAATGGTTAACCAACCAGTAACTTAGGCATACCGCTCACCATGGAGTTACTCCTGTCTAGGTGACTTTGTTTTTGTAGAGGCCTTCATGAGATGTTCCGGTTGTACAATAATCTGGATATTGACCAGATCAATTGGTTAAGCATTTAATTAGTCAGATCTAAGTGGGACTTATGAGGCTCCATTGCTTCACCCTCAATGGCTACGGGATAAAGAACCATAGTTCTGAGTTTAACGTCGTCAGCTCGACGTAGTAACAACGGCACTCATCATACTATCATGGTTACTGAAGGGTGTTGTTCAAAATGTCCTCCAAAGTACAATTTTAGCCTGTGACCATTGACCTTAAATTTCTCTCCTCCATTGCTTTGTTGAATTTCAATTGCTCCATACGGAGTAACATTTGTAACATTGTAAGGACCTGTCCACCTGGATTTCAGTTTTCCTGGGAATAGCCTGGGACGGCTATTGTAAAGAAGTACCTGATCTCCAATTTTAAAATTTTTTGGTCAGATCAAATTGTCATGCCATTTTTTTGTTTTTTCTTTGTAAATCTTGGCATTTTCATAGGCTTCCATCCTCAGTTCATCCAACTCATTAACCTGCAAAAATCTATTTTTACCAGCAGAGGTTAAATCAAAGTTCAATGCTTTCAGTGCCCAAAAGGCTTTGTGTTCCAATTCAACAGGCAAATGGCAAGCTTTTCCAAAGACTAATTTATATGGAGATGTTCCAATCGGCGTTTTGAACGCCGTTCGGTATGCCCATAATGCATCATCTAATTTTAAAGCCCAGTCTTTTCTTGAGATTCCAACAGTTTTTTCAAGAATTCTTTTTAGTTCACGGTTGGAAACCTCAACTTGCCCTTGAGTTTGAGCATGATACGGTGTTCCAGTTTTATGAGTCACACTATATTTTGACAATAAAACAGAAAATTGCTTATTCATGAAATGAGTCCCTTGGTCACTAATGATGACTCGTGGTGTGCCAAATCTGGTAAAAATATTTTTTCTGAGAAAATTGCACACTGTTCGAGCATCATTCTTTCTTGTGGGAATGGCTTCAACCCATCGTGAAACATAGTCAACAGCCACAAGGATATATTCAAATGAATGAGATGAAGGAAAAGGTCCCATAAAATCTATACCCCAGACATCAAATATTTCACATACCTGAATAGATTGCAATGGGATCTCATCTCTCTTTGAGATATTACCTGTTCTCTGACACCTGTCACATTGTGCAACATACACACGGGCATCATTAAAAAGTGTTGGCCAGAAGAATCCAGCTTCCAAAACCTTGAAAGCAGTTCGGTTTGCAGCATAATGTCCTCCAATTGCTCCATCATGACAATGAAACAAAATCTTTGGCATTTCATCTTCAGGTACACATCTTCTAATGATATTATCTGCACAAATTCTAAACAAGTAAGGGTCATCCCACAGATAATATTTTGCATCAGATATAAGTTTTTTCCTCTGTTGGTAAGAGAGATCTCGAGGTGTCCATTTTCCAACCAAGTAATTTGCAATATCTGCAAACCAGGGTGGTTGAGTCACTACTGAGCTGACAGAAAAGATGTGTTCATCAGGAAACTCTTCTTTTATATCACTAGACTCAAGAGGAGGGTTCTCTAATCTAGACAAATGGTCAGCTACCTGATTTTCTGTCCCTTTCCTGTCTTTTATTTCAAGGTCAAACTCCTGGAGAAGTAAAATCCATCTTAACAATCTAGGGCGGGCATCTTTCTTTGCTAAGAGGTATTTTAAAGCTGCATGATCAGTAAAAACAGTGACCTTGGTTCCTATTAAATAGGAACGGAACTTGTCAAAAGCAAATACTACTGCCAGTAGTTCTTTTTTTGTTGTGGCATAGTTGAGCTGAGCTTCATTCAATATTCTACTGGCATAGTAAATGGGACGGAAAATTTTATCTTTTCTCTGGCCTAAAACAGCTCCAACGGCTGTATCACTAGCATCACACATGACCTCAAAAGGTTGGTTCCAATCAGGGGAAACAACTATAGGGGCAGATGATAATTTCTCCTTAAGAGTGTCAAAAGCTTTCATACAATCTCCTGAAAAATTAAACTTAACATCTTTCATCAAAAGGTTAGTCAACGGTTTTGAAATCTTTGAAAAATCTTTTATGAACCGTCTGTAAAAACCTGCGTGACCTAGAAAACTTCTAATGCCTTTAACAGTTGAGGGAGGGGGTAATCCTGCTATAAGATCAATTTTTGCCTTATCAACTTCTATCCCTTTAGCAGTGATTTTATGTCCTAAAACAATTCCCTCGGTAACCATAAAATGACATTTCTCCCAATTAAGAATCAAGTTTGTCTCTTCACATCTCTTAAGAACTAAGGTCAAGTGATTAAGACAATCTTCAAATGTTTTACCAAAAAGGGTGAAATCATCCATAAAAATTTCCAAAAATTTTTCAGTCATGTCTGAGAAAATAGCTGACATGCAACGCTGAAATGTAGCAGGTGCATTACACAAACCAAAAGGCATTCTCCTATAGGCATAGGTTCCATGGGGACATGTGAAAGTTGTCTTATCCTGATCTTCTGGTGCAATAGATATCTGGTTATACCCTGAATATCCATCAAGAAAACAGTAAAAACCATAACCTGCTACCCTTTCCAACATTTGATCAATAAATGGTAAAGGAAAATGATCTTTTCTTGTGGCATCATTGAGACGCCTGTAATCAATACAGACTCTCCATCCTGTTACTGTTCTGGTAGGTATGAGTTCATTATTTTCATTTTTTACAACTGTCATACCTCCTTTCTTTGGTACCACCTGAACAGGACTTACCCAAGGGCTGTCAGAAATGGGGTAAATAATACCTGCAGCCAAAAGTTTTATTATTTCATTTTTCACAACTTCTTGCATTGCTGGGTTCAATCTCCTTTGGGGTTGGACTATTGGCTTGTAGCTATCCTCCATGAGAATTCTATGTGTGCAAATAGCTGGACTAATGCCTTTGATGTCTGCTATAGTCCACCCTAAGGCTCCTTTGTGTGCTGTCAGTACTTCAATCAATTTATGTTCCTGTTCTGCAGTCAGAGAAGATGAAATTATCACAGGAAATAATTCAGGCTCAAGATAAACATACTTCAAATGGGAAGGGAGAATTTTGAGTTCAATTTTTGGTCGAGCATTTTCTGATAGCATTTCTCCCTCTTCTTCAGAATCATTTTCCAATATTTCAGCTTCACTTCTAATTGTCGGATCATCATTCTGCCTTGTGCCAGATTGGGCCAAGCATCTTTCCAATGAGTCTGAAATCAATTGGTCATCTTTGAATTCATCTGCAAGATCACTAATCATGTCAATTGAAAAGCAAGAAGATGATGTCTCATCTTCGGGAAATTTTAGAATCTTGTGCATATAAAAAATGACTCTTTCTTCGTCTACTCTCAAAATTAGTTGTCCTTGATGGACATCTATGATTGCTCTACCTGTAGCAAGAAAAGGTCTACCCAAAATTATTGGCTCATCAGGACATTCTTCCATTTCAAGTACTATGAAATCTACAGGGAACACAAATTTATCCACTCTCACAAGCACATTTTCAATAATTCCCTTAGGTTTCTTAGTACTTTGATCAGCAAATTGAAGAGAGACAACAGTATTTTTTATGTCACCAAGATCCAATTTTCTAAAAATAGAAAATGGCATCAGATTTATTGAAGCTCCAGAATCACAAAGTGCTTTTTCAAAATATACTCCTCCCAAAGTGCATGGAATCGTAAAACTGCCTGGATCGCCAAGCTTTTGTGGTAGCTTATTTTGAAGTATAGCACTGCATTTTTCAGTAAGCATTACCACAGAAACTTCTTCTAACTTCCTTTTGCTTGACAAAATTTCTTTCAAAAATTTAGCATATGAAGGCATTTGCAATAAAGCATCAGTGAAAGGAATATTAATGTGAATCTGTTTCAGAATTTCCAAAAACTTTGCAAATTGACTGTCAAGCTTTTCTCTTTTCATCTTTTGTGGAAAAGGGATTGTCACAGGGAGAGGAGTTATTTTTTCAAAATTCTTTTCATCTTTTTTCTTGATTTCATTCTCTTCTGATGGATCATATTGTATTTCAACATTCTTACCCTTTGCTGCCTGGTGTTCAAAATGGTTCTTTTCCTGTCTATTAGCATATGGATCATCAAGATTCTTACCTGACCGTAAGGCGATGGCCTTAAGGTGTTCCTTTGGATTTTTCTCCGTATTGCTTGGTAAGGGACCTTGAATCTTTTCTGAAACAAGAGTTGCCAATTGGCTTACCTGAATTTCCAAGTTTTTGAGGGTTGAGTTTTGGCTTTCCATCTTTTCATCAGTGGCCTTAATGTACTTGTACAACAAGTCATCGAGACTTGAATGAGCTTGTTGAGGCCTTTGCTGATATGGAGCTGCTTGTTGATATGGCCTGAAATTCGATTGCCCACGATTTTGATTTTGGTATCCAGGTGGACCCTGTGCTGGTTGCTTCTGGAAGCTTTGAGAGTTCTCAGCACCATTTGGATTGCTCCACTGAAATCCTGGATGTTTCTGTGCCATTGGGCTTCCAAAAGGGTACGACTTGTAACCGATGACATTAGCCTGCTCATCATTCTGATTGTTTGCGCGGCATTCATGGTTAAGATGGTTTCCTCCACACATGTCACAAGCCTCAGACTGGCTTGGTTGTTGTGCATTCACCTGAAAAGATTCAAACTTTTGTGCCAAGGAGGCAATCTGTTGTGTTAGTGTATTAAATGCATCTGCCTGGTTTACTGTGGCAACCTTTTTGATGGTTACACGATCAGATGGCCATTGGATTGCATTCTCAGAAATTTCATTCAACAATTGCAATGCTTCTTCTGTGGTCTTTCCCATGTTGGAACCTCCTGCAGCTGCATCTATCACATTTCTAGAAGAGCGTGTTAATCCGTGATAGAAAATATACAACTGCATATGTTCAGGAATGTCATGATGTGGACATTTTCTTAACATTGATTTTAATCTTTCCCATGCTTGATAAACTGACTCAGTGTCAGTCTGCAAGAAATTAGAAATATCTTGTCTTAACTTTGTTGTTTTAGCAGGAGAAAAATATTTGTTCAAAAACTTCTGTGTCATCTGGTCCCATGTGGTTATAGAACCTCGAGGCAAACTTCGCAACCAAGTCTTGGCATCTCCTTTTAAAGAAAAAGGAAATAGCCTTAACTTGATAGCTTCAGCGGGCACTCCATTATATTTGGCAGTTTCAACTAGTTTCAGAAAATCAATTAAATGACTATGTGGATCTTCACTTGGATCACCAGTAAAGGTGCAAGACTGTTGAATTGTTTGAATTAGACCGGTCCTAATTTCAAAATTATTGGCTGCTACTGGTGGGTTCCTGACACTAGATTCACAATTGAAGTGATCTGGTCTAGCATAATCCCTTAGAATTCTGTTTGCTGGTCTTGGTGCTACTTCATCAAACTGATCCTCTACTTGTGGTGCGACTCCTAATGGGTTATTGCTATCTCCTAATTGGTGTTCCATTTTGTCACAAATTATGCTTTTAGAAGATGATGGTTGTCTTTTTCTGCACAATCTCAAAGATCTTTCAATTTCAGGATCGTAAATGACTAACTCTTTATTAGAAGAGCGGGTCATAAACTACTTGAAATTGTTAAATTTTTTTTTTTTTTTAAAAAAAAAAAGTACTTGTAATAAAAGTATTATAAGAAAATACTAAAATGTAGAAATAATTAGTAATAGAAGTTCTGTAAATAATAATAATAATAATAATAATAATAATAATAATAATAATAATAATAATAATAATAATATCTTGAAATGAAAGAAAAAAAAAATTGACTACTAGATAATAACAGTAGTAATAATAGAAGTGGTTAACAAAATAGTAAAGAACTTTATAATTATAATAGCAATGCTTGGTAACAAAGCAAAGAAAATGGTACGGTGATATATAAAAATAACATTAGTAATGAAAGAAACAACAATGACAAAACAACATATAGTGATACTGACACGGGAATAGTAAGTAGTAGTAGTTAGTATATAGATAAAGTAATAGTATCACTAGTACTGATGGTAAAGAAAAGAAAGAAAAGAGAAAAACTAGAAAGCTGACGGAAATAGCTGAGGAAGAAAACGTACTATAAGTAGAAGTACTAAAAATAAGACTTTTAAGTATAAGATAGATAGAAGAAAGAGAAAGAACAAAAAGTATTAACAATGTTACTTATAATAAAAGAGATGTAATCGATCAAAAACAGTAAATAGAAGGAATAACAATGAAAAGCTAATAAAGTAGGATATATATATATTAGTAGTGACAGTAAAGAAAATTAATAACAATAATAGATATACTAAAAGAAATAAAAGTGTTAGAAAAGATAAAAATGTTAGAAGCAAATATAATATTATTAGAGGTTAAAGGTTAGTAATCAATAGTTATTGTTATAGTAGTATTAAGTAGATTATGTTAATATTACTTATATTAATATGTCCTCAAATTAGTAATCAAATATTTAGTCCGAAGTAGATGTACGCCAATCCCCGGCAACGGCGCCAAAAATTTGACGAGGTCCAAAGTGCATAGGAATTGTCTGCTCGTTCTTGTCAAATTCTAATATAGTTTAAGATATCGTCCCACAGAGATTGGGTATTCTATGCTACGGACTTGTAGTATTTTAATTACTATTTGAGAGAGTCAAATTGATGAAAAGTGGGTTTTTAGTTTAAATTTACTTAAATTAAAATAAAGAACTTCTGGAAGATTTCAAATTTAAAAGGAGTTGGGAATCGTTGAATTCACTTGGTAATACTTATAATAAATATCTCAGTTTTGACATGTATTTCTCTTAAGAATAATTGCTTATTGCTAATTCAATTATATTTTGCTCACTAAGAAAATAATCAATTAATAACACTCCGTGAGGTTATGTATATTAATCAAATTATAACTAGTGACGATTAAACCGAAATATTTATTCTTGCCTGAATTGTGCTAAAAAAGTAGTAAAAACTTCGTGAGAATATTTTTACGGAAAATCAATAATCTTACCTACAACAATTCCTCCGTGAGAATTAAAACTGAGGTAAACAAGATTAGAGACTTGGAAAAATAGTTTTTACTCTACTACTTTATTCATCAGTTATTATACATTAATTTTGCTCCGTGAGAATTACAAAATTAATATGACAATAACCTGGATATAAAATAGACGGATGTGAAAATAAAGATTTAGTAAAAACTATAATTCCAGCACAGTGTTAAAATGTGATTAAAAACTTCAGGCTAAGCATGTATTAAAACTGAGATAAGTATTATAAATATTACCAAGTTTCATCAACTATCCCAACAAAAGAGATTACTCCATTATGGAGTAAGAAAAACTTTAAAAATATAAAGACTAGGAAGAAGTAGTATTTCTTCTACAAAAGAAAACTACAAAAGCTTAAAGTTATAAAAGACAAAGAAAGAAAAAGAGCAAGAGAAAGTAGTTCTTGCAAGATGAAAATTTGATGATCTTCCATACAAAGTTTACTACCTATTTATAGATAAATTCCAAAGCCAAAGTTCTACCTAAGATGGCATATCCTAAGGTGGTAGGAAAATTTTCAAGATGGCCAAGGTGAGTTGGGTTTAGATGACAATTTCAAATATTCATACGTAGCTTCCTTTCATGAACTTTCTTCCGCTTGCACTTTTATTCTACAGCATAAAACAATTCACAGACATTACTATCAGTGTTATAATCACACTATGAATAATGTAAACATCAATGGTCATCCCTTATTTTTCTTCACCTTGGATAATTTCTTCTTCCTGCAAAATATGTTAGAAAATATGCGAGAGATGGATATATTTATTCACGTTTTATTTAAAATACTTAATATTTAACTATAAAAATATATCAATAAATTATATCCATCATTTTACTTCATGAAAATTGGTCTAATGCAGTTTATCGTCCATCCACTATTGGCATATCTTCTTCACACCTTAACTCTTTGAGAGGTTACTTTAGCGTTGTAAATGCACATGTAATTAACTTTGTTGCTGGTATTCTGCCTCAGCTCATGGTCCAACTACATGTCTCTTTTATTTTCACTTTTTCAAGTCATGATATTTCCAATTCAAAGACAATACCCTGAAGCAGATGTTCAGTCTGGAGATCATTCCTGGTCTGCATCATACTATCCAGAAGTATTTGCATGATCCTTATCCTTATATGATAGACCCTGTTCAGATGAACCTTTGACATACATTAGGATATGAATAACTACATTTCTAGAAAGAGCTTGCAGAACAACCCTAACATCAACTGAGGTGTTGCATAGTGCGTTTGTAAAAATAATATAGCTTGCATCAAATCTTCTATAGTGTGTAGTGACAAGGTACTTCAAAAGCTCCCCCTACTGTATCAAGCGTGAGCTAATTTTTAGTTCGATCGACCTGTTCTGTATTGAAAGCTATATCGAAGAGGTGATTTGTCGGCGGAATCATGATTATCCATTCGGAGTTTCATGTATCTTTGTTTTGAAAATGTAGAACACTCCTTTCGTGATCGAGGAAGGATCATCTTAGTCATAATGATCCGGGCAATGGTGTTATCATATTATCCAGATATATTTTATTCAAAGAGTTCAGTGCACGTATTATAATTCCTATCATGTAATCAGGAGATAATGCCTGTGGAGCAGTTTATGAAGGTCGTGCAAGTTCTCTTGTTATCAGCGTGAATCTTGCTTTAGACTTAGGCTCGTTCGAGGACGAATGAGAGCTTAAGTGGAGGAGAATGAAACGACCTCGGTTAGTCGTTTCGGAAGATAGGACTCCGATTGGCGTGCTGATAATTTAAAATATTCGTAATGTCCATTACGATCTTTCTGTAAAATTTGAGCTAAATCAGATCTCGTTTGAAAGGCATCGGAAGAAGGTTTCAGTTTTTATTATCAATAAATATTAAAAAGAGATTTTCGAGCTCGGTTTTTGCGAATGAGCCCCGATTTGAAATTCGAAAGCGTCGTTAGGTTCGTATGATTATTTGTGATTTTTTTGAACTTTCGAAAGTAAATTTCGATGTTGTTCGGCTAGTTTCCGCTAAAATGCCGAAAATTAAATAATTAGACATTTTTTTCATTTAGATTCGCATTTTGAGTTTCGGGAGTCCGATTTGAGATCCGCCTTTGCGAGTATGTTACATATATTTTGTATAACTTGTATGTAAAAGTTAGAATTATTTCGAATATCGTAGGGTACCGTTTTAATTTTCGTTGAGAAAAGAAAAGAAAATACAAAACAAAACAAAAGAAAATAAAGAAAAGACAAAAGAGAAAGAATAGAAAAGAAAGAAAGATAACAGGCGGTGTCCAGCTAAGGACTACATTAGAAACAGGGACTAAAATAGAAACGCCAAAGCTGAGACGTAAAATGAAAATAATACCAGAAAATGAGAAAAGAGCCGGAAAAAGATAGAATTTTCACCCCAAAATATTCTGGTAATGATGTTAATGCATTATTTAAGTTTATTACGTGTGTTTGAATATGTTTTAATGGTAAAACTTGGAATATTGTACATCATTTTAATAAGTTCAATTAATAGTTTAAAGGGTCAAATGGACCCCGATAATGGAATTGATTATATATTCATACTCAGTGAGTTATGGGCAACTTATAAATATAATTTATTTAGGGTTTGGTAATGTGACCTTAAACCCTGTACATAGGCCTGGCCTGGGTATTGCGTATGCGAATAGCGTATCAGGTTCCTAACGGGATTGCCTAAGATGTGAGGAATGAAGCCTTTGGCCTAATGTGATATATTTTTGTGCTTATTGAACACAGTTGGATCGTATGGCAATGAATACAAAGAATAAAGCGGTTGTTGATTAGCAATGCCAACTTTTTGGAAGATTTAAGTGTTTATATACATTTCTTTGGAGGCACCTGGCCTCGTGGATTTTCTACCACGTGATCCGTACGTGTGTAGCCGCCGATAGGCGTACTCATTATACCTTAGCTTTGGATTTACGTAGTATATTATATGTTATGTCCTGTTGTTGGTATTGCATTGAGGATCTGAGCATTGTACTCTGGCTGTGAGTTGGCATCTACTTCCCGGCTGTCGATGAGAGTCCCGCACCGGTGAAGGGTTATTATTGCATCACATTGCATTCATATGCATTATATGTCATTCATATGCATTACATTGCATATCATATTGGGTGCAGGATTATTCCGCCCAGGAGCAGGAGTATTCCGCTCCATTGTGTCATATTGAGGGTAGGAGTATTCCGCCCCAGGAGCAGGAGCATTCCGCTCCATTGTATCATATTGAGGGTAGGAGTATTCCGCCCCAGTAGCAGGAGTATTCCGCTCCATTGTATCATATTGAGGGTAGGATGATTCCACCCCAGGAGAGTGCAGGAGTATTCCGCCTCAGCTTTACATTATATCGGGTGCAGGAGTATTCCGCCCCAAGAGAGTGCAGGAGTATTCCGCCTCTGGTTTATATTATATCGGGTGCAGGAGTATTCCACCCCAGGAGCAGGAGTATTCCACTCCAGTTGGTTATCAGATTGGATTCCCCTCGAATGCAGGAGTATTTCGCTTCGAGATGGGATGACGGGCACATGTGACCCTTTGCATCAGATTTCATTTCATTTCATTTCATTTCATCTCATTTCATTTCAATTCTTTTCATTGTATAGACTTGTGGTACGTAACTACTGTTCTGCTTATACGTGCATTGTTTATTTGTTGATATGTTTATGGCTCGTATTCCTGGTTGAGTTTATGATTTCATACGTGTGTTCAGTTATTTTCTGGCTCTGCCTTTTTATAATTTAAATAAGCGGAATTTGGTCTATCTGTTCCTTTTCTCCCTGGCTAGCTATCCTACTCCTTGAGGTGGCTAGTCTGCCCCACTTATTGAGTCCTTTTGACTCACCCTTGTTTGTTGTTTGTTTCTTGTCTATCTATTTCGTTTCGGCAGGTTCGCTACAGATTGAGTTCGCCACGTTGTGAAGGAGCGAAGACGACTTCAGTTGTCAGGGTGAGCCAGCTTTTATTCCGGATGGCCACCAGTTTATTGGTTATTATTTCAGCTGCATTTTGCTCCCTTCAGGAGGTATTTGTCTTCTTTTGTACTCTTAGATGTCTAGTCTGGATAGCCCTAAACCTAGTACATTGGGTAGTCAGCTGTAATTTCTTTTGTACGACTTAGAGGAATCAGTATCTCTGTGTTTTTTTTTAAGTCTTGTCCTTATTTATGAATTATTATATTTATTTTCCTAATTTAATTGGTAATGGTTCGCCAGACGGGTCTAGGGGAGGATGTCGGGTGCCCGCACGGCCTATCCAGATTCTGGGTCGTGTCACCCTATCAGCTCGGCCGAGATCCGGACACTCTTGGACAGCGAACGTGAAACAAGCCTAGAATGCACAAACAATACCACCCCGTACAACTCACCAATCTTTCTTTGGATGCAGGCACGAAAGATACCCAAATCAACAATGCACGACAAATACGGTTCAAGGAAAAGGTTTGTCATTTAAATTAGCTGATGGCACAAAACCCAAACCATCGATTAATGGTACACAGCCCGATATCGATTTGTCATTTAAATTAGCTGAGGGCACACAACCCGAAGCGTCGATTGAGGGTACACAGCCCGATATCGATTGGTCATTTAAATTAGCTGAGGACACACAACCCGAAGCATCAATTTAGGGTACACAGCCCGATATCAATTTGTCATTTAAATTAGCTGAGGGCACACAACCCGATGCGTCGATTGAGGGTACACAGCCCGATATCGATTTGTCATTTTAATAAGCTGAGGGCACACAACCCGAAGCATCGATTGAGGGTACACAGCCCAATATCGATTTGCATTTTAAATTAGCTGAGGGCACACAACCCGAAGCAGCGATTGAGGGTACACAGCCCGATATCGATTTGCATTTTAAATTAGCTGAGGGCACGCAACCCAAAGCGTCGATTGAGTGTACACAGCCCGATATCGATTTGTCATTTTAAATTAGCTGAGGGCACACAACCCGAAGCGTCGATTGAGAGTACACAGCCCGATATCAATATGTCATTTACATTAGCTGAGGGTACACAGCTCGAGGTGTCGATTGAGGGTACACAGCCCGATGTCGATTTGCATTTTAAATTAGTTGAGGTTACACAGCCCGAAGCGTCGACTGATGGTTCACAGCCCGATGTCGATTTGAATTTACATTAGCTGAGTGTACACAGCCCGAAGCGTCGATTGTGGGTACATAGCCCGATATCGATCTGCATTTCTATTTCTTTGCGGAGGGTACACAGCCCAATGCACCGACGGAGGGCATACAACCCAATGTCGAATCTAATATTTGACAGCAAAAGACACACCATCATGGCATAGCAAGCACAACTATATGCGGAAAGAATCCTGGAAAAACAATCCAGTCCAGCGGGAAGGTACGTTTTATATATACATTATGTTGTAAACACATTTTCATTGCAGGAAATACACCCCAAACAAAGAAAGCATCTCATACACTCTCATAAGCCATAGGCTCCTCTAGAGTCATGACAAAATTGACCGCACTGTCAACGTCTTTGCCCGAAGACTCTTTCATCATCCCCGGACAAAGAGGGGCAGCTGTTAACACCCAATTTTATCCCTCCTATTTTCAAAATCATCTGTTTTTAAATTTTACACACAATTGTGTATCCATTCTTGCCTCGTCCATTCTTTTCAAATTACCTTCTCATAATAGCCTCGCAAATGAGGCCATTTTCAAAAGCATCGTCTCAAACTATAGCTGTTTTTACAATTCTCGCAATTACTTCTATTTTGACAAAATTATTCAAAATTGCTTAAAATCCCAAAATTATAATTTTTATGCATTTCTTAGCCTTCCTAACATTTTAAATTAATTGCCTCATTTTTCTATATTTTAAAATCCATTTTATACTATTTTTATACTTATTTATACACTATATATATATATATATATACATACATATTACACGTCACATACACGTATCAGCCTCTGTTATACACGTCATGCCTTGATTGTCCACGTAGACGATCCAACGGCCTAAAATTGATTTCCTTTATTCTACACCCCAAAACCCTACCCCCAACCTCATCTCCCCTTGACCCGACTCTCCCCTTCTCTCTCTTCGGCGATGCAAATCGCCACCACTGTCAAGGGCTGATTCCGGCCAACTCCGCCGGCAAAACAACGAACAAATTGCACCTCGACGATCCTCTCACTCTTCTCTACAAAACCCCTATGGGTTTGTCATTGTTTGAGGAAGGTTTGAAGTTGACCCTTCGTCGATTTCATCGATGTCACCGGAGCTCCGATGAAACTTGATAAGAACTGGTTTATGTGACTTAACAGAGAGGAAAACCCTCACGTTTACGTAATAAAAAATGGGTCAAGTTTGACCCGACGCGAATTCTAAACGGGTAATCCTACTTTTTTACTGTGCCTTGAGTCTATGTGACACTGTGCCTAGATTGCTTAGTTTCTCTATAATTTAACATGTTCGTTTGTTATTTAATTAATTTGTCAAGAAATCATATGATCATTGGCCCATGCTTGGTTTAATGGTAAAGACACTGATTTGAATTCTCATATGTCTAAAGCTTAGCATGTTTGTAGTTTCTGCCTAGACCACCTCTGTTAAAGTTTAAAGTCCATAGTAATTTTGAGTCGATTATGTTTATGTTTGTTTGTTACAATGTATTTAGCCTCACATTCTTTCGAAATACATGATCTTCATGACTATATGCTTAAAATTGAAATGGTGATTTGATTTAGCATCATTAGAAGGATCTCGATTTTCTTAAATTGAAAATCTTTATTTTATGTTTGTGATGACTGATACAGTATCAATTAAAATCTGTTTGCAGCTTGATTTTCGAGTTAGAACATGTTATGCACTCTGATTTGAACCTAGAGTGTTGTTAGGGCAAAGGGAAGGAAGTCACAATTGGTTAGAATCCTGTTTTCCTTAAATTTGGGAGGCTAATTGACCTATATTTGGAAAGAATGCCTAATTGAATCTTTCAATCTTGAGAATCAATATTCTATTACCATCTTGGTTCTTCTCCCGTTTGAATTCTAATTCCCACCCCTCACTATATAAACTGGCTATTCTCTCATTCATTACACAGAGCTTAGGCATTAAAACACCTAAAGCACACCACACAGATACATATCATTCTGCATAGAGGGAAAAAGGCTGCAGATCATCCTTCTGAAGCCTAGTTTCTTCTCCTGGTTCTTTTTCTGGAAAGCAATTGCTCTTTGTTTGGTTACTTGGTCCTGCACTGCAAATCCTGATCAACTTGCATTTATTTCTTTGGTTCCTCACTGTCAAAAGGTATTCTTTCTCTCCTTTGAATGTTCACTGCATATTGTCTCCTCTGCTTATCTATGTTTGGATGAATAAGTATGCTTGACCTGCTTTAAACCATTGTGAAATACTACATGTTTGAGCTCTGTTTTTTACCAAGCATCTTAGTCTTATTGAGATAAGAGGGTCCAAGGGGATCCTACCTATATTCTGAAGAGAACCGGGATAGGGTTCATGTTTATTTGGATCAAGTCCTCTGTCTTGGACATAGACCTCAACTCAGGTCTTTCCCCTTCCCCCCTTCCCTTGCTAACTTTGTGCTTGCAGGCTATTTAAAAGGCCTTAACTGGCCAAGCCATGATCTGGTGATTACAGAGTACTCTTTGAGACTTGAAAGAGTCAGTGTTTGAACTCTCTTAAGTTGATTCAGAGGCTGGGATGCTGGTACCTTGAATTCCTGGCTGTTTGCTTGAATTAACCTTAAAGCTTTGGGAACAGGAGACTTTAGAACCTATGGCTCTGTTGCTTCTTCCCTTAGAGACTGCCCCTCCTATGGTAGAGTTTTAATCCCTTTAAATCAGTTTAATATTGCTTATAGAATCATAATAGATTGTTTACAGCTTTAGTTAACATGTCTTGAACAGATTTTAAAAGTGGAACTTGAACGCATGCTTGTTTTGTGATTAAATCTGGAAGTTAACTTGAACAGGGGCTATTTTTGTGCTACTCATATCTAATCTGTTACTGTTTATGTAAAACTGCAGTCACACCTTTTTGCATAAATAACCTGGGCCCAAAAATATTTTCAAAAAAGGCCCTTTATATGCATAAGCTGTTTTTGACCACTTAAAACGCTCTTATACACTAATTTAATAGTGTATAGGGGTGTATATAGTACTTGGGGTCACTTGAACACTTTAAAATAGTTTTCTAAAGATATAATTATCATTTAGGTCATATATTTGCATGTCTATATCTATATATAAGTATTACTATGTGCGGCAGCCTTTATTTCCTCTTGTATGCTTCTGTGAACTCATTTTCGAAAAACAGCCCTCCTGTCTATATACATATCTTCCAAAACTTGACACCTACACAAAAAGGCTGTTAAAGTTAGGGCTTGACAATTAATGACGAGTCACACCGACCCTAAATGGCCAATATTTTGTTTTAAAACAAAGTTCCTTTTGGTTTTCTTGCTAAATCTGAGATTATTTACAAAATAGACTATTTGTGCAAAACCTCCTCGCATGTAGATTGCGTATATGAATTGGAATTGAATACTCATTTGTATGATAACACTTATCAACGATTAGGCATTTGATAAGGCCGTAAACTATGATTAGGCTCGAAATATAGGTCGTATATGAGAACTGTTTATACATATGTGTTCGAAATTGCATGAATGTGTTACATCCTTGAACTAGAATGTCAAATTAATTTCCCAAGTTAGTATTTATGACAATATACACTATTTATATCCCAAAATTTAGATTCGGACGGGAACCACTTTTTGTAGGACTCGGGGAAGTGCCTAACACCTTCTTCCCCGAGTCATTTGGACTTCTTACCTCTATAGAATCTCTGGAATTGACTAGTTAACCTTTTGAACTTGACTATAGATACTTAGGTGACCTAATACTCCTTAGAAATTATATTAGGTGGCGAATCCAATATTTAAACTCAAACGAGTTCACCCAGTCAAATCCGAAATCCGACTCGCCTTGAGTTCAGTCTAAAATCGGGTATGACAGTAAGCAAAATAGCTCAACCTACAACCAGCATCAATTACTTCACTTCCCTTCTAAAAAGCACTCATACTCACATCAAGAGGTACCTCCTCACCTTCATTTTCATCGTTAAAACAATCCTCCTCACAAGGTAAGCTCTCAAGGAAGGCATTAATAATGGCTTCTTCATCATCATAACCAAAACCAATAAGAGTAAGGTCACTAGAAGAATCATTTACCTCACCCGAAACTTCAAACAAAGTGTTGTCTATGGAGTCAAATCTCTTACACCATGGAGGTTCCAACTCATTCTCAACTCTAGTTAGATACAAATCACCACCACAAATAAAGATGCCCTTAAACAAAGGATCAGTAAAAATAGACATCTCAACTTCATTTTTAAGCAAAGGTGAAGTATCAAAACTAGGTTCATCACTCACAATTGAGGAGTCATCATAGATAACCTTATCCATCTCATGTAATAAAGACTCCTCAAAGTCACTACCATCCTTAGTACGACACACAAATCCACAAAAATCAATTATATCAACAAGGGTAGAGTCAAATAACTCATCTTCCCCTTTATCAAATATGGGTGGGGGTGTCATAACAAGGTTCAAAAGCATAGTAAATTACCACTTTTTCACTAAAGAGAGGTTCATTGAATGTCGTGCTCACATCATGATGTGGCTTATCAATCCTCTCAACTAGTGGTTCCCATGCACATACAAGTTGACCATTAACTCTTCACTAGTTGCAAGTCTAATAGATGCATTACAAGCACCAACTATCATTGAGTCCTCACAAGACAAGGAGCTAACATGTTCATGAAAATGTGAAGAAACACTTATACTTGAGTTGCTTCCTTGAGCACTCATAGCAATTGAAGTGTCATGTTCAACTCCTTCATAAAAATCACCATGAAGATCTTCATCACCTTGCCTTCCTTCCAAAGCACATGGTTGAGGCTCCATTAGCTTGCCTCCAAGAGTACCTATACATAAGCTAAAACAAGTAGAAGAAGAAAATAAAGCATGGTTAGGAGAAAGGGTGTCCTCACTCTCAATTTGCCTTTCCTCTCCTCTCCTTTCTCTCAAGGCCAAGTGTAGGTTTGGGTGAAAATCCACTCACATCACTCCATACATCCTCTCTTTTTCCCACTCTAGGATTGTCACCGGTCACTCCTTTACTCCTCTCAATCTTTTGTCCCTCTTGTTCAAGTACAATGGAATGAGGTTCAAGAATTTCCTCATTTGTAGTAGAGTGACTCCCCTCTTCAACTCCAGATGTCATAACAATAAGATTTATGGCTTCGGGCTCATTCACCATGGGTGACTTAGCTTTAGCCACTTCTTTAAGCTCCTTCATAAGCCTATAATCATCACTCACTTGCTTTGGTGACAAAGGCTTGAGTAGATAGCTCTTGCCCTTATGCTTAGCCGTGTAAGTATTGGATCAGCCATTATGAATCACATGTCTATCATATTGCCAAGGCCTACCCAACAAGATATGGCACGCTTGCATAGGCTCAATGTCAAACATAAGCTCATCATGATAAGTCCCAATCTTGAACTTGATGAAGACTTGCTTCACCACTCTCAACTCCCCACACTCACTCAGTCATTGCAATCGGTACGTGTTTAACCTAGATACGATTTTAGGCCAATTAACAATTAAATTTGTATTTGCGGAGTCACGATCAATAGTTGAGATTAAGTGTTTATACGGCGAGCTAAGATAAGATAGTGATAATACAAGTATTAACTAATAAAAGTAAAGCATAAACGGAAATAAGGAGAAGTAACCGTATCGTATCACTTGTCTTCGGAGAGAGTTCCTCGATACCAATCACACTTCAGACGATCAAAGAACTAAAGTAGTAAGCAAAATATGAGCAAAGAGAGTATCTGAGCAAGAGCGAGAGAGAGTATTCTTACTGATATTGTAGACATGAAGTAAAGTTATGTTACAATCGATTAAGGCGAATGCTATTTATAAGCCTGGTAGGCACCCGTTGGGATTTGTAACCGCTGGGCGTGGATCTGTCTTGATAAGTAACTGCTGGTCACATATCCGTTGGAGACATAATCGCTGGGTTGTAATGATTGCCTTAATGACCATTAATAGATTGATCGTGGATGATCATGTTAATAACTGCTCATTTAGACCGTGTTGACTGTTGAAGTGTTTCATAACTCCTTTAGGTCTGCTCGTGATGAATGTCTGTCCGTTGGATGTCTGTCCGTTGAAATGTCTGCTCGTGCCATGTGGAAGACACGTGTCACCTTTCTAAGTCCAGTCAGCTTTATCCAATACAGATGGTCCCCGCACTTCCCGAGCAGAGCATCTGTTCGAGGAGTGGATATGAATTTTGGCAGAAATTTCTTGTAAACTTTTGTCTCCGTGTGATGCATCTTGATGACGTACGAACCTTATCAGCTAAGTGACAAGCCCTTATGACGTGCGCATTTAATGCGCCGTATAAAAAAGTAACTGCAGCTGGCACGCCTGCGGAACTGCAGTCCATTCTGAAGTTACTATTGCGTGCCCCAAGGGTAAAAGTAATGATTTTAACCGCTTCAGTCACGTGCACACGTCGTCTGTTGATCGCGAGGTGACCGCTGCTCTTCAGGATAATTATGATACTATAAAGTTTTGATGAACCCTATTCTTTCCTTCGACGGCCAGATCTGATCGTAGTTTTTCTGATGACCTCCACGTGTCTCGAAGGAAGTTGTGGGGCTGAACCTTCACTCCTATAAATAGGGGTTTGCTTGATGAGAAACTGTTTACTTGCCTTTATTTCTTCTCCGCTATTCTTTGAAAATCCTTTGAACTAGCTTTTGAATTCTTCTTGACCACTTCATATTTTCCCTGAAACCATGACTTCAAGATCTAGGAAAAATCAAAGCACTGATATTGCTGGTAGTTCCTCGGCAGCCACACCCAGGCCCTGGGCTACCCACGCTACTGCTGCAGAAATAATCCCCAAGAAATGGGGTAAGCTTGAGGCGGACTGTAACATTAAGTCCTTTCATAATAGAGAGGGAGATACGCGCAACTGGCCGGCATATAGGTTTAAGTTTGGATCACAAAAGAGGTGATCGCACGAGTGAGGACGGACTGCCACTGGGGCGATGAGGTTCCCCTCTTGCCGGTCTCTGAAGAGGAGAATATTACTTCCCATAGGGCTGGGTGGACAGCCATGTGCACATACCCTTTCACAGTGGGATGTAGGTTAGCCCTGCACCCTGTGTTGGAGAGGCTCTGTAGGGAGTACCTTCTCTGCCCGGGGCAAGTGAGCCCAAGTATATATAGAATAGTTACTCTTTTAGATTGGTTCAGGGTAGGAACCGATCAATCTTTTAGCTACGAGCATTTTATTTCTTTGTACAGTATACAAATTTTTAAGGACGGCTATGTAAATGCCAGGATGCGCGGAAGCAAGGGCTTGGTGCGCAGTTTTGAGGATACTGGTGACCGTGGCTGGGTGCATCAGTATCTGTTCGTGTGCTCCTCGGCCTTGACTTTTGACGACAAGGCTCATCTTCCAGAAGTCTGGAATAAGAAGCGTAAGTCCCCGAATATTTTTTGAAATTTTTTTTTGTGCTCTTTCTTCTTCTCGTCTTCTGACTCCGTTCAATTTTCGTAGCTGCCAAGCAACCCTACGACGGACTCATTTCTGTTGAAGATTTAACGGCGTGGATTGAGCCAATTTTGAAGGAGTTCACTCCTGAGAAGAGAGAGTGGGCGTATTTTGCCGCTCAGAAGAGTTTGATTGTATAAAATCATGGTGAGAATATTTCTGCTTTCATGATCGCTCTTCTTCTTCGAAACTTCTTCATGTCTGACCGTTTCACCTTTTTGTAGGTTTGGGCACTTCGGGGAGATTTCTTTCCTGCTCCCCCCCCAAGACGGGCCTTCCGAGCCTGTTGTTGACCCAGACGCTGAGGCTGAGGCTATATTAGCTTCGGTGGATGCACTGCACAGCAGGGAGGGGGGCGAGGAACTCCTGTCCAGTGGACTGGGCTACCTGAAGAGGAAGAAGAGGAGCCAAGGCGAGGGCGGAGCACGGAAGAAGTCTGCTCGTAAGACTTCCGTGGCTGCCGGGCAAACCTCGTCGGCTGGTGGTGATCCTTCTTCTAGGGCCAGTGTACAGGAGCCCGTAGAAGAGAATGCTAATGCTGCTGCTGGAGTCCCCGAGTCTGCACGGGGAGAGGGTGTAGCAAAGGAGGTTATCTATCTTTCGGACACTGAGGCCGAAGTTGATGTTCCTCTTAGGCGAAGGCCTCATCTTCGTAGTGACAGAAGAAGGGCCGAGGAGGAGGCTGTCCGTACTCCGCAGAGGAGTCCCCGAGTTGATGACGGGGCAGAGGCAGGTCCTTCTCGTGTAGACAAGGGGAAGAGAAAAGTAGGTGAAGAAGAAGAAGCAGAAGAGGTGAAAGAAGAAGTCAGAGAAGAAGTTCCCCAAGAGGGTAGCCGGGGTCCTCGTGTTTTTCGTTTCGAGGACCTGGAGAATGTGGCTACTGAGGGGGCAACTCACGTTGGTCTTCGCGACTGCGAGACGATAAATCCTGGAGTGGAAGGTGACTCTAACCTTTCATCGTCAAGATTAGTTTGGCGGTCAGTCATTGGTGGCCGGACAGAGTTGAATGATATCAGGGGTGTCCGTTACAAGTTTGGGCCAAATTATCCCTCTGAGCAGGCTTAGGAACCCAAGTTCTATGAGAGGAAGCATACTTTGAAACTTGCCCCTGATGTTAATTTCATAACTGGGCCACGCGGCTTGGCTAAGGCGGTCTCCTCGCTCATCGGTCCTCGTGAAGAATGGATGCTGAGGGAGCTGAGCGATGAGGAGTTAGCCTTCCAGATTGCTGCTGACTCAGCCTGGGTAAGTATTTTCCGCTTTTTTTTTGGAATAACTTTAGCCTCGGACTTCTAAACTTGACTTACTTTGCTTTTTCAGTCGAGTATGCTGGCTGCCGAGCTCATGTTTCGCTCCAGGCTTAATAACGTCGATCAAGTAGTTGAAGTAAAGAAAAAGTTGCTGGAAGCTCTGAAAGAGAACAAGACTCTGATAGAGCAGTGTGGTCTCCTTGGTGGTGAGGTTAACCGGTTGACTGATGTCAACAATGAACGTGTTGAGCAAATCAACGCACTCACCAAGGAGAAGGACCTTCTTCTCGAAGAGAGAGAAGGGTTCGCACGCTCTGCTCAGGGTTTGGAGAGATTGCTTGAAGAGTGTCGAAATTCTTTGAACAGTGCTATCGAAGATCGTGCATCCCTTTAGATGGATCTGTAGAGAGCCAATGAAGGATCTGTTAAAGCCAGGGCTGATCTCCAGGCTGCCAAGGATCAGGTCGCTCAATTAATGAGTGCTCAGACCGCATTAACCAAGGACTTGGCAAACCTGCGCGATCAGTCTGAAATCAAAGCCAAGCTTGCTTCTCTTGAGGCCAAGCGTACATTGCTCGTGCAGATTCAGGCTAGACAATTTAATGTCGAGGAGATGCTGCAAACAACAACGAGCGCTGTTCATAGGATAAAACAAGCATTGAATCTCTCTCCCGAGGAGTCTGAAGGCGAAGATGATGATGAAGACGAAGATGACGACGAGAATTCAGGGGACGACGATTGGACTGACGGAGCTGGTGCGTCGAGTTCTGGTCGTAGCCCTAAATGTTAATGCCCTTTTTCAATCTGTGAATGATGTATTTTTTATTGTCTGGCGAGAGCCGAACTTGTTTGTTGGTGGACAAAAGTCTAGTAGAGACTTTCTGATCCTTTGTATGGCCGGTTTTGTTTGGCCTTTGAACACTCTGCAAATTTCTGTCAGCCGTTTTTGGCATATTATCAATTTACAAGATAATGTATATATGTTACTTAGACCTGTTCAATGACTATATTTAGTGTGAACTTCTTGATCTTTTGTTTGCATGTGTTGTGGCTTTCGTGCCTTGTGATTGGGAATTTTCTGAAGTTTGAACTTTATTAAGCTCGTTCCTCCAAAAGTCTGCCCAAATATTTTTAACTTAGCCTTTTGTTAGGAAGAGGTCGTAAGTTGTAAGTAGTCTGACCGGTCGTGTTCGTTAGAGTTTTGGCCGAATCATTGCTCTTTGCATATAACTTTGCTTATCGTTTTGATAGTCGAAAGTTTTTGCACGACTTTATGGATTGGCTCTGGCCGAGTCGTTGGCCTTGTGAACGACTTCTCTTATTTTCGTGGAAGCCTTGTCACATGAAAGTTTTTGTTTTGTGAATGACTCCTCTTATTTTCGTCTTGTCACGTAAGAGTTTGGTTTTGTGAACGACTCCTCTTATTTTTCGTGAAAGTCTTGTCACGTAAAAGTTTTTTTGAAAAAATTTAAAAAATTTCGCCTTCTGGTAAGGTCTTTTGCCTTTGTGAAGGTCTTATCTGGCCTACAGGGGCCTCTCACCACCCCCCTTGTTTTTATGTTGGAGCACATATAGTGATAACGTGAAAAGAGTTTTCGGTGAGTTGCATATAGAACACATATAACCAAACGAGGAGTGTGTCCGTTGTGGGATTCGAACCCACAGCCGCAAAGTTGAAGAACTTCGAGCTCTACCAGTTGAGCTAAACGGATCTGACCTTGTTTAGGTCATTAGTACCATTTAGAGAGAAGATATAGTAAAAGTAAGAACTTTTGTAAAGATAAAAGGTAAGTGTAAGATAACTAGCCGTTTTACCACTTAAAAGTGATACATTTTCAGGTGGACCACATTCCAACTGTTCGGGATAGTGAAGTCGTCTGGTCGTGCCAAACGATAAGACCCCTTGCCGACTGAAGCAATTACTTTGTAGGGACCTTCCCAATTAGGACCAAGCTTCCCTGAATTTATCTCTTGTGTGCTCTGGGATACTTTTCTGAGTACAAAGTCTCCGACTTGGAAGCTTCGTACGCGCAGTCCCTGATTGTAGTATTGCTCGATTCGTTGTTTTTGAGCGACTACTCGTACAAGAGCTAGTTCTCTGCGTTCTTCGAGGAGGTCCAGCTCTTCGGATAGGTTGACTGAGTTTGATTCCTCAGTGGCATGTGCATATCGTAGGCTGGGTTCTCCGATTTCAACTGGGATTAGAGCATCTGCACCATATACCAATGAGTAAGGAGTTTCTCAGGTACTCATTTTTATCGTTGTGCGATAGGCCCATAGTACTCCAGGTAGCTCTTCTACCCAACATCCCTTTGCCTGCTCGAGGCGCTTTTTAAGGGATTCAACGATGATTTTGTTGGTAGACTCTGCTTGTCCATTAGCAACAGGATGATATGGAGAGGAGGTGATCCTCTTGATGTGCAGATCGTCGAGGAACCTAGTCACTTTCTGGCCGATAAATTGCGGGCTGTTGTCCATGACTATTTCCTTAGGTGCTCCAAAGCGACATACGACAAAACGCCAGAGGAAGTCGACGACTTCCTTTTGTCGTATCCTTGAATATGCTGCCGCTTCGACCCACTTTGTGAAGTAATCAGTGATGATCAATAGGAAGCGCATCCCCCTCGGTGCTGGGAAGAGGACCAACGATGTCCATCCCCCATTTCATGAAGGGCCACGGGGAGATTATTGAATGCAGTGGTTCTGCTGGCTGATGGAGAAGATGGGCGAATCTCTGTCATTTGTCACATTTCTTGACAAATTCGTTCATATCTTTCTCCATTTTGTCCCAATAGTAACCTGCACGAATCAGCTTCCGGGTTAATGCCTTGCCCCCGAAATGATTTCCCCAACAGCCTTCGTGGACTTCTCTAATCACATAATTAATCTGATTTGGTCCAAGACATTTTGCGAGAGGTCCTGCGAACATCCTCCGGTAAAGCTCGCCGTTGAGAATTGTATATCGAGCGAATTTTACTCGGAGTTTGCGAGCAGCTTTTGTATCTGTGGGTAGAGTTCCATGGATAAGATAATTTATTATCTCATTCCGCCAGTCCCAAGTAGCGTTGATGGTGTTGACTTCGAACTTTTCTCTATCCATGGTCGTGTAGAGAAGTTGAACAACAGCTGAAGAGCTGGCTGCCCCTATCTCTGCCACTAATCCCATGTTTGCAAGAGCATCAACTTCATGGTTCTCTTCCCGTGGAATCTGGACTGCTTCCCATTCGTCAAACTGTGCTAGGAGCTCTTTCACTCGGGCAAGGTACACTTGCATCCTGGATTCTCGTGCAATGAAACCTCCATTGATTTGATTGACCACGAGCTGAGAGTCACTTTTTAGTTTGACGATGGTTGCTCCATAACTTCGGGTTAGTTCTAATCCTACAATAACGGCCTCATATTCGGCCTCATTGTTAGTAATAAATGGACACTTGATAGCCTGTCTTACCGTCTCGCTAGATGGAGCAACGAGAACCAGTCCAAGCCCGGACCCTTTGACGCTCGAGGAGCCGTCTGTTTGAAGGGTCCATATGCCAGGAGCCTGCCCTGCATAAAGAATAGCTTCCCTTTCTGCTTCAGGGTATATGTTAGTGCTGAAATCTGGCACGAAGTCTGCTAGAACTTGTGACTTTATTGCTACCCTAGGCTGATAAGTGATATCAAATTCAGATAGCTCTATAGCTCATTTTACCAACCTTCCTGAGAATTCAGATTTGTGCCGAATATTTCGTAACGGAAAGGTTGTAACCACAGCTATAGAATGACTTTGAAAATAAGGTCGTAGCTTGCGAGCAGTAGTTACCAGTGCTAGTGCCAATTTTTCTAAACGTTGATAGCGTGTTTCTGCATCAATTAGAGCTTTGCTAATGTAATAGATAGGAAGTTGTTTACCTTTTTCTTCCCGAACTAGTACAGCGCTTACCGATGATTCTGAGACTTCCAAATAAATCAGCAGCTGCTCACCCTCCTGAGGCGTGGAAAGCAGTGGTGGATTGGATAGATACTTTTTCAAATCCTTCAATGCTTGCTAGCATTCAGGAGTCCATTCGAACTCCTTTTTCTGCTTTAAGACATCGAAGAAACTCTTGCAATGGTCAGATGATCGGGAAATGAATCTGCGTAGAGCTGCCACTCTCCCCGTCAGTTTCATGACATCTTTCCTGTTGTGAAGTACATCTGGGATTGATTCAATGGCTTTAATCTGAGCGGGATTGACTTCAATGCCACGCTGAGAAACAATGAATCCCAGAAACTTCCCCGATCCGACTCCGAAAGCATACTTCTCTGGATTCAGTTTCATGCTATACTGATCCAAGATTCGGAAAGCTTCTTTCAGATGTGCCAGATGGTCTTCTGCTCGTTTGGATTTGATCAGCATGTCATCGATATACACTTCCATAGTCTTTCTGATATGGTCATGGAACATTCGATTGACTAGACGCTGATAGGTTGCACCTGCATTTTTCAGTCCAAATGGCATAACTTTATAACAGTACGTACCTCGACAGGTTATGAACACCGTTTTCTCCTGGTCTTTAGGGTCCATCAATATTTGGTTATATCCGGAGTACGCGTCGAGAAAGGTGAGCACCTCGTGTCCGGCTGTTGCATCGATCAGTTGATCTATCCTGGGAAGAGGATATGAATCCTTCGGATAGGCTTTGTTTAGATCTGTGAAGTCAATGCAGACTCGCCATTTGCCGTTCTTTTTAGGTACGAAAACTACGTTGGCTAGCCAGTCTGGATACTTGACTTCACGTACTGATCCGATTTTTAGCAGCCGATCGACCTCGTCATTGATGACCTTGTTCTGAAAGGCTCCTTGCTGGCGCGTCTTTTGTTTCACCGGGCGGTGATACCGATCAACGTTCAACCTGTGGGTAATGATGTCAAGAGAATTACCTTTCATATCTGCGTGGGACCAGGCGAGTTTTGTATGCCGTTCCTTGAGGAACTGGAGGATATCTCCCCGTAGGCGCTCGTTCAGTTCAGTCCCTAGATACACCTTCCGCTCTGGCTTGTCGGCGAACAGTTCTTCAGGTTCCAAAGCTTCTATGATTGGCATGTGGTTTTTTCTTTCGTCCATCTTCGTGATGAATTCCGAGACCTTGTACTTAGCCTCTTCAGGTGGTATGTCTGGCCCCGGTCGCTGTAATTTCTATTTTTTCTCTTCAGGCAGTTTAAGAGCCACAGAATAGCAGTCTCGGGCAGAGCATTGCTCTCCTCGGACCTCACGTACTCCCCATTCGGATGGGAACTTCAATACTTGATGATAAGTCGAAGGAATAGCTTGCATGGCGTGGATCCAAGGTCTACCCAAAATGATGTTGTAGGCTAGATCCGCATCGACAACATGAAAAGTTGTTTCCTTCGCTACCCCTTCGGCAAGAGTCGTCAGGGTAATCTCCCCGAGAGTCTTCTCATTCGGGTTCATCGGTATTTACTCTTGAGGCGTAGTGGTCACAAACGTCCGACCAGCTGACTGATGGGGACTCGCGGAGAGATTCGTACAATCGACGCGTAGCTATTGAGCATCCCAATATCCAGACCGTAGGTAAACGCGATTACCGCCCATTTGTCTGGCATCTCAGGAAGTGTTGCTCATTCTTTCTCGAAGCGATCTATATATTGGCGAAGAGATTCACCAGGTTTTTGTTTCACTTCGAAGATATTCGCTACGCGAGTATTTTCCTGACTTCCGTTTACGATAATCCGTTGAGAGTTGCTTTCTGCCATGTTAGTTATAGAGCAAAAAGATTGACGAAAATAGGTATAATATCAGAGATAAACTATTAACCTACGAAGGCTATTGACCGGCTCCCACTGTGGTCGCCAAATTGTTTAACCTAGATCTGATTTTAGGCCAATTAACAATTAAATTTGTATTTGTGGAGTCACAATGAATAGTTTATATTAAGAGTTTATACGGCGAGCTAAGATAAGATAGTGATAATGAAAGTATTAACTGATAAAAGTAAAGCATAAACGAAAACAAGGAGAAGTAACCGTATCGTATCGCTTGTCTTTGGAGAGAGTTCCTCGATATCAATCGCACTTCAGACGATCAAAGAACTAAAGTAGTAAGCAAAATATGAGCAAAGAGAGTATCTGAGCAAGAGCGAGAGAGAGTATTCTTATTGATATTGTAGACATGAAGTAAAGTTATGTTACAATCGATTAAGGTGAATGCTATTTATAAGACTGGTAGGCACCCGTTGGGATTTGTAACCGCTAGGCGTGGATCCGTCTGGATAAGTAACTGCTGGTCACATATCCGTTGGAGTCATAACTGCTGGGTTGTAATGATTGCCTTAATGGCCATTAATAGATTGATCGTGGATGATCATGTTAATAACTGCTTATTTAGACCGTGTTGACTGTTGAAGTGTTTCATAACTCCTTTAGGTCTGCTCGTGATGAATGTCTGTCCGTTGGATGTCTGTCCGTTGAAATGTCTGCTCGTGCCACGTGGAAGACACGTGTCACCTTTCCAAGTCCAGTCAGCTTTTATCCAATACAGTACGGATGTGGATGTTTAAGAGTATGCATCTTCAATTGTGACACCAGCGATTTGCTCACCATATTAATGCAACTTCCGGAATCAATAATTAAAGAACACATTTGTCCCTCCACTCTACACCTAACATGGAACAAGTTCTCCCTTTGCATGTTCTCCTCCTCTTCAAGGCTCATGGCACTCAAACTCCTACATACCACAAGTCTCATGATAAGCTAATCATCCTCTGCCACTTCCTCTTCACAATCAACTCGCTCACCTCCTCCAACATCTTCATTTTCGGGCTCACTTTCTTGCTCACACACCCTACCATCATCCATGACAATCATTGTTCTAAGGGTGGGACAATCTTTAGCAAAATGCCCATAGCCCTTACATTTGTGAAATTGCAAAAGAAGAAGGACTAGGAGTATAAAAATGAGTTTTAGAGTTATCTCCCAGCTCCTTAGAGTTACCCACCATCCAATCCAAAAACAACTATGGACCACCATTTCCTTTGAATGATGGGATAGTGATCTTCATACTATTCAAATTGTGATCATGAACCCACGGGGTGGTTCCGGATAACCCTCATAGTAGCCATCATAACCACTATATTTTCGCTCCAAGTTCCTCTCCATATATCCCCCTCGGGTCCCTTGACCTAGCCCACGATCTCTACGCATACCACGAGCTCCTTGCATTGGCCTTCTATTCGGATAAAGTAGCTCAATAGTCATCTTGATCATCAACATGTTCGGGTTGCTCCCCTTCTTGAGCTACAACATCATGCTCAACAGGTAACATATTTGTTCGGGGTCTCTTAAGTGGTGGAACATTAACTTGGGGAATGCCCAAGTTATGGGGAATGCCCAACGCCCTATCATTTCGGGCTTCCTCTTTTTCGGCTTCTTTTGGGACACTTGGACTCCTTTCTCTTTCAATGTTATCAAGCCTTGAGCTAATTGCTTTCACCTCGGCCAAGAGGTAGGCCAAAGTGGACTCTGGTTCCTCAACGGTCTCGTCGATGTCTTCGGCCATGTACCTACAAAAACCAAAGACTAAAGAACGAGGTTAGTGGAAAAAGTCCTCACACACTCCCTCACTTTTGAATGTCACTCGGGTACACTCAATTTAGTGGATAGGATCACTCAAGCTTGATTCCAAAGGCTCCTCGTAGTTGAACAACCTCCTCCATAACCAATCAAGTTCACAAGATCCAAATACTCTTCGGGAAGAGTGGAGTTAATGTGAATCTATGGACGAACGACTATATGAGTGAGCACTTGAAGCAAAAAATGTTCTACGAGTCTTCTTTGAATTTTAATCACTACTACTCATGAGTATCCTAAACGCTCAATGAACTAGTACTAGTTAAGTAGAAGTATTACTTCAAAAGTACAAGCCAGAAGTAGTACAAACAAAGAAATAACAAAAACCTACGAAAGAAACTACCCGGAGCCCTTTACAGAAAAAGCCCCCGCACCTCTGCAGAGTAGGCGGTCCGCCTACTAGAAGTCCAGAGAGGGTGTAAGGAAGTAGGAGGTCCACCTATTTCACAAGGGCGCTCCGCCTACTGCTGTTTCCTGCAGCTTTCAAGAACGTGTTGTTTGTTCTATTTCATCCAAATTTCCAATGATTTCCACTTGTTTTTCCAATCTGAAGGCACCCACAAATGTTTTGAATGATTCTAAACAATCCCCAATAGTTTTTAACCTCAAACAAACAACAACAAACTTGATTTTGATTTTTAAGCAAATTTTCTAGGGTTTTAAAATTGAGGGATTTTGATTCTTCAACTTTTGAATCACAACACCAAATCAAGATATTTTGGTACCAATAAAATGGGAATCAAACATAGAACAAACTCCAATAATTTTTAAAGTATGGAAAATCAAATCCAACAAGTTCTATGATTTATTTTTTTATAATTTTCAAGTTTTTCAATTTTTTTCTTCTTTTCTTTTCTTCAAGAACAAGAACAACGAAAACAACAAACACAAAGATAAAATGGCACGATGAATAAGACGAGGGTTTGTAAGAACAAAACCTAGCCGTGCTTTGATACCAACTGATGCAGGGTAAAATACGGAAGCAATAAAGTAAAGATAAAAGCAAGACGAAGCTTGAATGATTACCTAAGTAGCACCAAGGAGCTAAGTCTCGATACACCTCGACTGAATGCCAAGGGTCACCTATACTAAGCAACTATCCTCAAGAAACACTCGGCTTTCGCAAATAGAACGAGAGAAAGGATTGAAGTTCAACTTAGATTCTACCAAGTGAAATCAAGCCCACACAAGGGTTTTCTTCATTGAGATTCTCTCAAATGTTCATCATTCAATATTCAAGGTAAGGTAAATGAAATAAATGACCAAGGGAGGCTTATATAGTCTCATTTTACGTATTTGTGAAAGGTCTAAAATCCCATAAGAGGGGTAAAAACAATAAGGGCTACTTAGGGCTAAAATAGGAATTACACGTAAAAACTAAAAAAATTCTGTAATGCTTCCAACAGGGGTAGGCGGTCCCCCCACCCCACTAGGAGGTCCGCCCCTTCATTGAAGTCTTGAGCATGCTGAGAAAGCAGGTGGTTCACCCATTTGAACTTCAGAGAGTGTGGTATTCCACACTTAGCCAAATTCGGAGGGGCTGAGGCAGTAGGTGGTCTGCCCATTGCTGAAGCATCTAATGCACTCAAGTGCATGGCTTTTAAGTCATCTTCGAAGACTCCATCTTCAAAGTTCTTCTAAACCAAGTGTAGGTGAGCATTTTGGATCTCTTTAGCTTGACTCCAAGTAAATGGTCTTGAGGCAACTTGGATTGCATCGTCTTTCCCTCCTCCTAAGCTCTTAAAGCTTTTGGTCTTGCATCGCATGTGTCCTTCAAGCTTGGCTCTTGATGGTTGGTGCTTAGCCTCAATTTGGGCTGCATCATTATACTAGCGTAGCTTAAGTATTTTTTGATCATACCCAAAAGCAAGCATTTAAGCTCGTTTCTCGAATCACTACGAAATCCACTATGTATTATTTATGCACAGATATAGTTCGTAGTAAAACAACCCAAGGCAAATAAGGAATGCTCACTGTAAACATATATAAAGATGACATATAAAGCTACTCCAACTCCCCGCTGGTGTCTTACATAATATCACCTTTGAATGTGCCAAAATAGTAGCTAGTCGTCTTACATACTTTATCACTACGCTGAGACCCATCCCCCACAGTCTCACAAAAAAAATACACATATAATGTAAACTTTCATAGTGACGCAAAAAAATGCAACAATGTGTTGGGACTCGACCTTAACGTCTTACTCCCTCATATAATATCATTAAGACCTTTATTAGATGGAATGATACTATAGACCAGAATAATCAAAGAGACGATGATAGCAAGAAGTTATATAAAATCCAAGTCAATGATTGGTGGAGTTAACTGAATACCTAAGAGAATACATTTTCTTTGACGCATAAGATGAAAGATATATATCATCAAATTCAACTTTTACGCACGATATTTGAACGAAAGAAGGGATTTTTTTAAAAATATCTCCATAGCCTACCATTTATAATTATGGTGTGCTACATGCCCATAAACAAGACTGCACCAAGACATTATTCTATGACTTCCTTGAACTCGTATTATAATATATAACTCTCATACAAATTTGACATGATCCAAAATAGAGTCCATGATAGTACTTAAGAACTTTAACTCTTAAGCAAACCGATAAAAAGATCCTTGTAATGGAAAAATCAAGGATCTAAAAGGAAATTAAATAAGAAAGGTAAAGCGTACGACTTAATAAACATATGATAATATCATAATTTTGGAAGCTTAAACATAAAGTCAATTTTTTTTACATTAGACACAAACCCAATAGCGAATCAATTATATAACATCCACGAGTGTAGATATACAACAATGGGTTCAAAGCAAAATTGAAAATATCATAACGAAAGACTAGATACTACCACGAATTGTGCAGCAACATCCACCTGCAGTGCTAGAAGATAATCACGAACAGGTTCAAGAATGCTGCACGTGCCTCAACTAATGAACATGAATACATAAATTGTAAGAAAGTGAGTCTCACGAGACCCCTGAATATCCTCGATGAACCTTTCCGTCCTTATCATTTTTTAAACCAGCCATATAGATAGTATATAGATAAGTCAATCACAAGATAAATTTTCTTCAATACAGATATGATAAATTTTCTCCAATACAGATATAATAAATGGGAGCCTAGCTCATTGTACCATTAACCAAGGGAATTCAGCTCAATTATAATATCAATAATCAGAGGGGAGTCCAACTCACCATGCACAATCAATAATCAGGGGGAGCCTAGCTCGCCATGCCCATAATAGTAATAAGGGAAGACCCAGTTTACCATCCCTATAATAATAGTAATAAGGGAGAGCCCAGCTCGCCATGCCCATAAATATAGTAATACAGGATCCCAGCTCGCCATGCCCATAAAATAGTAATAAACTCAATAACATAAACCATCACTGGAAAAGGATAGACTAATGGCCCAATCCAGATACCAATAAGAAAATAATATTACAAAAGTGATAATGCTAAATTAAGAAAAACACAGCCCAAAACATAATTTAAGAATGAATGATATCATGTAAAACAGGTCAAACACTTTAATTATATATACTACGATGCCATGCACAATATCAATTTAGATATATAAATCATGATAAGATATCTCAACTAAATCAATCCAAGCTTTGAAAAACAATAACAGTACTCTCCTAGAGGATTATATCATAATAAGATCAAACTTACAATATTCATAAATTATGGTATCATATGCTCTCTTTATCAAATTAAGTTCAAATCATGCTTTTATTTTCCAAATATGTCAAATTCAATTTCAAGAGTGGATCATATGGTTCCACAGGTAATGCATCTCCATAACCCGATTTTAATTCAACTAGCGAACTCAAATCCAATCACGTTAAACATTTGGCTACCATGAAAATAATTGTAGCAAGATATTATTATGCTTTGAAGGAAAACTAAGCAAGAAAAAGTTCAAGTGTCCGTTACCTTACATCCAGCGAAGCATCACAACCGTCCAGAGCTCAAAAGTCCACCAACCTGATCTCCAAATGCTCCAAACTCAATACATCCATAAAGATTCCTTTTCTTTTATCATATCTCCCGCGCTTTCCAAGTCTCAAAAGTGTGAAGAAAATGACCCAAATTTAGAAAATATCCAAATATTATTTTCTAGTATGTGTCGGGCAAAATTGCCTAGAAAGTAGTACCATGCGTCGTGTGGCTAGTCACGACAGGCCATTTTAGCTTGATGCACCAGCAAAACCAATAATTTCTCAAATAATTTTCGGGGTTTGAACACTTCATAAGACCTATAAATTTAACAAAACTAGTTTTTATGAGTTTGTAAAAAAAAATGTTAGAAATTTTGTATTCGAAATAGATAACCTGAAATAGAAATGCAAAAACAAAAATAAGGAGATGAACGATGAACAAAATCCAAACCTACTGACTTCACAATGTTTTCTTTCTCCTTAAGAAACATAATCCCGCCAAAACCCGAGGATGAAAATTATTTCCTCCCAAGATAGAACGGATTTACCATCATTGGTGTAGCAGTACCGCAAATTCCGGTGTACAAGTGAAATACTCGATGACAGTAAATCACACGATACAACCCTTTCTTTAGTTAAAAAACAATGCAAAGAAGAAAATAAAGTAGTTCTGAATTTTCTATTCAATGTATGTAGTAAATTATGAGGGAAGATAGTATATTTATAGCTAACAAGTAGTTTATGGTAAAAATTTGTCATGCCTTTTCTATGAAAATGTGTGAGGAAACTATTTCCCATTCGCACCTATTCAAAAAACTAAATAATTTCCCACATGAATGGGGCATGACTATATGATAAAACGATTAATGAACAAAACTATGTGATTCGCTATAAGGATTAATTACATCGGAATAACTGGGTTTCCCTTTGGACTTTCCATACTGAACATACATTGGATATACTTGGTGAATCGACAGATTTGATATCTTTGAACCGTCAAGCTTTGGTGTATACCTAGACAATATATATCACACAATCAACCCTTAATTGTCTTTGGTTCCTATCGTTGTGTTCGTTTCAGCCATGAATGCCACCTGGTTCCATAAGTACGTAGAGACTTGGCCTAATAGAATTCTCCTTGAAGCGGCTTTCAATTCACACTTACATAAATGACTCCTAAATATGTAATCCCGTAGATGTACACTATTTGATAATTCCTATATTAAACTTTGATAATCATTAAAAAGCCTTTGACGCTTTATCATTGGTACTTGAACATTGTCTCATTACGAGAATGGACAAAAAAAATTTAATTTGACAATATTGAACTATCATGCACAACTTTGTATTCTCTTTCAACCTATATCTTGGGATCTCTAATCTTCTAGGTAGAGTTACAACGATGATGACTTGTCCTCGGCCATCGTCCCATTCCCTTTGATAACTTCAGCTGGCTCTCTAGTTAGGCCTTTTATAAGTGGATCCAACACATTATCCTTTGACATTACGTAGCCAATTGAGATAATTCTTCTAGAGAATAGTTGCCTAATGGTCTAATGTCTACGTCTTATGTGACAATTTTTTCCGTTATATATAATGCTCCCAACCCTTTCTATTGCCACTTGACTATTGTAATATATGCAAGACGGTGCCAACAATTTATGCCAAAATGGAATATCTTTTAAGATATTCTGGAGCCATTTAGTTTCTTCACCAACCCTGTCTAAGGCTATGAACTCAGCTTCCATTGTAGTATTATTATATTAATAACTTAAAATGGTTGCATTATTTGTGGCCACAACCTTTTAATATTCGAAATATTTTTCCACCATTTCAACCTCTTTCTAGCATTTTTATGCTATTTTTTCTTATTCCTGTAACAACTAAATTCGCGTCAAGAAAATAAATATCGAGACAGGAAAATATTGCAACAATATATTTTATTTATCAAAATATGAGTGTTACAATCTCTATGATTCCTCTGATTCGTCTTTTCAAAATAATAACTTCAAGGGCTTTTGAGCTTGATCTTGAAGTTTGGATTTGGATTTGGATTTGGCTTTGGATTTGATCTTGATCTTGACTTGATGAGTTCAAGAGCTTGGAGCTTTATCTTGAACTTGGTCTTGATCTTGAACTTGGATTCAAGGGCTTGAAGCTTGATCTTGAATCTTCGTCTTGATCTCTAGAACTTGTAGAGAAATATTTGAGTGCTTGCAGCTTTTGTAGAAATCTCTTGCTTTGATCCACGAGCTCTTTCTTGCTTCTTGTTATGGATTCTTGCTTCTGATTTCTTTTTTTTTCCTCAAATGAAAGATTTGACCCCTTTATATAGATATGGGGTGGAGTAGCTACCAAGAAACCCTGACGGGACTTGGCCCATAGACCGACCAATCAGATTTAAGCAGTGACTAGGCCGTATTTGATTGGCCATAACATGCCACATGTCCACATGGCGTATTTTTATTGGTCTTGGGGTTTGACTTGGATTGCCACATCATTTGTCGTGTGGCATGACCCAATTGGCTATTTTATTTGACTTGGCGCCACGTCACTCGTCACGTGGCACATTTTTGGGCCTCTAGGAAAACTTATATCCATTGGGCCTTAGGCTAATTTGGCTAGCCTAAAAAGATTGGACTTTTATTATATTTAAATAATTAGCCCAATTATATTAGCCCATAACACTTATTTGGACTAATATGTCTTGAATTTAACATATAGCCATATTATTTCATGGATTTAAGTCCAATAAAATTTACTTGTCTACAAATGCCCCCTACTTCAAGACTTGTCGGGGTGAAACTTGTCCGTACTCAGAGACTAGGCTTGAAGTAATTTCTTTAGTTGTGTGGTCATTTCCAATTAACAGACCTGCAAGTGGCTACCCATTGAGCAAGTTATACCTGAAAAGTGGCTATATCACAGTCAGCATCCTTGAATGTGGCTGTTTGTTCAAATTACCCCAAAGTGAAGTAACAACGCCGGCAGTAACTTTTTGTTTTACTTTTTTTCGTCTTTTTTTTTTTTTCATACTTGCACTGGCTGTGGTCTTCCTATTTCAATTGGAATATGATTCCTTGCCCTTTTTGGACTCTAACAATGACCTTCAAATTTGTATCAAATTAGGAATTTTTTACATCATTAGTCTTCTATAAATAGAGGCTTAAGACCCTTATTTTTTTATTTCACTTGAAGGTCGTTCTTGGATGAATTTTCTTTCGCTGAGGTAAAATAAATATTTTTGATCTTTTGTGCTCCTTTTTCCTCACGAAACAAAAAATATTCCATGCACAGTAGCACTTTCTTTGAAGACATTCTCTGCAAATTTGTATCTTTCTTTGAATAGTATATTATATATGCATCGTCATCCCAATTCCTCATACAGAGAGCATCCCATAAAAGCAGATCCATCCACTATTTCTTTTTTTTAAATTTTGTTTCTCAACTTTTTCAAAACAATAAGCTAAACTTTGGAGAACAATAGTTGACCGCCCGTATTCTTTGAGAAATATTCTCGTCTGTATGTTAGCCACTTTAATTTGTTTGCAGAACCTAACTCCATGTACTGCATTGGTTTTGTTTTTTTGTTTTTTTGTTTTTTTTTTTTTGCAAACACGCTCACCCTCATTCTTACACAACTCACTTCTCAAACAGTCGTCTTCACGACTTGCAATATTTTTTTTTGGTAATTGTATTTGCTCATTCGTCCCTTTTTTTTCAGCAAGTAAAAGAGGACTTCTGCAGCTTGAATTTTATTTTTCTCTTGTCAGGTAAAAATACCTTCTCCCTTTTGTATATTTTTTTCTTTGCTCTTCTTTTTCTCTTATGTAGGCCAAAAGATGATTCAAAAGAAATCAACCCTTACTTTAACGAGGATGACCCATTCAAGACTTATTTGGGAGCGACACTCGTGGGAACGTCAAGTTTAAGGTGATCGGGGTGGCGACGCACTCTCACTTTAACGATGACAATCCCATGGAAGACTTATTTGGAGCGATACTCGTGGGAAAGTCAAGTTTAAGGTGATTGGGGTGGCAACGCACCCCCACTTAACGACGACGATCCCATGGAAGACTTATTTTGAGTGATACTCGTGGGAGAGTCAAGCTTAAGGTGATTGGGGTGGCAACGCACCCCCACTTTAACGATGACAATCCCATGGAAGACTTATTTGGAGCGATACTCGTGGGAAAGTCAAGTTTAAGGTGATTGGGGTGGCAACGCACCCCCACTTTAACGATGACGATCTCATGGAAGACTTTCATCATTCATCATCCTTATGTTGATTCTCTTCATCCCGAGATTGATCAAAGATTTACTTGTTCTTACAGCTAGGCAAGATGGTGCACTTCAGAGACTACACCTTTCCATCATCCAAACTCAAGTATCTCATAATTGAAACTGAAGACGATGCGGCTCAAACTAGGCTTTTGGTGCATACTCCAGTTGGTCAATACGCGAGTGCATGGACATCTTTGAGGAACTCACTTCATATTGCAAACTGGACATTAGAGAATGATCACAATTCAGCTGGATCCGGCAAGATGTGGAGTCTTCAAGCGCCCAGCCATCGTCATGCAAACATTGCAAGCGCCCTTCCCAGTTTAGGCCGTCGCATCATCCGAGGAGAGACATACTGGGGAGACACAATGATAACTCAGGGTGAATATCAACACATTTCGGGGTATTGGGAATGGACTGAAGACATACTTAGCCGAAACCAACAAGAATTGAAAGCTTCAAAAATTCATGATGCTGTTCGTGCTTCACTTTTCACTTATGATCGAAACTCCAACATCTTGCAGTCATTCCTTGAAGGTTGGTGTCCCAAGACAAATACGCTACTTACCTCTGTTGGTGAAATGTCTATCTCTCTTTGGGATCTACATACCTTGGGAGGTTTGCCTATAGCGGGTTCTATCTACGAAGAAGCGGTGCCCTCAGCTATGGAACTTATAGGTGAGGATGAGAAAAAGATGAGATTCATTCCCCGAGCCTGCGAGCACTTGTTCTTAGCTTTTCATTATCTCCAAGAAGGAAAGAATGATAACCCGAGGGTTCCCTTGAGCAAGTGGATCAACTTCTGGTACAAAGGAACTTCGCGATATAGGCCTGCTCCTCCAAGGAGGGAACATAAAACCGGGCGCTTAAAGTCAACACGTAATCCTACTGGAGTTATATCTGAGGCACCCGAATGGTCAACAGAGAATGAAGCAGTATTTTCCAAGCTAGGAGTGAAGCCTTCAAGAGTAGAAGAGACGTATCTAGCAGCCTTTCTGTCGTGTTGGTTATGTACCTTTGTGTTTCCTTCTGAAGATGGTGACTTCATTCGGCCGGGAACTTTCAAGATAGCATCAACCATGGCATGCGGGCGGAGAACTAGCCTTGCAGTTCCAGTATTAGCAAGCATATACAATAACTTGAACAAGATTTCACGATTGTCGCGACTTGATCTTATCAAGGTCCGTTTTCCCATTCACTATGTTTACGGTTGGCTAGCTTATCACTTCAAGACACACTATGCACTTGCTAAAGAACCATCTGTTCCGCTAATGGTGACATATTCTGGAGAGGGCGCTGCCAAGTACTTCAACAAAGAGGATGCTAGAAAATGCATACATCGAGGATATGTCGTAGCTTGGACTTCAAATATGTTAAAGAGTCACCAACCTCACAATTATGTGGACAACAATATTGTAGAAGAGTTGGACTCAAGCTATTTCATGAGCATACGGTTTAACTATCTCCCTTTGAGGAATGGAGACTCTTTCATCATCGAGCCTTATAGTCCACATCGATTTGGGCGCCAATTTGGGTTTTATCAGAATGTCCCAGGTTTTTTGACAAATGATATTCGTAGCGCCTCTTTAGAGGAAGGGCTTAGATATTTTCGAATTTGTGTGTTACACAAGACTATGTCGCAAGCGACTTTTCCTCCTTCTACAGTCAATGTGAAGAAATTTTCTTCGGCTAATTATAAGAATTGGTGGGAGAAAACACACGCAAAGTTCCTTGATGAAAACTTGCAATATTTGATCGACGGTGTTGGACCTGCCAATACGCCTCTTCCTAAGGACAGACATCAACATCCCACAAATAACCGGTTGCTTGCTTCAAAGGTTAATCCTGCAGAGCAAGACAAAGGCAAGAGACCTCAACTTCACCAAAGTGTTAAGAATTCAACACCGTTGGTTGGTCATGAAAGAGCCCATGCATCGAACAAGCGGTTATCTCCAGATGGGAGTAGGAGCAGCGATAGAGATCGGTGTTGGAAGCGAGTAAAGGCACCTTCAGAAAAGCTGGAACAAACCAACCCACATATGGTTGACATTGCAGACAGTGGTAGTTCTTCCTCAAAGACTTTGACAACTCCTATCAAAGAGGTATACATCTTTTTTTTTTTTTTTTTTTTTTTTTTGCACACTTGTACTTGGATGCTTTTACTAACAGTTTTCATCCTTCATACAGTCAAATGGCGTTGGAGCTATGACAGTACCACAACGAGAGAAGCCACAAACTAGTGATGAGTCCATTGCACGACCAGTCTTAAGGAAATCATCTTCTACTGCCAAGGCAAAGCAAGTGGTGACTTCTCATTCTCGTGATGGCTCTAAAGACAAGCGCGGCACTACTCCAAATAAGAAACCAGCAGCTGCAGCGTCTGTATTTGTGGGAAGCAAGCTTGTTCAAAACATCAACCAGAAGTACGTTTCAGAACTTTGGAAAAGACTTCAAAGCAAGCTTTCAAACTTTGATTTGGACTTAGCCTCCTCCCATGAAGAAGATGCAAAAGTGGTTCTTGCAGCGATGGAGGGAAAAGGTGTTGACCTCACCCTAATAAGGGACATGTTGCAGTCTTTCTTTGAGCTCTCCACTTCGTATGATCAGGCTCGATCTGCCTTCTCTGACAAAGTTTTAGAATCCGTAAAACAAGACTTGCTTTCAAAAGCTGGGGAGTGCCTTTCACTCGCCATGGTTGAAGAGGAAGAAAAGGTTGAAGAGGTCGTATCCATCCACGAATCCATAGGCAAGGTAAAAGAGAAGATTGAAAAGTTGCGTGAGAAGGAGAAGGACTTAGAAGCCCTCCTGGAAGCTGCAGAATATGAAGTTGAAGAAGCCAAATCAAAAGTCTCGATTCCTAAGGAGGAGTATGAGACCTGCCCTGATGTTGCTTCACAGTCTGCCGATGACTTAGCCAACATGGAGAGGAAGAAAGATCGCCTGGAGGCTAGCCGTCAAGACTTGCTCAGTTTCAAGTTATCTCTAGATTAGGCTACAATTATTTTGTTCTTTTACTTCTTGCATTGGACTTAGTAGTTGGTATTTTCATTATTAATAAGACTCTTTCACTTTTGCCTTATATTGTGTCCCTCTTCTCTTAATTGTGTTTTCCAATTTCCTCACAGTATTTCAACAACATAGCGCACTTGTGGTAGGAAATTCATATCTTATTATATGAATGTACGACTCGTGAAAATTTAGCTTTTCCAGAAACTAGACATCTAGAGTTACAACATATCCGAAATTCAAAGTCGAAAACAATGAGAAACGTTCTGGATGAATATTTGAAATCATGTAACAGTTCTGCCCCGCAGACGATTTCAGTTTTGCGCAGTCTTGCCAAAACCAGTATATTTTGCCGCACATAACTCCGAATTACAAGCCGTTTAGTTTTCCAGAAACTAGACTTCAAGATCTATAGCATATCCAAAATTTAGAGTTAAAAGCCTTCAGGATCGTTCTAGATATTATTTTGCAGTTAGCTTTTGATTCTGTCTCGCTGACTGGTCTCAGTTCTGCGCGGTTTTACTAAAAAAATTATATCTTGATGTATTAGCCTTCGAATCGTGAGCCATTTGATTTCCTAGAGACCAGACTTCAAGATATAGAACATATCCAAAATTTGGAGCTAAAAAAAAGCTTTGTGAATATTTTCGGTGAATTTTTTTATGCAAAAATACTCCTTCTGATTTTACTACGTGTAGATTGTCAGCACGAAGCGTAATCACTAATGGCAACTTCACATCTTGATGTGTAATCATCCAAACGATAAACCCCTTTAATTAATAGGAATAACGTACAAAGGGCTGTTATATACACCGAACATCTTGAGCAGAGTCTCTCTAGGCTTTCATAGAATAACGACTTGAACTTGTCCCAGGACTCGAAACACCTTGACAAGTAATCATGTTTTCTTTAGGTTGTAAGCTATACATAACAATGTGAAACTTGACAAGGGATATAACTTTTCTTTATTTTGGGCGACTGAACTTAGAATTTGAGCTCTAAGCTGCCTACGTACCTCGATGAGGAGGATCAAGTCATTACGTAGTTCATAATAAAAGAAGTGTTATATATATATTTTTTTTTTGGTCCTAACTTTTGCCTAGGCCGCCTCTTTCGAGGTTTTCAACCTAGCGGACTCTTTTTTTTTTTTTTTTTTTTTTTTATATAGGCCGTGCACAGTTTAGACTCTTGCGGGCCAGGAGTTTTATGCTGTTTTATGCTCGTGCATCAAAGGAGCGTAGCGATTTGCAGTTTAAGCTCGTGCGTCTAGGAGCGTGTCAACTTGCAGTTTAGGCTCGTGCGTCGAGGAGCATATCAACTTGCAGTTTAGGCTCGTGCGTCGAAGAGCGTAGCGATTTGCAGTTTAAGCTCGTGCGTCGAGGAGAGTGTCAACTTGCAGTTTAGGCTCGTGCGTCGAGGAGCATATCAACTTGCAGTTTAGGCTCGTGCGTCGAGGAGCATATCAACTTGCAGTTTAGGCTCGTGCGTCGAGGAGCATAGCGATTTGCAGTTTAAGCTCGTGCGTCTAGGAGTGTGTCAACTTGCAGTTTAGGCTCGTGCGTCGAGGAGCATGTCAACTTCAAGGATAGTACTTCTTCAAGAATTTCCCGTTAATGGGACGGAGTCTTTTTCCTTCAGCATCAATAAGCTTATAAGCACCACTTGAATAGACTTCTTGCACAACATACGGTCCGTCCCATTTTGCAGTGAACTTGCCCCCAGATTTATGGGAAGTGATGATGGGTCTTCTTACTGCAAGGACTTGATCGCCAACCTAGAAAGATCTTGGGCGAACCTTTTTATTGAAAGCACGAGATAGACGAGCTTGATAACAGTCAAGGCTTTGCTGAGCTTCGAGTCTTTTCTCATCAAGAGCCTCCAACTCTTCAAGGCGTAAGCGAGCATTTTCTTCATCAGTGAGCCCTTCTTGGAGAGCAAGTCTCAAGAATGGTATTTGACGCTCCAGCGGCAACACAGCTTCAACTCCATAAACAAGCGAGTAAGGAGTTGCTTGCGTTGGTGTGCGGTGAGTTGTCCTATACGCCCATAAAGCTTCTTCCATCCTTTCATGCCAATCTCGCTTGGATTTGGAAACTACCTTATTAAGCAAATTGCACAAGGTCTTGTTGAATGCTTCGGCTAGGCCATTGGCGGCAGCATTGTACATGGAAGATTTGCGCTGCTTGAAGCCAAAGAGATCACATATTTTGTTCATAAGTCTATTATCGAATGGCTTGCCATTATCCGTTATTATATAACGAGGGATACCGAAGCGGTAAATAATGTTTACTCGGATGAAGTTTGCAACTTTCTCCTTCTTTACTTCCTTGAGAGCGACAACTTCTGCCCATTTTGAGAAGTAATCAGTTGCAGCTAATATGAACACGTGTCCTTCAGAAGACTTCGGCAATGGTCCAACGATGTCTAGTCCCCAAGCATCAAATGGCCAAGACGCGGCTGTTGGGTGCAATACTTCAGGTGGATGATGTATGAAGTTTGCATGGAGCTGACAAGCTTTGCATCTCCGAGCATGGTCCAAGCAATCCTTCACCATTGTTGGCCAGTAGTACCCCATCCTTTTTATATGGAAGTGAAGCTTCGGCCCAGACTGGTGTGATCCACATACCCCAGAGTGTGCTTCTTCCAGAGCTTGAAGTGTTTCATCATCTCCTAAACATCGCAAAAGTACTCCCTCAAATGATCTTCTATATAGAGTGTCCTTGTAGTAAAGGAAACGGGGTGCTCTACGACGGATTTCGGCTCTCCTTCTCGTATTTTCTGGAAGGGTTCCGTGACTGAGGTAATCAATTATAGGTTTCCGCCAGTCTTCCTTCTCAGCCTCGGAAACAGCAACAAGACGCTGAAGTTCATTTTCACCATCCACGCCTTCATCAAATGGTGGTACTACCCATTTTTGGCAGATAGTAACTTGTGTCTGTTCAGGCAAGGTAAGTGTTGACACTAAAGCTGCTAAGGCATCAGCTTTCTTATTTTCCTTCCTCGGCACATGCTGGAGGGTTACATCCCCAAGCCATCCTATTAACTTCTGTGCATAATTGTGATAGGGTTGTAACTCTGGTTTCCTTACCTCATAGCTACCCAAGAGCTGATTGATTACCAATTAGAGTCTCCATATACTTGCAGCTGTAATTGCTTCATGTCGACTGCCATTTTGAGGCCAAGTATGAGTGCTTGGTACTCTGCGACGTTATTAGAGCAATGTTGTGTCAGCGTGAAAGAATATGGGAAAACCTCTCCTTCCGAAGTTACGAAAACTACACCAGCCCCAGCTCCATCACGACGTGCAGCACTGTCGAAGTACATCTTCCACGATGGTTGAACTTCGACGACCATTGCATCTTCATCAGGTAATTCATCAGTGAGCTCCCAATCATCAGGTATCGGATGGTCTGCCAAGAAGTCTGCTAATGCTTGTCCTTTCACCGCTTTTTGAGGGACGTACACAATCTCAAATTGTTGAAACTGGAGGTACCATCTTGCCAAACGATCACTAAGGACTGGTTTTGACATCACAAATTTTATAGGATTTGCTTTGGAAATGAGTCGGACGACGTGAGCTTGAAAGTAGTGCTTCAACTTTTGAATAGAGAAGACTAGCGCCAAACACAACTTTTCAATTGGCAAGTACTTCAACTCATTTGGTGTCATCATCCTACTTAAATAGTAAAGGGAATTTTCTTTCCCTTCACTATTCTCTTGAGCCAAAAGCGCCCCAATAGACCTTTCTTGCGCTGCAATATATAATATCAGCGGCTTTCCAGGTATAGGTGCAGCTAAAACTGGAGGTTTCATCAGGTACAACTTGATGCTCTCGAATGCGTTGCTGCAAGCTTGATCCCATTCGAAAGGGACACCTTTCTTCATAAGACGGCTGAATGGTTGACATCTTCCGGCCAGATTTGAAATGAATCTCCTAAGATACGCCAACTTTCCTTGTAGACTCTTTAGTTCATGAATATTTCTAGGCTCAGGCATCTTCAAAATCGCATCGACTTTAGCTTGATCAATTTCAATCCCTCGGTGTTGAACAATGAAACCAAGGAATTTACCAGAAGTAACTCCGAATGCGCACTTTAAAGGATTCATCCGAAGTTGGTATCTTCGCAGCAATTCAAACACCATTCTCAAGTCCTGTAGGTGATCCTTCTTGTTTCTTGATTTCACCACCAAGTCATCAACATAGCACTCGACACTTTTGTGAAGCATGTTGTCAAAGATATTTTGCATCGCTCTTTGATAGGTAGCTCCAGGATTCTTCAGGCCAAATGGCATCACCTTGTAGCAGTAAATTCCCTTAGGAGTTCGAAAAGCTGTGAGTTCTTCATCCTTAGGAGACATGCGAATCTGGTTATAGCCAGATGAGCCATCCATAAAAGACATTGCCTCATATCCAGTAGTGGCGTCAATCATGAGTTCTGGGATGGGGAGTGGAAATTCATCCTTAGGACATGCATTGTTGAGATCTCTAAAATCAACACAAACTCGAATTTGGCCATTTTTCTTCCTTACAGGGACTATACTTGAAATCCAAGTAGGATACTTGACTTCCCGAATAAAACCAGCCTCAATAAGCTTGTTGACTTCATTCTCGATCAAGGGTACCAGCTCCGACCTGAAGCGCCGTTGGCTTTGCTTAACAGGACGAGCACCATTTCTAACCGCCAGATGATGAACCGCTACTTTGGGGTCTAAACCAGGCATCTCTTTGTAGCTCCAAGCAAAGACATCTCTATACTCTTTCAGCAGCTCTACATAAGCACTTTCTTCATCCTTCATCAGCAAAGCACTTATATATGTGGGTCTTGGTTCTTTATCTGTGCCGAGGTTGATTTCTTTCAATGCGTCAACTGTCGCCTTCACTCCTTCTTCAAGCTCAGGTGGAGCATCTTTAGCATCTTCATCTTCCTGCAGATCTCCGTCATTGAAAGATATGTGATGACACCAAGAAATATCCCCCGACTCATTCTTGACATTATTTGGATATGAAGCATTCTGCTCTTCTTCTGCGACGACGTAATATGAAGATCCTACACTTTCTTCATCTTCCTCACGCTCCCTTGTGTGGACTATAGTGTGAGTCTTTGCCTTTAACACTTCTCCACATGAAACTACTAGTTTTGCTTGCCGCTTCATCCTTGAAAGGATCAGACTTTGGCAATCTCTCGAAAGTTTTGGGTCGTTAGGAGAAATGGTTATCTTCGCCTTTACACCATCCTTTTGGAGCTTGTTCCTCTTCTTCGATGGTCCCAATCTATCAAAGACAGAAGTTCTTGCAGTTGGTTCTCCGAGCCGATCAAAGACAGACTTTCTTTTATTCGAAGGAATGGACTCACCCTCAGCACCGACATAATTGATGCTTGCCCTCCTTATAGAGATGCGAACTGGTGGAGGTTTTTCGAAACCCAAGCCTTCACGTGATTTCTTCATTGATCCTTCTGGTAGGAGCTTCCCTAACTTAGATGGTTCGTTGGGATCGTACCCAGCCTTTGCAAATAGTTTATAAGCATTTGGATCAAAACCCTCGTTTGTGCGCTTTGTGGGGAGTGCACTATTCTCCGGCAGATTTCCGGGCCACAAACTTTCCAAGCAAATTTGAGGATAACTTTAAAGCATCAAGCCGCTTGATAGGAAGGGTTAATCCATTCAGCACGTCACTTTGCAGGTCAGATGATTGGTCTTTCTTCTCCTTCAGTTTTGGGACGTAGCGGAGCGTAGGTCCCGTCTTCTTGCCTGAAGGTGCAAAGTATTGCTTATATGGTTTCCTTTGAATAGAGTGGCTTCTATCTTCATCCTCTACAACTTTTGCTTTCCCAGCTGCAATCTCAGCCTTCTTTATTGCAATCTTAGGATCCAATGTCTTGGCGATGTTATCAACCCTGACTTCATTCACGATATTCTTCAAGTAAAATTTAGCGTCAGCACAGTACGCTTCAGATTCAGTGAATGGCTTGTCATCAGCAACGATTTTCTTCTCAATACCATCTTCGTGATACTTAAGGCATTGGTGATAAGTGGATGGGACGACTTTATTCTCATGTATCCACGGCCTTCCCAGTAAGATGTTATAGGAAGTTTTTGCATCGATCACATGCAACCATGCGCTTGAAGTCATTTCTCCAATAGTGAGGTCTATTTTTGTAGCACCTATGGCCCTTTGCCCCCCTTGGTTGAATCCATGAATCATCAAACGGCTTTCAATCAAATCCTCTCTTGAAATGCCAAGTTCGTTCATTGTGTGAATAGGCAGAATGTTGATTCCGGATCCTCCGTCAATCAAGATTCTATTCACTCTTTGTTCATTCACATATCCAACCACGAACAATAGACGATTGTGAGGAACTTCCCCAAGTAGGATATCATCACTTGTGAATGTGATCTTTGCTTCACAAGTATTTGCTTCTCCGGCTGTAGATTCAGTGAGTTTTTCTGACTTCGCAGGTGAAGATGGCTTTGGACTTTCATTGTTCTCCTCTACTTTATCAGCATTACAACATGAGGCCTTCGTATCATCTTTAGGGATCTTCATGCGGAACCAACTTGGTAGAAACTCCTCTAAGGTTACTGGCTGACGCGACTTTTTGTGATGGTAAACCTCCACCTTTGCCTCTCGCGGACGTCCGATCGCCTTTTGCTTCCTCGACTTCCGTACCATCTTCTTCCTTGTTGGTTCCTCAGCTGGTTCATCTCGTGGGCTTGCCTTACGACGCCTCCATCGAGTCACCAATATCCAACCATCATCATCTTCCTCGAGCGATGCTTTCTTCATACTTTGTTCACACAGCTTTGGGGGAGAAAATGATCCTTTTGCTGGAACGGGTTCGAAGTCGCCAAACTTGATCATGACATCTTGCCCTTCGAATCCTTCAGTGAAGTTGCAGATCGCAATGGGATCTTGTGAGCCAAAGATGATGGAAACTTGGTTTGCATTTTCCTTTTCATCTTCGAGTATGATCTCCTTTTTGTCGGCCAACTCCACGCTTCATCTCTGGTAGCTCAATGAGCTTTAGTTCCAGAAGTTCATCGAAGATTGCAGGAACATCAGAATCAAGGAATGGGTATTCCCTATCTTGCATCTCTCTCAAAGTTGATTTCCGACCTGTCTTATCATTGAAAGAAGTCGTCTTCACACTTTGTTTCTTGCTAAACTTTGTGGTGAACTTCACAGGTTTGGCATCAACATTCATGGACTCTTTGCTTTCAACCTTGGGTACGACTTTGCTCCATCTCTTGACTTCTTGCTTAGCTCCATATCATGAGCACGTGTTATGCCTTGCAAGATGTAGCGAAGCCCCCAATGCATACCTTGAATGCACATCTCAATTCCTGAAGCTTCACTGAGTCTATCTTTGCAGTTGAGACTTGCATTCCTCCATCGGTTGATGAAGTCAATGACTGGTTCTTCCTTGCGCTGTTGCGTGTTTGTAAGCTCTATCATGCTTACGGTACGCTTTGTACTGTAAAAGCGATTGAGGAACTCATGTTCCAGCTGCTCCCAGCTATCAATTGAACCAGACTCAAGGTCTGTATACCAATCGAAAGCATTCCCTTTGAGGGAACGGACGAACTGCTTGACGAGATTATCGCCGTAGGTTCCAGCATTGTTGCATGTCTCAACGTAGTGCGCCACATGCTGCTTTGGGTTTCCTTTGCCATCGAACTGCTAAAATTTTGGGGGTTGATAACCGATGGGCATCTTCAAGCTATCGATTCTTGCGGTGTATGGCTTTTCATATGCAAGAGAAGACTTGGAAGAAACCTCGTACTTATCCTTGATTGTTCCCATAATGAACTCCTTCAGTTGGTCAATTTGAATCACCCCATCAGCAGAAACTTGGATTTCCTTAGCAGGTGTTACTTGCTTAGCTGGAGTATTAATCACCTCTTGAACTTCTGGACGTTGTCCTGGTGCATGGCTAGATTCTCCCTCCATCATGCTTTCCATCTTGTTGATGCGAGCGTCTTGATCCTTGACATAGTTTGATAAGCTATCAATCGCCTTTGTCAAGTTTGCAAGTTGTTCCTCCACTGTTAAAGTATTAGTCGCCATGGCATGCACTGCTGTTGGAGATGATGGAGAATAACATGGATTCTCCCATAGATTGATCTTTGACTGGAATGACTCGCGCGGCGTGGTTGGAGAGGATCCAATGCTTGAAACTTCATCGTCTTTCTTCGCTACTGGACTTCTGGATCTGCAGAGCCTAAGTCGAGCCAAAGTGTTTTCAACAATCTCAGCGATATTTTCTCCTTTTTCCAATGGCTCAGCAGATGATCCTGCTCCTTTGGAAGATGAAGAACCGAAAATTGGAGTTGATGCAGGCGGCACCTGATGTGCTTGTTGTCCCATCAAGTTTGCTTTGTTTCTTGTAACTGGTCCAAAGCTTCCCTTAGTAGCATTCATGCAGCTTTAAACCTCAGAAGAGAACTTGGAATTGGCATCAAGGTCATGAGGCCAGACAGATTTTGCAACGACAGATTTTGAGTTGGTGTTCTTGGAAGCCATCTCAATGTTGCTGAACTTTGTGAGTTGAAAAGCTGAGATGAGAGGTAGAGATCGTCCCACCGGGCGTGCCAGAATTTGTAACAACTAAATTCGCGTCAAGAAAATAAATATCGAGACAGGAAAATATTGCAACAATATATTTTATTTATCAAAATATGAGTGTTACAATCTCTATGATTCCTCTGATTCGTCTTTTCAAAATAATAACTTCAAGGGCTTTTGAGCTTGATCTTGAAGTTTGGATTTGGATTTGGATTTGGATTTGGCTTTGGATTTGATCTTGATCTTGACTTGATGAGTTCAAGAGCTTGGAGCTTTATCTTGAACTTGGTCTTGATCTTGAACTTGGATTCAAGGGCTTGAAGCTTGATCTTGAATCTTCGTCTTGATCTCTAGAACTTGTAGAGAAATATTTGAGTGCTTGCAGCTTTTGTAGAAATCTCTTGCTTTGATCCACGAGCTCTTTCTTGCTTCTTGTTATGGATTCTTGCTTCTGATTTCTTTTTTTTTTCTCAAATGAGAGATTTGACCCCTTTATATAGATATGGGGTGGAGTAGCTACCAAGAAACCCTGACGGGCCTTGGCCCGTAGACCGGCCAATCAGATTTAAGCAGTGACTAGGCCGTATTTGATTGGCCATAACATGCCACATGTCCACATGGCGTATTTTTATTGGTCTTGGGGTTTGACTTGGATTGCCACATCATTTGCCGTGTGGCATGACCCAATTGGCTATTTTATTTGACTTGGCGCCACGTCACTTGTCACGTGGCACATTTTTGGGCCTCTAGGAAAACTTATATCCATTGGGCCTTAGGCTAATTTGGCTAGCCTAAAAAGATTGAACTTTTATTATATTTAAATAATTAGCCCAATTATATTAGCCCATAACACTTATTTGGACTAATATGTCTTGAATTTAACATATAGCCATATTATTTCATAGATTTAAGTCCAATAAAATTTACTTGTCTACAATTTCATAACGGAAAACAAGTTTATTTGATGCCAATTATAACACATTCAGTCATCATACAAATCTAACTTGATATGAATTTTATAATTATTATTGGTTGGTTCAAGTTTAAATCCAATGTGATATGATTTTTATCATTAATATTATCGACTGGTTTACCGTTTTATAGACCACCATATTGTTATATCCGTTCATGAACAATCATGTTTATACAAAAAGTCATCTTTCAATCACCACATATATTTTTGAAAAGTCACACCTTTTCAAGTGACACAATTTTATGAAATAATATAACATTTCCAATCGCACACTTTCACGGAAAAACACAACCAGCTTTCTCCAACCTTTGAATTAATAGTTTCATTTTCAGCTAATCATCACCAAGACTGCACTAGTGAACTCACTAACAACTGTATCAATATCCATGAGAACTTTTGCGGGAGTTGAAGAAAAATCAAAATTTGATAAATTTAATATCACAAAGTTCTTCAACTGGTATTGACTTTCATCGGGCATAAGCCGAGCACCCCACATTTCAAATTATTTGTGTCATGTTCATTGAACTTAAAATCACATAACTTCCAAGCATAATGCACGAAGCATAAATGTTCATGCCGGGTTTGTTGTGCCTTTTCGATTTCTCCAAGCGATGTCATGTACACATTTGATCCTTGAAAGCGGTGGCTTTTGATATGGCCAATTTTTACAAGTCAACTTCCGCTTGGTGAGAGATCTCTTTTGCATCAGCACTCCCAAAACTTACTAATTCCTCCACATGAAGTAGCAGTGATGCTCTAAAAAATTTCTTTTTAATTGTTTTATGAATTGCATGAAAAATACCGCGGTAATAACTCTTAACTTTCACAATGGAAAGAAGTGTAAAGGCATGCCAACTATTTAAACGACACAAACTACTACCACATTGGCAGTGACAAATCATGAATTTTCCAAATATACTTCCAAGATATGACAATATTTTGGGATCAGTCAAAACTTTTTTAACTCTTCAATGTCATGATTTATTATCTTTTACTCCAGACGTTTAGAGTAATCACAATATAGTCTCATGTTTATGATCATTGGACTTGCCTTTAAACACTATACTGGAAACGCTAGCATGTAACAAAGTTCATTCTTCCAATTGTTAAAGTTTCAGTTCTGTCAGACCTGGATTCATATATCCAATCCGTCGTCTTTCATAATCATGACCAAACAGAAAAGTTCCAATTTCTTAGGGACCTTTCCAAATGGTGGCTTTTAATTGCACGACGACTAGTCATGTGGATTTTACAACACCACATATTAGTGAGTACATCAAACGGATAATGTCTAGCCGATTCACTATAATGACAAAAGTTTTTTAATCTTCAAGCTAGTTCATTATAATGTCAAAGTTTTAATGTTCAAATCAAATTTAAAAGTACAGTGAAGAGTTTAATCTTCAAACTAACTTTTAATACTAGGGTGAATAGTTTATCTTTAAACTGATTAAGAGTAGAAAATCATAAGATTTTAGTCTCAGTAGAAAGCCACAAAGGTTTTAGTCTCTATTTTTATGAAAGTATTTTCTTGATAGGATCAAGTAACTACAAGTTCACTTGAACAAAGTTAGCCAGAAGCGTTTCATATAAACTAAAAAAGTTAAGATATGAGAAAATTCATGGCATAAATGTTGACACCCAATTTTGTCCCTCCATTTTTTCGCAATTTGGCTATATTTAATCAAAATCGATAATAGTAATTTTCCAAACAAAATTGCACTAGATAACATGCATTTACGTGTGTAAAATTATTATCAATCCCCTATTTATATAACATTCATTTAATTGTGACTATATTACGTAATTACATTCATTTAAGCTATTTTTCAAACTACGTATGCTATTTCATGCAAATTAATGCATTATGACATTATTTAATAATTATTTGTGACTTATTTATATCTAAGTAGTATTATTTGTGGTCATCTATATTTATTTATAATTATTTATAAAATTTCCTATTTTTATACTAATTATTTATATTTACAAGTATTTTAATTAAATACAAGCCAAATTATCAATTTACAACTCCAAATATACTACATCTAGTCCTCGTCATCATTTTTATCCACGTGTATGCCACCTAGGCTCCACATAAGCCTACACCTCACTTATCACACTCTTAGCAACATGTACAACTTCTTTAAGCGTATGTACAATTCTCATAAGCGTGTGGTACTACCCTCTCAAACCATTTCCCTATTTTTTTAATATTACACTTCAGCACCCAAAACAAAACCCTAAACATATTTCCCCACACTTCTCCTCAACACCCGCCGATCCCCTCATCTCCTCTTCTCCCTTTCCCCTTCAAATCCGTCCAGGTTCCACTGTATCTCCGCCATCCCCTCCACTATTCACGCCGTCTACTCATCCCTCTCTCTCCCTTATCGTTTTCACACGGAAAAAGAGAAACCAAATCCCTCTCATCCCTCTTACTGTGGAAACCGAAAAGGAAGAGAAAGGATTGAACAAGTCTCATCAAATCAAGGCAAGAATCATGGAGGTCTTCAACGTACATATGCAAACAAGGCAAGTGATTAACAATTCGAACTTGAAAATGTTGAAAACGGGCAGATTTGAGGATGACCCGACCCGACTTGACGCTAAAACGGGTAAATTCTGCCTATTTTTATGTCCTTGATTTTGTTTGATTCAATTTCTTTCCTTCCTGGGTTCTGTTTTAAATCGATATCCCCTACATGACTTCCTGATTTTTCGACCTGAGTTACTTTAATGTTTTAAGAATCGAAGTATCGAAACATGTCTACGTTCATCACCCATTTCTGTCTCGGCTGTAGTTACTATCTAACAGTCATGATATGCGACTTTCCCTTTTTTTTTAAAGTATGGATTAATTGATCTTCTGTTGGGAAGAATTGGCTTGAGGAATCAATTAATTCTTCATTTTAAATAGATATGGTAATGTCTCAATTCGTACTTGGAAAGTTGTTAAATCTGGATTCTGGATAGTAATTGAGGGTGATAGATTACCCATTTTTTATTTCCCCCTGATTTTATGAATAAAACTTGAGATCCTGTGGCCTCTCTAAGGCTATAAATACCGCTGTTTGCTTTCAGTTCGAGGACACGGGACTGGTATCGGGAATAGTCTACACACACACTGAATACCCACTCTCTACATCTCTCACACACACATGCACATCTACACTTAGACAGATCTTTAAACACACGGTTTCAGACCCTCTTCTTCTCCTCTACGCATCTGAGACATCTCTGAATACACATACATTCAGACACAGAATCTCTAGGCACTATGAAGAAGACTACATACGCATCTAAAAGCCGAGACAAGTCTGTTCAAAAGCTCCTTGTGTGATCTTGTTATTTGCTATCTGCTCATATGTTCCCACCTCTTCTATCTTTGCCTTTCTCTGGTAATTTCAATCCTGTTAAGGTATGCTATGATTAGATGAAATGCTTTTATGATACGTCTTGGTGTGAACAATTCAGAATTGAATGTGAAGTATGTTTGTGCACACATGCTTGTCTGTTGGGTTGAGGACATCTTTTAGTCCTATTGCTAACACCCCTTGCAGGTTCTCAATCATTGAAGGGTGGCTGAAGGCCATGCTTTATATCCGTAGTTTACTGCAGGTACCCTGATCTAACTAGAGGTCACACTGGTTAAGAGTGGGGCTCAAAAAATAAGGGACAAGGCCCTGCTGTTCTCTCTCTTTTCCTTAACTTGTATCCATTGTTCATGTATTTGGTTAGGGCTAGTATTGGTTTGTATAAGCACTACAAGGTGCATCCAGTCGCCTAGGATAGGTACAACAGCCTATCTACACTGTTACAGCAGTGACAAGGCTAAGAAAAGGGCCATTTCTAATTCCACTTCTTTACTTTTGTGTGTTGGAAGTTAAGCATGACTGTTTACGCAAAGTTAAGGTTAAACTGCTTATTATGTCTATGTGTAGCTGAGATAAATTGAGAACATGAAACAGGTCTATTTATGAAATTTGAATGTTGAAAACTGAAAACATAACAGGTTTTCAAATTAATAAAGATTGCTTTGCTGAAAATTAGACAAGAGGGCTAAAATCGCAATAAAGGCTGAAACTAGTTTATTCGTGCAAATATTGAAAACTGAAATTGCCGCAGCATCAATTATGTTTGAAACTGAAATTCAATGCTTATCTAAACTATTTGTGCAATTTTAATGTGTTAGATTTAGACTATATCAGTCAACAGGCTGAAAATGCAAGATAATATTGAAATTGGCTTATTTCTGTAAATTAAATATTCTGAAACGTTACGGAGTAGTTTGATTTTCTTAGAAGTGGTTAAAACCAAAATTTGAAAGTAGTTCAGGCTATTTGTGCAACTCTAATATACTGAACATGTGAGCCCTTTTAAAATCTCTATTACAATTTACTAACTTGGAGGCCCACTCTTCTTTTAAGTTTATAACATTGTCATTATTTGCTTTTTGTGTATAACATGATCGTGTCTTATTTGGCGCCTAGTAGTCTAGTTTGGGACATTTAATATACTAAGGGGTCTAGAGATTTAAAGTAGTGTCCTAAAAGCCTCCGGGACTTTAAGTGGGATGCTAGTAGACCTTTAAGACGTTCAAAATATTAGCTAACGCTCTAGTTAAAAAAACTTAAAGAGGGTATGGGGGTTAAGGGTAATTTAAGCCCCTCGGAAGTGATGAAATTACCCGAGCTATATATTGATAGTAGATTTTGAAACTATCGTCCCTTACGAAAGCCGGGTTCTGATCCGAATAGGACAATAAAACCTAGGGCTATTTATATAAGTAATTAATTGGTTATTATTATTTTGTGGCTATTTGTACAACATGACTATTGTTTCAAATTGTTTATACAAGTACATTAAATTGCCTATTCGCTTACTTTGCAGCCCACATCTTTATCGTTTACTTTATTTAGATTTTGTTCTTTTATAAGCAATATGTAAACCCAATATAGAAATTGGTCGGGAACCACGTTTAGTGGAACTTAGGAGGTGCCTAATCCCTTCCTTCTAAGTTAACCTGAACACTTACCCAAATCTCTGACTAGTAGACCAACCCGGAGTTATTCTTTAAAATTAAATTAGAAATTAATAGGTGACATAATATACCTTAGAACTATATTAGGTGGCGACTCCAAAACTCTTAACTCCAAGCGAGTTACCCCAAGTCGGAAACCACTTTACTTTACTTTATCTATTAATTAAAAGTGGGGTGCGACAGAATGGCGACTCCGCTGGGGATTAAATGTTCTAACCATTACGATTTTTTATATTGGGTTTATTATTACTTCTATTATTCAATACTAACTTTTTCTATTTGCAGGTGGCTAGCCTTTATATTTTTTGATATTTTGAATATTGATGAATTATTTGTCGCATTTCGTTGAATTATTTATTGCATTTCGTTCATACTCTTCCACTCCTGGAAAATTGACACTTGCACACACACAAACGATTACGTGGATCTCACGGTCGTTTCACCTCAAAAAAACCCTGTAAGGGGGACGGTTGGGATAAGTTGGTCCGTGGTACAACCAACAATTCCAAACGTTCCCACCCCTTGGTTGTCCGCCTGGGGGAACCATGTCCTTGTCTAGATTAGCCAACTCTTAATGAAGTCTCTTTTAGGGACCATGCATCATGTCATAATTAGGAGATTTTGACTTCGGCTCATGTTTAAGTCTATTAATTCACCATATTTGAACGAACCAAACGGGTCTCCGACCCTAAGGGACGTTTAAATATATTACGTGCGCATCTATTTAAAGTTGAACGTGTCTAATGTAGACTATTTATTCTCAAAAGTGTGGATCATCTAATTATTTATTTTTTGTTGGAGGATGCCACAAGTCGAAAATTTGGAAGATCAAATAAAATAGATTTTAAATTGATCTTTCTACTTTTGTTTAACAAAGTCAACTATTTATTACTATAAATGGAAATTGTTATAGAAATCAATTATTTATTTCTATTTACGTATGAATTTTTTTACATTCATACAAAACTAATTATTTTATAACATTATTTTTGGGTTATGAACGAAATTAATTTTTCTATTTTTGAAAACCAAATCATAGACTTTAAATTAATTTCTTCTACTTTTAATGTAGCAAGATCAATTATTATTCCTATTTACTTAAAAATGTTATTCCACATTTATACAACAAAATTATTTTTCTGTCAACTTTGGGTTATGTGAACAAATGGGATGACGCACGATACACGTTCAATTTTAAATATCATACTCAAACTTAGGAAGACTTAACATCCTTGGCATGTTAAAGTCCATTAGCCAACTTCGTCCAAATGACGCCTATCATGCATCTTATATGTGTTGGTCTTGTTAGGCCTACCTCCGATACAAAAGAGGTTCCTTGCATTAGAAAACATGATATGTTTTGTATACGGAAATTATTATCTCAACACTGACTTATTTTTTCATGTGTTAAGTTTTACTCCTACTCCCGAGGTTGACTTGTGCATTCTGGCCGAGCATCAGTACCAGACGAGAGCCAAAGGACCAGTTACAACTCCTCCCCCTTCACAAACTAGAAGAAGAGGAAAGCAAAATATTATGTCTGATTTGAATAACGCTGCTCCTATTCATGATAACAATGGAACGCCACGCAAGCTTGCCCCAGTTGGGTATAACGAACATGTTGCTACTTTAGAGCAAAGAATTAAAGAACTTGAAGAGAAACTGACAATGGCCAGTTTACCCGGTGTTAACTCCGCCCATTCAGGAGAGCCTGTCGATCCAAGTGGGTCAGCCCACCTTAACGGAAAGGACCCTATACACCCAACTGATCCACCCGTTGTTTATCAGACAGTACTACCAGCCACATACCAAACAGCACTACCTGCTACTTACCAAGCAACCCTACCCACCAGTTATCAAGCACCACCTCCTGCACATCCTACTTACATAAACACAAACTTACCTCGCACCAACACCGCATACCCGCAGCCTTACAACCCCATGTTCACTACTGAAACCAAACAGCTCACTTCGCCAGTCAAAGACCATGAAAACTATGAATGGGCGGAGGATGAAGCCAATGATGATGGCACAAAAGAGAAAGTTCGTAAGCTAGAGGCAGCCTTTAAGAAGTTTGAGTTAGGCAAAACTACTAAAGGTTTAGCTTATGAAGACTTGTGCATCTATCCAACTTTGAAATTGCCAGACGGATACAAGATACCAAAGTTCGACCTGTTCAATGGAACTGGAGATCCTATGGCACATCTGAGAACATATTGTGACAAGTTGATTGGAGCGGGGGAAGATGAGAAAGTACGAGTGAAGCAGTTCAGTCGAAGCTTGACCGGAGAGGCTTTGAGTTGGTTCTCTAAGCAGAAGCCTAGACATGGCTCGGTTGGGAAGATATGGCAGCGGATTTCGTAGAACGATTTGGGTACAACACTGAAATGGTACCAGATCGTTTCTACTTGGAAAAGTTGAAAAAGAAACCCACAGAAACGTTTAGAGAATATGCTACGAGGTGGAGAGCAGAAGCTGCCAAGGTGAAACCCGCTATGGATGAAAGGGAAATAGTGAACATATTCATCCGCATTCAAGAGGACGTCTATTACGATAAGCTGCTGCATATGAAAAATCAGAAGTTTGCTGATGTAGTGTTGATGGGAGATGACGTAGAAGAAGGGCTGAAAAGTGGAAAGATTATTAGCCTAGCTGCACTACAGGCTACTAATAAGGCTCTCCAGTCAGGAAATGTGAGTCTCTCCAAAAAGAAGAAAGATGAAGTCTCTTTTGCTGCAACCGTTCAAGACCCTGTTTTCAACCACTATTATCAAACACCACCACCATTCTATCCATACCCTCACATACCACCTGAATATTCCGTCTATAACACTCAGCCCACTCGGCCTATATTTCACACCCCAGCACCAAGTCGTCCCCCATACCAGCAAAACACTCAACCCAACTACTGAAATGCACCATCATACCCCCCTAGGCCTCGCCCTGAGGCAAACCAAAGACCCAAAAGGAACTACACTGCATTAGCTGAATCTCGCACCCAATTGTTCGAGAGATTGAGAGCTGCTGGGCTTATTGTCCCAATCCCTCAAAAGGTGCCAGACAATCCTTCACCACACTTTGATTACAGCAAAAGGTGCGCATACCACTCAGGTGGACCGGGGCATGAGACGGAGAGATGTTTTGCATTGAGAGATAAGATTCAGGACCTAATAGATGAAAAGGTCATTAATTTGAAGGCGCCAAATGTGCACAAAAACCCACTACCCAATCATGGGGATGAGAAGGTGAATATGATCGACTTCAGCAAAGAATGCAATCTGGAAGGCACAATCATAAAAGCAAAAACAGTGTTTGATGAACACAAGTTTGGCATGGGGTACGTCTTGGTTTGCAAAGGAAAAAGTATTACAAAAGATACAAGAGGTTATCATTCACTAGAGCAGTTTTTTCCAACTCTGAAACAAGCATCCGTCTTTTCAAGCTACATGAAAACTCTCAAGGGAGAAGGACTTGCTGTTCACGGTATAGAAGATGAGCTGACCGGTCTAAAGGAACTATTTATGGAAGAATATGATGCAGCTCTTGAAAAGCATACTGAAGCCCCGAACATCTAGAAAGCTGAAGCTGAACAGCTGAATCTGCATCACATTCCGAGCATGCCGAGAACCTTAGTGGAGCTGGGGCATTAGTTATTTTCTTAAATAAAACACGACTCCGAGTCGTTAGCTTTTATTTTCTTTGTTTATCAACTTTGTTGCATCGTTGTTTCCTTTCGAAGACTATTTCTCAAGTCCAATAATAAAAGCATTTCCTTTTTTTTTATTTTTGAGCATGCATCATTCACTATTTTTAAAATCATTTTAATTCCATTGAATCTGCGACTGCAATGTAAGGAAGCAGTCCAAAACGACGAGTACAAGCCAGACTATGGGGATTCGACAGAGAACATTCAAGGAACTTCATAGTTAATCGTGGAAATCTTATAGCAGACAAGTGAGGCAAGAACATATTGAGGAAGATGACTTACAATCCAAGGTGAAACAGTAGAAATACATATAAGAAGCAGAATTAGACAATCCCGATTGGATCAAAAGCATACTCGAGCAAGTGACGCTCATAGATAGCGAAGTATGAATACAACAAGCAATAGAATGACAAAGGCATTTACCTAAGAAGTTAGAACAAGTCAATTGATCCTGAAGTGGAATTCTCTAAATCGAGACAAAATTAACAAGATCCTTTACTCAGATACAATCAAGAGATACTACAAATCAAGCAACATTCATCTTTATTAGCTTTGAACTACGTAACGACCTGATTCCCAAAAGGGGATACGTAGGCAGCCTATCCAAGGCACGGTCACATCATAAGAGATTTTTATTAGACACTGGGGCAGAATTTTTTGAGTTTCCCTCAAAAAATTCAAAGAATGCATTACAACACACTGGGGCAGAAATTTTGAGGTTCCCTCAAAATTTCAAAATCGATAATCTTGGAGCAGCAAATGGATATAGAGGAGATTATGTCCAAACAACACGTCACAGTCTATGATTCAATGGAATGAATTCACATTACTCTTTAAACATCATTTTTCTCAAAACACATGCATATATCATTTCCTTACCCCTTTTTACCACAGCTCGACTAAGGTTCGACGTTCAAAAAGGGAGATATTGCAAGGAGGAGATTATACAAGATGCAGCAGCAGAGTACAACACAGCGAATGCGCAAGTCAGCCTCCCCCTAAAAGACTCACAAATTTTCTTTGATCGCAGGTTTACACAGGTACCGAGTATACCTGACAACTTTTGCAAAGCAATATATATCAATTTGACAAGCATAGGATCCATGTCGGTGGATATATAGGGTCCGCAGCGGTGGACATGACATCAATTTGAGAAGTATAGAATCCATGTCGGTGGATGTATAGGGTCTGCATCGGTGGACATGACAAGCATATGATCCATGTCGGTGGATATATAGGGTTCGCAGCGGTGGACATGACATCAATTTGAGAAGTGTAGAATCCATGTCGGTGGATATATAGGGTCTGCATCGGTGGACATGACAAGCATAGAATCCATGTCGGTGGATATACAGGGTCCGCAGCGGTGGACATGACATCAATTTGACAAGAATAGGATCCATGTCGGTGGATATATAGGGTCCGCAGCGGTGGACATGACATCAATTTGAAGAATATAGAATCTGCATCGGCGGACATGTATGGTCCGCGTCTGTGGACACAACATCATTTTGACAAGCATAGATCCATGTCGGTGGATATATAGGGTCCGCGTCTGTGGACATGACATTAATTTGAGGAAGCATATTTGGTCTGCATCGGTGGACACATTCAACAATGAAAATGATCTAGGGCTCGCGTTTGTGTACATGACAACAATGACAACATGGTAGGGTCCGCGATTGTGGGCATAATTCAACGGTTTGAAAGCAAAACAACATTCGTGTTTGTGAACATGAAGACAATGACAAGCATAGAATCCATGTCGGTGGATATACAGGGTCCGCAGCGGTGGACATGACATCAATTTAAGAAGTGTAGAATCCATGTCGGTGGATATATAGGGTCTGCATCGGTGGACATGACAAGCATAGAATCCATGTCGGTGGATATATAGGGTCCGCAGCGGTGGACATGACATCAATTTGAGAAGTATAGGATCCATGTTGGTGGATATATAGGGTCCGCAGCGGTGGGCATGACATCAATTTGAGAAGCATAGAATCCATGTCGGTGGATATATAGGGTCCACGTCTGTGGACATGACAACATTTGACAAGCATAGATTCTGCGTCGGCGGATATATAGGGTCCGCGTCTGTGGACACGACATCAATTTGAAGAGCATAGAATCCATGTTGGTGGGTATATAGGGTCCGCGTCTGTGGACATTACATCAATTGGAGAAGCATAGGATCTGCGTCGGCGGATATACAGGGTTCGCAGTGGTTAACATGACAGCAATGACAACAGTGTAAGGTCCGTCTATGGACGTGACTTCAAATTTGAGAAGCATAGAATCTGCGTCAGCAGATATATAGGGTCTGCATTTGTGGACAGGACAACAATGAAAGAAGCATTGAATCCATGTCGATGGATATATAAGGTCCGCGTTTGTGGACATGACAACAATGAAATAAGCATATAACCCATGTCGATGGACATATATAAAGTTTGCATATGTGGATAATTCAGCAATTAGAGGTATAGGGTCCGCGTTTTTGGGTATAGTTCAACAATTTGAAGCAGAGTAAAGTCCGCATTTGTGGACATAGTTCAGCAATTTGGAGCAGTAAGGTCCGCATTTGTGGACAGACCAACTATTCATCAATGCATAGAATCTGCGATTGTGGATAATAGGGTCCGCGTTTGTGGGCAGTTCAACCATTAAAGGAACACAGGATCAGTGCCTATGTATACAGTTCAACATTGAAAGCAACATAAGATATATAAGGTTCGCAGTGGTGAACATGACAACAATTTGCAATAGAGCAAAGTCCGCATCGGTGGGCATACTATCAGAAAGACATTTGGATGAGACATCAATTAAATAAGTATCAGACAAAACAACCCCTCGGCTCAACAGGAAAGTTTACTTTACTTTATCTTTACATCTATTGCATTTCTCATGATTTTGCTGCAGGATACGCCCCGATTTCTCGACAAATCCCTGTGTCATACTCTCACGCATGCTCCCAAAATCACTACCAATCATGCAACCATAAAACCTCAAACACATACAAAGCAAAGCCTAACCCTACAAGCAATGCTTTTTGCTACACCCGCAAGCTACCTATCTTACCGAGTTCCAAGCTACAATTCCATACTCGTACCAGTGGCCTACCTAATCCTTCCTTGTCAATGGGATGTCAGTTTCGTATCCATATCCAGTTGCGTCAATCGTGCGTATTTTCGTGCTTAATCGTGCCCGTCAGCTTGAATCGTGCGCATTCATAAAACTCGCTCCCCAAATGTTCCCAGCTCGGTCAAGGCAACATTGAATGCGAGATTGCTCATTTATCGAGATGAAGTGGAAAATATGTCCTTGTAAACTCCTCTTTATGGGTGTGTCGTGCACCACATCTTCATAACTAGGATGATAATAAGCCTCTTTTTCCACGCTCATCTATCGATGCTATTTCATCTCCGACAATACCTTTGCTTTATTCTTCATTCATCCTGCCAAAAGGCAAAGCATACACGAATCTAAACTTTACATACTTGGATAAGTTTAGTCTTTACATCCAAAATCGTGCGTCATAAATATCTCACACAGGCAACGTGCCATTCTAGAACTACACACGGCCTGATTCTCGTGAAACCCGAGATATGTAGGGAACTCAGAGACCGGGGTTCGGCCAAAAACACCTCCAAAACCCTCGTTTTCCTTTTTCAATCATTTTGCCTACCAGTCGTAACAAAATTGGTTATTCCGTCAACTATATTTGCCCGAAGACTCTTTCATCATCCCCGGGCAAAGAGGGGCAGCTGTTGACACCCAATTTTGTCCCTCCATTTTTTCGCAATTTGGCTATATTTAATCAAAATCGATAATAGTAATTTTCCAAACAAAATTGCACTAGATAACATGCATTTACGTGTGTAAAATTATTATCAATCCCCTATTTATATAACATTCATTTAATTGTGACTATATTACGTAATTACATTCATTTAAGCTATTTTTCAAACTACGTATGCTATTTCATGCAAATTAATGCATTATGACATTATTTAATAATTATTTGTGACTTATTTACATCTAATTAGTATTATTTGTGGTCATCTATATTTATTTATAATTATTTACAAAATTTCCTATTTTTATACTAATTATTTATATTTACAAGTATTTTAATTAAATACAAGCCAAATTATCAATTTACAACTCAAAATATACTACATCTAGTCCTCGTCATCATTTTTATCCACGTGTATGCCACCTAGGCTCCACATAAGCCTACACCTCACTTATCACACTCTTAGCAACATGTACAACTTCTTTAAGCGTATGTACAACTCTCATAAGCGTGTGGTACTACCCTCTCAAACCATTTCCCTATTTTTTTAATATTACACTTAAGCACCCAAAACAAACCCTAAACATATTTCCCCACACTTCTCCTCAACACCCGCCGATCCCCTCATCTCCTCTTCTCTCTTTCCCCTTCAAATCCGTCCAGGTTCCACTGTATCTCCGCCATCCCCTCCACTATTCACGCCGTCTACTCATCCCTCTCTCTCCCTTATCGTTTTCACACGGAAAAAGGGAAACAAATCCCTCTCATCCCTCTTTCTGTGGAAACCGAAAAGGAAGAGAAAGGATTGAACAAGTCTCATCAAATCAAGGCAAGAATCATGGAGGTCTTCAACGTACATATGCAAACAAGGCAAGTGATTAACAATTCGAACTTGAAAATGTTGAAAACGTGCAGATTTGAGGATGACCCGACCCGACTTGACGCTAAAACGGGTAAATTCTGCCTATTTTTATGTCCTTGATTTTGTTTGATTCAATTTCTTTCCTTCCCGGGTTCTATTTTAAATCGATATCCCCTACATGACTTCCTGATTTTTCGACCTGAGTTACTTTAATGTTTTAAGAATCGAAGTATCGAAACATGTCTACGTTCATCACCCATTTCTGTCTCGGCTGTAGTTACTATCTAACAGTCATGATATGCGACTTTCCCTTTTTTTTAAAGTATGGATTAATTGATCTTCTGTTGGGAAGAATTGGCTTGAGGAATCAATTAATTCTTCATTTTAAATAGATATGGTAATGTCTCAATTCGTACTTGGAAAGTTGTTAAATCTGGATTCTGGATAGTAATTGAGGGTGATAGATTACCCATTTTTTATTTCCCCCTGATTTTATGAATAAAACTTGAGATCCTGTGGCCTCTCTAAGGCTATAAATACCGCTGTTTGCTTTCAGTTCGAGGACACGGGACTGGTATCGGGAATAGTCTACACACACACTGAATACCCACTCTCTACATCTCTCACACACACATGCACATCTACACTTAGACAGATCTTTAAACACACGGTTTCAGACCCTCTTCTTCTCCTCTACGCATCTGAGACATCTCTGAATACACATACATTCAGACACAGAATCTCTAGGCACTATGAAGAAGACTACATACGCATCTAAAAGCCGAGACAAGTCTGTTCAAAAGCTCCTTGTGTGATCTTGTTATTTGCTATCTGCTCCTATGTTCCCACCTCTTCTATATTTGCCTTTCTCTGGTAATTTCAATCCTGTTAAGGTATGCTATGATTAGATGAAATGCTTTTATGATACGTCTTGGTGTGAACAATTCAAGAATTGAATGTGAAGTATGTTTGTGCACACATGCTTGTCTGTTGGGTTGAGGACATTTTTTAGTCCTATTGCTAACACCCCTTGCAGGTTCTCAATCATTGAAGGGTGGCTGAAGGCCATGCTTTATATCCGTAGTTTACTGCAGGTACCCTGATCTAACTAGAGGTCACACTGGTTAAGAGTGGGGCTCAAAAAATAAGGGACAAGGCCCTGTTGTTCTCTCTCTTTTGCTTAACTTGTATCCATTGTTCATGTATTTGGTTAGGGCTAGTATTGGTTTGTATAAGCACTACAAGGTGCATCCAGTCGCCTAGGATAGGTACAACAGCCTATCTACACTGTTACAGCAGTGACAAGGCTAAGAAAAGGGCCATTTCTAATTCCACTTCTTTACTTTTGTGTGTTGGAAGTTAAGCATGACTGTTTACGCAAAGTTAAGGTTAAACTGCTTATTATGTCTATGTGTAGCTGAGATAAATTGAGAACATGAAACAGGTCTATTTGTGAAATTTGAATGTTGAAAATTGAAAACATAACAGGTTTTCAAATTAATAAAGATTGCTTTGCTGAAAATTAGACAAGAGGGCTAAAATCGCAATAAAGGCTGAAACTAGTTTATTCGTGCAAATATTGAAAACTGAAATTGCCGCAGCATCAATTATGTTTGAAACTGAAATTCAATGCTTATCTAAACTATTTGTGCAATTTTAATGTGTTAGATTTAGACTATATCAGTCAACAGGTTGAAAATGCAAGACAATATTAAAGTTGGCTTATTTCTGTAAATTAAATATTCTGAAACGTTACGGAGTAGTTTGATTTTCTTAAAAGTGGTTAAAACTGAAATTTGAAAGTAGTTCAGGCTATTTGTGCAACTCTAATATACTGAACATGTGAGCCCTTTTAAAATCTCTATTACAATTTACTAACTTGGAGGCCCACTCTTCTTTTAAGTTTATAACATTGTCATTATTTGCTTTTTGTGTATAACATGATCGTGTCTTATTTGGCGCCTAGTAGTCTAGTTTGGGGCATTTAATATACTAAGGGGTCTAGAGATTTAAAGTAGTGTCCCAAAAGCCTCCGGGACTTTAAGTGGGATGCTAGTAGACCTTTAAGACGTTCAAAATATTAGCTAACGCTCTAGTTAAAAAAACTTAAAGAGGGTATGGGGGTTAAGGGTAATTTAAGCCCATCGGAAGTGATGAAATTACCCGAGCTATATATTGATAGTAGATTTTGAAACTATCGTCCCTTACGAAAGTCGGGTTCTGATCCGAATAGGACAATAAAACCTAGGGCTATTTATATAAGTAATTAATTGGTTATTATTATTTTGTGGCTATTTGTACAACATGACTATTGTTTCAAATTGTTTATACAAGTACATTAAATTGCCTATTCGCTTACTTTGCAGCCCACATCTTTATCGTTTACTTTATTTAGATTTTGTTCTTTTATAAGCAATATGTAAATCCAATATAGAAATCGGTCGGGAACCACGTTTAGTGGAACTTAGGAGGTGCCTAATCCCTTCCTTCTAAGTTAACCTGAACACTTACCCAAATCTCTGACTAGTAGACCAACCCGGAGTTATTCTTTAAAATTAAATTAGAAATTAATAGGTGACCTAATATACCTTAGAACTATATTAGGTGGCGACTCCAAAACTCTTAACTCCAAGCGAGTTACCCCAAGTCGGAAACCACTTTACTTTACTTTATCTATTAATTAAAAGTGGGGTGCGACAATAAAATATAAGGATTTTGTTTCTCTAATCACGTGAACAATCCAAATCCGTGTTGTGCCAAATGTAACCAACATTGTCTATAAAAGTTGCCAGCTATCATGACTTTTACTTAATTTCTCTTGTCAAAATGATATTCTGACAATAGAAACCACTCTTTCACTACTAAAAAGACTGTCTTTTTCGACCGCCAAATCGGTCGAAATACGGTCGACACATGACCGTATTTTGACCGATCGTGGTGGTCGACCCAAATAAGGTCGAAATAGCTCTTCGACCGAAAATCGGTCGAACGTCGACCGACTTCGACCGAATTTCGGTCGAAGAACATGGACTAAAGTGACATGTTCTTCGACCGAAATTCGGTCGATCAAAATTTCGACCGAAATTCGGTCGAAAGGCTGGTAATTTTTTTGACCAACTATCGATCGAAAGTCGGTCGAAAACCTGTAAAAACCTGCAACATAAAAGCTGAAATTAGCCCTACACCACCTGTAAATTCAGCAACACGCAGAAAATCCAGACAAAACACATTCATAAACGATATTCAAACAAGGCTAACAAAGCCAAACAATAGAAATGAGTCTTTCAACATTAGTTCAAGTATTACAATAATCAAACAAACTTAACAAACAGTTTAAAGTTCAACAACCACTACTACTGGCTAGAAGCCGAACTAGATTCGGCATCAGACTGAGCCGGCGAATGGTGGTGACGCCTGGTCTTGCTCTTTCCCTTTCCCGAGCTATCACGGTTTCCTTTGCCTTTTTTTTTGGTTCCTTAGGAGCTGTTGCATCATTTCATGCATTTGTCTTTGATGAGCCTCCTGTGCTAAGCGCATAGCTTCATTTTGTCTTTTCAGTTCTTCAATCTCCTGTTCCATCCGAGTCATTTTTTCAGGAGTTACATAGCTTGAAGGCGCAGTAGAACACGAGCCCAAATAGTTCGATTTATGCTTGCCAGATGAATACAGAGTTGCAAGGCCATAAGCGGACCCCTTCTTCACCCCTCCGACCGCTTCCAACCATAAATTGGTTTCTTGCTCGAGCGTTAGCGGTGCTGGGGTACTGCTTCCGCATTCAGATTGTTGAGTCGCGGTCCAGTCCTCAACGGCCTTTGTAGCTCTTTCCTGAAAAACAGAAATATATCAACGGTACAAATATGAAGTTTAAAAGTTGAAGGATTGGCGCGACTTTAGTTTGAATTTTATTACTTACCCAGGTCTCTTGTGCGCGAGGCTCGACCCAGGCTTCTCCGCCCTTTTTATCTTTCTTGATATGGCAGATCTTGTGCATTTCAGAGAGTGGAATAGTCCGGTTTTCTTGCTTTTCCTACAAATTAAAGAAGAGAACAAGTTAGATAAAAAATAAACTATTATAGTAATTTTTATAAATTAAATTACTTTACCAAGCGCATCTTCTGCGTCGCAGCGCTAACTGAGCCACCGGTATGCAGCGATCCACCCTTACTTGATGCCCGCGCTTTCTTCCCTTGTTCGCTCTTCTTCTGAAATTCGGGAGTATCCCAATATTGCTGCAGCTCTCTCCATTGATGATCATAGAGGAAGCCGGGCATTTTCCCTTTTCTGCGCGCATTATACATTGCGTTCTTGAATAACTCTCCGCATTTCTTGGGGAAGTTAGAACGGACTTTATAGTCCAGAGCCGGATGCCACTTACACTGAACCTGCAATATTCATCAAAATATTTTATTTAAACCTAATCATTAAAAAAACCTACAATTAGTGATAAACCGTATGCATATTTATCACCTCAAAAGCTTGCATTATCCGTTGCTTTACTTGAGGGGGCACAGCGCCCCAGAATGGCCACGATTCTTTCCATTGAGATTTCATGCATTTCGTCACCACAGGAGTAGCATCAGTGTTGGGGCAAAAGCTACATAAAAAAATTGAAGGGTTAATCGAAATACTAACATTTAAAACTTACTACTAAATAGATAAGAACTTCAAAAATACTATACTTACCTGTTATCCCCCTCGGGATAAATAATCAACCGCCCGTCTTCCCATGTGCCCGGCTCACCGATGTAATAGGGCGATCTCCGATCATAGTAAGGAATCTCCTGCTGTACCGAAGGGCAGGTATGGCTAGATGGGTCGGAAGGCGGCTGAGTCGACCCAGACGGACTAGTGGACTGTGTGGGATCGCCTAGTCTGGGAACGCCCTGGGATGGACCGGCCTGGGTCTCAGTCATGTCATAACTACTGAAGTTATGCCGCCAACCAGGATGGCCCTGAGACATGCCAGGTGGCCTGAAAAAATCTGGAGCGTAACCTGTAGGTGCTCCTGTAGGAAGCGAATGCGGCACCTGAGACATGCCGGGTGGCTTGAAAAAGTCTGGACTGTATCCTGAAGGTGCTCCTGTAGGAAGGTGATGCGGCACTTGAGAGGTAGGAGTGTCCTGTGCCGGCTCACCTGAAGGCTCACCTGCCTTTTTCCTTCGACTAAACACTTTCTTCATACCTGTTGACACATTCACATTACTTAAGGAACAAGTAAATATGTAGCATACTAGCACATTCATTGCACAAAAATAAATACATTCATCGCACAAAGTAAACACATTCATTGCACAAAAATAAGAATACAAATATCTTCTTATGTTTATAATTATATAAGTACATTAAACTAGCCTATTAAAAAAACAAAACATCAAAGTACAGATTGAGAAACAATATGTATGATTTTTTATAATATTTTGCCATTTTTTTGCCCCAAACAAACAATATTTTTTAATAACACCCTATTAATTACTATTATCAAAGCAATTCAAACCAACAAAAGCTTATTCGTTTTAGGCATAACATGTTCATCTTCTCAACAATACCAAGGCAACAACACATTCCAAACAAGACTACCAAACAATTCCAACAACTACAACAATCCCAAACAACACAAACCTAACTTTATAATAGCTAACAACACCAAACAAGTTCATCATCATCAACAATAACTACAATAAAGTTTGCCAACTAATAATTAACTACCTATGCAACATTATAGGCCAAAGTTAAAAAATAATTAAATACATAATTAAATTCGGATTTAATAAAATAAAATAAAAAAACCTTACCTCGAGGTTGATTTATGCTCCAATAGCACCTACTAATGATTCCCCACTAGTTATATGCTTCAAAACTACAAAAAAAAAAAAATGAGTTAAAAAGTTAGGGTTTAAGTTTTACAAAGTAATTAAAATAACCCTAAATTTAAGAATTTACCTTGAATTTCTTGTTATAGGTAGTGTTTAGGAGGGTAGAATGTGTTTGATTTTTGATTTTGGGGGTGGGTTATGGTGGTTTTCGGGTTTTTCAAGTTTGGGGAGTGTTTAGAGGGTTTTTGATAATTGGGGAAGAAGATAGAAATGGAGGAGAGGGGCGCTGCTGAAAAATATAACGGGTGGTCCGACCGATTCGGTCGATAGGTACACAAAATTTTTTTTTTACCGATTTTCGGTCGAACAGTTTTGACTAAGTTAACTGTTCGACCGAAAATCGGTCGAAATAGCTGTTCGACCGATTTTCGGTCGAACACTGGTAGTCGAAAAATACAGTTCTTTTAGTAGTGTTTGGATCTGTCCAAAAGGCACTTGCTTTGACACACATTCACGTGTACATATGGTATGGTTATACAAGGTATATCCACATATGCACTACATACTAATACACCTCTTTTCCATATCAAGATTAATTTCTTTTTAGTCGACAAGTCAAATGTAATAATAAGTCAAAAAGAACATAATCAGATTGTACTACTGGTCTAATCACTTTTGATCATATTCAAACACTTGTGATCATACACTTATGACTTGGTTCTTTGTATTCACTTGGTCTTCCCACATTTCTATGAAATCAATCTGAGTCCATCTGTACCAGATAAAAACATAAGAAATTATTTTGATAACAACCCAAACTTTGCACACACCTTATGAATAATTTATAGAATCTATCCACAAGCTTGGTTCATCAAATTGAACTTCAACATGTAAATTGAAAATTCCAGTTCATAATAATATAAATGAACTCTTAGATTAAAATGGTCAAAGGACCTAAGAATTCAATTTCGTTTGTACCTCTAGCTTTCAAATAATATTTGAAACCTGTTGTAGTAGATAATTTTTCATTTGGATTATGTTTACATAGTTCGACGCAATATTTTCATTTCTTTATCGTTAACAGTTTAAAAAGAGCTTTTGCATTGACTCCAAATTTTTCTAAAGAATTACAATTATAATAATAGAGCTTGTAGAACTGTCAACACAATAAGCAGAGTAATGTACCCTAATGTCATAGGATCGGGTTATTACATTCAACTTCTAGAATTAAGCTACCGGGTGAGAGGGGGTCCACCCTGTTTGAGCCGTTGGGATAATGAGAAAAACCCATGTGCGGATCCATTGGTTATGATTGAGTAACACATATTTGATACCAGTTTCCAAATAATGTCAATGATCTCTTCAGAAACCAAATTTTACGAGAACGTAAGTCAACAATGACTAAGAAATCCTATCATATGCCTTAGATCTATATTAATTAATCGCCATGTAACCTCCTTTATTGGTCTCAGAAATACTTTTGACAATTCTATGTGCCAATAACACATTGTCATAACCGATCTTCCTTTGATACAGCCTGATTGACTCTTCGAGACCAAATTTGACAGAAGAGGGTTAATTCTTCTCGATAAGCACCTTAGAGATGAAATTACCTGTAACATAACTAAGACTAGCAGGTCTTTAAGTCTGAAAAAGTTGTAGGAGACTTCACCTTTGGAACTAAAACTAAACATGCATGAGAGTAAAATTTTGTTAAGGTACTAGAAGTGAAGAAATTTTGCACGAATGGTACTATTTCTTTTTGAATTACATACCATATGATTTGCTTTCGCCCCAACAGTTCGATTATACACCGGCATTTGAGGTACTGTTATACTGTGGAAGAAATAATCCATCACCTCAAGTACTTGAGGGATTAAGTTACTGAAGAACATACTGTAAAGACAGTGGGCTCAGATTTGTTCATTATTTTATCTCCCTCTTTTTGGTTTTTGAAATTTCTGTTTATATTATATATTTCAAATATAAGAAATGTATTAAGTTCTTAGAGATTATTATAACTTCTTTATATGTGCTTCACAATAGTGTTATGAAATTTCCGTGTCCATAAATCATTGATTAAGATCCAATCTAGCCTTTTCCATATCCTCTTGCTCGGTCTTCTATTGTTGGACGAAGTAAACTTGTAGCCAACCCTACAAATCCAACATCTACAATCTCATAAAACTCCAAATAATTGATAAACTCAAAACCTTTATCACTTCTCTTTTCTCATGCGGTTCCATGATTACACCATAGTCACCACCAATGCACCAGGCTATCAGTATAAATTTATAATTGCTAATACTTTCCAAACTCTCCCATTCTCTTCTTTCATTTGATATACTCTTGCATAAACTGCAGTAATGTACACACTGTTCCTATATGTTCTATTTTCTAGTTTAAGAGTTATGTTTCCCTTTGAGGTCAGGGATTGTTTTCTTCTTTATGTTTTCCCCCCATTTTATGCTTAATTTTTTCCCTCTTCACAGGAAATAGATCTTATTTATCAGTGAACTCTTTCAAGTAAATATGTGCTGGATCTGTGGTTCAAGAAAAAATATTAAAATCAGAATCAAGAAAAAAAATATTATTAAGGCTTGGACTATCTCTTTCATGATTATCCTGTAACTCATTTGTTGCATTTTCTATAGGCAACCTAAAATTGAGATCAACTACCTACTGCTAACCTTGGTGATTCTTTAGTTTAGTCCCCAAGCTTGACCACCCTTTAGATTTTTCCACTCTTTGAATACTACTGCCTTGTGTCTTTATCAATATTTACTTTGTTTCTTTGATTATCCCATTTGACAATCTCCTAAGGGTCGTTCAGTTTTGCTTTGCTTTTACGCGGGTATTAACTATTAGTGCGGGTATTAATAATGTGGGTATTAATAATTGTGTATTAATAATGTGGGTATTGATAATGCGGGTATTAGTTATGTGGAGTTTAATAATGTGAGTATTAGCGACGCATATATTATAACATAGGGATTATTTGTTGAATCACTGATATATTACAAATTAACAAAAAAAATTATTATTTAAAATATTTATTTATTCCTTAAATAAAATTTTAAAATATCCTTATTATTATGGGGGTTAATTTTGTCATTTTAAATTTTAATACCTGCATTATTAATATCCACATTATTAATACCATCTTCTACCCCGCATAAAATAATACATAGATTCCCGCATTAATAATGCGGGTATTAATAATGCGGAATATACAAAAAAGCAACCAAACGTTGTACTAATTTTATGCGGGTATTAAATTTTCACAAAAAACCAACCGAACGCTGCGCTAAATTAACGCAGAGTTTTGCGCGGGTATTAAAGTTTAATGAGGGAACCGAACGACCCCTAATTTCATTGTTACATGATCCGGTCAGTGCTTCATGAGCTGAATGATCACTAGCTGTTACAATCCGACACTTTGTAATTCTTAAGAGCAGAAATGTATTAATTGTAAGATGGAAAAAAATTAGAGAAATAGATTATTGAACCAAATGGTTATTTGAATTTGGCTAAGTGGTGAACTAATATATTAAGTTCATGAATTATTTGCTAGCTTTCATTATTTTAGGGCATATAGAGCACCTAGTCTTTAACCCTTATAGAAAACAAAATTATTTAAAAGAGAGGGCATTGGGGTATCATCTCAGCGGCAACATTTGAATCCCTGAAGTTCATTCCAATATCAGGTAAAAGGCCACCTCAAATTAGCTAGTTTATATGATGTACTATATTAGATTAAACCTTCTGATGTCATTAGTAATTTGTTTTCTAAGAAATGAAAATCCATTGTAAGAGAGAATGATGAGTTCGTGAGTGGGGTTCAATCACCAAGCCTGAATTTTCTTCCCTTGATTACCATGGTTTTCTTATAGCTTTTTCTCCATAGTTTTCCATCTCAGTTCACAAAAATATATGCTCAGCCATTTATTACGTTTTTATGATCCCGTTTCATTCTTTTTCTGGTATTGATCTTAAACATGGGAATTGAGATATGGAACTTGGTGTTACAGTGTGCTTCATCTTAATCAATTTAATTCAGCCACTGTTTTGTTATGTAACATTCCTTCAAATTTCTCTCAATACTCATGCTATTATGCTTGAATTTAAGGCATAGTTATTGATTAGGGTTTAGACCTAAGCCTCGAAATCGGTACTTTATGAAATTGAATGAGTATATGATACTAAAACTTGAAATTAATTATATACTTAGACCCGTGAAGGTATGGGTAACACAATTGTATGCTCAATTTCAGGGCTTGACCTCATGAGTCTGGGGTTAATTTTCAAGTTGTCTTCTTTACAATTTCAGCTTAAGGTTTAGAATGTTCAAGCGTTAGTTTTGGTATTCATTGTATTTAATTCCTTTAATAGAGAGAGAACATTAGAGGAGATTCGACAGGGAAAAGTGGTTGTTGAGTAATGGGTAGCTTCTTCAGGCAGAGGTAAGTGATTATATCCATTTCTTTGGTGGCCTTTGGCCTTATGGATGTTGAACTACGTGTTTCTTACATGAGTAGCTGCCGATAGGCATACTTTCTACGCCTTAGCTTCAGGTTTTTATTGTGTATCATACGTTATGACATTGATTCAATATCATTGAAAGTAGGAGTGTTATACTCTCGTTATGACTGTGATATGCACTTCCCGGACCGTGCTTGTAAAGGGTTATTATTTCATATATCTCCTGGTAGTCGATCAGAGTCCCGCACCAAAGATAGGTTTCGAGCACATGTGACCCCATTGCATCATAATGCATTCATTTCATCTTCATTACATGGATTGTTGAGTATTGTGTGACTGATTGCTTTACTTTTCATACTTGTAATATGTGATTTTTGTTGTTTATACATTCATGGTTTTTATCTGCTGCTTTCTTCTCCCTAGCTAGCTTATCTATTCTTCGAGGTGGCTAGCCAACCCCCACTTATTGAGTCCTTTCGACTCACCCTTATTTGTTTCTTGTTGTTATCTGTTTGTTTCAGCAGGTTTCACTCCAACACCAAGTTCGTCATTCAATTGAGGAGCGGAGACGAATTTAGCTGTCAGGGCGAGCCAGCTCTTGTCCAGGATGACCACCATTTTTGTTTTGATAGTTTGGTCTTTCTTCCTTTGGGATATATATGTATCTCTTTTTCTCTCGTAGATATCTGGTCTGGATAGCCCTAAACCTAGTATATTAGGTAGGAATATGCAATTCCTTATGTACAGTTTTTATATAAGCATATTTATGTATATCTGAGTCTTGTTTCCTATTTTTGAGTTGGTTTCATGTTTATAATTTTCTGTTTCAATTGAAGAGGGTTCGCCTGATGGGTCTAGAGGAGTTCGTCGGGTGCTTGCATGGCCTAGTCAGAAATTCGGATCGTGTCTCTAGCCGGTAATTTATCCTTTGAAAAGTGTAGAAATAAAACTTGGCTTCATCGTATGCTAGTTTTGAAAATAAGCCAATATAACTTTAAGTGGAGATTGGTTTGCTTGAGGACAAGAAAAGACTTAAGTTTGGGAGAGTTGATGTCTGAACATTTTGCCTACACTAAGACTCACTCTTACTTTGGTCTTTGAATCCAAAAGGAACCAATCAATAAGAAAAATGATGTGTTTATGCTTGATTTCCAGTTTTTGAGGGATATTGGAGTGAATGAAGCCACAAGAAGCAAAAGAATCGAAGTTAGGTGAAGTTTGAAGAAAAGCTGCAGAATCAGAGAAAGTACGACCCCCCAATAGTCATGTGGCCGCACAATTGTTACAAGATACGGTTGCCAAATTGAGGGGCTGCCACACAATTCCTAAACATGGGAATCTGCCAAGTAAGGAGGTTATCAAAGTTCCCCAGCCCAAAAATAATTATGCCCTAGCAAAATCAAAGAAGATGCAGTCGCACAACTAAGAGGTGGTCGCCTAATGACAACTCCTTGAGGGTAGCCAAGATTAAAAAATCTCTAAAGTGCAGCGTGTTCAGGAAGATGCTACAGCATGATTGAAGTTGAAGAAGAAGAGGTGGCTGCCCAATCGCCATGGCTAGCTACACTATCTTGAGAAGCAAAGAAAGAAGGCCCCATCTTTTTAAAGAGCAGCCGCCCCTTACTTATCCTGAAGATCAAGCTCGAAGGCAAAAATCACAAAGGGCCTCAGTTCTTCTAGACGGTCGGCCACCCAACCTGCAAAATGTTATTTTTTTAATTAATTTTAGCAAAGACTATAAATACCTAGACCTAATTCATTGCAATTATCTTTACCTTGAAAGAAAGTTAGAGAGTACTTTGGTCTCTTTGAAAAGTTTTCATCATTTGGTGAAGAATCATCCACTCTTTGTAAGGATTTCTACTTATATTTACTATTAATGAAAATGTCTTTCATTACAATTTTTATTCCATTACACAACATGAATGGCTAAACCGATAGCTACGGTTATAATCAAAACTTAGTTCATTAACTTAATGGGTCTATTGTGTTAAGTCTTAAACTAGTTGGAAATACTCCATTTCACTACCTTCAATCTACTATCATAACGACTTGTAGTTCAACATAAGTTTAAGCCCTAAAGTACTAAATCTACATCGAAAGAGTGCTTTTAGAAATGGGTAAGACAGTTACAAGGTACTCGGGGCAGGTGTTGTTGCGGTTACCCCGGGTTAATGGGTTTGAACACCAAAAGGTGAATAACCTTACTTGGGAACCATCTCTTGAAATTCATGCAACAGCTCTTTACAAGGGTGAAAAGATGTTAGTCTTGCTCACCACCGAAAGAGGTGAGTTGGGTAATTTTGTGTGAGTTCCATTAGATGACCCAACACAATATTTGACTTAACCTGATGCGGGGCAAATGGGAGCCAAAGCGCCAACCATCGAGAGCCAAGCTTGAGAGCACGAGGAAGACAAGTCACGGACTCCGGAAAGCGACTTGAAGATCATGCAAAGGAGCGCCAAAGAAGGAGGACCACCTAGGCTCCAAAGGAGAGGCTCGGGAGACACATTTTGAGCCATTTCAAGACCTCCCAGGAAGAGGCGGACCGCCTATTCAAAGGGGAGGACCGCCTACTTGAAGTCCAGCCTCAGGACTTTGGGCCGCCTGTTTTATGGGCGGACCGCCTACTCTGACCGCCCACTTTTAGGCTGGAGTGACTACTCTAGTGATAAGAATCAAACGCGAAAAATAAAAAGGATAAGAACGAGACGTATCTCGATCACAAATCTCAAGTAGCAACGGAGAACTTGTTCCGTTACACCCCGAGAGGAGGTCAAGAACACATATGCTAGGCAACTACCCTCGAGCTAACGTGAGCACACAAGTAGAATGGTCGGGGGGATTGGAATTCATCTAGATCCGCTAGAGGAAGAACAAGTCTCAATTCAAGGTTTTTCATTCAATAAGAGTTCAACTCTTCAACACAAGTGTTTGTTTTTCATCAAAGGTAAGCTAATGAAAATAATAAGACATCTAGCTATTTATAGGTGTTTTTAGACACCATATAAAAGGTCTAATATGCCCACACTTAGGCTTAGAAACATAGGACCACGTAGGGTCAAAATAGTCTTAACACTAGCTAGGAAATCACCCTTCAGCGTTTTGGGCGGGGCGCCCGGATTTGGGGCGGAGCGCCCAACATTTTGATCAGTGGGGTGGCCTAGGGCGCCCAGAACTTGGGCGGAGCGCCCAGGCCTAGGCATCCTTGGGCGGAGCGCCTGGATGACTGGGTTGTCCTTCTTGCACTTTGAGCACTCGAAACGGCTTCCAATCGCTTCCTTCTTCTAGCCCCTTCCTCATCAAGTGTATGTGTACTCCTTGGATGTCCTTAGCTTGGCTCCGAGTGAAGGGTCTTGTGGGGGTTTGGGTCTTATCATCCTCCCCTTCTTGAGAGGATTTCGTCCTCGAAATTGAAGCATCATTCACGACCTCTTCATCATCATTCACGACCTCTTCATTACCTACATCCAAAGGAACCAAGTCACAAACATTGAAAGTATTAGAAACTTGATACTCACTTGGCAAGTCGACCACATAGGCATTGTTGTTTATCTTGGAAAGCACTTGGAATGGGCCATCTCCACGGGGTGCCAACTTCCCTTTTCTAAGGTTTGGAAACCTTTCTTTCCGGAAGTGCACCCACACATAGTCACCCTTCTTGAGTTCCACCTTCTTGCGTCCCTTGTTTTTCTTAGAGGCTACCTTTGCATAGGCTTCCTCCAAGTTCTTCTTCACCTTAGCATGTAGCTCCATCAAAGCCTTGGCTCTAGCTTTACCTTCAAAATTAACAACCATTTCCCTTGGCAAAGGGGTTAGATCAAGGGGAATCAAGGGGTTAAAACCATAGACATACTCGAATGGAGTCATGCCTATCATGCTATGCAATGTGCGATTGTAGGCAAACTCCATAAGAGTTAGACGATCATTCCAAGTCCCGGCCTTACCCCGGGTCATGGCTCTAAGAAGAGCACCCAAGGTTCGGTTTACCACTTCCGTTTGCCCATCCGTTTGGGGGTGGTGGGACGTGGAGAACAAGAGCTTGGTGCCTAAAGCACCCCATAAACACCTTCAAAAATGACTTAGGAACTTAGTGTCCCTATCACTCAGTATGGTTTGAGGCACACCATGCAACTTCAAAACATTTTCAATAAACAAAGTTGCAACATGTTGTGCATCATCACATTTCTTGCATGGAATGAAATGAGCCATTTTGGAGAACCTATCCACAACAACATAAATGCTATCATGGCCCCCCCTAGTCCTTGGTAATCCCATCACAAAATCCATTGAGATATCCAATAATGGACTAGTAGGTACGGGGAGAGGGGTATACAACCCATGGGGTGGGCTTTGGATTTAGCACGCTTGCACTCAAGACAATTGTTGAAAAACTTTTCCACTTGCACCCCCATCTTTGGCCAATGAAATTGTTCTTTAAGAATAGCCAAAGTCTTTCTTGTGCCAAAATGACCCATGAGTCCCCTGTAATGTGCCTCATGCACAAGCAACTCTCTCCAAGAGGACTCGGGTATGCACACCTTACCATTTTTGAAGATATAACCATTAACCCATTGGTATTTATCAACTCTCTCCCCTTTCTCTAGAGCGTCATAGACACTCTTTAGCTTTGGGTCATGAGCATACATCAATTTAATGCTCTCAAAACCCATGAGCTTAGAGGTGAGAGTGGTGGCTAGAGCAAACTTTCTTGAAAGCGCATCCGCCACAACATTGTCCTTCCCTTTCTTGTATTGGATCACATAGGGAAAGGACTCAATGAGCTTGGCATGTCTCTTATTGAGCTTCTCTTGGCCTCTCAAATGCTTGAGTGACTCTGGTCACTCTTGATTACAAACTCACGAGGCCAAAGGTAGTGTTGCCAATGGGCAAGGGCTCTCACAAAGGCATACAACTCCTTGTCATATGTAGAATAATTCAAAGAGGCCCCTTTCAACTTCTCACTAAAGTAGGCGATGGGTTTGCTATCCTGCATTAGAACACCACCAATTCCCTCCCCCGAGGCATCACATTCAACCTCAAATGCCTTTCCGAAGTCGGGGAATTGCAATAGAGGGGCGGTACTCAACCTACTTTTCAACTCATGGAAGGCCTTCTCTTGAGGCTCTTCCCAAACAAATGGTTGGTCCTTCTTCACCAATTCGGTGAGTAGAGCGGCAATGGAGCTAAAGTCTTTCACAAAACGCCTATAAAAGCTAGCAAGACCATGAAAGCTCCTCACTTGAGTCACGGTACTAGGAGTAGGCCAATCACGTATGGCCTCTACCTTAGACTCATCCACCTCCACTCCTTGGGCACTCACAACAAACCCAAGGAAGACTACCTTCTAAACACCAAAGGCACACTTTTTAAAATTAGCATAGAGCTTTTCGGCTCTCAACTTTTCAAGCACTTGCCTAAGGTGATCAACATGGTCGTCTATTGATTTGCTATAGATCAATATATCGTCAAAGTAGACGACCACAAACTTGTTGATGAATGGCTTTAGAACATGGTTCATTAGCCTCATGAAAGTGCTAGGTGCATTGGAGAGCCCAAAGGGCATCACCAACCATTCATAGAGACCAAATTTGGTCTTGAATGCGGTTTTCCATTCATCCCTGGGTTTCATCCGGATTTGATGGTAGCCGGACCTAAGGTCAATTTTGCTAAACACACATGAACCACTTAATTCATCTAACATATCATCAAGTCGGGGAATGGGATGACGGTACTTTACCGTTATTTTGTTCACGGCCCGACAATCAACGCACATCCTCCAAGTGTCGTCCTTTTTGGGAACAAGGATCACGGGCACGGCACAAGGACTCAAGCTCTCCCTCACCAAGCCTTTAGTGAGCAATTCATCAATTTGCTTTTGCAATTCTCTTGTATCCTCCGGATTGCTCCTATAAGCCGGCTTGTTTGGGATTTGGGATCCCAGGACAAAGTCTATTTGATGTTCAATACCCCTCAAAGGAGGCAATCCATCCGGCATCTCATCCGGGAACATGTCCCCAAAATCCTTCAAGACATTCTCAAACACACTAGGCAAAGGGTTAGAAGAAAATTCACAATTAGAGTTTAGGATCATACCTTTGTGCACTAGGCATAGGAGAAACTTGGTGCCATCATTTCCTTTTAAGATCTCGCCCGGTTGCATCATGGCACAAATGCCACCGGTAGAAGAAGAAGGTGGGATTGCCACCATGCTTTTGGACAAAGGGCTAGTCTCAATGATTGACTTGGCCTTTGCCACCTCCCTCAACTCCCTCATCCTATTGTAGTCATCACTCACTTGTTTGGGAGTTAGGGGCTTCAACACAAATTTCCTTCCTTCATGTTGGAGCGTGTAAGTGTTGACACGCGTCGATCAAATTGCCAAGGCCTTCCAAAGAGAAGGTGGCAAGCTTGCATGGGCACAACGTCGAACAAGTGTTCATCAACATAACTACCCATTTTGAACTTGATCATTGCTTGCTTCACTACCTTTAGCTCCCCACATTCACTAAGCCATTGCAATCGATATGGCTTGGGATGCTTCACGGTAGGCAACTTCAATTGGGTTATAAGAGATTGACTCACAACATTAGCACAACTCCCGGAGTCGATGATCATAGAGCATACAACACCCTTAACACGACACCTAGCATGGAAAAGGTTTTCTCTTTGCAATGTTTCACCATCCTCCACAATCAAAGCTCCTAGGCTCCTCCTCACAACTAGAAAAGTATGCGGTTCCTCATCCTCCACCGTGTCATCTAGATCATCCTCCTCTACTCCCTCATCTCCATCTACCCCCTCATCTTCCTCCGGTTCACTCTCTTGTTCATATGCATTTTCACCAACAAGAACCATGGTCCTCTTCGTAGGACACTCCTTAGCAAAGTGTCCATACCCCTTGCATTTGTGACATTGAATGGAAGAAGAAGTAGGAGTATTCAATTGGGTTTTAGAATTACCTCCCACATTGGGTGTGTACTTCTCAAACGGCTTCTTCACATCTTTGCTAGCACTTGCTCCACTAGGGCCACTTGCATTTGTGAATTTTGCATTGGGAGTAGGATTTTTCCAATCCTTTGACTTGTTCATGGAGGTAGAAGTGTTGCTCTTGTAACGGTTGGACTTCTCTTTCTCAAGCCATTGCTCGGCTTGAATAGCGGCATCAAGAACTTCTTGGAGTGAAAGATAAGCATGCAATCTCAATTGTGAAGCTATACCATAGCTCAAACCATTCATGAAACGGATCACAGCTTGCTCTTCATCTTCGGTGTCCATATCTAAGGCCATTCGAGTTCTTTCAAACTCATCAAAATATTCATGCACCGTCTTGACACCTTGCTTCAACTCATAAAGTTTCTTGAGTTGCTCTTGCCGATATCTAGGAGTGATGTACTTGATACTCATGATACCCTTCAAGTCATTCCAACCCACATTCACGGGAACCCCCGCTCTCCTCCTTGATCTCTTGACGGATTCCCACCAAGTAGATGCATAGGATTCAAAGGATGAAATAGCATAGGTACCTTTCTTCTCATCGGTCATCTCATTTGTGTCAAACAATCTTTCCATGTGTAGCACCCATTCAATGTAAGCCGCCGGATCACAATTCCCTTTAAAGGTTGGGAGATTAAGCTTCACACTATTGATGTTGGTGTTGTCACGACCCCCACGGAAAGGCTCCGGTTGGCCCCCATAGTGATCTTCATTCACATCATACTCCCTTCTAGCATTCTCTCCAACATAACCCATAGGTGGCCCTCGACCTCGGCCCCTACCTCTATCCACATTTCGACCCCAATTCATACCTCGCCTTGGTTGAAAGTGATCATCAAACCCATACATATCATCTCCATAATCGGCTTCCTCCCCTTCTTGAGCTTCATCTACTTGCTCAAGAGGTTGCACATTTCGGACGGGTCTCGGTAGTGGAATGTTTCTTGGGGGGTTATCCAAGATACGGGGAATGCCCGTTCGTTGGGTATTGCCCAACACTTGATCAAGTCTCTCTCGCTCCTCCTTTGCCCGTTGTTGATTGAGCAATTCAATGACATGGCTAACTTGCTCCGGGGTAAAGTTAGGAGTACTTGAGACTTCAACTTGGACACTCGGGGTCCCTTTCTCGACTTGGACACTCGGGGTCCCTTTCTCCGATGGGACATTTGACGTCCCTTGCTCGACTAGAGCACTAGAGTTCACCCTCTCGAGGCTTTCAATCCTCAAGTTCATACTATCCAATTTGGCGAGGATAGTAGCAAGGGCAATCTTTGCAAAATCATCTCCTTCGGAAGACATTGTACCTACACAAGTAGCAAACGTTAGCAATTCCTCAACTCAACCAAACTATTCACGAGTCAAGCACACTCCGGGGTGAGTGGAGTTAATGGGACTCAATGAAAGCTAAGCACTTTGAAGTGAGGACTTGAATCAAAAAGAGTCTAGGATTCTTCTTGGAATTCTATTCTCCAACTAATGCACGAATCAATCTAAAAGCAATGAAAGATTAGTGCTAATTCAAGTAGAAAGAGTACTTAGATAGGCACTAATAAGAGATTAGGCAACAAAGAACAAGCAAACCTAGAAGAAACTACCCAAAAACAACCCTTCAAGATGTTAGGCGGAGCGCCCAAGACTTGGGGCGGAGCGCCTGGCAAATTGGTGCAGTGAGGTCGGGCAGGCGGAGCGCCTAGGGCAAGAACAAGTCAGGCGGGGCGCCCAAACTTTAGGCGGAGCACCTGGACGAAGAACACCTGGGTTTTTCACTCCGTGTTCTTCGTTTTCAATCCAATTTCTAGGCCGATTCCAAGGTGTTTTGGCCAAATCCAAGGTACCCAAAGTTGCTCCTTGACAACCTACAATCCCCAATCAATTTCACATCCAAACAACCAACAAATAATGCTCAATCAAGATTCAAAGTTTTCAAGTTTGGGGTTTCAACATGGGTTTCAAGGTTCAAAAGTGGGTTTTGATTCTTCAAAAACTATGTTACCGAACTCCTAATCACACGATTCTTGTTGCAAATTGTTCGGTTTTTAATAGAGATCAATCCCCAATAATCAATTCAAAAACCCCATTAACACACAACCCAAATTCAATCAATTTTCTCAAGAACAAGGGTTTGGTAGGGTTTAACAACAATTGGGGTTTTCAATTTTCAATTCAATCCAATCCCAACAAATTTGCTACCCAATCGTCAAGTTTTCAACAAGGATTGATAATCTATAACACCCACTTCAAGAATCACAAACACCAAAAAGTTACACCAATTTTTGAATTTTTTTGAATTTTTCATTTTTTTTGTAATTTTCTTTTTCCCAATAACTTCAACAACAAGAAAACTAAAAGAAGATACTAGGCACGAAGAATCAAGGGTCGGGGTTCGTAGGAACGATACCCGAACTTTGCTCTGATACCAAACTGATAAGAATCACGCGGAAAATAAAAAGGATAAGAACGAGACGTATCTCGATCACAAATCTCAAGTAGCAACGGAGAACTTGTTCCGTTACACCCCGAGAGGAGGTCAAGAACACCTACGCTAGGCAACTACCCTCGAGCTAACATGAGCACGCAAGTAGAATGGTCGGGGGGATTGGAATTCATCTAGATCCGCTAGAGGAAGAACAAGTCCCAATTCAAGGTTTTTCATTCAATAAGAGTTCAACTCTTCAACACAAGTGTTTATTTTTCATCAAAGATAAGCTAATGAAAATAATAAGACATCTAGCTATTTATAGTTGTTTTTAGACACCATATGAAAGGTCTAATATGACCACACTTAGGCTTAGAAACATAGGACCACGTAGGGTCAAAATAGTCTTAACACTAACTAGGAAATCACCCTTCAGCGTTTTGGGCGGGGCGCCCGGATTTGGGGCGGAACGCCCAACATTTTGATCAGTGGGGTGGCCTAGGCGGGGCGCCCAGAACTTGGGCGGAGCGCCCAGGCCTAGGCATCCTTGGGCGGAGCGCTTGGATGACTGGGCTTTCCTTCTTGCACTTTGAGCACTCGAAACGGCTTCCAATCGCTTCCTTCTTCTAGCCCCTTCCTCATCAAGTGTATGTGTACTCCTTGGATGTCCTTAGCTTGGCTCCGAGTGAAGGGTCTTGTGGGGGTTTGGGTCTTATCATCTAGGCACCTACTATCCAGGCGGGGCGCCTACTTGGTTCAAGTCTCTTCTCCCTTTGAATCAATCAATTTGTTAGTTTGATTCGTTCTTTCTTCTATTTCTGTTCTTACCCATCCCTTATTTCTTTTATCTCGTGTTTATCATTTGCTTCTGTTACTTGTTATTTTCTTCCGTGGGTTTGACCCGTATCATCTTGGTAGCAGAGCAAGGCTCGGGTTTCGTTCTTATGAATCCACGTTCCTTGTTCATCGTATCTTTACTTTATTGTTATTGATGTTTATGTTCTTGTGAAAAGAAGAAAAAAAATTGAAAAAAAAGTGAAAATACAAAAATAAATTCGTGTTGTGGATTGGATTTGATGATCCGTTGGTTGTTTGATATCGGGAATTGATCTATGATGATTACCAATTTATCTGGTACCCTTGTTACATGATTTGGTGTTGAGAATCAAAAGTTGGAAAAAATCAAAAAAACCCCAAAATTGAATAACCCTTGAATTTGATTGAAATTTCTTGATTTGGATTCGTTATGGATTGGGTGTTGTTATAAATCATTGGGGATTGGTTGTAGTAGTTGAAAACACCATTGAGTACTTTCGGATTGGGAAAACACCTTGAAAACATCGGAGATTGGGTGTCAAAAGACCAAGAAACACGTTTTCGGACTGTGCTGAAAGCACCAATAGGCGGACCGCCCAAATAGTAGACGGACCGCCCATAGAACTCTCTGAAGTTCAGTAGGCGGACCGCCCCTGTGACTAGGCGGACCGCCCACTCCTGGAGTGTGTCCGTTTGGCTTCGTTTCGTGTGTTTTTGTGTTCCGATTGCTTCCATATTTCTTGGTTAGTGTTTCTAGGGTATTTGTCCTACTTTATTAACACTAATCTTTGATCTTTTAGGGTGATTGTGTGTCTTGAAGTCTTTAGTTAAAGTCGTAGAATTTGCTTGCTTCAAGTGCGCATTAAAATAGCTTCCGTACATCGAGTCTCATACACTCCATTCCGAGCCATTACTTGGGTGCATTAGTTGATTGATCTTGCCATTTTGATTACTAAGAGACAAGAAGGTCTTGAGTGGAAAAAGGCTTGAGTGGTGAGAACAATAGAGTGAGGTCACAAAAGCCAACAACCTTGAGTGTATACACGAGTGGAAAGAAAATTGAGTGACATCTTTTGAGTGATACACGTGAGGAAGTGAATTTGTGAGGTCCTTTACTCTTGGGTTACAACTATGGCTTCGGATGACGATTGTGGAGGGTATGACTCATACGGAGATGATGGAGACTATGGTTCCTATGATGGTGATGATGGGTATTGCTATGACGATTCGGGGAACCAAGGCTCATATGAAGATGAAGCAGGTCACTATGTTGATTATGAAGATGAAGAAGGCTATGAGGCTTATGAAAATGAATGTGAAGAATCTTATGCCCCTAGTCAAGAATTTGAAGATAGTGACGCTTCAAGGTATGATGATCCTACTTACTCTTCTTGTGATGAATTTGAGAATGTTCATAGTGACGTAGCGAGAATTGATGATGAGGTTGATTATACGAATTATTCATACGCATCTTCTCTTGGTGTTGCTTGTGGTGTGCAAGGGAGTAGTAGAGGGTCTTCCATTAGTATGGGAGGAGATGGTGGTTGTTCCATGGGAAACGGGAGGCGTGCATCTTCTAGTTGCGCTACCTAGTACTCCTTATTCCCATGTGAAAGGTGGATTGAGAAATGGTGTTGATGTTACTGTTACGGGGGTGTATTGCTATAGTAGTGGTGGTAGGAGTGGTGCTATGGGCTATGGAACCAATGTGAGAGGCAATTATGGGTTCCATAGTGGTACTCCTTCCTCGACTTTCAATAACACTTCTAATGTTGGAAGAGTGATAGAAAGTGGAGGTTATTCTAGTGGTGTTGCCACTAGTGGAGGGATAAGGAGAACCCAACTTGGGGGTGATGGTTTTCTTGGACTTGATCCTATACAAGACATATGTGAGTGTAGGTTCATTTTTGAGGTGAATGGTAGTGGAGGATGCTTGCTCAAGATTAGTGAAGCCTATACTAATTTTGTTAACATCTCTTGGGTTAATAGTCTAAAGATACCATGCTACAAATTGAAATATCCTTATGAGTGTCAAGGTGTTTGGGTTACTAGTGAAGCTCGGGTACACATATCTCATGGGAGTTACAAGGAATATATTTGGTGTGATGTGTATCTCATGGAGTATTATGGTGTTTGGCTAGGGAAACCGTGGTTGCAAGGCAAGAGGGTGCGGTATGATCTCGTGAAGGATGTGTACAAAGTGAGCAAGGGGCAAAGAACTTATGACTTTGAACCTTGCCGGGAAAAGTTTAAGTTCTATCCTAGTACATCTTCTAGGCCTATGCAAAAAGGAAAGGAGCAAGTATCTCAAACCAAGGATGAAAGAAAGCAAACAAGAGGTCCTACAATCACAAGCAATGGCGGGACTAGTGCAAGAAAAGAGTTGACAATTGTCAACAAGGTGAACCCCAAACCACAAGCTCCAAAGCCAAGTGGTTCACCAACAAAAAAGAAAGAGACTTCAAGTGATGAGTCTCCTAGTCCTAGATTCCGGGTTGATGTTAAAAGTCCACCTACTCCGGCTATGGTTATCTTGGGCCTCGTCCCAACTCACCCGAATTTGAGAGACAAAAGATTGAGAGGAGTAAGGGAGTGACCGGTGACATTTATCGAGTGGAAAAGGAGAGGATGTGTTGAGTGATGTGAGTGGGATGTCACCACCCGAATCTACACCAAACCTCTAAAAGAAAATAAGGGAAAAGAAAGAGGGAAAAAGAATCATTGAGAGTGAGGACACCCCTTATTCTAACCTTAACCCTTTGTCTTTTTCTTCTACTTGTGTTAGCTCTTGTGTAGGTACTCTTGGAGGCAAACCAATGGAGCCTCAATCATGTCCCAAGAAGGATGGACAAGGTGAAGAAAATCTTCAATGTGAGCTTTAAAGTGAAGAGACAATTCATGACACTTCAAATGCATTGAGTGAGCAAGATGGCCACTCAAAGGTATGTGATAGTTCTTCCCTTGAACATGTCACTTCCTTGTCTCCTGGTAGTGTTTGTGCTAACTTAAGACTAGTGTATGATTTGAGTGATTACAACGTGTTTGCAACTAGTGAAGAGTCGGTAGGTCAACTTGTGTGTGATTGTGAACCACTAGTCGAGAGGAATGATAAGCCACATCATGATGTGAGCTCGATTTTCATTGAACAAATCTCTAGTGAAGATTGTGTAGTTGACCTTATTTGTGACCCTTGTTATGACACACCACCTATATTTGATAAAGGGGAAGATGAGTTGAATGAATATCCTATCCTTTCTCTTGATGAATTGCTTGATAATGGTGGGCCTATGTGTTGTAGTGAGGATGGTAGTGACCCTGAGGAGTCTCTAGTGGATGAGATGGATCGAATTGTATTCGATGACTTCTCAAGTGTAGATGATGGCTCTAGTTTGGATGCCTCACCTTTGATGGGTAATGGACTTGTTTTCACAAACCCTTTGTTTGAAGAGGATTTCAAAGAGGTGATGGTGAATATCTAACTAGAGAAGAGTTTGGATTTAAACCTCCATGGTTTGGAAAGTTGAATTCTATAGACAATCCATTGTTTGGAACTCCAAGTGAGATAAGTGGTCTTGGTATTGCTTGTGTTGGACCATCTTCTAGTAGTTCTAACCTTTGTTGTGTGGACTACAATGATGAAGAACCTATTTTGGAGACCGTCCTTGAGAGTTTGCCTAGTGAGGGAGATTGTCTTAGAGATGGATTTGCAGGTGAGGAAGCCACTCTTGATATGTGTAAGAGTGCTTCCAAGAAGGGGAGTGGGGTATTCGACGTGAGTTGGCAATTGAATTATTTTGTTTACTCCACCCCACATGTTGATCACACCTTGGGTGTTGAGCATGCCAAAGCCAATGAAGCACATTGTGATAGGAATGCATTGAAGGCTTGGTGTGTTGACCATAAGCTTGAGGATCATAAGGAACTTAGTTGCTTAATCTTGCATGTTCCTTATCTTATTGACCTCTTTGCTTGTTGTGGTAGTGAGTGCTTGTCATTTTTAAGCCAAGATCTTGTTGTCTCCTTTGGAGACCTATACTTTTTGATTGGTATTGATACTTGGCTCTAGCACAAGAGTGTGATTTTCACATCACTTGTACTCTCTTGTTGGACTTGCCTACTCTTGTAGTGAGAAGTTTTGGTGTGTTCTTATTGGACTTAGGGATCATAGGGATTTTGATGAGTTGATCTTGAATATTCTCTACCCTATTGATCTCTTTGATGAACCATGTGTTGAGTGCACCCATTGGGTAAACCAAGTATTTGTTGTTTTCTTTGGAAAAATGTGTTCTATCATTGTTATTGATGCTTGGTTATACCATAAGAGTGTGTTTTCCACACTACTTGCGCTAACCTACTCTTGTGGTAGGAGATTTTGGTTGTGCTTGTCTTTTATTGTAGGTCTTGATGGTTTGATTTCGAGGACGAAATCCTTTCAAGAAGGGGAGGATGATGCGGGGCAAATGGGAGCCAAAGCGCCAATCATCAAGAGCCAAGTTTGAGAGCACGAGGAAGACAAGTCACGGGCTCCGGGAAGCGACTTGAAGATCATGCAAAGGAGCGCCAAGGAAAGAGGACCACCTAGGCTCCAAAGGAGAGGCTCGGGAAACACATTTTGAGCCATTTCAAGACCTCCCAGGAAGAGGCGGACCACCTACTCAAAGGGGTGGACCGCCTACTTGAAATCCAGCCTCAGGACTTTGGGCCGCCTGTTTTATGGGCGAAACGCCTACTCAGGCCGCCCACTTTTAGGCTGGGGGGCCTACTCTGGGCACCTACTATCCAGGTGGGGCGCCTAGTTTGCTGAGGGTCCAACCGAGACTCCTACTTATTTTGAGTGTAATTCCAACTATAGCCCTAAGTGATTTGTATTGTTTTGACTAGACTTAGAGGCTATATAGACATTTCATTTAGAAGTGTGGTGAACCTACAAATACCACACTTAGTCATTTTATTTCATTAGCTTGATTTTGAGATTGAAGATTAGGCTTTAGAAGATACTAGGTCCTTCTTGTTGAAGCATTGGCTTCATGTATCTCTTATTTAGAATCCATGGTGGATCACCGCTAGTGTGACCCCGTTAGTGGTTCAAGTCTCTTCTCCCTTTGAATCAATCTATTTGTTAGTTTGATGCGTTCTTTCTTCTATTTCTGTTCTTTCCCATCCCTTATTTCTTTGATCTCGTGTTTATCATTTGCTTCCGTTACTTGTTATTTGCTTCCGTGGGTTTGACCCGTATCATAACCATTAGATTCCATTAGGTTACACGATTAAGTAGAGATAATACCGCTAGTTATGTTAATTTATTAAAAATAACCATTAGAATTCACTTGTTACTTTTTAGGTTTAGCTATAGAAACAACTCGCTCTCTCTTAGGATACATTAAACCACTACTTTGAAAGAAAGCTCCCTAACTACTTTGTATCAACCTTGCAAGTTCTCCGTATTCGATTCCGACTGAATGAGGAGGGTATTTGTGACCCCCACCCTTTTAGGGAATGTCAACCCTCAACTTAGAAGAAACTACTGTATGGGGTAAAATACGCCACCTACTATTACGGGGATATGAGTCTAGCTGGTGAGACTATGCTTATCTTACACGTCACTGGGCACAAAGGATACATGCATGTCGTACGAATTATGACCGTTCAGGGGGTACGAGTGTAGGACGCACGCCGCCTTAGGGTTACAGTCTCCTAGTTAGGGTTTTGTATTTACCACCGCCTTGAGTTATAGGCCCATCGCCTTATTAGTCTTTGTATTTTAATTTAATTAGGACTGGGTATCCACTACTATAGATACTCTTCCTTACATTGTATTGTACAACAGAGCAATTCACCACAGAATCTGGGTATTCTCAACGAATAAGACTACTTTACTTTTCTTGCTCATTATTTCTCTCTTTTACTTATTTACCTTTCTGTCGTATTTGCTGTATTGCTTGTGACCTCATTCTAAATTAATTATTTAACCTAGGTGACCGATTTTAGGCATAAACAGTTTGGCACCCATCGTGGGGCCTATGCAATAGTAGGTATTCTACGAAGGAAAAGGCGCAATCATATTTGATGATAGTAGCAACATTCCGAAAAATACTACAGACGCAATAGATGAATCTGTGAATGATCCCAGTGATCCCAGCGTGCAGCCTAAGGATCCCGTTGGACAACCGAAAGATCCTTCCCAGGATCCAACTCATGTTGCCAGCAACGGAGAAGGCGATCAATCACTGGAAGGTAATCCCGAATTCAGAAGTTTCCTTGTTAATCTCCTCAAAACTATGTCTGCACAAGTGGAGTAGGATTCTAGAAACATGGTCGAAGGGATATCCTTGAACTTAGGAGCGATGTTTTCTGGATCGTCTTAGAGGCCAACATCCCCACGAGGACCAGCGCCCACGAAAAATTTGCCAGCATCTGTTCCTAGCCGCATGCTCAACATGGATTCCACTCCTGGAGGACCATCACAATCAATAATCAAGACTATATGGGAGCGGCTGTTATTCAGGACCTCATAAGGGAGATGAAGGCCATCCATGATTGGATTGGTAATGTGCCGGGTGCTCCACCCAACCACACTGGATAAGCATAAATTTTACAAGCATGCTTACAAATTTAGCGCTGCACCGGTCCGCATACGAAATCACTTCTGTCTGCCGGATAACTTGAAGTATGATAGAACAATTGATCCGGATGAGCATATTGTTGCGCATTACACGGCTGTAAAGAGTAACGAGATCACCGAGGAAGAGATTCAGTCCTCTATGGTGAAGAGGTTTAGCTCAACTCTTACCAAAGGCGCCCTTGCTTGGTACACCCAGTGATCGATGTGCTCTATCGAATTATTCACCCAGAGGCAAGATCTATTCAAGAAAGCGCATTATGGTGCCTGCAAGCGAGAGAAGCGCATGGAGGACATCTTTGAGATCCGTCAACGTGACGACAAACTGCTGAAGGACTACCTTGATAGGTTTCAGAGGGAACACATGAAGCTTCCTCCAATCCCCGATAATATTGCTGTGGTAGCCTTCGGCAAAAGTCTTAAATCGAAGGGACCGTTGGCCACGAGGGAGTTGCAGTGGAGTTTGACTCAACATCCTGTGACAACATGGAATGCTTTGCATCGAAGATATACCGAAAAGCTTCACCTGGAGCCAGGGGAATCATCTATCCCAGAGGAAATTTGCCCTATTATCCGAGATGTTATCTGCCAAGGAGAGAAATGGTGATACATGGAGAAACCTTTGGAGAAAATGGGAAGCAAAGCAAGAGAGATACATATATGATTTCCCAAAGCGAGAATATAGTAGGAAGTCTCCAGCACCATAAACCAATGGGTCACTTAGCGTCGATTTGGTGCCTAACAGGTTTGAAGATTGAGATTGCGTGCCAACGCCGTAGAGTTCGTGAGGGATCACATGAAGGACGCCAAAGTATGCTGGCCTAGAAATTTAAGGGCCGAGCTGGGCCGAAGGAACAAGAATCTTTATTGTGATTTTCATAGGGATCATGGACACGAGACGGCCGGATGCAGAGCACTAATCCTGGAAGTCATGGGTCTGCTGAACAAGGGTTATCTCAAGGAGTTTCTCAGCGACAGGGGAAATCAGACTTATGCCAAAAGCGGAAATCAAGATGGACCACCAGATCTACCAGATCCAAAGAGGTCCATCAATGTCATAATCGGCGGTCCAACATTGCTCAAAGAGTCAAACCACTAGTTGCAATACTCCTCACCACGATGCTTTGGTTATAACACTTAGGATAGAAGATACGGACGTCAAACGTGTCTTGGTCGATATCGGTAGTACCATCAACCTCATCAGGTGGGACACACTGAAGGCAATGGGAGTCGAGGCCAGGATGGCGCCAAGTGTCTATACACTGGTTGGGTTCAATAATTCTTGTGTAAAGGCTATTGGAGAAATTAACCTTGCTGTTCACATCCCAGGAGCAGATTATATTTCATCTTTTCAGGTAATCAAGGGAGGTGTCCCTTATAATATGATCATAGGACGACATGGATCCACCAAGTCAAAGCAGTACCAGCTACTTGGAATCAAAAGCTTAAATACCCTACCAAGTGGCAGATAAAAAAAGTCAACGGGGATCAGGAGGCAACAAAAGAGTGCTACACAGCGGCCATCTTGGGAGCAGCTGTCCCCGAAGAGGTACATGAAGTAAACATTTCTGAAGTCACCGAAGACCTCGAAACGTCAATCAACCAAGACTATGATTCCGGTTGTATGGTTGATTGACGTTTTTCAGAGGGAAAAAGAGTAAGGATATTTGGAAGTACTTTTCTTATATAGAATTTACCTTATTTAGTTCCATAGTTTTGTTCCTAAATTACAGCATTTTCATACTCTTATGTCATGTTACGGGTTTTCACTCACAACATTCCAGGCTTCACGCGCTTTTAATAAACTACTATTCAAATAGTTAGTTTTCTACAAATTAAGATCCATCTACGATTCAAATATTCATAACCCAGGCCAATTACAAATTGAAGTAATACGCCCACTTTTCCTGATAAAAGTAGGGTACACTACTCGCTTAGAGCTAGATAATGTCTAGCTCAGCCACCAGGCATTATTCGTAAGTCGAACTCATTAATTCAACAATTGCACATACATGCCGATAGGGACACCTGTCCACATAGTGCCCGAAAGTCTTAAAAACTCAAGAAACTAAGCAGAGATGTTCGAAGTCGGACGCAAAAGTGCCTATTATCACACAGGCTAAAGTCGTCCCATTGTGGGCACAAATAACCATCTACTACAGATGCAACCTAAGCCGCCAACTATTGGTGCACAAATGACATAATTGCCCGAGCAAGCTCAGATAAACGTTTAAACATCAGAACATTAAGGACGTTCAGAAGCCATCTAATTTTTAGATGCATATGCCTATGAAGGTACAACTTAATGTTACTTATTGTTTATGGAGGGAATTAAAAAGTGTCACAAACAAGCAAACAAGTAATTCAACTTAAAACGCCTCAAAACGGGCAAAAAATTATACCATTACGCTCGAAAAACATGGGAAATTGTTCAAAACAAAGATGCAAAGAAAAAATTATATGCACCAGGGGGAGGGGATTTCTATTCCTTTCTCGGGGGACTTCTTTAGCGGAAACACTCGGCAAAGGTCCTGCTTCACCAGCTGCAGGTTCCCCGTCTAATGTTTCAACTCCTCTTTCTCCACTGGCTTTCTTCGAACCTTCCTCAAGGTTAGACCCGAGTTGAGCATCTGCCTAGCTACATGCTCGGTGTACGAGGCAATCTCGACAGTCAGGTCCAAGTTAGGGTAGTCATGAACCTAGAGGAAAGTCCAAAGGGCAGCTGCGATGTTAGCACGATCCATTTCAGCTATGCGACGAGCATTCAAGGCATTCACTCATTCATCACGGGTCCTCTCCACCGATGCGACGCTCTTCAGTCTATCATTCGCATCTTCAAGGAAAGCGGAGAGTCCCTAGGCATCTGAGACACTTTTCTCGGCAACATTCATTCTCTCCACAACACCAAACAACTTTTGTTGAAGTTCCTCTACAATCACTTCCAAGCAGTTCACATTATTTCAATGTAGTTGCTTAGAGACTTAGGCATCCGTAAGGGAAGATTTGAGAGTCTCCACAATCTGCTTGCGCTTGCAAACCTCATTGGCCAGTGCTTTGTCCAGGTTCCTGCTCTTTAAAGCCTCCTTCCGATAGGCTTCACGAGTAGTTTGGAGCTCTCCTTTTAGCTCTTCAACTTTCTCTACAAACAATTGTAAGCTGTAGACTTGCCCACATAAGGCTTCTATCTCCTCAGAAAGACTTCCTTCTAGACCCCCTCGGCGGAGTATCTCATGATATACCATCAATGCCTGGACGATTGACAGAACGAGCATTCAGCGAGGGAAGACAAAGTTGTAATTCATGAAATGAGGAAGGAAGGACTTACCCGAAGAGAGCTTCCGGCGGCAACCTCAAGCAACTCACGAGAATTATAACAAAAAAGGTGACCTTGTTCAGCGGGACCGATGAACTCGGCAGTGTGATCTGTCACAACCCTTCAAGTCCTGAATATGTTAACTCCCGCGGCGATAGGGATAATAACCTCACGAGCTCCACTCACGGGTTCAGCCACAACAACTATGACCACCTCCTTACCAGGACGTTGATGGAAAGAGTCAGTGGTTTCTGGAGCAGGAGTTGACACAACGGTTTATAAACATAAAAGAGAATGTCAAATTATGGAATACATAGGAAAAACACAATAGTACTACAAGAAGCGGAGTTCTAACCTGGAAACTGAGGCTCAAAGGAGGCAGGTGGCACTACCACTTCATCTTCCATGCCAGCCTCCTCTTCAGCTCTAGGAGTCTCTTTTATCAAATGCCTATGCTTTCGCGTAAACGGACCAGATTCAGTAGCAGCAACCGGAGTAGTCTCAACAGCTTCAGGCACGGGCACTTGGGGGACTTCACCCTCACTATCAGAAATCACCAGAGTTTCACTGGCAGCCACAACGTTAGTAGAGCTGGAAGGTCTTTTTCTCTTTGAAGAGCAGGAATTGCTCGCTCTCTCAAAGATTCTCCTACCAAAAGCCTACATGTCAAGCAGAAGAGTAATGTAAGAGGCAACAATCTTGATCTCTTTCAACTGGAGCATTTCACGATGGGAAAATCTTAAGGCAAAAAGGGGAGCTGGTGAAGACACTGTAAGATTCAAGGTGAACGGAAAAATTTGCTAGCACTGAACTACAGTGATCTTTTGCCCACCAGCCGTTTGCATTAGCCAGGGCTGTGAAGGTCAAAGAATCAGGGTGGTTTCTTGCAAAGATCGCAGTGATCCACGTCGTCAACTCATCATGGCTCAACGAAATAGTAGTCACATGATTCACTAAGAAAAATGGAAATCAGTTCCAAGAAGTAGCTAGTATCAAGGCATAAGGAAGGGTTCACAAGAACTTACACTTTCTGTTGAACACTTCTGGAAAGGAAAAGAGGGAACTATGTTGGCTGTTCGTACAACGATGTATTTGTAGACCCAACCGCAGTATTTGGAATCTTCACTATTAGGAACTACACCTTTCTTCCATCATTTTATAAACATCAGCATGCCAGCCTTCTGAAAACGGGGAGAATAGAAAGCCAGAAGATGTCTGAAGGAGAATACAACTTGAGCATAATTAGCCAAACGATCCAGCACGGGCACTAGACGCCAAGAAGAAGGGCTAATTTGGCCTAAACAGATGTTATACCGGCTGCATATGTCCTCAACAATTGCGTAAACACACCTATTGAGGTGTAGAGTGAATGGGTATGTATAGACCATCGAATAACCAGCCTGATGAGAAGAAATTCTTTCCTCAGATGATATCAACAAACTCTGGCCACTTAAACTCGTGCCTAATACGAATCAGATCGTCTCTCATGGCTGCAAAAGGGTAATACTCTTTGGAAACATTGCTATTCTCGCCTTCTTGTTTAGGAGTCTGGCCCTGCATGTGGCCATCACCTTCGAAACTAAGAGAGGTAGGGAGGCAATTTTGGGCTCTGAAGTATGCAGGAAGGAAATTTGGTCCATGTGCCATGGTAAAAAATGAAGGAATGTTTGTCTTTTTGAAGGAAGTTCTCAAAATTCTTCAAAGATCGATGAGTAAGTCCCTATGTTACGACGTATATATACTCCTATGGGGATTACTTGAATGAGAAGCTGAATGATCACGGTTATGTGGGATCGTAATTATGATTATTACAGATTACATAGTGTGTATCCCCATAATTACGGGATATGAACAGTGCAGTGGCAGCATTAGGAAGCTACGCGAAAAACCCCTCCAATCGTAGAAGAACACATCATAGTACTAAGGGATTTGCATTTAATGCAACGCATGCAAAGAGGCAGGGGACGAGTATCATTATAGTCACACCTTTACGTCTCCTATCCCACTTCTTTCCCTTTCTGACTGCTTGCGTCAGCACTCAGCAAGTGAGGAGACTGACTGTGTGGGCAAAAATACGCCACTTACTTTTATGAGGATATGAGTCCAGCTGACGAGACTAGGCTTATCTTACAAGTAACGGACACAAAGGATACACTATTATTCTATGTGCTACGACCGTTCAGGCGGTACGGGCGTAGGACGCAAGGCATACATCGTGCCGCCTTAAGGTTACAATCTCCTAGTTAGGGTTCGTATATACCACCTTCTTGAGTTATAGGCCCACAACCTTAATCATTATATTTTAACTTAATTAGGACAGGATATCCACTACTATAAATACCTCTCCTTACATTGTATTGTACAACTGAGTGATTTACCACAGAATTCGGCCATTCTCAAGAAATAAGACTACTTTACTTTTCTTGCTCATTATTTCTCTCTTTTACTTATTTATTTTTCCGTCGTATTTACTGTATTGTTTGTGACCTCATTCTAAATTAATTGTTCAACCTAGGCCATTGATTTTAGGCATAAAAAACTACTCCATCTAAATTCAATTTCATCAAAGCCTACATTGCATTATCGTTTTTAGTGGCCTTTTTGTCCTTTCATTTCTTATATTAACTTTCTATCTTAATGAGACCTCAAACCTTCTTATTAAGAAAGAACAAATAGAGAAGGCAATTGTGGCCTTTAAGAGATTAAGAAAATATGGAGCCAACGAAGAGCTACAAAAGTTGGCAGATTTATAACAAATGAAGAAAAGGGGAAAAGAAAAAGTTGCTACAATCGCCACAGTTATTGGTCAACATAATATCCAAAGTTTTTCTGTGAGTCTAGGAATTTGATTCAATTAATTTTTTGGCCCTCTATTTATTTAATCAATAGGGTTTGCATAAACTGCTTGATTTCGAGCTCCGCTTATTGCTGGGATACTCTGAGCTGGAGTGACATCTCTTATTATTTTACCCAAAATAACATGTGCAACATATGTGCACAGAACTAGAATAGACAATAAAATGCACATTAACCTATAAATATTGTTGGAGATAATTATTTAAGTGACTTATAGTATGCTCTCACACCCACTTAAACTTTTAGGTTTGTGGTCGATGTTATTTAAGTATAATGATTCAGTCATGGTACAGTTAATATAATTTCTATGGAGCATTAGCATTGAATGCTTCATTCGTATATTTTGAAAAGGAATTTATCGAAAAAGTTGTGAATGCCTCGAAAAATAATTTATGTGCCTATATAAACATATTGCTATGCCTCGAAAAATAATTTATGTGCCTATATAAACATATTGCTATTCCTCTTTCCGTCTATTTTTCCCATCTCAACCAATCCAACTCTATGGGCCATTAAAGGACTTATCCAATCATAGGGACAGAAGCCAGTATTTTTATTTTTTGGTTTTGGAATGATGTGAGGCATCCATAGGCCTTTTAATCATCAGATGCAGTGTCATGTTCCTTAATTAGGTTGGTTTTTCTCTTCCGTGAAATAGGAAAATTTGAATAAGTTTTGGATTTTTTGTGCTTATATTGCATGTTAAACTAACATAACTTAAAATTATGATGGCAACTTCTGTAAAATGATGCGAAATAAATGTAGGGAAAAACAAAAGTGTATCCCATTGGATCTCAATTTTATTTGGAAATGTAGAGGAAGCACCATTAAAAGTGTAAACTTAGCGGCGTCTCTTAATATCTTATGGATGATGCATGTCATTTTTTTAGTTGCCTTTTCGCCGTTCCACTTCGTATATTATCTTTCTTTTTTGATTAGGCCCCGAGGTTTCCCTTTAAGAGAGGATGAATAGAAGGAGGAAAAACATGAATAGCAGGGCAAAAGTGGCCCTCAAGATATTAAGAAAATATAGGGTGGACAAAGAGTTACAAAATTGGCAGAGGTGATAACAAATAAAGACAAGGGGAAAAAGAATAAGTTGCATAGTCGCCACTTTTATTGTTCAACATAGTCTCCCAAGTTTTCCAGCCAGTCTTGGGCTAAGATTCAATTATCTTATTTGGTCCTCTATTTTTGCCTCTTTTTTCCATTCATTGCTTGGTACTCTGAGGTGAAGTGACATGAACAACAACAACAACAACAACAACATGCCCAGTTTAATCTCACTAGTGGGGTCTTGAGAGAGTGGGATGTACGTAGACTTTACCCCTACAAAGGTGCAGAGGCTGTTTTCGGTAGACCCTCGGCTAGAGAAAACATGTGGAAAAAAATTTCAAAAATCAAAGACAGAAACATCCTGCTAAAGAGAATGGTAAAACTATATAAGCATATCCAAAATCAACAAAACTAGATATAACAGCAAGGACTACAATGAATATATTCTATAAAGGTATAATACTATATCCAATAAGAGAAAAAACAACACTCGACTACTAACTACCCTTCTATCCTAATCCTCGGACTACAATGAATATATTCTATAAAGGTATAATAATATATCTAATAATAGAAAAAACAACACTCGACTACTAACTACCCTTCTACCCTAATCCTCGACCTTCATGCTTTCTTATGTAGGATCATGTCCTCGGTGACGTGGATCTGGGCTATATCCTGTCTAATCACCTCAGCCCAGTTCTTCTTCGGTCTACCCCTACCTCTCCTTAGACCCAACACTGCCAATCTCTCACATCTCCTTATCGAAACATCAGCACTCCTCCTCTTTACGTGTCCGAACCATCGCAACCTCGCTTCTCGCATCTTCTTTGCCACTAGAGCCACGCCTACCTTGTCAAAAATGACTTAATTCCTAATCTTATCCATCCTAGTATGCTTGCACATCCATCTAAATATTCTCATCTCTGCCACGCTCACCTTCTGAATGTGCGAGTTCTTAACTGGTCAACACTATATTCCATACAACATAGATGGTCTAATGACTACTCTATGGAATTTATCTTTGAACCTAGGTGGCACTCATCACATAGTACACCAGAACCGAGCCTCCACTTAATCCAACCTACTCCTATATGGTGTGTGACATCATCATCAATTTCTCAAATCCCTTGGAGGATTGAACCCACATATTTGAAGCTTCTTTTCTTATGAATGACTTGAGAATCAAGCCTCACGTCCACATCTGGCTCCTCAGATGCGTTACTAAACTTGCACTCGATATACTCTATTTTCGTCCTGCTCAGCCTGAAGCCTTTAGACTCTAACTTTTTCCTCCACACCTCTAAATTCTCATTGATACCTCTGCGTGTCTCATTTACCAGAACTATATAATCTACAAACAACATACACCATGGCACCTCTTCTTGAATACTCCATGTCAATTTATCCATCACCAGCGCAAATAGAAATAGGCTAAGCACCGACCCTTGATGAAGCCCCATCTCGACCGAGAAGTGCTCTGAATCTCCTCCCACTGTTCTAACTCTGGTCTTCGGATGTGGGGAAAACTATGCGGAAGCAATTAATGATAATTCGAGTGGAAGCAATTAAAGGATAACAAGAAATCAAGACTAGGAAGGCAAGAAATGAGAAGAAAGAATGGATCAAACTTACTACGTAGATTGATTCAAAGAGAGAACGAGAAACTTGAACCAAATCCCGGATTCATACTAGGATGAAATCCTCGGGTTTCCAAGTTATAGTGGATACACGAGATTCAAGCTCACACATGAAGGCAAAGCCTCTCAATGTCTTCTCTCAATTCTATACTCAAACTAGACTACCAATGAAATGGAAGACTAAAGGGCATCCCCTTTACATAATATGAAAGGTCCAAAATACCCTCAAAGTGGGTTAAAATAATAGAAGCCACTTAGGGCCAAAAGTGGGAATTTCACCACAGAATACTCAAAATCTCGGATGGCTTGCAACAGGGGGGGAGGCGCTCCACCCTCCCCTTCAGGGCGCCCCCCCTGTGCCTTTGTGCTGTGATTGGGGGCGCCCGCCCTGTCTCAGGGGCGCTCCACCCTTCAAAGTCCAGAGAGTGTGGTTCTTGACACTTAGCCATTTTTTAGTGCTTGGGGCGCCCGCCCTCTTCTTGGGGTGCTCCGACCTCACTCTTGGGGTGCTCCACCTTCATCTTTGGGTGCTCCACCCTCAACACCAATGGTAGCATGCAGCTTTAAATCACTCTCGAACCCTCCTCCGGAGCCCTTGACTTGTCTTCTTTGTGCACTCAAGCTTTTTTCTTGATGGTTGTTGCTTAGGCTCAATTTGCCCCGCATCATCCTCCCTTTCTTGAAAGGATTTCGTCCTCGAAATCAAACCATCAACACCTACATACAAAACAAGCAAAACAACAAACTTCCCACTACAAGAGTAGGTTAGTGCCAAAAGTGTGGAAAACACACTCTTATGATAGAGCCAAGCATCAATAACAATTAAAACGCTTATGCCTCCAAAGGAGACGACAAGTATTTGACTCAAAAAGAAAGTGCGTCTACCACAAAGACAAGCAAAGAGATCAATAGGACAAGGGACATGCAAGATATAGCAATCAAATTCCCTATGACCCCTAAGCTTATAACCAACACACCAAGCCTTCAATGCATTTTTATCACAATGTGACACATTGGCTTTGGCATGCTCAACACTCAAGGTGTGCTCAACATATGGGATAGAGTAAATAAAATAGTTCAATTCACAACTAACATCAAATACTCCAGTCCCCTTCTTAGAAGCACTCTTACACACACCGAGAGGTACCTCCTCACCTCCTAAGTCACCTCCAAGACAATCCTCCTCACTAGACAAACTCCAAAGGAAGGTCTCCAAAATAGGTTCTTCATCATTATAGTCCACACAATAAAGGCTGGGACTACTAGAAGATAGGTCAATACGACCAATATCAAGACCACTCTTCTCACTTGAAGTTCCAAACAATGGATCATCCATAGAGTCTAACCTTACAAACCATGGAGGTTCTATTTCACTACCTACCCTAGTCCGATACAATTCACTACCATAAATGAGATTGCCTTTTAGCAATAGAAATTTGAAAGCATGCACCTCAAATTCATGGTCAAACCAAAGCATAGTATCAAGACTAGGTCCTTCACTCTCACTCGAGGAGTGATAAAAATTAAATCGATCTATCTCACATTCTAGAGACTCCTAAAGGTCACAACCACCCTCACTACGACACAAGAGACCACCACTAGCAAGTAGCCAATCAAAGGGAAGAATAGGATAATCATGCAATTCATCTTCTCCTTTATCAATTATGGGTGGGGTGTCATAACAAGGCTCCCATACAAGGTCAACTACAATACCTTCACTAAAGAGAGGTTCAATGAAAACTGAGCTCACATCATGATGTGGCTTTTCAACCCTCTCAACTAGTGGTTCACTTTCACACACAAGTTGACCCAAAGGCTCTACACTAGTTGCAAACACATTGTAATCATACATATCATCAACTAGTGTGGAGTTATTACAAATACTAACACAAGACAAGGAAGTAATATGCTCATGGGAAGAAGAACTAACACTTACACTTGAGCTACATCTGAGCTCACTCAATGTACTTGAAGCGTCATGGCTAGCTTCTCCTCCTCGTAGCTTACATTTTGAATTGCCTTCACCTTGTCTTTCCATCTCGGAACATGATTGAGGCTCCATCGGTTTGCCTCCAAGAATCCCTACACATGAATTCAAATAAATAGAAGAAAAAGATAAAGGGTTAAGGTTAGAATAAAGGGTGTCCTCACTCTCAATTTTTCTTTTTTCCTCTTTCTTTTCCCTCATTTTGTTTCCAAGGTCGGGTGTAGATTCGGGTGGCGACAACTCACTCACATCACTCAACACAATCTCTCCTTTTTCCACTCGAGAGTTGTCACCGGTCACTCCCTTACTCCTCTCGATCTTTTGTCTCTCAAATTCGGGTGAGTTGGGATGAGGCCTAAGAATACCCATAGCCGGAGTAGGTGGACTTTTAACATCAACCCCGAATCTAGTACTAAGAGACTCATCACTTGATGTCTCTTTCTTATTTGATGGTGAACGACTTGGCTTGGAAGCTTGCGGTTTCGGGTTCACCTTGTTGACACTTGTCAACCCTTTTATAGCACTAGTCCCACCATTGCTTGTGAAACGACCTCGGTCAGTCGTTTCAGAAGTTAGGACTCCGATTGGCATGCCGGTAATTTTAAAATACTCGTAATGTCCATTAGGACCTGTCTGTAAAATTTGAGCTAAATCAGACCTCGTTTGGTAGGCATCGGAAGAATGTTTCAGTTTTTATTGGCGATAAATATTACAAAGAGATTTTCGAGCTCGGTTTTTGCCGAATGAGCTCCGATTCGAAATCCGAAAGCGCCGTTAGGTTCGTATGATTATTTGTGATTTTTGTAAACTTTCGAAAGTGAATTTCGATATTATTCGGCTAGTTTCCGCTAAAATGCCGAAAGTTAAATAATTTGACCTTTTTCCATTTAAATTCGCATCTTGAGTTTCGGGAGTCCGATTTGAGATCCGTCTTCGAGAGTATGTTACATATATTTTGTATAACTTGTATGCAAAAATTAAAATTATTTCGAATATCGCAGGGTACCGTTTTAATTTTGGTCGCGAAAAGAAATTAAAATAAAAGAAAAAGAGTAAAAGACGAAAAAAAAAAAAAAAAGGAAAAAGGAGACTAAATGAAAGTCGGTTGGTGTAGCTTATAAGCTAAACAAGATCAGAAAGAGCAAAAGACGAGAACAGAGAAAACAGAAAATACGCAGTGGAAAAATGCCAGAAAATAAGAAAAGGGGCCGGGAAAAAGTAGAAGTTTTACCCTGAAACATTCAGGTAATGATCCTAATATATTATTTGAGTTTATTACGTGTGTTTGAATATGTTTTAACGGTAAAACTTGGAATATTATACATCGTTTTAATAAGTTTAATTAATAGTTTAAAGGATCAAATGGACCCCGATAACGAAATTGATTATATATTCTTACTCAGTGAGTTATGGGCAACATATAAATGTAATCTATTTGGGGTTTGGTTATGTGACCTTAAACCCTGTACATAGGCCTGGCCTGCGTATTGCGTATGCGAATAGGGTATCAGGTTCCTACCTGAATTATCCTAAGATGTGGGGAATGAAGCCTTTAGCCTTATTTAATATAGTTTTCTGCTTATTGAATACAGTGGGATCGTTTGGCAATGAATCCAAAGGACAAAGCGGTTATTGAGTGGTTGTACTAACTTTGTAACAAGGTAAGTGTTTATATCCATTTCTTTTGAGGCACCTGTCCTCGTGGATTTTCTACCACGTGTTTCCTTATGTGTGTAGCTGCCGATAGGTGTACTCATTACGCCTTAGCTTTGAATTTACATTGCATATTATATGTTATGGCCTGTTGTTGGTATTGCATTAAACATATGAGTATTGCACTCTGGTTTTGAGCATTGCATATACTTCCCGGTTGGCGATGAGAGTCCCGCACCGGCGAAGGGTCATTATTACATATACTTCCCGGTTGGCGATGAGAGTCCCGCACCGGCAAAGGGTCATTATTACATATACTTCCCGGTTGGCGATGAGAGTCCCGCACCGGTGAAGGGTCATTATTGCATATACTTCCCGGTAATCGATGAGAGTCCCGAGCCGGTGAAGGATCATCATTGCATATACTTCCCGGTAATCGATGAGAGTCCCGAGCCGGTGAAGGATCATCATTGCATATACTTGGGTTGTGAGTTGGTATATACTTTCCAGCTGTCGACGAGAGTCCCGCGCTGGTGATGGGTTATTATTGCATCATGTTGCATTCGTATGCATATTACATCATATTGAGGGTAGGAGGATTCCGCCCTCGGAGCAGGAGGATTCCGCTCCATTGCATCATATTGAGGGTAGGAGGATTCCGCCCTCGGAGCAGGAGGATTCCGCTCCATTGCATCATATTGAGGGTAGGAGGATTCCGCCCTCGGAGCAGGAGGATTCCGCTCTATTGCATCATATTGAGGGTAGGAGGATTCCGCCCCCGGAGCAGGAGGATTCCGCTCCATCTATTTGGCACATGTGACACCATTGCATCATACGGCATTCATCCCATTTCATTGCACCGCATACTGACTACTGTGTGTGTTGTGTTGTGTTTTATGTATGCGGTTTGTACACTATGCCGTGGACATATCTCAGTTTACCTATATATTTCTGGCTCACATTCTGGGTTGTGGGGATCGGGTTGCACGCCGCAACAGGATAAATACATGGATCCAGTTGCACGCCGCAACGGTATAAATATATGGATCGGGTTGCACGCCACAACAATATAAATATATGGATTGGATTGCACGCCGCAACAGGATAATTATATGGATCGGGTTGCACGCCGCAACAAGATGTAATTCTGATTGTTGATATGTTCGGTATACCTATATGTTCTGGCTATTTTATGTCACTGGTTGTTAATGAGTTTGTGATTCCATACGTGCTTCTAGCTATTATCTGGCTATGCCTTTTCATAATTTAAATAAGAGGAATTTGGTTTATATGTTTCTTCTCCCTGGCTAGCTATCCTATTCCTTGAGGTGGCTAGTCTGCCCCACTTATTGAGTCCTTTTGACTCACCCTTGTTTGTTGTTTGTTTCTTGTCTATCTATTTCGTTTCGGCAGGTTCGCTCCAGGATTGAGTTCGCCACGTTGTGAAGGAGCAAAGACGATTTCAGCTGTCAGGGTGAGCCAGCTTTTATTCCGGATGGCCACCAGTCTATTGGTTATTATTTCAGCTGCATTTTGCTCCCTTCAGGAGGTATTTGTCTTCTTTTGTACTCTTAGATGTCTAGTCTGGATAACCCTAAACCTAGTATGTTGGGTAGTCAGCTGTAATTTCTTTTGTACAGCTTAGAGGTATCAGTATGTCAGTGTCTTTTTTAAGTCTTGTTCTTATTAATGAATTGAATTATATTTATTTTCCTAATTTAATTGGTAAGGGTTCGTCCGACGGGTCTAGGGAAGGATGTCGGGTGCCGGCACGGCCTAACCGGATTTCGGGTCGTGTCAGCTTGTGTTGGAAGGACTTCTTTATTGCACTCTTTCATTCATGGACTGAGGTTCTTGCTTCTTTCCCCTTTGCATAGACAAAGTAGGGGTACTAGGATGTAGCAAAATCTTTGCCCGGCAGGGTTCAAAGTCATAAGTCCTTTGTCCCTTGCTCACCCTATACACATCCTTTATGAGATCATACCGCACTCTCTTGCCTTGCAACCATGGTTTACCTAACAAAACACCAAAGTACTCCATGGGATACACATCACACCAAACATATTTCTTGTAACTCCCATGAGATATGAGTACCCGAGCCTCGCTAGTAACCCAAACACCATGACTTACATAAGGATGTTTCAATTTATAGCATGGTATTTTTAGTCGATCAACCCAAGAGTTGTTAATGTAATTAACATCGGCTTCACTAACCCTGAGCAAGCATCCTCCATTACCATTCACCTCAAAAACGAACCTACTTTGAACCAAGTCTTGTATAGGATCACCCAAGTAAGATCTTGGTAATCCAAGAAAAGCATCACCCTCAACTCGGGTTTTCCTTATCCCTCCACTAGTGGCAACACCACTAGAATACCTCCATTTCCCGTCACTCTTCCAACAGTAGAAATGTTGTTGGAAGTCGAGGAAGGACCCTTGCCATGGAACCCATAAGTGCCTCTTGCCTTGGTTCCATTGCCCATAGTACTACTCCTACTACAACCAACCAAGCCCCTAACGGCATATAACCCTTTTGTTGTAAGAGCAACACCATCTCTCAAACCAACCTCCATATGTGAATTAGAAGCTTTAGGTCGCTTAGCGTACCTAGAAGGTGCAAGCTTCGTCTTCCCCATGGAACAATCACCACCTCCTCCCATACTAATGGAAGGACTTCTACTACCCCCTTTTACACCACTAGCAACATTAAGAGATGAGGATGTACATGAATAATCTCGATAAGCAACTTCATCATCAACCCCTTTGTTGCACTTGGTGCACCTTCGTAAGACACTAGAGGGGGGTGAATAGTGTTCTTACCCGATTTTTAAATCCTAAGACTTGCCTTTAAACATTCTGCGCCTAACTCACAAAGAACCAGGTTGCTTACAAGTTTCACCTATCTTTGAAACTAAACAAATTGCGGAAACGTAAAGAACGCAGAGATTTTTACGTGGAAAAATCCTTGCTCAAGGGATAAAAAACCACGACCCAACTCTTGGGATTTCAACTCTTCCACTAAAGGAAAACTCGAGCAAGTTTTAGACTACAGCGTAATGTAATCAAGGAACTAGAACCCCCTAGTACCTAAAACCTTCACAGCCACACGTTACCTGGTAAGATTGCCTCTACTTAACCACAAAAAGTAATCTCTAATTAATAATTCTAAACAAGCTGATAGATTACAACTCAATAGCCTATAACAAAGAAACTAAAACAACAGACTTATCTATGAAACTTCTCCTTCGTAAGGTTCTGCTGCTCAGCCTTTGTTCTTGCACACAAAGCTTCTCATGATCTAATTGTACTTTATATGCTCTGTTGAGATGTCTTTTGTGCGTATACAATTTGGCCAAATTAACTTGTATTTATAGGAACTAGACTCAGCCGGATCCAGCCAAATTTAGGATTCCTTTTCCTCTTCGAAATCAGTTTTAAACAAGGTTACCCATATTTCCTTATTTAAAACCTAAGTTAATTTGCCTTAGTTCCGAATCCATGTTCGTTTAGGAACCACGTCCTTCTCAGCACCGCTTCTTGCTTCTTCTATTTTCGGTAGGATTGGAACTTTGACTCCAGCTGTTCTTTTCTTTCCTTCTTCAGCTCTGACTTGAATATCTCGTTTGAACAACTAGTCTTCTCACTTCAACTGTGAACCTTTTCGTGGTCCACTTAGCACCAGGTCCTTTGTCATCTTCAAAACTCATCCTTCAACAAATTCCCCCTTTTTGATGATGACAAACCATGTTGTCTCACCGAGGGTCTATACGCTTAGGAACCTGTAAGGTCGAACACTAAACACGAACTAGGGTAATAACAGTTAGGCGAACATAGGTCACAAACATATAATAAACTAATCAACAACTAACTTCCCCCTTTTGGCATCATCGTAAAGTTTCACAGTTGTAAGAACCTGCTCAACTTAAATTAAGTCTAGTTGACTCTAGTACCAAAGGCAGCAAGCCAACCTTTAAACGTCAGGAACCTGTTTCAGACAATAAATACTAGCAGATAGAATGTTTATATCAACAAAAAGTGCCAAACCGGCTTAAAACATCCAAACAACATTCGAATATTACAAACCGAGATAATATTGTCTTAAAAACAGGCCATAAGAGAACCAGAAAGGGACTAGGGAAAGGAACTATTTTAGAATTGGGGAATATCAGGGATGTTAAAGTGAGCAAGCAATAAGGCGAGGCGACACGAGTTTCCTTCTCTTTCACGGTCCAGCTCTGCATCCAGCCCTGCATCCAGCCTTGTGTTTTCAGCATTCATCCAGGCCAACTCATCATTTTGCCTTTCAAGTTGCCTCCTCAATCCTCCTGTCCATTCTATTGTTCCTCCTTTCATCTGCATCCTCTTCCATATACTCTGGTTCATGAGAAGGTTCACCATCCAACACATAGTCACAAGATTTAAGAATGTTCCTCCCAAACAAGTCATTGTGGTTCGGCTCAGTCCACTTACCAACAGGCACCCCAAAGAAACCCATAGACCAGCGCATATTTGCCTAACCCCATGTCAGCTACCCTACCAATGTGCTTAATCATCGATTCAGGCAGATTAATACGAACCTCACGATCTAGCAGGTCCATATAAGTCATATCCAGAAAGTTGGCCTCATTCCTTCTTTCCGACCTCTGCAGTAGGTTCTTCAGCACAAATTCAAAGAGAAACTGTTAGAAGGGTTGCATTGCCTTCTTCTTAACCTGTGTAGCCCTTGCCAGTCTAGGTCTCCCTACAAATTTCTAGGTCACCTCCAAAGCAGACACACCATCTCCTCAGCCGGCCACGAGTTCCTCATATACTCGTTGTAGCCCTGGGAGTGAAAACCCAAAATCTCACCCAGTTCCACACTATCAAACTGGATCACCAGCCCCTTGACTATGGTTGTCACCATACCTTCACTCACTGTGCAATTGGAATAAAATTCTCAAACCTCTTGCTCCTTCATCTGTCTAGCACGATCACTGAACAGGTTCAACCAACCCTGAGCCCTCAACTTAGCACCAAGCTGAGTCATTCCCTCAAGCTCCAGGTCAGTGAGAATTTTACCCTTCACCTGGGGTAGATCTCTAAAATAGGCCACCCTCCTTTTCTTGTCTTCCTTGTCATCTCCAATCACCTGCTTTGACTTGGAACCTCTCCTACGAAACTCAGGTTCCTCCACAATCCTCTCCTGCTGCTCTCTTACAGAACCTCGAGTAGCAGGTCTCCTAGCATGACTCACTGTCTTTCTACTGCTTCCTCCCATACCCTCTGCATCTCTAGAACTTCCAATCTTGGAACTACCTACAAATTATCCTCCCTTTACCAGCCTTTCTATTCTTCATATTTTATTTTTGTTCCTGAACCACAGACCTCTTTCCAAATATCCTCTGTTCCTCCACCACCACAACATCTGTCTCACTGGAGGAACTTTCACTAGCTTGAAGAGTAGGATTGGGCTCGGGCAATACAGCGTCCAAAGGTTTAGTAAAACCTACACCTTCTACGTTCTCTTCCACATAATCATCAATATCTCTCAGATCTGCATCATCACCTGCCACAGAACCAGAGAACGAACTAGGTTCTTTCGCAGGTTCTTTAGCAGGTTCTGCAGATTTTTCCTCTCCTTTATCACTAATAGTCTTTTCCACTACAGGAACTGTCTCAAGAACAGGTTCCTCAACAGTTTTTTCAGTTTCTTTAGTAACAACATCAACCTCTGTTTCAACGACCTTTTCAATATTTTCTATAACTACCTCCTCCTTCTCTCCAACTACAGGCTCTACTAAATCTACAGGCGCAGAAGGTAAACTAGTATCGACGACTATAGTACCAGTAGGAGAACTAGGGTTTACCTTTTCAGTTTGTTGAACGATTTCTTGAGTCTTTTCAATGATTCCTTCCTCCGTACCAGTTTCTGGAACACTTTCCCCTTACTAGTTGCTTCTTCCGTCCACTTCTTCTGTCTTAGTTTCGCAAACTTTCTCGCCATAGCCACAGAACGACTCGCTGCAAGTTGCTTTGCCTTTTGATTTAGTTTGGATATTTTGATTTTAGGAGAAGAGAGGTGAGAATCCACTTTGGAACTAGTCGACATTTCTTCTTTAGAGAGAGTTGTGTTTTTAGAGAGAGAAAATATTTTGAGAGAGTTTTAACATTTTAGCCGATAGAAACAATGTTTCTTTGATCATATGATGGAATAGAGATGGGCATAGGTATATTGCAAAGGGGAACGGGTTGATGGGATACGAAAAAGGTGCTACCTAATTATGATGCATAGGAGCTGACGCCAGCATGGTTCAAAGTATTTGACATTTGAAAGCTTACACTAATCCGGACCAAGTGAGGGTGATTGGTAACAAATTATGCCACGTAAGACAATACTTATGCTCAGTAAGTGATATAGAATGTGTACCTGAATGTCCATGAACTAGATTCTTCAATTATATCCTTTAAATAAAAAATTTGCCAGTATCTAAGTCATGAAAACAGGTTCCAAACAGGTTAGCAAGCAAAACAATTAATTTTTCATAGTAGAATCAACTAAGCAAAGTTAAGCTAGGTAAAACAAGGAAACTTCACTAGCCAATCATTGGGAGAACCAGGTGCTGCTTCGTTCATTATATCTTGGTCATCCCTAGCTCAAGCCTGTTCTTTTTTAATTTGTACCATGTTCAATGCCTTAGTGATGATATCAGCAATTTGATCCTCAGTCCTGCAAAAGTTCATAGTAAATTAGGCCTTTCTCAACATTGTCCCTTAAAAAGTGATGCCTAATATCAATGTGCTTTGTTCTCTTGTGCTGGACCGGGTTCTTGGCAATATTGACTGCACTGGTATTGTCACAAAAGATTGTAAATAGTCCACACTTGATTCGAAAGTCCTCCAACTGCTGCTTGATCCATAATAACTGTGAACAACATAAAGCAGCGGCTACATATTCAGCTTCAGCTGTGGATAGTGCCACTGAGTTTTGTTTTTTTGTAGCCCATGAAACTAAACAAGGACCTAGGAAGTGTGCCATCCCAGATGTGCTTTTCCTATCAACCAAGTGACTAGTATAGTCAACATCAGCACACCCAATTAGATCAAAACTTCCACCTTCTGGGTACCATAAACCAAGATCCTGAGTTCCTTTCAAATATCTCAAGATTCTCTTGACTGCAGTTAAGTGTGACTCCTTTGGTTTTGACTGGAACCTTGCACACAACCCCACACTGTAAATAATATCTGGATGACTTACAGTTAAATACAACAAAGAACCAATCATTCCTCTGTACTTAGTTTCAGCAATGACAGCACCAGTTTCATCCAGATCTATCTTCGTTTTCAACAATGGCAGCACCAGTTTCATCCAGATCTATCTTCGTTCCAGGAGCAATGGGTATGTTCATATCCTTAGCAAACTTCATATCATACTTCCTTAGTAGCTCTTTGATGTACTTCTGCTGGTGGATCATTGTGCCTTCCTTAGATTGCTTGATTTGTAAGCCTAAGAATAAATTTAGCTCACCCATCATACTCATCTCAAATTCACTTCGTATCAAATCGGCAAAATCCTTGCAAAGGTTCTCATTAGTAGCATCAAAGATGATGTCGTCTACATACACTTGAACAATCAGCAAGTCCTTGGCTTTCTTTCTTAAAAACAAAGTATTGTCTATTTTACCTCTAGTAAACCCATTCTTCAATAAACCCAGACAATCTTTCATACCAAGCCCTGGGAGCCTGTTTCAACCCATACAGTGCCTTGTCAAGTTTGTAGACATGATCAGGAAACTCCGTACTTTCAAAGCCAGGTGGTTGAACGACATACACTTCTTCATTCAAATAACCATTAAGAAATGCACTCTTCACGTCCATCTGGTACAACTTAAACTCCATGTAAGCTGCAAAAGCAATAAGCGGCCTAATGGCCTCTATTCTTGCAACAGGTGCAAAGGTTTCATCATAATCGATTCCTTCTTCTTGGCTATAACCTTGAACCACCAGTCTTGCCTTCAAGTTCCCCCTCAGTTTGATCCTTATCATCTTGATTACTTTTAACTCCATTCAACTTCTCAGGGTCTTCAGCAGGTTCATCTCTTGCAAGACCAATCTCCTGATCATCATCTTCTTGTCTGTTTGTAACATTTTCAGATTCATCAAATACCACATGCACACTTTCTTCTACAGTCAAGGTCCTCTTGTTGAACACCTTATAAGCTTTACTTTGTGAAGAATATCCAAAGAAGATGGCTTCATCACTTCTAGCATCAAACTTCCCTAGAGGTTCTTTCCCGTTATTAAGCATGAAACACTTGCACCCAAAAGCTCTGAGATGTGCAATATTAGGTTTCCTGCCTCTAATCAGCTCATATGGAGTTTTCTCTAACAAAGGACAGATAGAACATCGATTTAACAAGTAGAAAGCGGTGTTGACTGCTTCAGCCCAAAAATTCTTTGATAGACCGCTTGATAGTAACATAGTTCTAGCCATGTCCTCCAAGGACTTGTTCTTCCACTCCACTACACCATTCTGCTGAGGGGTCCTTAGTGCAGAGAAGCTTCACCATTCTGCTGTTCCACACCATGTTTATTACAATATTCTGCAAACTTAGCATTCTCAAATTATGTACGATGGTCAGACCTTATACTCACTAGTTGAAGCCCCAGTTTCTTCTGATTGAGTCTGACCAAGTCCTCGAACATATCATATGCTTCATCTTTAGATCTGAGGAACAAGTTCCATGTGTATCTGGAGTAGTCATCAACTATTACCATTACGAGTCTCTTACCTCCTCTGCTCCTTACCCTCATTGGTCCACACAAGTCCATGTGAACCAGCTCAAGTGGTTTAGAAGTACTAACCACTTTCTTTGTCTTGAATGAAGATCTTACATGTTTCCCCCTCACACAAGCATCAGAAATCTTGATGTCATTGAACCTCTTGCTTGGAATTCCATGAACCAGGTCCTTTGACACCAACTTATTCAATAGAGTCAGGCTTGCATGTCCTAGTCTTTTGTGCCACAACTGACTCTCATTCTCTAATATATTCAGAAAAGTCAAATTATTCTCAAGAAGAGAACCTAATGTAGCCTTGTACACATTATTAGCTCGTTTCCCTTCCATTATCACTTCACCAGTCGGCAGGTTCTTTACAGTGAAACCTGCAGAAGTGAAACTCACCGAGTTTCCTCTATCACATAGTTGAGAGATACTTAGAAGATTGTGCCTCAATCCATCCACACAAAGTACATTATCAATAGCATGATTAAGGGATCTCCCAACTTTTCCAATACCGACAATTTCACCGCTCTTGCCTCCTCCAAAAGCCATACTACCCCCTTGAAATGCTGCGAGTGAGAGAAAGTTTCTTCTATCTCTTGTCATGTGCCTAGAACACCCACTATCAAGAATCCAGCTTGGGTTGTTCCATCTCACTCCAGCCTGCAAAAGAAAATCAAGGGTTAGTAACAGGAACCCAGACAAGCTTTGGTCCCTTTTTGTTATCGAATGGATAAATGAAATCTTTTCTAGCCCAATAAGGAAAATAATTTTTTATTCTTTATCCCTGCTCCTTTTGCAACACAGCATTCATTCTTGATTTGTCCAGTCTTACCACACAAGAAGCAGAGTTTGTTGCAAGGAAGTCCTACACATTTACTATTAGGGTTCCAAGCAGGTAAATATTTCCTATGTCCTAATCCAGTTTTACCTCTATTATGATTTTCATGCAACCAATTCAAAGCTTCAGAAGACTTGTTCCATTTAGTAAGTCTGGTCAGCTTAGAGTTAGCTTTTTCAACCTTCTCCTGAAGAACCCGGTTCTCAATTTCCTAATGTAGAACCCGGTTTTTCTTTATAAGCTCAGCTTCAATGTTGATTTGAGCCTCACTAACTCCTTGCTTACCAGATATTTCTTTCAATTTTTGATTCTCAAGTTCGAGTGCAGAACCTAGCTTCTTCTTGCAAAGCACATGTCCCTTTAATTGAAGAGTTTCTAATTCAAGGGCAGAGACTTTTTGTTTTAGTTCAAAAACGTGATTTTCACTAGCAGTTAATTCCTTCTTAAGATCAGATTTAGCTTTTTCCAAGTTTTTTTTTTATTGAAAAATCAGACACAAGTAACATTAGTTGGTCCTTCTCAGAAAATGATTATTCCTTTTCAGACCTCAAAGTTTCAATATCTTCAATTAAAGTCAAGGCAAGCAAATTTAATTCCCTAGAAGAACAAGTATGAAGTCTAGTTTTTAGTTCATCGAGACTTACCTCAGGTGTATCATCAATCGAAGGTTCATCATTAGCTATCAGTGCCAATGGAGAGTCATCTTCTGGTTCTTCTTCTTCTTCTTCTTCATAACTTTCGCTTTCAGAAGGTCCCCATGTTGCATAGAAAGCCTCTTTCTTCTTCCTCCTTAATGCTCTGAAGTTGGAAGGACGTTTGGTCTTCTTAGGTTCATTCTCCTTGGGAGCTCCAGACCTTTTCCACTCAATATCCCACAATGGGCAATCCTTTATAGCATGATCCTTCTTATTACACTTAAAACACCCTGAGTAGTCAGGATTTTCAATTATGTTATTCTTGGCAGGAGTGGCTCTGGTACTTCTTCTTTCGAAGCCTAATGTCTTTCGTATAGCATTGACTAAAGCCATCTCATGCTCAAATACTTCATACTTAGAAGCTCCAGTTGCTTCTAGAGCTAGGTTCTTCTCCTTCTTAGGTTCCACCTTCATCCTTGACTGTTTCATAACCTCATGGGTTTTCAGACTACCAACGAGTTCATCTAGTTCAATCTTATCCCGTTCCTTGGACTCGATGATAGCTGTAACCTTTGATTCCTATGAATCAGGTAGAATCGTGATCACCTTTTCAACTAAGTCTTTATTGGTTAGAACCATACCTAGTGATTTCATCGCGTTTGTTATGATTGTGAACCTGGTCATCATATCCTGGATAGACTCTGATTCACCCATAGAAAACAACTCGAACTTTCTTTTCAGCATCTGGATCCTTGACTTCTTTACACGTGAAGTTCCTTCATGAGCAATGCGTAGAGCATCCCAAATCTCTTTGGCAGTCTTGTATGAAGAAACTCTATTGTACTCATCAGGACCATGTCCACATATGATGAGCCTCTTAGCTTTTGTATTCTTCTCCACCATCTTGAAATCAGCATCAATATACTCAGATATCTCTTTGGGAACAGTTTGCTGATTGGATGGCTGCCCAACAGTTTTGCTTCGAATAAGAGGTCCATCCTTGGTAATGATCCATAGCTGGAAGTCTTCAGCTTGAATAAAGTCTTCCATTCTTCCTTTCCACAATACATAGTATTGGCCATTGAATTGAGGAGAGCTGTTGACAGATTGTCCTTCGGTGATTATCGGTGGTGCACTCATTGTTCAGATCCTTCTCAAGATGTTAATCTTTCTTCGAGAGAACCTGCTCTGATACCACTTGTTGCACTTGGTGCACCTTCGTAAGACACTAGAGGGGGGGGGGGTGAATAGTGTTCTTACCCAATTTTCAAATCCTAAAATTTGCCTTTAAACTTTCTGCGCCTAACTCACAAATAACCAAGTTTCTTGCAAGTTTCACCTATCTCTGAAACTAAATAAATTGTGGAAACGTAAAGAACACAGAGATTTTTACGTGGAAAAATCTTTGCTCAAGGGATTAAAAACCACGACCCAAACTCTTGGGATTTCAACTCTTCCACTAAAGGAAAACCCGAGCAAGTTTTTGACTACAACGTAATGTAATCAAGGAACTAGAACCCCCTAGTACCCAGAACCTTCACAGCCACATGTTAGCTGGTAAGGTTACCTCTGCTTAACCTCAAAAAGTAATCTCTACTTAATACTTCTAAACAAGCTGATAGATTACAACTCAATAGTCTATAACAAAGAAACTAAAACAACAGACTTATCTATGAAACTGCTCCTTGGTAAGGTTCTGCTGCTCAGCCTTTGTTCTTGCACACAAAGCTTCTCACGATCTGATTGTACTTGATATGCTCTGTTGAGATATCTTTTGTGCGTATACAATTTGGCCAAATAAACTTGTATTTATAGGAACTAGACTCAACCGCATCCAACAAAGTTTAGGATTCCTTTTCCTCTTCGAAATCAGTTTTAAACAAGGTTACCCATATTTCCTTATTTAAAACCTAAGTTAATTTACCTTAGTTCCCAATCCATGTTCATTTAGGAACCGCGTCCTTCTCAACGCCGCTTCTTCCTTCTTCTATTTTTGGTAGAATTGGAACTTTTGACTCCAGCTGTTCTTTTCTTTCGTTCTTCAGCTCTGACTTGAATATCTCGTTTGAACAGCTAGTCTTCTCACTTCAACTGTGAACCTTTTCGTGGTCCACTTAGCACCAGGTCCTTTGTCATCTTCAAAACTCATCCTTTAACACCCTTCTATGTCACTATCAACAATATCAAAATCTGCACAAGAAGAGTAAGTAGGAACATTGTACCTTGAAGCGTCACCATCTTCGAATTCTTGACAAGAAGCATAAGGATCATCACACTCATCATCAAGAGCCTCATATTCTTCATCAACCTTACTATCATCATAGTGAACCGCTTCATCTTCATAGGAGCCATGGTTTCCATCATCATAGTAATGGCCATCATCATCATCATTGGAAACATAGTCTCCATCATCACCATACGAGTCATAGCAACTCGCATCATCCCCACATGAGCCATAATCTCCACAATCAACATCCGACATTGTTGCAGCACCAAAGAACAAAACCTACCAAAAGTCACTCCCTCACGTGTATTACTCAATTTATGAGCAGTCAAGAGCGAGGCCTTAACAACTTGGGAACTAAGGTGATCACAACTAGTATGTTCAAGTTAAAGTTCGGAATGGAGTTGATGAGACTCGATGTACGGACGGTTATTTAAGTGCGCACTTGAGGCCAAAGAAAAATCTACGACTCTTCTTTGAATTCTAATCTCCTCTACGCACAAATGTCCTAATACGCTAAAGAGTTAGTGTCTTTTGAGTAGGCCAATTACCCTAGAAACGCTAACTAAGAAGCCCAAAGGAAAAGAACAAGCAAAATCCTATGAAACGAGCTACCCGGACCCCAAAATAGGGGTGGGTGCCCGCCCTGACTCAGGGGGCGCTCCGCCCTCAACTTCAGAGAGTTGGGGTTCCTTGAGGCGGTCCGCCCTGCCTCCTGGGCGCCCGCCCTGGGCTATTTTCAGCTTTCACAAAAAATGGGTTTTGGCGATTTTTTTCCAACTTTTTCGAACGATTTCAACCCGATACACAAAACCAATGATACCCAAAGGTGTATACAACAATTATAACCAATCCATAAATGTTTTAAACCTCCAATAAACAAAAACAAGCTTCGATTTGAATTTGAAGCATTTTCAAGAAATTTTCAAATTTTGGGTTTTTGATTTTCGAAATTTTGATTCGTAACACCAAATTGTGATATGTGGGTACCAAAACAACGGGAACTCAATTTAGAACAAAACCCAATACTTTTTAACACTTGGGGATTCGAATCCAACCTGATCTACCAATTTTTTTTGAAGTTTTCAAATTTTCAATTTTTTTTGTTTTTCATCTTTTCTTCAAGAACAACAACAAGAACAATGATAAACTAACACAATGAACAAGGAATAGGGGTTTGTAAGAACATAACCCGAGCCTTGCTCTGATACCAACTGATGTAGGAAAAACTACACGGAAGCAACTAATGATAATTCGAGCGGAAGCAATTAAAGGATAACAAGAAATCAAGACTAGGAAGGAAAGAAATGAGAAACAAGAATGAATCAAACTTATTACGTAGATCGATACAAAGGGAGAACGAGAAACTTGAACCAAATCCTGGATTTATACTAGGACGAAATCCTCGGGTTTCCAAGTCATAGTGGATACACGAGCTTCAAGCTCACACACAAAGGCCAAGCCTCTCAATGTCTTCTCTCAATTCTATACTCAAACTAGACTACCAATGAAATGGAAGACTAAAGGGTCTATTTATAGCATCCCCTTTATATAATATGAAAGGTCCAAAATACCCTCAAAGTGGGTTAAAATACTAGGAAGCCACTTAGGACAAAAGTGGGAATTTCACCACAAAATACTCAAAATCTCGGATGGCTTGCAACAGAGGGAAGGAGCTCCACCCTCCCCTTTAGGGCGCTCGCCCTGTGCCTTTGTGCTGTGATTGGGGCGCCCGCCCTGTCTCAGGGGTGCTCCACCCTTCAAAGTCCAGAGAGTGTGGTTCTTGACATTTAGCCGTTTTTTAGTGCTTGGGGCGCCCGCCCTCTTCTTGGGGTGCTCCGCCCTCACTCTTGGGGTGCTCAACCTTCATCTTGGGGTGATCCACCCTCCACACCAATGGTAGCATGCGTCTTTAAATCACTCTCGAACCCTCCTCCAGAGCCCTTGACTTGTCTTCTTTGTGCACTCAAGCTTGGCTCTTGATGGTTGTTGCTTAGACTCGATTTGCCCCGCATCATCTTCGCTCCTTCGTACATATCCTTAACCACCCTAATGCATGCCACTGGAACAACTTTAGACTCCAAGACTCTCCACGAATCCTCCCTAGGGACCTTGTCATAGGCTTTTTTCTAGATCAGTGGACACCATATGTAAGTCCCTCTTTTTGTCCCTACACTGCTCAACTAGCCTCCTCAAAAGATGAATGGCTTCTGTAGTAGATCTTCCTGGCATGAATCCGAATTGATTCTCAGAGATAGTCACATCCCTCCTCATCCTCATCTCCACCACCCTCTCCTAGACTTTTATAGTATGGCTGAATAGTTTAATATCCCTATAGTTGTTGCAATTTTGAACATCGCCCTTGTTCTTGTACAATGGTACCATTCTACTCCATCTCCATTCCTAAAAAAATTTTGATGTCTGAAGGATGACATTAAACAACACGATCAGCAACCTACTATGCCTGCACTCTTCCAAAACTCTACTGGGATCTCATCTGGCCCAGTCGCTCTTCCCCCTCGCATTTTTTGGATTGGCCCTTGACCTCCTTGACTCTTACACACCTACAATACCCAAAATCTCGCCGACTCTCTGAGTGGGCTAACGAACCAAGCACAATACATCTGTCGCCTTCTGAGTTTAAGAGTTTATGGAAGTAGTCCTGCCATCTCTGTCTAATATGGGCCTCCTCCACCAATACTGTACCATCTTTATCCTTAATGCACCACACTTGACCTACGTCTTGCGAGCACCTCTCCCTCGCCTCCGCGAGCCTATACAATTCCTGATCTCCCCCTTCTCAGCTAATTCTTTATATAGACGATCACCGAGCTTAATTGACTTCCCTTACTTATTTTTTACCCAAGATAAAACGTGCAACACACATGCACAAAACTAGCACAAACATAAAGAAAATAAATATGCACAATAACTTTAAAAGATAATTAGGGATAATTAACTAAGTGAATATAAGTTTTCTCTTTCAAACCGTTTAAACTTTTAGGTGAAATGGTCACACACTTTAATATTGTATAAGAGCAGACAGACATCTAATGTGGATTTAATTTGAGTATATGGTTTAAATAATGGCACATTTAATATATGTTCGAAGTACCATTGGCATTGAAGGCTTCATGCTCATATATAAATTCACCGAAAAGCTGTGAAGCCTCTATAAAATTTCTTTTTTCTATATAAACATATTTATCTTCCTCTTTCTATATTTTTTCCCCTCTTGACCCTCAAATCTCTATGGGGCCGCTAAAAGTTATCCAATATTGGGGCCGGAAGCGAGTAACCATTCTTGGATCGATACTTCACATAGTTTGAAGTATCAATATGTTTTGGTTTCAAAATTGTATCCTCCATAGATCTTTTAATCATTGAATGTGGCGTGTCATGTCTTAATTGGTCTTATATTTCTCTTCATGAAATAGAAAAAATCAAAATAGCTTTGGTTATTTTGTTCTCATATAGCATGTTAGATTAACAGCCTATTTTGCCAAGCTGCTAAAATCAACTTATTTTGAGAAGTACTTTACATCAAAAGTGCTTGTCTCAAAAGAGTGCTTAGCGAGATAAAAAGTTTGTGTTTTGCCAAATTTTAGAGAAGTGCTTTTGTTATTAATTTGTGTTTGGCCAATATTTGAATAAATTTTCAGATTACGAAAATAGATATATAATAATATTAATTTGATTAAATATGGAAGTTTGAAATGGGTATTCTTGTCTAAAATAAAGAAAAGCACTTATTTTTTTAAGAAGCTACTTTTTTTTTCAGCTTCTTCCCCACAGCAGAAAAATAACTTCTGCTGCCACTCCCTTATTTTTCCCAAAAGCTTGGCCAAACACCCCAAAATTTTATGTTGAAGGATGAGTTTTGAAGATGACAAAGGACCTGGTGCAAAGTGGACCACGAAAAGTTTCACAGTTGAAGTGAGAAGACTAGCTGTTCAAACGAGATAATCAAGTCTGAGCTAAAGAAGGAAAGAAGAGAACGGTTGGAGTCAAAGTTCCAATCCTACAGGAAATAGAAGAAGCAAGAAGCGGTGCTGACAAGGACGCGGTTCCTAAACGAACATGGATTGGGAACTAAGGAAGATTAACTTAGGTTTTAAATAAGAAAATATGGGTAACCTTGTTTAAAACTGATTTTAAAGAGGAAAAGGAATCCTAAACTTGGTTAGATCCGGCTGAGTCTAGTTCCTATAAATACAAGTTAATTTGGCCAAATTGCATACGCACAAAAGAACAAAGGCTGAGCAGCAAAACCCGACGAAGGAGCAGTTTCATAGATAAGTCTGTTATTTTAGTTTCTTTGTTATAGGCTATTGAGTTGTAATCTATCAGCTTGTTTAGAAGCTCTAAGTAGAGATTACTTTTTGAGGTTAAGCAGAGGTAACCTTACCAGCTAACGTGTGGCTGTGAAGGTTCTAGGTACTGGGGGTTCTAGTTCCTTCATTACATTACGTTGTAGTCTAAAACTTGCTCGAGTTTTCCTTTAGTGGAAGAGTTGAAATCCCAAGAGTTTGGGTCGTGGTTTTGCATCCCTTGAGCAAGGATTTTTCCACGTAAAAATCTCTATGTTCTTTACGTTTCCGCAATTTGTTTAGTTTCAGAGATAGGTGAAACTTGCAAGGAACCTGGTTCTTTGTGATTTAGGCTCTGAAAATTTAAAGGCATGTTTTAGGATTTGAAAATCGGGTAAGAACACTTTTCACCCCCCCCCCCCTCTAGTGTCTTACGAAGGTGCACCAAGTGCAACAAGTGGTATCAGAGCAGGTTCTCTCGAAGAAAGATTAACATCTTGAGAAGGATCTGAACAATAAGTGCAGCACCATTCATGCCCGAAGGATACTCTATCAGTAAGCCTCCGTAGTTCAACGATTAACACTATAAATTTTGGAAGTTTAGGATGGAAACCTTTCTACAGGTAGAAAATTATCAGCTATGGAGGATTACACGGAATGGTCCCTTGATTCCCACAAAGATTGATATATCAGGGAACAAAGTCCAAAAGCCTGTAGAAGAACTTAATGAAAAAGACTTCAAACTACTTCAGATGAATGCTGAAGCCATGAAGATTCTTCAGTGTGGAGTAGGGCATAATGTATTTTTACGTATTCTCAAGTGCTCAACTGCAAAGGAAATTTGGGATACGCTAGATAGGTTATACAATGAAGAAACTACAAAGTCAGAAGAGAGTTCAATCGAGGTCATTCCAGTCAAGAATAGCACTATAAAGAATCTGAATCACTGAGGATGCTTCAGGTGTGGCCAAAGAGACCATGTTATTAAACATTGCCCAACATCAGGACCTTCTGAAAGCGAAAGTGATGAAGAAGAAGAAGAACCAGAAGACACCTCTCCTTTGGATTTGATGGCTGATAATGAACCTTCGATTGATGATACACCTGAGGTAAGTCTCGATGAACTGAAAACTAGACTTCATACTTGTTATTCTGGGGAATTAAATTTGCTTGCCTTGACTTTAATTGAAGAGAGTGAAACCTTGAGGTTTGAAAAGGAACAAGCACTTTCTGAGAAGTACCAACTAATGTCACTTGTGTCTGATTTTTCAATAAAAAATAAATACTTGGAAAAAGCTAAATCTGATCTTAAAAAGGAATTAACTGCTAGTGAAAATCAAGTTTTTGAACTAATACAGAAAGTCTCAGACCTTGAATTAGAAAGTCTTCAATTAAAAGAACAGGTGCTTTGTAAGAAAAAACTAGTTTCTGCTCTCGAACTTGAAAATCAAAAATTAAAAGAAGGGTCTGGTAAGCAAGGAGTTAGTGAGGCTCAAATCAATCTTGAAGCTGAGCTTAAAAAGAAAAACTAGGTTCTACATTAGGAAACTGAGAAGAACCGGGTTCTTCAGGAGAAGGTTGAAAAAGCTAACTCTAAGCTCACCAGACTTACTAAATGGAACAAGGCTTCTGAATCTTTGAATTGGTTGCATGAAAATCATAATAGAGGTAAAACTTGATTAGGACATAGGAAACCTTTACCTGCTTGGAACACTAATAGTAAATATGTAGGACTTCCTTGCAACAAACTCTGCTTCTTATGTGGTAAGACTGGACATATCAAGAATGAATGTTGTATTGTAAAAGGAGCAGTGATAAAGAATAGAAAATCAGTTTTACCTTATTGGGCTAGAAAAGATTTGATTCATCCATTCGATAACAAAAAGGGACCCAAGCTTGTCTGGGTTTCTGTTACTAACCCTTAATTTTCTTTTGCAGGCTGGAGTGAGATGGAACAACCCAAGCTGCATTCTTGATAGTGGGTATTCCAGGCACATAACAGGAGATAGAAGAAACTTTCTCTCACTCGGGGCATTTCAAGGGGGTAGTGTGGCTTTTGGAGGAGACAAGAGCGGTGAAATTGTTGGTATTGGGAAAGTTGGGAGATCCCTCAATCATGCTATTGATAATGTACTCTGTGTGGATGGATTGAGGCACAATCTTCTAACTATCTCTCAACTATGTGATAGAGGAAACTCAGTGAGTTTCACTTTTGTAGGTTGCACTATAAAGAACCTGCAGACTGGTGAAGTGATAATGGAAAGGAAACGAGCTAATAATGTGTACAAGGCTACATTAGGTTCTCTTCTTGAGAATAATTTGACTTTTCTGAATGTGCTAGAGAATGAGAGTCAGTTGTGGCACAAGAGACTAGGACATGCAAGCCTGACTCTATTGAATAAGTTGGTGTCAAAGGACCTGGTTCATGGAATGCCAAGAAAGAGGTTCAATGACATCAAGATTTGTGATGCTTGTGTGAGGGGGAAACATGTAAGATCTTCATTCAAGTCAAATAAAATGGTTAGTACTTCTAAACCACTTGAGCTGGTTCACATGGACTTGTGTGGACCAATGAGGGTAAGGAGCGGAGGAGGTAAGAGATTCGTAATGGTAATAGTTGATGACTACTCCAGATACACATGGACCTTATTCCTCAGATCTAAAGATGATGCATATGATATGTTCGAGGATTGGGTCAGAGTCAATCAGAAGAAATTGGGGCTTCAACTAGTGAGTATAAGGTCTGACCATGGTACAGAATTTGAGAATGCTAAGTTTGCAGAATATTGTAATAAACATAGTGTGGATCACAACTTCTCTGCACCAAAGACCCCTCAGCAGAATGGTGTAGTGGAGAGGAAGAATAGGTCCTTGGAGGACATGGCTAGAACTATGTTATTGTCAAGCGGTCTATCGAAGAATTTTTGGGCTGAAGCAGTTAACACCGCTTGCTACTTGCTAAATCGATGTTCTATCCGTCCTTTGTTGGAGAAAACTCCCTATGAGCTGATTAGAGGCAGGGAACCTAATATTGCACATCTCAGAGCTTTTGGGTGCAAGTGTTTCGTGCATAACAACGGGAAAGAACTTCTAAGGAAGTTTGATGCTAGAAGTGATGAAACCATCTTCTTAGGATATTCTTCACAAAGTAAAGCTTATAAAGTGTTCAACAAGAGAATCTTGAGATATTTGAAAGGAACTCAAGATCCATGTTAATGATACCCAAAAGGTGGAAGTTTTGATCTAATTGGGTATGCTGATGCTGACTGTGCTGGTCACTTGGTTAATAAGAAAAGCACATCTAGGATGGCACACTTCCTAGGTCCTTGTTTAGTTTCATGGGCTAAAAGGCATTGAACAGGGTACAATTTGAAAAGAACAAGCTTGAGCTAGGGATGACCAAGATACAATGAACGAAGCAGCACCTGGTTCTCCTAATGATTGGCTAGTGAAGTTTCCTTGTTTTACTCAGTTTAACTTTGCTTAGTTTAACCTGGTTCTGTGGCAGGTGATGATGCAGATCTGAGAGATATTGATGATTATGTGGAAGAGAAAGTAGAAGGTGTAGGTTTTACTGAACCTTTGGACGTTGTGTTGCCCGAGCCCAATCCCACTCTTCAAGCTAGTGAAAGTTCCTCCAGTGAGACCGATATTGTGGTGTGGACGAACAGAGGAGATTGGGAAAGAGGCCTGTGGTTCAGGAACAAAAACAAACTATGAAGAAAAGAATGCTGGTAAAGGGAGGAGAATTTGTAGGTAGTTCCAAGATTGGAAGTTCTGGAGATGCAGAGGGTATGGGAGAAAGCAGAAGAAAGACAGTGAGTCATGCTAGGAGACCTGCTACTCGAAGTTCTATAAGAGAGCAGTAGGAGAGGATTATGGAGGAACCTGAGGTTCGTAGGAGAGGTTCCAAGTCAAAGCAGGTGATTGGAGATGACAAGGAAGACAAGAAAAGGAGGGTGGCCTATTTTAGAGGTCTACCAATGGTGAAGGGTAAAATTCTCACTGACCTGGAGCTTGAGGGAATTGCTCAGCTTAGTTCTAAGTTGAGGGCTCAGGGTTGGTTGAACCTGTTCAGCGATCATGCTAGACAGCTGAGGGAGCAAGAGGTTCGAGAATTTTATTCCAATTGCACAGTGAGTGAAGGTATTGTGACAACCATAGTCAAGGGGTCTGGTGATCCAGTTTGATAGTGTGGAATTGGGTGAGATTTTGGGTGTTCCCTCTCAGGGCAACAGCGAGTATATGAGGAACTCGTGGCCGGCTAGAGAAGATGGTGTGTGTGCTTTGGAGGTGACCCAAAAATTTGCAGGGAGACCAAGACTGGCAAGGGCTACACAAGTTAAGAAGAAGGCAATGCAACCCTTCTACCAATTGCTCTTTGAATTTGTGCTGAAGAACCTACTGCAGAGGTCCAAAAGAAGGAGTGACGCCAACTTTCTGGATATGACCTATATGGATCTGCTAGATCGTGAGGTTCGTATTAATCTGCCAGAATGGATGATTAAGCACATTGGTAGGGCAGCTGACATGGGGTTAGGCAAACATGCGCTGGTCTATGGGTTTCTTCTGGGAAGGTATTTGATTTCTTTGGGGTGCCTATTGGTAAGTGGACTGAGCCGGACCAAATGACTTGTTTGGGAGGAACATTCTTAAATCTTTTGACTATGTGTTGGATGGTGAACCTGCTGATGAACCAGAGCATATGGAAGAGGATGCAGATGAAAAGAGGAACAATAGAATGGACAGGAGGATTGAGGGGTTCAGGAGGCAGCTTGAAAGGCAAAATGGTGAGCAGGACGCGGTTCTAATGAGATAATCAAGTCTGAGCTGAAGAAGGAAAGAACAGAACAGCTGGAGTCAAAGTTCTAATCCTATCGGAAATAGAAGAAGCAAGAAGCGGTGCTGAGAAGGATGCGGTTCCTAAACGAACATGGATTAGGAACTAAGGCAAATTAACTTAGGTTTTAAATAAGGAAATATAGGAAACCTTGTTTAAAACTGATTTCGAAGAGGAAAAAGAATCCTAAACTTGGTTGGATCCGGCTGAGTCTAGTTACTATAAATGCAAGTTAATTTGGCCAAATTGCATACGCACAAAAGATATCTCAACAGAGCATACCAAGTACAATCAGATCGTGAGAAGCTTTGTGTGCAAGAACAAAGGCTGAGCAGCAGAACTTTACGAAGGAGCCGTTTCATAGGTAAGTCTATTGTTTTAGTTTCTTTGTTATAGGCTATTGAGTTGTAATCTATCAGCTTGTTTAGGAGCTCTAAGTAGAGATTACTTTTTGAGGTTAAGCAGAGGTAACCTTACCAGCTAACGTGTGGCTGTGAAGGTTCTAGGTACTGGGGGTTCTAGTTCCTTCATTACATTACGTTGTAGTCTAAAACTTGCTCGAGTTTTCCTTTAGTGGAAGAGTTGAAATCCCAAGAGTTTGGGTCGTGGTTTTGCATCCCTTGAGCAAGGATTTTTCCACGTAAAAATCTCTATGTTCTTTACGTTTCCGCAATTTGTTTAGTTTCAGAGATAGGTGAAACTTGCAAGGAACCTGGTTCTTTGTGATTTAGGCTCTGAAAATTTAAAGGCATGTTTTAGGATTTGAAAATCGGGTAAGAACACTTTTCACCCCCCCCCCCTCTAGTGTCTTACGAAGGTGCACCAAGTGCAACAAGTGGTATCAGAGCAGGTTCTCTCGAAGAAAGATTAACATCTTGAGAAGGATCAGAACAATAAGTGCAGCACCATTCATGCCCGAAGGATACTCTATCAGTAAGCCTCCGTAGTTCAACGATTAACGCTATAAATTTTGGAAGTTTAGGATGGAAACCTTTCTACAGGTAGAAAATTATCAGCTATGGAGGATTACACGGAATGGTCCCTTGATTCCCACAAAGATTGATATATCAGGGAACAAAGTCCAAAAGCCTGTAGAAGAACTTAATGAAAAAGACTTCAAACTACTTCAGATGAATGCTGAAGCCATGAAGATTCTTCAGTGTGGAGTAGGGCATAATGTATTTTTACGTATTCTCAAGTGCTCAACTGCAAAGGAAATTTGGGATACGCTAGATAGGTTATACAATGAAGAAACTACAAAGTCAGAAGAGAGTTCAATCGAGGTCATTCCAGTCAAGAATAGCACTATAAAGAATCTGAATCACTGAGGATGCTTCAGGTGTGGCCAAAGAGACCATGTTATTAAACATTGCCCAACATCAGGACCTTCTGAAAGCAAAAGTGATGAAGAAGAAGAAGAACCAGAAGACACCTCTCCTTTGGATTTGATGGCTGATAATGAAAAGGAAACGAGCTAATAATGTGTACAAGGCTACATTAGGTTCTCTTCTTGAGAATAATTTGACTTTTCTGAATGTGCTAGAGAATGAGAGTCAGTTGTGGCACAAGAGACTAGGACATGCAAGCCTGACTCTATTGAATAAGTTGGTGTCAAAGGACCTGGTTCATGGAATGCCAAGAAAGAGGTTCAATGACATCAAGATTTGTGATGCTTGTGTGAGGGGGAAACATGTAAGATCTTCATTCAAGTCAAATAAAATGGTTAGTACTTCTAAACCACTTGAGCTGGTTCACATGGACTTGTGTGGACCAATGAGGGTAAGGAGCGGAGGAGGTAAGAGATTCGTAATGGTAATAGTTGATGACTACTTCAGATACACATGGACCTTATTCCTCAGATCTAAAGATGAAGCATATGATATGTTCGAGGACTGGGTCAGAGTCAATCAGAAGAAATTGGGGCTTCAACTAGTGAGTATAAGGTCTGACCATGGTACAGAATTTGAGAATGCTAAGTTTGCAGAATATTGTAATAAACATAGTGTGGATCACAACTTCTCTGCACCAAAGACCCCTCAGCAGAATGGTGTGGTGGAGAGGAAGAATAGGTCCTTGGAGGACATGGCTAGAACTATGTTATTGTCAAGCGGTCTATCGAAGAATTTTTGGGCTGAAGCAGTTAACACCGCTTGCTACTTGCTAAATCGATGTTCTATCCGTCCTTTGTTGGAGAAAACTCCCTATGAGCTGATTAGAGGCAGGGAACCTAATATTGCACATCTCAGAGCTTTTGGGTGCAAGTGTTTCGTGCATAACAACGGGAAAGAACCTCTAGGAATGTTTGATGCTAGAAGTGATGAAACCATCTTCTTAGGATATTCTTCACAAAGGAACTCAAGATCCATGTTAAAGTGTTCAACAAGAGAATCTTGAGATATTTGAAAGGAACTCAAGATCCATGTTAATGATACCCAAAAGGTGGAAGTTTTGATCTAATTGGGTATGCTGATGCTGACTATGCTGGTCACTTGGTTAATAAGAAAAGCACATCTAGGATGGCACACTTCCTAGGTCCTTGTTTAGTTTCATGGGCTAAAAGGCATTGAACAGGGTACAATTTGAAAAGAACAAGCTTGAGCTAGGGATGACCAAGATACAATGAACGAAGCAGCACCTGGTTCTCCTAATGATTGGCTAGTGAAGTTTCCTTGTTTTACTTAGTTTAACTTTGCTTAGTTGATTCTACTATGAAAACTTAATTGTTTTGCTTGCTAACCTGTTTGGAACCTGTTTTCATGACTTAGATACTGGCAAATTTTTGATTTTGAGGATATAATTGAAGAAACTGGTTCATGGACATTCAGGTTCACATTCTATATCACTTACTGAGTATAAGTGTTGTCTTACGTGGCCTACCAATCACCCTCACTTGGCGCCGGATTAGTGTAAGCTTTTAAATTTCAAATACTTTGAACCATGCTGGTGTCAGCTCCTATGCGTCATAAGCAGTAACAGCTTTTTCCAATCCCATCAACCCGTTCGCCTTCCCGATAAACCTAAACCCTTCCCTATTCCATTACATGATCAATGAAACATTATTTCTATCGGCTAAAACGTTAAAACTCTCCCAAAATATTTTCTCTCTCTAAAAACACAACTCTCTGTAAAGAAGAAATGTCGACCAGTTCCAAAGTGGATTCTCACCTCTCTTCTCCTAAAATCAAAATATCCAAACTAAATCAAAAGGCAAAGCAACTTGCAGCGAGTCGTTCTATGGCTATGGCGAGAAAGTTTGCGAAACTAAGACAGAAGAAGTTGACGGAAGAAGCAACTAGTAAGGGGGAAAGTGTTCCAGAAACTTGTACGGAGGAAGGAATCATTGAAACGGCTCAAGAAATCGTTCAAGAAACTGAAAAGGTAAACCCTAGTTCTCCTACTGATACTATAGTCGTCGATAATAGTTTACCTTCTGTTCCTGTAGATTTAGTAGAGCCTGTAGTTGGAGAGAAGGAGGAGGTAGTTGTAGAAAATATTAAAACGGTTGTTCAAACAGAGGTTGATGTTGTTACTAAAGAAACTGAGAAAACTGTTGAGGAACCTGTTCCTGAGACAGTTCCTGTAGTGGAAAAGACTGTTAGTGACAAAGGAGAGGAAAAATCTGCAAAACCTGCTAAAGAACCTGAGAAAGAACCTGGTTCTGTGGCAGGTGATGATGCAGATCTGAGAGATATTGATGATTATGTGGAAGAGAAAGTAGAAGGTGTAGGTTTTACTGAACCTTTGGACGTTGTGTTGCCCGAGCCCAATCCCACTCTTCAAGCTAGTGAAAGTTCCTCCAGTGAGACAGATATTGTGGTGTGGAGGAACAGAGGAGATTGGGAAAGAGGCCTGTGGTTCAGGAACAAAAACAAACTATGAAGAAAAGAAGGCTGGTAAAGGGAGGAGAATTTGTAGGTAGTTCCAAGATTGGAAGTTCTGGAGATGCAGAGGGTATGGGAGAAAGCAGAAGAAAGACAGTGAGTCATGCTAGGAGACCTGCTACTCGAAGTTCTGTAAGAGAGCAGTAGGAGAGGATTGTGGAGGAACCTGAGGTTCGTAGGAGAGGTTCCAAGTCAAAGCAGGTGATTGGAGATGACAAGGAAGACAAGAAAAGGAGGGTGGCCTATTTTAGAGGTCTACCAATGGTGAAGGGTAAAATTCTCACTGACCTGGAGCTTGAGGGAATTGCTCAGCTTAGTTCTAAGTTGAGGGCTCAGGGTTGGTTGAACCTGTTCAGCGATCATGCTAGACAGCTGAGGGAGCAAGAGGTTCGAGAATTTTATTCCAATTGCACAGTGAGTGAAGGTATTGTGACAACCATAGTCAAGGGGTCTGGTGATCCAGTTTGATAGTGTGGAATTGGGTGAGATTTTGGGTGTTCCCTCTCAGGGCAACAGCGAGTATATGAGGAACTCGTGGCCGGCTAGAGAAGATGGTGTGTCTGCTTTGGAGGTGACCCAAAAATTTGCAGGGAGACCAAGACTGGCAAGGGCTACACAAGTTAAGAAGAAGGCAATGCAACCCTTCTACCAATTGCTCTTTGAATTTGTGCTGAAGAACCTACTGCAGAGGTCCAAAAGAAGGAGTGACGCCAACATTCTGGATATGGCCTATATGGATCTGCTAGATCGTGAGGTTCGTATTAATCTGCCAGAATGGATGATTAAGCACATTGGTAGGGTAGCTGACATGGGGTTAGGCAAACATGCGCTGGTCTATGGGTATCTTCTGGGGAAGGTATTTGATTTCTTTGGGGTGCCTATTGGTAAGTGGACTGAGCCGGACCAAATGACTTGTTTGGGAGGAACATTCTTAAATCTTTTGACTATGTGTTGGATGGTGAACCTGCTGATGAACCAGAGCATATGGAAGAGGATGCAGATGAAAAAAGGAACAATAGAATGGACAGGAGGATTGAGGGGTTCAGGAGGCAGCTTGAAAGGCAAAATGGTGAGCTGGACGCGGTTCAAATGAGATAATCAAGTCTGAGCTGAAGAAGGAAAGAACAGAACAGCTGGAGTCAAAGTTCTAATCCTATCGGAAATAGAAGAAGCAAGAAGCGGTGCTGAGAAGGACGCGGTTCCTAAACGAACATGGATTAGGAACTAAGGCAAATTAACTTAGGTTTTAAATAAGGAAATATGGGAAACCTTGTTTAAAACTGATTTCGAAGAGGAAAGGGAATCCTAAACTTGGTTGGATCCGGCTGAGTCTAGTTACTATAAATGCAAGTTAATTTGGCCAAATTGCATACGCACAAAAGATATCTCAACAGAGCATACCAAGTACAATCAGATCGTGAGAAGCTTTGTGTGCAAGAACAAAGGCTGAGCAGCAGAACTTTACGAATGAGCCGTTTCATAGGTAAGTCTATTGTTTTAGTTTCTTTGTTATAGGCTATTGAGTTGTAATCTATCAGCTTGTTTAGAAGCATTAAGTAGAGATTACTTTTTTAGGTTAAGTAGAGATAACCTTACCAGCTAACGTGCGGGTGTGAAGGTTCTAGGTACTAGAGGGTTCTAGTTCCTTGATTACACTTTTCAAGAGTGGACTTGAATAAAGAAGGAGACTTGGAAGAAAGGTACCTCTTTTTGTGAAGTAAAGTATTGAACTTAGTACTTTTGAAGTGTGCAAATGGGTGATTAGGTGTAGGGTATTTATAGGGGTAGAAATGGATTCTAGATAGGACATTTGCCATCTGGTTATTGGTTGCATGAGCTACTACATTGGTTATTGGACACTTGGCATTCCAATTTTGCCACCTTGCTATTTAATCATGCATGGCTAACACTTGTTGCATGAAAAATGGCATTTGTTTCTTGAGTCATGCATGAATGAAACTTGCTTTAGCTATCAATGACATTTGTCTGAGGGTTCATGCATGGATGACAGTTATCTTGCCAATAATAGCACTTGTTTGTATAGGTGAGCAAGTGAGACGCTTGTTATAAAATGGATTGACACTTGTTTATGAAGGTTTGCATGGAAGACATTTGTAAGACTAAAATAATACTTGTCGATTAGGATGTGCATGTAAGACACTTGTTTTAGCGAACATTCCAAGTGTCTCTAGGTGAGTTCATGAAGGACACTTGTCTACCGATAGCAAGAAGATAACACTTGGCAGAAAATATGACACTTGTTGTATTTTTTTCCTAAGAAGGTGCCACCTACTCTTTTGGATATTGTGGACATAAATAAATGTTCTTTAATAAGTTAATATCATGGTTATAAATTATTTTTCTCTAATAAAAATAATAGTAGTAGTATTAGTAGTAATAATAATAATAGCAATAGTAATAGTAATAATAATAATAGTTTTGAAAATATTAGTATTCATAATAATATTAAAATATTGCTTTAGAAAAAAAATTTGAGAACAATAGTTAAGGATATATATGTTATAGCAAAATTCTGGTTGTTAATCATAATGCAAGAGCGTATCGAAAAACAGGGTTGTTACAATTTACGTGTGATGTTACCTATCTATACATTATATACTTAATTGTGGATATGTTGCATAATTCTGCATCATTTAAGCTATTTATCAAAACTATGACTGTTTGTGCAATTTAGTACATTTATAATATTTTAGTAAATAATCATGGTTATATCATATAATTGCATCATTTAGGCTGCATGTCAAATTTGTGTCGATTTATGATCATCTGTGCAAATTAACAATTATCTGTGATTATTTATATTTAAATAATTTTATTTTAGCTCATTTAATGATTATTTGTGCATTTTATACCATTTGTCGATCTATATTTTATTTTTGTACCTTTAAGTTGAATATTGGCCAATTAAAAAAAAAGTCCAAATCCAAGTATTATTCATCAATTTTTTTCAAATTTACGTTGAACCTAGACTAAGTTCTAACCAAATACACTTCTAATTTATTTGACCCTTTAAACTAAAAATCCTAACTGATTCCTTCCATCAATTCCTCCCCAAGATACAAAATCAAATCCCCTAAATCCTCCAATTCCAAGATCACCATTTTTTTTTTTTATACCTTTCAATCTCTTCCATTTTTAGAAATGCTCCAATGGAACTTTTGAATTTTTCCTACATATTGATCTGCTCTTTCTCAAAAGGCAGGATCTACAACACACCGATCACCTCACCTCACTTTGGTCTTGTCCATCCGTCAAAACACATATGCACACACACCCCAAGAACAGTACGCTCATCCTCCCTTCTCCTATACAAAAATACACACATATATCAGCCAAGCACTAGACACATACAGTACCGATCCCCATCCTCACCATTTTAAAATCCAAATCACACACACGCACAAGCATATACAGACTCCACAACACATACCCACATACATCAACACCCATCCTCGTGCACACACATATACATATACCACTACTTACGAACACCTCGGCATCCACTATTAATGGTGGAGACACCAACGATAGCAGCACCTATACGCCCACAAAAATTCATCCATACCTATAGTACACATCAATACACAGTGTAACATCGCACCAGTGAAGAAAACGAGCCAACCCACTTCATCATCTTCTTCGATCTGTCATACGTCACCGCCAATGTAAACACCCTCTCGCACCATACGCACACCCATTTTCTCCACTAAAATCAGTACAAAACAACCCACACACACGCTGATCGAAACAAGGGGTTTTGGGGACTTTCACAAAATCAGAAACGAGAATGCAAATTCAGAAACAGAGGAAGTGAAGGAGTTGCAGCGGCACCACCAGTTCCTAGGGCCGGCGTCGCTCATCCTCCCATTTGGCCGCTGCTGAGGTTCCGCTGCCTCATCGAAAAATTTAATGGCAATCGTTGTTCCTTCTTCGGTGTTTGGGGTTTACTAATATGTTGACTATTTTTTGGTTTGACAGATTCATTATATGTTTTTAAAAAATCATGACTTGTTCAGCTAATCCGTTTGTTGAATTTTACAGATCTCATGGTCACACCGACTTTAATGAATCCTGTAGTGTTGAGGCACACATGTTTGGAGTTGTCAATTGTTTGGTTCAGCTTGTGGTTCTCTTGTTTTGATCTGGTTAACTGTTGTTGTTTGACGGGACCTACGCTCCTATGAACTCCCCTTTTTAAACTTATTATTACATGAGTTTGGTCTTTATTTGATTTGTCACTGATTATTCTGCTGAGAATTTTTTTTTCAGTTTCCTCAACGTTGTTACGCTTCGCCACCAATTTCTGGACAATACTGCATTAAAGGCCTATGTAAATATTTTAATTTGAGGCCTATGGACTGATTTGAACAGATACCACAAGGCCAATAACGTTTGGAGGCCTACAATAATCCCGTTCCCGTGTCCCTAAAAATAAATAGGCGATGATGACATGTATGAGCTTTTATTGCAAAACAAGCCGGCGATGGAGTAGTGGGATTGGTGCTTAGCATGGCAACTGGAGGGCCCTCGTGTTTGCAGCCGTATCGACGTCCCTAACCTCTACCCAATTCATACAATCCTGAGCCTACACTTTTATAAAATCTATTTTCCCTTTTATTTTTTATTATTATTACTATTATTTTATATCATTATTATTGTTATAATTGATATTATAATATTATTTCTATTATTAATTATAATACTAACTTATTTTCTTTATATTTTTTGTGAGGTAAAATTGGATGAGATACGATGGTCTATTTTGGAGGAGAACAATTAAAAATCCTTTTATTATTATTATTTTCATTATTCTCATTATTATTATTTACTAGTATTACTAGTATATTATTATTCTTATTCTTATTATTAGTATTTATTATTATTCTTATTGTTATTTATTATTATTATTTAACTTTATTAATTGCCGTACTAATTCATCTCATATTTTGCGAGGTACATCGTGACGGAATAATAAAAAGACAATACTATTCAAAATACTTTATTGCTTAGTTTGCTTAATCACTCGCTTTAGAATCTCAATTATTTAGTCCGGCCGGTAACTACATTTGGTGGAGTCCGAGAGGAGCCTAACACCTTTCTCTCGGGTTAACTTGAACCCTTACCTTGAATTTCTGATTCGTAGACTAAGTTTCGGAGTTAATTGTAAAATTAGCTGAACACAAAGTAGGTGCCCTAATACGCCTAGTTAAAAAAGATGTTAGGTGGCGACTCCAACTCTTTACCCGTGAGTTCTAATAAGTCGAGCTCTATTTCGAACTTAACCGGTTTGAGGAAAAATAGGATGCGGCAGAATGTTGACTCCGCTAGAGATATCAAGGTTCTAACCATAACGGACTTTAAATTGGGATTCTTTACTTGCTTTATTTTCTTGTCATTTATTTCGATACTAACTTTTCCTCCTTTTATTTTTTGAAGGATTGAGGTTTATTTTTTGAATTTTCAAATTTTGGTGCTTTATTCTTTAATTGCTCATTTATACTCACTTTATAATTATTTATGTTAGTCACACTTCCTCCGCTCCTGAAAAGTTTTACACTTGCACACACCATAAATGGTTACGTAGATCTCGCGGTTGTTTCACTCTAAAAAAAAAATCCTTTAGGGGAACGGTTTGGGGTATAGTTTGTCTGTGGTACAACCAACAATTCCAAACATTTCCATCCCTTGGTTGTCCACTTGGGGGAACCATATCCTTGTCCAGATTACCTAACTCTTGGAAGGTTCTTTTAGGATAGTACAATACGTCCCACACTTCAATTATTTTCAAATCTTCCATAAAATTTCTAAATCTTTTTCTTTACGATAATTTCATTTCATGATTCTTTTTGCATTTTTAAAAGTATTGTCCATTTTCTATTATCCTATTTTTTCCGAAACTAACTTGTTTGTTTCATTTTTCTTACTCCTCCTTTTTAAAATTTATTTTTTATAAAATACTTTAATATGTGCATCCTTTTACAATACTTATGCATTTTTAGAGAACATGTGCATTTCTTTCAAAACTGGTACATTTTTAAACATGTGCATACCGCTCATACTTCCCGCCACTCCTGGCAGTTTCAAATCATGCGTTGGAAGACATGGTGGTTACAACCACCTCTTTTCTCATAAAATTACTTTAAGGGGAGCGATTTGGAATTAATTTGGTCCATGACATTTCCCTCCAAAGTCGTCCGCTTGGGAAGATAATAAAGCCTGGTCTAGCTAACTCCATTCCTTAGTAGCAACATTAGGAATCATGCATTATGAAATATTATTAGCCAACTTGTTATCAAGTCTGATAGGCCAAGTTGTTCAAAAATTTGAACAGGTTTTTGAGCCCCAAAGAGCGTTGACACGATCTATTTACATATACTTAGGGGATTAAACGTGAAAATATGGACCATTTATTTGCATTTCTCTGCATTCAGTGTCATTTAAAGGCATAAGGGTTACCTAATAGGCGTCAAAATCCCAAACTGAATCAGAAATGATTATTTATTCATAAGCAGTCGGAATTATTCTGTATTCAATGTCATTCAAAGGCATGAAGGTAATCTAAGAGGCATTAAAAGCCCAAATTGAATCAGAAATGACCGTTTATTCCCAAATGATTTGAATCATTCTGTATTCAATGCTATTCAAAGGCTTAAATGGTAACCGAAGAGGCATCAAAGCCCAATTTGAAGCAGAAATGATCACTTGATAGATGGGATGACACATAACGCACATTCATCCTTTAAGCATTATATAAAGATTTGACATCCTTGGCATGTCAAAAGTCCATCAGCAACTTTCGCCTAAAGTGTCTAAAAGGTTCTCAACAACAACACATCTCTTCATATACTCCGTTGCATTGTTTTCAAAAGCTTGTGCCACACGTTGATCATTTTTCTCAGAATAAAGTGAATTTTAGGCATTTTTCTTTTCCCTTTTCCTATCGTCCTTCACCTTTCCCAAAAGATCATGGCTAATAGAATATTTGACATGGTTGCTGAAATCCCTCAGTTGCTCAGAGATTGGTGGGGAAACCTAAACATATATAAAAAAGACCAAGTCAAAATGGTGTTGGAGATATGATTTCACTAATGGAGAACATGATTTCACTAATAGAGCACACTGCAGTGGAGAGGATGATAGAAGCAGCAATACACTTATTATTTTATTAATAATAAAAACCTTAATAAGAACAACACAAATAAGGGGAGCTAGGCCTTACCTTATTATTCCTAATGAGGCACAACCTCAACTAGCTAACTATATAAAAAGAAAGAGCTTGAAAGCACTAGGTATATTGTGATCATCATAGAGTCTATTATGATATCTATAATGATACTAGAAATTGCAACTAAATATCTCCTTCATGCCAGTGAATTGATATAATGTCTATAGCCCGCTCAAATTCTAAAAACTATCTTGCTCCTCTTGAACAATCAAATTGATTTCCCAATTATTCAAACAACTCATCAATCCTTATATGATTTAACCACATTTTTTGCAACCCTTGGAGGATTTGTTCTACCTGTAGCCATGGTATCATCAGTTTTTTGTCTTCTGTGTGCCTTCTTCTTGGGTTTCCTTGACGAGATGTCTACTGCCCGGGCAGCCCTCTCTCTAGCATCAAGGAAGGACTGCTCGTCTTCCTCCGAATCATCCCGAATGTCATACTCCTTGCTTTCTTCTTCAACTTTATGATGTGGGACCAAAGGATTTGGCTCGAATTTCTTTGCTGCCAATGGACCTAACCATGACCCCCTCGGCTTCTTTTGACTTGTATTTACCAGACTAAGATTAGGCAAATGAGAAGGAACAAATTCCGGAGCAATAGCTTTCAAACTACTTCTTGGAGAATTTGATGGCACATGTTGCACCTTCTTGCTCCTTCACAGAGTTTACCTCATTAGTAGAGAATGAGAGTTAGCTTGTGAGATGGAAAAATTACCTTTTATTGCTAATGAAGTATTCCCTGTTGAGATGAGTTGCTGCCCAGATTCAACTTTACATTCTCTACAGGACTCCAAAGTTTTTTGGCCAATTCCTTAAATAGGATGAACCATGCTAGCTAGGGGTGGGCATATAGCCCGAAATACCGAATTCCGCACCGAACCGAATTAGTTCGGTATTTCAGTATCGGTATTTCGGTATTCGGTACGGAATTCGGTATGAAATTTCAGTATTTCAGAATTTCAGTTCGGAATATGGTAAGAGGGGTTCAGAATTTCAGAATTCCGAAATTCCGAACTTTTTTGGGTATGTTATGTAATTTGTATAGTACTCTAAATCATCATACCAAAATCCAAATGGCCCAACGGCCCCAACCTAACCCATTTCAATAAAGATTCACACTTTACTTTTTATTTCTTAATCTTAAATCCTAAATCAAAATCAAAGCTACTATTTCTTCTCCAACTCTGACCGTATTTCTTCAAACCAAAACCACTTTGACGATCACTTTGATGTAACTTGTAAGTAGGAAAGAAGAATTCTTACGACGATGAATATGATCTACTTCTACTTGTATATGTGAGTTCATTCTCATGAAACTTTACTGTGAATCAACTTTAAGAAAGTAACTTTACTGTCATGTTTTAAAAATTTAAAGTTTCTATCTTTCCTCTTGCCTAATTAAATATTAGTAAAATATGTCTAAGTAAATGATGGTAGAACTCTTAAGCCTCTAGCTTTCTCTGTTGCATATCTTCCATTAAAGGATTACTTTTAAGCTTAAGATTGACTAAATTAGCCAATTTAATAACTCCAAATTACTACCAGGATTGTCAATTAAATTAATTGTTAGACTAACATAGACGACACTAAAAGAAACTGAAATAAGAAAAATCATGGATAAACACTACAATAAAACTGTAAATATATTAACAAGTTACGATAATGGTGTTTTCTAGAATCCTAGTAGTAGAATTTATGCATAGCAGACATTGTGAATTTGTTTCGTTGATGTAGATTGCAAGTCAATTTTTATTTGGTATACCGTATACCGCACCGAATAAAACCGAACCGAAATATAAAATACCGAACTGTACTGAAGTAGTTTGGTATGGTATTTGGTATCGACCCTTTGGAAACCGTATACCGAAATACCGAACTGTATTTGATAAAACCGTTCTGAAATACTGAACGCCCACCCCTAATGCTAGCCACCTGAATAGACTTTAATAGCTTCCCAGCAAAAGGATCCACAATTAACTCTCTGTTTTTATCTTTACTTAAAGCCTCATGTAGTGTATCATCTTTTTCATCTCCTGAAGAATTAGTTGAAGCACCTCCAGGAAATTTCACTGCATGAATACCCGGATCTTCTTCAATATTTATTAGAGCATTATGGTCCCCAAGAATACAACTTCTCGCATTTTCCTCCAAAGTGTCGCCAAAAAAATCTCAACAAAGTCTGCAACTTTCTCATTGCCCAACTCAGTAGAAACACCATTACACATTAGCTCTAGTTGCGAAGTTGGAATTAAAGAAATCGCAACCTGCACCACTGCGTCAAACTTGTACTATGCGAAGGAATTGTTTGTGCAGATTTTTTCTCAGTGCAAGTCATGTCTGTCTCATTTTTAGGCTTAACTCCTGATGGCTTAGTCATCTTTTCAGCCCCATCCTCTTTCAATTTAGCATCTTGCTATGTACTTTCCTCTACGCTATTAGCATCCATTAATACTTCAAAATCATTCTTGATTATTAAAGCACTAACTGCAGCTTTTGTATTTGCAGGTTTCAGCTGCATTGTGAGCTGCCCGGATTGAACCAGCCTGCCTTGTATCTCTTGGGATTTCTGTATTTCCTGATTTTTAGCTCCTTTCTTTGATGCTACCATATGCCAATCTACTGAACCATCTCCCACCTGTTTAGAAGAAGGAATATGCTGCATATCAGGCCGCCTAGCATCCCTATGAACACGCCTCACAGGTTCAGCTGTAGCAGCCAAATCCTTCTTGTGTTTTCTATTTTCAGGTTGCTGCGTTGACTGAACAAACTGCCCATTTTTATTGCTTTTCTGTTGTTCTGAAGATTTCTCACGCAGCAGTAATGGAGAGTTGTAAACAGCCCTGGGACTTGCATTTATCTGCGAATAATGAGCAGCAACAATTCCTCCATCCCCAGCTGGAATCAAAGCATTGATAGTCTGTCCGGAAGACGCAGCTCGCACCAGCTGCAAATTTTTCTGCTGTACGTTGTGAATACCAAGTGCTTCTCTTGCAAAACCATCAGCTTCCATATGATTTTTCAATGATGCAGCCATCGAGACCAAAGCCACAGGTTCCCTGTGTAAAGAATTCCCACAACGCTGCCCAGAACCATGTTGCTTCCCATTAAATTCACATGCACTAGCTGCTGCTTCCAAATTCGCTGCTGCAGTTGTAACCAAAGCAGCATCCAAAACTGAGATAGTATTTTCCATCGCAGCCAGCTGTTTCGAATTGTCGACTCCTGCTGCTACAATTTTCCCAAAGCCATCACGTGACTCAGTGACATCTTTACAAGTAATGCAACCCCATCACTCGAAACCAGAGGATCACCCACATCAGGAACTCTTTTAGTAGCTCTCTTAGCATTTAAAATCTCGAGGGCATCTCTTTTGTATTTTTCAACATCAACGTCATTGATCACTTGCTCGTCCAAATTTCTTGCAGAATTTGTTTCCAATAAACGACACCCTCTTTCATCATGGCCCTGATGTTTACAGTGACTACAATACAGTTGCAAATTGTCATAAATAAATTCCTGCACATGCTCCATTATTTTCCCTGATTTCTCATCAACATAAACTAATTTAATTCGCTGTGGCAACTGCTCTAATAGATCAAGCTCAACTTTAACCCTAGCTATGCTAGGTCTTGATTTTTGTGGAGTGGGTTTGTCAATAGAAATAGGTTTACCTGCTGTAGCTGCAATGGACAATAGGGGTTGCTTTGCAAATAACATCACTGGAAGGCTAGGAAAAGAGATCCACACAAACGCTCTTGATGTCTCTTCTTTGGGATTAAATCTTATAGAACATGGAAACACTCTAAACTGGTTCATTGAGCCATTGAAATAAAGATAATTGATAGGCTTAGCGGCAGCAACAACATAATCATCATATTATCAAATCTAATCAAAATATGTCTTCGTGCAAGCAATCCAATCATGCAACGACCTTGACTTCCTAAGTGTGTGGGCAGCAAAGTGTGTAATTCTTGCATATCGATCTTGTCCATTGAAAATTTAAGAACTAGTGCTTGATGTAATCCTTCCTCCATTGCATATTGTTTAATTTCGTCCAGTGTGAAATACATACTAAGTTCTCCGTGTAAATCTCACTAGGTTTTATTATAGTTTTGGACAGGGTTGTGGCGGGTGCTTTAGGGACTAGATGGGCAGAATATGTAGCTTTAGAAGGAGGCTCTCCCACAGCCACAGGCCGGGGAGAGGAAGTTTCAGGCATAGAGGCTTTAGGGACCCATGAGATTGCCAATCTCCAGGAGGGAGGAGAGAGGAGAGAGCGTTCTTGGGGGTTAGGTTGTCACCAGCAGTACACTATTGGGATGCAGATCGATTAGTTTTTCACTTCGAGAATGTAGAGTTGACACCATTACTGGAGGAAATAGGTGGGTTAACTTAATTACCATTTGAAAGTTAAGAAGTCTTGATACCTAAGAATATTACACCCGAGGAGTTCTTTGAAATGGTAGGGTTTAAGCCCGAATTATGCACAGACAGTATAAGGCAGTAGGGAATTTTTCTAACTTCCCTCTACATCAAATTTGGGTATAAAGAAGAATTTCAAGAATCTAAAGACTAGCGTTAACCAGGCAGATTGGCAAGAGCGGAGGGTACTTGCTTTTGTCACCAGGTTTTTAGGGACTGTCGTGTTTCCACAACACAAAGGACGAGTTGATGTTTGCACGGTCTCAATTGTTGATGCCTTACTCAAAGACATTAATAAGAAATACACATTGATACTATGATCGTCGCAGAGATGAACCGTGCTTTATATAGAAGTAAGAAAGGCGCTGGTCTCTTCGAAGGTTGCAATTTACTTTTACAAATTTGGTTGATGGAGCATTTGCAAAAGATGGATAGCATAGAGCAAGCTTTCCATTCTATACCAAGAGAAAACTACATCTTGACTCATACCGCCCGCATGGACAACGCTCTTGGAAAGTGCGACCAATCAACAACTGCCAACGATTGGCACCACATGTTTTGTCAGTTGACATAAAAAAGTATACAATGGATGTTTGATTGCTTTCCCAGAACTACAGTGATCATACGGTCGGAAAGGGACTCATTTCTCATCTTAGTAGGCTTTAGAGGAGTTTACCCATACACTCCTTTAAGTGCACTTAGACAAGCAGGGAGAAAGTAGACTGTACCCCAAATTGCAGACATCAGAAGTTTCAAAGCAGACATTTTCGGATGAGTGATACCAAGAACTTTGGAAAGAAAGGCAACGAATGGGAATCGAGAATATTGTACGCAGGCTATGATGAAGACTATCCAGACTGGCTTAGGGAAGACATAGGAAGGGCAGTTCAACCAAGAGCAACAACAAGAAGGAAAAGAAATGCCAATAAGTTAGAATCTGAGTACAAAAGGTTATGCAAACAACTAGCAAGGGCACAAGGGAAAATAGCAAAGAAGCAAAGTTTGGTTGAAGCAAAGAACAAAGAAAAAGGCAAATAGCACAGTAAGGCAGAACTTTTGACAAAACGCATAGAGTCTATTGGTGTATGGGCTAGCGAAAGAATGAACGTTGTGACTGACAAAGGAATAGAAGAGAAAGGAAAAAAGGCTTGGGAAATGTTGAAGAACTTCACATTTGACATATCTCGGCTCTTAACTAATGCAGACAACATTATTTCTCAAGGAGACTCATCAGAGGCAAGCTCGTCTAAAGAAGACTCGTCTGAAGAAGAAGAAGAATCTTCTGGGATGGATCATGCATGAAAGATGTTCACCCGGCCATGATCTAACCTCCTAGCAATGGTTTCCACCTTTTGCACTATTTCAATATCAACCAATAAAAGCCCAATAAATGCAATATTATCTTTTAGGCTCCGCATTTTATTAGCAAACAAAATGATGCATGTTGCATAAAGCACTTTTCAAATCATCATGCGTAAAACGGTCCTTCGTATTATAACATGCATTTTTTATTTGACATGTGTGCAGTGCATGAATTTTTCTGTTACTCTAGGTCTCTAAAGGAACCCTTTCTCCAAATTCAATCTCTTACCAAGACAGGCACCTCCTTTCCCTACTCTATCCCCAAATCCTGATATCTGAAACCTTTCGCATAACCAAACTATCTCTAACTCACTACCAAACTCAAAAATCTATTACCAAAAGGTTGGCTCGAGTTGAATACCAAGGCAAAAGATATGGTTAAGAAAGTGCACTTGTCAGGGATTTTCCGAAATTAAGAAAGTTTTTTCACAACAATTCCCACCAGCTCTCTCCTCTCTCTACAATATCTCCACTGCACTACAAGCTACTAATAAGGCTATCCAGTATGGAAATGTGAGCATTTTCAAAAAGAAGAAAGATGAAGTATCTTTTGCTGCAACCGTTCATGACCCTACTTTCAACCACTACTATCAAACGCCGCCACCATTTTATCCCTATGCTCATATACCACCTGAATATCCCGTTTACAACACTCAGCCCACTCGACCTATATTCCACATTCCAGCACCAAATCGTCCACCATACCAGCAAAACACTCAACCCAACTACTGAAATGCACCACCATACCCTCCCAGGCCTCACCCTGATACAAACCGAAGACCGAAGAAAAAACTACATTCTATTAGCTGAATCCCACACTCAAGTGTTCGAGATATTGAAAATTTCTGGGCTTATTATCCCGGCACCTCAATTGTTTCAGTGAGCACTATGAGAGAAATATTGACAAAGCAAGAAAAATGTTAGTCAAACTCAATGGCACACATGACTCACCTTAAGATCTTTTGACACCAATATCCAAGGATCACCTTTGTTGCTCTAGTCTACACAGTCACACCACTTATAATACATAACTGTGATCCAAAGCACTTTCCAACTTGCTCATGTCATGATCAAAATAGCATTCAAAGGGCCAGTGAAAGTTAATACTGGAAAGACAGAGATGTCGCAAAGACTTGCGCACAACAACCAAAAACAGGCAAGCCAATTCAATTTGAAAAGGAGAGGCAAAGACACAATGACAAAGCCATCATTATATGAAAAACCTGGAAACCTCTTGAGTATTTTGGAAGCATGTCCCCATCCACTAGAAAAGATAAAGCAAGACAATAAAGTTATTTGAGACACTTACAAGGGCAAGTGTTGCTTTGATATAAAAGCACATGCGAATAGACTTCTTTGAACAATTTTGGTCGAAGGCATTATTGGAGTAATATGAACTCTCATGACAAAAACTACAATAAGACGCAGCTATCTAAGAGCACACATGATACATAAGCAACCTACATCGAGTTCGGCGGCTCAGCAATAAGATATTATCCAATAGGGAAGGTTGGTGCAAGGACAATATTGCAGCATTTGGTTGATGAATATGAAAGACATTGAGAGACACATAGACATCGTGACAGACAAATTTACAAAAAAGGAAGACAAATACACTCAAAGTCTTGGTGTTCGATAAAAGCCAATCCCTCTTCCTGTCGCACGACACAATCTATTTCTTACACAATATCTTTACCACTTTTCATTGACATTCAACTCTTCATCTCCCGCTTAAACAAGCATCGGTCGTTTGACCAAAATCTTTGTCTTGACTGCTACATAAAGCACTTAGGCAATCTCTTGTGATATATGTGCGTTCTATGATAATCTCCAAATTCAAGCGCTAATCCATCATCTGCGGACTAGGAATCTTCTTAAGCTTATGTGTCATTTTTGCGTCAAATCTTTGCTAATGTGCCCACAAGATTTTGTGCATTTCACCACATTGTTACGGTTGCTTCACGCTTAGACACTGAAATTGGTCAGGAATCTGCATTCAAGAAAGTCGAAATGGCAAGCCAAGCTGAAAATACTTTCCTCTGCAACAAAGTCCTTTGAACCACCGGAATATGACACCCAAGAGCATTCAGACAATCTCATTCCCATACAACTTACATTATATCCACACGAGAGTCACAACAAAAAAATCCAATCACTATATGAACAAAGCCGACAAAATTCACAACCTCACACTGCACCGAACTTACACAATAAACAACCTCCTCTCTGTCAAGAATTTCAACAACAACCTTAGCAGGCTCAACACAATCAAGGATCGACCAAAAATACAAAACCTCGCACCTTTACTCCATAGCCCAATCAAAAGATATTGCAACCAGCAGACAAACTACTCCCTAGATACCCATTTCTCAATTCGATCTAGCACTGAAATACAAAATTCAGAGTTTGATTGACCAAAGCAAAACTATGGTACAAAAAAACAAAAAAAAATTAAAAAAAAAAAAGGCAACACCAACTTCCAAACCACAAACACACTTTCTACAAAGGCCAATCCCTCAAAGTTAGCTCCATGACTTCTGAAAAGAAAAGCACAAAACATGAAGACTTCCCATCACAACATAAGACAAATATAATTTTGGACAACCTCCAAATCCGGCAAAATCCAAATACCGAATCTCGTTCTGAGTATGTAAATATCCACATACTTATAGTCATCGATATACCCAATTATCACACTAAAGGATGAATACATATATTAGCTAATACCTTGGTGTTCAGTGCAATGAAACCACCACCTCTAGGTGATCTGTCAATAACAATAAATTGGGGCAGAATTTTTGAGGATCCCTTCAAAAATTCCAAAAGGCGCAAGCTTGACACTAGGACAGAAATTTTTAAGTTCCCCTTAAAAATTTTAAGAAAGGTATTATAAAAGCACCATGATAGCCTCCTTAGCACATTGCATGACATAACAATGGCATTCTATTTTTTGCACTTTATTTTTGTTTGCAGCGTATACAGCCCGATAAAACATGATATGGCAAAAGGCAGACATCCTGGAGGGTAGACAGCCCGGTGAAAGGAATGGCACGATAAAGATTAGACAGCCCGATGTTGAGTTTGGCATGACGGAGGGTAGACAACCCGATGCAGAGTTTGGCATCCACTGAGGGTAGACATCCCGATGTTGAGTTTGGCATGGAGGAGGGTAGACAGTCCGATGCAGAGTTTGGCATCGACTGAGGGTAGCCATCCCGATGTCGAGTTTGGCATGGCTGAGGGTAGACAACTCGATGCATTCACTAAGGGTAGACAACCTGATTTCGAGTTTGGCATGGGGGAAGGTAGACAAACCCGATACATTGACTAAGGGTAGACAGCTCGATGTCGAGTTTCGCATGGCAGATGGTAAACAGACCGATGCATTGACTAAGGGTAGACAGCCCGATGTCGAGTTTGGCATGGCGGAGGGTAGACAACCTGATGCATTGACTGATGGTAGACAACCCGATGTCGAGTTTGGCATGGCAGAGGGTAGACAGCCCGATGTCGAGTTTGGCATAGTGGAGGGTAGACAGACATCCTAATGTCGAGTTAGGAACGTCATAGGGTAGACAGCCCGATGCTTTGATTGAGGGTAGACAGCCCGATGTCGAGTTTGGCATTGCAGAGGGTAGACAGCCCGATGCATTGATTGAGGGTAGACAGCCCGATGTTGAGTTTGGTATAGTGGAGAGTAGACAGCCCGATGCAGAGTTTGGCATTGTAAGAGGACGACAGCCTGGATGGTAGACAAACCAGTGAAAGGATGGCATGACAAAGGAAGTGCAACTAAATGAAAGAATGATAGACAACCCTGCATGAAAGGATACACAGCTTAATATAAAAGGGGTATACAACTCTACGTGACAAGCACACATTTAAGGGACGAAGAGCAATGACAAGACGATCCAACGATAGGAAGGTCACTTATGCATTTACATACGTACTATTTTACAAATTCTCTTTTATCACAAGACATACAATCCAGCGTTGCACTGGTATGATGATCCAACGACAGCTCAATGCGACGAAGCAATTACCTCCTGATGAGAAGCACTTAACAAATGGATATCCCCCAGAGGAGAGCCACACATTCCCTAGCACTGAGCACATGAAAGCAGACTAAACAAAGGAGAGCTCAACTCAACAGGTAAGTTTACTTTATCTTTATCTCTATCTGCATTTATCTTGATTTTGCCGCAAGGTACTTCCCGATCTCTCGACAAACCCCTGCGCCATACTCTCACACCTGCTCCCAAAATCACTACTAATTGTGCAACCACAAAACCTCAAATACATACCAAAACATTATCCCAAAACCTAATTCCAAAAAGCTTAACCCTACAGACAATGCTTTGCTACACCCGCAAGCCACCGATTTTGCCAAGTTCCAAGGCACTCAAAGCTACAGTTCCGTACTCGCGCCAGTGATCTACCTATACTTTCCTTGTCGATTGGGTACCACCTTCGTATTCCTTCTTATTCGTGCCTATCTGTTTGGATCGTGCATATTTATCGTACTTTACCCCTCAATATTCCCCAACTCATTCAAGACAATGTTGAAGCTACGATAACTCATGAATCGAGTTATAGTGGAAAATATGCCCATGTAAACTCCTCTTTATGGGTGTGTCGTGCACCACATCTTCATAACTAGGTGATTACCGGCCTCTTTCCCCCACACTCGATCTATTAATGTTACCTCGTCTTTTGACAATGCCTTTGTTGTACCTGCAAACTACCTATTCTGTCGAATTTCGACACGCCCAAAGCAAATCATCTCATGCTCCCACGAATAATCTACCTAATCTTTCATTATAAATTAAGAGGTCATTTTGCATTTCCTTTCAATAAATGCCTACTTTGTCTATTCAAGCCTATCTGCGTCAGTCATGCGTGTTTTCATGCTTAATCGTGCCTGTCGGCTTGAATCATGCGCATTTATAAAACTCGCCTATCAAAATGTTTCCCAGCTCAGTCAAGGCAATATTAAAGGCGAGATTACTCATTTATCAAGATGAAGTGGAAACTATATACATATAAACTCCTCTTTATGGGCGTATAGCGCGCCACATCTTCATAACTAGGATGAGTATAAGCCTCTTTTCCCATGCTCGATCTATTGATGATATCTCATTTTCGCTAATGCCTTTGCTTCATTCTTCATTTAACTCGCCAAAAGGCAAAGCATACACAAATCTGAACTTTACATACTTAGATAAGTTTAGTCTTTACATCCAAAATCATGCGTCGTAATCATCTCACACAGACAACATGCCATTCTAGAACTACACACGACCTGATTCTCGTGAAACCCGGGATATGTAGGCAACTCAGATACCGGGGTTCGGCCAAAAAATACCCTAAAACTCCCATTTTCCCTTTTCGATTATTTTGCCTACTAGTCGTGATAAAATTGGCTACTCCGTCAACTATCTTTGCCCAAAGACTCTTTTCATCATCCCTGAGCAAAGAGGGGCAGCTGTTGACACCCAATTTATTGGCTATAATTTAACTTAAAAGTGCAATTTGACTATTTGTGCAAAATGTGTGTTAGAAAGCATGCATTTACGAGTGATGTTACCTATCTATACATTATATACTTAATTGTGGATATGTTACGTAATTTTGCATCATTTAGGCTATTTGTCAAAACTGTGACTGTTTGTGCAATTTAGTACATTTATAATATTTTAGTAAATGATCGTGGCTATTTTATATAATTACATCTTTTAGGCTGCATGTCAAGTTTGTATCAATTTGTAATCATCTGTGCAAATTAACAATTATCTGTGACTATTTATATTTAAATAATTTTATTTGAGCTCATTTAATGATTATTTATGCATTTTATACAATATGTATATCAATACTTTATTTACGCATTTTATACAATATGTATATCTATATTTTTATTTTGTAACTTTAAGTTGAATATTGGCCAATTAAAAAAAAAGTCCAAATCCAAGTATTATTCATCAAATCTTTTAGAATTCACCTTGAACCTAGACTAAGTTCTAACCAAATACACTTCTAATTTATTTGACCCTTTTACCTAAAAATCCTAATTGATATCCTCCATCAATTCCTCCCCAAGATACAAAATCGAATCCCCTAAATCCTCCAATTCCAAGATCACCGCTTTTTTTGATACCTTTCAATATCTTCCATTTTTAGAAATGCTCCAATGGATCTTTTGAATTTTTCCTACATATTGATCTGCTTTTTCTCAACAGGCAGGATCAATAGTAGGCCCCACACCATCACCTCACCTCACTTTGGTCTTCTCCATCCGTCAAAATATAGTCGCACACACACCCCAACAACAGTACGCTCATCCTCCTTTCTCCTATACACAAATACACACATATATCAGTCAAGCACTAGAAGCACACTGATCTCCATCATCACCATTTTTTTCATCCAAATCACACATACGCACAAGCATATACAAACTCCATAACACATACCCACATACAGCAACACCCATCCTCGTGCACACACATACACAGATACCACTACTTACGAACACAAAGGCATCCACCATTAATGGTGGAGACACCAATGATTGCAGCACCTATACGCCCATAAAAATTCATCTATACCCATAGTACTCCTCAATACACAGTGCAACATCCCACCGATGAAAAAAACGAGCCAGCCCACTTCATCATCTTCTTCGATCTGTCATACGTCACCGCCAGTTTAAACACCTACACGCACCATAGACACACCCATTTTCTCAATTAAAAATCAGTACAAAACAACCCCCACACACGCTACTCAAAACAAGGGGTTTTGGGGATTTTCACAAAATCATAAAACGAGAATTCAGATTCAGAAACAGAGGAAGTGGGGGAGTTGCAGCGGCGCCACCAGTTCCTAGGGCCAGCGTCGTTCCTCCTCCCATTTGGCCGCTGCTGAGATTCGGCTGCCTCACCGAAAATTTTAATGGCGATCAATGTTCCTTCTTCAGTGTTTGGGGTTTACTGATAAGTTGACTATATTTTGGTTTGACAGTTTCTTTATCTGTTCTTAAAAAATCATGACTTGTTCGGCTTATCCGTTTGTTGAGTTTAACATATCTCATGGTCACACCGACTTTAATGGCTCCTATACTGTTGAGGCACACTTGTTTGGAGTTGTCAATTGTTTGGTTCAGCTTGTGGCTCTCTTGTTTTGATCTGATCGACTTTTGTTGTTTGACCGAAACCTACGCTCCTATGAACTCCACTTTTTAAACTTATTATTACATTAGTTTGGTCCCTTATTTGATTTGTCATTGATTATTCTGCTGAGAATTTTTTTTGCAGTTTCCTCGACGTTGTTACGCTTCGACACCAATGTCTTGACAATACTGCACTAAAGGCCTATGAAATTGTTTTAATTTGAGGCCTAGGGATTGATTTGAACAGATACAAATAGGCGATGATGAAATGTATGAGCTTTTATTGCAAAACAAGCCGGTGATGGAGTAGTGAGATCGGTGCTTGGCAAAGCAACTGGAGGGCCCTCGTGTTTGCAGCCGTACCGACGTCCCTAATCTCTACCCGATTCATTCAAACTTGAGCCTACACTTTTATAAAATTTATTTTTTCCTTTATTTTATTTTATTATTATTACTATCATTTTATATCATTTTTATTGTTATAATTGATATTATAATATTATTTCTATTATTAATTACAATACTAACTTATTTTCTTTATATTTTTTGCGAGGCAAAATTGGATGAGATACGATGGTCTATTTTGATGGAGAACAATTAAAAATTCTTTTATTATTATTATTTTCATTATTCTCATTATTATTATTTATTTATATTACTAGTATTATTATTATTATTATTATTATTATTATTATTATTATTATTATTATTATTATTATTATTATTCTTATTATTATTCTTATTATTATTATTAGTATCTATTATTATTCTTATTGTTATTTATTATTATTATTTCACTTTATTAACTGTCGTACTAATTCATCTCATATTTTGCGAGGTACATCGTGGCAGAATTACAAAAAGACAACACTTTCGAAAAAGCACAAAAATATTCAAAATCATTGACTTTACTTAATTTTATTTTATTAATTTCATTTGCAATTCTTGCTAACTTGTTTGTTTATTTTGCAAGGCATATTTGGATAAAGCTTAGTCATTAGAAGAGACAGATATTTATTACTTTTATTTAAATTATGTACTATAGTTCAATATTCAAAATACTTTATTGCTTAGTTTGCTTAATCACTCGCTTTAGAATCTCAATTATTTAGTCCGGCCAGTAACCACATTTGGTAGAGTCCGAGAGGTGCCTAACCCCTTCCTCTCGGGTTAACTTGAACCCTTACCTTGAATTTCTGGTTCGTAGACTAAGTTTCGGAGTTAATTGTAAAATTGGCTAGAAACAAAGTAGGTGCCCTAATACGCCTAGTTAAAAAATATGTTAGGTGGCGACTCCAACTCTTTACGCATGAGTTCCAATAAATCGAGCCCTATTTCGATCTTTAACCGGTTCGGGGAAAAATAGGATGCGGTACCCACTACAAAACATCCCCGACCATACAAGTTCCAATAGTTTAATGAGTGTGGAGAATTGAGAGTGACAAAGCAGGTGTTGATCAAGTTTCAAGTGCGGGCTTATCATGATGAGATGATGTTTGATGTGGTCCTGATGCAAGCTTGTCATTTACTTCTTGGGTGACAGTGGCAATATGATAGGTTCTTTATTCATAACGGTCAGACCAACACTTACACTACTAAGCTCGGAGGTGAGAGGTTCATACTCAAACCTTTGTCTCCAAAGCAAGTCAGTGAGGACTATAAACGGATGCGAGAGCTGAAAGAAGTGGCCAAAGCCAAGGCTCCGTTGGGGCACCAATTGTGGCCGAGGAACAAATTTTGCCGCCTATGGCAGGTAAGATTTGTGCAATCATGCAGCCGCGTGAGTACTTACGAGGCAATAAAAACGGTCAGCTAATGATTTGCCTCGTGCACAATGGTATCCTTCTGAACTCTAATGATGATTTCACTAACGATAACCCTTTACCTAGCGCTATTCAAAGTGTTTTGCAGGAATTCGGGGACATGTTTCCTAAAGAAATGCCAGGTGGGTTACCTCCATTGAGAGGAATTGAGCACCAAATAGATTTTATTTCGGGGTCTCAAATTCCCAACAAGCCAGCCTGCCGGTGTAATCCTGAAGATACCAAAAAGCTCCAACGACAGGTGGATGTATTACTGAACAAAGGACTGGTTCGAGAGAGCTTGAGTCCGTGCGCCGTTCCTGCTATACTTGTCCCAAAGAAAGATGGAACATGGCGAATGTGTGTTGATTGTCGAGAAGTCAATAAAATCACGGCAACGTATCGTCATCCTATCCGTCGATTAGATTACATGATTGATAAATTGAGTGGTTCTTTTTGTTTTTCAAAGATAGACCTCAGGTCCGGTTACCACCAAATCCGAATGAAACCGGGTGATGAGTGGAAAACTACATTCAAGACCAAATTCGGTCTCTATGAATAGTTAGTGATGCCGTTTGGCCTCTCTAACTCCCCGAGCACTTTCATGAGATTGATGAACCATGTGCTTAAACCTTTTATAAATGTGTTTGTTGTGTATTTCGATGACATATTTGTTTATAGTAAATCTGTGGATGAACAGTCAAACACTTAAGGCTTATGCTTGATACACTTAGATGTGAGAAATTGTATGCTGACTTCAAGAAGTGTGCCTTTTGTGTTGAGCGTGTAGTCTTTCTTGGATTTGTTGTAAGTGCTAATGGTGTTGAAGTCGATGAGTCCAAGGTCGAAGCAATTAAAAATTGGCCGAACCCTACTTCGGTGACTCAAGTCCGTAGTTTCCATGGATTAGCTAGTTTTTACCAAAGGTTTGTTCTAGACTTTAGCACCGTGGCAGCTCCTTTGGCCGAGCTAATAAAGAAAGACCATCCGTTTGTATTGGGAGAGTCCCAACAGAGGGCTTTCCAAGAGTTCAAATGTAGGCTTAGCTCTGCCCCGTTGTTGCAACTCCCTGACTTTGGCAAAGCATTCGAGGTTGAATGTGATGCGTCTGGGGTTAGGACTGGATGAGTGCTTATGTAAGACGGGAAGCCAATCGCTTACTTTAGCGAAAAGCTTAAGGGTGCAACCTTGAACTACTCTACGTATGACAAGGAGTTGTATGCCCTCGTTCGAGCACTCGCCCATTAGCAACATTATTTGTGGCCGAGAGAGTTTGTAATTAAGAGTGATCATGAATCTATAAAAAATCTCTGAGGCCAAGAGAAACTGTGTACCCGTGTGACTTGGAGAGAGCTCTTGGTCCGAGAAGCTCACTCCGGGGGACACTTCGGTGTCGACAAAACTCTTGGAATCTTGTCCGAGCAGTTTCATTGGCCCAGCATGCGATGAGATGTGGAGAAGCTTTGTAATGCTTGTTTAGATTGCAAAAAAGCTAAATCGAGGTCCAACCCTCATAGCCTATACACTCTGTTATCTGTACCTGAGCGACCATTGGTTGATATATCCATGGATTTTATTATGGGGTTACCGAGGTCTGGGGGTGGGCATGATAGCTTCTTTGTCATAGTGGACCGTTTTTCCAATAAATCGAGCCCTATTTCGATCTTTAACCGGTTCGGGGAAAAATAGGATGCGGTACCCACTACAAAACATCCCCGACCATACAAGTTCCAATGGTTTAATGGGTGTGGAGAATTGAGAGTGACAAAGCAGGTGTTGATCAAGTTTCAAGTGCGGGCTTATCATGATGAGATGATGTTTGATGTGGTCCCGATGCAAGCTTGTCATTTACTTCTTGGGTGACAGTGGCAATATGATAGGTTTTTTATTCATAACGGTCAGACCAACACTTACACTACTAAGCTCGGAGGTGAGAGGTTCATACTCAAACCTTTGTCTCCAAAGCAAGTCAGTGAGGACTATAAACGGATGCGAGAGCTGAAAGAAGAGGCCAAAGCTAAGGCTCCGTTGGGGCACCAATTGTGGCCGAGGAAAAAATTTTGCGCCCTATGGCAGGTAAGAAGCAATCATGCAGCCGGGTGAGTACTTACGAGGCAATAACAACGGTCAGCTAATGATTTGCCTCGTACACAATGGTATCCTTCTGAACTCTAATGATCGATTTTACATATTGTTGGAAGTATCATTATGTTATTGTTTCTAATTTATGTTGTGGCATCCATGGGTCTTCATATCTTTAGATGCAGTGTGTCATTTTTTAATCAAGTTGGTATTTTTCTCCATGAAATAGAAAAAATCAAAATAGTTTTGGCTATTTTGGGGTCATATTGTAAGTCAGGACAGCACTACAAAACTTTTAAAGTTGATTACCTGAATATTCCGTGAAATAAATGTAGGGAACACATAAAATTAGATCTCATTAGCTTTCAACTTTATATCAATATTTGGAGGCACCACTATTAAAGTTGTAAACATGGCGACATCTCGTAATGTCTATTATGAATGATGCATGTCTTTACTTATAGTGGCCTTTTGTCCGTTCCACTTCTTATACTATCTTTCTTTCGCGATGAGACCCCAAGGATTTTTCGTAATAAAGGACGAAAAGAGGGGGCTAAAGTGGCACTAAAGAGATCAAGAATTAATGGAGCCAACGGTGAGCTACATAAATTGGTGGACTTGATAACCAAAAAAAAAAAAAAAAGGGACAAGGGTAAAAAGGAGAAGTTGTTATAGTTGTCACTTTGACCAATATAGTGTCCCAAGTTTTCCACCAACTCTTCCGATAAAATTCAATTATCTTATTTGCCATCTATTTCTTCTATCAATAATGTACTTCCCGATTTCTTACTAATTGATAGGGTACTCGAGCTGAAGTCACATCTACTACCAATTTCTCACTCTAAGATAACATGTCCAACACATATGCATAAAACTAGCATATATAAGAAAGAAAATAAAAACGCACATTAATCAGTAAAAATGGAGATAATTAATTAAGTAAATAAAAGTGTGCTCTTCCAAACTGTTTAAACTTTTAGATGACATGGTTACACACTTCAATGTTGGATAAGAGCAAGCAGAGGTTTGTGATGGGTGTATTTTAGTATGTTTATTAAATGATGGCTCATTTAAACTATTTCTCTAGTACTAGTGGCAGGGCCGGACCTACATGGTGGGGGTGGGTGCACCGGCACCTGCTGGCGTCGAAAAAAATTCTGTGTATATATATATGTATATATGACAGAAAACGTGTGTATATATTTAAATGTGCACTAGAAGAACGAAAGCTAATTGGATGGATTGGTAACACAGATGTTTAAAGTTAGCTCCACAGATGGAGACTTGGGTTCGAATTCCAGCTCCTATAATTTCTTTTATACTCTTTTCTTCAATTTTATCTTGTGTCCCCACTGAGTTAAAATCCTGGGTCCGCCTCTAACTAGTGGCATTGGTAGCTTTACGTTTTGATTTTTCAAAGGAATTCATCGAAAAGATATGAAGCCGTCTATAAATACCTTTGTGCCTATATAAAAATACTCTTCCTCTTCTCACATATTGTGTCCTTCGTCCATTCCATATCTACAGGTCGCTAGCACACATATCCAATCTTGGGTACAAAGGCTAGTACACATTCTTGGACCGATACTTCACACCTTTGGAGTGTCGTTATGTTTTGGTTTCTAAATGATGTTGTGGCATCCATATACCTTCTAATCATCGGATGTATCTTGGAGTTCCTTAATAAAGTTATTTCTTCGTGAAATAGGAAATCTCAAAATATTTTTGGCTATTTTGTGCTCCTATTAAACTTTCACACTAACACTATTTAAATGTTTGAAGGTGATTCCCATACTGTCACAAGATAAATGTAGGGAAGATATGTAAGTGGATCTCTTTGGCTATTTATTTCGATAGGTGGAGGCACTATCACTAAAGGTGTCAACTTGGCGGCGTCTCATATTATCTATTATGGATGGTGCATGTCATTTGATTTTAGTAGCCTTTAGCCATTTCACTTCTTACATTATCTATCTTTTTTTGTCAGACCCCGAGCTCTGATCTATTAAAGGAGGAATAGTGGAGGCAAATGTGGCCCTTAAGAAATCAACAAAATATAAAGCGGATGAGACCTACAAAATTAGCGGACTTAATAACAAATGAAGAAAAGGGGAAAAAGAAAAAGTTGCTACAATTGCCACTTTTATTGGTCAACATAGTATCTCAAGTTTTCCAGCAAGTCTCAGAATTAGATTTAATTATCTTCTTTGTCCCTCTACTTCTTCTATCAATATGGTTTACATATACTGCTAGGTTTCTCACTACGCTTATTGCTGGGGTACTCCGATCTAGAGTGGCATTCCTTATTTATTTCTTACATATGGTGTATGTGTAATACATGCGGAAAAAATAAAAATTCACATTTAACCTATAATAATTATTGGAATAATTAATTAAGTGAATAAAAGTGTGCTTTTCCGAACCATGCAAAAATGGATCCACGCATGAAATCAATCGCCCACACATAAGAAATGTCAACCTCCATGATTATTATTATTATTTTTTTTTTGGCATTTCATGCTTCCTTGAGATTCCTCCTACTTTTTGGCATTTATTACAAGCCTTTGTAAATTTCATGTGCATTCTTATGAATAGAAGGCCAATAAAAAACAGACTCTAGAATCTTTGTTGCCATCCTTATACCTCATGCTGATCACCAATAGGAGAAAAGTGACACCCTTCTATAATTTTCAATTATTTGATCTCCGATGCTCATATTTTAAGCACTTCATCAATACACCTGGATAACGAATAACTCACCCCATATCCCATGAAATTGCCAACACCCTCTCATCGCGGATTGAATCGTCAATGTCTAATTCACCTTCAGGTCTCCCCTCATAATCCAAATAATACAACTGGTCCACCACTTGGCCTTTAGTTCCTTTAATATCTTTTATATCCACCTTAAAGTCTTGTAGCAACAAGATCCACCAAATCAACCTTGACTTGGACTCCTTGTAGTTCATCGGAAACCAGTTTGCTCAGTGGTCAATCTTAACTACTAGTTTTCACCCCATCAAGTATGCCTTTAAATTCTTAAAAGCAAACACAATTGCCAACAATTTTATTTTAGTGACATTGTAGTTGAGTTGATCTTTATTCATAGTCTTACTTGCATACTAGATATGATGAAAGATCTTGTTCACCTGCTGGCCATCACCACACCTAATGCTACATCACTAACACCACACATAAGTCCATAGGGAAACTTTCAATTGTTCCCAATATGACTCGAGCAGTTATTAGCCTCTTTTTTTAAACCTTAAAAGGCATTGTAGATGGCTGATCATAATACAACTCTAAGTACTTCAAAGTAGGTTCATATAATGTATCCTTCATGGTAAATCTTGTGAGATATTTTTGCATAGTAGGAAACTTAGTTAAGAGAAGGTTTCTCAGATAGCATTTACCTCATGTGGTAGGCATTTAAAGGATATCTTACCACTTTTAGAAATAGTATTCTGGCACTTCCACAACCCTCAAATAACAATAGCATAACTACCTAAAACAATGGCTTGCTCCCTTGTTGATGCGGGGCAAATCGAGCAACCTTAAAAGGCCAAGGAAGAGCTTTCCAAGACCATTTTGAGGCTCCTCAAGATGCTACAGGATGAGGCACACCGCCTACTAGAAGGGGCGGACCGCCTAGTTGAAGATGGGTGGAAAATTGGCTAAGTCCTAAAGTCCAAGCTCTCTGGATCTCGATGAGGCGGACCGCCCACTCTCATGTGCTACTTCTTCAGCTTATGCAGCGGCGAGGTGCCTTGTTTAAGGGGCGGACTGCCCACTACTATTTTGACTTGATGGGAATTCTACTTATTTTGCTATGTATTTCCAACTATAGCCCTATGAGGCTTATGTCTTTCTAACCCACTTTAGGGGTACTTTAGGCCTTTTATTATGTTTAGATGAAGCCTATAAATGCTTCACTTAGGCTTATTTTATGATTAGATTACTTTGAATATTGAAGACAAACAATTGAGAGATGAGATTTCTCTTTGAATGAATGAACCTTTTTCGCTTGAATCAATTAGTGGATCAAGTTGAATCTCATTCCAAACCCGACCTGACTATTTGCAAGACCCGAGTGTGTCTTGAGGACTGTTCGTATAGTATAGGCTGCTCTTGACACGATTCGAAGGTGTTACAAGACCCGTTCCTCGTAGCTACCTCGAAGGGAGTTCAAGACTCGTCCTGCTCCTATCCTTTTATTTTCACTTTCGTGTTTTATACCGTTTCATCTTGGTATCAGAGTAAGGCTCGGGATTTATTTCTACAAACCCTCGATCCTTGTTCATCGTGCCTACATTAGTTTCTTTTTACTTTATTGTCATTGTTGTTGAAAAAGAAGAAAAATACAAAAAAAAATTAAAAAAGTTGAAAAACACCAAAAAATTTGCTAGTGTTTCTTGGATTGATTGACCCATTGATTAATTGTTATTGGGGTTTGTTGTCTAACGCCCGTCGATTTGGTACCAATATCATGTGATTTGAAGTTGTGAAACAATATTTGATGATTTTAACCCCATGTTCTTGAAAAACCCTTGCTATGAATTTGAGGAATATTGAATTTTGATTGTTGTTGATTGGGTGTTGATATAAATCATTGGGAGTTTGATTATAGTAGTTGAAACACATTGGGGTACCTTTGAATTGGGTAAACACCTTGAAAATATTATAATTTGGGTGCCAAAACACCAAGAACACGATTCTTGAACTGTGCAGAAGAACACAGTAGGCGGACGCCCACTCTATGAGGCGGACTGCCCACTTTTATGGCTGCTCTCTGGATATTGGGCAGGCGGACCGCCCCTGTGCAGAGGCGGGGCGCCTCCTACTGTAGGGTTCCCGGGTAGTTGTTCTTCATAGGATTTCGTATTTTATTTGATTGCATTGCTTTCGGCTGTTCTATTAGAGTAAAATTTCTACTCGATTAGTACTAGTTAATTGAGCCTTTAGGATCATCGTGCTCAGTGGAGAGTAGAGCTCAAAGAAGACTAGTAGAACCATTTGATTCAAGTCCGCACTTAAAGAGCTTAGCGTCCACCGAGTTCCATTAACTCCACTCCTCCCGAAGAGTGCTTGACTTATGGATTGTTTGATTGTTGATTAGGAGCGTGGTTCAAATACGTGACATCTTTTGTTCAAGCTTGAGTGATAAATCCCCCACCACTAAACGAGTATACCCGAGTGTTTTACAAGTGAGGCGTGTGTGCGAGGTTATTTCACTAATCGTTTGCTTGTTTTGTAGGTACCATGGCTAGTGAAGGTGATGATATAGTTAAGAGTGCCTTGGCTACTATCATGGCCAAGATAGAAGCCATGAGTTTGAGGCTTGAAAATCTTGAAAGAAGGACCCCGAGTGTCTAACTTGAAGCCGGTGAGGGTACAAGTGGCGCAACCATTACCCCGTAACAATTTGCCGAATTGGTTAAGCAACAAAAGCTAAAGTATGATCTTGCTCGTAGGGAACATGTGTTGGGCATGTCTCAACAAGTGGGAATCCCCAAGGAGATGTTCCACTCTTTAGACCCCATAGGAATGTTGCACCCCTTAAGCAAGTTGATGAAGCTCAAGAAGGGGAGGAACCTGGGGATGATGATGATGACTTTGAAGCTCCCTATCCAAATAGGAGAGCTATGAATGGAGACTGGGGAATGAATAGGGGTAGAGGCCGAGGTCGAGGGACACCCATAGTGTATGTTGGAGGGAATATGAGAAGGGATTATGATGTTTATGGTTACACTTTGGGGGTCACCCGGAGCCTTACCAAAGGGGTCGTGGTAACAATCTCAATAGTGTGAGGATTACTATTCCAATCTTCAAAGGGAGTAGTAATCCGGTTGAGTATCTTGAGTCGAAGGTGTCCATGGAAAGAGTGTTTAATACGAATAACATGGCCGAGGGAAGAAAGCCAAATATTCAATATCTTCCTTTGAATCTTTTTCTTCCATTTGGTGGGAATCGGCCAAGAGGTCAAGGAGAAGGAATGCTTTGCCCGTGAACCTTACTTGGGGTGAATTGAACGTGTGATGGATGAAAAGTGTGTCACCCAAAAGTATCATCATGAGCAACTCAAACGGCTTTATGAGTTGAAGCAAGGTTCCAACACGGTTGAAGAGTACTACAATGAATTTGAGCAAATCCGAATGACCTTAGACATGGATACGGAGGAAGATGAACAAGCCGTCATTCGATTCAACAATGGTTTGAACCGAGAGGTAGCCTCTCAATTGAGGTTTCACAAGTATGATTCTCATCATGAACTATTTGAAGCCACGGTTGAAGCTGAGAAGTGGCTTAAGAAAGAAAAGTCCATCCGCTATAAGAGTGCTACTTCTACTCCCATGAGTAGACAAAAGGAATGGAAGACTCCGAACATAAGTAGTGCAAGTGAAAGTCGAGATGTGAAGAAGACCTATGAGAAGCCAACACCGAATGTGGGAGGTAACTCTAAAACTTCATTGAATACTCCTACTTCTACTTCTACTCAATGCTATAAGGAGTCGTTTGGTAGGCTGCATAATATTACTAATCCCTGTATAGAATCCTGTATTGAGTTTATACATTGTTTGGTTGTGTTTTTAAAATTCAGTATAAATAATCCAGGTATAGTTTTTACAGCAAATCCAGTATAACTTAATATACCCTACAAGGTGGAATTAACAATACAGGTTTTTATTATACATTGATTAAAATTCAAAAGGACAGTAATACCCCTCATATAACCCAACTTAAGTCTGAACATAGCTTCTCAATTCTTCCTTCTGCTTCTCTGAAACCTTCAAACCACAGTGACGACACAGCATCAAATATGTAATCTCCAGTGAACGAAATCGACATTAGATTTATCAACAAGGTACATATTTGATGTAGGTAAATGTAGGAATTTCTACAACATCAAATATGTAGCCTTCGATTGTTTCGCTTGTGTGAATTTCTCTACAAGGTACATAAACCCTAACTCCTTTTTTCTCTGTTGTCTACCATCTTAATCTATGTGACGTTACTAGAAAAAATTATCATCCTTGTTTATTTGTTAAGAATTTTTAGATTTCCAACTTTGAGCAAATAGTTATTCGAATTTTCTAGTTTAATTAAATGTTGATTTTAGGGCTTTAGTCACCTTTGAACAATTTGTAACTTTAGCTTGAACTCCAATATCTCCAATCTCATTCTCTATACAAAAAAAAAAAGGTTTGTTGATAATAAGATATTTTTGGCCAAATTTCTAGATACAAGAAGTGCTATGTTCATTATTACTTTATCAAAAAAACAAGTAACTTCTACTTTGAATAAATTACTGATCACTGTATTTCCTTCTATGAGAGGTGCCAGCGTCTTGGCATGATATGGTTGACAAATTAAAATGTTATGTGCCTACACTTAGATACACAAGAGTATTTTTTTGGTCCAGACTATCCAGTTTGTTATCCGCTTGTTTGTCCCTGGATTGATTTTTTATATACACTGTTGTTGGACCATTGCTTTAGCTATTGTGCAGAGTACCCAGGATATTCAGCCTCTAGTGCGACGCTTGGTTTATTGTGGTGCACGTTGTTTTGAAAACTAGTGATGCATAATGCCAGTACAAACAAAGGCGAAGAAGGGGCAGCGTCATTGTCTTGCTAATCGACCTGGGTGGAGGACATCAATAGGTGCTATAGCTCACAATGGTTCTTGGTTTACAGATTTCAATAGAGTTATATGATATTGTACAAGCATTCATGTTGTAATGCCATTATTGAGGTATAAATCCTATTGGTTTTGATAGATTCAATAGTATCTTCAGAGACTATAAAGTACATCCCTAACTTAATAGGTATATGCATCACAACCATGAAGTATCAGTTCATGGTTTATCCCAGTCAAAGAGTGTTTGCATGTATGTGTGATTTAAACCTTGTGCATGGTGAATTGCTTGTCAAGTCATGACCTTGCTGGTAGCAATAGACTGCCTTTTTGTTATTGTTATTTTGTTTATTAGCCATCAGATAGGAAGGGTCTGCTATAGATAAAGAGTTTGTTTTATGCATCTTTAATTTTGGATGCTCATTTTTTATCCCTTATTATAGGTGTAGTTATAGATACATTATGCTCATTGTTGAATTTCATTCGTGTTAACTTTAATAGTCTACCATAACAATGAAACTACATGCTCTTACCATGTTTAGTAAAATTAAAGTAAAAGGGAAGGGCTTGAACTATAAAAGTAGTCAATTATCACATGTTAGAAGTAATCTTTTCCTTACACATCTGAAAGATGTAGCAAACTCCAGTTATATGAGCTGTTTTCGCTTGGGTAGTTTTAGTAGTCCATCTAGAAGGCAAAAATCCCACTAATTGTTTGTTCATTGGGTTGGTTCTTTTACACTGCTTTTTACAGAGTGAGTATTGGCTTTGTATGGGGTTAAAGCTATATTAATAATGCACAAGAAGTCTGCTTATGTTTTCTGTCATTGTAGTCATAGTTTGTATGTTATTCTTTTATTCATACATTTACCTATATCCATTTACCTTTGCTCACTGAGCTACATGTAGATTCATGTTGAAAAAAGCGCCCGCGTCCTAATTACATGTTTCAAGCTCGCTGGATACATCTACACTTGTCAAGCTTGTTGGATTCAAGTCATAGAGATTATGTTAACAAATGAAGAGGTGGCACTTGCTAAGAAGATCTGCATATGTCCTCTTGACTTGTCTTTTTATTTTAGGAAAATTTTATTCCATATTTTGGGTTCTGGACATCTTCATCAAATGCTAGATTGGAAAGATTGTTTTATTTATTTTGAAGACTCTTGTCTCTATCATCATATTCAAAAGAACATGAATGCTTAATGAGCTCACTTTTTTCTCTTTATCTTATGTGATTCAAACTATGTGTTGGGAGTTGAGCAAATGGATATGAAATACAGGTGAAAAAAAGGTTGGGACTTGAAGTTGTGATCTTCCAGCATATTATAGTATGCAAATGGAGAATTCATGTTTGAAACCATAGCCAAGTTCCCAATTAATTTTAATATGCTCCCAAAGTGTGTCATGTAATTGAAAGATAAATTGATATTAATTGTTCAGTTACTCGTGAATCAGGACATTTTTGAATATTAACTCACTATCACTCAATTAAATAAAATAAGAAAACCCTACAAAATTCCAAGGGTATAGTTGTAAACAACACTTTATACATTTTTATACCAAACACTAGTTTCAGTTATACATTGTGTAAACTAAATTTTAATATAATGAACCAAACACATGATAAAAACAATCCCTGCATTATTAATCCCTGTAGTACTAATCCCTGCATAATTAATCCCTGTATTATTAATCCCTGTATAACTTGTTTCCCTACCAAACGACCCCTAAGTGTAAAGGATATAGCAACTTTGCAAGAGATTGTCCTACCCGAAAGACCATAATTGTTATGGATGATGGGTTGGTGTATGTGCAAGAAAGTGAGCCCGAAAATGAGTAGAGTGATGTAGTTGCTTGTGAAGAGGATACGGTGGAGGGTGATGATCCTAACTTATTTCTTGTGGTTAGGAGGAGTTTGAGCAAAATATTCATGGAAGAGGATGCAGAAAATGTGCAAAGAGAGAACCTCTTTCATGCTATACGCCGTGTGATGGGGCAAGTATGCTCAATGGTTATCGATTCGGGAAGTTGTGATAATATAGTGAGTCAAACCTTGATTTCCAAATTGAAATTTCCAACTCTAAAGCATCCAAGCCCATACCGTTTACAATGGTTAAGTGAGTCTAGGGAGTTGAAAGTGGTTAAAAAAGTGTTGATAGAATTCAACATTAGTAACTATAGAGACAAAATCATGTTTGATATGGTCCCGATGCAAGCTTGCCACCTTTTATTTGGGAGACCATAGCAATATGATAGATGTGTGGTACATGATGGCCGAACGAACTCCTATACGGTCAAGCAAGAGGGAAACAAAATATGTGCTCAAGCCTTTGACACCGAGGCAAGTGAGGGAAGACTATAAACGCATGAGGGAGTTGAAGAAGTGGCTAAAGCCAAGTCACCTATGGTACTTGAGTCCGAAGCCAACAATCTTATTGTCATGCCATTGCAAGTTGAAAGTGAGAGTCACTCTACTCCAAATGAAGACAATGTTGAGTCTCATTCCATTGTACTTGAACATGAGAGACAAAAGAAAGAGAAGAGTGAGGGAGTAACCGGTGACAATCCTAGAGAGGAAAAAGGAGAGGTTGTGAGGAGTGATGTGAGTGGATTGTCACCACAAGCTACACTTGACCTTGAGGGAAAATTGAGAGAAAGGAGAAGTGAGGAAAGAAAAATTGAGAGTGTGAGCACCCATTGTTCCGGCCATTCTTTATCTCCTATTTTTTCTTGTGTTAGGTCTTGTGTAGGACAAGACATTAGTGCCTCACCAATATGCTTTGGAGGAAAGAAAAGAGGATGAAAATATTCAATGTGAGCTTCATGAAGGAGTAGTTGAACATGCCATTTCAAGTGATGTGAGTGCTCAAGGAAGTAACTCAAGTGTAAGTGTTTCTTCACCTTCTCATGAGCCTACTTAGTTACTTGTCTTGTGATGATTTAATGCTAGTTGGTGTTTGTGATGCATCAAGTGAATATGCCACTAGTGAAGAATCTAGTAGTCATCTTGTGTGTGCTTGTGTATCACTAGTTGAGAGAGATGCTAAGCCACATCATGATGTGAGCTCATTGTTCAATGAACCTTTCTCTAGTGTAGATGTGATAGTTGACCTTGATTGTGAGCTTCACTATGACACACCACCAATTTTTGACAAAGGGGAGGATGAGGTAGTTGATCATACCCTTGTTGATATGCTTCTCTTTGGTGGACCTATGTGTTATGGTAAGGGTGGTAGTGACCTTGAGGAGTCCACATTGCATGAATTGGACAAGGTTGTCTATGATGACTCCTCAAGTGAGGGTGGTGAACCTAGTCTTGATATCTTGGCTTTTTTTGATCATGAAATTGAGATGCATGCTTTTACTAATCCATTGTTTGAAGGAATTTTCATTTGTGGTAGTGAATTGTATCGGACTAGGGTTGTTAGTTAGGTAGAACCTCCATGGTATGAAGGGTTTGACTCCTTAGGCAACTCATTGTTTGAGACCTTGAGTGAGGTAAATGACTCTTCGAGCGACCCTACTTTTGGTTGTTTGGGTTATGATGATGAAGAAGCCATTATCAACACCTTCCTCGAAAGTTTGCTTTATGAAAAAGGTTGCTTAAATGATGAAATTGGAGGTGAAAAGGAAACTCTTGGTGTGAGTAAATATGCATTAAAGAAGGGGAGTGGGGTAATTGATTCTAGTTGTTGCTTGGGCTATTTGACTTACTCCACCACATCTTGATCACACTTTGAGGATGGATTGGTGTATTAATCGTGAGCTTAAGGTTCGTGAGGACTTTACTAGTCTAATGTTGCATTTCCCATGTTCCATGACCTATTTGCTCATTCTTGTATTTAGTACATGTCTTCATTAAACCAAGTACTTGTTGTTCACCTTCGAGACTTGATCTTTGTTATTATTATTGATGCTTGGTTATACCATAAGAGTGTGTTTTCCATACTTTTTGCACTAACCTACTTTCAAAGTAGGAGGTTTTGTGTTTGCTTGTCGTTGCTTGTAGGTCCTAAGCTCCATGCTAAGGTAAGGGAGATCTTGGAAGAAGTCTATATCAAAGTGACTTCAAGAAGAACAAAGGAGAAGAGCATTGGGTACCCCGAGGAGTTGATGATGCCGTGAGAGAGGACGCCTTGACTTTGAGGATGAAATTTTGTCAAGAAGGGGAGGATGATGCGGGGCAAATTGAGCAACCTTAAAAGGCCAAGGAAGAGCTTCCTAAGACCATTTTGAGGCTCCTCAAGATGCCCCAGGATGAGGCGGACCGCCTACTAGAAGGAGCGGACCGCCTAGTTGAAGATGGGTGGAAAATCGACTAAGTCCTAAAGTGCAAGCTCTCTTGATCTCAATGAGGTGGACCCCCACTCTGGGAGGCGGACCTCCCACTCTCCTGTGCTACTTCTTGAGCATGCAGAGGTGGGGCACTTGGTTTAAGGGGCGGACCGCCCACTACTGTTTGATTTGACGGGAATTCTACTTATTTTGCTATGTATTTTCAACTATAGCCCTACGTGGCTTATCTCTTTCTAACTCACTTTGTGGGTACTTTAGATATTTTATTATGTTTAGGTAAAGCCTATAAATGCTTCACGTAGGCTTATTTTATGATTAGATTACTTTGAATATTGAAGACAAACAATTGAGAGATGAGATTTCTCTTTGAATGAATGAAACTTTTTGGCTTGAATCAATTAGTGAATCTAGTTGAATCTCATTCCAAACCCGACCGGACTATTTGCAAAACCCGAGTGTGTCTTGAGGACTGTTCATACAGTATATGCTGCTTTTGACAGGATTCGAGGGTGTTATGAGACCCGTTCCTCGTAGCTACCTCGAAGGGAGTTCAAGATTTGTCTTGCTCCTATCCTTTTATTTTTGCTTCCATGTTTTATCCCGTATCACTTGTCTTTACTATCTTTTCCACCATTTAAGAGCTAATTTCTCGAATATCCAATCATCAATACTAAAATGTACAACATTAATGGAAAATTTCCAAAGCTTTTTAGCTATCATACTTGTTACAAATAAATGCTCTATCACCACATGATAATGTGTGCCAAGAAGTATCCAATTATCACACCGAAAATGTGAGTTCCCAAACCTAGGCTACAAAAAAAATTCATCATACACGAGAGCCCTAGCCACTTATATTTTTTTTCACACATGCGACCCATTTGTACATAACACCATTGAGGCATGGAACTTTTTACAATATTTATGCCATGAATTACCACAGTTAAATTTTGGTTTGAAAAACCCACCAAAGCATAACGAATGAAGCTTGAGAACATTTTGGAAGGACTTGAAGCTAACTCCATCCTTACTACATGGCCAACACAAATTAAACAAATATATCCATTTCCTTCTAGATTGATCTTTCAAATTATTCCAGAAAAAATTAGCGAATATTTTGTGAAGTTGATTATTTTACACAATTAAAAGGGTCCAGAGCTATCAATAAATGGATGAACATGCTTGGATGTACATGAGAAATTAAAGTAACTCAACCACCACAAGATGACATTTGAAATGACCTTAGTTAGTTTTTTCGGGATTTACGATCCAGTTTGGCATGCCATCAGTCCTAAAAGATTTGTAAGGTCTATTAAGATCTGTTTGTAAAGTTTGTACTGATTCAGACCTCATTTAGTAGGTTTATTAAGAAGGTTTCTGTTTTGTTGTCGGTAAAGCTTAAAAGAGGTGTTCGAGCTCGATGAGCTCCGATTCAAAATCTGAAAGTTGCGTTAGGTTCAAATGGTCATTTTTGACATGTGAAAATTTTCAAAAGTGAATTCAGAGGTTGTTCAGGCAGTTTTACTAAAATTCTAAAAGCTAAGAAATCGACCTCTTTCCATTGGTGTCGTATCTTGGGTTTCGGATATCCGATTTAAGTTCCATCTTTGCGAGTATGTCACACAAATCTTGTATGACTTGTTTAAAATTTTTGGGGTCAATCATTGCAGGCCGACTGTTGCTAGTGCAAAAATATGTAATTTTCAGCATTTTAAATTCTTTAATAGAGAGGTATAAAAGGGTTCTTCTCAGCCTATTTCGATTTTTAACTCAAATTTCAGTCTTTCCAAGGCTGTGTAAGGCCAATTCTTGATACCAAATCATCTATATTGAAAAGGTAATGATTCCAATCCATTAAATTATGTTAATTCACAATTCTTTGCTAGAATTTCTTGAAATTGAATTGGAAAATTGGGTTAGAACCCAAAAAAATTCTGAAATTGAGAAATTTGATTAAACTAAATTCAAATATAAAAAACAATAATACCATTGGACTCGTGAGATTATGAGAGATCCAAAAATATATAGTTAATGGGTTTTCGGCTAAGCTCGGCCCGTGAGTATTTTGGTAATTTTTCTTCTTTCACCGTCTAAAGGTTAAATACTCTTTCTTCAGGTACTTATAAGTGCGAGTTTATTTCTTTGGCTCAGAAAAATATTATATTGAGGGACGTCGGCAAGGAAAGGAAGTTGTTCAGTATCTATTCTGACCCAGGACATAAGGTAAGTGATAGTATCCATTTCATTGACAGCCTTTAGCCTTGTGGATATTCTACCACATGTTTCTTATATGTGTAGCTTCCATATGCGTACATTTTACGCCTTAGCTTCAGGTTTGTATTATACTTCATATGTTATAACTAGCTATTGGTATTGCATTGAGCATAGGAGTGTTATACTACAGTTATAGGTTTGACCGCTGAAAGGTTATTACTACATATCTCCTGGTAGATTATTACAGTCCCGCGCTGAGATAGGTTTCATGCACATATGACCCCATTGCATCATGATACATTCATTTCATATCTTTATGTGTGTTTTGTGAACATTATGGATTTTTTGCATTATTTATTTGTGATTGACTTAGCCGATTGACTGTTGTGATTCTATTTTCCCATGTCTAGAGTACCTATCCCTTAAGATCGCTAGTTGTTCCTCACTTACTAGGTCTTTATGACTCACTCCACAGCTGCTTTTGTGTTGACGTTCGGCAGATTCTACTCCAAGACCCGGCCAACAGCGCGATTGAGGAGCCAAAACGTTCTCAGATGTCTGGGGTGAGCCAGCTTGTTCGTTGAGGCCACCAGCCATAGTTATCATAGTTGTATCTCATTTTGTTCCTCTTGAAAAACATATATATTTTTGGCCTTCTTAGATGTTTGATCTGGAAACCTCTAAACCTATATATGTGGGTAGTTAGCTATATTTCTTCAGATATCTTGTATGTATGCATATCATAGAGATCATATTTCCTTAGGGTATTCTATTTTACTTTAAGTAAAGTTCACTTTGTTTTTGAGTAAATTATATATCATTTGAATGGATTTAGTCGGTCAGGTTGTGCTAGTTGGTATCAGAGCACTGTTTAGAGTCTTTCCAAATTATGACAATGTCTATAGAGGTTTCTGATCGGGCGGAGACGTCCGTATCTATCTACGAGAGGCTATGGCAGCATCTAGGCAGTTCCCTTCCTTTCTGTTTTTATCGTGCGAGAGTCTTCTTGTTCGATGTTAAATATCTTTGTTATTTTATTCCCAGTAAATAGTTAGAACCCGTGCGATTGCTCAGTGAGAGGCGGAGGAGCCAGAGGCAGCTCCTATGCTTGCTGCTCTGCGAGGAGGTGGTGTTGCCCGCGGTAGAGGCCGTTGTAGAGGTCGTGGTAGAGGTTGAGGAAGAGGTAGAGTTGCCTGGGCCGCGAGGATGGTGGATCATGTTGATCCAGTTGCAGAGGTTCCAGCAGTGCCAGCTCCTAGTGGGGAGCGGGAGCAGGGCTTATTCATTCCCTCGATACGCCATGATGCTTTTATGAGATTCTTGGTGGAATAGGTGCCTTAGGACCTCCTATTTCTCAGGCAGCTCCTTATGCTGGCGTAGATGTTGGTGCTCAGGCTCAAGGATCCCTTATTCTAGCTCCAAATGTAGCTCCACCAGTTCATACTCCAGGTGGTTATGTTCAAAAGGCAACTTGTATTATGCCTCCAATTGTTCAGGCTGGTCAGTTAGCCTAGTTAGCAGATCAGACCGATAATCCTGTGAGGTTGCATTATTTTACTCGACTTAATCCTCTAATGTTCTCAGGTCATGCATCACATAAGCCCCGTGAGTTTCTTGATCTATGCCAGCGTATTCTAGAGGCTCTTGGTTATCTTGAGCAATATGGAGCGGAGTATACTGCCTTCCAGTTTGAGGGTCCAGCATTAACTTAGTGGACCGCACTCCGATCAACTAGGCAGAGCTTGTCTAAGCTGACTTGGAGTGAGTTCTCCCACCAATCAATGGAGAAGTTTCTTCCTTGCTGATAGAAGGATGAGAAAAGTAGGCAGTTTGAGAGGATCGGATAAGGTAACCTGTCAGTCTCAGAGTATGAGCTTTTGTTTTTTGATAAATCCGGCTATGCTCTAGATCTTGTGTAGAAGCCCTCTAAGAGGGTCAGGCATATTATTAACGGGCTTTCTCCTCATTTGCGGTCCGAGGTGGCTCGTGAGATTGAGGCTGATACTCTAACTGATGTCGCTGTTGATATAACTATGAGGTATGGCATATCATAAATTGAAGATGGAGGAGTTAGAGCAGGAGAGTAAGAGATCCGTGGTCCAGGTGTTCTAGTACCTTATCTAGAGGTAGGAGCTATCAGCAGCAGAGTAGGCCTCCTATTAGGCCAGTTCAGTTTCTAGCGCGTGGTTTTTAGGATGCTCTAGGGCCTCGATAGGGTCAACCCCAGTTTTCTCCTAGAGGTCATAAGTAGTTTGTGCAGCGCCGTTATAGCTTATGATGTTTCCATTATCGTGATCCAGGGCATCATAAGATGGATTGCCATTATCTTCTTCAGTAGGGTAGTATATATCCTTTCCCCCGCCTTTTCGACGTCTATGTAGCAGCAGCCTCAGGGTGCCTCTTTAGGGTCTCAGTCAGCTCGTGGTGTACCACCGCTTGGTAGAGGTCGTGGGTGTGGTTCTGGTGGTCTCTCTAGAAGTGGTTTTCAGAGTGGCGGCTCAGCTCAATCGCAGAGACAGCTATATGTATTGCTAGCCAGGCAAGATGCCGAAGCATCTTTAGCTATTGTTATAGCTACATTATCTGTTGGTGGTTGAGATGCATATTCTTTGGTGGATCCAGGATCTACCTATTCATATGTCTCTCATCATTTTGCTTCGGATTTTCATGTTGATTATATGCATCTCCATGATCTATTTTGTGTTTATACTCTTATCAAAGACAGGATTGTGGTGGATCGAGCTTGTCTAGCTTGTACCGTGTTCTTTGGGGGTTATGAGACCCGGGTTGACATTTGTGTTAGATATAGTTGATTTTGTTGTCATTATCGGCATGGATAGGCTAGCTTCATGTCATATCACCTTGGATTGTCATGCCAAGTCTTTTCAGTTATCTTTTCCTAGTTTTGCACCGGTGGTGTGGTAAGAATCTTATTTTCCACCCACGGGGCGTGTTATTTCTTTCCTGAAGGTGAAACAAATAAAGGATAAAGGGTGTACAGTGTATCTTGCCGTGGTTTGAGATACCACTACGGAGATTCCATCCCTCGATTTTGTTCCTGTTGTAAGAGAGTTTGTTGATGTGTTTCCAGATGATCTCTTAGGACTTTCTCCATATTAGGAGATCGAGTTTGTCAATAATATAGTGCCAGGGACACAGCCTATTTCCATCCCTTCTTATCGCATGACTCCATCATAGTGGAAGGAGCTGAAGTAGTAGTTGCATGCTTTGTTGGATAAGGGATTCATTTGGCTAAGTATTTCTCTGTGGGGTGCCTCTGTTATATTCATTAAGAAGAAAGATGAGATTTTACGGATATGTATTTATTATCGTCAGCTATAATTGGTCACCATCAAGAACAAGTACCCTTACCTCGTATTGATGATTTGTTTGATCAATTGCAGCGCCAGCTTCATTTCTAAGATCGATTTGCGATTTGGTTATCATCAGTTGAAGATTCAAGAGTCGAATATCCCAAAGACTGCTTTTAGGACTCGTTACGACCATTATAAGTTCCTAGTCATGTCTTCCAGGCTGTCTAATGCCCCTGCAGCCTTTGTAGATCTAATGAACTGGGTGTTTAAGTCGTTCCTCAATTCCTTTGTCATTGTCTTCATCGATGACATCCTTATCTATTCTCGCAGCCATGAGGAATATGATTATCATTTAAGGGTGGTTTTTTAGACCCTCTATGATCGTAAGTTGTATGCCAAGCTTTCAAAATGTGAGTTCTTTCTTGATTCTGTGATATTTTTGGGTCACGTGGTATCCAGTGAGAGTATCAAGGTTGATCCGAGGAAGATTGAAGCGGTGCCGAATCCTCGCTGACTGAGATTCGTAGCTTTCTTGGTCTTGCAGGTTGTTATCAGATGTTCATGGAGAGGTTCTCCACTATTGCAGCGTCATTGACTCGCCCAACTCAGAAGAAGGTTCAAGTTCGATGGTCTGATGAGTGTGATGCGAGCTTCCAGAAGCTCAAGGCCTTCAGACTTCAGCTCTAGTACTATCCCTTCCTTCTAGCACTGGTGGATTTGTAGTCTATTATGATGCATCCCATGTTGGCCTTGGTCGTGTTCTTATGTAGCATGGGAGGGTGATTTCTTATGCTTCCGGAGAGATGAAACCAAATGAGAAGAATTATCCGACACATGATCTAGAGTTGGCAGCTTTGGTCTTTGCTCTGAAGATTTGGAGGCACTATCTTTATAGAAAACCTTGTGAGGTGCATACCGATCAGAAGAGCTTACAGTATCTCTTATCTCAAAGGTATCTTAATGGCTTGGCAGCGGAGGTGGCTCGAGTTAACTAAAGATTATTATCTCACTATCCGCTATCATCTTGGGAAGCCGAATGTGGTAGCAAATGCTTTGAGCAGGAAGTCCATGGGCAGCTTGGCTTTTCCTTATGTTGATATGAGACTTTTGGCCAGAGAGCTGCAGTCCCTTGGTAACTCCGACGTGAGATTTCTTCGCTCAGACTCCAGTCGAGTCTTGGCATATATTGTAGCTCATTCTTCCTTAGCTCGTTAGATTAAGGGAGGACAGTTTGAGGATCCTCATTTGTAGGAGTTACGGGTCGTGCCCTAAGTGGAGGAGTTTCCTCATTTGAGCTTGATTCAGATGGAATTCTTGTGTTTAAAGGCCGACTACATGTCCTTGATGTCAGAGATCTGAGGCAGCTAGTGCTCCGCTAACTCGCATTATTCTATTCATCCTGGCTTTACTTAGATGTATCAGGATCTTTAAGAGCTATATTGGCGGATGGGGATAAAGAGGGTTGTGTTTGATTATGTGCCTCGTTGCAGGAACTGTTAGGAAGTTAAGTTCGAGCACTGGATACTGGCAGGGTTAGCTCAGGCATTTCCTATTCCGAAGTGGAAGTAGGAGCAAATCACTATGGATTTTATGGCCGGTCTGCCCAAGACCTTTCTGTGTCATGATTTGTTTTGGGTTATTGTGGATAGGCTGACTAAATCAGCTTACTTTATCCATATGAAGACTACTAATTCAGCTCATAGGTTGGCTCAGATTTTAATTTAGCAGGTGGTTAGGCTGCACAGCACTCCCATATCTATTATCTCAGATCAGGGTACCCAGTTAACTTCCCAGTTCTGGCAGTCTTTTCAGAAGGAGTGGGGGACCCAGGTGCAGCTTAACACGACATTCCACTCTCAAAACAGATGGTAAGTCTGAGTGGGTTATTCAGGTTCTATAGAATATGCTGAGAGCTTGTGCATTAGACTTCGAAGGCCAGTGGGATGATCATTTAGCCTTAGAAGAGTTTTTTTTTATAATAACAGCTATCAATCTTCCATTCAAATTTCTCCACTTGAGGCCTTGTATGGCCGTAAATATCGTTCTCCAATCGATTGGTTCGAGTATCGAGAAATCAAGCTGATGAGTTAAGAGATAGTTCGTCAGACTTTTGATGTTGTTCGTATTATTCAAGATTGTCTGCTGACCGCTGAGCAGACAAATTTCATACTCGAACAGGAGGAGCTAAGAGTTAGAGTTTGATGATGGCAACATGGTATTTCTGAAAGTTTCACCGATGCAAAACGTAAAGAGATTCGGGAGGAAAGGGAAGCTTAGTTCCAGGTTCATTGTCCCTTTCCGTATGGACAAGCGCATTTGTAAGGTGGCTTATTGGCTCAATTTGCCAGCTTTTATGCTTCTTCATCTAATGTTTCATGTGTCTGCGCTTCAGAAGTGTATCTGGATCATTCTGAAGTGATTGAGTTTGATTCTGCTAAGCTGGATGTGAATCTTGACAGTGAGGAGTTCCCAGTTACCATAGTTATCTGAGATGTCCGTAAGCTTCATTTGAAGGAGATTCTAATGGTTTGAGTGTGATGGCAAAACTATCCTCATGAGGAGGACACTTGGGAGCTTGAGTTGAGCACGAACGAGAGATATCCTCATCTCTTCGATGACTTAGGTGTGGATTTGATTCCTATAACTTAAAAGTTCTTATCAGTGTTTATGTCCCATTGAATGGTTGTCAAAAGTTTGTTAGGAATTTCCATTAGTTATATGGAATCTGTTCTAGACTCTGGCTTGTTCGAGGACGAATGAGAGTCTAAGTGGAAGAGAATGAAACGACCTTAGTTAGGATTTTCGGGAGTTAGGACTCTATTTGGCGTGCCATTAGTCTTAAAAGCTCTGTAAGATATACTAAGGTTCTATTTCGATTGTTAGAAGCTTAAAAGAAGATTTTCACGGTCGATCTGAGTAAATGAGTTTCGATTCGAAAGTTGCGTTAGGTTTGTATGATCATTTGTAACATGTGGGTACTTTCGGAAGTGAATTCCGAGGTCATTCGGACAGCTTCTCTAAAATGCCGAAAGTTAAGAAATCGTAATCTTTCTGTGGAAGCCATATCTTGAATTTCAGAGATCTGATTCGAGATCCGTCTCCGCGAGCATGTCACTTCCATCATGTATGAGTTGTGTGCAAAATTTTGGGTAATTTCGAGCCATGTAGACTCCCGTTTGGATTCGAAATGCAAACCCGCTGTTTCTTTTTAAAAAATCTGTGATTTTCAGCATATTAAATTCTTTAAGAGAGGGGTATAAAAGGGCTCTTTTCAGCCCATTTCGATTGTGAACCCAAATTTCAGTCTTTCCAAGGATGTGTAAGGCTAATTCTTGATACCGAATCATCTAGATTCAATAGGTAATGATTTTAATCAATTAAATTGTGTTAATTCATGATTCTTAGCTAGATTTCCTTGAATTTGAATTAAAAAATTGGGTTAGAACCCTAAAAAAAATTATGAAATTGGAGAATTTGATGAAATTGAAATTGAATATGCAAAATAATGATACCACTGGACTTTTGGGATTATTACGAGTCCTAAAATGTATAGTTTATGATTTTTTGGCTAAACTCGGCCCGAGGGAATTTTGGTAATTTTTCTTCTTTCACCGTCTAAAGGTTAAATACTCTCTTCGGGCATTTATAAGTGCTATAATCACCTAATTTGGGCATAGGTTAAGTTAACTGTAGTTAATTTTATGTGATTTCAATTAGTTAACATGATTGTTAGTTTAAATGATTTGTAATGCTTGATTTTGTGTTTAGTGTTTAAATGGCGTGTAAGTTGGACTTCATTTCAGCAAAAGAAAAGAAAAAGAGATTGGCCCAAATCCATGGACCCGCCAGCCTAATATGTCCTAACCCGGCCACTCTAAGTATTTAAGCCAAAAGCACTCCAAGACCTTCATTTCCACTCATGTTTCAAACTCTAGCCAAATCTCGGCCAAAATACCCTCCACCACCGGAAAGGTTTTGCCACCCACTAACCGCCGCAGGCCTACCGGTTTACCGCCACCAACCGCCACCATTAGGGCACCCAAAAAAAATTACATGGATAAGACCGTCTCCTCCTCCTCTTTCCATTCCTACTAACGATTTCACCAAAAACACCATGATTTGGCGTCGATCGGAACTTGAAGTAGCGGGACCAACTCCGATTACTTTTCCCTGACGTACCCTTCCCGTTTTTCTTCCTTTTTTATTCGTTTTCCGTTTTCTTTCTTCATTTTTCTAATGGAAAACGGCCTTGTATGGGTTATTTTCTACTAGAAAATAGAAGGGAGTTAGCAAAAATTGGTTGTGTGATGGCGATTTTGTTCAGATGTGACAGAGATTAAGACAGGCGGCAGCGGAAGCGAGTCGTTTAAAGCCGAGGCATTGGCACCAAAGCAGCGGGATGCGGGGACAGTGATGGCATTGTATGATGATATTTATTTTTTTATCTCTGGCAGCATAGAAGCTGTAGCAAAAACACGGCGATGTTGCAGTGATGCCAGGTTAGATAGAGTAGTTTAATTCTTGTCTTATGATCCTATTTTGCCTCTGTTTGTTTGGTTTAGATTTTGAATCATAGGAACTAATATTTATGTGTAGGTATCCATATTACGTATATACGAATCCATGTTGGTCTTTGTAGATAAATTCCTGTATGCAGTTTAACATTGTGTAGCATGAGATTATCGTCATTAGTGTTAAACTCATATTGGTCCTGTCTTGTTTTGTTGTCCATCATTTGTGTATGAACTTGAAGTTGTAATTTTTTTCTTAAGTACCGTAAGTATTGGCTTGGATATGAAATTACATATTTAGAGTGTATATTTCTGCGTATCCGCGTCTGGTTGAACAAGTATTGGTTGAAATAAATGCCACTCGATTAATTGATTTTTTTCAAGATGTATGGGAATTTAGCATGTTCAAACTAGGCGAAATTGGTCTTGATTTGTCCATTGCCAAGTTTTCTTTTGTATAAATATGTTTGGTTCAACTTTTAAGTGTGTTATAACCTCATTGGAATATTTGGTTAAGTGTTTCATTTTCTTGTGTTGTGTATCCCTGTATGATTAGCTTAATAAGAAAATCTGACAAGTTTTTGAGTTTTGACATTGATCTATTTTGTTTTGGGGCCTAAGTCAATTGGAAATTTGATTTGGCCCACTATATTTTTTAAGTTTAGTATTTGGGGCTACTATAAGTAAAATTCAGATATCTATTTTTTAGTTTAAAAAGGTTTTATTTTTAAGTGTGAGCCCAATTGGTGTAGGCCCAAAGTAGGTCCAGCACACGACCCGTGTTAAGCCATGCCTGCAGAAAGAGGGCTATATAAGAGTTGGGTTGTACCTCTACTATCAGCTTATGCTTTTGGTAGAAATGGTTGTAGTTGGCTCTTAAGGTTAATAAAAAACACAAGTAGTTTCAATTTCAGGAGCAAATTCAAGAACTAGTGTATCGTCACAAACATTATTTAAATTTCCATTACAAGGCAGCAACAACTTAAGATTTAAACAAGACATACCATTACTCATACTCACATCATTGACTTGCTCTTCACTAGCTCCTAGAGTATTGAGTGTAGTAGACTTACCCTGAAGGTCACAATATTGACCCTCTTTACCTTCATTCTCTTCCTTCTCAAGCTTAGAGTCGACACAGCCAGTCTCTTCAACATCATGAACAGCCCCTAAAATGCCCTCTTCTTATACTTCTAATAAGTGGTGCTCATTCCCAAGCTTGTTTTCAATAGTACCCTGCAAGAGAATTTAAACAACTAGATAAAAAAGAAGAATTAGAAGTGTCATAATGAAATACTTTCTCTCCTTTCTTTTCTTCTTTATTTTCTCTCATATTCTGTCCAATTACATTCTCTTATTTCTCTTGTGGAAGCCCAACTATATTAGTCGTCCAAAAATTTCCCTTTTGATTGGTATTACACTCCTCTACGTGCATAGAAGAGGCATACGCACTATTGGGACTTTTCTTCGTAAGTGGGAATGGCAGTAGAGGCCATCCTTCGTCATCCACTACATGCCTTATCCAATCTCGCCCATATTTAATATTGCGATATAGAAACCATGGCTGCCCGAAACACAAGTTGCATGTTTGAAGAGGATACAGATAACACCAAATCATTTTGAGGTACCCTCCACATGACACTATCACCTTGACCTTCTACTCAGCCATATATCTATCCTAGAGATATGGATATCTTCGTCTAACCCATGTTAAGTGCAAAAGATCAACCAATTCCGGTTAACTAAGCATGGCTTCACTCCAGTTGCCGAGCTCTAGATCGAAGCCCTTATAACCACAAATATTCACCTTGAACTTGTGGAACCTTGATATTGGCAAAACTATTTAAGGATTGCCCAAGTTTGACTCATTACAAGTAGATTTTGGAGTCACAGATGTCTGCTCCTTTTCAAGATGGCCCACTCGGGTTCCCATGCTGCCAATAGATCATCCCAATTCAGCTCTTATTACTCTCACCTCACCTTAAAGATCGGCAAAAGTCAGCTAGCTAAATAAAAGGCATGCCAAGTGGGTAGAGTTCATCGAGAGTTTCCCTTATGTAATCATTACAAAAAGGGAAAGAAGAATGTAGTGGCTAATGCACTTTCTAGGAAGTTTGCCTTAGCTACCACACTAGCATCTAGGCTAATGGGTTTTGAGAGTATTAAGTCTATGTATATGCATGACCCTAAGCTTAAAGTTGTTTGTAATTCTATAGCTAGTGGGCAGCGAGTAGAGAAGTATCAATGGCATGATGGGTACCTTTTTAAGAAGGGGAAAGTTTGCCTTGGCGTGAGTTGCTGGGGCGTGAGGCACATTATGGGGGCTTGATAGGTCACTTTGGGGGTAAATAAGGCCTTGTCTATATTAGGAGAGCAGTTTCATTTGCCTAAGATGAGGCGTGATGTTGAGCGTGTTTGTGGTTCTTGTTTAGACTGCAAACGGGCTAAGTCTAGATCTAGTAATTATTGTTTATACACTCCCTTACCCGTCCTTACTAGTGTTTAAGTAAACATCTCTATGGATTTTATGATTGGACTGCCTCGTTCTAGGAGTGGCCATGATAACATCTATGTGGTTGTGTATAGGTTCTCTAAGATGGCTCATTTTATCCCTTGTAAAAAATTTCATGATGCGCAGCATGTTGCTTCTGTGTTCATTGATAATGTGTTAAAGTTGCATGGTGCGCCTCATACAATTGTTAGTGATAGGGATTCTAAATTTGTTAAGTCACTTCTGAAGGTGCTTGTGGGGTACTCTTGGCACCAAATTGTTGTTTTCTACGTCTCATCGTCCAAAGACTGACGGCCAGACTGAGGTTGATAACCGAACCTTGGGAGCTCTTCTTAGAGCTATGACCAAAGATAAGGCGGGAACGTGGGTTGATAGGTTGCCTACTATGGAGTTTGCTTATAATTAGAACTGTGCATAGGATGACTAGCATGACTCCGTTTGAATGTGTTTATGGCTTTAACCCCTTGATTCCACTTGATCTTATTCCTTTACCTAGAGATGCAGCTTTTAGTGTTGAAGGTGAAAGCCGGGCAGCCGCATTACTTGAGCTACATGCGAAGGTAAGGAAGAATTTAAAGGATTCCTTTAAGAAGGTGGCGTCCAAGAAGAATAAGGGGCAGAAAAAGCTTGATTTGAAGAAAGGTGATTGGGTTTGGGTGCACTTCCGAAAGGATAGGTTCCCGAGCCAAAGGAAGGTGAAGCTAGCCCTAGGGTGATGGTCCATTCCAACTGCTTCAAAAAATCAACAATAATACCTATGTTATAGACTTTCCCGGTGAGTATAATGTTTCTAACACTTTCAATGTTTCTAACTTAACTCCTTGTGTTGCAGGTAGTGCTTCTTTGAGAGATGATGATGGCTCAATTTCGAGAATGAAATCTTCTCAAGAAGGGGAGAATGATGCAGTCCAGCCCGATCAAGCTAATTTCAATTCTTCGAGACTATTTACGAGGAGTTAAGCTAAAGAGCTTCATGATGTTCATGTGATGGTGTTGAAGAGCTATGATTGTGCAAGCATGGAGGAAGCGAGCAACATGTTCGAAGCTACAAGAAGCACTTTGGCTAACATTGGAGAATGAGGGGCGATTGATGCATGTTGAGGCCGAGCCTTGGATGAGTCAACAAGCTACTCAACGAGCTCATGCTTGGGTATTGGGGAGCTTAGTATTTTGAGCACCAACTTATTGTAATCAACAACACCTCAACAAGGTAGTAGTTGTTATTTGCATAGACGCTCATAGTTAGGTGAATGACACTTATTTGGCCCTGCGTGGTCACTTGACATTTAGCCAAATTATTTTTAGCACCTGACCAAATATAAAACAAGCAACTTTTATGCTCTTAAACCCTTATTACGTGAAAGTTGCACTTTCAATGAAATCCAATTGAGCTTGTTCCACTTCTTGATCAGATTGTCTTCAAGTGACACTTTGTTCACTTGAGGGTAGTTTGCATAGATTTTGGTGCCTTTTCAATTCAACAGGAAAGATAAGTAGACTAGTTCCTACTTGTTGTCTCGTTAAATTTCAGATTGTGTCTAGCTCCTGTCGTTACTCTTGTTCTTCCTATTCGTGATTGCATCACAATAGCCCAATAGTAAATTAGCCTAGCCCATGGTGTTTTCCCATCTATAGGACATCCTATTTTTCATATTTTAGTACATATAGGGTGGCTGGGAGCTCTTCTCTAGGAGAGAAAAAAGCTTGATTTGACATAGTACTCAAGTATATGGGAGTGGATTTTCTACAAGTGGGCTCTATCCCCTTGCTTTAAAATTTAAGCAATAGAGCCTTTATTCACTCATTTAAGACTCCATATACACCTTAGACACCACACAACTAGGCATTAACACATTGAGAAAAAAACTGAATGCAAAAAAAAAAAAAAAAAAAAAAAACAAAATACACGCACATACAACAAAAAGAATGAAGCATTGAATGCTAAGTAAAATAGAGAGAAATAGTATAAAATGTTAAAGGTAGAGGTTTAGAACCAGAAGTGCTCTAACTTAACAGTCTTTTGGAGTATAAAACTCAATGTTTAGGTCATGTTTAAGAGTGTACTAAGGGATGTCGGCTGTTGTTTTGCTGCGTTCGATAGCTTATTTTAGTTTGTTTGAGTCGTCATTGCTGAGCTCTAAGGTCTTGTATCATAGGTAAACATATGAACCTCTTGCATTTAAATTTTACCATGAACAGACACTAAAATCAGCATGTTTAAAGGCCCAGAAATATTTATTTTGTTTTATCTATGCTTTGTTTTGAATTAATCCATGTTAAACGGACTTTTTTTTTAAAAGAGGAAATAATGGGTGTTTGACATGTCTATTTTTGAGCTATATACGATTTTGGGCTATACATGAAAATAGAGATATCATGATAGAAACTTTAAATTTTAAATTTGGCAAAGTCAGACATGTTCTGCAATACATCTAAAATCTGGATTGATTTAAAAAATAGACACATAGTGCAATCTTTGAAAAAATGGGATAGATATGAAATAGAGCAGGTAAATATGGACATCTTAGTAAACTCAAATTTGAAAAAAACGAATTACAGTTCTAAAACAGATTCTAGACAGTTCAAACTTTTCAATCCATGACAAAATCGAAAGGTGATAGAATAAATGCATTACTCTTTCAAATGTTCTTGACGCCAGTAAGAATTGAATGGCCCCATTTAATTTCTGTTGACAAACATTCACATATTGTTTTAAAGTTTAATTAAATTATTTTAAGTTATGTCTTGAGCAATGTAAGTTACGATTCATTTTGGAGTACTGATGTTACTTCATCAAGTTTAGTATAGAGTAGTATATTTTTAAAAGCGTGACTTTAACTAACGGCAAATATATAATAATACAATATTTATTAAATTAACTTGTTACGATAAAGCAACTATGCTCGGCACATGACTGGAAGGTGCCTAATACCTTCCCGAGAGTCAAATGAGGACCTTACTCGAAATCTCTGACGCATGCCTTTAGATGAGTCAAATATGTTCTAGGTACACCACTTTGGTGACTTGGCACACCTTTAACTATTCAAGTGGTGGCTCCGTGTTCTCTTTAAACATTTTATGTCCCTTGAAACACCAGTCACTACCTTTTTAAAAGCAAACTTCTTTTACTAGAATATTTGGGAAAAAGAGGGCGTGACAGCTTAGCGACTTTGTTGGGGAAGATGTGAAAACTAGAATATCCGGCTTTGATAAAATTGTCACATATTTAATTTAATAAATATCTGGTTCTTATAATTTTGTTCTTATCACATGACAGTTGAATGTTACCGCTTTGATTTTGTCTGAACTATTTATACACAACTATCTACTCTCGTACGCCTCCGAGTTCGCTGAAACACTGCACACAAGCACACCAGTTTTTCTTTGGCGGCTGGAATTTCTATCGTGTCTTGTGACACAAAAACGTAACCCTGATTAGGAGCAGGTATGTTGGGCTAGGGCGTTAGACGTTGTCGACCAGTATCGCTCCAGGCACTTCCACGTGGCTGAATCTGTAGATCATGAACCCATTGAGTCACCTAAAGTTTGACCTATGCTCTGATATTTTCCGAATTATATGTATCATTGGACATAGTGAGGTACGGTACTCGGGGTACTGTGTCTGTCTAGGCGGACTCCCTGTCTCCAGGTAAGGCCTTCATGGCCCAAGTATGTAAATATGTTTCATGTAGGAAGGCATGCTGACCGTTTGTCGAGGAAGGCAGATTTACCTGAAAAAAAAGAGCAGAAAATGACAGATATCATTGATTTAAGAGGGGCAATTTCAGATGTTTCAGAAAATATTAGTGTTGTCATTTTTAACATTTAGCCATTTCCATCGGCAAAATTTTTGGGACTCTAATTTCATGCCATAATAATGGCCCAATTTTTCTAGACCCGATGTCGATAATTGATTTGGGGCTGTTCCAAATATGAACTATTCGATTTTGTAAAACATGGGGAAGTTTATTCAGTGACTTTATAATGGAAAAAAATTTCAAAATGAAGAAGAAGAAGAAGAAGAAGAAGAAGAAGAAGAAGAAGAAGAAGAAGAAGAAGAAGAATGGGAAAACAAAAATAAATTCAAAATCATTAAAAAAATAATTTATTTCTTAATTTTTATTTGTTCTGGCTAGTCAATTATGTAAATACTTCTGGTCAGTTGGCTCGCCCTCATGTTTGACTTATTTCACAATTTTGTCAAAGTTTTCATGATCCTAATTCTTATTTTTAAATACGGTGACATGACTGCATCATCATCTAGTTAGGGAAGAGTAAGTTCCCCGAAGGTCCGCCAGCCATTAGGAATGATTGACAAATGCCTTAGTGAGTCGAGGGACAGGTGGTACAAGTTGAGCGAATCTCAGAAATCTGTTTTCAATGCAAGAATGGGAGAAACGCCGCATCTTTTAAGCTCCCAATTCCCCCCGCGCCGAGAGCTGGTGAATGCTTTGATTCAGCACTGGGAACCATCTCGGAATACCTTTGTATTTGGTAATTTTGATATGACCTCCACCTTAGAGGAGATCTTGGGTGTGATTAAGCTGGAGATCTTCGGTTTGTGAGCAGGGAAGAGTTTTTGAAGGAAATACATGGGCGCCCTAATAGGGAAGTTGAGAGCATGTCTTCAGGTTGGGTTAGTCTGAGGTATCTTTACAATCGCTATGGGAGTGGAGATTGTTATACATACCACCGGTTTGAGTTCATCACAAGATAGGGTTATGATCATTGGGACAAATTTCGGGTAAGAGCCTTCATGATCACCTTTCTTGGGATTATGGTTTTACCTTTGGAGAATGGGCACATCTCTATCCATATGACTTGGGTTGTGAAAGATTTGTTTGGGGTAGTTCCAAATTCTACTATTGTGCCGATGATCATGGGTAGCATCTATCCTGCTTTGATTCGATGTAAAGAGAACAAAAGTTGATTGTTCGAGGCTTGTAACTTGTTGTTGCAAACATGGTTTATTGAGCATTTGTTGGTGGCATTGTGACCCTACCTTACTTCCTGATGTGCTTAAATGAAACTTGAACACCCATTGCAATTATGTCCAGAACCTTGTTCTGTCTGAGAGTATGGATGATTGGGCACAATACTTGGACGAGCTCGTTTCGAAGAATGTTTGGTGGCAAGTTGATTGGTACCATTCAAAGGAGGGAGTATATGGTTGTCGGGACCGTCCTTTTTTGGTGTTGATGGGTCATAGGGGAGCCCAGCCTTATTGTTCTATGCATGTGCTTCGGCAGTTGGGATGCACTCAGAATGTCTCTAGGGTAGAGGTTGTGAGAGAGCATGCCTTTGAACACATCAGTGGTGAGTTTCCCATAAGCAAGCAGTAGATCTTTCTTTGGGATAATATGAGAGGTATGTCCACCACCACTCAGATATTAGATCGATATAGGGGCGAAGTCACCCCCGAGTATGCTTTATGGTATGGTCGACAGACTGCTTTTGTAGACATGCCTCTAAATGTGATTAGAGGACCCTATGATGAGGTGACAAAGATAGATATGAAGATTGTGATAAATATGGTAGAGGTTTATGAGCATTATGCGTCCATGGTTCACCGCCTCCATGCAGAGAGAGATGTCGCCGCTCGGATTGGCTGCCCAGGATGAGAGCGAGAGATTAGTGCAGCAGTGCCTTTGGAATATTGACCGACTTCGTGATCTGCATGACGAGGCATGGACTTTGAGAGGTGATGCATTGAGACTAGCTAAGCCCAATTTTAGAAAATAGCCATGGCAGATAGACTCATCAATTGAGCCCAACAAGTGTTATAATTTGCAAAATTTTTATCTAATATGTGCGAAGCTCCTGAGAAGTCGTCAAATACGACTATCATCAGTGAGATACCTAATTATGTCAAGAACGTATTTCAGAGGGCGCATATATTACGTGATGTCTTGAGCCAGCCTTTGTCACCGATTGGGTCAGATCCTGAGGAGCCAGATCCTGAGTCACTTTAATCTACCTGGAGCTCACAGATACATTAGCCCGAGTTGATATAATATGTTGCTTTTTATCATGTTGGACATATAGTTTCCCTTTATGTATTTTCATTTCAGACAGTTGTTCAGTTTATATTTATATTTCTGTGTTGTTATAGCCCTATGTTGTCAGAGGGCTTTTTGTTGTAGTTGAACTGTTTCGACATTTATGAAAAGGAAACCAAAAGAAGACATAAAATTGAGATCCACTTTACCTTAACCCGGGATGACGCCTAACGATCTTTAAACATTGATTAGGATGACGAGCAGTACATGTTATATGTTATCTTGTTGCACTAACCTGCTTTGTTTGCATATCATAGATTACCAGTGATTTTGATATAGCACTCTGGCATAATCCTACTGCTACAGAACTAGATCGAGGGACCTGTAGCTACACTTCTCATCATGCCATCTGACGAGAATATCTCTGAGACTAGTGCCCAACAACATTTGGCACAAGAAAATGAAAAGTTGACCGGGCAGGTCCAAAGCTGGTAGAACTTCTTGGTCGACATACATCATGCAATAAGCATAGGACATGCACCCCTCCAAGGCAAACAATCCTAGATGGGGTACTGCCATCACCGATTCAGCTAGCACCGGACACATCTACTGGAGTTGAGGATCCTGCATATACCCCTGGCTTTAGCCCCACCTGGTGGTGTAACAAATGAAGGTGAAGTGTGCCCCCAGGCGCAACCACCACCACCTCTACCATAGGGGCAGTATAACCAAGCCACGACTGCCATTTCCAGGTCAAACAGTGACCCTCACTTACAAGCTGGGGTTTATCATTACGGCCTGTATTATGATCCCAATTTTCGAAAAATTGACTGGTATGAACAGGGTTTCTCTTAGGATAAGGCTAACTAATTGGGAAAACCTTCGGAAAGTGAGGTTTTGCGCAAAGTGAAGAGTTTAGAACTAGTTATGAGAATTATGCAGGGATATGGAGATCACGTCAACACTTCCTTTAAGGATCTTTGCCCTTTCCCTAGATTGCAATTGTCAGATGGGTTCATAGTTCCCAAGTTCGAGCCATACAACTAGCAGCGAGACCCAAGGGTTCATATGAAGACCTACTGCAACAAAATGAGAGGGGTCAAGAAAGATAAGCTGTTGATTACATATTTTTATGAAAGCTTGGGAGGTGCAGCTGCCGAATGGTTCATGAGGCAGGATATAACCAAATGGTTGGCATTTGATGACATGGCGTAGGTATTTTATGACCAGTACAAGTACCACATTGAAGTCGTGCCAGATCGGTCCTCTTTGGATGCAATAAAAAAGAAGCCAAGTAAAAGCTTCACAGCATATGCCTTCAAATGGCGTGAACAGGATGCTCAAGTGAGCCCAGCAATCCCAGATGAAGACATGGTCTGGTTATTCATTGAAGCTCAAGCTAAGGCATTTTATGGTGCATTGATTCCCGCTTTGGAAAACCATTTAGAGAAGTTGTGAAGATGGGAGAAATGATTGAAAAGGATGTCAATACTGGTAAGATTGTAAGCCAGACTGCACTAAAGGCGACTAGACATGCTGTTAGACATGCTGCACAGACTGTGACGACATGTTTTGGTAAGAAGAAGACAGACGAGGTAGCCATGGTAGGGTCGGGTCTACAAAAGTGGAATGAGGAGCAATACATTCAACCTCATTTTTACCAAGCCCCAGAAACACAACCTCCGGAACACTACTATTCCCCACAAAAACCCGAATACTGTATCCCTCAACCCCAATATTCTGTACATGTCGTGCAGCCATATGCTCCAGCACCATCTTATACACAATGGCGTGCGCTAGTGCCACAACCTTCATATCCCACTTACCAAGCTCCAGATAACCAATTTTAGACTCCACCAAACCCTACCTACCGGCCAAGGGGTCCCCCTGGTTTTCGCCCAAGAGTTGAATACAAAAAGGTTCGAGAAGAGAAAAAGAGAGAGTTCACTCCGATTTGGGAGTCTTACACCAGTATCATTGCAAAATTGCACGCTTTAGACATGCTGAAGCAAGTCCAAGGCAATATATATCCCATGGTAAAAGTGGACCATTCTCGCATTGTGCTTACCACTCAGGTGCATCAGGGCATGATACAAAAGATTGGCATTATCTTAAGAAGGCAGTGCAAGACCTGATAAACATCAACTAAATCGTAATTGAAGATGCAGAAGCACTAAACATTAACCGCAATACTTTGCCAGTACACGACATACACATGGTTAATATGATATGTGGAGAGGGATTTGAAGATGAATCTGTAAGGTCAATAGTGTCGGTCGACGCTATAACAGTTGGGGTAAACGGAACACATATAACATTAAAACCAGTTACCGTGGTTGTGCCTTGGCCAGTAGAGCATTCTACCCAGTTGAACAAACAAGTGGAAACATTGATAAGAGCTGTTAGAAAAAAGGAGGAGGAGATTGAGAAACCAAAGTTGGTGATCCAAAGGGTTAGTTAAATAGAAGGGGAACAAATTCTATTGCAAAACCAAAATTGGTCATCAAGAGAGAACTATCCGATGACAACTCGAGCAAAGGATGAAAGGAAAAATTGTGCGAGCCCATTGTCAAAAAAAAGGCACCCCAGTTCCATGCGACGAATACCAAAGCTATCCCGTGGAATTATAATAAGGCAATGGTGACATACAAGGGAAAGAAGTTGTGGCAGAAACAACACAAATGAGTGGTCTGACGCGTCCTGGGCGCTGCTTTATCCCGGAAGACCTAAGGAGAGTAAGGCCTTATTGGGAGTGTATAAGCGCATTAGTCATTCAAATGAAATAGGGTGGAAAGTGTGTAGACATAAAGACTATACGAAATCTGCGTTGGCTGAAGAGAAAATATACCAGCTAAGATTTACCTTATCTTCGAGAATTATGTTTTCTTCTCTCAGCAGATTTTCCTGTATAGAAGAGCGTTAGGTCATGCCTGCGAGCCAGATAAAATTAGGGTTCGATCAAGGAGCATGTTACTGAAAAAGAGGCAGAAGAATTTCTGAAGAAGATGAAAGTGCAAGATTACTCAACTCTTGAGCAGCTAAGAAAGACCCCTGCACAAATTTCATTGTTGTCTCTGTTGATGCACACTGAGGCACACCTTCGTGCTCTATTGAAAATCCTGAATGAAGCCCATATATCTGAAAATATGATTTTCGGCAATTTAGAGGCCGTCGCTAGTCGCGTCTTTGAGGGCAATAGGATAACTTTCACCGATGAAGAACTGCCGATGAAAGGCACCAGTCACAACAAAGCACTACATCTTACTGTTAAAGTATGAAAACTCTTACGTCATTAGGGTACTGGTTGTTGGAGGATCCGGTTTGAACATATGTCCATATTCCACCTTGAAGAGATTCAAAGTCAACATGGACAGGATCCGCACCAACACTATGAGCGTTCGTGCTTTTGATGGAAAAAAAAGCGACAGTCGATTGCCGAGATAGGGGTGGTATTGACAATTGGGTCCATGGAATTTTCTATCAATCCATATAGGCGGGCGGAATTCCATCAACACTACACCAGACTATGAATTTGAAAAGACCATGAGAAGATAATAGTTTATAGGGAATGTGATCTGTCATTCTATAAAGACCCATCAATGCTAGTTATCGAGGTCGTCAATGATAACCCAACTCTGATGCACCAACCCTTCGAAGCAGTCTGTGTAGACGAGATTAAGGAAGGCAAGCCTTTGCCTGAGCAATATTATTCTTAGAAGCAACAGTTACGATGACCACTGAAATGTTGAAGCACGGTTTCCAACTAGGAAAATGTTTGGGAGTGTCATTACAAGGAAGGTCGAGTCCAGTTGATCCACTTGGCATTCAAGGTACCTGGGGTCTGGGATACATGCCCATAACTGCAGATAGGCCAAGAGCCAAGAAAATGAAGAAACAAGGATTGTCCCTCTAAAAGCATATCCCTTGCCTTGCTCAGCTTTTCACGAGGTTCAAGGAAGGCAACTTCACTCCCAAAAATATTGAGGAAACTGAAGAACAAAAGAAGCTATTGTCAGATCTGAGGCATATATTTGGCATCAACATGGTGCACATTGGTGGAGGGCCCAGCAATGTTAAAATAAAAAACATTGGTCATTGAAGTGTAGCTGAACAATTGGCAAGCAACGCCTCTCCCGACTAGAAGAGGCCGTTAGTAGCAAGTTTTTGTTATCCTTTTTGTAGACTTGGTTATTTCAAGGGTTATAATCCAAGTGTATTTATTTTGTTTATTTTGATGTCAAACCCTTTTATCTTTCCAATTCTATGAAAAGCAAGATATTTTTCTTGTCTCTGTACTCTGTCTCTTTATTTTCCAAATTTTTGTTCTTTATTTCTCTTTATTGCTATATTTCTAATGGCCTTAATAACATGACATACATGCTGAAATCACGCCATGATCTAAACACACAGTTTAACTCAGTCTCAATGAATCAATTGAAAATTGAGGAAATACATGATGAGGGTTTGACAGATTGGGATGTAATGATTGCAGAAGTAGATCACATGGAACAGACTGATAGTGAAGGGAATTTTGAGGAAGAATATGATGAAGAGACAGATGACAGTGTGATAAAGGGGGGAATTGGAACACTTTGAGAAACATAACTATGGGAAGTCCAAGCCCAATTTTAATGTCACATAAAACATAAATATGGGAAGTCCCGAAGATGTTAAGGAATCCAAAATAAGCTTGCACACTCTACCAAAAGTGAAAAATGGCATAGTCTAGGTTTTGTTCGGCTATAGAGATGTGTTTGCTTGGTTGTATGATGACATGCCCGGTTTGAGCACTGATTTGATGGTTCACATGAAGCCATTATTTTTAGACCGGAAGAGATAAAAATGGATCACAAAACGGTCAAGCATAATTATGGCTTGAGATATGAAACAATTTAGCGCAGCAAAACGTATTCATTGAAAGGAGCATGGAATCCAATCAGATGATCGAAGACATGCGGAGTTCTCGAATATATCAGCATCATTCTTGGTCAAAGATACTGTGAGTTCCAATGAGTTAGTGAAATATCTTTCACATCGCTTTCACTTTCTGACTGCTTGCATCACCATTCATCAAGTGGGGGGATTGACTGTGTGGAAAAAAATATGCAACCTATTATTACGGGGATATGAGTCCATCTGGCGAGAGTAGAGTTATCCTATAAGTCACCAGGCACAAAGGATACACGCATGTTCAACGAGTTACGACCGTTCAGGCGGTACAGGCGTAGGGCGCAAGGCATACATCCAGCTGCCTTAGGGTTACAGTCTCCTAGTTAGGATTTCGTATATAGCACCGGCTTGAGTTTCTAGGCTCATAAGTCTCATTAGTCTTAATTAGGACTGGGTAATCACTATTATAAATACCCCACCTTACATTGTATTGTACATCAAGCGATTAAACACGGAATCCAACTATTCTCAAGTAATAAAAATCTTTACATTCTTGTCAATTATTTTCCTCTCTATTTACTTACTTTTTTGTCGTATTTTATTGTATTGCTTGTGACCCATTCATAAATTTAAGTGTTTTACATGTACGTCTAATTTTAGGCATAAGCATACATTTTGCCGGGTTCAATTTCAAATTGTACCTTCTAAGACTTTCAAAGAATTTTCTGCGGTCTCTAACATGATCCTTCACCGTTCTTGATTTGATTATCACATCATCAACATACACCTCAATTTCTTTATGTATTATGTCATGGAAGATTGTAGTCATGGCTCTTATGTATATTTCCCTAGCACTCTTTACACCAAATGGCATGTCCCTATAACAAAAGGTTCCCCAAGGCGTGGTGAACGCCATCTTTTCTGAATCATCTTCATCCATCATGATCTGGTGATATCTAGTATAGCAATCCATGAAAGATTGGATCTCTCATGTTTTGCACAATTGTATATAAGAATGTGAATATTAGGCAGCGGGAAGTTATCCTTAGGACTGACCTTATTCAAATCTCGATAGTCAACACAAATTCTTGTCTTCCAAGCTTTCTTTGGTGTTGGCATGACATTGCCCCCACCAGGTGGAATATTGAAGTGATTGGACCACCTTCGCAGATAGCTTCTTCATAATTTCATCATGATTTTTCTTGATCATTTATTTCATAAACTTCCTCTGAAGCTGCCTGACTGGAGAGAATCTAGGATTTGTCCTTCTTCAATCAAATCCTTAAGGTGTCCCTCCTTTAATAAATGCTCAATTTCCAATATTAGGGCCTTGCAATTGACTGTAGCATGGTTGTTGCTGCGATGGAAGTCACAGTAGGCTATTGTATTCCTCCTGGTTGCATCTTTTACGGTGGGCGACCACCGTACTTTTGGCCCTAGTTTACCCAAGGGATTGGCAACCAGTTCCATGGTGTTGACTCGAAAACTGAAATCTAAGAAGCTATGAGGCTCGGTTCATTTCTCCTAGGATCCGGGCCCCCGGGTGTTCCCATGCTTTGTTGCTCCTATTTGGCCCTGCGTCTTTCCTTTTACTCTTCTTCCGTCCCCTTCTTCCTCTAGGGACAGACTTCCTACTCGTTTTCTTCGTTCAATTTTAGGGTTCTGAGAATGCACTGGTTCCACGCGGAGCTTTTCAGTGTACTTCTAATGTAAGGCACTCCATGTCATCACAGGATGTTGAGTTAGACTTCACTACAATTCCTTGGTACCCAGCGACCTTTTGGATTTTAGGCTCTTGCTGAAAGCTACCACAACAATATTATTGGAAACTGGAGGAAACTCTATGCATTCCCTCTGAAACCTTTCAAGATAGTCTTTCAACATCTCGTCATCATGCTTCCAAATCTCAAAGATGTCCTCCATACACTTCTCCTGCCAGATTGCGCTTTCTTGAACAAATTTTACATCTGGGTGAATGACTCGATTGATCCCATCGGTGGCTAAGTGTACCAAGCAAGGGCACCTTTAGTTAAGGTCAAGCCAAATCTCTTTACCAATGTAGATTGGATCTCTTCCTCTGAGATTTCGTTGCTCTTGACGACTGTATAATACGCAACAATATGCACATCCGCATCCGTTGTTCCGTCGAACTTCAAGTTATCCCGCAAGCAAAAGTGCTTTGGTACGTGGATCGGTGCAGCGCTTACTTTGTATGCATGCTTATAAAAATTTTGCTCATCTATTGTGGTAACCTAAGATGGTGCGCCCGGTACGTTACCGATTCGATTGTGGATGGCCTTCATTTCCTTTTAGATGTCCTGAAAGACAGGAGTTCCTTTGAGGTCTTGATTATTGATTGTCGTTGATCTTCTAGAAGCAGCATCCATGTTGAGTCTACGATTAGGAGCGGACGCTGGAGTATCGTTTATGGGTGCTGGTCCTCGTGGGGATGCTGGCCACTGAGATGATCCATCGAACATTGTTCCTAACTTTTGAGATATACCCTCGACCATGTTGATCGACTTCTGCTCTTCCTGTGCTGATAGGGTTGTGAAGAGATTGGAAAGTAAATCTCTGAGATCAAAATTACCTTCGCGTAATTGATCGCCTTCACCGTCGCGGGCCACAAGGACTGGCTCCTTGGAGGTATCCTTTAGATGCACACTGGGATCGCCAGGTTCCTATACATACTTGTTTACTACGTCAGTAGTGTTCTTTGGGGTGTTATCGTTGTCATCTGACATGACTGTGCCTTTTTCTTGTAGAATACCTACAATTGCCTTGGCCCCACGGTGGGCGCCAAACTGTTTATGCCTAAAATTGGACGTCTAGGTAAAATGGGTCACAAGCAATACAGTAAAATACAACGAAAAAGTAAGTAAATAGAGAGGAAAATAATAGACAAGAAAGTAAAGCGTTTTATTCCTTGAGAATAGCCGGATTAAGTAGTGAATCGCCTGATATATACAATATAATATAAGGAAGGGGTATTTATAGTAGTGATTACCCAGTCCTAATTATGGTAAAATACCAAGACTAATGAGGCTCATGGGCTTACAAACTCAAGGCGGTGGTATATACCAAACCCTAACTAGGAGATTATAACCTAAGACGGCTGGATATATGTCTTGCACCATACGCTCGTACCACCTGAACGGTCGTAACTCGTAACAGGCGTGTATCCTTTGTGCCCGGTGACTTGTAGGATAAGTCTAGTTTTGCCAGCTGGACTTGTATCCCCATAATAATAGGTGGCATGTTTTTGTCCACACAATATGCATTTGGTGTTCCAGTTGTTAGGTTTCATCATAAATAGGTAGGTATTGAGTTGGATCTGATGCAATGTAAACACGGAAGCGATAAAAGTAATGATAAAAGCGAGACACGACTTAAACACTTATGAGGTAGCACCAAGGAACGATGTCTTGATACACCCTCGATCGAGTTAAGTAGAACCTACACTATGCAGCTATCCTCAAGAGACACCCGGCCCTTGCAAATAGAATGATCAAGGAGCATTGAAGGTCAATTTGGATTCTGCCAATTGATTTCAAGCCAAAATGGTTACAAGTGTTCTTGAGAGCAAAGTTCGTTTAATGTGTATTCAAAGTGTAGTAAATGGCATAAATGATGAAGGGGTGTATTTATAGCACCCCTTTACAAGATGTGAAAGGTCTAATAAGCCCTCATCTAGCTTCGAATAAAATGTAGCACTTAAGGCTCGAATAGGAATTTCATACAAAAAGATGACTAAATTCAGCAATGCTAGGCGCTCCGCCTATTGGTCAGGCGCTTTGCCTGGTTGGCCTTCATCTGGGTGGTCCGTCTGGCTTACTGGGCACTCCGCCTGGCCCCGAAGCATGGGGTTTCCTCCTTCGATCGAGCTCCAGTGCATGGTCTTCAAATCATCCCCCGAGCTCGTATTATCCACGCCTTTCCAAACCAAGTGTAGGTGAGTGTGTTGGATCTCCTTGGCTTGACTTCGAGTGAATGGTCTCGATGCAATTTGGGTTGCATCATCCTCCCCTTCTTGAGAAGATTTCGTTCGCGAAATTAAGGCGTCATCCTCCAAGGTATCATCACCTACATCAAAAAGAGTCAAGTCAGAAATTTTGAATGTACTAGGGACGTTATACTCACCGGGCAAGGCGATCACATATGCGTTGTTGTTGATCTTAGAGAGCACTTTGAATGGTCCATCCCCTCAGGGTGCCAACTTCCCTTTTCGAGTGTTTGGGAATCTCTCCTTGCGGAAGTGCACCCACACATAGTCTCCTTTCTTGAGTTCTACTTTCTTCCTTCCCTTGTTCTTCTTGGTTGCAATCTTTTCATAGGCCTCCTCCAAGTTCTTCTTCACCTTGGCATGAAGTTCAAGCAATTCCTTGGTCCGAGTTTACCTTCAAAATCAATAACCGCATCCCTTGGCAAAGGGGTAAGATCAAGTGGAATCAAAGGATTAAAACATAAACACACTCAAATGGAGTCATGCCAATCATTCTATGCAAAGTGCGATTATATGCAAGCTCCATGAGTGGTAGCTTATCAATCCAAGTCTCGGCCTTACCTTTGGTCATGGCTCTAAGTAGAGCTCCCTAGGTTCGATTCACCACCTCAGTTTGTCCATCTATTTGAGGGTGGTGGGACGTAGAGAACAACAATTTGGTGCCAAGAGCACCCCACAAGCATTTCAAAAAATGGCTAAGGAACTTAGAGTTCCTATCACTAACAATGGTGCGAGGCACCCTATGTACCTTTAACACATTATCAATAAACAAAGTAGCTACATGTTGTGCATCATTACTCTTTTTGCACGGGATGAAGTGAGCCATTTTGGAGAACCTATAAACGACAACATAAATGCTATCGTGTCCATCCCTAGTCCGTGGCATAGCCATAACAACATCCATAGAAATATCAACCCACGGACTAGTAGGTACGGGCAAAGGAGTGTACAAGCCATAGGTGTTGGATCTAGACTTAGCCCTTTTGCAATCTAAACAAGCATTACAAAAGCGTTCCACAAGAAGCCTCATCTTAGGCCAATGGAACTGCTCTTTAAGAATGGCCATAGTCTTATCCACCCCAAAGTGACCCATCAAGCCCCCACAATGTGCTTCCCGCACTAGCAATTCTGTCCAAGAGGACTTCGAGACACAATTCGCTCCAAGAGGACTCAGGAACACACACTCTCCCATTCTTGAAAATGTAGCCATTTACCCATTGGTATTTCTCCACCCTCTCCCCACTCACTAGAGCATCATGAATGCTCTTGAGCTTTGGGTCATGTTCATACATCAATTTTATACTTTCAAAACCCATAAGCCTAGAAGCAAGAGTGGTAGCAAGGGCGAACTTCCTAGAAAGTGCATCGGCTACTACATTGTCCTTTCCCTTCTTGTAATGAATTACATAGGGAAAATACTCGATGAACTCAACCCACTTGGAATGTCTCTTGTTCAATTTCTCTTGGCCTCTAAGATGCTTGAGTGACTCATGGTCACTCTTGATCACACATTTCCTAGGCCATAGATAGTGTTGCCAATGAGCTAGAGCTCTCACAAGGGCATACAACTCCTTGTCATACGTGGAGTAATTCAAGGTTGCACCCTTCAACTTTTCAGTAAAGTAGGCAATGGGTTTCCCTTCTTGCATGAGAACACCCCCAATACCCACCCTCGAGGCATCGCATTCAACCTCAAAAGCCTTCCCGAAGTCGGGCAATTGCAATAATGGGGCAGTACTTAACCTACTTTTCAATTCTTAGAAAGCCTTCTCTTGAGGCTCCACCAACACAAAGGCCTTGTCTTTCTTCATCAACTCGGTGAGTGGTGCGGCAAGGGTACTAAAGTCTCTCACAAATTTCCTATAGAAACTAACAAGGCCATGGAAACTCCTAACATGAGAAACGGTAGTATGAGTTGGCCAGTCTCTAATGGCTTCAACTTTGGACTCATCGACCTCTACGCCATTGGCACTAACAACAAAGCCAAGAAAGACAACCTTTTCAACACAAAAGGCACATTTTTAGAAATTGGCATAGAGCTTTTCGTCTCTTAGCACTTCAAGAACTTGACTCAAGTGGCCCACATGGTCATCTATTGATTTGCTATATATCAAGATATCATCAAAATAGACGACCAAAAACTTATTGATAAACAGCTCTAAGACATGGTTCATTAACCGCATGAAAGTGCTAGGTGCGTTGGAGAGGCCAAAAGGCATCACCAACCATTCATAAAGACTAAACTTGGTCTTGAATGCGGTTTTCCACTCATCACTTGGTTTCATCCGAATGTGGTGGTAGCCGGACCTAAGATCGATCTTGGTAAAGACACTTGAACCACTCAATTCATCAAGCATGTCATCAAGTCTAGGAATGGGATGACGATACTTTACCGTTATCTTGTTGACCGCACGACAATAAACATACATCCTCCATGTCCCGTTCTTCTTTGGCACAAGAATGACCGGTACGTCACACGGGCTCAAGCTTTCACGAACCAAGCCTTTGTTGAGCAACTCATCCACTTGCCTTTGCAATTCCTTTGTATCCTCGGGATCGCTTCTATAGTCGGCTTGTTTGGGACTTGGGATCCCGAGACAAAATCAATTTGGTGTTCTATCCCCCTTAAAGGAGGAAGTCCACTTGGCATCTCTTCTGGGAACATGTCCTTAAAAACCTTCAAAACATTCTCAATGGCACTAGGCAAAGGGTTAAGGTTAGAAAAGAATCACAATCAGAGTTTAGAACTATACCTTTGTGCACTAGGCAAATGAGCATTTTGGTGCCAACATTACCTTTCAAGTACTCACCCGGTTGCATCATGGCACAAATGCTACCGGTGATAGAAGATGGAGTGGTAGGGCCCTCGGCCAAAGGCTTAGTCTCCACAACAAACTTTGCCTTAGCCGCTTCTCTCAACTCCCTCATATGCCTATAATCATCACTCACTTGCTTTGGCATCAAAGGCTTGAGCACATATTTCTTGCCCTCACGTTTGGCCGTATATGTGTTGGCCCGGCCATCATGTACCACACTCCTATCATATTGCCGAGGCCTACCAAATAAGAGGTGGCAAGCTTGCATTGGCACTACATCAAACATAAGCTCGTCTTAATAATTCCCAATTTTGAACTTTATCTAGACTTGCTTCACCACCTTCAACTCCCCACATTCTCTGAACCATTATAACCGATAGGGGCTTGGGTATTAAAGGGTAGGCAATTCAATTGTGAGACCAAAGTTTGGCTCACCACATTCGCACAACTACCCAAATCTATAATCATGGAGCACACTTGTCCCTTCACTCTACACCTAGCATGGAACAAGTTCTCCCTTTGCACATTCACCTCCTCCACGCTCATCATGGCACTCAAACTATGACGTACCACTAAGAACATGCTAGGGTCATCCATTCTTTGACATCTCGACATCCACTGGCACCACTTGTGTTCGGGCTTCTCCATTCTTTGGATCGAGTCATTGGAGTAGAAGTAGTACTCCTATAGCGAGGAGCTTTCTCTTCCTTGAGCCACTTTTCGGCTTCAACTGCGGTATCACAAACATCTTGAAGAGAATGAAAGATGTGTAATCTCAATTGACAAGCAATCTCTCTAGTTAAGCCACCTTTGAATCGGATGATGGCTTGCTCCTCATCTTCCATTTCCATGTCAAGGGACATTCGGTTCTTCTCAAACTCGTTGAAATACTCATCAACTGACTTGAAGCCTTGTTTGAACTCATAAAGTCTCTTGAGTTGTTGTTGCCTATACTTGGGTGTCATATATTTGGTACTCATTACCTCTTTCAACTCCTCCCAAGTAATATTCATTTGCATCCCAACTCTTCTGCTTGTCCTCTTGACGGATTCCCACCATGTGGAAGCATATGACTCAAATGACGCAATGGCATAAGTGGCATTTGTGTCAAATACCCGCTCCAATTGAACCTTCCACTCAAGAAATTTCTCCGGATCACTTGTCCTTTTGAAAGGTAGGATAGTGATCTTGACGCTATTAAGGTTGTTGTCACGACCTCCCCGGTTTGGCTCCGGTTGAACCCCATAATAGTCATCAACATCCTTATATTCTCGTCCCAAGTTCCTCCCCATAAAAGCCCTTGGAGGTCCTCGACCTCGCCCAAGTCCGGGACCTTCCCCTTCTTGAGCTTCATCAACTTGCTCAAGGGGTACAATATTTCTTCGGGGCCGCATGAGTGGAACCTCACCTTGGGGATTGCCCAAGGGTTGGGAATTGCCCAACAATCTTTCTCGAACAAGAGCTTCCTCTTTCAACCGTTGTCGACGAGCTAGCTCCGCAAATTGATCTGGTCTCACAGTTGAGCCATCACTTGTGCCTTCCCCGGCATCTTTGTTAATACTCAGGGTCCTTTCTCTTTCCATAACCTCCATTTTGAGATTTAGAGCCTTCACCTCTACCAATAGACTAGCCAAGATGTCGGTTGGAACCTCAATAGTATCCTTTACCTTCTCTTCCGCCATATACCTACAAACAATCAAAAACAATAAAAGAAATTAGAGTAAAAGCCCTCATGCACTCCCTCATTTTTTATTGTCGCTCGGGTTCACTCAAGTTGGGGTAGATTCACACAAGCTTGAGATCAATGACCTCCTCATAGCTTATTAACTTCTTCGATAACCAAACCAATTCACAAGAACCAAATACTTTTCGGGAAGAGTGGAGTTGATGGGACTCGATGAACGCTAGGCTATTTAGTGCGCACATGAAGCCAAAATTAAACTACGAGGCTTCTTTGAGATCTACTCTCCCCTAGGCACGAGTATCAAAATCGCTCAATGAACTAGTACTAATTGAGTAGGAGTGTTACTCTCAACGTACTAGCCAGAAGCAACGGAAACCAAACAAACTCGATAGCATAAGAAAAACAACTACCCGACCCACTTCAGGATCTGGGCAGTCTTCATAGAGGGTGGGCGGTCCGCCTGGAGATTTCGAAAATTTGGACAGAAAGTGAGCTTGGCGGAGCGCCTAGGGCATGGTCGGTCCGCCTGGTTTGTGATTCAGCTTTGCCAAAAACTCAATTTTGGCGATTTCCAAGCAATTTTTCCAATGATTTCGAGATGTTTTTCACTTTTGATGATACCCAAAGATGTGTTACGCTATTACAAAAAAACCCTAGTGATTTAATCCAACAAACAACCAACAATGATCTTGATTCAAGATTTTGAACAAATTTTTCAAGGGTTTTCAAAAAATTTCTAGATTCAAAAATTTCGATTCTCAAACCGCAACTCCAAATGATGTTATGGGGGTATCAAAACGACGGGTTAACATCATAGAACATTCCCCGATACCAAACATCGAAGAAATCATAACAACAAGCAAGATCTTGCAATTTTTTTGCAATTTTTGAATTTTTGTATTTTTATTGTTTTCCTTCAAATTTTCAAGAACAAGAACATTAATAACACTTAGACAAGATAAAAACACAATGAACAAGGAACGAGGATTTGTAGAAACAACACCCGAGCCTTGCTATGATACCAACTGATACAGGGTAAAACACGCGGAAGCAAACTATACGATAAATGAGCGGAAGCAAGTAAAATAAGATAACATGATATCAAAAGAGATATCGAGAAACAATGATTGGGGAGAAAAGAAACGAGAAGAGAGAACGGATAATTCGATTCAAGACATGAATTTAATTATCCAAAAGGGAGAAATAAAACTCGAACCTTACAATGGTTTCATACTAGCGATGAATCTCCATAAGTTCCAAGTCGAGACATACACGAAGCTTCGAGCTTCGAACTAGAAAGGCACGACCTTCTCTAAATTCTCTCTTCTTCAATGTCTATACAAGCTAAATTATGAAATGAAAGACTAAAGGAGGTATTTATAAGTCTTTCTATCCCCTAGTGAAATGTCTAAAATACCCATGGGTTGGGTTAAAACATACAAGGCCATTTAAGGGCAAAATATGAAGCTTACACCAAAAAGTTGGGGACTCAGCTTTTCTAGGCGCTTCGCTTAGTCTTGGGCGGTCCACCTGGCTGAGCCACTGGCCAAGGCAACCTCTGGTTGAGGCGCTCCGCCTCTTGGTAAGGCACTCCGTCTGGTTGGCCTTGAGGCTGGGCGCTCTGTCTGGCTTCTGGGCGCTCCTCCTAGCCCTGATGTGTAGGCTTCCTTCCTTCAATCGAGCTCAAATACAAGACCTTCAAATAATCTCCTATGCTCTTGTCCTTGCGTCCTCGCATCCTTGTATCCTCCTAGCTTGGCTTTTGATGGTTGGGACCTAAGCCCGATTTGGATTTCATCAGGATCCTACAAAGATAAAGATATACAAGAATTGGCTCCGCCAAAGAACAAGAAAGAAGACATGAGTTTCATCGGGAGGCTGAACTACATCAGCAGGTTTATTGCCCAGCTCAACACAATTTTTGAGCCAATTTTAAGCTGTTAAAGAAAGATGTTGCAGTCAAGTGGACCGAGAAATTCCAAGTGGCCTTTGACCAAATCAATAAATAATTATCAAATCCACCTGTGTTGGTCCCCCAGGAGCCTGGCCAACCTTTGTTCCTTTATTTATCGGTTATGAAAAATTCATTTTGATGTGTGTATGTGAAACATGATGCCGCAGGCAAGAAAGATCATGCCATTTATTATATGAGCAAGAAATTCACGGATTATGATGATGCCGGACCATCCGTCACTAGACCCTTCACTCGGAGTCAAGCCAAGAATGTTCAAGAAGTGCATTTATACTTGGAGAGGAGGGGCCTCGAAGATGGAAGCGATTGGAAGCCGTATCGGATGATCAAGGCTCAAGCGCCTAGCATAGAAGAACCAGGTGCCCCGCCTGTGGCTTTGGCGCCCCGCCCAAGAAGCACAGGGGCCAGGCGCTCCATCCAAAACATGGACGCTCCACCCGGATTGCTGAAGGCGAGAATTTGAGTGTTTTAATGACTCTTTTGGCCCTACGTGGTCTTTTACTTAAAGCCTAATGTGTGGGAACTTTAGACCTTTTACTTAGTGCTTGAAACTCTCTATAAATAGCTAGATAGCTTATTTCATTCTTTAGCTAATTTTGATGATTGAAGAATATTGTTAAGAGTTCAACTCTTGTGAATGAATGAAACAACCTTCTTTGGGACTTGTTTTTCTTCTAGCGGATCTAGATGAATTCCATTCCCTCCCCGATCATTCTGCTTGCGGGTTCTGGGTGTAGCTCGAGGGTAGTTGCCTAATGTAGGTGTTCCTTGACAATCTCCCGGGGTGTATCGAAACTAGTTCTTCGGTGCTACTTGGGTTATTCGTTCGAGCCACGTCTCGCTTTTATCTTTACTTTATCACTTCCGTGTTTTTCCCTACATCAGTTGGTATCAAAGCAAGGCTCGAGTTTTGTTTCTACAAACCCCCGACCCTTGGTTCTTCGTGCCTAGTATCTTTTCTTTTAGTTTTCTTGTTGTTGAAGTTATTAAAAGAAGAAAAATACAAAAAAAATTGAAAAGGTGAAAAATTCAAAAATTGGTCATAACCTTTTGGTGTGTTTGATTCTTGTTATGGGTGTTATGGAATATTGATCCTTGTTGAAAACCCGACGTCTTGATTCCAAAAACACGTGGTTTGAATTGGAATTACGAAATTTGAATTTTGAAAACCCCAAAATTGTTAAACCCTCCTTAATCCCTTGTTCTTGATGATTTGTGGTCGATTCATGGGTTGGATGATTGTTGATTGTTGATTTGATTTTAGGGTTTGTTCTACATTGAAAAACAAACAATTTGAAACAAAATTCGTGTGATTTGGAGTTGTATAACATCGAGTTTGAAGAATCAAAATCCACTTTGAAACCCTTGTTGAAAACCCAACTTGAAACTTCGAATCATGATTGTGCTTTGATTGTCGGTTGTTTGGGGGTGAAAACCATTGGGGTTTGAAGATTATAGCAATATACAACTTTGGGTACCTTGGGTTTGTGCAAAACATGGTGGAATCGATCCAAAGTTTGGATTGAAATTGAAGAAACACGAAGTTGGAAGAACATGGATTCACTCAGTAGGCGCTCCGCCCAACCTTGGGCGCTCCGCCTGGACACCTCCACTGGTGAAACGTGAGGTGCTCCACCCACTCAGAGGCGTTCCGCCCACCCACTGGGCGCTCCGCCTAGATCCTGAAGGGTTGGAATTGGGTAGTTTTTCCTAGGATTTCTTGTTTCTTTGTTTGCTTAACCTCTTACTAGTGCCTATCTAAGTAACCTTCCTACTTAATTGTCACTAGTTCATTCAGCTTTTAGGTGATTCGTGCATTAGTTGTAGAGTAGAACTCCAAGAAGATTCGTAGATCCTTTTGACTCAAGTCCTCACTTTAAAGTGCTTATCGTCCAATAAAGTGCTTATCCTTTTGACTCAAGTCCTCACTTAAACTCCACTCACCCCGGAGTACACTTGACTCATGGATAGTTTGATTGAGTTGAGGGATTGTTATTCATCTACGTGAAGCTTTTGGACTACAAGTCGAGTGAAATATCCACCACCACTAAACGAGTGACCCGTGTGAAACACAAATGAGGGAGTGTGTGAGGTGATTTCCCTAACGTTTGTCCATCTTGTACGTACAATGGCCAACGAAGGTGAAGATTTTGTGAAGAATGATTTGGCTAGTATCCTTGCTAATATTGATATCATGGGCCAAAAGATTGAAACTCTTGAGAAGGTGACTTCAAGTCTCCAAGTTGGCAAGGGACCTCAAGTGTCCAAATTGAGAAAGCGACCCCGAGTGTCCAAGTTGAAGATGGGACCTCGAGTGTCCAAATTAAAGCCGGTGAAGGCTCAAGTAGTCCTACCTTTACCCCAGAACAAGTCGTTGAATTGCTTAATCAACAACGGGTAAAGTAAGATCGTGAGAGAAATGATCAAGTATTGGGCTACCCAACGAACGGGCATTCCCTACATTTTGGACAACCCCCCAAAGAAACATTCCACTTCCAAGACCCATTCGAAATGTTCAACCTCTTGAGTAAGCCAATGAAGCTCAAGAAGGGGAGGAAGCCGAGTATGGTGATGAGGCCTATGGGTATGATGATCACTATCAACCTAGGCGAGGTATGAATTGGGGTCGTAATGTGGATAGGGGTAGAGGCCGAGGTCGAGGGCCACCCATGGGGTATGTTAGAGGGAATGATAGGAGAGATTATGGTGGTTATGAAGATCACTATGGAAGCCAACCGGAGCCTTACCGTGGAGGTCGTGACAACACCAACCTCAATAGTGTGAAACTCAATCTTCCAATCTTTAAGGGAAATTGTGATCCAGAGGCCTGCATTGAATGGGTACTACTCATGGAAAGGATGTTTGACACAAATGAGATGACCGATGAGAAGAAAGGTACTTATGCTATTTCATCTTTTGAGTCTTATGCTTCTACTTGGTGGGAGTCCATAAAGAGATCAAAAAGAAGAGCGGGTGTCCATGTGAATGTGACTTGGAATGAATTGAAAGGTCTCATGAATACCAAGTACATGACCCCTAGGTATCGTCAACAGCAACTCAAAAAGCTTTATGAACTAAAGCAAGGTGTCAAGACGGTGCATGAGTATTATGATGAGTTTGAAAAGACCCGGATGGCTTTGGATATGGACACCGAAGATGAAGAACAAGCCGTGATTTGTTTCAAGAATGGCTTGAGCTATGGTATAGCTTCTCAATTGAGATTGCATGCTTATTTTTCACTTCAAGAAATATTTGAAGCCGCAATTGATGCCAAGCAATGGCTTAAAGAAGAAAGACCCAACCATTACAAAAGCAACACTTCTACATTCATGAGCAAACCAAAGGAGTGGAACACCCCTACTTCTAATGCAAGGTTCCCAAATGCTAATTTTACAAGTGCCAACAAAGAACTGAAGAAGCCGAATGAGAAGTACACATCAAATGTGGGAGGTAACTCTAAAACCCAACTAAATACTCCTACTTCTTCTTCAATTCAATGCCAAAAATGCAAAGGGTATGGTCACTTTGTTAAAGAGTGTCCTACAAAAAGGACCATGATTGTGGTTAGTGATTGTGCTTATGAGCAAGAGAGTGAACCGGAGGATGAGGGAGTAGAGGGAGATGAGGATGATGATGTGGAGGAGGATACAGTTGAGGATGATGATCCTCATGCTTTCCTAGTTGTGAGGAGGAGTTTAGGAGCTATGCTTGTGGAGGATAGGGAGACCTTGCAAAGGGACAACCTCTTCCATGCTAGATGTCGAGTCATGGGTTTTGTTTGTTCCATGATCATTGACTCGGAAAGTTGTGCTAATGTTGTTAGCTAAACACTAGTTTCCCAATTGAAATTACCTACCTTGAAACACCCCAAACCTTATTGTTTGCAATGGCTTAGTGAGTGTGGGGAGCTAAAGGTAGTGAAGCAAGTAATGATTAAGTTCAAAATGGGGAACTATATGGATGAACACATGTTTGATGTGGTACCTATGCAAGCATGCCACTTTCTATTTGGAAGGCCATGGCAATTTGATAGACATGTGGTCCACGAAAACATAAATGCTATCATGTCCCCCCTAGTCCGTGGTAATACCATGACAAAATCCATAGATATAACCATCCACGGGCTAGTAGGTGCGGGGAGAGGGGTATACAAACCATGGGGGTTCGACTTGGACTTAGCATACTTGCACTCAAGACAAGAATTGCAAAGTCTCTCAACTTGTGTCCCCATTTTAGGCCAATGGAATTGCTCCATGAGAATGGCCAAGGTTTTATCCCTACCAAAGTAACCCATGAGTCCTCCACAATGTGCTTCTTGGACAAGTAATTCTCTCCATGAGGACTCGGGTATGCAAACTTTACCATTTTTAAAGATATAGCCATTAACCCATTGGTATTTCTCAACTCTTTCTCCTTTCTCAAGAGCTTCATGAATGCTCTTTAGCTTAGGGTCATGAGCATACATCAACTTGATGCTCTCAAATCCTATGAGCTTTGATAAGGATCAATACGACAAAACAATAAAGATAGGAGAGCGAGACACTTCTCGAACTCCCTTCGAAGTAACCCCGGGGAACTTGTCCCGAGATACCCCCGAATCGGCGTCTAGAAGGACCTACACTATGCAACCACCCTCGAGTCGCACCCGGGACTCGCAAGTAGAATGATCGGGTTTTCGGTTCAACACTCAACTAGGTTCCACTAGTGAATTCAAGCAACCAAAGAAAGGGTTTCTTCAATAAAGAGATAAACTCTATTCATCATTCATAAGATTCAAAGGTAAGCTGATGTTTGAGGAGGCTAAGTGAAGTATTTATAGGCTATCACTTAGTCATACTAAAAGGTCTAAAGTACCCCCAAAGCGGGTTAAAACAAATAAGGCCACGCAGGGCTATAGTTGGAAGTTCATGCAAAAAGTAGTAAAATATCCCGCATGCTGAAACAGGGGGAGGCGCTCCGCCTCAAGATGAGGCGCTCCGCCTCCAGCTGATGAGGCGCTCCGCCTTCTTCTGCTCAGCTCTCTGCTTTTTGGTAGGCGCTCCGCCTCCTTCTGGAACTTGTGCAAGAGGCTCAAAATGAGCTTGGGGTGGATCCCCTTGGAGCCCAAGTGTTCCTCCATCCATGGTGCTCAAAAGCATGATCTTCGAGCTACTCTCGGAGCCTCCTTCCACGTCCCTCCAAGTCAAGTGAAGATGGGTGTCTTGAATCAACTTAGCTTGACTCCTAGTGAACGGCCTTGAGGCCATATGCCTCGCATCATCGAGTTCGAGAAGTGTCTCACTCTCCTATCTTTATTGTTTTGTCGTATTGATCCTTATCATCTTGGTATCAGAGCAAGGCTCGGGTTTTGTTTCTACAAACCCCCGACCCTTGATTCTTCGTGCCTAGGTTAGTTTCTACGTTAGGTTCTTATTTGTTGTTGAAGAAAAAGAAGAAAACACGAAAAAATAGAAAAAGTTGAAAAACACAAAAAAATTTGATCATAGATTCTTGGTTTGTTGGACCCGTTGTGTGATTGTTATTGGGGTTTGTTCCTTATTGGAAACCCGTTCTTTTGGTACCCTAAATACAAGATTTGGAGTTGAAACGAAAGATTTGAAAATTTGAAACCCTTTGAAAATTTTGAAACCCTAGTTTTGAAGATGATGAACATGGTGGATTGTTTGTTTTTTATTGGGGTTTGATAAAAGTTGTTAGGGTTTGTTCTTTGTGATTGAAACAACATTGGGGTACCTTTGAATTTCTAAAACAACGTGATAATTGTCGGATTTTTGGGTGCAAAACCAAGAAAACCCGAAGTGAAACTGTGTTGAAGGTTGCAAGAGGCGGAGCGCGTAGATTCTGAGGCGGAGCGCCTACAGTCTGTGACCTCTCTGGAATTTGCTGAGGCGGAGCTCCTCCTCCAACAGAGGCGGAGCGCCTACTCTGCTGAGGCAGGGTGCCTACTTCTGGAAGTTGTTGCTTTGGGTAGTTTTTCGTAGGATCTCTTGTTTCTTTGATTGCATTGCTTGTAGCTAGTACTTGTTTGAGTAATATTACCTACTTGAATTGTGCTAGCCCTTCTAAGATATTAGGAAACTCAAGCCTAGACCGGAGACTAGAATTCAAAGAAGACTCGTAGTCTCATTTGGCTCAAGTCCGCACTCAAAGAGCTTATCGTTCCAATAGAGTCATATCAACTCCACTCACCCCGGAGTGCATTTGGCTTTTGAGTTGAGTGATTAAGTTTAGGTTTGCTATTCAACTTAGTGAAGCTTTGGATTCAAGCAAGAGTGAAATAGCCACCACCACTAAACGAGTGAACCGAGTGAAACACTTGTGAGGGAGTGAGTGAGGTTGTTTTGCTAACGTTTGTTTCTTGTGTAGGTACAATGTCTACCGAAGGAGAAGACTTTACTAAGAATGCCCTTGCTACTAACCTTGCCAAGTTGGATAGTATGCACTTGAGGATTGAAAGCCTTGAGAGGGTGACATCAAGTGCCCTAGTTGAGCAAGGGACCTCCAATGTCCATTCGGAGAAAGGGACCCCGAGTGTCCAAGTTGAGAAAGGGGCCCCGAGTGCCCAAGTTGATGTTGGAGAAGGCACAAGTAGTCCGACCTTTACCCCGGAACAAGTTGCGGAGTTGCTTCACCACCAACAACGGGTAAGGGAGGATCGTGATCGAATTGACCTATTGTTGGGCAATACCCAACGGGTGACTATTCCAAACCTTATGGGCAATCCCCAAAGGAATGCTCCACTTCCCGGACCAATCCGAAATGTTCAACCCCTTGAGCAAGTTGCACAAGCTCAAGAATGGGAGGAGGATAATTATGGTGATGATGGGTATGATGCTCATTATCAATTTAGGGGTCGGAATGTGGATAGGGGTCGAGGCCGAGGTCGAGGGCCACCCCATGGGCACTTTGTAGGGAATGCTAGGAGGGATCTTGGTGGATATGGGGATCACTTTGAGGGCCAACCAGAGCCTTTCCAAGGGGGTCGTGACAACAACAACAATCTTAATAGTGTGAAGCTCACTATTCCTTCTTTCAAAAGAAGTAGTGACCCGGCGGAGTACCTTGATTGGAAGTTGTCCATGGAACGTATATTTGACACCAATGATATGCCCGAAGTGAAGAAGACCAAGTATGCTATCTCTTCCTTTGAATCCTTTGCTTCTTTGGTGGGAGTCGGTGAAGAGGAATAGAAGGAGGACGGGAATGGTTATTAATCTTACTTGGGAAGAGTTGATCCGTGTGATGGATGAAAAGTACTTGACTAACCAATACCGAGTGGAACAACAAAAGCGTCTCTATGAGTTGAAGCAAGGTTACAAATCGGTTGGGGAGTACTTCAATGAGTTTGAACAAGTCCGGATGACTCTAGACTTGGATGATGAAGATAATGAGACGGCCATGATCCGTTTCAAAGGGGGCTTAAACCGAGACATAGCTTCGCTCTTGAAGTTTCACAAGTACAATGATCACTACAAGCTATGTAAAGATGCGGTTGAAGCCGAGAAGTGGCTCAAAGAGGAGAAATCCCTTCGTTACAAGAGTAGTACTACTACTCCCTTGAACATACCAAAGGATTGGAAAGCTCCTACAACGAATGCAAAATTCCCAAGTGCGAGTGGTGCAAATGCTAGCAAGGATGTGAAGAAGCCTTTTGAAAGGTCTACACAACCCGTGGGAGGTAACTCTAGAACTCACTTGAGTAATCCAATCTCTTCTTCTACTCAATGCTTTAAGTGTAAGGGTTATGGTCATCTCTCCAAAGATTGCCCTACCCGGAAAACTATGGTTCTTGTGGGTGACTTGGTCTATGAGCAAGATAGTGAACCCGAGGAAGAAGAGGGAGTAGAGGGTGATGAGGAGGGAGATGATGGGGAGATTGCCATGGAGGAAGATAATGATGCCCATGCCTTCCTTGTTGTTTGGAGGAGTCTAGGAGCCATGTGTGTGGAGGATGTTGAGACCTTACAAAGAGAGAACCTTTTTCATTCCAAATGCCGAGTCATGGGTCTCCTTTGCTCTATGATCATTGACTCGGGGAGTTGTGCTAACGTTATTAGCCAAACACTAGTTGCCCAATTGAAAATACCCACCCTAAAATACCCAAATCCTTACCGGCTACAATGGCTTAGTGAGTGTGGTGAGTTGAAGGTGGTTAAACAACGTTTGATCAAGTTCAAGATTGGGAACTATGTGGATGAGCACATGTTCGATGTTGTGCCTATGCAAGCATGCCACCTTCTCTTTAGGAGGCCATGGCAATTTGATCGACGTGTGGTTCATAATGGCCATGCCAATACCTATACGGTGACGCATGAGGGGAAAAAGTTCGTGCTCCAACTCTTAACTCCCAAACAAGTGAGCGATGACTACAAACGGATGCGGGAGTTGAGAGAAGCGGCAAAGGCTAAGTCGGTTGTTGAGACTAGCCCTTTGTCCACAAGCTTGGTGGCAATCCCACCAACTTCTACCGGTGGCATGTGTGCCATGATGCAACCGGGCGAGGTCCTAAGAGGAAATGATGGCAACAAGCTTCTCTTATGCCTGGTGCACAAAGGTATGGTTCTAACCTCCGATCTCGATTTTTCTACTAACCCTTTGCCTAGTGTGTTTGAGAATGTTTTGAAGGATTTTGGTGACATGTTCCCGGATGAGATGCCGGATGGATTACCTCCTTTGAGGGGTATCAAGCACCAAATCGACTTTGTCCCGGGATCCCAAATCCCAAACAAACAGGCCTATAGGAGCAATCCGGAAGACACAAAAGAATTGCAAAAGCAAGTTGATGACTTGCCCACTAAAGGCTTGGTAAGGGAAAGCTTGAGTCCTTGTGCCGTACCCATGATCCTTGTTCCCAAAAAGGATGGCACTTGGAGGATGTGTGTTGATTGTCGGGCCGTGAACAAAATAACGGTAAAGTACAGTCATCCTATTCCCCGACTTGATGATATGTTAGATGAATTAAGTGGTTCATGTGTGTTTAGCAAAATTGACCTTAGGTCCGGCTACCATCAAATCCGGATGAAACCCGGTGATGAATGGAAAACCGTATTCAAGACCAAGTTTGGTCTCTATGAATGGTTGGTGATGCCCTTTGGGCTCTCCAATGCACCTAGCACTTTCATGAGGCTAATGAACCGTGTTCTAAAGTCATTCATCAACAAGTTTGTTGTCGTCTACTTTGACGATATATTGATCTATAGTAAATCAATAGACGACCATGTTGATCACCTTAGGCAAGTGCTTGAAGTGTTGAGAGCCGAAAAGCTCTATGCTAATTTTAAAAAGTGTGCCTTTGGTGTTGAGAAGGTAGTCTTTCTTGGCTTTGTTGTGAGTGCCCAAGGAGTGGAAGTGGATGAGTTTAAGGTAGAGGCCATACGTGATTGGCCTACTCCTACTACCGTGACTCAAGTGAGGAGCTTTCATGGTCTTGCTAGTTTTTATAGACGATTTGTGAAAGACTTTAGCTCCATTGCCGCTCCACTCACCGAATTGGTGAAGAAGGACAAACCTTTTGTTTGGGGAGAGCCTCAAGAGAAGGCCTTCCAAGAATTGAAAAGTAGGTTGAGTACCGCCCCCCTATTGCCATTGCCCGACTTCGGAAAGACATTTGAGGTTGAATGTGATGCCTCGGGGGTGGGAATTGGTTGTTTTTTAATGCAAGATGGCAAACCCATAGCCTATTTTAGTGAAAAATTGAAGGGTGCATCTTTGAACTACTCTACGTATGACAAAGAGATGTACGCCTTGGTGAGAGCTCTTGCTCATTGGCAACACTACCTTTGGCCTAGAGAATTCGTGATCAAGAGTGACCATGAGTCACTCAAGCATCTTAGAGGCCAAGAGAAATTGAACAAGCGTCATGCCAAGTGGGTAGAGTTCATTGAGTCTTTTCCCTATGTTATCCAATACAAGAAAGGGAAAGACAATGTTGTGGCGGATGCGCTTTCTAGAAAGTTCGCTCTAGCCACCACCCTAGCCTCCAAGCTCATGGGTTTTGAGAGCATTAAATTGATGTATGCTCATGACCCTAAGCTAAAGAGCATTCATGAAGCTCTTGAGAAGGGGGAAAGGGTTGAAAATACCAATGGGTTAATGGATATATCTTTAAAAATGGTAAAGTGTGTGTTCCCGAGTCCTCTTGGAGGGAATTGTTGATTCGTGAAGCTCATTGTGGGGGCTTGATGGGACACTTTGGGAGAAAAAAGACCTTGGCCATTCTCATGGAGCAATTCCATTGGCCAAAGATGGGGGTTCAAGTTGAAAAGCTTTGCAAAAATTGCCTTGAGTGCAAGCATGCGAAATCTAAAGCTAACCCCCATGGTTTGTATACTCCTCTCCCCGTGCCTACTAGTCCGTGGGTTGATATATCAATGGATTTTGTGATGGGCTTGCCACGGTGTAGGGGGGCCATGATAGCATTTATGTTGTCGTGGATAGGTTCTCCAAAATGGCTCACTTCATTCCTTGCAAGAAGTGTGATGATGCACAACATGTTGCCTCTTTGTTCATTGACAATGTCTTGAAATTGCATGGTGTGCCTCAAACTATCGTAAGTGATGGGGACACCAAGTTCCTAAGCCACTTTTGGAGAATTTTGTGGGGTGCCCTTGGCACCAAGCTCTTGTTTTCTACGTCCCACCTCCCACAAACGGATGGGCAAACCGAGGTGGTAAACCGGACTTTGGGTGCTCTTCTTAGGGCCAAGACCCAAGATAAGGCCGGGATGTGGGTTGAAAAATTACCCCTCATGGAGTTTGCCTACAATCGTACTTTGCATAGCTTGATTGGCATGACTCCATTTGAATGTGTGTATGGTTTTAATCCCTTAATTCCCCTTGATCTAACCACTTTGCCAAGGGAAATAGTTGCTAATTTTGAAGGGAAAAGCCGAGCAAAGGCTATGATTGAGCTCCATGCTAAAGCCAAGAAGAACTTGGAAGAAGCCTATGCCAAGGTTGCTTCCAAGAAGAACAAGGGAAGGAAGAAGCTTGAGCTCAAAAAGGGAGATTGGGTGTGGGTGCACTTCCGCAAAGAAAGGTTTCCAAACCTTAGGAAAGGGAAGTTGGCACCCCGTGGAGATGGTCCTTTTCAAGTGCTTTCCAAGATCAACAACAACGCCTATGTGACTGATCTACCCGGTAAGTACAATGTGTCTAATACTTTTAATGTGACTGACTTGATCCCTTGTGATGTAGGAGATGCTGATGCCGGAGAGGAGGAAGCAATGGTTTCGAGGACGAAACCTTCCCAAGAAGGGGAGGATGATGCGGGGCATATGACCTCAAGGCCGTTCACTAGGAGTCAAGCTAAGTTGATTCAAGACACCCATCTTCACTTGACTTGGAGGGACGTGGAAGGAGGCTACGAGAGTAGCTCGAAGATCATGCTTTTGAGCACCATGGATGGAGGAACACTTGGGCTCCAAGGGGATCCACCCCAAGCTCATTTTGAGCCTCTTGCACAAGTTCCAGAAGGAGGCGGAGCGCCTCAAAGCTGAGGCGGAGCGCCTACCAAAAAGCAGAGAGCTGAGCAGAAGAAGGCGGAGCGCCTCATCAGCTGGAGGCGGAGCGCCTCATCTTGAGGCGGAGCGCCTCCCCCTGTTTCAGCATGCGGGATATTTTACTACTTTTTGCATGAACTTCCAACTATAGCCCTGCGTGGCCTTATTTGTTTTAACCCGCTTTGGGGGTACTTTAGACCTTTTAGTATGACTAAGTGAAGCCTATAAATACTTTACTTAGCCTCCTCAAACATCAGCTTACCTTTGAATCTTATGAATGATGAATAGAGTTTATCTCTTTATTGAAGAAACCCTTTCTTTGGTTGCTTGAATTCACTTGTGGAACCTAGTTGAGTCTTGAACCGAAAACCCGATCATTCTACTTGCGAGTCCCGGGTGCGACTCGAGGGTGGTTGCATAGTGTAGATCCTTCTAGACTCCGATTCGGGGGTATCTCGGGACAAGTTCCCCGAGGTTACTTCGAAGGGAGTTCGAGAAGTGTCTCGCTCTCCTATCTTTATTGTTTTGTCGTATTGATCCTTATCAAAGCTCATAGAATTTGAGAGCATCAAGTTGATGTATGCTCATGACCCTAAGCTAAAGAGCATTCATGAAGCTCTTGAGAAAGGAGAAAGAGTTGAGAAATACCAATGGGTTAATGGCTATATCTTTAAAAATGGTAAAGTTTGCATACCCGAGTCCTCATGGAGAGAATTACTTGCCCAAGAAGCACATTGTGGAGGACTCATGGGTTACTTTGGTAGGGATAAATCCTTGGCCATTCTCATGGAGCAATTCCATTGGCCTAAAATGGGGACACAAGTTGAGAGACTTTGCAATTCTTGTCTTGAGTGCAAGTATGCTAAGTCCAAGTCGAACCCCCATGGTTTGTATACCCCTCTCCCCGCACCTACTAGCCCGTGGATGGTTATATCTATGGATTTTGTCATGGGATTACCACGGACTAGGGGGGACATGATAGCATTTATGTTTTTGTAGATAGGTTCTCCAAGATGGCTCACTTCATTCCATGTAAAAAGTGTGATGATGCACAACATGTTGCTTCTTTGTTCATTGAAAATGTGTTAAAGTTGAATGGTGTGCCTCAAACCATTGTAAGTGATAGGGACACTAAGTTCCTTAGCCATTTTTGGAAGAGTTTTTGGGGAGCCCTTGGCACCAAGCTTTTATTCTCTACGTCCTACTACCCTCAAACCGATGGGCAAACCGAGGTAGTGACCAAACTTTGGGTTCTCTTCTTAGAGCCATGACCCGAGGTAAGGGTGGGACTTGGATTGATAAGTTACCTCTTATGGAGTTTGCCTACAATCGCACTTTGCATAGAATGATTGGCATGACTCCGTTCGAGTGTGTTTACGGTTTTAACCCCATGATTCCCCTTGATCTAACCCCTTTGCCAAGGGAAATGGTTGTTAATTTTGAAGGTAAAACTAGAGTCAAGGCTTTGGTTGAATTACATGCTAAGGCAAAGAAGAATTTGGGGGAAGCTTATGAGAAGGTAGCTGCTAGGATTAACAAGGGACGCAAGAAGGTGGAACTCAAGAAGGGTGACTATGTGTGGGTGCACTTCCGCAAAGAAAGGTTCCCAAACCTTAGAAAAGGGAAGTTGGCACCCCGAGGGGATGGACCCTTCCAAGTGCTTTCAAAGATCAACAACAACGCTTATGTGGTCGACTTACCAAGTGAGTATAATGTTTCTAGCACATTTAATGTGGCTGACTTGACTCCTCTTGTTGTAGGAGATGATGGACCCGAGGGTGACGATGCTTGGATTTCGAGGACGAAATCTTCCCAAGAAGGGGAGGATGATGACAGGCCATCCATCACTAGACCCTTCACTCGGAGTCAAGCCAAGAAGGTTCAAGAATTGTATTTATACTTGGAGAGGAGGGGCCTCAAAGATGGAAGCGATTGGAAGCCGTACCGGATGATCAAGGCTCAAGCACCTAGCATAGAAGAACCAGTCGCCCCGCCTGTGGCTTAGGTGCCCCACCCAAGAAGAACAGGGGCCAGGCGCTCCGCCCAGCCCCCTCCACTGGTCAAATTTGTGGGCGCTCCGCCCGGATTGCTGAAGGCGAGCATTTGAGTGTTTTAATGACTCTTTTGACCCTACGTGGCCTTTTAACTTAAAGCCTAATGTATGGGCACTTTAAACCTTTTACTTAGTGCTTGAAAACCTCTATAAATAGCTAGATAGCTTATTTCATTCCTTAGCTAATTTTGATGATTGAAGAATATTGTTAAGAGTTGAACTCTTGTGAATGAATGAAACAACCTTGTTTGGGGTATGTTTTTCTTCTAGTGGATCTAGATGAATTCCATTCCCTCCCCGATCATTCTACTTGTGGGTTCCGGATGTAGCTCGAGGATGGTTGCCTAGTGTAAGTGTTCCTTGACAATCTCTCGGGGTGTATCGAAACTAGTTCTTCGGTGCTACTTGGGCTATTCGTTTGAGCCACGTCTCGCTTTTATCTTGACTTTATCGCTTCCGTGTTTTTTCCTACATCATATGAGGTAAAGTACACTTTGCTGGAAAGAATGCGTTGTGCCCCCACTTGGGTAGTACAAAAGTTGAGGCATTATTTGCTTTCATACACCACATACCTCATATCCCGAATGGACCCACTAAAGTACATCTTCCAGAAGCTGATGCCAACAGGAATGTTCGCCAAGTGGAAAATGTTACTCACAGAGTTCAACATAATTTATGTCACTAGATTTGCAATGAAAGCTCGGGCTTTGGTGGATCATTCAACCGAGAATCCAGTGGATGATGAGTATGAACCTCTCAAGACATACTCTCCAGACGAAGAGGTTGACACAATTGAAGAGTTGTCTTCTAATGATGATCATTATTGGAAGCTATATTTTGATGGTGCCTCTAACTCCAAAGGTGATGGTATCGGGGTTGTTCTCATATCTCCAACAGGGCATTACTAACTTGCGCCTGCACAATCTGTTTCTGGTGTACCAACAACACAACAAAATACAAAGCTTCCATCATGGGTCTACACATGGCGATAGACATGGATATTAAGGAAATGTTAGTGCTTAGGGATTCTGACCTTTTGGTACGTCAAATAAAAAAAATGAGAAACTCGAGGCATGAAATCCATTATGTACAGGCACTGTCTAGAAGATCTTTGCCAAAGATTTGATTCCATTGAATTTATACATGTCCTAAGAATGCACAATGAATTGGCCGATTCTTTGGCCACATTAGCATCAATGCTTAGTCATCCTGACCAGAATCATATTGATCCGCTCAAGATTGAAGTTCGGGATCAACATGGTCACAGAAGAACATAATGGCAAGCCGTAGTACTAGGACAACAAAAACTATCTGAAGAACGAGGAATAACTGGCATTGGCTGAAATCAGTAAGAAAAGAACCCTCCGTCGTCTTGCAAACAAATTCTTTCTAAGAAGGGGGTATTGTACAAGAGAACTTCAGATTTGGGATTGTTGAGATGTGTAGATGCACAAGAAGCCTCGAGAATTCTAAATGAGGTACATTATGGGATTTGTGGCTACACATGAATCGATATGTTCTAACCAAGAAGCTCCTAAGGACTGGTTATTTTTGGCTCACCATAGAGCAAGATTGCACCGGTTTCATGCATAAATGCCACGAATTTCAAGTACACGGTTATTTAATACATTCGTCTCCCTTTGAACTCCACACAGTGTCTGCTCCTTAGCCTTTTGTAGCCTTTTGCTTTTCTTGGTTACCGCACAACTTTGCGCAGTTCCATAGGTGCAACCTCATATGAACTGGTGTATGTAATTTAGGCGGTCATTCTGGCAGATGTTGAAATATTATCTTTAAGAATCATTGTTGAAGCTGAAATCGAGGATACTGAATGGGTTAAATTTACACAGTGTCTGCTCGTTAACCTTTTAGATAAGTTGCATTTAATTCACATTGCTTATTTTTGGAAAACTAGAATAATTGGGTAGTTTTGTGAAACATTTAAGCCTGAGTTAATTACTTAAATTTATGAAGACTGATCTTAGAAATAGCACTTTAGATTAGAGGAAAGAAATAGCTAGTACAAAAAAACACTTAAAATATAGGATGTTCAAAAGTGGAAACTGAAGGAATAAATCAATAATGTGAAGTCTTACTCTAGTTGTTTATCGAATGGTTCATGTTGTTAACACATAGAATTATGATATTAATTCTAGATTGTGGAATAAGCAAATCATAGCCTGCCATCATACGTTCGGAAAAAAGGAAGCTAGCACTTTGAGTGAAATATCTCTCGTAGGTTGTTTTCAACTATAGCATATTTAAAACTCCTTTTCTTGCATCAATAATATTTTTATTAAATTGTTTTAATTGCATGGGACAAGCGCTATTATAACTGATATATTGGTATATATGAATATTATTTTGATACTTGAGTTGTGATACAATTGATATGTTTTGAAACCTTAGTTTATTCAAGATTTTCTATATATGTTGTGATTTGATACCTGTCAGAGATAAAGTACAAAACTTGTGATATTGTATTAGAAGTAAATATTGTTTTGGGAATTAACTTAGCCAGATCACCGTTATCTGACGTCGGGATCGTAAGGTCTGGTGCACCTTATACTGTATTTCTCCTTCACTAGTAGGAAAGAACTAGTCTGCCCTCTAGAAGGGAACCCAGCTGACGGGGTAGTTAGACGGCCATGTTAAATTCGTGGTGTCAGAAAGTAATATTTGACTCTTGTTTAGGAACCTCCCACTTTATATAGATATGAGCTACAAAGATTGGAATGTTTGATTGATGTTTTCAATGCAAGTACGGCTGAGAATTTTATTTATGCATATTTTCTCATATATGCTTGTCCCGAATAAAAACACTATGGTTGATATTGTCCTCACTTAGTTTGTGTGACTAACCTCCTTTTTCTTTTCCCCACTCACATATAAGCTAGTTGAGGCTTATACCTAGAGTCAGGGCGAGTGACAGAGCTGAAGATTGATCTAGTAAGCCCCACATTTGCTTCGTATGGGCCATTATTTATTCATTAGTTTATTTCAGTCATTAGTTCGTTTGAATCTAGAGTTCTGCTCCTTAGTCAGTCTTGGGATGTCGTTTTGATAAAAGTTGCGTTAAAGTACTTTATAGTTAATTATTATCGTGGACGACGTGAATTTGGTTTCGGTTGAGCCTTAGTTAGACTTTGAATATGCATAATGAGGCAGTAGTTGATTATTAGACTGTTTCTGGCTGCTTGTTGACAGGTTAAAATTTTTGGTTTGCTCCCAGTACAGAGGAAACTCTGCCGAATTTTTTGCACGAATCGTATAGGCTTGCTAGGTAGGCTTAGTTTTCTCTAACACTGATCACGGCCCTAAATGGGGTCGTGACAAAGTGGTATCAGAGTTCTAGATTTAGGGTATGTCTAACGAGAACCGTTATAGTGGAGGCTTAATTGTGTATTTGTTGTGCACCATATGCACGATCGGGACTCTACAACGACCGGATAGGATGTGTCTGTCTCATTTTCTTTCATTATCTTGACTTTGTTTGTATGTGATCTACAACCAAGTAAGAATAATAATACGTTCGTTATATAGATGGCATAACGTGGGGCCAGAACTGGGAACAATGCTAGAAACACAGATGAGGTACGAGTTGAATCAGAGGAAACAATTCATGCTCCACTGGACTTAGGTGAAGAACATAGGAGGAGAGGTCATGATACACCAGCTATACAGGTTACCGACACCGGCTGCTAATGTTGCTTATATTGTAGCTACGCTGTTCCATAAAGCTGCTGAAAGCTTGGTGTAAAAAGTTCAAGGACAACCTGGAGTTAACGCACAACAGGGAGGGGATAGGTAAGATGCTTCTAAATTTTCTGAAGTTGAAACCTCTTGTATTCACAAGTGTTAGTGAAACAGAAGATCCACAACTTTTTTTCGATGGAATTCAGTAGGCTTTGGATGCGCTTGAGTATACCAGCACGAGATCTACTGAGCTCACTGCGTATCAATTAGAAAATGTTGTTGAGACTTGGTTTAAGTCCTTTAAGAGGGGATGTCATGTTTGTTCACCTCCGTTAACATGGGACGAATTCTCTGAAGCATTCACGGATTGATTTCTACCTCAGAGCAAAATAGATGCTTTTGCAATGCAATTAGAGGGATTAAGGCCGACCGCAGGGATGTCTGTTGATAAGTATGATAGAGAGTTCACTCAGTTATCCCAGTATGCACCACGCTTGGCGGAATAGGAGACTATGCGAGTTAAGAGGCTTATACGAGGTTTATAGAAGAATTTATTCAACCCACTAGTTACACACCTGACTAAGTGAGAGATAAATTACTCTTAGGCTGTGGATGTTGCCAGAGAAGTAGAGGTTAGAGGGATTGAAGAGAGAGAAATTAAAGCACATAATAAGAGGACCAGGACCACAGGATTCTATAAAGGAAATACTGTTCTAATCGAGGTAGTGGATCACAGAACCATCACAGGACCGCAAATACTAGGGCTACATCAATTATTAACTCATCTGTCAATACACCTGCCCCTGGGCACACCATTGTTCGGGCAAACCAACTGCCTTGTATATACTTGCAATTTTTGTCACAGGAACCATTTGGCTGAATGTTGGGGAAAGATTGGCACCTGTCTTCATTGTGGTCAGATGGAGAATTTCAAGCATGATTGCCCACGTCGGAGAAGGGTATACAATCAAGTTTCAGCACCAGCGAATTCTACACCAACAATTTCTACACCTCAGAATGCTAGGGGAAATTTGGGAACAACAGGAAAAGGTGCTAGATACAAGGGTTCTAATACAAAAGGTTCAGGAGCGGCTGGTAGAGGTCAATCCCGAACATTTGCTCTTACTAGGCAGGATGCTCAAGCATCGAATGCGGTGGTTACAGGTATTGGAATTATTTCGAGTATCATAAGGTACCGTTTTAATTTTCAAAAAGAAAAAAAAATTATAAAAGAAAATAAAATAAAAGAAAAGAAGAAAACGACAAAAAGAAAAAGGAAAGAAAAGAGGCAGTGGTCATATCTCTTATAAACTAAGGGAAAGGAAAGAACGATCAGAAGAGAAACAGAGAAAGAAACGAAATAGAGAAAAATGCCAGAAAATGAGAAAAGAGCCGGAGAAAGATAGAATTTTACCCCAAAACATTCAGATAATGATCTTAATGCATTATTTTAGTTTATTACGTGTGTTTTAATATATTTTGACGGTAAAAATTGGGATATTGGACATCATTTTAATAAGATCAATTAATAGTTTAAAGGGTCAATTGGATCCCGATAATTGAATTGATTATATATTTGTACTCAGTGAGTTATGGAAAACATATAAATGTAATTTATTTAGGGTTTGGTTATGTGACCTTAAACCCTGTACATAGGCCTGGCCTACGTATTGTGTATGCGAATAAGGTATCAGGTTCCTAACTGGATTGCCCTAAGACGTAAGGAATGAAGCCGTTAGCCTTATGTGATATATTTTTCTGCTAATTGAACACAGTGAGATCGTTTAGCAATGAATCCAAAGGACAAAGAGGTTATTGAGTGGCTGTGCTAACTTTGTAACAAGGTAAGTGTTTATATTTATATCTTTGGAGGACCTTGGCCTCGTGGATTTTCTACCACGTGTTCCTTACGTGTGTAGCTGTAGATAGGCGTACTCGTTACACCTTAGCTTTGGATTTACAGTGTATATTATATGTAATATCATGTTGTTGGTATTGCATTGAGGATCTGAGCATTGTACTTTGGCTATGAGTTGGCATATACTTCCTGGCTGTCGATAAGAGTCCCGCGCTGGTGATGGGTTATTATTGCATCATGTTGCATTTATACGCATTATGTTGCATTCATATGCATTTCATTGCACATATTGAGCGGTAGGAGGATTCCACCCCAGGAGCAGGAGAATTCCTCTCCATTGCATCATATTGAGGGTAGGAGGATTCCGCCCTAGAAGCAGGAGGATTCCGCTCCATTTCACATATTGAGGGGTAGGAGGATTCCGCCCCAGGAGCAGGAGGTTTCCGCTCCATTGCATCATATTGAGGGTAGGAGGATTCCGCCCTAGGAGCAGGAGGATTCCGCTCCATTACACATATTGAGGGGTAGGAGGATTCCGCCCCAGGAGCAGGAGGATTCCGCTCCAATTCATCATATTGAGGGTAGGAGGATTCCGCCCTAGGAGCAGGAGGATTCCGCTCCATTGCACATATTGAGAGGTTGGAGGATTCCGCCCCAGGAGCAGGATGATTCCGCTCCATTGCATCATATTGAGGGTAGGAGGATTCCGCCCTAGGAGTAGGAGGATTCGGCTCTATTGCACATATTGAGGGGTAGGAGGATTCCGCCCCAAGAGCAGGAGGATTCCGCTCCATTGCATCATATTGAGGGTAGGAGGATTTTGCTCCATTCATTTGACACATGTGACTCCATTGCATCATACTACATTCATCCCATTTCATTGCACCACATGCTGACTATTGTGTCTGTATTGTGCTGTGTTTTGTGTATGCGGTATGTATACCATATTGTGGACATATTTCAGTTTGCCTATATATTTCTGGCTCGTATTCTGGTTCGCACGCCGCAACAGTATAAACATATGGATCGGGGTGCACGCCGCAACAGTATAAATATATGGATCGGGTTGCACGCCGCGACAGTATGAATATATGGATCAGGTCGGACGCCGCGACAGTATGAATATATGGATCGGGTTGCACGCCGCAACATGCTGTATTTCTGACTGTTGATATGTTCGGGATACATAGTTTTTCTGGCTATCTTATGTTCCTAGTTGTTAATGAGTTTATGATTCCATACGTGTTTCCAGTTGTTATCTGGCTCTACCTTTTCATAATTTAAATAAGAGGAATTTGGTTTATCTATTTCTTTTCTCCCTGGCTAGATGTCCTATTCTTTGAGGTAGCTAGCCTGCCCCACTTATTGAGTCCTTTTGAGTCACCCTTATTTGTTTTTTATTTCTTGTCTATCTATTTCGTTTCAGCAGGTTCGCTCCAGGATTGAGTTCGCCACGTTGTGAAGGAGCGAAGACGACTTCAGCTGTCAGGGTGAGCCAGCTTTTATTCAGGATGGCCACCAGTTTTGTGGTTATTATTTTAGTTGCATTTTGCTCCCTTCAGGAGGTATTTTTCTTCTTTTGTACTCTTAGATGTCTAGTCTGGATAGCCCTAAACCTAGTATGTTGGGTAGTCAGCTGTAATTTCTTTTGTACGACTTAGAGGTATCAGTATGCCTATGTTTTTTTTGAAAGTCTTGTCCTTATTAATGAATTGTTATATTTATTTTCCTAATTTAATTGGTAAGAGTTCGCCCGACGGGTCTAGGGGAGGATGTCGGGTGCCCGCACGGCTTAACCGAATTCCGGGTCGTGTCATTATCTCTATTATTAATAGATTATTAGTAGGTTTAGCGATGATTTGTACTTAGTGTCGGTTTCTGTCGCGGCCCTAGGTTGGGTCGTAACAAAAGTGGTATCAGAGTAGTTCAGTCCTAGGGTGTCTATAGGCCGTGTCTAGTAGAGTCTTGTTGAGGAGTATGTTGCACGCCATACTTATGAACAGGAGGCTACAAGGCATTTCAAGATGGTCGTCTTTCTTTCTTCTCTATATCGTTCGATAGGGCCATGATTATAGAATTCAGCCCTTTAATAGCAGTGTTTTGAATGCAGCGATACCGCCGAAGCAACTAACATCTGCTTAGAAGGTCAAGGCCATTGCCGGCCAGGGTACTAGTAGAGTTCCACCTGAGGTGGATGAGAGTGAGGAGTCCAGACCTGAGGCTCCATCTGAGGCCTCACAGATCCCCTCAGTTCAGGGTGATATTAGAGGTACTGCAGCTACCATACCACCAGCTCCTCAGCCTAATAGCAAGGGACAGGAAGTAAGGGATGCCATCAGTTTATTGACTAGTCTTGCCGCTTCTCAGACTAGACGGCATAGTGCAGAAGCCAAAGGAGATTCTGGATCCAAGATCAGGAATTTTATCCAACTCGAGCCTCCAGTCTTTACTTGATCCGGTACAGGAGAGGACCCTCAGGATTTTCTAGTAAGGATATCTAGGGTGTTGAGGGTCATGCATGTGCCAGACACAGAGTTAGTAGAGTTGGCTGCATTCAGATTGCATGACCTAGCAGTAGGATGGTATCAAACATGGGAGCTATCTAGAGGGCCAGATGCTACTCTGGCGACTTGGAAGGAATTCTCGGATGCCTTCCTTCATCAGCATATGCCTTTAGAGACACAAAGAGCACATGTTGATCAGTTCCTGACCTTGAGATAGAGAAGTTTGAATATAGAAGAGTATAATTATCGCCTTAATTCTTTAGCAAGGTTTGCCCATGCGGTGGTAGCGAGTATGGAGGATAGAATTCACAGGTATGTAGTAGGACTAGGTCCACACCTGGTGAATGAGTGTATGACTGTTGCTATGCAGCCAGGTATGATCATATCACGCACTCAGGCATTTGCTTTATCACTTGAGGAGAGGAAGTAGAAACAGAGAGCTGATAGGTATAAAGGGTTACATAAGAGGGGGAGATTGTCTGGTTCTGATGCAATCCAAATTGGGCTTAGGTCCAAAACATTAAAAGCCGAGCTAGGAGGATATGAGGATGCAAGGGCAAGAGCTTAGGTGATGATTTGAAAGTCATGCATTTGAGCTCAATTGAAGGAAGGAAACCTATGCATCTGGGCAAGAAGCCAGGCGGAGCACCCAGCTTCAAGGCAACCAGGCGGAGCGCCCACATCCAGGCGGAGTGCCCCAAGCTTGGGGCCTCTTTTGATCAGAAGCTTAGCCAGGCGGAGCACCCCATTCCAGGCAGAGCGCCCAGCACGCCGAAGCCTCCAACTTTTGGCTTGGACTTCCTATTTTTCCCTTAAGTGATGTATAATGCCTTAACTTGGCCTGAGGGCACTTTAAACCTTTCACACTAGTCTTAAAAGTTCTATAAATAGAACATTTAGCCATTCATTTGTAACTAGCAAACCTTGAAATATGAATGATGAACATTTGAGTGAATCTCAATGAAAATCCGTGAGTGGGCTTGCTTTCACTTGGTCGAATCCAAGTTGAACATCGAATCTCTTTGATTATTCTATTTGCAAGAGCCGAGTGTCTCTTGAGGGTAGTTGCGTAGTATAGGTGATCCTTGACTTCACCCAGGGTGTATCGAGACAAGTTCGTTTGTGCTACTTAGGTAAACATTTCAAGCCTCGTCTTTCTTTTTATCTCGATATTTTGTTAGATATCGCTCTATCTTGTTTTAGCTTCCGCATTTCGTATCATTTTTAGAGCAAGGCTAGGGTATCGTTCTTACGAATCCTCGTTCTTGTTGTTGTTGTTGATGTTGTGTTCTTGTTGTTCTTGAAAAAAAACAAAAAAAAAAACAAAAAAATTGAAAAGTTGAAAAACTTGAAAAAAATTCATAGATCGGGTTGGAATTGAATCCCCAAGTGTTAAAAAGTTATTGAGGATTGTCCTATGATGTATTCTCGTTGTTTTGGTATACCCATAACATGTTTTGTTGTTACGGATTGAAGATCGAAATTTTGAAATCCCAAAATTCTTGAAAACTTGAAATTTTTGCTTCAAAGCTTGATTTGATCATGTTATTGGTTGTTTGTTGATATAAATCATTCGGGATTGTTTGTAATAGTTTAAAACACCTTTGGGTACCATTTGATTTGAGAAACGACTTGAAATCATTGAAGAATTTGGGCCAAAATCGACAAAAAACATATTGTAGGAGAAGCTGGAACACAGCACTAGGTGGAGTGCCTAGACCTGGGCGGAGCGCCTAGCCAAGCTGCTGCCTCATAGCCCAGGTGGAGCGCCTGGATACACTGGGCAGGGCGCCCAAACTCTAGGAGGTGTGCCTGGCCCCTGTTTCAGCCGTGGGTTGTTTTTCTTCGTAGGGTGCCATGTTTCTTTAATTGAATTGCTTCCGACTAGTACTTATAGAGTACATTCTTACTTGAATTGTACTAGTTCTTTGAGACTTTAGGATCAATCGTGCCTAGCGGAGAATAGAACTCAAAAAAGACTCCTATAATTTTGTTGCTTCAAGTGCGCACTCATATAGTCGTTCGTCCATCGAGTCACATCAATTCCACTCACCCCGAAGAGTATTTCGTTCATGTGACTTGAGTGATTATTGAGGTGGTTGTTCAACTACAAGGAAGCCTTTGAAATTGATAAGAACCAAACCCCCACAAGACCCTTCACCCGGAGCCAAGCTAAGAAGATCCAAGGAGTGCACTTACACTTGGTGAAGAGAGACCTAGAAGAAGGGAGCGATTGGAAGCCATTCCAGGTGATCTCACTAGGCCTCACGCCTAAGGGAGAAGGAGGCCCAGCACAGCCAGGCGCCCCACCTAGCCCAGGTGCCCTGCCTGGACAACTCGCTGCATGAGTGTGCCAAATTGCACAGGTGGGCCGCCCACCTAGGTGCCCCTACCCAGGCGCCCGCCTGCCCAGGTTCCCCTCCTGACCCAGGCGCCCCTCCCAGCTTCGGGCGCCCAGCTGCAGCTCAACTCAGGCGCCCCTCCCAGCCCCAGGCGCCCCTCCCAGCTGCGAACTTATGTTTCTTTTACTATTTTGCCATACGTGGCTTATTTGATGAACCTTATTAGTAAGGGTATTTTAGTCATTGTGCTAGCTTGGGAAACATTATAAATAGCCATGCTTAGCCTATTTGAACTTAGTTTATGATTGATGAATATTGAACTTGAGCAAAGCTCTTTATTATTGAATGAAACCTTTTGATGGGACTTGTTGTTCTCTAGTGGATCTAGATGACTTTCTTCCCCCCCCCCCCCCCGACCATTCTACTTGCGTGCTCACGTTAGCTCAAGGGTAGTTGCCTAGCGTAGGTGTTCTTGGCCTTCTCTCAGGGTGTAACGGAGCGGGTTCTCCGTTGCTACTTAGGATTAGTGATCGAGTTACGTCTCGTTCCTATCTTTTACTTTTTCCGCATTTGATTCTTATCAGTTTGGTATCAGATCAAGGCTCGGGTTTTGTTTCTACAAACCCCTGACCCTTGATTCTTCGTGCCTAGGTTAGTTTCTACTTTAGTTTTTCTTGTTGTTGTTATTGAAAGAAGAAAAACACAAAAAAATTTGAAAATCCAAAAATTTAGTGTAATTGTTGGTGTGTTCGATTCATGATATGGGTGTTATAGATTCTTGATCTTGGTTGAAATCCTGTTGTGTGGGTACCAAAAATACTTGGATTGGTGAAGTTGAAAATTTGAAACCCCAAAATTTCCTTAAACCCTTGCTAAACCTTGTTCTTGATGATTTTGGCTTGATTCTTGGGTTGAATGGATGTTTGATTGATAACTTAATATTGGGGAGTGATCTTGACTGAAAAACAAACGATATGATACCAATTTTGTGGGATTTGAACATGTATAACACCAAATTTGATGAATCACAATCCTTGTTGAAACCCTTTTGATAAACCGTTGTATTCTTGAGTTTCTTGGCTTTGAATCTTGATTTGATTGATTGTTTGGGTATAAATTTGATTGGGTTTTGTTAAGGAAGATCAAAAACAACTTTGGGCATCATTGGATTGTGAAAACAAGTTGAAAACATCAGATTTGTGGATTGGAAATCGGATATGAACAAGGTGGAACGAATTGGAATTGCTTCAGGCCAGGCGCCCCTCCTAAGCCAGGCGCCCTGCCTAGCTTAGAGGCATAGGACCACAGGCGCCCCGCCTAGGTCCCAGGCGCCCCGCCTGATTCCCTGCAACCCTGGGCGCCCCTCCTGAATTTCAGGCGCCCCTCCTACTTGCTGAAGGTGTTGTTTTGGGTAGATCTTCCTAAGTTTTCCTATTTGTTTGCTTGCATAACATCTAGTTAGTGCTACTTTAAGTAACCGTTCTACTTAATTGGTACTAGCCCTTTATTGCTTTTAGGTAACTCGTGCCTAGATAGGAGAGTAAAATTCTAAGAAGACTCGTAGAATCCTTTAACTTAAGTCCTCACTTCAAAGTACCTAGCGTTCATTGAGTCCCATTAACTCCACTCACCCCGGAGTGTGCTTGACTCGTGAATAGTTTGGTTGAGTGGAGGGATTGTCATTCATCTAAGTGAAGCTTTTGGACTACAAGTCGAGTGAAATATCCACCACCACTAAACGAGTAAACCGAGTGAAACACAAGTGAGGGAGTGTGTGAGGTGATTTCACAAACGTTTGCTCTTTTGTAGGTACAATGGCTAGCGAAAGCCTAGACTTTATCAAGGATGCCTTGGCTAATCTTCTTACCAAGGTGGATACCATGAACCTAAGGATTGAGTCCCTTGAAAAGGGGACCTCAAGTACCCAAGGTGACCAAGGGACCCCAAGTGTCCAAGTTGAGAAAGGGACCACGAGTGTCCAAGTTGAAACCGGAGAGGGCTCAAGTAGTCCTATCTTTACCCCGGAACAAGTTGTTGAGTTGCTTAATCAACAACGGGTAAAGGAAGATCGAGATAGAAATGATCCATTGTTGGGCAATACCCAACGAACGGGCATTCCCCGTATTTTGGACAACCCCCAAAGAAACATTCCACTCCTGAGACCCATTCGAAATGTCCAAGCTCTTGAGAAAGCCATTGAGGCTCAAGAAGGAGAGGAAGCCGAGTATGTTGATGAGGCTTATGGGTATGATGATCATTATCAACCGAGGCGAGGTATGAATTGGGGTCGTAATGTGGATAGGGGTAGAGGCCGAGGTCGAGGGCTACCCATGAGGTATGTTGGTGGGAATGCTAGAAGGGAGTATGGTGGTTATGAAGATCACTATGGGGGCCAACCGGAGTCCTTCCGTGGAGGTCGTGACAATACCAACCTCAATAGTGTGAAGCTCAATCTTCCAATCTTTAAAGGGAATTGTGATCCGGAGGCTTATATTGAATGGGTGCTACTCATGGAAAGGATGTTTGACACAAATGAGATGACCGATGAGAAGAGAGGCACTTATGCTATTTCATCCTTCGAATCCTATGCATCTACTTGGTGGGAATCCATCAAGAGATCAAGGAGGAGAGCGGGAATCCCCGTGAATGTGGGTTGGAATGATTTGAAGGGTCTCATGAGTATCAAGTACATCACTCCTTGGTATCGTCAAGAGCAACTCAAGAAGCTTTATGAGTTAAAGAAAGGTGTCAAGACGGTGCATGAGTATTATGATGAGTTTGAAAAGATTCGAATGGCCTTGGATATGGACATCGAAGATGAGGAGCAAGCCGTGATCCGCTTCAAGAATAGTTTGAGCTATGGTATAGCTTCACAATTGAGATTGCATGCTTATCTTTCACTTCAAGAAGTCCTTGATGCCGCTATTCAAGTTGAGCAATGGCTTAATGTTGAGAAGTCCAACCGTTACAAGTCCAACACTTCCACTTCCATGAACAAGCCAAAGGATTGGAAAAATCCTACTCCCAATGCAAGATTCACAAATGCAAGTGGCACTAGTGGAGCAAGTGCTAGCAAAGATGTGAAGAAGCCGTATGAGAAGTACACACCCAATGTTGGAGGTAATTCTAAAACCCAATTGAATACTCCTACTTCTTCTTCAATTCAATGCCACAAATTCAAGGGCTATGGTCACTTTGCTAAAGAGTGTCCTATGAAAAGGACCATGGTTGTTGTTGGTAATGATGCTTATGAACAAGAGAGTGAACCAGAGGGAGATGAGGAAGTAGAGGGAGATGAGGGAGTAGAGGATGATGGTCAAGATGACACGGTGGAGGATGATGAACCTCATACTTTTCTAGTTGTGAGGAGGAGCTTAGGTGCTATGATTGTGGAGGATAGCGAAACCTTGCAAAGAGAAAATCTTTTCCATGCTAGGTGTCGAGTCATGGGTGTTGTATGCTCTATGATCATTGACTCGGGAAGTTGTGCTAATGTTGCGAGTCAATCACTTATTACCCAATTGAAATTGCCTACCGTAAAATACCCCAAGCCATATCGATTGCAATGGGTTAGTGAATGTGGGGAGCTAAAAGTGGTGAAGCAAGCAATGATCAAGTTTAAAATGGGTAGTTATGTGGATGAACACTTGTTCGACGTGGTGCCTATGCAAGCATGCCACCTTCTCTTTGGAAGGCCTTGGCAATTTGATCGACAAGCGGTTCATGATGGTCGTGTCAACACTTACACGATCAAACATGAAGGAAGGAAATTTGTGCTAAAGCCCTTAACTCCCAAACAAGTGAGTGATGACTACAAGCGGATGAGGGAGTTGAGAGAGGCGGCAAAGGCTAAGTCGGTTGTTGAGACTAGCTCTTTGTCCGAAAGCTTTGTGGCAATCCCACCAACTTCTACCGATGGCATATGTGCCATGATGCAACTGGGCGAGATCCTAAGAGGAAATGATGGCAACAAATTTCTCCTATGCCTAGTGCACAAAGGTATGATCCTTACCTCCGATCTTAATTTTTCTTCTAACCCTTTGCCTAGTGTGTTTGAGAATGTTTTGAAGGATTTTTGGGGACATGTTCCCGGATGAGATGCCGGATGGATTACCTTCTTTGAGGGGTATTGAGCATCAAATCGACTTTGTCCCGGGATCTCAAATCCCAAACAAGCCGGCTTATAGGAGTAATCCAGAGGACACAAGAGAATTGCAAAAGCAAGTTGATGAATTTCTCACTAAAGGCTTGGTGAGAGAGAGCCTGAGTCCTTGTGCCGTACCCGTGATCCTTGTTCCCAAAAAGGATGGCACTTGGAGAATGTGTGTTGATTGTCGGGCCGTGAACAAAATAACGGTAAAGTACCGTCATCCCATTCCCCGACTTGATGATATGTTAGATGAATTAAGTGGTTCATGTGTTTTTAGCAAAATAGACCTTAGGTCCGGCTACCATCAAATCCGGATGAAACCCGGAGATGAGTGGAAAACCGCATTCAAGACCAAATTTGGTCTCTATGAATGGTTGGTGATGCCCTTTGGGCTCTCCAATGCACCTAGTACCTTCATGAGGCTAATGAACCATGTTCTAAAGCCATTCATCAACAAGTTTGTGGTCGTTTACTTTGACGATATATTGATCTATAGTAAATCAATAGACGACCATGTTGATCACCTTAGGCAAGTGCTTGAAGTGTTGAGAGCCGAAATGCTCTATGCTAATTTTAAAAAGTGTGCCTTTGGTGTTGAGAAGGTAGTCTTCCTTGGGTTTGTTGTGAGTGCCCAAGGAGTGGAGGTGGATGAGTCTAAGGTAGAGGCCATACGTAATTGGCCTACTCCTACTACCGTGACTCAAGTGAGGAGCTTTCATGGTCTTGCTAGTTTTTATAGACGATTTGTGAAAGACTTTAGTTCCATTGCCGCTCCACTCACCGAATTGGTAAAGAAGGACCAACCTTTTGTTTGGGGAGAGCCTCAAGAGAAGGCCTTGCAAGAATTGAAAAGTAGGTTGAATACCGCCCCTCTATTGCAATTGCCCGACTTCGGAAAGGCATTTGAGGTTGAATGTGATGCCTCGGGGGTGGGAATTGGTGGTGTTTTAATGCAAGATGGCAAACCCATAGCCTACTTTAGTGAGAAATTGAAAGGGGCCTCCTTGAATTACTCTACGTATGACAAGGAGTTGTATGCCCTAGTGAGAGCTCTTGCTCATTGGCAACACTACCTTTGGCCTAGGGAGTTTGTAATCAAGAGTGATCATGAGTCACTCAAACACCTTAGAGGCCAAGAGAAGCTAAACAAGAGGCATGCCTAGTGGGTTGAGTTCATTGAGTCTTTTCCCTATGTTATCTAATACAAGAAAGGGAAAGACAATGTTGTGGCGGATGCACTTTCTAGAAAGTTTGCTCTAGCCACCACTCTCACCTCTAAGCTCATGGGTTTTGAGAGCATTAAGATGATGTATGCTCATGACCCGAAGCTAAAGAGCATCTATGAAGCTCTAGAAAAAAGGGAGAGAGTTGAGAAATACCAATGGGTTAATGGCTACATCTTCAAAAATGGTAGAGTGTGCGTACCCGAGTCCTCATGGAGGGAATTGCTTGTGCAAGAGGCACATTGTGGAGGACTCATGGGTCACTTTGGAACAAGAAAGACTTTGGCTATTCTTAAAGAACAATTTCATTGGCCAAAGATAGGGGTGCATGTTGAAAAGTTTTGCAACAATTGCCTTGAGTGCAAGCGTGCTAAATCCAAAGCACACCCTCATGGGTTGTGTACCCCTCTTCCCGTACCTACTAGTCCGTGGATGGATATCTCAATGGACTTTGTTATGGGATAACCAAGGACTGGGGGGGGCATGATAGCATTTATGTTGTTGTGGATAGGTTCTCCAAAATGGCTCACTTTATCCCATGTAAAAAATGTGATGATGCATAACATGTTGCCTCTTTGTTCATTGAAAATGTTTTAAAGTTGCATGGTGTGCCTCAAACTATAGTGAGTGATAGGGACACCAAGTTCCTAAGCCATTTTTGGAGGAGTTTATGGGGTGCCCTTGGCACCAAACTCTTGTTCTCTACGTCCCACCACCCACAAACGGATGGGCAAACCGAGGTGGTAAACCGAACTTTGGGTGCTCTTCTTAGAGCCATGACCCGAGGTACGGCCGGGACTTGGATTGATAGATTGCCTCTTATGGAGTTTGCCTATAATCGTATATTGCATAGCATGATTGGCATGACTCCTTTGAGTGCGTTTATGGTTTTACCCCCTTGATTCCCCTTGATCTAACCCCTTTTCCAAGGGAAATGGTTGTTAATTTTGAAGGTAAAGCTAGAGCCAAGGCTTTGGTTGAACTCCATGCAAAGGCAAAGAAGAATTTGGAGGAGGCTTATGCAAAGGTTGCCTCCAAGAAAAACAAAGGACGCAAGAAGGTGGAACTCAAGAAGGGTGACTAAGTGTGGGTGCACTTCCGGAAAGAAAGGTTTCCAAACCTTAGGAAAGGGAAGTTGGCACCCCGAGGAGATGGCCCATTCCAAGTGCTTTCGAAGATAAACAACAATGCCTATGTGGTCGACTTGCCAAGTGAGTATCAAGTTTCTAATACATTTAATGATTGTGACTTGGTTCCTTTGGATGTAGGTGATGACGAGGTCGTGGATGATGATGCCTCAATTTCGAGGACGAAATCTTCTCAAGAAGGGGAGGATGATAAGAACCAAACCCCCACAAGACCCTTCTCCCGGAGCCAAGCTAAGGAGATCCAAGGAGTGCACTTACACTTGGTGAAGAAAGGCCTAGAAGAAGGGAGCGATTGGAAGGCATTCCGGGTGATCTCACTAAGCCTCACGCCTAAGGAAGAAGGAGGCCCAGCAGAGCTAAGTGCCCCGCCTAGCCCAGGCGCCCCGCCTTGGACAACTCGCTGCATGAGTGTGCCAAATTGCACAGGCGGGCCGCCCACCTAGGCGCCCCTACCCAGGTGCCCGCCTGCCCAGGCGCCCCTCCTGACCCAGGCGCCCCTCTCAGCTTCGGGCGCCCCTCTCAGCTTCGGGCGCCAAGCTGCAGCTCAACTCAGGCGCCCCTCCCAGCTGTGAACTTATGTTTCTTTTACTATTTTGCCCTACGTGGCTTATTTGATGAACCTTATTAGTAAGGGTATTTTAGTCATTGCGCAAGCTTGAGAAACATTATAAATAGCCATGCTTAGCCTATTTGAACTTAGTTTATGATTGATGAATACTGAACTTGAGCAAAGCTCTTTGGTATTGAATGAAACCTTTTGATGGGACTTGTTGTTCTCCAGTGGATCTAGATGACTTTCTTTCCCCCCCCCCCCCCCCGACCATTCTACTTGTGTGCTCACGTTAGCTCGAGGGTAGTTGCCTAGCGTAGGTGTTCTTGGCCTTCTCTCGAGGTGTAACGGAACGGGTTCTCCGTTGCTACTTGGGATTAGTGATCGAGTTACGTCTCGTTCCTATCTTTTACTTTTTCCGCGTTTGATTCTTATCAGAAATCAAGCTTGAGTGATCCAACCTACTAAATTGAGTGTACCCGAGTGACATTCAAAAGTGAGGGAGCGAGAGAGGTTTTTACTCTAACCTCTTTCTCTTGTCTTGAATTTTTGTAGGTACATGGTCGGAGATGTTTATGATACCATTAAGGTCCCGGTAAGCCCTTTGGCCAACCTCTTGGCCGAGGTGAGATCCATAAGCTTGAGGCTTGAAAGCATTGACAAAGAATGGACCCCGAGTTTCCAAAATAAAGCTGGAGAAGGCACTAATGATGGAATGTTGGGCATTCCCCAACCGTTGGGCATTCCCCACAACTTGGGCAATCCCCAAAGTGATGAATTTCAAGTTAAAAGTCACTCTACTCCAAATGAGGAAATTCTTGAACCTCATGCTGAAGCTCTTGAATGTGAGAGACAAAAGATGGAGAGGAGTAAAGGAGTGACCGATGACAATCCTAGAGTGGAAAAAGGAGAGAAAGTGAGGAGTGAAGTGAATGGATTGTCACCCAAATCTACACTTGGCCTTGAAAGAAAAATGAATGAATGGAGAGGAGAGGAAAAATAAAATGAGAGTGAGGACACCCTTTGCTCTAACCGTGCTCTATCTTTTTCTTCTTCTTGTATAGGCTTTTGTGTAGGTACTCTTGGAGGCGAACTATTGGAGCCTCAACCATGTTCCTTGGGAGGAAGACAAGATGACGGAGATCTTCATTGTGAGCTTCATGAAGGAGGGATTGAACGCGACACTTCAAGCGATGTAAGTGCTCACGGGAGCGACTCAAATGTAAGTGCTTCTTCACCTTCTTATGAGCATGATAATTCCGTGTCTTATGAGAACTCAATGCTAGTTTGTGCTTGTAATGCGATTATTGAACTTGCAACTAGTGTAGAGTGTAGTAGTAGTCAACCTATGTGTGCTTGTGTGTCACTATTCGAGAGGGATGAAATGCCACATCATGATGTGAGCCCGTGGTTCAATGAACCTCTCTTTGGTGAAGAAATTGTAGTTAACTATGCTTGTGACCCTTGTTATGACTCCCCACCCATATTTTATAAAGGGGAGGATGAGTTATTTGACTCTACCCTTCTTGATATAATTTATTTTGGTGGATTTATGCGTCGTAGTAAGGATGGTGGTGACTTTGAGGAGTCCCTAGTGGATGAGATGGATCAGATTATATTTGATGACTCCTCAAGTGTGGGTGATAAACCTAGTTATGATACTTCACCTTTTCTTAACCTTGAGAATGAGATGCGTACTTTTACTAATCGTTTGCTTGAGGGCATCATTATTTGTGCTGGTGATTTGTATCGAACTAGAGTTGGGAATGAGTTGGAACCTCCATGGTGTGAGGGATTTGATCCCATAGAGAACTCTTTTTTTGATGCTTCGAGTAAGGTAGATGATTCTTCTAGTGACCCTACTCTTGTTGGTTTGGGTTATGATGAAGAGGCTATTATTAATGCCTTCCTTAAGAGTTTACCTTGTGAGGAGGGTTTCTTGAGGATGAAATTGGAGATGAGGAGGTATCTCTTAGTGTGCGTACGATGGTTTGGGTTATGATGAAGAGGCTATTATTAATGCCTTCCTTAAGAGTTTACCTTGTGAGGAGGGTTTCTTGAGGATGAAATTGGAGATGAGGAGGTATCTCTTAGTGTGCGTACGAGAGCTTTTAAGTAGGGGAGTGGAGTAATTGATGCTAGTTGTGAATTTAACTACTTTGCCTACCCTATCCCACATGTTGATCATACTTTGAGAATTGAGCATGCCAAAACCATTGTGCCATATTGTGAAAATATTTCACTGAAGGTTTGGTGTGTTAACAACGAGCTTAGGGATCATAGGATTATTGATGGATTGATCTTGCATTTTTCATGCCATATTAATCCCTTTGTTTGTTCTTGTGTTGGGTGCACTTCTTTGTTGAACCAAGCACTTGTTATTTCCCTTGGGAACATGAACTTTTTTATTGCTATTGTTACTTGGTTATACCATAAGAGTGTGTTCCCATACTTTTTGCACTAACCTACTCTTGTAGTAGGAGCTTTTTGTTGTGTTTATCTTTGGGTGTAGGCTTTGATAGTTTGATTTCGAGGACGAAATCCTTTCATGAAGGGGAGGATGATAAAATCCAAATTGGGCTTAGGTCCCAACCATCAAAAGCCGAGCTAGGAGGATGCGAGGATGCAAGGGAAAGAGCTTAGGTGATGATTTGAAGGTAATGCATTAGAGCTCAATTGAAGGAAGGAAACCTATGCATCAGGGCCAGGCGGAGCGCCTAGAAGCCAGGCGGAGCGCCCAGCTTCAAGGAAATCAAGAGGAGCGCCCACATCTAGGCGGAGCACCCCAAGCCTAGGGCCTCTTTCGATCAGAAGCTCAGCCAGGTGGGGCGCCCCATTCCAGGCGGAGTGCCCAGCATGCTGAAGCCTCAAACTTTTGGCTTGGACTTTCTATTTTGCCCTTAAATGATGTATAATGCCTTAACTTGACCTGAGGGCAGTTTAGACCTTTCACACTACTCTTAAAAGTTCTATAAATAGAACACTTAGCCATTCATTTGTAACTAGCAAACCTTGAAATATGAATGATGAACATTTGAGAGAATCTCAATGAAAACCCATGAGCGGGATTGATTTCACTTGGTCGAATCCAAGTTGAACATCGAATCTCCTTGATCATTCTATTTGCAAGAGCCGAGTGTCTCTTGAGGGTACTTGTGTAGTATAGGTGATCCTTGACTTCACCTGGGGTGTATCGACACAAGTACCTCGGTGCTACTTAGGTAAACGTTTCAAGCCTCGTCTTGCTTTTTATCTCGATATCTTGTTAGATATCGCTCTATCTTGTTTTAGCTTCCGTATTTCGTATCATTATTACCATCCGCATATTTTGAATTTCATCAGGCTCATTCGGAGAGACATCTGGAGCGAGTAGGCACCTAGAGTGTTAGAAAGCCACAAGCTGGTATACCTCCACAGTCCCGTGGCCCGAGATTTGATAGACCTCCTCAGTCCAGAGCTTGTCAGGCATCACAGACTTCAAGATTTCAACATCGTGGTACTTCTGTACAGGCCAGTCAGACATATCCCAAATGTCTAGATTGTGGTAGAGGGACTATGTTAGTTAGGAGTTGATACTTGTTATATTTGCTACGAGGCTGGCCATTTCATGAGAGATTGCCCGACTAGCGATGGTAGTGGTGCAGCCCAGCCAGCTAGATCAGCAGTAGCTTCCCCAGCACCAGCACGCCCTCAGGGGAAAGTTCCTCAAGCACTAGCAGGTCATGGTAGAGGTCGAAGTGGAGCTCCTATAGCAGGTGGTCCTCAGAACCGCACATATTCTCTTACTGGTCGATAGGACCAAGAGGCTTCGCCAGATGTAGTCATAAGTATTCTGTCGGCAAATTCTATCGATGTGTATGTGTTGATAGATCCTGGTTCTACACTATCATATGTTACTCTTTTTGTTGCTATTAAATTCAAAATAGTACCGGAGGCTATTAGACCTTTTGAGGTAGCCACTCCCGTTGGTGATTTTGTAGTAGCTAGGCATGTTTATAGATGTTACACAGTGATGATTGGTGACTGTAGCACTACAGCTGACTTAATTGAGCTAGAAATGGTTGATTTCGATGTTATTCTCGGTATGGATTGGTTGTCTTCTTGTTATGTAAACGTTAATTGTAGAGCAAAGACAGTCCAACTTCACTTTCAAGGAGAATTAGCTATAGAGTGGCAGGGTGTTTCTGCATCGCCAAAGGGTATGTTTATTTCTTACCTTAAGGCAAGGAAGCTAATTGTAAAAGGCTGCTTATATCATATTGTTCATGTTCGAGACATGGAGAAGGAGACGTTGAGTCTTGAGTCAGTTCCGATAGTGAATGAGTTCCCTGATATATTTCCAGATAAGTTACCTGATCTTCCTTCAGAGTGGGAGATTGATTTCCTATTGATATAGTACCATGTACGAAGCCTATATCCATTCCTCCCCTATAGGATGGCACCAGCAGAACTGAAAGAACTTAAGGAGTAACTAAAGGATTTGTTAGATAAAAGCCTCATCCGACCCAGCATTTCCCCGTGGGGAGCCCCGGTATTATTTGTGAAAAAGAAAGACGGCTCTCGACGCATGTGCATAGATTACAGACAGCTGAATAAAGTCACAATCAAGAATAAATACCCTCTGCTCAGGATTGACACCTTGTTCGACCAGCTCTAGGGTGCCAAGTGCTTCTCGAAGATAGATTTGCGATCAGGCTACCCATCAGGTTAGAGCCAGAGAATGTAATATACCTGAGACTGCACTCAGGATAAGGTGTGGCCATTATGAGTTTTTAGTGATGTTGTTTGGACTCACTAATGCCCCTGAAGTATTTATAGATCTGATGAACAGTGTATTCAGGCCTTACTTATATTTATTTATGATTGTATTTATTGATGATATTCTCGTCTATTCAAAGTCTGAATCACAGAATGCGAAGCATCTACGCATAGTTTGGGTACTCTTCGAGACCAACAATTATATGCTAAGTTTTCAAAGTGTGAATTCTGGTTAGATTCAATGGCATTTCTTGGCCATACAGTTTCACCGAAAGGAATTAAAGTAGATGGCCAGAAGATAGAGGCTATGAAGAATTGGCCCAGACCTACGACGCCAACTGAGGTACGTAGTTTTCTATGTTTGGCAAGTTATTACAGAGGGTTCGTAGAGAGTTTTTCCTCTATTACAGCTCCACTGACCAAATTGACACAGAAAACAGCCAAATTTCAGTGGTCTGATTCTTGCGACCACAGCTTCCAAGAACTAAAGAACAAGTTGGTAACGGCTCCAGTACTTATACTTCCAGATGGATCTAAGGGCTGTGTCATTTACTGTGATGCTTCTCGAATCGGTCTTGGTTGTGTATTGATGCAACACAGAAGAGTAATTGCTTATGCTCCCAGGCAGCTAAAAAAGCACGAGCAGAACTGCCCTACCCATGATCTAGAGCTTGCAGCAGTCATTCATGCATTGAAGATTTGGAGACATTATTTGTACGGTGTTCATGTTGATATTTATATAGACCACAAGAGCCTCCAATACATATTTAAGCAGAAGAAGCTAAACCTACGACAGAGGTGGTGGCTAGAGTTGCTAAAGGACTACGACGTGGACATTCTTTATCATCAAGGTAAAGCGAATGTTGTAGCTGATACCCTTAGTCATAAGTCTATGGGTAGTCTATCTTACTTACAGCCACAAAAGAGAAAGTTAGTTCATGCACTCCACCAGTTAACCAGCCTTGGAGTTAGAATAATAGATTCAGAGGACGCAGGAGTTGCACTTCAGAAAGCAGCCACTATTTGCCTAGTGACCGAAGTAAAACAACACCAGTATGAGGATCCAGTTCTAGTTGAATACAGGCAGATAGCTAGAAAAAAACTGAAATCACCATACAGGGTTACTAGTGATGGGGTTCTCATGTATAAAGATAGACTTTGTGTTCCTGATGTTGCAGATTTACGTGGACAGATTATAACAAAGGCAAATTATTCCGGATACACTGTTCATCCAGGTTCGACTAAGATGTACCATGATCTTAAGCAGATTTATTGGTGGGACAGAATGAAGCGCGACATAGCAGAATTTGTGGCTCAATGTTCTAACTGTCAGCAGGTTAAATTCGAGCATCAAAACCTAGTGGCTTGTTGCAGGAAATAGAGATTCCATCATGGAAATGGGAAGCAGTGAATATGGACTTCATTATAGGCTTGCCTCGTATGCGGAGCAGGTATGACTCTATCTGAGTTATAGTTGACAGGCTTACTAAATCAGCTCATTTCTTGCCTGTTATAACTACATATACAGTGGACGATTATGCAAGACTTTATATCACAGAGATAGTGCGCCTACATGGTATTCCCGTATCTATTATTTCAGATAGGGGCGTACAGTTTACAGATAATTTCTAGCAATCATTCAAGACAGGTTTTGGGACACAGGTGAATCTGAGCACAACATTTCATCCACAGACAGACAGATAGGCTGAGCGGACCATTCAGATGTTAGAAGATATGCTTAGAGATTGTGTGTTAGATTTTGGAGGCAGCTGGAGTGATCTTCTACTGTTGATAAAGTTTGTGTATAATAATAGCTATCATTCTAGCATACAGATGGCGCTATATGAAGCTTTGTATGGGCACAAATGCAGGTCTCCTATAGTTTTGTTCGAGGTTGGCGAGTCTCAATTGATAGGTACAGATTTAATCCAGCAAGCAGTTTATAAAGTTAAATTGATCAGGGAAAGAATATTAGCAGCGCAGAGGAGACATGCAGATAACCGACGTCGAGATTTAGAATTTCAGATTAGCGATTGGGTATTCCTGAAAGTATTACCTATGAAATGGGTTATGAGATTCAGAAAGAAGGGAAAACTTAGCCCTAGATTCATTGGTCCATATCAGGTTATCAGGTGACTTGGGCGTGTTGCCTACGAATTAGACCTTCCAGCAAACCTTCAGGAGGTCCATCCAGTATTCCATATTTCCATGCTCCGAAAATGTGTCGGAGATCCTTCTAGAGTTTTACCAGTAGAGGATGTACAGATCGCAGAGCAGTTGACTTATGAAGAGGTGCCAGTTGCAATTTTAGATCGGCAGATTCGTTGACTAAGGACGAAAGACATTCCTTCAGTTAAGGTGTTATGGCAAAGAAATAACATAGAAGAAATGAATTGGGAAGCCGAGGAAGATATGAGAGCCAAGTATCCACATCTATTCATTACTTCAGGTATATAACAGATCCTTGCTTAATGCTTCTACATACTTCATTTAACATTCGAAGACGTATGTTCCTAAAGGGGGAGATTGTTACACCCGGTGTGTCTAAAGTGATGTATATCATAATAATGATATGTTAAGAATGATATAAGTGAGTTTAAAGTCATAATATGATCATATATGACGTTTATATGTTGAATATAAAATTTGGGAAAAATCAGATTTAAGTTGCGGAAAAATCGACTAAGAATTTGTGTTGTAACGAAGCTTTTTGAGCAATTAATTCTGTGTTATATTAGGTCTTTTAGGGACATATCATATACCTAATTGAAGGTCTTGAATTGTAGCTTCCAACACTTTTGACCATTTGTTTATATGACATCTGGATAAAAAAGATATGATCATCAGAAATCAAGCCAAAGGAAGGGACATAAGCGCAAAAGAGGGCTAGAAGTGAAATATTTTTAGTATAAAAGAGAAATTCATCTTTTTTCTCGTCATTTCCAGAAACTTCATGAGAGAAGTAGTGTGTTCTTGTGTGTTCAAGCCATTTTTAAGGTTTTGAAGGAAGGATGCCAATCTTAACTCGAAATTGAAGACGGATTCTGTCAAAATGCTCTACGCGGTTAAGGTAACGTTATGCTACATTCAATTTCGTCTATAGTTTAAGTTTTAGAATTACTTCATGGGTTAGTAAAGTACCTAAATACTGTGTTATAGCTTGTTTAAGCTTTAGAAGGTGTGGAATTCAAGGAAAACAAGGTTTAGAAGCAAAAAATATCAAAGGTATGTAAGGCTAAATCTTTCTTTCGACAAAGCATTTGTTTTGTATCTTTTGAAGTTTTTCTTAGTTCCAAACTTGATGGTTCTTCTGGGGAACTTGTATGGCATAAAGGTAACCGTGTATGTGCTTAATTTGGTTCTAAGAACCATGGTGAAAGATGTAAAAAATAGTAGCACGAAAAGTTTCAAAATCTAAAAAATAGTTTTTATCTTCAGACAGTTGTTAGTAGTTTTACATAACTCCTCGTAAAAAATTGATATTAATATGCTTTAAGATTCCCTGGAACCCTAAGACATATATTTAAAACTTTCATGAAGACCATGAAGTCTATAACTTTTTTCTATACTCTAACAGTTAGGTTGCAAGGAATGACAGTGGTGCTGTCCAGACATTCTATCTACCGATTCATTATGTCGTCCGGTCGTCTAATCTTGTTATCCATTTAATCTTTTTATATTATTAGTGATGCAATATAAAATGGCATAGTTTCCAACCATCAAGAGCCAAGCTCGAGAGCACAAGGAATACGAGTCAAGGCCTCCAGAAACGTCTTGAAGATCATGCATTGGAGTGCTGAGGATGCAGGAAACAGGGCAGCACAAAACAGAGCAAAATAGGGCAGCACTCTGCGAGCTCACTGCCTGCCGAAAAACAACTGTTCTTCGCGATCGCGACAATGCCTGCGCAATCTCGAAGAGGCCTTCGTTGCTCTGCGCGACAGCGCCCCTTTGAGCACGATGGCGATGCTGAAGTTGCTGGAGACCTGCGCGATTGCGAGCTTTGATGCGCGATCGCGCTGCTTTGAAGAATGTTCTGCGTGATTGCTTGATGCCTTGCGCGATCGCGAAGAAGAAGTGTCTAGCAGCGAACCAGAATCAGCTGCAGGGGCAATTTTTGTCCATTTATCATTGTAAATGTTTAAATAGCACATTAGCTCATTCATTAGTCAGTTTACCTTGTATTGAATTGAGAGAAGAGAGAATTAGAGAACGCCGAGCCTTTCTAGTCCGAAGCCCGAGGCTTCAAGAATCTTGTACGACTTGGAATCTATGGAGATTCACTACTAGCGTGAATTCCACGTAAGGTTCGAGTTTCATTCTCCCTTTTGGATAATTTAATTCATGTCTTCAATTCCAATTATCCGTTCTTTCTTCTTGTTTCTTGACTCCCCAATCCTTGTTTCCCGATATCTTTGATTTCATCTATCTCGTGTTTTATCGCTTCCGCATTATTTGTATCGTGTTTAGCTTCCGCTCATTTTTCCGTTGCATCAGTTGGTATCAGAGCACGACTAGGCTTCGTTCTTACGAATCCTTGGTCTTGTCCTTGTCGTTGTTGTGATTGTGTTGTTTGTTCTTGAAAATTGAAGAAAAATAAAAAATAAATTGAAAAAAAAAACTTGAAAATTTCACAAAATTTTAGGGAACTTGTTGGAATCGAATCCCCGGGTGTTAAAACGTATTGGGGTTTGTTCCTTATTGTATTCCATCATTTTGATACCTATATCTCGTGTTTTGGTGTTACGATTCAAAATATCGAAAATCAAATCCAAAAGTTGAAAATTTCTTGAAAACGCTTCAAACTTGAATCGAAGCTTTGTTGTTATTTGTTAGAGGTTTAAGACCATTGGGAATTGGTTGTTATAGTTGAAAACACCATTGGTTATCGTAGGAACTGAGTAATAAGTCGAATCGGGGTGGTTTGTGTGCCAAAAACTGAAATTGCAGTCGGGATTCTGGTTCTGCATAGCGGACCTACGCGATCGCGCAAGGTCTGGTGCAATCGCACTGAGGAAAGACTTAAGCTTCGCGATCGCGACCCTTAGCACGCGATAGCGAAGAACACATTTTCCAGAAAATTACAGTTTGGGACAGAACGATCGCAATGGCTTCCGAACAGTTTCCAAAAATCAAGACTCTAATTGGTTCATTAAATATGATGAGTTTCTAGATCACAAACAAAATTTCATCCGATTCCGAATCCGTTCATTTCCAATTCGACTCGTGTCTTTTGTGTCCCGTTTGCTACCATACCTCTTGGTTAGTGTTTCTAAGGTAATTGGCCTACTTGAACGACACTAATCCTTTAGCGTATTAGGGTATTCGTGCGTAGAGGAGACTAGAATTCAAAGAAGAGTCGTAGAACTCCTTTTGGCCTTAAATGCGCACTTAAAATAACCGTCCGTACATCGAGTCTCATTAATTCCATTACGAACTTTAACTTGGACATGCTAGTTGTGATTACCTTGGTTCCCAAGTTGTTAAGGCCTCGCTCTTGAGTGTTCACATATTGAGTGATACACGTGAGGGAGTGACTTTTGGGAGGATTGATCTTTTGGTATTTCAACAATGTCGGATGTTGATTGTGGGGATTATGGCTCATGTGGGGATGATGCGAGGTTTTATAGCTCATATGGTGATTATGGAGACTATGGTTCCTACGAGGGTGATGATGACCATTACTATGATGATGGAAACCATGGCTCCTATGTTGATGAAGCGGTTCACTATGATGATCGTGAGATTGATGACGACTATGAGGTTTGTGATGAAGAATGTGATGATGCTTATGCTTCTAGTCAAGAAATCAAAGATGGTGACGCTTCAAGGTATGATGATCCTACTTACTCTTCTTGTAAAGAATTTGATATTGATGATAGTGACATAAATAGAGTTGATGATGATTTTGAGCATATGGGTTATTCTTATGCATCTTCTCTTAGTGTTGCTAACGGTGTACAAGGGAGTAGTAGTAGACCTCCCATTCATATGGGAGGCGGTGGTGGTTGTTCCATGGGAAAGAAGAAGCTTGCATCTTCTAGGTACGCTAAGCGACCTAATGCTTCTAATTCCCATAAGGAGGTTGGTTTGAGAGATGGCGTTGCTTTTGCTACAAAGGGGTTGTATGCCATGAGGGGCGTGGATGGTTGTAGCAGGAGTAGTACTATTGGCTATGAAACCAAGGCGAGAGGCACTTATAGGTTCCATGGCAAGGTTCCTTCCTCGACTTCCAACAACATTTCTAATGTTGGGAGAGTGACGGGAAGTGGAGATTGTTCTAGTAGTGTTGCCACTAGTGGAGGGATAAGGAAGACCCAAGTTTTTGGTGTTGACACTTGTGGGCGTCCAAATTCTCATTTGGATGCCAATGTACAAGACTTGGGTAGACGTAGGTTCGTTTTTGAGGTAGATGGTATTGGAGGATACTTGCTCAAGATTGGTGATACCGATGCCAATTGCATTATCACCTCTTTGGTTGATAGGATTAGGATACCATGCCATAAGCTAAAGCATCCTTATGAGTATGATGGAATGTGGGTTTCTAAGGAGGCTCGGGTACTCATATCTTGATGCAATACGAACCAGGCTCACCTGTTCGATTCTTCAAGCTAGTCCACCGAGGAGTTACATGGCGCCCACGATCAAAGTGTGGCCGAAATGGAAGATGTCAAAGACTGCCTCGCCGAGCAACAACTTTGGAAATCCACCGAGCAGACAACAAGTGACCGTTGCTGACACTGACTTCGGGAGCTGTGAGATCGAGCACAACTAATGAAAGCTCAACGATCAAGTTTGAGCCCGAAGCTGAAAGCAACCGAACCAAGGAAGAGCGACGCCGAACAGAGAATCGATCAAAGGGCTACAAGTGTGCCCGAGGCAAGAGCGTTCGATTCCAAATGTGACCGAGGCAAACAAGCGTCCGAATCCAATGTGTTCGAGCTGAGCTGCCGAACACATAAAACGGCTCCAGCCCTGCGTGGCTTTATCTCATTGGTCGCCTGTGACCGTTTATACTATTTTGCCCTTTTAATGTTGTCTATATAAACTCCTAGCATAGTTATTTAGGATAGTGAGTTGATATTGAATTGGGAGAATAGAGATAGAATTGGCCGAGCCATTCTTGTTGAAGCCCGAGGCTTCTTGTATGCCTTCTTAGGCTTGGAACCGAAATGGATTTCACCCCTATAATGAATCCCTGTTAGGTTCAAGTTTCATTTTCTCCCTTGGATAATCAATCAATGTTTTGATACTGATTATCCATTTTTTCTTCTATTTCTGTTCTCCCCCTTCCCCGATTTCTTGTTATCCGTGTTACTTTTGTTGCTTCCGCCTCTTATCTGCATCGTTTCCGCGTCTTGTTTGTTGTCTCCGATTGCAAAGCTTCAACCCACGGGTTTGCTTGCATCAGCTTGGTATCAGAGCGAGGCTTGGATTTGGTTCCTACGAATCCACGTTCCTTGTTCATCTTATCTTTATTTTCTGTTGATTGTTCTTGTGTTACTTGAAAAGGAAGAAAATATAAAGAAAACTGAAAAATCATCAAAAATTGTTTGTTGTTGATTGGTTGGATTAAACAATCACATATTTGGATTCACCACTGTCTAAGGAATCGATTGAGTACCCGACGTACATCATTTGTAACTAGGGTTTTTCTGTCGTTTTGGACTGTGTTCTTGACGTGGTGTGGTTGAAATCGAACCCCAGTTGTGTTTTGGTGTTTATCAATGAAAACTGGAGGTTGTTGAGGTATTTGGGTCGATTTTAGTGCTTGAAAATCGAAATTCCAGTGTTTAGCCACCATCCGTACGTCGGAACATTGCTAAGGTGATAACAGTGTACGGACAACGCCATAGCTAGTCTTAGCTCGGCTTGGAACTGAACATTATCTTCGTTGTCAAGTTTACCGGAGACGACCCAAATCTTGAGCTTAATCTGTTGTTAGTGGACTGTGAACGAATCTTGACAATTGTCCGTACATCGGAGGAAGGGTTCACTGTTCCATTGAAGAAGAAAGGGGTAAACTGTTGAAATCTAAAACCCCAGGTGAAAAGTTGTCGGCTAGAAAAGGGAAAGCGGATAAGGTTAAACCCTACCTGTACCGAGGAGGAAACACTTGTACCGAGGTCACGTGTTCAGTAAATTCCGAAGCGGAACAGAGGAGGAGGTAGATTCTCTTAGGATTTCACTTTTCTTGTGTCCGAATATTCTCGATAGTGGATCTCTGGAGTAATCCTTTCTACTCGAGGTAGCACTATCGAATTTGAGCTTATAGGAACTCGTGCGTGGGGTGACCGTAGTCCAATTTCGTAGATATTCCTTTGACTCCCCGTGCGCAGTTAAAAGGCTACCGTTCCATCGAGTCATATGAACTCCTTCCGAACCTAGGCTTGGAAAGTACTAGTTGTGACTTATCACTTCAGTTTCCTAACAGGAAGGCAAGGCCATCTTGAGTGGAAAAAGGCTAGAGTGGTGAGAACGATAGAGTGAGGTCACAAAAGCCAAGGACCTTGAGTGTATACACGAGCGGAAAGAAAATTGAGTGAACATTGCTCGAGTGATACACGTGAGGGAGTGAACTTGTGAGGTCCTTTACTTTATTTGTTGCAGCTATGTCTTCGGATGATGATGACTACGGAAGGTATGATTCGTGTGGAGACGTTTGAGACTATGGTTCCTACGATGGTGATGATTGTTATAACGACACCGGGGACTATGGCTCTTACGAAGACGAAGCAGGTCACTATGGTGAATACGAAGACGAAGAAGATTACGAAGCCTATGAAGATGAACGAGAAGAATATTATGCTTCGGGTCAAGAATACGAAGGTAGTGACGCTTCGAGGTATGATGATCCTACTTACTCTCATTGTGATGATCTTGAATACGATGAATGTGACATTGGGGAAGCCGACGATGAAGTTGATCGAGTAAACTATTCGATGTCATCTTCCTTCTGTGTCTCGTGTGGAGCACAAGAGAGTAGTAGAACCCCTTCCATCAGGATGGGAGGAGGTGGTGGAGGTTGTTCCATGGGAGGAGGAAGATTTGCAACTTTGAGTCGTGGCACACGATTCAATGCTTCCAATTCCTATGGGAAGGGTGGCTCGAGGAGCACTGGTGGTTATGGACCCGAGGAGGGTAGAGGAGGTTTCTACCGAACTCCTTTCCGAGGAGAAATTCTTACGGGCTCCATGCTAAAACTCCTTCCTCGACTTTCAACAATACTTCTAATGTTGGGAGAGTGAAAGGAAGTGGAAGATATCCTAGTGGTGTTGCCACTAGTGGAGGAATAAGGAGGACCCAAGGTGTTGGTCTTGACGGATTGGGATACTCAAGTTCGTACTTGGATCTTCCTATCCGAAACTTGGGTAGAAGTTTCACTGTTGAGGTGAATGGCCATGGAGGAAATTTGCTCAAGATTGGAGGTACCGATGTCAATTGCATTAGCACTTATTTGGTACGGACCCTAAAAAGACCCTGCTATAAATTGAAACATCCTTATACGTATAAGGGAGTGAGGGTTTCATATGAGGCTCGAGTACTCATATCTCATAGAGACTATAGAGAATATGCTTGGTGTGACGTGTATCCCATGCCCGATCTTGATGTCTGGCTAGGAGACCCATGGGCGCACAACAAGCAGATGCTATATATCGATGAGAGGGATGTATACCTTGTGTACAACAGAGAGCTACAAATGGCTTATACGTTTACACCTCACGGGTTAAAGGGAAAGATGTCCATTAGTGCATATGCTTCGGTTTTACATATGAGAAAAGAGCGAGAACAATCCAGGATCGAAAGAGTGCCATCGAGGAGTCCTACGAACACAAGGAGCAGTGGGAAAGGTGCAAGAAAAGAACCGACCGAAGTCAATACTGTGAACCCGAAGCCACAAGCTTCGAAGTCAAGTGGTTCCCCGGTAACGGAAGAGGAGACCTCTGTTGATGAGTCTTTGAGTCCTAGACTTCGGGTCGATGTTAAAGGTCCACCTACTCCAGGTATGGGTATTCTTGGTCCTCGACCCAACTCACCCGAATATGAGAGACAAAAGATCGAGAGGAGTAAGAGAGTGACCGATGACTACTCTCGAGTGCAAAAAGGAGAGGATGTGTCGAGTGATGTGAGTGAGTTGTCACCATCCAAACCCACACCTGACCTGGAAAAGACAATGAGGGAAAAGAAAGAGGGAAAAAGAATCGTTGAGAGTGAGGACACCCGTTATTCTAACCTTAACCCTTTATCTTTTTCTTCTACTTGTTCGAAATCTTGTGCAGGAACTCTTGGAGGCAAACCGAAAGAGCCTCAACTCTGTGTCGAAGTAGATAGACAAGGTGAAGAAAATCTTTCATGTGAGCTCCACGGAGAAGAAACTACTTGTGAGACTTCGGAGACAGTAAGAGGAACCGAAGGCCGCTCCGAGGCAAGTGTTCGATTTCCTTCCCGTGAGCATGATACTTCCTTGTCTTATGAAATTGCTGGAGAAATCTCTATTCTAGTTGATGATCTGTATAATTACAATGTGTTTGCAACTAGTGTAGAGTCGAACGGTCAACTTGTGAGTGAATGTGAACCACTAGTCGAGAGGATTGATAAGCCACATCGTGATGTGAGCTCGATATTCGCTGAACCTCTCTTTAGTGATGAAGTTGTTGTTGACCTTGCTTGTGACCCTTGTTATGACACACCACCAATCTCTGATAAAGGGAATAATGAGTTGTTTGATCATACCCTTATTGATATTATTGCCTATGGTGGATCTATGTGTTGTAGTGAGGATGATGATACCCTTGAGGAGTCCTTAGTGGATGAGTTGGATCGGATTATATTCGATGACTCCTCAAGTGTGGATGATGACATTAGTTTGGATGCACCTTTGATGGGTAGTGAGCTTGTTTTCACCAACCCTTTGTTCGAAGGAGATTGTGATGAGCATCCGACTCGAGGAGAATATGAACCACCTAGGTTTGAAAAGCTTAACCCCATAGATAATCCATTATTTGAGACCTTCTTCGGAAGGTTGTCTGATGAGAAGGATTGTCTTGAAGGTGATTTCGGAGGTGAAAAGCCATCCCTTGGTGTGAATAAGGTTGCTTTTAAGAAGGGGAGTGGAGTATTCGATATTAGTTGTCAAGTCAACCATTTCACTTACTCCCTTCCACACGTTGTTCACACCTCGAGTAATGTGCATACCGAAGTCCATAAGCCCCGTGACAATGAAGGAGAATTGAGGGCTCGGTATGTTGACAATGAGTTTAGAGGTGATTGGGCCTTTGATTGTTACATCTTGCATATAAAGTGTCCTATTGATCTCTTCATGTACTTAAGTGTTCGGTACAATTCCTTTTTGAGCCAAGAACTTGTTGTTTCCTTCGGAGACATAGGCTGTTTGATTTGTATTGATGCTTGGCTCTACCATAAGAGTGTGTTTTCCATACTTTTTAACACTAACCTACTATCGAAGTAGGAAGCTTTGTTTGTCTTTGCCTGGTTGCAGGTCTTGTCGGTTTGATTTCGAGGACGAAATCCTTTTAAGAAGGGGAGGATGATGCAATACAAACCAGGCTCACCTGTTCGATTCGTCAAGCTAGTCTACCGAGGAGTCACATGGTGCCCATGATCAAAGTGTGGCCGAAATGAAAGATGTCGAAGACTGCCTCGCCGAGCAACAACTTTGGAAATCCACTGAGCAGACAACAAGTGACCGTTGCTGACACTCACTTCGGGAGCTTTGAGATCGATCACAACTTATGAAATCTCAACGATCAAGTTTGAGCCCGAAGCTGAAAGCAACCGAACAAAGGAAGAGCGACGCCGAACAGAGAATCAATCAAAGGGCTACAAGTGTGCCCGAGACAAGAGCGTTCGATTCCAAATGTGATCGAGGCAAACAAGCGTCTGAATCCAATGTGTTCGAGCTGAGCTGCCGAACACATAAAACGGCTCCAGCCCTGCGTGGCTTTATCTCATTGGTCGCCTGTGACCGTTTATACTATTTTGCCCTTTTAATGTTGTCTATATAAACTCCTAGCATAGTTATTTAGGATAGTGAGTTGATATTGAATTGGGAGAATAGAGATAGAATTGGCCGAGCCATTCTTGTTGAAGCCCGAGGCTTCTTGTATGCCTTCTTAGGCTTGGAACCGAAATGGATTTCATCCCTAGTATGAATCCCTGTTAGGTTCAAGTTTCATTTTCTCCCTTGGATAATCAATCAATATTTTTACTCTGATTATCCATTCTTTCTTCTACTTCTGTTCTCCCCCTTCCCCGATTTCTTGTTATCCGTGTTACTTTTGTTGCTTCCGCCTCTTATCTGCATCGTTTCCGTGTCTTTTTTGTTGTCTCCGATTGCAAAGCTTCAACCCACGGGTTTGCTTGCATCATATCTCATGGGAGTTATAAATGCTATGTGTGGTGTGACATGTATCCCATGCGTCATGTTGATGTGTTGATAGGTGAGCCGTGGTTGGAGGGGAAGAGGGTGCAATATAGTGTGGTGAAGGATGTGTATCTTGTGGGCATAGGGCAAAGAGTTTATGACTTTATGCCTTACCGGGAGAGGAGCCAAGTGCCTAATAGTACACCTTCCTTGGCAATGCAAAGGAGCAAGGAGCGAGATCTTCATTCCATTGGAAAAGTTGTGCAAACAAGAAGTCCTACAAACACAAGCAATGGTGGGACTAGCGTTACAAAAGAGTTGGCAAATGTCAACAAGGTGAGCCCGAAGCCACTTCCAAAGCCGAGTCGTTCACCAACGAAGAAAAAGGAGACATCAAGTGATGAGTCTCCTAGTCCTAGATTCCGGGTTGACGTGAAAAGTCCACCTACTCCGGCTATGGGTATTCTTGGGCCTCGTCCCAATTCACCCGAATTTGAGAGACAAAAGATAGAGAGGAGTAAGGGAGCGACCGGTGACAACTCTCGAGTGGAAGAAGGAGAGGTTGTATTTAGTGATGTGAGTGGGTTGTCACTACCTGCATCTACACCCGACCTTGAAAAAAAATGAGGGAAAAGAAAGAGGGAAAAAGAAAAATTGAGAGTGAGGACACCCCTTATTCTAACCTTAACCCTTTATCTTTTTCTTCTATGTGTTTGAATTCTTATGTAGGGATTCTTTGAGGCAAACCAATGGAGCCTCAACCATGTTCCAAGATGGAAAGACAGGGTGAAGGAGATGTCGAATGTGAGCTACAAGGTGGAGACATTCATGACACTTCAAAGGTATGTGTTAGTTTTTCCTCCCTTGAGCGTGATACTTCCTTGTCTTATGGTATTGATTGTGAAAATTCTATGCTAGTTGGTGATTTGCATGACTATAATGTGTTTGTAACTAGTGTAGAGCCTTTGGATCAACTTGTGTTTGAAAATGAACCACTAGTTGAGAGGGTTGAAAAGCCATATCATGATGTGAGCTCGGTTTTCATTGAACCTCTCTTTAGTGAAAATGTTGAAGTTGACCTTGTGTGTGAGCCTTGTTATGACACCCCACCCATATTTTATAAAGGTGAAGATGAATTGCATGATTATCCCATTCTTCCCTTTGATTGCTTACTTGCTAGTGGTGGTATCTTGTGTCGTAGTGAGGATGGTTTTAACCTTGAGGAGTCTCTAGAGTGTGAGATGGATCGATTTATTTTTGATGACTCCTCGAGTGAGAGTGAAGGACCTAGTCTTGATACTATGCACTTGTGTGACCATGAATTTGAGGTGCATGCTTTTACATTTCTAATGTTTGAAGGCAATCTCATTTGTGGTGGTGAGTTGTATCGGACTAGGGTCGGTAGTAGAGTCGAACCTCCATGGTTTGTAAAGTTAGGCTCTATGGATGATCCAATGTTTGGAACTCCAAGTGAGAAGAGTGGTCTTGGTATGGGTCGAGTTGACCTAACTTCTAGTAGTCCTAGCCTTTATTGTGTGGACTATAATGATGAAGAGCCTATTCTAGAGACCTTCCTTTGGAGTTTTCCTAGTGAGGAGGATCGTCTTGGAGGTGACTTTGAAGATGAGGGGGTACCTCTTGGTGTGTGTAAGAGTGCTTCTAAGAAGGGGAGTGGAGTAGTCGATGTTAGTTGTGAATTGAACTATTTTACTTACTCCATCCCATATGTTGAGTACACCTTGGGTGTTGAGCATGCCAAAGCTGATGAGTCACTTTGTGACAAAATTTATTTGAAGGCTTGGTGTGTTGGCCATGGGCTTAGGGGTCGTAGGGAATTTAATTGCTACATGCATATCCTTGATCTCTTTGCTTGTTTTGAAAATGAGTGTTTGTTCTTGTCGAGCCAAGACTTTGTTGTCTCCTTTGGGGACATAAGCTTTTTAATAGGTATTGATGCTTGGCTCTATCATAAGAGTGTATTTTCAATACACCTTGCACTTATTCTTGTTAAGCTAACCTACTTGTGAAGTAGGAAAATTTTGGTTGTGCTTGCTTTAATTGTAGATTTTGATGGTTCGATTTCGAGGACGAAATCCCTTCAAGAAGGGGAGGATGATGCAATATAAAAAGGCGTAGTTCCCAACCAGCAAGAGCCAAGCTCGAGAGCATAAGTAATACGAGTCAAGGCCTCTGAAAACGTCTTGAAGATCATGCATTGGAGCGCCGATGACGCAGGAATTTTGTATGACTTGGAATCTATGGAGATTCACAACTAGCGTGAATTCCTTGTAAGGTTCGAGTTTCATTCTCCCTTTTGGATAATTTAATTCATGTCTTGAATTCCAATTATCCGTTCTTTCTTCTTATTTCTTGACTCCCCAATCCTTGTTTCCCGATATCTTAGATATCATCTATCTCGTGTTTTATCGCTTCCGCATTATTTGTATCGTGTTTAGCTTCCGCTCGTTTTTGCGTTGCATCAACTAGTTCATCCGGGTATCCATCCCCGTGTATATAGTGATGGTTCTGTTTTTGCAGACCATCCAGTTTTAGGGGAAACTCTGGCCACATTTTTATAGAAATTCGAAGAGTTGGACAAATTTTGAGTTCTAGTTTGTGTCTATAATTCCATCCAGTGTTTTCTTATCCTTCCTTTCAGTCTATATCTGTTGTTGCCACATGTGTTATGCCTCATACATGCTTATGCTTATATTGTGATCATATAATGTGTGATTTAGAGTCCCCCATAGAGGCTGAACATTGAACACACAGTCCGGTCACGTGTGATACTACCCGTCTGAGGGACACATCCCCTCTGGTTCAGGAAAGAGTTGAAACACCTAGCGTAACCGGGTGTCATTCAAACACTCTGCCAGAGAGACTAGATATTACTGGCTGGGGGGACATAGCCCATAACACCCGCTAGGTTTGTTATATATGCGTATATAGCCACAGTATGCACCGCCTGACTATACATGAGGCTAGTTTAGATTTTCAGTTACTTGATTTGGGGGGATGCAGCCCATAACACCAGACATGTACCAGTTTAGATAAAAGTTCTGTTTTAGCTCAGTACAAGTTAGAAGTTATCAGTTATCAGTATAGTTTAGCTCATCCTTCAATTTCAGATTCAACTAGACTTCAGTGTATATTCGGATCATGTTTAGTGCGTTCTTCAGATTTCCAGCTACAATACTATGCTCCAGCTCATATTTACATATTTATATTCCAGCCTTACAATTTCATTCTGCTATGATAGATTATATGCTATCTAGCAGCTGTTGGAGTCACTCCGTCTCCTCCTGAAGTTTACTACTTTTGATATATTGTACAGACGTCGAGTAGGTATGGCGGGGCCTTGTCCCGTTCTTTGTATATTCAGTTCAGCACTCTTAGAGGCTTGTAGATATGTCCCTGTGTGGTTCTATCAGTATATAGTTATGTCAGCGTGTGTTAGCCGTGTCATCTTTCTACACCGTATGCTTTCAGCAGATATACATATATCTATGACCATTTTGCCAGTTTATCTCTATTATTGATAGATTATTAGTAGGTTTAGCAATGATCGACAGTCAGTGTTGGTTTCCGTCGCGACCCTAGGTTGGGTCGTGACAGTCGCCTGAGGAGTAGTTTAGTATCTTGTATTTTTCGCCTGATAGTGGCTTCATTTGAAAATTTCACTATAGTCCAGCTTCGACTAGGTTGAAACTTATGTAACGCCTATTATGTCTTATTGCTATCAATGAAATGAACTTGATTCAACATCTCTTTATTGCAATGCTTAATTTACTAAAGTAATATTATTTTGATCGAGGTCACTTCACTATGCCTCGGTTCAGGAACAAAATGTCGTTCCAAGCTAGCATCGATTTATTGTAAATTATTCAGTCTTGCAAGCAAAATTTATTCTAAGTGACTTGTCAAATGCTTTCAAATAAAGTAAAGACCAACACTTGGAAACATAAGTGAAATTTATCAAGTCAAGCTCGAAGGCTTCCAAAGTTGTTCATTAGACAAGGCTCGAAGCCCACAAAGGTTGTCTATACAAAACGACTCGACAGCCACAAAAAAATAAAAGCATAAAGAAGAAAACTGCTAACCTTGGATCCTCTTCCCTCTTGAAAGTTCCATCCTTGGCGCTTTCAGTGCCCTCCTCGCTATCTTCAGCTTCGTCCTCATTCGAGCCATTGCTCGAGGGAAGCTCGTCAATAATCTTCTGAGCTTGGGCAGAATCTTCTTCAAGCTTAGCAATTTCTTTATCCAGAACAATCTCTTTGGCTTTGCATTGCTTGAGAGCTTTCATACGAGTCTTGATAATGGCCCAGGTCTCTTTATGTTTTTTCCTCGTGGCCTTGACCTTGGCACGCTCCTCGATGCTAGCAACCTTATCTCGGAGCCATGTAACCATGGTCTCAAGTCCTACGTCATATACGGTGAGTTTTGCCCTTGTTGATGATCCCAAGCACTCGCTACATGCTGGATTTCTTCATTCCTCTCATTTTCAAGTTGGACGTTCCTTAAAGAGAGGAGAAAGCCCTGAACAAAAGTTGTCGAAGGGTTAGGAGTAGAGATACTTAAGTTAAAAGAAAATGAAACTTGTGGAAACTTACCCGAAATGTATTAGCTGCAGTAGTAGCGATTAACTTTGCTAGGGAGAACTTCTTGAGAACATCCTCCTCATTCTGCCCCAAAAATATCTCAAAGCTCCAAATATCTTCACGGGTGTACTCCAAGAGATTTGACTGTGCCAAGACTTCCAACATCCTCTAGGCCCTCTCCAAAGCTGAAGCTTTGATAGGCTTGGAATAAGCTCGAGGCGCACTTATATCCGTCCCTTCCTCGGCGGCACTAGGGATTTCAACTTCGCCCACCTTGGTCTTGCCTTTAGCCTTAGTGGTGTCTTGATCTGGCTCTTCGAGGTTTATAACCTCGGTCTCTACAGGACTCTCAAGGCTCTCGTCATCGGGCTCGTCGATCAAGCCTTGACGCTGTCCAGCAACAGTTTCGAGCCCAGGAGTAGTCGTCACCTCGGTTCGAGGGTGGACCGATCAAGTTGATTTTTTTGAAGTCGCTCTCTTCCTCTTCGAATTTGTGGAAGAGAGAGTTAAGAGTTTATGGATGAAAGTAGAAGAAGAAGTTGAGATACAAGTAAACCGACCGAGGAAAAAGTCGACATCACTTTTTGAAGTCCCTTAGCCCGGGGAGCCTTTGGAAACTTTTGACTCGGCAATGGTCTTGACCAAGCCTATCGTCACATTGACACCTTCCTCAGCATCAATCACTTTCTTCCTTCTTTTTTTCTTCTGTTTCTCTTCACCTTTCATTTCCTTCGGCTAGGCTGCCTTGTTTGGGTAGTCTGCAAGAGAAAAGAGATAAAATTCATGAGAATACCTCAGGTAAACTTCGATAGATCTGCAATGTGATGAATAACTCACCGTGCCTCTTAGACGCCTAATTGTTGTCTTCCTCAACAGCCATAAGCATCTAAGTCCTGATGGGACGTTTCCGAACATTCATCGCTGCCTTCACCCAATCAAGCAAGTCAGGTGGAGGAGTGACTGGGACTTTGTTAGCTGCAAAAAAGGGATGAAACAATGAATCGTTAAACAACCGAAGGCGTTAGAGAAAGAAATTGATATGATTAACGCGAAACACTTACACTTGTCATTCCAAACCTCGAGGAACCCGGGCTCGGTGGATAGTAGCTCAGTGGGAGAACATAATGGTCGCACTAGCCTCGATTGTCGTGGTCTTCGCTCTTGGTAATTATTGAATGCTTATAGATTGTAGGATCTAGTAGCAGCACATAGATTGCAGGATCTAGTAGCAGGTCAGTATACCACTTGCAAGATGTCTATTGGAGCAAATGTTGTTCCGGCTACATGGTGGGAGTTCTCAGAGGCATTCCTCCACCATTACTTACCTAGAAGGACATGTAGAGCATGATTGGATCAGTTTCAACATTGACACATGAGTGTATGAGTATTGCATAATACAACCTCCACTTTAATTATTTGGCGAGGTTTTCTCCTACAGTTCTATCGGCCATAGAGGACAAGGTACATAGGTATATAGCGGGACTTGGTCCTCACTTACAAAGTGAGTAAATGGCCGTATTTATGTAGTCGGGTGTGGAATTGCGTGATTCAGGCATTTGCCTTACAACTTGAGGAAAGGAAATAGAAGTAGATGGCTAACAGAGATAGGAGCTCAAGCAAGAGAGACTTTCATGTTCGTTCGGTGAGACGTCTAGTGCTAGTAGACATTAGAGTTTCAGGCATCCAACAGCTAGTACTCTTTTACTATTTCAGGGGCCGAGATTTGATCGAACCGCATAATCTAGAGCTAGTCATACATCACGGGCTTCAGGATCCCAGCATCGGGGTGTTTGGTCAGGGTGGTTCACTTTACCCTTGGTGTTGTAATTGTGGTAAACACTATTTATGCCTATGCTAGTTGGGTGTAGATGCATGTTATTTTTTTTAGAGTCAGGCCACTTTATGAGATATTGCTCATCTAGGGGTGGCAGTGGTGCACCTCAGCTATCGATAACAGTTGCAGCTTCTTCAGCACCAGCACACACACAAGAGCAAGTTCCTCAGGAACCAGTAGGTCTTGGTAGAGGCCGAAGTGGAACTCCTATAGCAAGCACTCTTTAGAACTGCACTTATTCTCTTATTGGTCAATAGGACCAAGAGGCTTCACCAATACAGTAAAAGCTACCATGTCAGTGAATTCTCTCGATGTATATGTGTTGATAGATCCTGGTTTTACACTATTAGATGTTACCCCCTTGTTGCTACTAAGTTTGGGATAGAACTAGAAGCCCTTAAACCTTTTGAGGTAGCCACCCTAGGTTGTGATTCAGTAGTAGCTTGTGTTTATAGAGGTTGCACTGTGATGATTGGCGATCGTAGTACTACAGCTGACTTAATTGAGTTAGAAATGGTTGATTTCGATGTTATATTTGGTAAGGATTGGTTGTCTTCCTGTTATGTTAATGTTGACTGTAGAGCAAAGGCAGTATAGTTTCACTTCCTATGAGAATCAGCTATAGAGTTGTTGAGTGCTTCTGCATCACCAAAGGATATATCTATTTCTTACCTTAAGGCAAGAAATCTGATCGCAAAAGGATGCTTATATTATATAGTTCATGTTCATGACATAGAGAAGAGAAAACCGACTCTTGAATTAGTTCCAGTAGTGAATGAGTTTCCTAAAATATTCAAGACGAGCTTCCAGGTCTTCCTCCTGAATGGAAAATTGATTTTCCTATCGATATAGTGTCGGGTACGCAACCAATATCTATTCCTCCTTACATGATGGCACCAATAGAATTAAAGGAACTTATGGAGCAATTGAAAGATCTGTTAGATAAGGGTTTCATTAGACCCAAAACTTTTCCTTGGGGAGCACTAGTCTTATTTGTGAAAAAGAGAGATGGCTCCCTACGTATGTGCATAGATTACAGACAATTGAACAAGGTCACGATCAAGAACAAATATCATTTTGCCATAATTAATGACTTGTTTGACCAGCTTCAGAGTACCAAGTGTTTTTGAAGATAGACTTGAGATCAGGCAATCATTAAGTTAGAGTCGAAGAATATGACACACCTAAAACAGTGTTCAGAATCAGGTATGGCCATTCCGAGTCTCTAAGGATGTCGTTTGAGCTAAATAGTGCACCAGCAGTATTTATGTATTTTAAGAATAGCGTGTTTAGGCTTTATCTATATTTTTTTGTGATAGTATTTATTGATGATAATCTGGAATATTCCAAATCTGAATCCAAACATAAAGACCATCTATGCAAAATATTGGGTACCCTTCGGTACCAGAAGGTATATGCTTAATTCACGAAATGCGAATTTTGCTTGAGTTAGATAGCATTTCTTGGACATGTGATGGTCATAAAAGAAAAGCAGTGAATATGGACTTTATCAAAGGCCTACCTTTTACGCAGAGCATGCATGATTCTATTTGAGTTATAGCAGACATGCTTACTTAAGCAACGATTCTTGCCTGTTAGAACTACCTACACAACTGATGATTATGCCATACTTTATATCTGAGAGATAGTGCGCCTGCATGGTATTCTAGTCTCTATCATTTGGAGATCCTTTTGGGTAGATTTAGGGACATAGCTGAATTTAAGATCAGCTTTTCATCCCAGGACAGACAGGCATGTCAAGCGAACCATTCTGACGTGCGAGGATATGTTGAGAGCCTGTATCTAAGATTTTAAGGGCAACAGGGAAAAGCATTTACCACTGATAGAATTTTCCTATAATAACACCTATCATTCCAGCATTCAGATGGCGCCATATGAAGGCTTGTACATATGTAATATAGGTTGCCTATATGTTGGTTTGAAACGGGTGAAACTCAGCTATTGGGACCAGATGTGATCCACCAAGCTATAGATAAATTAAAGCCGATCAAAGAGAGATTTCTAGCAGTGCAGAGTCGTCAGAAATCATTGCTTATAATTGGCGTCGAGACTATGATTTCAGATTGGCGATTGGGTATTTTTGAAGGTATCGCCTATGAAAGGCGTTATGAGATTCGTCAAGAAAAGTCAAGCTTAGCCCTAGATTCATAGGTCCTTATCAAATTATCAAACGAATAAGGTGTGCAGCCTATGAGTTGGACCTTCCAGCAGACCTTCAAGAGGTACATAAGTGTTTCATGACTCCATGCTTCGGAAAAGTGTTGGAGATCCTTCTGGAATTATAATAGTTGATGATATACAGATCACCGAGCATTTGGCATATGCAGAGCAATAATATTGAAGAAATGACATGGGAATATGAAAAAGATATAAAGGTCTTATATCCGCATCTGTGCACTACTTCATATATGTAATGGATCTTTGCTTAATGCATCTATATACCTCAGTAAACATTCGAGGACGAATGTTTCTAAGGAGGGGAGAGTATTACACCCCATGTGTCTAAAGTAATGTATATTGCACTAATGACATGTTAAGCATGATTTAAGTAAGTCTAATGTCATAATATAACTATATATAACATTTAGATATTGAATAGAAAGTCTTGTAAAAATCATACTTAAGTTACGGAAAAACCGACTAAGGATTTTTCTTGCAATGGAGTTTTTTGAACAATTAATTATGTGTGTTATATGAGATCTTTTGGGGACACATCGTATAAAAAATTGAAAGTCTTAGAGTGTAGTTTCCAATACCCTTTACCTTTTGTTCATACGACATCTGGATAAATAGATAGAAGCATCTGAAGAAGGGCCAGTGCTAGGGTGCCAAGCTAGCACCTCTTTGACTTTTCAACCTTTACTATACATAGCAACCTTAGCTCCTTTTCTCTCATTTCCATCAGATCTCATGAAACTATCAGAGCTTCCATAGCTCCTTGACAGGTTCTTATAGGTTTGAAGGCAAACTATTAATCACAACTCGAAATCAAGAAAAGATTGTACCTACGTGATCCCTACGACGAAGGTAACATCGTGCTACCTTCCTTTTCATCTATAGCTTGAGTTTTAGAGTTACTTCATGGCTAAGGAAAGTGTTTGATTGCTAGGTTTTAGCTTGTTGAAGCTTTGGAATGTTTATAATTCAAGGAAAATGAGGTTTAGAAGCAAAAAAATTAAAGGTATGTAAGGCCTATCTTCTTTTTTCGACTAAGGCATGTGTATAGCAACTTTCCAAGATATTTTGCCTTCAAAATTATAATATTTCATGGTGAGCTTCTATATAATCATTTTACCCTTGTATAAGTATACTTTGGTGACAAAAACCCAGGTATAAGGGTCTCAAATCAGTCCCAAAAGACCAGCACGAAAGATGGCTCAAAACTGGAAAACTCATTTTTTCACCCAGACAACTGTTAGTATTTTGAGCATAATTCTTTGTACAAAAATGATATTGAGATGCTCTAAGATTCCCTGAAATTCTGAGACATATATCTAAGACTTTCCTGTAGATGCTAAAGTCTATATTTTCCATTTATGCCCTAAAAACTATGATGCAATACAGGATAGTGCTACTGTCAAGAAATTCTGTGTAGCAGTGGAATTGTTTTGTCGTCCGATCGTTTTGTTTTGTTGTTTATTCGATCTTTTATGTAATCAATTAACCTGTGCATATCCTATATCATTTTTTATGAGTGTTTAAGCTAATATAGTATGTTTAAGTGCTCATTTTTATCCTAAATCAACAGTAGAAGCTTTATAAAATGATTGGTCGACATTACATTCATAATCCTGTTTTGTCGTTTTTTTGTGGATAGCTGCACTTCCTTTTACTCGATGTTATTATTCTTGCCGGTTATCTATTCCTGTGTATATTATAGTGTTGGTTCTGTTTTTGTGGATCATCCAGTTTTAGGGGAAACTCTACCGAAATTTTTATAGAAATTCAATAAATTGGATAAATTCTGAGTTCTAGGTTGTGCCTATAATTCCATCCAGGGTTTTCTTATCATTCCTTTGAGTTTATATCTAATATTGGCACATGTGTTATGCCTCATACATTCATATGCTTATATTGTGATCATGTTATGTGTGATTTGGAGTCCCCCAAAGAGGCTGGACATTAGACACAAAGTCTGGTCGCGTGTGATACTACCTGTCTGGGGTACACAACCCCTCTGGTTAGGTGGGAGTTGAAACACCTAGTGTGACCGGGTTTCATTCACACACTCTGACCGGAGAGACTAGATATTACTGGATGGGGAGGACATAGCCCATAACATCCACAAGGTTTGTTATATATGCATTTATAGCCATAGTATGCACCGCATGACTATACATGAGGTTGGTTCAGATGCTCAGTTACCTGATTTGGGGGGATGCAGCCCATAACACCAGACAGATAGAAATTCAGATAACAGTTCAATTTTAGCTCAGAATCATTTATCAGTTCTCAGTTATCAGCCACCAATTCTTAGTGTCAATATCAGTTGACAACTATCAGTTCTAGTTGCTAGTTACCAGTTATCTGTCATATCACAATCAGTTATCAGTATAGTTTAGCTCAGCCTTCGGTTTCAGATTCAGCTAGACTCCAGTTTATATTCGAATCATGTTTAGTTCGGATCAAGTTTTGTTCGTGTTTCGGATTTCAAGCTACATTGCTGTACTTCAGCATATATTTACATAATTATATTCTAGCTTACAGTTTCATTCAGCTATGATATATTATATGCTCATGCTTTACATACTTCGTACATATCGTACTCACGCCCTTTTCTGGGGCGTTGCATTTTATACCGCGTAGGTACAGACAGAAAAGTGCTTGAGTCATATCATTAAGCCATCCACCAGCTATTGGAGTCATTCTGCTTACTCCCGGAGTTACTTATCTTTTGGTATATGTATAGTCAACTAGTTTGGGTATGATGGGGCCCTGTTCCGTCTAGTACTTGTGCAACTCAGCACTCCTAGAGGCCTGTAGATATGCACCAGTGCAGTTAATATGTCTTTATATGTCAGCTTATATTAGCCTTGTCGGCTTTCCAAATTGTATAGTTCTTATCAGTTAGGCTTTTGCTTGTTCAGTTTATTAGTTATACTCATGGTTAGAAGATTATCAGTAGGTTTAGTGATGATCGACACTTAGTGTCGGTTATCCGTCGCGGCCCTAGGCTGAGGTCGTGACATGAGGCACGTTTAAGCCAGTCATAAATGAAAAATAAAAACAGGTTTTTCGAAGTAAAGGAAAACTCCTCAACGGATAACAGGATCATGACAATGTTAACACCTTATGTTGGAAATAGAAGCAGGACAGATTGTTGATAACTACAAAGAGAAAACTTAGTCTAATCTTGATGAACTACTCGCGCACTCTAAGGATCACGTGACACTAGCTGAGATAACATGAAAGGTGGCCTCCAAAAATAATCAGAACTCTTACCTCCAAATGAGGTACCATGGTTACCCACTAGGGCCGCGGGATCTCTAGATCTCCCACTCTAACTCTTCCTGCTCTAACTTATGGTATGTCTAATACCTTTGAATAATATCAACAACGACATCAAATGAAGTCCCAACCTCAATTTTTCGAGCCATTTGAGATCTCAAGGAAGGAGAAATGTCATCAATAAATCTTTGAATCTCTCGAAAGGCTCATGGACTAGTTCTAATGCATATCCATCCATTCTATAGAATTAAATCTCATATTCTGAAACCAACAGGCTAACCGACAGGCTACCCTGTCTAATCCACTCAAACTGGCGACGCTCTTCATCTCGCTCGCTACTCGAAAGGAACTTTTCCCCGAATCTAGAAGAAAAATCGAACCAAGTTAGCTAATAAGAGAGCAATCCACCAATTCAGGGTTGGACCTTGAAACTGGAAAGTAGAATAATCAACACCATACTGCTCAATATAATCAAGAGCCTGAATGATACGCTGACATCATTTTATTTTAAAAAAATAACACAGGGATTATCTGATGCATGGCTTAAGAATATCGGAAGGTTCAGTTGGGTAAAATAATACAGCCTTTGCAGATACCCAGACCGAGCTATTACTCGGGCTAGCTGACCAGCCAGAATAACTAGAGGCACAACACATGATGCCTCCAGAACATACTTTACTGTGGTAATATTAAGAACTGGAATAGGATCTCCCTGAGACTGAACGTCTGCATCTGCGGCAACCTGATAAGCTGCCTAGCGAATAATAGGTTTTTGCGGTATCTACATCACCAAGATTCTCGTGAAAGCATCGTAGAGAGCCAAGGGAACCACAAGGCCCTGCTCCCTTGCCCATCGCGAGCTCGTACAACTGGGACCTCCATAGCTAGATCGTCAGCACAATTAAAACTCTCGGGGCTTCGTCAGTGCTAGCCCCAGGCAAGACTACTTCAACTTGAACTCATACCATTTGTTGATTTGTCGCACGAGGGTTCACAATTACCACGAAGGAATTAACGAATTAACAAAAATACTTTTGCATCCTAGACCGACGCACAATCAGAAAAAAAAAGAAGTGAAACCTCCTAAATGCCATCATAGCCTCTCGTAGATAAGTACGGACGTCTACATACCCATCAGCGAGACTCTATTAGACACTGTCTCAGTCTGGATAGACATTAAACCGGGCTCTGATACCAACTGACACGACCTCGATTTCGACTAGGCCGTGCGGGCACCCGACCACCTCTCCTAAACCCATCGGGCGAACCCTTATCAACTGAATTAGGAAAATAAATATAATTCAATTTATAAATAAGAACAAGACTTAGGAAAAAAAAAGCATAGACATACTGATACCTCTAAGCTGTACAAACGAAATTACAGCTGACTACCTAACATACTAGATTTAGGGCTATCCAGACTAGACATCTAAGAGTACAGAAGAAGACAAATACCTCCTGAAGGGAGAAAAATGCAACTGAAATAATAAACATAAAACTGGTGGCCATCCGGAATAAAAGCTGGCTCACCCTGACAGCTGAAGTCGTCTTCGCTCCTGAACAACGTGGCGAACTCAATCCTGGAGCAAACATGCCGAAAAAAAATAGATAGACAAAAACAAACAACAAACAAGGGTGAGTCAAAAGGACTCAATAAGTGGGACAGACTAGCCACCTCAAAGTATAGGATAGCTAGCTAGGGAGAAGAAAAATAAATAAACCAAATTTCTCTTATTTAAATTATAAAAAGGCAGAGCCAGATAATAACTGGAAACACGTATGGGATCATAAACTCATAAACAACCAGGGACATAAGATAGACAGAATGTATAGGTTTTTAAGTATCCCGAACATAATACTGTCACGGCGTGCAACCCGTTCCACAGGTTCATACTGTCGCGGCATGCAACCCGATCCATATATTCATATTGTTGCGGCGTGCAACCCGATCCATATATTCATACTGTCGCGGCGTGCAACCGGATCCATATAACTAAAGCATATAAACCAATTAAGGATACTAAATAGCAAGAAATGTATAGGCAAACTGAAATATGTCCACAACATGGTATACATGCCGCATACACAAACACAACACAATAGTCACACACTAGTCAGTATGCGGTGCAATGAGATGGGCTGAATGCGGTATGATGCAATGCAGCCACATGTGCCTGATACCTTCACCAGCTCGGGACTCTCATCGATTACCGGGATGTATAAGCAATAATGACCCTTCACCGGTGCGGGACTCTCATCGCCAACTGGGAAGTATATGCAATAATGACCCTTCACTGGTGCGGGACTCTCATCGCCAACCGGGAAGTATATGCAATAATAACCCTTCACCGGCTCGGGACTCTCATCGATTACCGGGAAGTATATGCAATAATGACCCTTCACTGGTGCGGGACTCTCATCGCCAACCGAGAAGTATATGCAATGCTCAAAATCAGAGTACAATGCTCATATGCTCAATGCAATACCAACAACAAGGCATAACATATAATATACAATGTAAATTCAAAACTAAGGCGTAATGAATAATACGCCTATCGGCAGCTACATACGTAAAGAACTCGTGGTAGAATATCCACAAGGCCAAGGGCCTCCAAAGAAATGGATATAAACACTTACCTCGTTCCAAAGTTAGCACAACCACTCAATAACCGCTTTGTCTTTTGGTTTCATTGCCAAACGATCCCACTCTAAATGTTTCAGGATGAAAATTCTATCTTTTCTCCGGCTCTTTTCTCATTTTCTGGCATTTTTTTCCTTTCCCGGCATAGTCTCTTTTCTTTTTCGTTTTGTTAAATTCTCGTTTCTATTCTAATGTTTCTGTTTCTAGTAGTTGACTAGAGGTTAGGCCAAGGGACTTAATCCCTTAAAGCCACCGCATCTTATCGTTCTTTTGGTCTTTTTCTCTTTTTTCTTTTCTTTTATTTTCTTTTCTTTTCGTTTTCGCGGCGACAATTAAAACGATACCCTACAATATTTGAAATAATTCTAACTTTTGCATACAAGTTATACAAAATATATGTAATACATTTGCTAAGACGGATCTCAAATCGGACTCCCGAAACTCAATATGCAAATTAAATGGAAAAAAAGTCAAATTATTTAACTTTCGGCATTTTAGCGAACTAGCCGAACAACCTCGAAATTCACTTTCGAAAATTCACAAAAGTCAAATAGTCATACGATTCTAACGGCGCTTTCGGATTTCTAATCGGAGTTCATTCGCCAAAACCGAGCTCAAAAATCTCTTTTTAATATTTATCGATAATAAAAAATGAGACCTTCTTCCGATGCCTACTAAACGAGGTCTGATTTAACTCAAATTTTACAGACAGGTCGTAATGGACCGTACGAATATTTTAAAATTATTGACACGCCAATCGGAATCTTAACTTTCGAAACGACTAACCAAGGTCGTTTCATAACTACCCAATATACACAGGTTTAAAGGTTCCAGATCAGATATATAAGAAGTCCAAAAGATATACTCATCTCCCGAAGGGAGCAAAATAAGATAAACTACAATATCTACAGCTGGTGGCTTCAATGAAAAAGATGTTTCACCATAAACAGCTCGAAACGTACTGCTCCTAAATCGCGACGCGGCTAGCAGAATTTTCCGAACAAAAAAAAACACAAGAACAGATAGGGAGTGAGTCATAAGAACTCAGTAAGTGAGGACAAACTAGCGATTTCAAAAAATGGCAACGCTAGCAAGGGAAACAGAAGCCATAGCAGTCAACCAGATAAGTCATTCATAGATAATCAATGCAGCAAATCCATACATCTCACAAAACACATATCAAGATATGAAATGAATGTATCATGATGCAATGGGATCACATGTGCCAAATGAATGGAGTGGAATCCTCCTACCCTTAATATGATGCAGGGAGTGGAATCCTCCCTGAATCCTCCTACCCTCAATATGATGCATGGAACAGAATCCTCCTAATCCTAGGGCAGATTCCTGCCTTTAGATGACATAACACCCCGGAAATCAAGAAACATAACCAGAAAATACATAATAAGGTTGTGGCATAATAAGTATGCCCTATCGACATCCATTCGCGTAAAGAACACATGTATAGATTATCCAAAAGGCCAAAGGCTGTCAAAGAAATTGATATAATTACTTACCATGTTCCACAGTTAACACTGCTACTCAACAATCGCTTTTTCCTTTGGATTCACTGTCAAACGATCCCGCTCTTTTCAATAAGCAGAAAAAATATATCAAATAAAGCTAAAGTCTTCATTCCTTACGTCTTAGAACAAACTGGCCAGGAACCCGACACCCGATTTGCATACGCGATACGCAGTCCAGGCCTACGTGCATGGTTCAAAATCACATAACAAAATCCAAAATAAATTACATTTATGGGTTGCCCATAACTCTCTGAGTTCGAATATATAATCAATTCCATTACCGGGGTCCAATTAACCCTTTAAACTATCGAGTTAACTTATTAGAACGATGTCTAATATCCAAATTTCTACCATTAAAATATATTCAAACACACGTAATAAACTGAAATAATGAATTAACATCATTACCTGGATGATTCGGCCCTTATCCTTTCCTTTCTTTATTTCTTGACTTTTTTTCTCCTTCGATACGTTCTCTGTTTTGTTTCATTATTTCTATTTCGGTTTATGAAACTTGGAAATGTAAGCAATACCTTGGCCCACCGTCTCTATCTTTTCCTTTTTCTTTCTTTTCTTTTCTTTAATCTTTTTTTTTCTTTAATCTGTTTTTTTTTTTTTTGAAAACTTGCTACCATGACGAAAATTAAAAAGAAACTCTACAAAGCTTGGAATGATCTCATATTTTTCATACAAGTTATGCTCGCCAAGACAGAACTCGAATCCGATTCTCCAAACTCGAGATACGAATTAAATGGAAAAGAGCAATTCTTAACTTTCGGGACTTTAGCGGAAACTATCTGAACGACCTCGAAATTCACTCTAAAAAGTTCACATAGGTCACAAATGACCATACAAACCTAACGATGCTTTCAATTTTCGAATCGAAGCTCATTCGCCAAAATCGAGCTCGAAAACCTCTTTTTAAAATCTACCGACAACGGAAACTGAAACCTTCTTCTGATACCTACCAAAGGAGATCTGATTTATCTCAAATTTTATATATAGGTCCTAATGGACCTTACGGAGCTTTTAAGATTGTCGACAAGCCAATAAGAGTCCTAACTCCTGAAACGACTACCTAAGGTCGGTTCATTCTCCTCCACTTAGACTCTCGTTCGTCCTCGAACGAGCCAGAGTCTAGAGCCGATTGAGCTCAACTGATAAGAACATTTGAACGAACTTTTCTAGCCTATCTGAAAATACCATTACATAATTAAAAAATCAGAATCACAAATGAACGAAGAGAACTTTTAGGCTTTGAAGATCAAGATCGAACCTATATTATCAAAGAGGTGCGGATACCTCTCACGCATACTGGACTCAAGCTCCCGAGTATCTTCCTCGCAAGGACGATTATGCCATCGCACTTGAACCATTAAAATTTGCTTCGAACGAAGCTTCCGAACATCACAGGCAACTATAGCAACTAGAAAATCCTCGTAAGCTAGATTCACATCTAGGTGAGCATGATTTAACTCAATCACTTCGGAAGGATCCCGGATACACTTTCGAAGCATCGATATATGCAAAATTGGGTAAACTGGCATAGAAGTTGGAAAGTCGAGCCAATAAGCCACCTTACCAATATTCTTCTCGATATGGAAAGGGCCAATGAACCTGGGACTGAGCTTTCCTTTCATCCCAAATCTCTTTACACCCTGCATCGGTGGCACTTTCAAAAATACCATGTCGCCGACCTCGAAATCTAACTCTTGGCTCCTCCGGTTCGAGTATGAAATCTGCCTGCTCCGGGCAGTCTGTAGATGATCCTGAATAACACGAACAACATCAAGTGTCTGATGAACCATATATGAACTCATCACCTCAATATCTTGAGACTCAAACCAACTGATAGGAGAATGACATCTACGGCCATACAAGGCCTCAAATGGAGCCATCTGAATGGAGGACTGATAGCTATTATTATAAAAAAAAACTCCGCTAAGCCCAAATGATCATCCCAATGGCCTTCGACGTCCAAGGAACAAGCTCTTAGCATGTCTTCCAGAACCTGAATCACCCACTCAGACTAACCATCGGTCTGAGAATGGAACGCCATGCTAAGCTGCACCTGGGTCCCCAACTCTCTATGAAAAGACTACCAGAACTGGAAAGTAAATTGGGAACCCTAATCTGAGATAATAGATACAGGAGTGTGATGCAGTTTAACCACCTGATCAATGAAAATACGAGCCAATCTCTGAGCTGAATCAGTAGTCTACACAGGGATGAAGTGAGCTGATCTAGTCAGTCTGTCCACAATAACCTAGACTGAATTATGGCGCCGCAAGGTAAAGCAGACCAACTACAAAATCCATCATGATCTGCTCCCATTTCCACTCGGGAATGGGCAATGCGTGAGCTAACTTTGCCCGTCTTCTTGCTCGAAATTAACCTGGTGACAGTTCAAGCAACGAGACACATAATCAAACACATCCCTCTTCATCCCTTTCCACCAATATAGCTCTCGGAGATCCTGATACATCTTAGTAATGCCAGGATGAATAGAATAACGCAAGTTATGAGCCTTGTAGAGCACTGACTGCCTCATATCTCCAACATTAGGGACACTGAGTCGATCATTAAATCGACGAATACCATCAGAATCAAGCTCAAATAAGGGAACTCCTCTACTTAGGATATGACTACGCAACCCCTACAAATGTGGATCCTTGAACTGTCTTCCCTTAATTTGATTGACTAAGCAAGACTGAGCTGTAATACATGCTGGGACTCGGCTGGAGTCTAGGCAAAGAAATCTCATACCGGAGTCGCTAAGGGACTGCAAATCTCGGGCCAAAGGTCTCACGTCATCATAAAGAAAATCCATGCTGCCCATAGACTTCCTGCTCAAGGTATCTGCTACAACATTCGCCTTCCCAGGATCATATCGGATGGTGAGATCATAATATTTAATTAAATCAAGCCACAACCGCTACCGGCCATTAAGATCCTTTTGAGAGAGAAGATACTGCAAGCTTTTGCGATCAGTATACACTTCACTAGGCTCGCCATAGAGATAGTGCCTCCAAATCTTCAGAGTGAAGACCACAACTGCTAACTCTAGATCATGAGTCAGATAATTCTTCACATTCGGCTTCAGTTATCCAGAAGCATAAGCAATCACCCTCTCGTGTCGCATAAGAACACAACCAAGACCCGCACGAGATGTGATGCAGCCCGATCACGTGCTGATCAAGTGAACGATCCACCGAGGAGACCGATGACAAGAAGCCAAGCCAAGCTGCTGCACGATGTGCACGTTCACTTAGCCTGGCCGAAGGAAAACAATTGCTCCGAAGCTGAGTGGCCGAGCTCAAGAATCGAAGGCATTATCTTCAGATTTGAGCCCGAAGGCAAAGTGAACGAGGACAATGAGCTCGAAGACAATTGAGTGTCCGAAGGCAACAAGTGTGTGCTCGAGCAGACAATCGAGAACCGAAGTCAAGTCTGCCGAACACATTTTAATTCAGCCCTGCGTGGCTTAATTCTATTGGTCAACTGTGACCTATTTACTAGTTTACCCTTAGTATTTCCTATATAAACACTGATTCCCTTCATTGTAAGAGGTAGTTTTTGGATATTGAATTAAATGAAAGTGCCGAGCACATTTCTTCTTGTCTCCGTCGTGAGCAAAACCCCGGTGAGGGCTTTAAAGGACTTGTGGCTTTCGGTTAGTCCGATTGAACATTCCTCTTGATCATTCAGTTTGCAAGAGGCAATGTTCTCTTGAGGATTGTTGCATAGTTAGGGTGATTCTTGTCTCCCTTTTGATCGAGCTTTGGGACAGGTTCCCCACTGTTCTTTCGAAAGAAGCAAGTTTTGTCTTGCTTTTATCTTCTTCTTTATTTAATCTTGTTCCGCGTTTGTGCTAAGCAACCCCTTCGGGAATTGCATTGCACCATCTTGGTATCAGAGCACGGTTTGGGCTTGTTTCTACAACCCCAAATCCTGTTCACGTTATCTTTATTTTCGTGCGTATGTGTCTCTGTTTTCCTTTTCGAATTCTGATTTGATTTTTGTTACTGTTGGTGTTGTTAATTTACAAAAAAAAAAAAAAAAGAAAAATTCAAAAATTGTTTGATTGTTGGTTGTTTTGGAAAAACAATCTTGGATTCTTGTTCACCATCGAGTTCTGATTCCAATGAATACCCGACGTACTGATTTCGTGACTAGGGTTTCTTGGTGAATTTTGGACTGTTTTGAGCTTTAATGGTGACTGAAAACTCGAACCCCACTGTGTTTGGAAGAAACCGGTGAAGATTGGTGGTTCTTGAGTGATTTGGGTTTGTTTGTTGCTTAAGAATCGAAGTTCTGGGTTTAATTCGAAGTCCGTACGCCGGAAACTTGTTACAAATCGTAACAGTGTACGACTCGAACGAGCTGGATCTTAGCTCGAAGAACTTCGTTTGATTTCCTCCGTTGTTGTTTGGAACCGGAGTTGAAAGAGCAACTCAGATCTGTTGAAATTCGTGGTCAGTGAACCGAAGTTGTTGCGTCCGTACGCCGGAGCAAGGTCACTGTTCCATTGAAGAAGAAGGGGTTAAAATTTTAAACATCAAAACCCCAGGAGAAAGTTGTCGGCTGAAAAAGGAAAGTGGATAAGGTAAAACCCTATCCGTACCAAGGAGGGACCACTTTTGTACGGACAGAAGTGGGTGTGATCGAAAAAGATTCCTAAAAGGAATCCAAAAGGGTAGATTCTCCTAGGTTTTCACTTTCTTTCGTGTCTAATTCTGGTTGGTGGATCTTTTGAGTAATTGTCCTACTCAAGGTCGTACTAACTCTTTTAAGCTGGTAGGAATTCGTGCGAAGGGGTGACCGAAGTCCAAACTTTCGTAGAAATTCTTTTGACTCCCCGAGCTCAGTTAAAAAGCGTCCGTTCCATCGAGTCGAACATCACTTCACTCTTCCCGAAGAGGCAGTGACTACTGTCGAACTTGAAGGATCTTAGAGGACCGATCAATTGGACGAGCCACTGTTAACAAGTCTTTGAGTGATCAAAAACCGAACCCATAAATTGAGTGGACCCGAGTGCCACCCATCAAAGGTGAGGGAGTGTGTGAGGTGATTTCTAACCCTAACATTTTGTTTGATCTTTGACTTGTGCAGGTACCATGGCTGGAAACGACGGCAAAAGCATTGAAAAGCCTGAATTGTCGTTAGCCGATCTCATGGCTGCGATACAAGGCATCAGTGCCGAAGTAAGAGGAGTAAGTGCTCGAGTAGCTAACCTCGAGCAGGGAAACGCGTCCGTGGCCATGAATGGGTCCGGCGTGGGAACGAGCCAATCCACTCCGATGAAACCTGAGCTGTATGCTGAGCTTGTACGACAACATCAGTTGACAAGTGAAGCAATTCGAAGAGAACTTAACTTGGGCAATCCCCAAGCTGCTTATCAAAACTTGGGCATTCCCCGAGGAGAAAGAATACCACCTCCAGTGGCCCGGAGAGATCTTGGAGCTGTTACCGAGGAGGTTGGTGAAGAGGAATTTCCCGAGGATGAATATGAGCGTGAGCCGCCATTCGCTCAACGAAGGCAAGCTCCCCGAGGACGTGGAAATTTCCGAGGTTGAGGCCGAGGCGCAAATGTTGAAAGAAATATTGGGCGTGAGGCTGATGATCGAGAAGATGAGTTTCCCGAACAGGCTAGAGCTGTTCGAGACTCAAACTTGAACAGTGTCAAGATCACTATTCCGCCCTTTAAAGGAACTAGTGATCCCGACGAGTATCTTGAATGGAAGCTTAAAATGGAGCGCATCTTTGAAACCAATGAGATGACCGATGAGAGAAAAGCTGCCCATGCCATTGCTTCGTTCGAAGCTTATGCATCAACATGGTGGGAATCTGACAAGAGGCATAGATGAAGGAATGACTATCCAGTAGTCAATACATGGCCACAGTTGATGAGAGCGATGGATGGAAAGTACTTGAGTGCCAAGTACAGGCAGACTCAAATGCAAAAACTCTATGAGTTAAAGCAAGGGTCCAAGTCCGTCCAAGAGTACCACGATGAGTTTGAAAAGGTTCGTTTGAATCTTGATCTGGTCGAAGACGAAGAGCAAGCCATTATCAGATTCAAAAATGGCTTGGCTAGGGATGTGTCATCTCAATTGAGACTCCACGTGTACCACACGTTGGAAGATCTGTTCGATGCTGCCACCGAAGCTGAAAAATTGGTGAAGGACGATAAGGCAAACCGGTATCGAGGAGTCACTACTTCTACTCCTTTGAACCGAGGTAAAGAATGGAAGAGTCCAAACCAAACAAGTGCTAGCGCTGTTCGAGATTCGAAGAGACCCTTCGAAAGAGGTGTGACCGTTAACCAACCAAGAGAAGTGGGAGGTAAAGTTCAACTCAACTCTCCTAGTGCTTCAAATATTCAGTGTCACAAATGCAAAGGTTATGGTCACATGGCAAAAGAGTGTCCAACTCGCAAGGTTATGCTTCTGCTCGAAGATGGAACCGTCCATGAGCAAGCGAGTGACACCGAGGAGGAAATTATCGAGGAGACTGATCGAGCTGAAGTTGATAATGATCATGAGGCTGCCGAAGCTGATCATCCGGAAATGTTTCTTGTGGTTCGAAGGAATTTGAGCTGCATGACTCTTGAAGAAGAGGACAACCAAAGAGAAAACCTCTTTCATGCTCGATGTCGAGTGAGGGGAAAGGTGTGTTCGATGATCATTGATTCCGGTAGTTGTGCCAATGTAGTGAGCCAAACTTTGGTTTCACAAATGGGATTACCTACGATGAAGCATCCCCACCCTTACAAGTTACAATGGCTGAATGAGTGTGGAGAATTGAGAGTTGTCAAACAAGTGTGGATCAAGTTCAAAATCGGAGAGTATCAAGATGAGATGATATTCGATGTGGTTCCGATGCAAGCTTGTCATTTGCTATTAGGTCGACCATGGCAGTATGATCGTACCGCTGTTCACAATGGCAGATCCAACACTTATACTGTGAAGCTTGATGGGAAGAGTTTCATGCTCAAACCCTTGTCTCCAAAACAAGTCACCGAGGACTATAAACGAATGAAAGAATTGAAAGAAGCGGCCAAAGCTAAGCTTCCGATAGGAGCAAAATTGGGGCCCGAAGAAACAAACTCACCGATCGAAGTGAAAGGAATTTGTGCAATCATGCAACCCGGTGAGATCTTACGAGGCAACGACCACGGTCAGATGATGATTTGCCTCGTGCACAAGGGTATCTTTCTAAACTCTAATGATGATTTTTATAATGATAACCCTTTGCCTTTGTTTGTTCAAAAAGTTTTGCAGGACTTCGAGGACATGTTTCCCGAGGAAATGCCAGGTGGATTACCTCCATTGAGAGGAATCGAGCACCAAATTGACTTCGTACCAGGGTCTCAAATCCCTAACAAACCTGCATACCGGTGTAATCCCGAAGACACCAAAGAGCTCCAACGGCAGGTTGATGAATTACTGAACAAGGGCCTCGTTCGTGAGAGCTTGAGTCCTTGCGCCGTTCCTGTTATCCTTGTCCCGAAGAAGGATGGAACGTGGCGAATGTGTGTTGACTGTCGAGCAGTCAACAAAATAACGGTAAAGTATCGTCATCCTATCCCTCGATTAGATGACATGCTAGATGAGTTAAGTGGTTCTTCATGCTTTTCGAAGATAGACCTCAGGTCCGGTTACCATCAGATCCGAATGAAACCCGGGGACGAGTGGAAAACCGCATTCAAGACCAAATTCGGTCTCTATGAATGGTTGGTGATGCCTTTTGGCTTATCCAATGCACCGAGCACATTCATGCGATTGATGAACCATGTGCTCAAACCGTTCATAAATAAGTTTGTTGTCGTTTATTTCGATGACATACTTGTTTATAGCAGAACCGTGGATGAACATGTCGACCACCTAAGGCAAGTACTTGAAAAGCTTCGAGAAGAGAAGTTGTATGCCAACTTCAAGAAATGCGCCTTTGGTGTCGATCGTGTAGTCTTTCTTGGATTTGTTTTCAGCGCTAATGGTGTCGAAGTCGACGAATCAAAAGTCGAAGCCATTAAAGATTGGCCAATTCCAACCTCGGTATCACAAGTTCGTAGCTTCCATGGCTTAGCTAGCTTTTACCGAAGGTTTGTTCGTGACTTTAGCACCGTGGCAGCTCCTTTAACCGAACTGGTGAAGAAAGACAATCCATTTGTGTGGGGAGAGTCCCAAGAGAGGGCTTTCCAAGAGTTGAAGCGGAGGCTTTGTTCTGCCCCGTTGTTGCAACTCCCTGACTTCGGCAAAGCATTCGAAGTCGAGTGTGATGCGTCTGGAGTTGGGATCGGAGGAGTGCTGATGCAAGACTCGAAGCCGATCGCTTACTTTAGCGAAAAGCTTAAGGGTGCAACTTTGAATTACTCTACGTATGACAAAGAGTTGTATGCCCTCGTACGAGCACTCGCCCATTGGCAGCATTATTTGTGGCCTCGAGAGTTTGTGATCAAAAGTGATCATGAGTCTTTGAAACATCTCCGAGGTCAGGAGAAATTAAATCGAAGACATGCCAAGTGGGTTGAATTCATTGAAAGCTTTCCCTATGTAATTCATTACAAAAAGGGAAAAGATAATGTTGTGGCCGATGCGCTATCAAGGAAATTTGCCTTAGCGACCACTCTCGCCTCTAGGCTCATGGGATTCGAAAGCATCAAGTCGATGTACGACGACGATCCCAAGCTGAAATGTGTTCGAGACGCAATCTTGAGTGGCCGAAAGGTTGAGAAATATCAGTGGCATGATGGCTACCTCTTCAAAAATGGGAGGGTTTGTGTGCCAGTGTCATCGTGGAGAGAGCTCTTGGTTCGAGAAGCTCACTCAGGTGGACTGATGGGACACTTCGGTGTCGATAAAACTCTTGGTATCTTGACCGAGCAGTTCCATTGGCCCAAAATGCGACGAGATGTGGAAAAGCTTTGCAACGCTTGTCTCGTTTGCAAGAAAGCAAAATCGAAGTCCAACCCTCATGGTTTGTACACCCCGTTGCCTGTGCCTGATCGACCTTGGGTTGATATATCCATGGACTTTGTCTTGGGGTTACCGAGGTCGGGGGGAGGACATGATAGCATCTTCGTTGTGGTTGACCGTTTTTCAAAAATGGCTCACTTTATTCCTTGCAAAAAGTGTGATGATGCACAGCATGTAGCTACATTGTTTGTTTCTAACGTGTTAAAATTGCATGGTGTACCTCGTACTATTGTAAGTGATCGAGACTCGAAGTTCTTGAGTCATTTTTGGAAATGTTTGTGGGGTGCCCTCGGCACCAAGCTACTATTCTCGACGTCTCACCATCCTCAGACTGATGGACAGACCGAGGTAGTTAACCGAACCTTGGGATCTTTGCTTCGGGCAATGACCAAAGGGAAGGTTGGAAACTGGGCTGATCGTTTGCCCATGATGGAGTTCGCATACAATCGAACGGTGCATAGAATGATCAACATGACCCCGTTTGAATGTGTGTATGGCTTTAATCCTTTGATTCCACTTGATTTAACCCCATTGCCTCGAGATTCTGTTCTTGATTTTGAAGGTACTCGAAGAGCAGCTGCCTTGATCGAATTGCATGCAAGGGTGAAGAAGAACCTCGAGGAGGCCTATGCAAAGGTTGCCTTAAAGAAAAACAAGGGGCGTAAAAAGTTGGAATTAAAGAAGAGAGATTGGGTTTGGGTTCACTTCCGAAAGGAACGCTTCCCGAACCAAAGGAAAGGAAAGTTGGCTCCTCGAGGGGATGGTCCATTTCAAGTGTTGACCAAGATCAACAACAATGCCTACGTGATCGACCTCCCTGGTGAGTATAACGTGTCCAACACCTTTAATGTTGCTGACTTAGTTCCTTGTGTTGTAGGTCCGACTTCGGAGGACGAGGAGGGCTTGATTTCGAGGACGAAATCTTCTCAAGAAGGGGAGGATGATGCAGCCCGATCACGTGCTGATCAAGTGAACGATCCACCGAGGAGACCGATGACAAGAAGCCAAGCCAAGCTGCTGCACGATGTGCACGTTCACTTAGCCTGGCCGAAGGAAAACAATTGCTCCGAAGCTGAGTGGCCGAGCTCAAGAATCGAAGGCATTATCTTCAGATTTGAGCCCGAAGGCAAAGTGAACGAGGACAATGAGCTCGAAGACAATTGAGTGTCCGAAGGCAACAAGTGTGTGCTCGAGCAGACAATCGAGAACCGAAGTCAAGTCTGCCGAACACATTTTAATTCAGCCCTGCGTGGCTTAATTCTATTGGTCAACTGTGACCTATTTACTAGTTTACCCTTAGTATTTCCTATATAAACACTGATTCCCTTCATTGTAAGAGGTAGTTTTTGGATATTGAATTAAATGAAAGTGCCGAGCACATTTCTTCTTGTCTCCGTCGTGAGCAAAACCCCGGTGAGGGCTTTAAAGGACTTGTGGCTTTCGGTTAGTCCGATTGAACATTCCTCTTGATCATTCAGTTTGCAAGAGGCAATGTTCTCTTGGGGATTGTTGCATAGTTAGGGTGATTCTTGTCTCCCTTTTGATCGAGCTTTGGGACAGGTTCCCCACTGTTCTTTCGAAAGAAGCAAGTTTTGTCTTGCTTTTATCTTCTTCTTTATTTAATCTTGTTCCGCGTTTGTGCTAAGCAACCCCTTCGGGAATTGCATTGCACCAAGATGTATCGCAATAGATTACAAACTCACAAGTACCGGAATGAAGGGATAGCACTAGAGATGAAGTCAACAAGGCCTTAAGCTTCTGGAAGCTTGCCTCACACTCATCGGACCATCGGAACTGAACCGCCTTCTAAGTCAGGTGAGTCAGGGGATCTGCGATAGTGGAAAAATTCTCCACGAACCTCTGATAATAACTTGCAAATCTAAGAAAGTTGCGAATCTCCATCGTTGAGGTATGACGAGGCCAATTTGGCACATACCTCTATCTTCTTCGGATCAACCTTGATACCCTCATTGGATACCATGTGACCGAAGAAAGCCAAAGAATCAAGTCAAAACTCACATTTCGAGAACTTGCAATACAAATTACGATCACGGAGGGTCTGGAGAACCACCCTCAAATGATAATCATGTTCCTCGCGATTGTGAGAATAGATAAGAAAGAAATCAAGGAACAACTTGAATATTCGATTCATAAGATCCATAAAAGCTGTAGGGGCATTAGTCAGTCCAAAAGAAATAACGAGGAACTCGTAATGGCCTTAACAAGCCCTAAAAGCAGTCTTCGATATATTCGATTCCCAAATCTTCAGCTGATAATAACCAGATCACAAATCGATCTTAGAAAAATAATTTGGCACCCTACAATTGATAAAACAAATCATCAATACAAGGCAAGGGGTACTTGTTCTTGATGGTGACCTTATTTAGCTGACGATAATCAATACACATCCGCATAGTCCTATCCTTCTTCTTCACGAACAAAACATGAGCATCCTACAGAGAAATACTTGGCCTAACGAACCCCTTATCAAGCAAAGCCTGCAACTACTCCTTCAGCTCCTTCAACTCTGACGGAGCCAGGTGATACGGAGGGACAGAAATAGGTTGAATCCCTAGCACTATATCAATGCAAAACTCGGTCTCTCGACCAGGAGGAAGTCCTGGAAAATCATTTGGAAACACATTAGGGAACTCCCTTACAACATGAACATAATCAAGAGACGGAATATTCACAGTGGTTTCTCGAACCATGGCAAGATATGCTGAACACCCTTTATTCATCATCCGCTTTGCCTTCAGGAAAGAAATAACACGTCCAATAGGTGGCAATTGAGAATCCTACCACACTACCAGCACTAAGCCAGGAAGAGATAATCGAATAGACTTGGCATGACAATCCAGAATGGCATAGCACGACGCCAACAAATCCCTGCTAATAATGACATCAAAGTCGACCATATCAAAAATCAGAAGGTTTACCAGGGTCTCATGACCCCTAAAAGATATGGTACAAGCTAGATAATCTCGAGCCACAACAATAATGTCTCCAAAATGAGTAGAAACACAGAAGGGCTCACGGAGACGCATATAATCAACATGAAAACCTGAAGGAAAATAAGGATATATATATATATATATATATATATATATATATATATATATATATATATATATATATATATATATATATATATATATATATCGACCACAACCAGATAAAATACCTGTAACAACAGCTGGAGATGCCTCGGCATCATGCCTGGCCGACAATGCATACAGCTGTCTCTGTGGCTAAGAAAAATTGCCACCCTGAGATCCACCTCTAGAGGGACCATCAGAACCACGCCCACGTGAAACGAGCTCGGTCAGTTGTTTCGGAAGTTAGGACTCCGATTGGCATGCCAATAATTTTAAAAAAAAATTCGTAATATCCATTAAGACCTGTCTATAAAATTTGAGCTAAATCAGACCTCGCTTGGTATGCATCGAAAGAAGGTTTCAGTTTTTATTGTCGATAAATAGTAAAAAGAGATTTTCGAGCTCGATTTTGGCGAATGAGCTCTGATTCGAAATCCGAAAGCGCCGTTAGGTTCCTATGATTATTTGTGAATTTTGTGAACTTTCGAAAGTGAATTTCGATGTTGTTCAGCTAGTTTCCGCTAAAATGCCGAAAGTTAAATAATTTGACCTTTTTCATTTAAATTCGCATCTTGAGTTTCGGGAACCCGATTTGAGATCCGCCTTCGCGAGTATGTTACACATATTTTTTATAACTTGTATGCAAAAGTTAGAATTATTTCGAATATCGTAGGGTACCGTTTTAATTTTTGCCGTAGCAGCGAATTTTAAAGGAAAAAAAACAAAAAAAAAAGAGAAAAGACAAAAAACAGAAAAAGACAAAAAGAAAAGAAAAGGAAAGTTGAGTAGATGACCATGGGCGGTGTCCCATATCTGTTGTACAACAACAGAACAGAAACGCGAACAAAAGCTGAGAAAGAGAAAGCGCAGTGAGATAAAAATGCCAGAAAATGAGAAAAGAGCCGGGAAAAAAGTAGAATTTTCACCCTGAAAAATTTAGGTAATGATTCTAATATATTATTTGAGTTTATTACGTGTGTTTGAATATGTTTTAACAGTAAAACTTGGAATATTATACATCGTTTTAATACATTAATAGTTTAAAAGGTCAAATGGACCCCGATAACGAAATTGATTATATATTCGTACTCAGTGAGTTATGGGCAACATATAAATGTAAATTATTTGGGGTTTGGTTATGTGACCTTAAACCCTGTACATAGGCCTGGCCTGCGTATTGCGTATGCGAATAGGGTATCAGGTTCCTACCTGGATTGCCCTAAGATGCGAGGAATGAAGCCTTTAACCTAATTTGATATATTTTTCTGCTTATTGAATAGAGTGGGATCGTTTGGCAATGAATTCAAAGGACAAAGCGGTTGTTGAGTAATTGTGCTAACTTTGTAACAAGGTAAGTGTTTATATCCATTTCTTTGGAGGCACCTGGCCTCGTGGATTTTCTACCACGTGTTCCTTATGTGTGTAGCTGCCGATAGGCGTACTCATTATGCCTTAGCTTTGGATTTACATTATATATTATATATTATATGTTATGTTCTATTGTTGGTATTGCATTGAGGATCTGAGCATTGTACTCTGGTTGTGGGTTGCCATCTATCTTCCCGGCTGTCGATGAGAGTCCCGAGCCGATGATGGGTTATTATTGAATCATATTGCATTCATATGCATTACATTGCATTATATTGAAGGTAGGAGGATTCCGCCCTCGGAGCAGGAGGATTCCGCTCCATTGCATCATATTGAGGGTAGGAGGATTCCGCCCTCGGAGCAGGAGGATTCCGCTCCATTGCATCATATTGAGGGTAGGAGGATTCCGCCCTCGGAGCAGGAGGATTCCGCTCCATTGCATGATATTGAGGGTAGGAGGATTCCGCCCTTGGAGCAGGAGGATTCCGCTCCATTGCATCACATTGAGGGTAGGAGGATTCCGCCCTCGGAGCAGGAGGATTCCGCTCCATTGCATTATATTGAGGGTAGGAGGATTCCGCCCCCAGAGCAGGAGGATTTCGCTCCATTCATTTGGCACGCGTGACCCTTCGCATCATATTTCATTTCATCTCACTTCATTTCATTTCATCTTAATTCATACCATTGTGTAGACTTACGGTACATGACTACTGTTCTGCTTATATGCGCATTGCATATTTGTTGATATGTTTTTGGCACGCATCCTTGGTAGAGTTTATAAGTTTCTTACGTGTTTTCGGTGGTTATCTGGCTCTTTCTTTTTATAATTTAAATAAAAGGAATTTGGTCTATCTATTTCTTTTCTCCCTGGCTAGCTATCCTATTCTTTGAGGTGGCTAGTCTGCCCCACTTATTGAGTCATTTTAACTCACCCTTGTTTGCTGTTTGTTTTTGTCTATCTATTTCGTTTCGGCCGGTTCGCTCCAGGATTGAGTTCGCCACGTTGTAAAAGAACGAAGACGACTTCAGCTGTCAGTGTGGGCCAGCTTTTATTCCGGATGGCCACCAGTTTATTGGTTATTATTTCAGTTGTATTTTGCTCCCTTCAGGAGGTATCTGTCTTCTTTTGTACTCTTAGATGTCTAGTCTGGATAGCCCTAAACCTAGTATGCGGGTGGTCAGCTGTAATTTCTTTTTACAGCTTAGAGATGTCATTATGTTTGTACCTTTTCTAAGTCTTGTTATTATTTATAAATTGAATTATATTTATTTTCCTAATTTAATTGATAAGGGTTCGCCCGACGGGTCTAGGAAAGGATATCGGGTGCCCGCATGGCCTAACCGGATTCCGGGTCGTGTCACCACGACCTCTACTGGGTGGTGGTGCACCTCGAGCAAGTTAAGACCCTGAAGGTGCACCTTTAGGCTGCTGTTGCATAGGTGCTGGAGGGCGAGAGAAAGGACGACTACTACCCTACTGATGAAGATAAGGGCAATCTTTCTTATGATGCCCTAGATCATGACAATTGAAACACCCCGAGCCATATTGGTGCTGCAAAATTGTTGATGACTTCTAGGAGGAAACTGGGGTTTACCCTTCGAATTCTCGGCGCGTCCTGAAAACCACGCGCTGGAAACTGAACTGGCCTAACAGGTGGTCTGCTTTGCTGCTGATAACTCTTACCTCCAGATGAGGTACTTGAATGCCCTGAACCATGAAATCTCTTACTCTCCCGCTCTAACTCCTCCATCTCTCGCTGAGCAGTCGCACGCATTCTCTCCATTTAGTAAAAATGAATTATCAAAGATATTTAACCTCAGGCAAAAAGATCCCAGCATGAGAAGAACAGAAAGAAAGGAATCTGCCTAAATGCCACCATAGCCTCACGTAGATAGGTACGGACGTCTCGGCCCGATCATCGAGACTTCATTAGATACTGTCATGATCTCGAAAGACTCTAAATCGGGCTATGATACCAATTGATATGACCCAAATTCTCAGCTAGGCTGTGCTGGCACCCGACCACCTCTCCTAGATCTGTCGGGCGAACCCTATTGACGGAATCGATATATATGGTGTAGAATTATTTCAAGAAAAAAATTAAATCTAACTTTGACAACACAAGACAACTCCCAAGGACAGACATATATACTAGCTGTTTGAATGATATAGCTTACTACCCAAAATACATAGGTTTAGAAGTTTCCAGATCAGACATCTAAGAAGTCCAAAAGATATACACATCACCCGTAAAGAGCAAACAAAGATAAACTACAATATCTACAGCTGGTGGCCTCAATGAACAAGATGGCACACCGTAGACAGCTGGTAATGTACTGCTCCCCAATCACGACACGACTGGCTAGGTCCTGGAGCTGCCGAACAAAAAACAAACACAAGAACAGATAGGGAGTGAGTCATAAGGGCTCAATAAGTGAGGACAAAATAGCGAACTCGAAAAATAGCTACGCAAGCAAGGGAAACAGAAGCCATAGCAGTCAACTGATAAGTCATTCACAAATAATCAATGCAACAAATCCATACAGCTCACAAAACACATATAAACATATGAAATGAACGTATCATGATGCAATGGGTCGCATTTGCTAAATGAATGGAGTGGAATCCTCCTACCCTCAATATGATGCAAGGAGCATAATCCTCCTGCTCCTGGGGCAGAATCCTCCTGCCCTCAGATGACATAACAACCTAGAAATCAAGAAACATAACCAGAAAATACATAACAAGGCTTTGGCGTAATAAGTACACCCTGTCGGCAGCTATTCACGTAAAGAACGCGTGAATAGATTATCCAAAAGGCCAAAGGCCGTGAAAGAAATGGATATAATCGCTTACCTTATTCCACAGATAGCATTGCTACTCAACAACCGCTTTGTCCTTTGGATTCACTACAAAACGATCCCGCTCTATTCAATAAGAAGAAAAAATATGCCAAATAAGGCTAAAGGTTTCATTCCTTACGTCTTAGAATAAACTGATCAGGAACCCGACATTCGATCCGCATACGCGATACGTAGTCCAGGCCTACATACATGGTTCAAAATCACATAACCAAACTTTAAAAACATTGCATTTATGGGTTTCCCCTAACTCCTTGAGTTCAAATATATAATCAATTCCATTATCGGGGTCCAATTAACCCTTTAAACTATCGATTTAACTTATTAGAACGATGTCTAATATCCCTGTTTCTACCGTTAAAATATATTTAAACATATGTAATAAACTGAAATTATGAATTAACATCATTATTTGGATGTCTCGGGATAAAAATTCTATTTTTTCCTTCTCCTTATCCTTTCCTTTCTCTCTTTCTTGACTTTTTTTCTCCTTCATTGCATTCTCTGCTTTGTTTCATTGTTTCTGTTTCGTTTTATGCAACTTGGAAATGTAAACTAAAGGATCATATGATCCCCTTCCCCACCGCCTCTATCTTTTCCTTTTTCTTTCTTTTCTTTTTCTTTAATCTTTCTTTATTTTCTTTAATCTTTCTTTTTCTTTTTGAAAACTTGCTACCATGACGAAAATTAAAATAGAACCCTACAAAACTTGGAATGACTTCATATTTTTCATACAAGTTATACAGAACTTGTATGATATGCTCGCCAAGACCGAACTCCAATCCGATTCCTGAATCTCGAGATACGAATTAAACGAGAAAGATCAATTTTTAGCTTTCGGGACTTTAGCGGAAACTATCCGAACGACCATGAAATTCATTTCTGAAAGTTCACATGGTCACAAATGACCATACGAACCTGACGACGCTTTCGGATTTCGAATCGGAGCTCATTCGTTAAAATCAAGCTCGAAAACCTCTTTTTGAGATTTACCGACTACGGAAACTGAAACCTTCTTCCGATACCTACCAAAGGAGATCTGATTTAACACGAATTTTTAAGACATGTCCTAATGGACCTTATAGAGCTTATAATACTATGCACGCTAATCAGAGTCCTAACTGTCAAATGACTGCCTAAGGTCGTTTCAATATTTTTTGGATATGCCGCCACTAATTCATCAGAATGCAGTTCTTCACTGGTTGATGATGAGGGAGATAAAGCATGTAGGTGGTGATGATTTGTGGTTTGATGTAAACGGTCATCATCTTCATTTTAGGTTGGGCAAATTTAGTCTGATTACTGAAGGTTACTGGCATTGTGGAGGAAAATGCACTTCTTGTGAACAATCGTTTGATGGTAGAGTATTTTGTTGGAAAGTCTCGTCTTTACCGGTCTAATTTAACTACTTGTTTCAAAAAAAAATATTGGAAAAAGAATGACACATATGCTTTGAAGATAGCAATGTTGTACTTTATTGCACTTTTTTGTTTGCTACACGGAAAGATAAAGGCTATCTTGAGATGAAGTACGTTGATGTTGTTGAGAAGGAAGAGTATGAAAACTATCCTTGGGGTGTTGAGGTTTTCAACATGACAAAAGGGGCACTACACAATAAGATTTTCGATAAGCCAACAAGTTATAGACATTTTGGTTTGGCAAAATACATAAACAACCCCCTAAAGTTGGCTTCCGCTGTCAATTAGATACTTTAACTTCCCAGATGATTTTTCAGACACCTTAGATAGTAGTTGAGTGGGATTTTTAAACACCCCGAATATGATGTGGCAACATGTGTGTTTTCACTCATTTTTTAGCGCGTGAAGTGAGAAAGATTATGGTGTTTCTTTATTTTTTATTTAAAAATTTTTTCTTGAAAAATACGACAACCATTGACACACCATTGACACCGGAAAACTCACATTCCCGTTGACTTCATCTCTTTGTTGCACCAATTTTACGGTATCTCATCCCCATCCAAATTCCTTAGTAGTCAGACCATGGTAAAACTACCTCTTTCCACTGTTCAACAACATATGAATTCCACTCTTTTGACTTCAATTCAAAAAAAAAAAAAAGAAACCACCCCTCTATTAGTAACATAATTCAAAGCTCTAATAGAAGTAAATTGCAGCAAAGAAATACATTAATCTCATAATTGTTCAACGACTATCAAGTTGGGAATTTTTTAGAGCAATATTTCAAACCAAACTAAGAAAGAGGAATCAAAATTTGAAAAAAAATTAAGAGGATAACATCAGCCTCATATAATAAATAATTTCAATCAGTGATATCAACAAAGAATCTTCTTGGTATGTCACCAAAGAATTAAACACCCATACAAATTGAGTTAGCAGAAGTGGGAACGAGGAGGCGTAGAGAGGAAATCAAAAAATTGGAGTTAGACCCATCAATGTTTTTTTCCAAATTTGACTCCTGCATAGATAGGCGGAGAGAGTAAATCTACGGGGGAAGAAGACGAACATGATCGGGTGGGGTCAAGGAACCTTGAGTGATTATTGTTGGGTGTTCAATTTTCCGGCCACCACACAATTTCGAGATTTGACGAGAAAAATAGATCGTGCAATCTGGGTTTGGGATGATATTGAAGATGGGAAAGGCTTTGAATGGATGGTGTTCGAATAGGGTAGAAGCAGCGGTTATCTAGAGGGGTAGTGCATAAAAAACAAGGGGGGTGGTTAAGTGGGGTATTTGTCTTTTCTTTTAATCTTTGATAAATTATATCCATTTTTATTTTATCTTTTAAAACAAGAATTATACGTGTTATTTATTTATTTGTCAGTTTGTCAAGTCAAAGGCAATTGTAAGACACGCGTGTGCGCTGCCAAAACCAGGTGTTCAAGACAAACATATTTGTCAAGTATGGGAGTCTGGAAAGTCATCTGGGAAGTTAGAGCGTCTAACTGACAGCTGAAGCCAACTTTAGGGAGCTGTTTATGTATTTTACCTTTTGGTTTTACTCTTGCAATTCGAACATGGTTGTAGGAGAGTTGTCTAGCAACTGCGGGAGTAATTGCTTCCCGAGTTGCTTCTATAACTGATTCGAAGATACCACACCTTTTTAATTGGAGCAGAGATAAGAGGCAACCTGCTTCTAATACTCAACTGCTCAATATATTTGCTAACTCAGTTGAACATGTTAGTTTTTTTCATTTCTGTACTTGAAGGTATACTTCTGTGTAATTAGTATACATTAAAGTTCTGTTTGGACAAATTTTCTTTTCATTTGAAGTAAACTGTAAAGGTATACTTTTTATTGCAGTATACCTTTTCAGTATACATGTATAATTATGCTTGTTTTTTCTTATTTGCTTTTACTTATTTCAATACCTTTTCAACAGTTAAATATAAGAAACATACTCCCAACTGATGCTCCAGAAAGAGGTAGGCCTAGATGGTATTGAATTTGTTGATAATGGTGAAAAAGACTTGAATGCTACTGGTGGTCAAACACAGAATAGCGGAGTTGTTCCTGAAGCTAGTAATGTTGGTGAAGAATTGGGTGCTGATGGTGGCCAAACTCTTAATCAGGGAACTGTTCCTGAAGCTAGTGATGTTGCTGAAGAAGACTTGGGTGCTGATAATCAGGGAGCTTTTCATGAAGCTAGTGATGTTGCTGAAGAACACTTAGGTGTTGATGGTGGGCAAACTCATAATCAGGGAGCTGTTCCTGCAGCTAGTAATGTTGCTGCTCGAATGCAAGAGTCACTGAGCAAAGAGGTTCAATTTATATGATTATATTTTAATTTGATGAGTAAGTCTTATTTTTAAGCTATTGTGCTTTAAGATGTTGTTGCCTTTCTATTTATGAAGCCAAAACATACGCAGTGGAGTAGGAAAGACCTTTCTCAGCTAAGTACTGGTGCTACCAATGATCTCTACGCTGATTTAAAGAAATTGGTATGTTGTATTTATTTTTATTTTTCCCCATTGTGATTACAACTTACTTTGATACATATTTATTTTTTGCTTTTTTGTTTGTTTTAGGTGCAAAATGAATTTGCTTCTTTTAAGTTTGATCTTAAAGAAGAGGTGATTTCATTTTACGTATGACTATTATGTTGACTTCTGTGTGATATTATTTGCCTACATTTATCGACTTTGCTGTGTTATTTTCATTAATTTAGTTCTTTCATTTCTATTTCTTCGGTGGTGGTTACCCAAAGCATATGATTTTTCTATTAAGGCTATTTTGTGGTATTTTTCTTATTGTATACCTTGTTATTTTACAGTACACCCTCTTTAGTGTATTGCTTTTGTAGCGTTGAATATGAATTGTGTATAGTTTAGCTTCTTAGTATACGGTATACACTTGTATTATACTTGTGTGGGCAAAAATACGCCACCTATTGTTATGGGGATACGAGTCCAGCCTGCGAGACTAGACTTATCCTACAAGTCACCGGGCACTGAGGATATACGCCCGCTCCTAGAGCCAACGATCGTTTAGGCGGTTTGGACCCAAGGCGCAGGCATACATCCCATCGCTTAGGGTTTATAGTCTCTTAGTTAGGGTTTAGTATACCACCGCCTTGAGTTGTAGGCCCATGACCCTATTAACCTTATTTAGGACTGGGTATTACTACTATAATACTCCTCCTTACTTTGTATTGTACACATCGCTGGATACGCCAACAACTTCGGCTACTCTCAAGGAATAAGGTTTACATTGCTTTTCTCCATTATTTCTTGTTTATTTACTTGTCTTATTTCCATCGTATTTATTTTTCTATTGTAATTTACCGTATTGCTTGTAACCTCATTCATAATTAATTATTTAACCTAGACGTACAAATTTAGGCATAAACAGTTTGGCGCCCACCGTGGGGCCCAAGAAATTATAGGTATCCTATGAAGAAAGAGGCGCAGTCATGTCTGACGACGACAACAACGTTCCAAAGAAAATAGACTATTTAGCTACCTTTTGGTCAATAAGCTAGTTTCTCGTGTTTGATCCTGTCTACTACGATCAGGTGATTATGGCCCCGCTCTCAAGGCATGTCGCTTTTTGTTTCTCCCCGACTAGCATACCTGTTTCTTCGAGGTATCTAGCTAGCCCCCACTTATGGAGTCCTTTCGACTCACCCTCTATTGTTTCTTGTCTATATATTTTGTTTTGGCAGGTTTCACTTCAAGACCGAGATCGAGGCGTGATTGAGGAGCAAAGACGTGATCAGCTGTCAGGGCGAGCCAACTTTTGTCCATAATGGTCACCAGCTCTAGATAGCTTATATTAGATCTATTTTACTTCCTTCATAAATGTATATATTTTCTTTCTACTCTTAGATGTACGGTCTGGACGGCTCTGAACCTTATATATTAGGTAGTTTGCTATATATCATTATATACATCTTATATATATATATGTATGTTTGTGTTGTTCTTCTAAGCTTCATTCGTATTCTATATAATTAAAATCCATAGGGTTCGCCTGACCGATCTAGGCGAAGATATCGGGTGCCTGCATGGCCAGTCCGAAAATCCGGGCCGTGTCAAGAATAAATTTATCAAAGTTTAATAAATTAAGAATATATGATTATAAGAGTACTTTCTTTTGGATATTTATTGTATTTAATCCTTATCCTAATGCTATCCAAGTTGTAAATCTAATCAAAATCTCATGTTAAAAAAAGTACTATAGTTTTCAACTCAATCTAAGAAAATAACCTGCAATTTGTCCTTGTTATCCTAATGATATCCAAGCGTTAAATGTAATCTAAAAGACAGAATATATAGATGACCCCAATTTCCAGTTGAACATCTCAATTTACCCAATGATCAGATAGACACATATTCTTGGCAGAGGTATGTATCGTGAACACCTATATCTGTGAGCTCTTTTGCGTGAGTCTCACTCATTGCTGACATGCAAAATGATTCAATGAGATAATGACACGTGTTCTTTAACAAGAAATCACCTATTAGTAAAAAGGAGAAATAAAATACTTTAAAAAATAACCAAATATCAATTATAATTATTTATCTTCTCTTACCCAAAAATCAGACCATCCCCACCACTGCCCCTCCTTATTTAACCCCCGCACCCTTCCCCCTTCCCCCTCCCTCCATTTACACATCAATTAAGGTCGTCATGATATGAAGATGACTCTCATAATCATGTCTCAATATGTGTCCATGAATTTATAAAACTCCAATAGGATTCCATTCCGATTCAGAATCTATAGAAGTCCAAAGCATCTTCACCTTGGCCAGCTAAAGTTAATGCCCGAAAAAATGCATCCAAACAAAGATGGTTCGGTTGGAAATTTTATCAAACACTTGGCGGACAAGGCCAGTAGAGTCCAACTCAGAGTACACATTAATGAGTTTAATGTCCAAAAAGGGATCTTGTTCAAACCCATCTTCTATTAGTTTGTTATGAACAATTAAAACATTCAGAGAGGGAGTGTTTTTGGGAGCAAGCGAGGATGAGAATTGAATGGCTCTTTAAACAGGAGTTGATATCATCTAAAATTGTATATTGAACACAATATTTTTAATTTGTCATTTCTTTGTAGGTAGCGTTTGGAGGTGGCGGCACTATTGCGGAAGAAGATGATCCAATTTGAAATTTGCTTGTGATTTTTAAAGATGCTATTTTTTTTGGACAAAAAAGGTGTTGCTTGATGAAAGTTAGGGAGGAACTGCTATAATGTGCAGAGGGGCGGTGGGTGAGGTTGAAGAAGCTTGAAAGCTTCTTTTTTTTTTTTTTTTTTAAAAAAAAGTTTTTTAAGTGGGACCCACACATAAATTAATATTATTAAGAAAAATTGTATATGGAAGTCCTACTCACCCAAAATTGAGTGAAACAATACACGTTTTGCCATGTCAGTGTAAGGTACTTACTAAATTCACTTTTACCAAGAAGATATGTGTATCTGATCATTGAGTAAATTAAGATATTCAACTGGAAATTGAGGGCAACTTCAAGGATCATCTACATATTCTGCGAATCTAAAAGTGAAGGTCAAAAGGAACAAATATTTCCAACAAAAATTAAAGAAAAGCATCTTTTCTTTTTAGAATGTGGACCAAGATCACATTTAAACACAACAACAATTGAATTAAATACTCCTTCCACTCTTGTTTCCAAATAGTATTTTATAATATATATATATGCAATAACTCCCTACCCCCACCCACCCCCACGATTGTCCTCAATCATTCTTCACTTTTCTTTCCTTCAATCATCTCTTTCAAATATATATGTGCAAGCTCTGCACTCTGCAGTTTGAAGTGTGAAAAAGAAAAAGAAAAAGAAAGACATTTCTCTTTCTGCACGTCTCTCTGTGTGTTCTTTTGTTTCTTCTTCTTTGGAGCGCTTCTGTTCTGCTACTGTCTTCTGTTTTTTAAGGTACTTTCTTTCTTTCTTTTTAACTTGTTTGAGTTTGCTTATTGTTCTTTTCGTGATGGTTTCTTTTTATTTACCATTTGTGCTGAGAGCCTGCAATTCTCTGCACCATTTTCCTTTTTTTTTTGGGTAGTTGATGTTTACATTTTGGGGAAAGTTGACAACTTTGACTTCATTTAGGTGGTTTTGTACTGGAGTAAAGAAACATTCTTTTCTACCACTCGAGGTAGGATAAGGTCTGCGTATAACTCACACTTGGCAGACCCTACTAGTAGGATCATACTGGGTATGTTGTTGTAAAGAAACAATTTTTTATCTCATACCTGTGAATTGGAACTAGTTGTTTTAGGTACCTGTTGAATAATATCCGTTATTTACTATTTTTCTATAGGTTATTTATTTTCTTATTTTTAACATCCAGAGATAGAGCTTTGTTGAGTGGTTTTGCTTGTTTTGTCCTGAGATGAATGAAGTTGTCCATCAACAGCTGCGGGTTTTCTTTTTGTAGTTGGTTATCTGTTAATTCTCTCTCATTGTTTATTAGTCAACTTTTGTAGTTGCTAAGATATGTTGAAAGATATTTTAGTATATATTGGAGGAATAGATGTTTTCTGAGTGTACTTTTATCAACTATGTCAGTATCTTGCCCGCCCTTATGGCCATTACCAAAGGAGTTGCACAGTACTATTATGATTCAAAAGTTGCATTCGCTAAAAAAAAAAAGTCAGTTCTTTACTTAGGGTGGGGGTTTTTTGGGGCATCCTGTGGGTTAAAGGATTTTAAGGAGAAACATCTGCACCATGTGGACGTAATTGGTGTATTTATGGACGGAAGATGACCTATCTTCTATTTGCAAGAGTAGAGCTTTACTCATAATATTAACTGCAAAAGCGGGAAGAGGGGTTTAAATTATACAGCTTCTTGATAGAAAGAAAAGGAGAAGAGAGGTTCGAATTGTAAAGTTATCTTATGCTGTCTATCAGAGCTGGTAAGGAGCATATTAGAATATATTAGGGATTATTAGTGCAATTGTATAGGTAGGATAGGTTATTTGTGTAAGGTGTACATAATTAGGGTAAATTGTACATTTAGTTGGGCTAAGCCCATTAGGAGTATACTTGGTGCCCAAGATAAGGTTTTCTACTTTTCTTGTATAAATAGGGGACTCATTCATCAATAAGAGGTAAGAGTTTTCACTTGAGTTTTGTGTTTGGTGTGTCCGTTTTTACATGGTATCAGAGTCACCGTGAAACTCTTCGTGTGAGTGTAAAGTGATGGCAGCTCCGACCGACGGTGCTAGTGGAGGCATTGTTCGTGAAGTGGGGGTGATGTTGCCGTCGTACGGAAGACCATCTCTCCATACGACATCACCTCAAATGATAACCCCTGTTTGATTATTATACAGGTCCAGTTGACCGGAGAAAACTATGAGGAATGGGCACGGTCCGTTAAAACGGCGTTGCGTGCGAGGAAAAAGTTCGGTTTCATCGATGGGTCGATTCAGAAGCTAGGTGAGGATTCAGTCGATTATGAGGACCGGTGGACTATCGATTCTCTGTTGGTGTCATAGATTAGGAATTCCATTGAGTCTACCCTTAGGACCACCATATCACTTATGGAGGTTGCTAGGGATTTGTGGGAGAGCATCTGAGAGCATTTCTCAGTGGGAAACGGACCTCAAATTCAAGAATTAAAGGCTGCTTTGGCTGGGTGTAAGCAAAAGGGATTAACCATTGCTGCTTACTATGAGAAATTGGCTAAGCTGTGGGAGGAACTTGGAAACTACAAAAAGTTTTCAACGTGTTCGTGTGGAAATTGCTCGTGTAATCTCACGGTTGCACTGGAGAAGAAGACAGGGTCCATTTGCTTTTTATGGGGTTGGATGAAAGTCTCTATGGAACCATCTGTTCTAATCTCTTGGCTCAGGACCCATTGCCATTAATGAATCAGGTTTACCTAAAGGTAATTCAAGATGAACGAGTCAAAGGGATGGCATGGACTCAGGAAGAACGGGGGAGGTGACAGCGTTTGTCGCACAATGGTCGCCCCCACCGAAGAAAGGTTATAAGGAGTGTCACTTGTGCGACCGAGATGGACATTATTCGGAACGCTGCTTTGAAGTTATTGGCTATCCGGAGGGTTGGGTTCATTATCCGAGACAAGGCTCTCCGAGTGGTGGACGTGGCAGAGGAAGAGCTGAAGGTAACCGAGGAGGTAGAGGCCGTGGATATCAACAGTATAGTTCAAATGTTGGCCGAGGACGTAGTGGAAATCGAGCAAATACTGCTCAAGCTGAGTTCGAAAGTGGAGAGACCGGACACATGACTGTGCCCGGACAAACTAACTTGTCAGGAATAACGAGTGATCAGTTGCAGATGCTGTTCGAGCTCCTAAACAAAGAGAAGACAAGCACAAGTGAACCATCGATTGGTAAGCAAATTCGATTTCCGTGGATTATTGACACGGGAACATCGAATCATATGACCGGTCAATTGAGTGTTTTGGAGGATCTATGGACAATTCCACAGTGTCCTGTAGGTCTACCAAACGGAAGCAGTACAATGGCTACGAAAGAAGGATCCATCAGATTTAACGAAGACATGGTTCTTCAGAAAGTGTTATATTCCCGAAATGACTTGCAATTTGATTTCGGTGTCTTAATTGATTTATCAGTTAGGGTGCAATGTAAATTTCACTAATGATTTGTGTGTTATTGAGGACCGGGCTACGGGAAAATTGATTGGAGCGGATGAACAAAAGAACGGACTCTACTACTTTCGAACGGTACCCTTGGTGAAGGCTATGAAGACAGATGTGATGGACTTGTGGCATCAAAGGTTGGGGCATCCTTCGATGCAAGTAACCAAATCTCTTTCCGTACTTGAAGATAGGAGTAGGAAAGGCAACTTAGAGGAAAAACCATGTGATGTATGCCTTCGCGCAAAGCAAACTAAGAATGTATTTTCTTTAAGTGATAATAAAGCTGCCAAACTTTTTGATTTAATTCATTGTGATTTGTGGGGCCCTTATAGAATTGAATCCTCGTGTGGTGCATCATATTTTTTGACTGTTGTTGACGATTGTTCACGAGGTGTATGGGTGTTTTTGTTAATTGATAAGAAAGAAGTCGGACAGAAGTTGAAAAGTTTATTTGCGATGGTAGAAAGACAATTTTATAAATGGGTTAAGTGCGTCCGGAGTGATAATGAAACCGAGTTTGTAAGTTTGAAAGGATATTTTCTTGAACAAGGATATTGTTCCAGACTTCTTGTGTAGGGACACCACAGCAAAACGACAGAGTCGAACGAAAAAATCGACATATCTTGAATGTAGCACGGGCGCTACGTTTTCAAGCTAATTTGCTGATCGATTTTTGGAGAGAATGTGTTATGACGACATGCTACTTAATTAACCGGACGCCCACTAAGTTGTTGAGTGGTAAGACACCTTATGATGTCTTGATGTAAGTGACACCAAATTATGACCATTTGAGAGTGTTCGGTTGCTTATGTTATGTTCGCAATCAAGAACAGGTGACAAATTTGAGAGTAGAAGTCATCGATGTGTATTCTTGGGATAGCCAAACGGGAAGAAAGCGTGGAAAGTATATGATTTGGAGGCAAAGAAGTTTTTGATATCAAGAGATGTGGTGTTTTATGAAAAGGAATTTCCGTTTGCATCTACGGAGGATGAGAAAGAAAAACGGAACCAAGAAACGGTTCCTGTGACCGTAGCATTAGAAGAAGAAAAAGAGATTGTGCGAGGAAGGGGGGTGTTGAGAATGACGCTCAAACGACTCTGGGAATTGAAGAAATGGATCATGGAGATCTACACCCTGAAATTGTTCCCAATGTTGCTCCCGGACACATTGAAAATAATGTGTTGGTGGAAGAGTTAGGCCGTGGAAAACGGACTAAGAAGGAAAGTGTGTTGTTGCGAGACTTTGTTACTAATACAGTCCAAAAGTTGAGTCACCGGGTATCGTCCTGCGTCCGAAAGTCTGATTGTTAATCCGTTTCTCAACAACCCTCTGGTAAGCCTTATCCTCTAGCACATTATGTCAATTGTGATAATTTTTCTTCGAAGCATGTGAGTTTTCTTGCAGCAATAACGCAAGGACATGAGCCTACCTCTTATTCGGAGGCGGTGAAAAATAAAAAGTGGAGAACGACCATGGAGCAAGAGTTGAAGGCATTGGAAGCGAACAAGACTTGGGAGATCGTTCGCTTGCCCCCCGGCAAAGAAGGCCTTCGGCTGCCGATAGGTATATAAAATCAAGTATAACTCAGATGGAACTATTGAAAGGTATAAAGCACGACTGGTGATTTTTAGGAATCATCAAATCGAAGGAGTCGATTACACGGAGACATTTGCCCCGGTTGCAAAGATGGTGATTGTGCGAGTTTTTCTAGCCGTGGCTGCGGCTAAAAATTGAGAATTGCATCAGATGGATGTGCACAATGCATTTTTGCATGGTGATCTTCGTGAAGAAGTATATATGAAATTGCCTCCGGTGCATCGCATGAACAGGAAAGGAACTGTGTGTCGCCTCCGACAATCCTTGTATGGTTTAAAACAAGTTCCCAGGTGTTGGTTTGCAAAGTTGTCGGCTACTGTTAAGAATTATGGGTTTCGACAATCGTATTCGGATTACTCATTATTTATGATGAAGAAGGGAAATGTGCATTTGAATGTGCTTGTTTATGTAGATGATTTGATTATATGAGGTAATGATTCGACAACAATTCAGATTTTCAAGTTGTATCTCTCGAAATGTTTTCATATGAAGGATTTAGGTACTTTAAAAATTTTTTTGGGGGTTGAAGTGGCAAGGGCTCCGAAAGGGATTTTCTTGTGTCAGAGAAAGTATGCTTTGGATATCATATCGGAGGCAGGATTGTTGGGGGCAAAACCGGTTGGTACACCAATAGAGCAGAACCATCGTTTGGCGCTTGCGACTTGTCGTTTTATCAAAGATCCCGAACGCTTTCGGAGACTGGTTGGAGGATTGATTTACTTGTGTTTTACACGTCCGGATTTGTCCTACAGTGTACATGTGTTGTCGCAGTTTATGCAGAGTCGCTGTATTATGCGGCGCTTAGGGTTGTTCGATATTTGAATGGTTGTCCGGGCCAAGGCATCGTACTGAGTTCTGAGTGTGATCTACGATTGCATGGATGGTGTGACTCCGATTGGGCAGGTTGTCCGTTGACACGTCGATCATTGACGGGGTGATATGTATCTTTAGGGGACTCACCGATATCGTGGTGAACGAAGAAGCAACAGATTATGTCAAGGTCTTCAGCGGAGGCAGAATATCGGTCGATGGCAATGATCGTGTGTGAATTAAAGTGGTTGAAAGGGATATTATGGAACCTAGGGATCGAACACAACTTTCTGATACATTTGAAATGTGACAGCCAAGCAGCTTTACACATCGCTCGAAATCCTGTTTTTCACGAGCGCACTAAACACATTGAAGTCGACTGTCACTTTGTTCAAAATGAGATTATCGGAGGGACCATCCGTCCCAGCTATGTGCCTACGACCACACAACTGGCCGATATTTTCACGAAGGCACTAGGACGGGCACAGTTCGAGTATTTTCTTAACAAGTTGGGCATAAGAAATCCTCATGCTCCAACTTGAGGGGGGTATTAGAATATATTAGGGGTTATTAGTGCAATTGTATAGGTAGTTATTTGTGTAAGGTGTACATAATTAAGGTAAGTTGTACATTTAGTTGGGCTAAGCCCATTAGGAGTATACTTGGTGCTCAAGATAGGGTTTTCTACTTTTCTTTGTATAAATAGGGGACCATTCATCAATAAGAGGTAAGAGTTTTCACTTGAGTTTTGTGTTTGGTGTGTCCGTTTTTACAGAGCACTCACTGTTGTATCACTTAGTACTCTTAGCCTGTATTTCATGTCTATTTGGTGATAGTTTTTTATTTAGATGGTCTCTAGTCTCTTTAGCAAATTTTTATAAGCAAAAACCTCCCATTTCTTCAGAAGAAAATGAATAATGCAAATAAACTCATGTAGCAATGGTGAAGGTGATAGGATAAGCACAACTTCAAAGTGTTCCTCACAATCATGTAATGTTGACAGTGCCACTTTAGTTTGTATACTAGTTCGTGTTAGGTAGTTTGTGTGCATTTGATCATAGCTGAATTTTCTTTCTAGCTTCCGTGTGTTTGAAAGTACACGGCAAAACCATTGAGACCAAGTGTTTTCTGATGTGTAATGGTCCGTGTGGAGAATCTCTAGGAATGATACTGTATTTATTGATTAGTCCATCTTATTTTGCATTGCAGATCCTCGGATGCCAATGATAGATGTATCTAAAGAAACGGGAAGAACACCGTGGCAGATTTGTCCAGGAGTAGCCGTCCATGGCTCAAGTGATGCTTCACTTTTTTCAAGCTCAGTGCCTGTTCTTCTACATGAGAAGCGTATGAATACATTTAACACTGTTGCACTATACTGCATTTGCCAATTTTCTTTAAGTAAACCTCTCATATTATCTCTTTGAAATTCTTGGATGTAGTGAAATTGGGAGAGGTGGAACTTGGTCATAAATCCATTGATGATGCGTCAGTCAGTTTGAAGAAAATTCACCCGGATATAGTGGTTGATGATCTGCTGGATGATGGAGAAAGTCATGCAATTGGAAGCTTGCTTCCTGATGACGAAGATGAACTTTTAGCTGGCATAATGGATGGGTTTGACCCTAGTCGGTTTCCCAATCACGCAGATGACCTGGATGATGATCTTTTCAGAAGTGGAGGAGGTCTAGAATTGGAATCTGATGCTCAGGAAAACTTAAACCTGTGTATATCGAGAGTAAGTCTGGCTGATCCAGCTGTTAGCAATGGGGCTGCTCAGTATGGATTTTTAAATGGTGTGGAAACTGTTACTGGAGAACATCCACTTGGAGAGCACCCTTCGAGAACATTGTTTGTTCGCAACATAAATAGCAATGTCGAGGATTCAGAACTAAGAAGTCTCTTTGAGGTTTGTTACTCATGACTTACACCATATACCGATGTTCTTTGTAACTTTCACATGACCCTCTCTACAGGTCTGTCATTGCTATGTCATAATGAGTTCCCTGCATTTTTTATATTGCTTTGTCTAGTATTATGCCCATAAGTTCTGTAATTGGTCTAGTTCTTTTCTTAATTGATGGATGAATATTTCAGTAGAAAAGACTTTCATTTCTGTAAATAATACTTGAGGGTGTCTTTTGCATTTTCTGGAGGCATCCTGATTCTAAATCTTTTGTGTTTTTTCTTAAATTTTGTAATTGGTCCAGTTCTTTTTGAACTGATAGATGCTTATTGCTGTAGAAAAGACTTTCATTTCTGTAAATAGTACTTTGTCTTGTGCATTTTCTGGAGGCTTCTTCCTGATTCTAAAGCTTTTATGTTTTCTCTAATCTTGATCAGTTGAACTGCCTTAAGGTTATACCTTTTCTTGTTGGTACAAAATGGTTATGCTCTGCTTATTGTGAGTTTCTCTTGTAGCAATAGTATACCATACTCAAGTAAATTTACTGGTTATCCCTGTTCATGAGATGTTTCAATTTGTTAGGGGAACCTGTTATCTTATTTTATTATGTTATGAACAAGTTAAGCTAAATTGGAAAATGTCTGAAACCAAAGCTCTAGTTGAATGTGTTTGCGATATCACATTTTGCCTTTGGGGCAACTGAGTTTTAGAGATTACTGGTTGTTTGACAGACAAGAAATGTCTGGAAAGTTGCTGACTTTTGAGCTGTTTTTTCCTCCTTATAATCCTGTCTTCACTTGTTAACTTCCTTTCTTTTTTCTTTTATGTTCCCCTTTTTGCTTATTGCTATTTTGTTAATTAGCAATTTGGTGATATCCGGACTCTCTACACTGCGTGTAAGCATAGGGGCTTTGTCATGATATCCTACTTCGATATTCGTGCTGCGCGAACTGCAATGCGAGCCTTGCAAAACAAGCCACTGCGAAGGAGAAAACTAGACATACATTTCTCAATCCCAAAGGTGCTTCCTTCTGCTGCTTGTAGGTTTTATGCAATTGTACATCATATGCTTGCTTCCCTTCCTGACTAACCTCCCTCGTTGTTGTCCTATTTCTCTTCCTGTCTCCGCCTTTCTTGTATAAATTTCAGGATAACCCCTCGGACAAAGATCAAAATCAAGGAACTCTTGTTGTTTTTAATCTGGATCCATCAGTATCAAATGATGACCTCCGCCAAATATTTGGGGCTTATGGTGAGATCAAAGAGGTAAGTGAAAGCGTGTTATGTCCCATTTTTCTCCCATCTGCCCCTTTCCCTTCGTGTGCTTCCTAAAGGAGCTAGTGGATCTTAAGTACGTGTGATATCCCATTTCCTCCCCTTGCAGATAAGGGAAACACCACACAAGAGGCACCATAAGTTTATTGAATATTATGATGTTAGAGCTGCAGAAGCTGCCCTTAGGTCTTTAAATAGGAGTGACATTGCTGGTAAGCGCATAAAGCTTGAACCAAGCCGCCCTGGAGGAGCTCGTCGAAAGTGAGTAATCTACTAGAACTTTTTTCTTGATTTTACAAAGGGCTAGAATTTATGTTTTAATGCTTTGGAAGCTTAGAGTTGTCCATTCTGGTTCACTAGCTTCACTAACCTTTTGCTGTTAGCCTGTTACTAGCATCTCTAACGATTTAGCTACATTTGATTCGCACCTACCATTCTGCTCTATTATCTCTAGGGTCTGGCTATTTCTTTGTATTTCCTTTTTTACCTTTTCTGTTCCATCTTGCTGAACTAGACTACAGGATGATGATCGACCATCAAGCTCCGCAAACCCCCCACCCCCACTGCCCAGCCACTCACACACATAAAGAAAAGGGAAATATGAAATATCTTAAGTCCTCAATTGATGAGAAAAGAAATGAGATGCTGTATTATTTAAGAACTTCAGAAACATAGTTACACCAACAGAGGCAGCAGAACCTCTGAAGTTGTTCATCAAATGTCTAAAATGGAAATTTTTTGCTTTTTCATTCCCTTTTTCCTCTAATACTTCAATTCTAGGACTTCTTCACTTGTCCCTTACTCTTTCTCTTTGTATAAAATATTGCCACCAGTGTTGTGAAAAGCGAGACGTGCAAAAAAGCGATAAGGACCTGTTGGGGCTTAAAGCACACTAAAAGCGTGGGCTTCAGTGAAAAAAAGTGCAATATGAAGAAACTTTAATATATATAAATAATAGATACAAAAATAGCAAATATATGTTACTTATGATGAATTAGAAGTCTATGAGAAGTCAAAACCATCCACTCCTAATCACTCATATAATCAATATTCATCTAAGCCATCATTCTCAATGGAGTAATTCTCATTGTTATCACTAGAATTATAGCCTCCAATCTCTTCTTCCTCTGTCTCATAAAAATCAATCTCATCTTCTTTTTAAGTGACTAGGTGAAGCTCGAGAGCTTGAAGCATTATTTATAAGAACTTCTGCTCGTCTGCCTCTGCCTTCTTATACTTCTCTTCTCGTTTTCATTTTTTTTTTTGTAACTCATGATTTCTTCCCTTAATTAACTTCTTTCCATGTTTTGAGGCTTAGGAAATCGCAACAGACTCAAAGACTGTTTGACAACTATTTTCAAAAAATAAATTTAAAAAAATGATTTTTTTTCAAATATGTGGGCCTCGCCTGGGGTGATGCCAAGCGCAAATGCTTTTGAGAGCCTCGCTTCAGGGCTTTAAGCGCGCTTTTAATTTCACTGATTGCCACTAGCGCATTGATTTTGTCAAGGGGTCAGTTTCTGCACTACCTGCATCTGAGTGGGACATCCTATACAAATCTTGTGCACTTTATATAGACCTTTTGCTGGCGTATGGCGATCTTGATTGAGCAGGTAACGACCAGAGAGGCATACCTCATCTTTGAAAGGCTACAAGTGGAAAGAGTAATTAGATAATGGAATAATATAGACCACTGTGATTCTGATAAATCATTTCTCAGCTGCTAAGGGTCTGAAACTATGTCAAATAAATGCTATGTCAAATAAATTCTTTTGGACTAGCATCTGTGATATTAATCTAGGATATGGAGCGTAAGTTATTGCTTGGTGGTATAGATCGATAGATGTTACAGTAACATGGTTTTTTATGCTGCTCCTGGTATATGATATGCTTCTAAGTACTGGGAGTGGTGTCCAACGATGACCTAGAGAGACTTAATGTAAAGTACTACTAGACATTTGAAAATAGGTTTTCAATTTTTTCAATTTTGGATATATCCTATAAGCTAGACCCTCGTGATTTTGTGGAGACTTGAATTAGTAGCAATGGGGCACCCAAGGCTTTGATTTTGTGGTAAAACTGCAGTTTGGGTTAGGCGCACGTCACGTATTTGAACCCTGTCGCAGACTAAAACCTGGCTTTTAAGTGGAGAAGAGTAGAGGGCGGACCCTTATCCACGAGCTTCGAACCATATGACACTGGTCCTCGAGGTTTTCTCGGCTATCCAAATAAATAAAAAAAACTAGGGTGGGTATGGGAATTTAACGTTAAACTTCGTTAATGAATTGATCTTTTCGGAATTTAGGCAAAGAGATACAACTATGGTTTCGCTGGAACCGAACTTATATTCAGTTTGCTCATCCTTACACATGGTGAATAGCTCATATTATGTCTTTTGTAAGTTGTATGCTAGCTTTTGACTTCAGAGATAAACATAAACAATCAACTGACCATATTGTGCTCACCACTGTAAGAAGCTTAGAGCTATCATCAAACCCAAGCAATAATCTTAATCCCCATAGCTGCTAATTGCTGTTTGAAAAGTTGCTATCTAGTGGGAGGACCTATATTGTTTGCAGTAAGATCCATAAAACTGAAAAGCATTCGGTATTCCTTTGTGTGCAGATTGGTTTAGTTTGTTTTCTTATTCTTCTTTTTGTCTATGTGCTTGCATGAGAGTGGAATGTGAATTTTCAGATTTACACAAGATCAGCACAAGAGTGCAGAATGCAGAAAGATGGGAGCCTTGAAGGATAGACAGTGGTGGAAACCGTACTATGGCGTCCACTACTCTTTTTTGATAATGAGTTCGGACTTGGTATAATTATGTGTTAAAAAAATTCAGTTACAAATTTAGTTCAACCCTTAAAGCCACATCTCCTAGGAAAAGTAATAGTAGCACAGACATCTAAAAGTGTAGTCACATGAACAAGTTACGCCTGTGTGATGCTGTCTTTTGCGTACTCTTCCTTATCTTTGGTTCAAACCATGTTTGCTTTAACATTGACATTCTTGGGCTACTCACCAGCTGTTTTTCCTTCCTCCTAGGATGCTTTTTTCTTTTTTTAAAAAAAAAGGGCATTTTAACAAAAGCTTAGGTTTGAGGGTATACTACTCCCTCCGTCCCATTTTATTTGTCGTAGTTCGGTTATCGAGGGTCAAACGAGTTTATCTTTGACCGTAATCTTTATATATATCTTTCAAATATTTTGAGTTGTAATTTATTTTGACTTATAGTACTTTTCATGTAGTTTTCAAATATGTAAATTTTATTTAAGAAAAGTTAAAGATTTTATGATCTAATTTACGGTCAAATTTAGGAAGTTTGACTCTCGAAACAGTAACTATGACAAACAAAATGGGACAGAGGGAGTATATCATTTTGAAATCAATTAAGTTCTAGAGCTTTAATTTTCCTGATGAGTCTTCTTGTTGGGTGTTGCTTCTAGGTAGGTCTACCTTGGCCACAAATTTGAGGTTACACTATTTTACATGTTCCTGCTTTCAGCCTGTTACATAATTCTTGAATGTTGATGTCTGATCTACGCACATTTTTCTTCTCTGTTTTGCACCTGTAGTTTTATGTTGCAATCAAATCAAGAACCTGAACTAGATGACTCTTGGACTTTTCGGCACCCACTTGGTTCCTCGATCGGCAATTCCTCCCCGAGTAAGTGTGCTGAGGGCTTCCAATTTTTGTGTAATGCTGAGGCCATTTAACGTTCTTCTTTTCCTTTCTGTTCTGTTTGTGCCTTTTGTTCTTTTAATTTTTGTTTGGGTTGGTAGAAAGGGGAGAGGGGATGAACTTAGTTGATCTTAACTTCTTTGATTGCAGTTATGCTATCTGATAGTATGGACATTGCTTGTATTTCTTGCAGGTAATTGGCCACAATTTGGCAGCTCTATGGAGCATGGTTCCATGCAGAGTCCTGGCACTTCACCAGGCTTGAGATCCCTGAGTCCCACAATTGGCAATAATTTACTTGGGTTAGCTTCAATTTTGCATCCTCATGCATCAAATTCCTTGAGGGTAGCACCTATTGGTGAGGATCGCTTAGCAGGAGGTCATGCAGATTTTCTTAATGGCTCAAACCATGGTGATCCCTTCCCCCAGTCTCATTCTTTTCCAGAGCCTAAGATAGGCCAGTTTGGTGGAACTGTGTCCTCTTTGGGTGCATCGAATTCAAATGGTTCTTCTGTTGAAACACTATCAGGACCACAGTTTCTCTGGGGCAGTCCAAAGTTGCACCCTCAACAGAGTAATTCTTCAGCTTGCCGACCCCATTCTTTGGCGAGTGATTTTACATCTAATGGTCAGGGCAACAAGTTTTCATTTTCAAATCATCAAAAAACTTTCCTTAATTCAGCTCAGCACCATCATCACCACCTTCACCATGTCGGATCTGCTCCATCTGGTCTTCCCTTTGATAGGCACTTTGGGTTTTACCCAAACTCACCAGTCCTGAGTCCAGGTTTTAGAGGCATGGATATAGGTCCTCGTAATGGAAGTTTGATGGTCAATTATGGTGCTCCTACTACCTTGAATGCTGGTGTTGCTGTTCCACGGAATATGTTGGACAATGGTTCTCCTGGATTTGGCATGATGTCTTCCCAAAGATTTAGTCCTTTATTCCTAGGTAATGGTCATTTCCGAGAATATGCAGCTTCCAGCTTTGAGGGGCTGAGTGAACGCAGTCGCAGTCGACGTGTTGACAATAATGGGAACCAGATGGACAACAAGAAGCAGTTTCAGCTTGACTTGGATAAGATTAGATCTGGTGAAGATACTCGGACAACATTGATGATTAAAAATATTCCCAACAAGTAATAGCAACTTCTAAATGCTTGTACCTTTTTAAGTACGATATAGTTTATTTTAGTAGGTTGACGCTTGACATTTTCTTCCTCCAGGTACACCTCCAAGATGCTTTTAGCTGCTATTGATGAACAACACAAAGGCACTTATGATTTTCTGTATCTGCCCATTGACTTCAAGGTAATCCTGTAGCAGTTAGGATTATATCGATATCTTTTCATTCCCCTAAAGTCTGATGGAAATTTCTTGCTTGGAAGCAGAACAAATGCAATGTTGGATATGCATTTATCAACATGTTGTCGCCATCACTCGTTATCCCATTTTTTGAGGTTTGTTTTTGCCTATTCTTTTAGAATATATCGAATAACTCTCGTTTTCCTAAAGTGATTGGGCTATGAGCTTTGAAGCTACTGTCTCTCCTTGTTTTAAAGTCCCCCTTCCCTGTTAGATATAAAGATCGCTATGCCTTCTCGAGTATCTCTTCCTTCTAATTTTTTTTTTTTTTTGGGTGCTCTTGAAGTTTTGAAGTGTGAGCTGAGTATTTACTTTGTGCAGGTATTTAATGGAAAGAAGTGGGATAAATTCAATAGTGAGAAAGTGGCTGCTTTGGCTTATGCTCGGATTCAGGGAAAGGGCGCCCTTGTCGCCCATTTCCAGAATTCAAGTTTGATGAATGAAGATAAACGGTGTAGGCCCATCCTTTTCCACTCAGAAAGCTCAGAATTAGGGGGGGATCAGGTATGTTAGACCGTCTTTTTAAAAGTTAAAGCATTGCAAAATATAACCTCAGTTGTGCCGTGCGTTATGAGTCTGCTTGCTTCCAAAATATGTCCTGTTTTTGGTTTGTCTTGCACATATCAGCTAGCTTTGTTTTTTGTCCTCCTGGCTGTGTGATCTGCTTTTCTTGTTTAGATAATAACACTGAGTTTGCATCAAAAGACAACTATAGCTAAGATGAAAACTTTCATGCAGATTGTTCAAGAACATCTTTCTTCTGGATGCTTGCATACTCAAGCCTGTAGGACAAACGAGTCGGACTTCCTGGAGTCACATGGTAGCCGACCTGAGGAGGATCTAGTTGACAAACTGGAGAATAGCTAGCAGTGGAGTTGAAGCTTTTTTTTCTCACAGCTTCAAGAGTGGACAGCTGCTAGTACAAGTGTCAATATGCATGTGTAGAGTAGCATGATTTCGAAGGCACAAAGTACAAGTATGAAGTTTTTGTATTATAGTGCGTAGGTGTTTACGGCTAGAAATCTTTAAGTTGGAAGAGGGTTTTGAATGATGTGGCATCAAAGCATGGCTAGTACCGTCTTCTCTAGTTCTTCTTGTAGTTTTTGTAAATCGAGATAGCAAATTCGATCTCGACGAAAATGGCAAGGGTGTAGTTGTAAAACATTTTTTTGGTGGTTCAAGTGAAGAGGGCATGCTTGAAAGTTGTATATTGGGAGAAAAGCTGACAGTTATTTCGATATTTATGGAAAACCTGATCTTACGTATTTCTAAGGAGAATTATGTCACGACCCTGTTTCGGTGCCATGACCGGCACTCAGGAACTAAGTCCCTAAACAAGCCTTATCCTAAATTTTACATAAAATCGGGCAGAGTTTTCCCTGTTTTTAGGCCTATCCGAAATTTTACCTGCTTTAAAACAAACAGAAAACCAGCCAACCACCAATATCCTTACGCAATAATAATAAAATACCACGTTTATCTCCAAATACTACGAGAACAATCTAACAGGGTTGTAGTAAGTTCATAGACACTAAATACTCGCAAGAGTAACTTATAAATGAACAATCCAACTGGTTACCCAACTGACTAAATGAATGACTAATAAATGACTAAATGGAGCGACTCTAAGAGTTTCAAAGAAGGACAATAATGAATAAATAAAGCTCTTGCCCATGCGAACTAATGCTGGGCTCACCAGGATTGTCCGCTCGCGGCTCTAAGAATGAAGATCCTCGGCTACGACACCTGCTGTATCTGGAAGGAAAAAATATAGCGAGGAGTGAGTCGCAACTCAGTGAGTAACAACGCTTATCCACAACCGTTTTAAGTGGGGACAAGTCAAAAACATGCCAGTATATCTTATGTAGAAAATATACATATGATTTAATTGTCACTTTCAGAATGACAAACAGAAATCAGTCCTTTCAAGTACTTGTTGTAAACAGTAACCAATCTCGAACCAGTAATAAATTCAGTAATCACTATATTATATCAAGTATATAGGTTAGGGAGATTTCCAAGAACAAACCATGTAATCAGTATAAATTCCTCTTTGAGGAAATCAGTAACGGTAAGCTAGTTCTACCTTCCCACTAGCAAGGACTGTAAAGGTAATCCGGAGTATACAAGGTGCACCAGGTCTAACGTACCCGTCGTTAGCTACGGGGTCTGTCAAGGCTCATCCCAAAAATATATTTATTCCCTATACCAAGTACAGGGCATTTCGAGTAATAATTAAATATTTCACATAGCGGTAAAACATGTCAAGTAGCAGTAAAAATCAAATCTTGTAACGGTAAAATAATTCAAATAATTATTTCAGTACATATCTTGTAAAAGGACTTGTCCCACATGCAGTTTAAACATTCAGTAACACATTTACTTCAAAATCAAGTAGAAACCATGCAGGTTATGGAAACACAAATTATGGTAAGGTCATCACTCACAGTACAGACGTGAGTAGCTCAAGCGTATCTCCCACGAGCAACCCAATGCTTCCTTCAATCAATCTATAATGAAATCATATTGATCTCGTATTACTTTCCTTGTTACGGCTAACTCATAATTGATCTAAGATACTCGAACCTTGAGTTATCATATTTGACTTGCAAATTCATCAAATTATATATACTCACAACTGTGTAACTTTTCTATCTATGTAATAAAGAGCCATAACTCAAACTATTCATATCTTAGTTCACGAGCATAAACATAAAGCTACTTATAACCATATCCTTCCTTTAAATAATCTAAATTCTTTGCTGAAATTTAACTATTCTATTTGTAAAAACATATTCATAAAGTTTATTCACTAACTTTACATTGAGTTTATTAGAAGTAGCAAACACTAATTAATTTTGTATCTCTATATCATTATTAGTTGCACTAGTATATCTAATGAATTTATCATAACTGCTACTATACCTCAGGTTACTTTTATTTAATACCCTCTATATATGTAAATTGATCATACCTACATTAGACAAGAAAGAGTACATTAATACCTGGAACTTTTATGAATTTCTGCTTGATTATCTCTTAAAGCAATGTTGTCGGGGCCTCGTAAGTCCCTTCCCCAATTTCGCCTACTTTCTATGGTTGTTTGCACTTGTTTTGGCCAGAGCTTAAAGCTTCTTAACCCTTCTCCTAATTCCCTTTTGTTTCGCGTTAGGAATCTGCCAGAGTCCTATTTGGGGCTTTGGCTATATTATATATATATTTTTTTAATTTATTTATTTGTAAAATGACCAACTCGTCCTTATTTTTAATAGGGTATTACAAATTACAACCTTATGAGGTTTCTGTACACGTTCTAAAATATTATCTCAACTTCTCTAGGACCTGTAATGTAATCCACTAGAACAACTTGCAATTCATTAGTCTTTTATTTTTTTCCATTTAGTATAACAAAATTGCATTTCTTTATTTTTACGTTTTAGACAAGAAGCAACTTTCCTTTCATTCAACTTCTATAGTAAAAAATGTTGTTGCACGAACAAAATTAAAAAAAAAAGAGTTACAATTGAATTTAAAAGAAATAATTCCTTTTTCTTCAAAGTTTGCCTTTGTTTTCTGTTTGAATTTTAATCAGGAGAACCTACGTGAAGTTGAATGGAGGACGCTAGAGTTATGCCATAAAAACAAAAACAATGAAATTAATGATGTAAGTTTGCCTACGATTCATTCATCATTTTATCACATCATTTCTGTGGATTACACTCTTTATTTATTTATTTATTTATTTATTTATTTTTTGGGCTAATTGCAGTGAGACTTAATAGGTACATTTTATATACGCGATTGGTGTTCAATAAGAAAATACCTTGTGTCTGATCGTCATGCAGTGACAACTCTAAGGAGTCGCCTATGAGGGGTTGAAACGTTGAGTGGTAGCTCACTTGGTGAGCTCCCCGCCTTGGACATTATAAAACACATTTAATGCATAAATAAAATTAGATTTTGTTATAAATTCATTTATTTGTGTGGATGACCACTACTCACTATTTACTCAATTGTAACCTATGATTTACTACCCCACTTTCTCCTACTTAATTCCTCCCCACTAAGTGACCACTAATTCCTTATTAAGTCACTACTTAATTCTTGTAAACCTTTGGGTTGATTTGTAACCTATGTATTTGTATTCTATAAATAGAGCACGTTTGGCTCTATGGAAGACACACTTGAAACACTTTGAGAATAATACAAGTTCTTCCTTCTCCTCTCATATATTTTGTCTTGTTCTTGCACTACGTTACTATTAGTTTTACAACACGTTATCAGCACGAGTCTCTATTTTATTACACGATTTAGAAGAAATGAAAAGCAAATTATGATGCAATCGATTGAAGCCAACGTTCTGGTTGCTAACACAAGATAAGTTTTTTTTTGTTTCTAAATTCCTTCATATTATGGTTTTTGTTAATCTCAAAATTAATAGTACCCTATTTTCATTTTGTTTTATACTACTTTAAATTGTGGAAACCTTTCACTGACTACAACTTTTGTCTATTCTTCCATTGTTTGGATGATTTTGTAGCTATCCTTTGACAACAATTTAAGGGTGCATGGCCTAGCAACATGATATTGTAGATCAGTTCTACTCATGTTTCAAGGTAAACTGTTTGTGAGAGCAAACATGAATTATGTAGTATGGTTAATATTTTATTCTCACATGGATATATGGAATGAAACAAATATGGTAACTTTTAAAGAATGCTTCTTTGATTTATAGTTGGGTATAAATTTTTATACTCTTGGTAAGTGGAGATCGGAGAAATAATGTTTTTTTTTTCTTTTTTTTTTTTATGATCTTTACCCGATATATTAGTGTTATATCATTGATACATGATTACAGTACTATGTTTCAATTACACGAAGCATGAGTACCTTTGAGTATTGTACTTCAAATCGCATCATATGTGCACATTTTGGCCTATTATGCCATTAGTTAAGGGTAAGACATCATATTCAACTCCTAATGCATTATGGCGTAACACGCTTTTGCGATAATAAGATATTGATGGCATAATGATGATTGAGGAAAACTAAAGTATTATCAAAAAGATAAAGTATTTTTGATAAAAATCATGAAGCCCGTCTACTAAATAGGCTCCATTTATAGAGGTAAATGTGGGAGCAATATATGCTCCATTCCCTAAGATGAATGTGGGAGCAAGACAAGCTCCATTCCATAAGGTGAATGTGGAAGCACAACATAATGCTCCATTCTCAGATGTGAATGTAGTAGCAATACATAATATGCCTAAAAGAAGGCAAATTATCATTACGTCTGAAAGAAGACACAACATAATATGCTTGAAAGAAGGCAAAATGCCTTTATGTCTGAAAGAAGACACAATATTTTATGTCTGAAAGAAGGCAAATAATTTTATGTCTAAAAAACGATAAAATAATTACCATGATAGAGACCATGGATGTGGACGTGGCAAGGGATGGAAAAATAGTTATCATTGTGAAATAAAAAGAGAACAATAAGGGTTCTCAAAAAGTAACCGTTCAAATGGTAAATATAATAATGCTTTCAATGTATCATATGAGCATGAGGCAAGTCCAGATGATTATGGTCCATTCCTTGCAGTGAATGAGACAATTCATAAAAAATATTATGAATGTAGACCCATTCACCGAAGTGAATGTGGCAATATGTGATAAAATATCAAAACTCGCCTCCAGAAGAGGTTCGAGAAAGATGAATATGGACGTGCCCATGCATGGTTGATAAAGTACCACAATTCACCTCTAGAAAAGGTTCGACTATAATAATTCTATTATTTATTGTGGCATAAATGGTCGTTGCTCTCGTACAGAACGTACACCATAATTATGTATTATTATGAATTACATAAGAGCAAGTGAAACAAGAAATTGATCTTGCCTATGATGATTTTACCATGAGAAAAATAATATGATTTTCTCCTTGAAAGGAGATATTTACCATATGGTTGGTGTAGTAAAATATAGGGTAGTACAAAGCTATTTGAATGCTCCGGAAGAGCCAAAATATTACTACCTGGAGGAATGAGATTGATAAAATATTTATTGTAGTATGTCTCGAAAGAAACTTGTTAAGTTTCAAATACATTTGCTAAAAAGGCTAAGAGACTAAATTTGATAGAAAGATATGAATATCTTTATATTACTACAAGAATGTTGGGAGAGATATATGTGCTTGAAAAGCTCCCCGCCTCTTCCTCAAGTATATACTACTCAAAATATAAGTGCGGTAAAATTATATGTGCATGCCAATGCCCATGCTATAGTAAACTTCTAATTTACTAGATGAATAAATTTATAAGTTGGTATGATCGGTTTGACCATCCCGGTTCAAATATGATGCACAAAGTATATAAATGAGAATTCGCATGGGTATATACTGAAGAATCAAGATTCTTCAAGAATTCTTTTTGTGCTGTTTGTTCTCAAGATAAATAAATTATTCGACCAACTAAATTTGGGATCAGGATCCCCGCACTTCTGGAATGTATAAAAGGTGAATATGAGCCCGTTCACCTGCCATGTGGACCATATAATTATTATAAATAGATGCATCTATGATAAGGTCACATGTGCGTTTTATTACAAACCCGCAATGGTACTTGCGAGGTTAAGTATTTGCTCAAATAAATTTTATTATGAGCATATTTCCAGATTATGCAATCAAGATAAGTTATCTTGATAATGTTGGCAAGCAAGTTTAGCAGATTCATATATTGAAAGCCTCCAATTGCTAAACTATGCATATGAGAACAATGTTACCTATATCAGGTATGAGGTATGGTATATCCATAATGCAGCACTTGTGCACGACATGCCACAAAATGAATTCCCGCTCATAATTGGTTCAGGGTCAGGAACCAAATATTTTCTATCTAATAATTATAATGTGCGGTATATTATCAATTGCTCCACCGCAACGCACAAAGATGGATCTCATATAAGGTTGGGAACGAATGTTAGTTCGGCTAACATTAGGGGGAGAAATTAATGCAGCTGAGGAATAAATAAAATGCAAGTCACTGCCAGACGCATTACTGACCCAAAGAAAAATATTATATTCCAGCTGCTAATGCTCCTAATGTCCTGGTGAGACAATCTATTTATGTCAATGAGTCTAAGGCATGCCTGAAGCGTGGTAGACCATTCGGTTCCAAAGATAAATTCTTGAAAAAGAAAAGGAGCAAATGATTATGATGGTCAAATAAGGAGGCAGGGCTCTAAAATAGCCCACGACATAACACTTCATAAAACCTCATCAGGAGAGGTTCAAGTACTTGAAAATTTATGAATGTGAAGAGATCTCAATATGTTATGTCGGATTGGGAACCGAGATATGAAATTATCGTCGACGATATCTTACATATATTATAAAGCTCAATATTTATATGATTATGAGGATCTTGAGCTTAAGTCTGTTAGGAATACAGACATGAAATTATTGGCCAAAAATAGCAAAATGCATTCAAGCAAAAATTGGTTTCACTCGAGTGACGTGAAGTTTTTGGACCTATAGTCCAAACACCTGAAGGTGCAAAGCAGTGGTGTACAAAGATATTTTTGTGCAAAAATATTGATAATAATAAGTCGTTAAATATAAAGTACGACTTGAGGCACAAAGATCTGACATTGATTATATGGAGCTATATTCTCCTTTTGGTGGATGCAATTACCTTCAGGTATGTTGTACGTCTGGCAGTGCATGAAGGACTTGATATGCATATGAATGTTGCAACAGCCTTTTATATGGCTCATTGAGTAACAATATATTTATCCTTGATGGATTCAAAATCTTTGAAGCATGTAAAAGTTCCCGGAAAACCTATTCAATGAAGCTTCATAAATATTTATACGGATTAAAACAATCCGGCCACATGTGGTAAAATTACGTATGCGAGCTTCTTGATATTGAAATATTATATTTTCATGCAATTGGTGCGTTGAAGTATCTTACCAAATATACTCCACTGGTTATAACTTTTGTTATAAGCTTATTGGTAAGATTCAGTTCTTCCTCAATGCGAAGACATCAGAAGAATATATGGTATCTACTTGATCCACAAAGCCTGATATCAACTTGGTATTTATTTATTGTGGTAGAATACCTATATTGTGGCATTTTATAAAATCAATTGTTGCTGCTACATCTTCAATTTATGAAGAGATAATAGCCATGCTTGAAGCTATACGACAATATTGGTGACTGAGATCAAGGACTCAACATATTTAGCATCAATGTGGTATTTCTTTGAAGACGAGGATCTCAGTAATATTATATGAAATATTGCATGGATAGTTCAGCTAAAAGGAAGATACAACTGAGGAAACAAATATTCAACAAGATTCCTTTTCAGTCGTGATCTTCAAAAGAATGATGAAGTTAATGCTGAAGAATTCACTCCAGTGATAATTTGGTGGATCTGTCCACTAAGTCATTGCCAATCTCAACATTTGAGAAGCTGATTTACAAGATTGGAATGTGTCGTCTCCAAGATATTGAGTGATGTTTTCATCAGGGGGAGTAAAGTACGCACTGCACTCTTTTTCCCTTAACAAGGTTTTATCCCACTTGGATTTTACTTGTAAGGTTTTTAATGAGGCAGCTCTAAAGGCATATTACAGGATGTGTGTACTCTTTTTCTTTCACTAGGCTTTTTTCCACCGGGTTTTTCCTAGTAAGGTTTTAACGAGGCACATTACCTTCCAAATGGTCATCCAAAGGGGAGTGTTATAAATTCATTTATTTGTGTGGATGACCACTACTCACTATTTACTCAATTGTAACCTATGATTTACTACCCCACTTTCTCCTACTTAATTCCTCCCCACTAAGTGACCACTAATTCCTTATTAAGTCACTACTTAATTCTTGTAAACCTTTGGGTTGATTTGTAACCTATGTATTTGTATTCTATAAATAGAGCACGTTTGGCTCTATGGAAGACACACTTGAAACACTTTGAGAATAATACAAGTTCTTCCTTCTCCTCTCATATATTTTGTCTTGTTCTTGCACTACTTTACTATTAGTTTTACAACAGATTTATTTATTCAATTCTTGGATATCAACACACTTTCTATTAAGCTAAACATCAATGATTTTGGAGCCTCCACTGAGAAGGAACATATAATATACAGCATTACCATTTTATTTAACTGAAATGCAGGGACATAAAATATTGACACTTGCTATGGTAAACTGATAAAAAAGAAGAGATTTACCTGAGCTGCAGATGAGAGTTAAAGGTACCATGAGATATAATTTGGGACAATCTACTACAACAACAACAACAACAACAACAACAACAACATACCCAATTTATCCCACAAGTGGGGTCTGGGAAGGGTGAGATGTACGCAGACCTTACCCCCAACCAAAGTGGAGAGGCTGTTTCCGATAGACCCTCGACTAGAAAAAATAAAAATATTTTAGACAAATCTAAAAATCAAGACAACAACACAGCGTCAGAAAGAAAGATACAACTAACGTATATACAAAATAAACATAAAACATCAGTAAATATAACAGTACAAACAAAGATGGAAATCGGCTCTATACATGTAATACTACACCAAAGAAGAGAACAAGCACTCGACTACACCTAACCTTCTACCCTAATCTTCAACATCCATGCTCCCCTATCTAAGGTCATGTCCTCGGTGATCTGAATTTGGGTCATGTCCTGCCGGATCAGCTCAGCCCAATTCTTCTTCGGTCTACCTCTACTTCTGGGACAATCTACGTTCATCCAAATTTGGACCATGTTGTCTACATTTCCATGTTTTGAGTTCCATCCAAATTTGGACCATGTCCAGGTTTCCATGTTCTGAGTTCCAGGTCTATTAGGAAATAACATTTATTTTTCTCTCTGACATAGCGGACGTGTCCATTCATCAGATTGACAAGTTTCTGGGAAAAATTTAGTGCAATTCCTTCTTGTGTTGTCTCTCTATCTCTTCCTCCAGACATGTCTTCGATTAGAGCAGCAGGTAGTCCTTGGCCAGGGTGAGTCATTCTAGAGAATCAAAAGAGTGTTAATTTTACATTACAACATGTATGTAAAGTTACTGTAAAGATGGAAAGGAGTTGTCACTCAGGGGAAGGGGAGAGTATAAAAGTTCTTCAAGGTGGTTGAAGATTATGACCAAGATGTTTTCAATTGCAAAGGAAGACAACTGAGATAGGTTCCCTTTTTTTTTTTGAGAAAAGAAGACAACTGAGATAGTTCTTCCCTGTTTTTCTTCTTCTCACTTGAGAGATTCAAAGTGAGTATTTGAGAACGAAAACAAATTCAGATAAGTGAATAAAGCACAGTAGGATTTCCACTTTTGTAAGATTAAACCTTGTGAAGCACTTTTGTGGATCAAAAATTACACATTGATGAAAGGACAGACACCGAATAAAATGAGTAAGTTCATGTCCTTGTGTAATAAACCATCAAAGGATAAGCTCTCAAGTTACCTGAACTGGAGATGGATAAATTCATGTCCATCTTGTATCAGTTTCAAACCAGCTACCACCTTGATTTCCACCCAACAATCCGGGGAAGGGGCATGATGCACTACACTAAGCAAGAAATCTGACAGAATAAGCTGAAGCTTGATTTGATCACCATATAGAGGAAGAGTTTTGATCTGGTCAGGGATATCATGCAGCAGCTGTAAGTTTTTTTCTTTCAGAAAAATCATTACTTGACTCACAATAGCATCCACAACATTTCCTAGAACGAATCCCTCCATATTTAGCTCCACTTTTCTGCTAGAACAGGAGAAAGAAAGAACCTTTTAAACCAGCAAGTAGCATGATAGTTGTCACATGCTTAAAATCCTATTTGATGATGTCTGAAGTAAGCCATAAGGGCACGAAGAAACTGGAAAATTACCAACACAGGAAAGCCACAGGGAAATAAAAGAAAGAAGCCAAGAAGAAAGTATTAACATAGATATATGTGGTGACCTTTTGTTGCATTGGCAAATACAAAGAGTTGTTACAGAAGCTTTTAGAAGAATATCAACTTTTAATGGGTTATCCTTCTTCTGGGTACTTTCATCTCTTTTCCTCTTGGGGCTCCTTTACACATATTGCACTCCTTTGGAAAGCTGTTTCCAGTAAACTTTCACTACATTTGCCCATTAACAGATAATGAGTACCAGATTCGCAAGATTGGGTTGCGGTGTCCAAATATAGCTCACCAACAAAAGAATCATAACTAGGAGGCCAAACAAATAGGAAAAGGAGGTTCTGAGCCTACTAAACTTGAAGGGAATTATTTATAGTTGAATCTACGCTAACTATGATAAGGAAAGAGTTGGTGAAGATAGTTGGAAAAGAGAAGAGGTAACTCTGTAATCACCAGATGAACAACCCATTCAGAATGTCTCGAGAAAAAAATGGTTCTCAGAAATCATACATGCGATTCCTCTATCATAAAGTGACAATCAATTGAGTAGAACATAAGAAAATATAAAGGAGATAGAATTATTTTAATCAGGGTGATATAAAAGAAGCATTACCCGTCCTCTATACCTCCAAAGTCCATGTTTTCAATAACAGATAGTATCTGTTTCTCACAGGCTTCACTTGTCTCCAGAAGCTGTTTCTGGTTATCTGAAACACAGGTTGCTTCAAGGAGTTTATGGGTAAACTGGATCCCACTCAATGGATTTTTCATCTGCTGTCGGATGTAAGCAAATTCTTTAAGTTTCGTAAGTGATTCTTTATTGTCTTTTCTCTCATCAGATGTGTCTGAGTCAACCAGGGTAGACTGCAAGAAGCAGAAGCACCCAATTATATTCCCATGTTCATCAGTTCTCTTGTTTGCAGTTAGGAACACTTCCACGAACTCCCCTTTCCTATTAAAAAAGCCAAATGGAAGCTTTTTGGTGTCACGGCCACTAATTGCTTGGTAGAAAAGAATCATAAATTTGGTAAGGACATCTTGACCCCTAAGACGACAAAGACCACCAAAAACTTCACCAGGAAGGGTCTTTCCCAGGATCTCATATTTTGCCCAACCACTCAACCTTTCCATTGCTGCATTCCACTCCGAACAGCAAGCATTTTCATCAGAAGCAAATATTGGTGGAATAAGTGGATTAAGACTTTGTACAATAGCCTCATAATCTCCTTGCAGCTGAATGAATTTATCCATGACAGCTTTCTCAGGAGTGACATCTTGACCCACAAAACACACACCAACAACATCATTTTTGTGGTCCCTGCTAGTGCAGGCATTGATTACAAGGTAGATAACTGAATTTGGTTGATCTTTCCCAAACCTTCGTAATTTTATTTCCACATTTTTGTCCTCCTCACCTGAATCAGAAGTTATCACAAAGTTACTATGAGAGAGAGAGAGAGAGAGAGAGAGAGAGAGAGAGAGAGAGAGAGAGAGAGAGAGGGAGGGAGGGAGGGAGGGAGAGGGAATGAGAACAAGCACTGAGGAATGTGAGGGAAAGCTTGTGTGTTATGCACACTCTAGTCTGCAGTCACTACTGAATTACCTGGAAGAGAAAACAAGTCCGTTACAACTAAAAGGGTGCATTGGAAGGATAATCTGAGTTTCATTATGCAGTGGAGATGACTGATTAGTCATTGCTTAAAGCATACAATTTCCTCAAATGCAGAGTATGCAAGTAACTATGCATATACTGTAACAAGCAAAGATGACAAGCCAATTCAGTAAATGTAGACATCTATCAATTACATAGTGAACCGAATTTGAATTCACACTCTTAGGCAAGAATCTCAAATCTAAGAAGTTACGCCATCAAGTATAGACTGCAATGCATAAAGAATGAAGATAAAATAATGCAATGAACACAAAAGTAGAATTATAAAGCCATCTGATGTAAAGCATGTTTCTAAAATATAATGATAACTACTGAGGCTAAAAAAGAATTACCAAATAGAGCTCTATGTAAAACTTTTTCAACAGTTCCATGTGAATCTTCATGAGCAATATCATAAATGAGAGACTTTCCTATAGCTTCACTAGCATGCAACCCTGTCAAGTTAGCAATCTTCGCATTCCATCCATTTATTAAGCCAGATGGATTAACTCCAAATATTGGAGCAGTGGCTGTCTCAATCACTCTAACCATTTCCATGGCCACAGAACTAAGTTCAACCATGCTAGGCCCATCAGCATCATTCTGTTGAGAAGAGGTCATAGTTTTTAGAGTATTGTTCTCCATATCTTGAACTGATTCTCTCATTATGATTTGTAGAGAATGAATGGCATTAATCTCCGGAACCTCCCAAGGCATACTTCTGCTTTTAACCACTTCAAGAAAGGCATTAAATGAAGATCGCGGGTGCATTTTTCCTCCATCATCTTTGTCATCTGGATGGTGCTTAGCTCCTCCCCACTTGACTTCCTTTGCTGTATGAGACCTGAACCAGAATAGGAAATCCTTGGAAGTAATTCTTGCTGTAGCCACACCACAAACTGCATCTCCCAGTGAAGTTGCACCAGGATAACCAGCAGCTGCTAGACTGTCTGTACTTAAACCAGTGAAGTCCTCATGAGTACGTAGTAACCACTCAGCAATGTCTTTAACTTGTGCTTCAGTTGGTGTCACCCCAAGCAACCAACAACTTCCACCATAATAAAGTGCAGCTCCATCACACTTCACAAGATCTATAATACTAGGGGATTGTGTCACAATGCCAAATGGAGCATCTCGAAGAAGCATGTCACATAGTAAGGTCTGCATTTGCAGAGTTTTCTTCTCTGCCAACCGAGATGCCAATTGGAGCTCCATATAAAGCTGCAGGCCAAATGCCTGCATGAAGAATTCACATGCATACCGAAGTGGAAAAGGCACATATCGGGGAGAAGAGTGATGACAAACAACCAAACCCCAGAGCTTCATCGAATCACTGCTATTGATAACAACTGACATCACCAACGACGAAATAGATCCCATGTTGGCCATATACTGGGTATGGCAGCCATGAGGTGATCTAAGAGTCGAATTCACCAAGCAGAGAGGCTGCATTAGTTCTTCACTTTGAACAATCTGAACAGGCTGTGCATTGCAATCACATATCATCCTAACTCTGTTCTGTTTGAACAAGAAGCGTGCAGCTTGTGGGATATCCGTTGCCGGATAATGCAAACCCAAATAAGGTTCCAAGTCCGATCTCCTAATCTCGGACACAACTTCACCATGATTATCCTCATGGAACTTATAAACCATGACCCTATCATACCCAGTCAGTTTCTGCACATCTTCCACCACAGTATCACAGAGCACCCCGATATCTCCACCAGGGAGCGACTGCAACCTAGATATCGACCGGACAGCCAGCTTCTGAGACTGCACAGCCCCGGCAAGGAGCAATGCAGGATCACTAGAATTAGCAGGTTCTAAATCAATGACAATACCAACATCAATCCTGTGAAGGATAGCATAGAAAGGCTTATGGGTAGTCCTAGAATGAACCCATATAGGATTCAACAAAGAGATTTCCCTGTAAGAAGTAGTCATGGCTTTAGCTAATGAAGCCCCAGAAGAAGGGGTGAAAAGGGTTCTTGCATCAACTCCAATCAAAGAATCAACAATCTTGTTAACACCCAACATATGAAAGCAATTTTCGCTGTAGCCAATTACATTAAAGGTGGGTTCTTGAATAGCAAGCATACAACCAAAAGGCTGGACAAGACCACCTCTTTGAATTCTTGAAAGATAACAAGAGATTTCTTGTGCATTAGCATTAGAATTAGAATTTGGTGGAGCTGCTGATGATGATTTGGAATAATCAAAGGACTTACCAGAGACAGCAGAAAGCTCAAACTCAGCCATCAGCTTAGCATCAGCATTGTACTGAGCCATAGTGAAATTCATGTTACTAGCGCCTGAAGAAGAATCTTTTCTTGTTCTGCTTTTAGTGATCTGCTGCAAATCCATTTAAAATGGCTTCTTCTTTCAGGTGGGTTCAGTTTCAGTACTAGGAGCAGCTGAGGTTGTTCTACTATCATTATTGTACTTTTGATTCTCCTGCTTTGACCCTCTCCTTGTAAGCTTCACACACGTCTCCTCTCTCTCTCTCCAACAACACTATCTTCTTCTAATTATCTTTACATAACTTTCTAATCACATTATTACTCAGGGAAACTTTTTTTTTTTTTTTTTTTTTTTGGGTAAGAACACGATATTTATAAATACTTTAAGGAGGATTACATAGTATGCTCATACGGATTCCATTGGAATCAATCGTTTGAGCAGTAGAGTTCATAGAAAACATAGGAATAGCATGTAATGCATTTAAGTTTCCTAACTTAGATAATAACAAACAATTGCTATCCCAAGTTTTTTTTCACAAAAGTAGTGCCTTCCTGGTCCTTCCTTAGAGCTTTGTTCACAAAATCAGGAGGCCTTGCGTAATGGATGGTGTCAAAAGATTTGGACCTTGAGGGAGCTCCTTTTGCCAGGAGGTGAGCCACTCTATTTCCTTGACGAAAATTATGCCGGATTTGCGGCATTTCCAGCTTGTGCATTAACAACCTGCATACATGTACAATAGAAGCATAAGTAGGTGATGGATTTTGCAATAACGAAATTACCTCTGTTGAGTCAGTTTCAATCTCTAGGGGACTGAATTTTTGATCAACAGCTAGTAGTAAACCTTCATGTAGGCTTAGAAGTTCAACATGAATGTAATTGAAAGCATGGACCTCTTTATGATAACCTAGAATCCACTGGGCCTTAAAATTTCTAAACACTCCTCCTATGCTAGCAGATTGATCATCATATTTAAAGGAGCCATCAATATTGAGCTTTATTGTATCATGTCGAGGAGGGTACCATGAGACTCTTATATCCTTAATAATATTCTTTCTAGAGTTGACTGAGGTTAAGAGCTTAAATTCTAGGGTTTTATTATGAACTTCGTTGAAAACCAAAGGAGAGGACATATTGTTTACATTGTTATGGTTTCTATTAACCCATAGGTTCCATAAGGAAAAAAATAAAAGCTCCTCCCAACAGTAGAGATTACTGGTAGGATGACTAGAAGATCTTGTAACACTAAAGAGCCAATGTCTATCTTGATCTATATGATGACTGATAGAACCATCCCTCCAAAACTGCCTTGCAATGATACAATCAATGAATATATGTTGGGCAGTTTCAGTTACGTTTTTACAAATGGGACACATAGGATTTATATTGATTCCTATCTTATTGAGATAGTACCTAGTAGGAAGTCTATCATATTGACATTGTCAGATAAAGAATCTTATCTTGTTAGGGACATCAATTTTCCAGAGCCACATAAAATCCTCATTGCTGCCTATATGGTGATCTAGCTTTGCATAAAGGGAGTTCTGAGTAAAAGAGCCATTTGTTGTAAGACCCCAGATAGGGTGGTCTATAGTATCAGGACATAAAGGAGGAGTGGCCTGATTGATTTTATCTTTAATGAAAGCTGGAAAGATAAAACCAACTTGAGATAAATCCCAAGAGTTATTAGTGACAATATTGCACACTGTTTTAAGATGATCCTCCTTTGTCAAAGGGCCATGAATCAAACTTCTAAGAGTAGCTCTATTATGTAGCCATTTGTGATCCCACAAGGAAACATTTCTGCCATTTCCAATTTCCCACTTGGTGTTATCAAGACAAATTGGGATAGACTTCCTAATACCTTTCCAAACAAAAGAGTCAAAGTTAGAATATGATTTCTTAAAATATTTATTACAAATAACTTTTGCCCAAAGTTTACTAGGATTTGAGAGAAGTCTCCATGCCAGGCTTACTAGGGAAGCAGTATTCTTAGTCCTGGCTTTGGTAATAGAAAGACCACCTAGATGTTTAGGTTTTGTCACAGTGTCCTATGATAAGAGGTGGATCTTTTTCCTATGTATACTAGATCCCCATAAGAAGTCTCTTTGAATTTTATCTATTAAATTTAGAGTTTTAATAGGCAGGGAATGAAATTGCATGATATAGTTTGGAATAGTATTTAAGGTAGTCTTAACTAGAGTTGCCCTTCCTGCTAAGTTAATGAGGTTTGTTTTCCAACTAGCCAGTCTAGAATGAAGATTATCTATAACAAACTGGTAATCACTATGTTTTGGCATTCGATTAAGAATAGGAAACCCTAAGTATTTGCCAAAGTGATTTCCTTTCTTGATTTGTAAAATATCAGCAAGGTGAATAGCCAAAGAAGGGTCAATGTTGTTTGAAAAAATAATTTTAGATTTTCCATTATTCACTTTTTCTCCCGACATTTGACAAAATAAATCTAGTGTATCCTTGATAGCATGAGCAGATTTAACATTTGCTCTCGCAACAAAGGTGATAGCATCAGCAAAGAAAATATGGGACAATTCAGGCCCATTAGATGATAGTTTTATAGGATCCCATAGATTTTCTTCAGTTTGCTGATTAACATATATAGACAAAAGCTCCAAACAGAGAATAAAAATATAAGGAGATAAAGGATCACCTTGTCTAATTCCCCTCGAAGGTGAGAAGAATTCTGTTTTACATCCATTAACAAGGACAGATATTGAGGATGTAGTAATACAAGATAATATCAATTTTGAAATCTTTGGAGGAAATTTGAAAAAAGCTAACATAGTACGAATGAAGGGCCATTCAATTCTATCAAAAGCTTTCTCTAAGTCAATTTTGATTATCATTTCACTCTTAGCACCTTTCATTCTATTAAACTTGTGAATTATCTCTTGAATGATAATAGCATTGTCTGAAGCTCTTATTTTTCATAAAACTTGCTTGACATGGACTTATAATATTATCTAGGTGATGCTTTAAAAGATTAGTAATAATTTTGGTTACAACTTTATAAATCGTATTACATAAACCTATAGGTCTAAAAATTTTCAGATTGACAGCATTTTCCACCTTTGGGACAAGGCAAAGATATGTTGTATTAAGATATGCAGGTATAACACTGGTACGAAAAATTTCATGACAAATGTCATTCACTGAAGATCCAACAATGTGCCAATTTGACTGAAAAAAAATAGGATGCAAGCCATCCGGGCCTGGGGCTTTATGAGGTTTAAAAGAGAATAAAGCATTTGATATTTCACAATCTTTTACTTTCTTGCCAAATTAATCTCCTCATTCTCTCTTTTGGTTCCACTATTTAAAGTCATTATTATGAAGGATTCCACAAAATCTTTGGCTTTGGTATAAATAATGTATTTGTCTTATAAAATTATTTATTGATTTATATGATTATTACTTTAAATTCTTGTTACTTAAAAATAATTAGAACCATGAAAACATAAAATTCAAATTCTAATTCCACCTTCTAAGTTAGTTTCTACTAATATTTTGTATTATTACATTTTGTGTAGTTCTTGAATATCACATTATCATCATCAAATTTATTAGCAAACCATGATTCGGTTTCATGTGGACAAATAGCAAATCATTTCGTAGCGAACATATAATTCGGAATATAAAGTATGACCATCATTTACCACATCAATATTAGATAGGGGCGGACTTAGTAAGGCCTTAGGGGTGTCCCGAGACCCGCTAACTTCGTTACAAGCGTTGTATATACATGTAGTATGTATATATACGTAAGAAAATCTATATATCTATTAAGTAGCACCGACTATGAGATTAGGCGCCATGGTGCCACTGGACTGCGTCAAAGCCTTTTCCCAAATCATTTGAGTTCGAGTCCCTATCCTTTCATTTTTCCCGTACTCCTCAAAGTCCATCTCTCTTCTCTTCCCAATTTTTTCAAAGTTATTTCTTCTTCCATCCTCTTCTCATTTTTGGTAAATTAATCTAATAATTATATTAATAATTTCATATTTAGATGAATAAGTTATTTTAGGCGACTAATAATCATTATTTTCCTTCTCTTTAATTACTAAATTTGTCTTGATTTTAGAATACGAAATCTCATCGAGGATTATCGTAAATAAATTATGTATCTTTATGATATTAGTGATATTGTAGAAGCTTGTTGGATATCACTGGGTACATTGTTGTTGTTGTTGTAGTGATATTGTTAGAAGCTTTATTATTTGCATTACATGTATATTTATCTATATATATACAAATTGAGAAACATAGAAGAGTGATGTGGCATGCCTCTATGGCTAATAATGGTCCATCGCGATGTCCTACCATCATGTACTACGCTCCGATCATATTGCCATGGCCTTCCAAACAAGAGATGGCAAGCTTGCATAGGAACTACATCGAACATTACCTTATCTCGGTAATTTCCAATGCCAAACTCAACCAAAGCTTGCTTCACCACCCTCAACTCGCCACACTCACTCAACCATTGTAACCGGTAGGGATGTGGATGCGTTATAGTAGGCAATTGCAATTGGAAAATCAAAGTCTCACTCACTATGTTAGCACAACTTCCCGAATCAATGATCATTGAGCACACTTGCCCCATCACTCGACACCTAGCATGGAAGAGATTCTCTTTTTGCACATGATCCGACTCCACAAGACTCATGGCACCCAAACTCCTCCTGATAAGACCCAAACCCCCACAAGACCCTTCACTCGGAGCCAAGCTAAGGACATCCAAGGAGTACACCTACACTTGATGAGGAAGGGCCTAGAAGAAGGAAGCGATTGGAAGCCGTTTCGAGTGCTTAAAGTGCAAGGGGAGCAGCCCAGTCATCCAGGCGCTCCGCCTGAAGGAGCCTAGGCCTGGGCACTCCGCCCAAACTCTGGGCACCCCGCCTAGGCCACCCCACTGATCAAGATGTTGGGCGCTCCACCCCAAATCCGGGCGCCCCGCCCAAAACGCAGAAGGGTGAATTCCTAGCTAGTGTTAAGACTATTTTGACCCTACGTGGTCCTATGTTTCTAAGCCTAAGTGTGGGCATATTAGACCTTTCATATGGTGTCTAAAAACACCTATAAATAGCTAGAAGTCTTATTATTTTCATTAGCTTACCTTTGATGAAAAACAACACTTGTGTTGAAGAGTTGAACTCTTATTGAATGAAACCTTGAATGGGACTTGTTCTTCCTCTAGCGGATCTAGATGAATTCCAATCCCCCCGACCATTCTACTTGCGTGCTCACGTTAGCTCGAGGGTAGTTGCCTAGCGTAGGTGTTCTTGACCTCCTCTCGGGGTGTAACGGAACAAGTTCTCCGTTGCTACTTGAGATTTGTGATCGAGATACGTCTCGTTCTTATCCTTTTATTTTTCCGCATTTGATTCTTATCAGTTTGGCATCAGAGCAAGGTTCGGGTATTGTTCCTACGAACCCCGACCCTTGATTCTTCGTGCTTAGGTTAGTTTGTTTAGATTTCTTGTTGTTGAAGTTATTGAAAAAAGAAAATTACAAAAAAATTGAAAAAAATTCAAAAATTGGTGTAACTTTTTGGTGTTTGTGATTCTTGAAGTGGGTGTTATAGATTCTTAATCCTTGTTGAAAACTTGATGATTGGGTACCAAATTTGTTGGGATTGGATTGAATTGAAAATTGAAAACCCCAATTGTTGATAAACCCTACCAAACCCTTGTTTTTGAGGAATTTGATTGATTTTGGGTTGTGTGTTTATGGGGTTTTGGAATTGATTATTGGGGATTGATCTCTATTGAAAACCGAACAATTTGCAACAAGAATCGTGTGATTCGGCGTTCGGTAACATAGTTTTTGAAGAATCAAAACCCACTTTTGAACCTTGAAACCCATGTTGAAACCCCAAAATTGAAAACTTTGAATCTTGATTGAGCCTTATTTGTTGGTTGTTTTGGTGTGAAATTGATTGGGAATTGTAGGTTGTATCAAGGAGCAACTTTGGGTACCTTGGATTTGGCCAAAACACCTTGGAATCGGCCTAGAAATTGGATTGAAAACGAAGAACACGGAGTAGAAAACCCAGGTGTTCTTCGTCCAGGCGCTCCGCCTAGACCTTTGGGCGCCCCGCCTGAACTACCCTTGCTCCAGGCGCTCCGCCTGCCCGACCTCACTGCACCAAATTGTCAGGCGCTCCGCCCCATGCCTTGGGCGCTCCGCCTAACATCCTGAAGTGTTGTTTTTGGGTAGTTTCTTCTAGGTTTGCTTGTTCTTTGTTGCCTAATATCTTATTAGTGCCTATCTAAGTAATCTTTCTACTTAATTAGCACTAATCTTTCATTGCTTTTAGGTTGATTCGTGCATTAGTTGGAGAGTAGAATTCCAAAAAGATTCCTAGACTCTTTTTGATTCAAGTCCTCACTTCAAAGTGCCTAGCTTTCATTGAGTCCTAATAACTCCACTCACCCAGGAGTGTGCTTGACTCGTGAATAGTTTGGTTGAGTTGAGGAATTGCTACTCATCTACGTGAAGCTTTGGAACTACAAGTCGAGTGAAATAGCCACCACCACTAAACGAGAGAACCGAGTGATCTCAAGTGAGGGAGTGTGTGAGGTTATTTTACTAACGTTTGTTACTTGTGTAGGTACAATGTCTTCCGAAGGAGAGGATTTTGCTAAGAGTTCCCTTGCTACTATCCATGCCAAATTGGATGGTATGAACTTGAGGATTGAAAGCCTTGAGAGGGTGAACTCTAGTGCTTTAGTTGAGCAAGGGACGTCAAATGTCCAATCGGAGAAAGGGACCCTAAGTGTCCAAGTCGAGAAAGGGACCCCGAGTGTCCAAGTTGAAGTCTCAAGTACTCCTAACTTTACCCCGGAGCAAGTTAGCCATGTCATTGAATTGCTCAATCAACAACGGGTAAAGGATGATCGAGAGAGACTTGATCAAGTGTTCGGCAATACCCAACGAACGGGCATTCCCCGTATCTTGGATAACCCCCCAAGAAATATTCCACTACCAAGACCCATCCGAAATGTGCAACCTCTTGAGCAAGCCGATGAAGCTCAAGAAGGGGAGGAAGCCGATTATGGAGATGATATGTATGGGTTTGATGATCACTTTCAACCAAGGCGAGGTATGAATTGGGGTCGAAATGTGGATAGAGGTAGGGGCCGAGGTCGAGGGCCACCTATGGGTTATGTTGAAGGGAATGCGAGGAGGGAGTATGGTGTGAATGAAGATCACTATGGGGGCCAACCGGAGCCTTTCCGTGGAGGTCGTGACAACACCAACATCAATAGTGTGAAGCTTAATCTCCCAACCTTTAAAGGGAATTGTGATCCGGCGGCTTACATTGAATGGGTGCTACACATGGAGAGATTGTTTGACACAAATGAGATGACCGATGAGAAGAAAGGTACTTATGCTATTTCATCCTTTGAATCCTATGCATCTACTTGGTGGGAATCCGTCAAGAGATCAAGGAGGAGAGCAGGGGTTCCCGTGAATGTGGGTTGGAATGACTTGAAGGGTATCATGAGTATCAAGTACATCACTCCTAGATATCGGCAAGAGCAACTCAAGAAACTTTATGAGTTGAAGCAAGGTGTCAAAACGGTGCATGAATATTATGATGAGTTTGAAAGAACTCGAATGGCCTTGGATATGGACACCGAAGATGAAGAGCAAGCCGTGATCCGTTTCATGAATGGTTTGAGCTATGGTATAGCTTCACAATTGAGATTGCATGCTTATCTTTCACTTCAAGAAGTTCTTGATGCCGCCATTCAAGCCGAGCAATGGCTTGAGAAAGAGAAGTCCAACCGTTACAAGAGCAACACTTCTACCTCCATGAACAAGTCAAAGGATTGGAAAAATCCTACTCCCAATGCAAAATTCACAAATGCAAGTGGCCCTAGTGGAGCAAGTGCTAGCAAAGATGTGAAGAAGCCGATTAAGAAGTACACACCCAATGTGGGAGGTAATTATAAAACTCAATTGAATACTCCTACTTCTTCTTCCATTCAATGTCACAAATGCAAGGGGTATGGACACTTTGCTAAGGAGTGTCCTACGAAGAGGACCATGGTTCTTGTTGGTGATAATGCATATGAACAAGAGAGTGAACCGGAGGATGAAGAGGGTGTAGAGGGAGATGAGGGAGTAGAGGAGGATGATCTAGATGACACGGTGGTGGATGAGGAACCTCATACTTTTCTAGTTGTGAGGAGGAGCTTAGGAGCTATGATTGTGGAGGATGGTGAAACCTTGCAAAGGGAAAACCTATTCCATGCTAGGTGTCGTGTTAAGGGTGTTGTATGCTCTATGATCATTAACTCCGGGAGTTGTGCTAATGTTATGAGTCAATCTCTTATAACCCAATTGAAGTTGCCTACCGCGAAGCATCCCAAGCCATATCGATTGCAATGGCTTAGCGAATGTGGGGAGCTAAAGGTAGTGAAGCAAGCAATGATCAAGTTCAAAATGGGTAGTTATGTTGATGAACACTTGTTCGACGTAGTGCCCATGCAAGCTTTCCACCTTCTCTTTGGAAGGCCTTTGCAATTTGATCGACAAGCGGTTCATGAGGGGCGTGTCAACACTTACACGCTCCAACATGAAGGAAGGAAATTTGTGTTGAAGCCCCTAACTCCCAAACAAGTGAGTGGTGACTACAATAGGATGAGGGAGTTTAGGGAGGTGGCAAAGGCCAAGTCAATCATGGAGACTAGCCCTTTGTCCAAAAGCATGGTGGCAATCCCACCTTATTCTTCTACCGGTGGCATTTGTGCCATGATGCAACCGGGCGAGATCTTAAAAGGAAATGATGGCACCAAGTTTCTCCTATGCCAAGTGCACAAAGGTATGATCCTTAACTCTAATTGTGATTTTTCTTCTAACCCTTTGCCTAGTGTGTTTGAGAATGTCTTGAAGGATTTTGGGGACATGTTCCCGGATGAGATGCCGGATGGATTACCTCCTTTGAGGGGTATTGAACACCAAATAGACTTCGTCCCGGGATCCCAAATCCCAAACAAGCCGGCTTATAGGAGCAATCCGGAGGATACAAGAGAATTGCAAAAGCAAGTTGATGAATTGCTCACTAAGGGCTTGGTGAGGGAGAGCTTGAGTCCTTGTGCCGTGCCCGTGATCCTTGTTCCCAAAAAGGACGGCACATGGAGGATGTGCGTTGATTGTCGGGCCGTGAACAAAATAACAGTAAAGTACCGTCATCCCATTCCCCGACTTGATGATATGTTAGATGAATTAAGTGGTTCATGTGTGTTTAGCAAAATTGACCTTAGGTCCGGCTACCATCAAATCCGGATGAAACCCGGGGATGAATGGAAAACTGCATTCAAGACCAAGTTTGGTCTCTATGAGTGGTTGGTGATGCCCTTTGGGCTCTCCAATGCACCTAGCACTTTCATGAGGCTAATGAACCATGTTCTAAAGCCATTCATCAACAAGTTTGTGGTCGTCTACTTTGACGATATATTGATCTATAGTAAATCAATAGTCCCGACCATGTTGATCACCTTAGGCAAGTGCTTGAAAAGTTGAGAGCCGAAAAGCTCTATGCTAATTTTAAAAAGTGTGCCTTTGTTGTTGAGAAGGTAGTCTTCCTTGGGTTTGTTGTGAGTGCCCAAGGAGTGGAGGTGGATGAGTCTAAGGTAGAGGCCATACGTGATTGGCCTACTCCTACTACCGTGACTCAAGTGAGGAGCTTTCATGGTCTTGCTAGCTTTTATAGGCGATTTGTGAAAGACTTTAGCTCCATTGCCGCTCCACTCACCGAATTGGTGAAGAAGGACCAACCATTTGTTTGGGGAGAGCCTCAAGAGAAGGCCTTCCATGAGTTGAAAAGTAGGTTGAGTACCACCCCTCTATTGCAATTGCCCGACTTCGGAAAGGCATTTGAGGTTGAATGTGATGCCTCGGGGGTGGGAATTGGTGGTGTTCTAATGCAAGATAGCAAACCCATCGCCTACTTTAGTGAAAAATTGAAAGGGGCCTCCTTGAACTATTCTACATATGACAAGGAGTTGTATGCCCTTGTGAGAGCCCTTGCCCATTTGCAACACTACCTTTGGCCTCGTGAGTTTGTAATCAAGAGTGACCATGAGTCACTCAAGCATTTGAGAGGCCAAGAGAAGCTCAATAAGAGACATGCCAAGTAGGTTGAATTCATTGAGTCTTTTCCCTATATGATCAAATACAAGAAAGGGAAAGACAATGTTGTGGCGGATGCGCTTTCGAGAAAGTTTGCTCTAGCCACCACTCTCACCTCTAAGCTCATGGGTTTTGAGAGCATTAAATTGATGTATGCTCATGACCCAAAGCTAAAGAGTGTCCGTGACACCCTAGAGAAAGGGGAGAGAGTTGACAAATACCAATGGGTTAATGGTTATATCTTCAAAAATGGTAAGGTATGCATACTCGAGTCCTCTTGGAGGGAGTTGCTTGTGCATGAGGCACATTGCGGGGGACTCATGGGTCATTTTGGCACAAGAAAGACTTTGGCTATTCTTAAAGAAAAATTTCATTGGCCAAAGATGGGGGTGCAAGTGGAAAAGTTTTGCAACAATTGCCTTGAGTGCAAGCGTGCTAAATCCAAAGCCCACCCCCATGGGTTGTATACCCCTCTTCCCGTACCTACTAGCCCATGGTTGGATATCTCAATGGATTTTGTGATGGGATTACCAAGGACTAGGGGGGCCATGATAGCATTTATGTTGTTGTGGATAGGTTCTCCAAAATGGCTCATTTCATTCCATGCAAGAAATGTGATGATGCACAATATGTAGCAACTTTGTTTATTGAAAATGTTTTGAAGTTGCATGGTGTGCCTCAAACCATAGTGAGTGATAGGGACACTAAGTTCCTAAGTCATTTTTGGAGGTGTTTATGGGGTGCTTTAGGCACCAAGCTCTTGTTCTCCACGTCCCACCACCCACAAACCGATGGGCAAATGGAAGTGGTAAACCGAACCTTGGGTGCTCTTCTTAGAGCCATGACCCGAGGTAAGGCCGGGACTTGGAATGATCGTCTACCTCTTATGGAGTTTGCCTACAATCGCACATTGCATAGCATGATAGGCATGACTCCCTTTGAGTGTATCTATGGTTTTAACCCCTTGATTCTCCTTGATCTAACCCCTTTGCCAAGGGAAATGGTTGTTAATTTTGAAGGTAAAGCTAGAGCCAAGGCTTTGATGGAGCTACATGCTAAGGCGAAGAAGAACTTGGAGGAAGCTTATGCAAAGGTAGCCTCCAAGAAAAACAAGGGACGCAAGAAGGTGGAACTCAAGAAGGGTGACTATGTGTGGGTGCACTTCCGGAAAGAAAGGTTTCCAAACCTTAGGAAAGGGAAGTTGGCACCCCGTTGAGATGGCCCATTCCAAGTGCTTTCCAAGATAAACAACAATGCGTATGTGGTCGACTTGCCAAGTGAGTATCAAGTTTCTAATACTTTCAATGTTTGTGACTTGGTTCCTTTGGATGTAGGTAATGAAGAGGTCGTGAATGATGCTCCAATTTCGAGGACGAAATCCTCTCAAGAAGGGGAGTGGATGATAAGACCCAAACCCCCATAAGACCCTTCACTCGGAGCCAAGCTAAGGACATCCAAGGAGTACACCTACACTTGATGAGGAAGGGCCTAGAAGAAGGAAGCGATTGGAAGCCGTTTCGAGTGCTTAAAGTGCAAGGGGAGCAGCCCAGTCATCCAGGCGCTCCGCCTGAAGAACCAGGCGCTCCGCCTGAAGGAGCCTAGGCCTGGGCGCTCCGCCCAAACTCTGGGCGCCCCGCCTAGGCCACCCCACTGATCAAGATGTTGGGCGCTCCGCCCCAAATCCGGGCGCCCCGCCCAAAACGCTGAAGGGTGAATTCCTAGCTAGTGTTAAGACTATTTTGACCCTACGTGGTCCTATGTTTCTAAGCCTAAGTGTGGGCATATTAGACCTTTCATATGGTGTCTAAAAACACCTATAAATAGCTAGAAGTCTTATTATTTTCATTAGCTTACCTTTGATGAAAAACAAACACTTGTGTTGAAGAGTTGAACTCTTATTGAATGAAACCTTGAATGGGACTTGTTCTTCCTCTAGCGGATCTAGAGGAATTCCAATCCCCCCGACCATTCTACTTGCGTTCTCACGTTAGCTCGAGGGTAGTTGCCTAGCGTAGGTGTTCTTGACCTCTTCTCGGGGTGTAATGGAACAAGTTCTCCGTTGCTACTTGAGATTTGTGATCGAGATACGTCTCGTTCTTATCCTTTTATTTTTCCGCGTTTGATTCTTATCACCTCCGTACCACAAGTGTCGTTTTAAGCTCATCATTACCTTGGGAATGCCCAAGTTGTGGGGAGTGCCCACTTGTTGGGGAATGCCCAACGGTTGGGGAATGCCCAACATTTCATCACTAGTACCTTCTTCGGTACCCCTTCGGACACTTGGGGTCCATTCCTCTTTGAGGTTATCAAACCTCGAACTTACCTCGGCCAAGAGGTAGGCCAAAGTGCTTACCGGGACCTCAACGGTATTGTATATGTCTCCGGCCATGTACCTACAAAAAGTAAAAACAATAGAAAGAGGTTAGAGTAAAAACCCTCACTCGCTCCCTCACCTTTGGAGTGTCACTCGGGTACACTCAATTTAGTGGGTTGTAGGATCACTCAAGCTTGATCTCAAAGGTTTCCTCGTAGTTGAACAACCACCTCAAAAATCACTCAAGTCACAAGAACCAAACACTCTTCGGGGTGAGTGGAATTGATGGGACTCGATGGACGAACGGCTTTATAAGTGAGCACTTGAGCCAAAAATTTACTACGAGTCTTCTTTGAGCTCTACTCTCCTTCTAGGCACGAGTATCCTATACACACAAGGAATTAGCACTAATTGGGTAGAAGTGTTACCCTCAAAGTACTAACCGAAAGTGACGCGATCAAATGTTCAATGATCGAATCGTCACTAAACGGATTCGGAATTGGATGACTTTTGGTTTGTGATCTACAAACTCACCATATTTGATGATACAATTGGAGTTTTGGTGAGTGGAAACTGTTACGAACCCTTTGCGAACATTCTGTCCCAAAACAGGATTTTCTGGAATTAAATACACTTCGCTATCGCGTGAAAGGGCGTGCGATCGCGATGACTTAATTGGCAAAGCATCGCGATCGCGTGAGGCTGTGCGCGATCGCGCAGGCCTGCGTTCCAGAACCAAAACCCCGACTGTAAACTCAGTTTTTGGCACACAAATCACCCCAATTCAACTTATTGTTCAGTTCTAAAGCTTCCAAGGGGCGTTTTCAACTGAAGTAAACAATCCCCAATGGTTTTACCAATCAAACAATCAACAAACAAGTTGTTTCAAGAATTTGGAGTAAGTTCTTCAAAATTTTCAAGAACTTCAAAATTTCAAAAGCTCGATTTTCAGTCCGCTACTCCAAATGACGATATGGGGATATCAAAACGACGGGAAAACTATAAGGAACAATCCCCGATACCAAACAACCAAGAATTCACAACACAAAGCAAGTTCTATCAAATTGTGTGAATTCTCAACCTTTGAGATTTGGTTTTCAAGATTTTGATTCACGACTTCAAATCGTGTTTCGTGGGTACCAAATCAACGGGAATATGATAACAAACAATCCCCAATAACAAACAATAACAAAATCACAACGAACAATGATTCCTAGCAATTTTTTTGTGATTTTCAAGTTTTTGGATTTTTTTGTTATTCTTCAAATTTAAAGAACAAACAACACAACGATAACAATAACAAGAAAAAGACCGAGGATTCGTAAGAACGAAGCCTAGCCGTGCTCTGATACCAACTGATGCAATGGAAACTAGGCGGAAGCTACAAACGATACGAAATTGCGGAAGCTAAAACAAGATAGGCGATATCGATAACGATATCGAGATAAAAAGAAAGACGAGGCTTGAAACATTTATCTAAGTAGCACCGAGGAACTTATCTCGATACACCCCGGGTGAAGTCAAGGATCACCTATACTATGCAACTACCCTCAAGAGACACTCGGCTCTCGCAAATAGAATGATCAAAGAGGTTTCGTTGTTCAACTTGGAATCCACCAAGTGAAATCATGCCCGCTCACGGGTTCTTCATTGAGATTCACTCAAGAAAATATATCATTCTACATTCAAGGTTGGTTAAAATGCAATAAATGACTAAGGGGTCTATTTATAGTTTCCCATTATAAATTTTGCCACGTTTCTGGTCGCTGCTCCTCAAATGGTCTTCGCGATCGCGCAAAGGGAATAGCGATCGCGCAGGGTACTAATCTTCAGAGGCTCGCGATCGCATCCTGGTGAGCGCTATCGCACAAGGCAATTAATTGCTCTTCGCGATCGCGTGAGTGTGGTCGCGATCGCGCAGAGTAAATGTCTGTCGCCTGGCAGTGAGCTCAGAAAGTGCTGCCCTGTTTTGCCCTGTTTTGGCTCCCCTGTTTCCTGCACTGGTTTCAGCCCTGCTTTCACTTTGATTGAGCTCCAATGCATGGTCTTCAAGTCGTATCCCGAGCTCATATCACCCATGCCTCGACTTCCAAACCAAGCGTAGGTGTCGATGCAATTTGGGCTCTATGGCCAATAATGGTCCTGTATGGGCCTAAACAAGTTTTAGGATCACAAATCGAATTTGGGTTTGAATCTAAGCAAAACTTCGTATCAAAGCTGAATAAATGCAATAAATATACGTAAATGCGAAAGAATAACTTGATTTCAGTATATTGTGATGAGTACAAATTTGGGTAGAGTTTCAGTATGTCTTTTTTTTTTTATCTCCATCATATAAAATGAAGTACTATTTATAGGCCTAGGAGCCTTGCCCATGTTCTCCACTATCAGTTGTGCTTTGACCCATGATCTTGACATTAATGGAAGGAGTTAGTGGGCTGAAGTAATGGGCTGCAAAGCCGCTGGAACCGAGGCTATTCGCCGAGGTGCATATATGTGACCTCGGTGGGGAGGCCTTGCTGTTCGATCGAGGCAGACATCACCAAAGCTCAGCTTACGGCTCGCCTTCGGTGACGACCTTGATGTGTGACTTCGGCGACCCACTTACTTGCTTCGGTCTTTGGCTTGTTGTTATGTGCTCGGTCGCTGTCAATTTGTATGACCGGGGTGAATCATCGCGAGTCGATTTTTACCCAATACAGATAGTCCCTCAACTCTTCGGTCACTTACCGAAGTTACCGAGGAGTGGAGTGAAATTCAGCAGGAAAGCAACGTGGCTTGATCTTATCCAAGCGTTTCAAATTTTGTCAACGGTTCGCGTCTGTTCAGGTCACTTCTCGCTGACACGTGTCACCCATCCGTTGGGTTTTCGAACGGTCACGCCGCATTTTTTATTTCTCCCAATGTTATAATGATGATGCCTTTCCACTTGGCTCTTCCATGCCTATAAGTACTTCTCCACCTAACTCTTCCTTCTCACTTTCACAATCAACAGTGCTAAGAGAGAAAGAAGCAAGAACTTCCATACTTTTCTTAACAGATTTTCATCTTTATGAAACTTCTCAATTTCAATCTTCAACCATGTCTGCCACTCACTCACGACAGGATTCGAGCGACTCCGGCGAAAGGGCAAAGACCGTGCAGTAGGCCGCCATTATTTTCAGTGGCGAGTTTATCACCACCGTGCCGGCGCAAGTGATAGAGGCGGAGGGAGGCGGAGAGGTGACTTCTAGCACTGGTGGCTCTAAGCATCGAAAAACGAGGGCTAGGCGTGACGTCGCTGCTGTGAGCGAGGACGTCAGTCTAGAAGAAGATGATGATGTCATGGGTGGTGACCTCATAGAGACAGCTGGTGCTGATGACACCACGCTTAGGGACGGGGATGCCGAGGGCGATGGTGCCGTGGGCGAAGTTGAAGGCGGAAATACCGCCGAGGTGGGGTCCTCGGTCTCAATGATTCCTCTTGAGTAAGAGCTCGAGCCTCACCAAATCATTCCCTCCTATTTTGACAACAACAAGGATCTTAAGCTGCAGGTCCAATCTGCCGATCAAGAAGAAAAGAATAGGAATATACCAGTGAACACGACACTGACCCGCATAACACAAGCCCATATTGAACGGGTCCGGAGGGAGTGCAAGTTTGGGCCCGAGGTGAAGGTGGTTATCCCTGATCCAACGAGCAGAGTTTGTCACCATGTCGAGGGGCTCTCTTTCGTTTATACCTACCCTTTCACCCTCGGCTTCTCCCTTCCAGTGCATAAGGTCATTGATGACTTCTGCCGAGCCTACAACTTGTGTTTGGCCCAACTTGGCCCCGGCGTTTGAAGGGTTGTCCAATGCATGGATTGGTTAAGTAAGAAAGCCGGGGTGGACTTTACCTTTCAGCATCTCATCTCTCTCTACTACCCTTACTTTCATAAGGCCGGGGTTGTGGCCTTAAACAATCGAGGTAAGTTTGCGCTCCTTCATAAGAGTGAGGACTACGGGGACCGGGGCTGGAGAGACCGCTACGTCCTACTGGAGACCAGCATTTTATCTGCCGAGCCTGATTTCCCCGAACAGTAGAACAACACACGTAAGTATCCCTTCGTTTTTATCTCTTCCCCCAGTGATCTGCTAACCCCGTTTCTCTATTATTTCTTAGCCAACAAAGTTGATATCATACCCCCCAAGGGATTGACTGAGTGGGTGAAAGCAATGACCGGGGATCGCACGCGCCCCGAAAGGACGTGGATGAAGATGGCTGCTGAATTTGGTTGGCTGTGCAAACGACATGGTAAGTTCTTTTGTGATGCTTTATTTGGTATGTCGCTTTGGGGTTTTGGCTTCATTTTGTTAACTTCTTTCCCTTTGGAATTAGGTTTTCCAAATTGTGCAGTCAATACAAAGAAAATCAAGAAAAAGAAAGAGGAAAAGAAGAACAAAGATGGAGGGGAAACCGAGTCAGACGACAACCTAGCTTCGGTGGTAGGAGATTTGAAAGAGTTGAAGGCTGTGAAGTCTTCAAAAGCTTCAAAGGGGGCCCCCGGTCAAGGGTCCTCCAAAGGTAACCATTATCCTTGATCAACTCATCGGTTATCATTCCTCTTTGCCTCCTTGTTTTAATTCCTCTATGTTACTTTTTGTAGGTGTGAAGAGGAAGAGGGCAGTTTCAAAGAAGCCCTCTCGTTCGGTGGCTCCTCGCACCGAGGTGGAAACTTCTCCCCGGCCCGAGGCAACGGTGGAAGGGTGCCGAAGACTAATCGATGAGCCCAATGATGCAGCTACCGAGGGTTTAGCTCGTAGGGAGGTCGAGTTTGTTGACCTCGAAGACCAAAAACATAGCTCCGAGGCGGCAGTTGCCAAGATCAAAGGCAAGGCCAAGGTTGTAGAGGCTGGCGCTGCTATCATAAAAGAAGGGGATGGCACCGGCGCGGTTAGGGCGCAATCCGAACCCGCGAGGATTTCATCCTCGGTGGGGTCTTATCGGAAGCTTGAGGTGCCGATCTCTTCAAATCTGTTGGCATGGCTGACATCTTGAGTCTCACGTCTTTGCTGGGCTCGGAGGAAGATAAAGTCGTGCGGGAATTTTCCCGAGGTCAACTATATAACACCATTGCTGCCAATGCTATCAGAGTAAGTTTCATCGCTCTTGAGTTTTACCTTGGATTTTCCCTTCATCTTTGTCCTCGGTTCATAGCTGACTTCGATTTCCTGATTGATCTTTATTCAGAGTTTCGTCCTGTCACTGAGGGCTATCGAGGTTGAGACCTCGAGGAATGAAAGGGTCCGGCGTGTTGCTCGTGCGTGGGATAGGCAAAGAGATAGCTTCAATGCACAAATAGCTACACTAAAAGCGGATTTGTCCAAGTCCCAATCTGATCTGCATGAGGCCGAGGCCACTTCCGAGGCGAAAATCAAAGCCCTTGGTGATGGCTTCCAGGTTGAACGCTCGAGGCTGGAAGCTGAAACCGCGAGACTAAGTGCCGAGCTAACTCAAGCAAAGAGCAAGGCCGAGGAGATTGCCAAAAAGCACCACGATCAGCTGCGAGAGCATGTGCTTCACATCCAAAAGTTGGAGGGTGAGAACTCCAAACTTTCAGCTAAGGAGGCCGAGATCGAAGCTCTGCGAGATGAAATTGCCGACCATAAAAATAGAGCTAAGATCAAGGTCAAGAGGGCTGAACTGGATAAACAGTGGGCCATTATCAGCTCTCGGTTGAAATTGCTCAAGCGATGTCGCACCGGCGAGCTTGACTTGGAGGAGGAGATTGTAAAGGCCGAGGCGAAAGCAGCAAAGGCCTAGGCTATCATTGATGAACTCCCCTCAAGTGAAGCCTCAAGCGATGAGGATGGTGAAGAGGATGAATGATGCGGGGCAAATCGAGCTAAGATACCAACCATCAAGAACCAAGCTTGAGAGCACAAGGAATTGAAGTCAAGGTCTCCGGAAGCGACTTGTAGATCATGCATCGAAGCACGAAGGAATGGAGAAGGACAGGGCAGTGGGCGGAGCGCCCAGTACCACAGGGCGGAGCGCCCAGCACCACAGGCCACCAGGCGGAGCGCCCCACCACACAGGCCACCAGGCGGACCGCCTCACCCTGGGGCGGAGCGCCTAGCCAACCCCACTGATAGTTAGATGGGGCGGAGCGCCTACTCCACGGGCAGAGCGCCCGAATTGCTGAAGCTTCCAACTTTTGGCTTGAACTTCCTATTTTGCCCCTCAGTGTTATTTATGGCCCTAACTTGGCTTGAGGGTATTTTAGTCATTTCACTATGTCTTGTGAAAAACTATAAATAGAACACTTAGTCTTCATTTTTCATTAGCCAACTTTGAGTATAGAAATTGAGAGAGAACGAGAAAGGCCGAGCCTTCGAGTTCGAAGCGGATCGCTTTGTGAATCTTGTACGACTTGATAACCTATGGAGATTCATCACTAGTATGAATTCCTTGTAAGGTTCGAGTTTCATTTCTCCCTTTTTGGATACTTAATTCATGTCTTGAATTCATTTATCCGTTCTTTCTTCTCGTTTCTTGACTCCCTAATCCTTGTTTCCCGATATCTTTGATATCATCTATCTTGTGTTTATCGCTTCCGCATTGTTCGTATCGTATTTAGCTTCCGCGTATTTTGCCCCTTATCAATGAAGAAGAAGCCGAGGGGGGCTCCGAGGATGGAGGTGATTCTCCTTTGGCTTAGCCTTCTGATAGCATGGTTTTTTGTACGCCTTCGGGCTTTTATGCTTATGTCTTGGACCTTCGGGCCCTTTTGATGTAAATACTTTAAGCCTTCGGGCTTTTTAATGAAATGACTTTGGTGTTTTTATCTTAAGTGTTGGTTTTTGCGTGTACCGAACATCTTAGAATAAATAACTCGCTTGCAAGACTTGATTGAATTTAATTGATGCAAACTTAGAACGATGTCTCGTCCTCGAGTCGGTGCATTTAAAGTGCAACTTCGGAGTGAAAATTTATAAAGACATAAAGCTATGGGATGAAGCTCATTTCATTGATAATGTGATTAATAATGTGCTTAATAATGTGAAAACACAAATTAATAATGTGATTAATAATGTGCCACTACCGGGCGGAGTTACAATTTACTAAATTTATTCCTCGGGTATCAGTCCCCGGTTGTCGAATAGATGGTCTTCAGTTGGGAGGTGCATTTTTGACCTCGGTTGCAACTCGTCCCTTACCCCCAGTGTTCGGGTGTGAATCTTGATGAAGACCCGGGCACTGGAGATCATTTAATCTGCTCCCTAAAAAGGTCAAGCAAAATGAAACGAGGAGCAAGTTAGTACATTCGACCGAAGCCTTTAGGAGCATTGTTCTGCTCGGGGCCGTGGGTAAGGTATTTAAAAATGAGTGAGAGATATTTACCTCGGTTAGAAGTAGTTCTAATTTAAGGGTTCGGGCACCCCTTGTAAATCTTTAATTTGATAGGACCCTTTCCCGACGATCGCTTTGACTCTGTAAGGTCCTTCCCAATTTGCAACAAGCTTTCCCCCGTTGTCTTCCTTCGTTGACTGATTTGTGGCTTTTAGCACATAGTCGCCAACTTTGAAATCTCAAAACTTGGCTTTCCTGTTAAGGTATGCTTCAATCTGCTTTTTTTGGGCGACCAGCCGAACCAAAGCCAGCTCCCTTTTCTCTTCGAGCAGATCCAAGTCTATGCGCATAGCCTGTTGATTTGTATCTTCGGTGGTGTGGGCGTATCAAAGACTTGGTTCGCCTACTTCCACAGGGATGAGGGAATCCATGCCATAAGCAAGTGAGAAAGGAGTCTCACCGGCGCTGTTCTTCTCCGTTGTCCGCATGGCCCACAACACACCTGGCAACTCTTCGGGCCAAGGACCTTTTTTCTCATCGAGCCTCTTATTGAGATTTCAATTATAATTCTATTTGAAGATTCAGCTTGGCCATTGGCACTTGGATGATAGGGGGTCGAAGCGATTCTCTTGATTCCCCATTGTTTGAAGAAATCGGTGATGGCTGCCCCCATGAACTGTTTTCCGTTGTCGCAGGCAATTTCCCTTGGAACGCCGAACCTGTAGATGATGTTTTTCTTGATGAAATCAATTACCTGATTTTGTTTGACTTCGGTAAGAGCTCCTGCTTCCACCCATTTAGTGAAGTAATCTGTTAGCACGAGGATGAAGCGAACACCACCCTTTCCCTTCGGTAGGGGTCCAATAACATCCATCCCCCACTTCATGAAAGGTCATGGTGATACCACCGAATGTAGAGGTTCGTCCTGTTGGTGGATCATCCGTCCATGGCGTTGGCACTTGTCACATTTCTGCACGAAGGCCTTTGCATCTGCACTGATGGTGGGCCAATAATACCCAGCTCTTAGTAGTTTGCGTACCAAGTATTTTCTTCCCGAGTTATTGCCACACTCGCCTTCGTGCACCTCGGCCATCACATATCTAGCCTCATCGGGGCCCAAACACTTGGCCACCGGGCCACAATATAACCTCTTGTACAAATTGCCCTCGATCAAGTGATATGAAGCTGCTTGGGTCCTCAACTTTTTGGCCTCCTTCTTGTCTTGGGGAACAGTCCCCGAGTCGAAGTAAGAGATGAACTTACTCCGCCAATCCCATCTGTTGTCCACCGAGTTGACTTGCAACTTCATCTCTCTCATTTGCGCGGACAATAGCCGAACCACTGAATCAGTCCCCGAGTGGGCTTCATCAACCGCCGAACCCAAATTTGCCAGGGCATCGGCCTCAGTATTATCCTCCCGAGGTACTTGCTTAACTTGCCACTCTTGGAACTGTGCTAAAATCCTTTGTGCTCGGTCTAAGAATAGCTGCATCCTGGGCTCTCGAGCCGTGTATTTACCGAGCACCTGGTTCACCACCAACTGAGAATCGCACCTTAGCTCGATTCTTTCCACCCCCATTTCCTTAGCCAACTCTAAGCCTGCTAGAGCTGCTTCATATTCAGTCTCGTTGTTGGTCACTTTTTTGAACCGAACCGAGTGCCTGATTTTCTCCCCGGTGAGTGCTCTCAAAACTATGCCTAACCCCAAACCTTTGGAGTTGGTTGCCCCATCGGTATGAAGTATCCGTAGCCCCGAAGCTGTTCCTTTCGATATTGAGTTTTCCTTTTCGGCTTCGGACAGAATCCCGACGCTAAAATCAGCTACGAAGTCGGCCAAAACTTGGGATTTTATGGATGTTCGGGGTTGATAGGTGATGTCATACTCGCTTAACTCTACCGCCCATTTTGATAACCTCCCCGATAACTCTGGTTTGTGTAATATACTTCTTAAGGGGAAGGTTGAAACTACCGCTATTGGGTGACATTGAAAATAGGATCGTAGTTTTCGAGCAGTAACAATTAAAGCAAGTGCTAGTTTTTCCAAATGTGGGTACCTTGTTTCGGCTTCGAGGAGTGTCTTGCTCACATAGTAGATGGGTTGTTTCTTTCCATCCTCCTCCCGAAACAGGACCACGCTTACTGATACCTCGGATACAGCCAAGTAAACTAGCAATGTTTCACCCTCCTTAGGCTTGGCGAGCAACGACGCGTTGGCCAAATAGCATTTCAAGTCTCTCAGCGCTTTTTTACACTCCGGTGTCCATTCGAAGTGGTTGTTCTTTCTCAAAACAGAGAAGAATTTGTGGCATCGCTCCGAGGACCTTGAGATGAAGCGACTCAAGGCAACGATTCGGCCAGTTAAGCGCTGAACTTCTTTCACCCCGGTCAGCTCCTCGGGGATTTCTTCGATGGCTTTAATTTTGTCAGGGTTTGCTTCGATGCCTCTTTCGGAGACGATGAATCCCAAGAATTTGCCCGAACCAACACCGAAGGCACACTTCTCGGGGTTCAATTTCATGCCATATTGCCTCAGAACGGCGAAAGCTTCCCTTAGGTGATTCAAATGATCCTCCATTCGAACCGATTTGATGAGCATATCGTCTATGTAAACCTCTATAGATTTTCCAATATACTATTTGAACATGCGACATACCAACCTTTGATACGTCGCCCCAACATTTTTTAGACCGAAGGGCATTACTTTATAGTAAAAAGTACCTCGGTCAGTGATGAACGAGGTCTTCTCTTCATCTTTCGGGTCCATAAGGATCTGGTTGTACCCCGAATAAGCATCTAGGAAAGTTAATAGTTTATGTCCAACGGTGGAGTCTATTAACCTGTCTATTTGTGGCAATGAGTAGGAGTCTTTGGGACAAGCTTTGTTCAAATCAGTGTAATCTACACACATTCTCCACTTGCCATTCTTCTTCGGTACGATGACCACATTAGCTAGCCATTCGGGGTATTTCACCTCTCTTATGAAACCATTTTCTTGCAACTTCGTGGTTTCATCTTCGATCGCCTTCTTTTTGACCCCGGCGTGAGGTCTCTTCTTTTGCTTCACCGAAGTGAATTTTGGGTCCACATTCAACTTGTGGGTCATGATCTCCGGATCGATACCAATCATGTCTGAATGAGACCAACCAAAGCAATCGTTGTTGGACTTTAAAACTTCAATAATTGCTTTTTTCGACTCTGGGTCCAACTCCGAGCCGACAAACACTTTTCTTTCGGAAAAATATCTCAATAGGATGAAAGATTCCAATTCCTCAATGGTAGAGTCCTCGGCTTTTTGTTTTCGAGGCTCTTGAATGCAAATCGAGATCTTCTCAATTTCTCCTCGGAGGTCCTCCTCGTTCGACCCCGGTTGCTGTAGTTGCTATTGTTTTGGCCCGGTCGGGGCGACTCCACTTTTCAATGCAACCGAGTAGTACTCCCTTGCTACTCGTTGCTCTCCTTTGATTGATCGAACTCCCCAAGGCGTAGGGAATTTAATCACTTGATGCAGTGTGGAGGGAACAGCTTCCATGGAATGGATCCATGGCCTACCGAGGATCACATTGTATGCCAAGTCCTTGGGCAATACTTGGAACAGTATTTCTTTGCTTACTCCTTCAGCAAATGTTTTGAGTGAGATTTCACCCAAAGTTTTTTCTGTGGATTGTTGAAGCCGGTTAGCACTGTTGCTTTGGGGACAACTTCCCCTTTGAGCCACATTTTCTTAACAGTCCCGTAGCTGATTATGTTAACCGAGCTACCGGGGTCGATCAAGACTCGCTTGATGTCGGAGTCGTTAATTCTTAGAATGATGACCAAGGCATCGTGATGAGGGAACATCATCCCATCACAATCATCATCGTCAAACACGATCTCTCTACCTGAGCCGCCAATTCGGGTTCTCTTCTCCATGGTGATCGATAATTTGGCGAATTTCTTGGCTGCTGCGAAATTAACACTGTTCACCTCTGATCCTCCGGTGATGACATTCACAACTCTCTCCAGGGGTGGAGCCTGAGGTCGTTCCCCATCACCTCGGTTCTTGGAGAAATTGTCTTTTCCCTTGTCAGTAAGGAAATCAGCCAATTCTCATTTTTTCAACAAGTGAGCCACCTCGAGGCGCCAAGCTTTGCAATCCTCGGTTCGGTGGCCATAATCCGCATGGAACTCGCGGTATAAATTATGGTCTCTCTTATCTGCTGGAGTCCTCATATCTTTGGGCACTCTCACCCCGGCAGTCCCTTTGACTACATTGACCAGCTCCGAGGTCGATATGTTGAAATTTTAGTCAGGGATCCGAGGCAGATCCTTCTTCGGGGCCGAAGCTGGGCCTGAGGAATTTCTTTTGTTCGTGTTTGGTTGAACCTTCCCTCCAAGCGGTTGGCTTATATGCTGACTTGTGTATGAATTTTCGAAGGAATTTCCCAGCCTTTGGCTAATAGGCTGCCTTGTTGAGGTGTATGGTTCGTACCTCCCCTTCGAATTTCCTCGCGACGCCTCGGCGCGGTGCGAGGATTCGCCTCGCTTTTTATAACTGTAACCTTGGCTTTTGAACTCAGCTTCCTCCAATCTGATTTTGGAGTAAGTCCGCTTGTGTAGTTGTCCCATGTCAGAACTTGGTACTGTTGGAGCTCCTTTCGCAATTCAGCAGCGGCGTCAGAATTGCGAACATTGATACCCTTTTCGAATGCCATAATGGCCAGAGTATCATCCATCCGAGGCAGCTCTATGCGTTCAGCGTGAAAGCGCTCGAGGAACTCCTTGAGTGGTTCACTGGGCTTTTGCTTGACCTCACATATGTCCTCCTTCCTTTGGAGGATTTTTTGGGCCCCGGTGTGTGCCTTAACAAAGGCGTTGGACATTTCCTTGAAGGTAGAAATCGACCCCGCTGGTGTTTAACCTAGATCCAATTTTAGGCCAATTAACAATTAAATTTATATTTGCGGAGTCATGATCAATAGTTGAGATTAAGAGTTTGAATGACGAACTAAAGCAACGCTAAATTCAAGCAGGAATTAGCAAAGATAAAGCGTAAATAGGGGCAAATAGAAGTAACCGTGCTGTATCGCTTATTTCCGGTGAGAGCTTTTCAATTCTAATCGAACTTTAGAACATTAGAGAGAAGAATGTGAGCAAACAATCAGATTTGAGCAAGAGCGAGGGAGTATTCTTATTGAAACTGTAGACAGGAAGTAAAGTTCTCTTACAATGGCTTAAAACAAATGCTATTTATAGGTCTGATAGGCGTCCGTTGGGATTTGTAACCGCTGGGCTCGGATCCGACTGGATATGTAACCGCTGGGCACGTATCCGTTAGATCTGTAACCGCTGGGTTGTAATGATTGCCTTTATTACTATTAATTAAATGATCGTGAATGATCAGGTTAATAACTGCTCACTCAGATCGTGTTGGCTGACGAAGCGTTTCACAACTGCTTTGAGTCTGTTCGTGATAGTTGTCTGTCCGTTAGATGCCTGACCGGTGGAACTTCTGCCCGTGCCACGTAATGGACACGTGTTATCTTTCAGGTGTTGTCAGCTTTTATCCAATACAGATAGTCCCCGCACTTCTCGAGCAGAGTATCTGTTCGAGGAGTGGACATGAATTTTGGCGGGAATTTCTGCTTTGTAAAATTCTATCTTTGCGTGACAAGGCTTAGTAACGTATGCATCCTATCAGCTACGTGACAAACCCTTATGACGTGCGCATCAAATGCGCAGTATAAAAAAGTAACTGCAGCTGGTATGCCTGCGCATTTGCAGTCTACTCTGAAGTGACTACTGCGCGTTCCAAGGGTAAAAATGATGATTTTAACCGCCTCAATCACGTGCACACGTCGACTGTTGATCGCAAGGTGACCGCTGCTCTTCAGGGTAATGATGAAACTATAAAAATTTGCGAAACCTATTCCTTGTTTTGATGGTCGGATCTGATCGTGGTTTCTTGGATAACTTCCACGTGTTTGAAGGAACTTGGTGGGCCGAATTTCAGTTCTTATAAATAGGGGTTTGCTGAATGAGAAACTTTTTACTTGCTTTTATTTCTTCTTTGTTGCTTCTTGAAAACCTTTGAATCAGCTTTCAATTCTTCTTGCAAACTTCATAACTCTTCTAAAATCATGTCTTCAAGAGCTAGAAAAAAATCAAAATGCAGACATAGCTGGTAGTTCCTCAGCGGCCACTCCCAGGCCCAGGGCTACCCAGGCTACTGCTGCGGAGATTATGCCTAAGAAATGGGGTGAGTTAGAGGTAGACTGTAATATCAAGGCCTTCAATAATCATCAGGGGGATACGCGCAACTGGCCGGCGTATAGATTCAAATCTGGGATCACATCGGAGATGATCCCACGAGTTAGGATGGACTGTCAGTGGGATGATAGGATTCCCCTCTTACCGGTCTCCGAAGAGGAAAATATTACCTCTCACAGGGCTGGGTGGACAGCTATGTGCACCTACCCTTTCACAGTGGGATGTAAACTGCCCCTGCATCCTGTGCTGGAAAGGCTCTGCAGGGAATATTTACTCTGCCCGGGGCACCTGTGCCCCAGTATATATAGAATAGTTTCGCTTTTGGATTGGTTTGCGACGGCAACCGATCAATCTTTTGGATACGAACACTTCATTTCTTTGTATAGCATACAGATTTTTAAAGACGGCTATGTGAACGCCAGGATGCGCGGGAGCAAGGGCTTGGTGTGCAGTTCTGAGGACACAGATGACCGGGGTTGGTTATACCGGTATGTGTTTATGCGCTCCTCGGCCTTTGCTTTCGACTCCAAGACTTATCTTCCCGAAGTTTGGAACAAGAAGCGTAAGTCCCCGAGTAAATTAAATTGAAATTTTTCGTATTCTTTCTTTTCTTCTTATTTGCTTACTTCTTCTGACTTTTTGTAGCGGCCAAGCGACCCTATGACGGGCTGATATCTGTTGATGAGCTGACGACGTGGGTTGAGGCAATTTTGAAGGAGTTCACTCCTGAGAGGAGAGAATGGGCCCATTTTGCTGCGCATAAGAGTTTGATCGTGAAAAATCATGGTGAGAGTATTTATGCTTTCATGATTATTCCTCTCCATTGTAGCTTCTCCGAGTCTAATGGTTTTTCCTTTTGCAGGTCTGGGTACACAAGAGGATTTCTTTCCTGCTCCCCCCCAGGACGTGCCTTCCGAACCTATCGCTAATCCAGATGCTGAAGCCGCATCTATATTAGCTTCGGTGGAGGCACTGCGCCGCAGGGAGGGTGGCGAGGAACTCTTGTCTGGTGGCCTTGGTTCTTTGAAAAGGAAGAAGAAGAACCAGGATGAGGGCGGAGCACGGAAAAAGTCTGCTCGTAAAACTTCCGTTGCTGCCGGGCAAGCCTCAACTGCTGGGAGTGAGCCTTCGCTTAGGGCCAATGTACCAGAATCTACTGAAGGGAACATTAAGACTACTGCCGAAGTCCCCGAGTCTGCACGGGGAGAAGGTTTAGACAAGGAGGTTATCAATCTTTCAGATACTGAGATCTAAGTCAATGAACCCCTTGGGCGAAAACCTTATCTTCGAAGTGACAAGAGGAAAGTTGAGGAGGAAGCTGCCCGTACTCCGGAGAGGAGTCCCCAAGTTGATGACGGGGTGAAGGCGGCTCCTTCCCGTGTGGACAAAGTGAAAAGAAAAATAGGAGAAGAAGAAGAAGAAGAAGAAGAAAAAGAAGAAGCAAGGGAAGAGTTTTCCCAATAGAGTGGCCGAGGTCCTCGTATTTTTCGTTTCGAGGACCTGGAAAATGTGGCCACTGAGGGGGCTACACCTGTCGGTCTTTGCGAGTGTGACACAATATATCCTTGAGTGGAAGGTGATTCCAACTTATCAACAACAAGGCTTATTTGGCAGGCGGTCAGTCATCGATGGCCAAACCGGATTGAAGGATATTAGGGGTGTGCGTTACAAGTTTGGGCCAAACTATCCTTCTGAACAGGCTTGGGAACCCAAGTACTATGAGAGGAAGCATACCCTGAAACTGTCCCCTGATGTTAACTTCATATCCGGGCCGGGTGGCTTAGCCAAGGTTGTCTTTTCGCTCATCGACCCTCGGGAAGAATGGGTGATGAGGGAATTGAGTAATGCAGAATTAGCCTTTCAGATTGCTGCTGATTCTGCCCAGGTAAATGTTTTCCGCTTTCTGTCGGGAATAACTTTGGCCTCAGATTTCTAACTTTCGCTTATTTTGCTTTTTTCAGTCAAGTATGCTGGTTGCTAAGCTCATGTTTCGCTCCAGGATCAACAACATCGATCAAGTACTCGAGGTAAAGAAAGAGTTGCTGGATGCTCTGAAGGAGAACAAGATCTTGACAGAGCAGTGTGGTCTCCTAGGGAGTAAAGTTAATCGACTAACTGATGTTAGCAATGAACGACTTGAGCAGATTAACGAACTCACCAAGGAGAAGGACATTCTTCTTAAAGAAAAAGAAGGGTTCGCACGCTCTGCCCAGGGTCTAGAGAGCTTACTTGAAGAATGTAAAGCTTCATTGAACAGTGCTATTGATGATCGCGCAACTCTTGAGATGAATCTGCAAAGGGCTAATGAGGAATCCGTTAGGGCCAAAGCTGAGCTTCAGGCTGCCAAGGATCAGGTTGCTCAGTTGATGAGTGCTTAGACCGCACTATCCAAAGAGTTGGCAAACCTGCGCGATCAATCTGAGATTAAGGCCAAGCTTGCTGCGCTCGAAGCTAAATGTTCATTGCTTGGGCAGATTCAAGCTAAGCAGATTAATGTTGAAGAGATGCTGCAGATGACAAAAAGCGCTGTTCGTAGAATAAAGCAAGCACTGAATCTTTCTCCTGAGGAGTCTGAAGGTGAAGATGAAGATGAAGACGATGGCGAGAATTCGGGGGACGATGGCAGAAACGACGGAGTTGGTGCGTCGGGTTCTGGTCGTAGCCCCAAAAGCTGATGCCCCTCCCCAATCTTTTAAGTTTGTTCATCTGGCGAGAGCCAGATTTTAATTATTTGTGGATAGAGGTCTCGTAAAGACTCTCTGATCTCTGTATGGCCGAATCCATTTGGCCTTTGATCACTCTGTAAACTTCTGTTAGCCGTTTTCGGCATCTTATTGTTTCACAGGTGTATATATATGATTTCAGATCTATTCAATGACTATATTTAGCCCGAATTTTTGATCTTTTGTTTGTATGTATCGTGGCCTTCGTGCCTTATGTTTAGGAGCTTTTTTGAAGTTTGAACTTTATTAAGTTCTGGTCTCCAAAAGTCTGCCCGAATATTTTGACTTAGCCTTTCCTTAGGAAGAGGTCGTAAGTTTGTGAATAATCTGCACAGATTTTTTATTCTGACCGAGTTGTGGTCGTTAGACTTTTGGCCGAATCATTGCCCTTTGCGCATGACTTTGCTTATCGTTTTGATAATCGAAAGTCGTTGCATGACTTTGCAGATTGGCTCTGGCCGAGCCGCTGGCCTTGTGAACAACTTCTCTTATTTTCGTGGAAGTTTGTCACATAAAAGATTTTGAAAAATTTCAAAAACTTCGCCTTTTGGCAAGGTCTTTTGCATTTATGAAGGTCTTATCTGGCCTACAGGGGCCTCTCACCCCCCTCCTTGTTTTTATGTTGGAACACGGGAAGTGATAACATAAAAAGAGTTGAGGTAAGCTGTATATAGAAGAACATATATAACCAAACAAGGAGTGTGTCGGTTGTGGGATTCGAACCCACAGCCGCGAAGTTGAAGAACTTCGAGCTCTACCAGTTGAGCTAAACGGATCTGACCTTGTTCAGGCCGTTAGTACCATTTAGAGAAAATAAAATAAAAGTAAGAACTTCCGTAAAAGTAAAAGGCAAGCTTAAGATAACTAACCGTTTGACCACTCAAAAGTGATACCTTTTGAGGTGAACCACATTCCAACTGTTCGGGACAGTGGAGCAGTCTGGTCGTGCCAAGCGATAGGATCCTTTGCCGACTGAGGTGATTACCTTGTATGGGCCTTCCCAGTTAGGGCCAAGCTTCCCAGAATTTGTTTCTTGTGTGCTCTGGGAGACTTTCCTTAGCACAAAATCTCCAACCTGGAAGCTTCGTACGCGCAGCTCCGGATTGTAATATTATTCAACTCGTTCTTTCTGGGCGATTACTCGAACAAGGGCTAACTCTCTTCGTTCTTCGAGGAGGTCCAGCTCTTCGGAGAGGTTGACTGAGTTAGATTCTTCAGTGGCATGTGCATATCGAAAGCTGGGCTCGTCGATTTCGACTGGGATTAAAGCATCTGCACCGTACACCAATGAGTAAGGAGTCTCTCCAGTTCTCATTTTTATCGTTGTGCGATAAGCCCATAACACGGCAGGCAACTCTTCTACCCAACATCCCTTTGCCTGCTCGAGACATTTTTTGAGGGACTCGACGATGATTTTGTTGGTAGATTCTGCTTGTCCATTAGCAACAGGATGATACGGAGAGGAAGTGATCCTCTTGATGTGTAGATCGTCAAGGAACCTAGTCACTTTCTGGCCGATGAATTGTGGGCCGTTATCCATGACTATTTCCTTAGGTGCTCCAAAGCGACATATGACAAAACGCCAGAGGAAGTCGACAACCTCCGTTTGTCGTATCCTCGTGTATGCTGCCGCTTCGACCCACTTGGTGAATTAATCAGTGATGATCAACAAGAAACGCATTCATCTCGGTGCTGTGAGTAGAGGACGAACTATGTCCATCCCCCATTTCATGAAGGGACACGGAGAGATTATTGAATGGAGTGGTTCTGCTGGCTAATGGAGAAGATGTGCGAACCTCTGGCATTTGTGGCATTTTTTGACAAATTCGTTCGTATCTTTCTCCATTTTGTCCCAATAATAACCCGTGCGAATCAGCTTTCGGGTTAACGCCTTGCTCCCGGAATGATTTGCACAACAGCCTTCATGGACTTCTCTCATCACATAGTTGATTTGACTCGGTCCGAGACATTTGGCGAGAGGTCCTGCAAACATTTCGCGGTAGAGTTCGCCGTTGACGATTGTATGCCGAGCAGCTTTTATTCGGAGCTTGCGAGCGGCCTTTGTGTCAACGGGTAGAGTTCCATGGAGAAGATAGTTCGTTATCTCATTCCGCCAGTCCCAAGTAGCGTTAATGACATTGACTTCGAACTTTTCCCGATCTATGGCTGTGTAGAGGAGTTGAACAACAGCTGAAGAGCTAGCTGCCCCCATCTCTGGTACCGACCCTAGATTCGCGAGAGCATCAGCTTTATGGTTCTCTTCCCGTGGGATCTGAAGTGCCTCCCAGTCATCAAACTGTGTTAGGAGTTCCTTCACCCGGACGAGGTACACTTGCATCCTGGATTCTCGTGCACTGAAGCCTTCAGTTATCTGATTGACTACCAGCTGAGAATCACTTTTGAGTTTGATGATGGTCGCTCCATAATTTCGGGCTAGTTCCAAACCTGCAATAACGGCCTCATATTCGGCCTCATTGTTAGTAATTAATGGGCACTTGATAGCTTGCTTGACCATCTCTCTGGATGGAGCGATGAGAACCAGTCCAAGACCAGATCCTTTGACACTCGAGGAGCCGTCAGTGTAAAGGGTCCACGCACCAGGAGCCTGTCCAGCATAAAGAATAGCCTCATTTTCTGCTTCAGGGTACAAATTAGCGCTAAAATCTGCCGCGAAGTCTGCTAAAACTTGTGATTTTATTGCTACCCTAGGTTGGTAGGTAATGTCAAATTCACTCAATTCTATAGCCTATTTTACTAAACTTCCTGAAAATTCAGGTTTGTGCAAAACATTTCGCAAAGGAAAAGTTGTTACCACAGCTATTGAATGACTTTGAAAGTAAGGGCGTAACTAACGAGCAGCTGTTACTACTGCTAATGCCAATTTTTCCAATGGTTGGTAGCGCGTTTCTGCGTCAATTAGAGCTTTAATGATGTAATAGATAGGGAGTTGTTTACCTTTTTCTTCCCGAACTAGAACGACACTTATCGGCGATTCTGAGACTGCCAGATAAATCAGCAACTGCTCCCCCTGTTGAGGTGTTGAGAGCAGTGGTGGATTGGACAGGTACTTTTTGCAGATCCTTTAATGCCTGTTGGCATTCAGGTGTCCACTCAAACTCCTTGTTTTGCTTTAAAACGTCGAAGAAACTCTTGCATCGGTCAGATGATCGGGAAATAAATCTTCGCAAGGCTGCCACCCTTCCTGTTGATTTCACGACGTCCTTCCGGTTGTGGAGTACGTCTGGAATCGATTCAATGGCTTTGATCTGAGCGGGATTGACTTCAATTCCATGCTGAGAGACAATGAAGCCCAGGAACTTTCCTGATCCGACTCCGAATGTACATTTCTCCGGGTTCAGATTCATGTTGTACTGATCTAAAATCTGAAAAGCTTCTTTTAGGTGCGTCAGATGGTCTTCTGCTCGTTTGGACTTGATCAATATGTCATCGATGTGCACTTCCATAGTCTTTCCGATATGGTCATGGAACATTCGATTGACTAGGCGTTGATATGTCGCACCTGCATTTTTCAACCCAAATGGCATAACTTTATAACAATACGTACCTCTGAACATTATGAATGCTGTTTTCTCCTGGTCCTCTGGATCCATCAATATCTGGTTATATCCGGAATATGCGTCTAAGAAGGTGAGCCCCTCGTGCCCGGCTGTCGCGTCGATCAGTTGGTCTATTCTGGGATGGGGATATGAATCCTTCGGGCAGGCTTTGTTTAGGTCTGTGAAGTCAATACAGACTCGCCATATACCATTTTTCTTGGGTACAACGACCACGTTGGCTAGCCAGTCCGGGTATTTGACTTCACGTACCGACCCGATTTTCAACAACCGATCAACCTCATCATTGATGATCTGATTTTGAAAAACTCCTTGTTGGCGCGTCTTCTATTTTACCGGGCGATGGTATGGGTCGACGTTCAACCTGTGAGTAATAATGACTGGAGAAATACCTATCATATCTGCGTGAGACCAGGCGAACGTTGTATGCCGCTCCTTGAGGAACTGGAGGATATCTCCTCGTAGACGTTCGTGCAATTCGGTCCCTAAGTATACTTTCCGTTCCGGCTTATCTGCGAACAATTCTTCAGGTACTAAAGCCTCCACGGTTGGCATGTGGCTTTCTTTCTCGTCCATCTTCGTGATGAATTCCGGGACCTCGTACTTCGTTTCTTCATGCGGTGCGTCTGGTCCCGGTTGCTGTAATTGCTATTTGTTCTCTTCGGGCAATTTGAGAGCCACTGAATAGCAATCTCGGGCAGAGCGCTGCTCTCCTCGGACATCACGTAAACCCCATTCGGATGGGAACTTCAGTACTTGATGATAAGTCGAGGGAATAGCCTGTATATCATGGATCCAGGGTCTCTCCATGATGATGTTGTAGGCTAGGTCCGCATCAACAACATGGAAAGTTGTCTCCTTCGCTACTCCTTCGGCGAGAGTTTTCAGGGTAATCTCGCCAAGAATCTTTTCACTTGAATTATTGAAACCAGGGAGAACTCGAGATATTGGTACGATTTTATCTGATAATTGCATCTGCCTCACGACCCGTGATTGGATAATGTTTGCAGAGCTGCCCGCATCAATAAGTACTCTCTTGACATCAAACTCTGCCACGTGTAACGTTATTACTAACGCGTCAGCATGTGGGAATTGTGAACCGTCTGCATCGGAGTCCTCGAATGTTATTACTCCTTATGATCGTGGGCGTTTGGCGTTCGTGATGGAGACCTTTGCATATTTCTTCGCTGTGAAGGTGACGGAGTCCACCTTGATTCCACCTGAAATAACGTTAACTGTCCTCCTTGGAGAGGATGCTCGTGGAGGGCCAGGTTTCTCTTGATGTGCTTTCGCATGAGTCTGCTTCCCCTTCTCGGTCAGGAACTCCTTCAGGAACCCCTGTTTTAATAAATGAGCAATTTCATACCTTAGGGCTTTGCAGTCCTCGGTGGTGTGACCGTGGTCGCGATGAAAGTCGCACCATAAGTCCTGGTTTCGCTTGCTTGGGTCGGTCTTCATGTCTTTCGGCCATTTGACCTTTTCTCCCATATCCTTGAGTGCTGCCACCACTTCGGACGTTTCTACATTGAAATTTGGCAAGCTTGGGGCTCCTCGGAGGCTTGATTCTGAGTCATATCTCCGGGACAGTCCTCTGTTGTTGCGGTTGCGTCTTTTGGAACTGCTGTGTGAATGGTCAGGGTATGGCTCGTAACGTACGTCTGATCTCTCTGTCTTCGCTTTTCCGTCAGGACCACCATTGCGTGCCTGCGTCTTTCCTCGGGTACCTGTTCCAATCAATTTATCTTTATCAATACGTACCTTTGAGTTGTAACGGTTGTAAACGTCCGACCAGCGGGCTGCCGGGAACTCACGAAGAGTCTCGTAAAGTCTGCGTGTAGCCTCTGAGCTCCTGATATCCAAGCTATTGGTAAACGCGATCGCTGCCCATCTGTCTGGTACTTTGGGAAGCATCATTCGCTCTCTTTGGAAGCGATCCACGTATTTGCGGAGAGACTCGTCAGGCCTCAGCTTGAGTTCAAAGATATCCTCTACGCGGGTCTCTATTTTCTTAGTGCCTGCGTGTGCCTTCACAAACAACTCAGCCATCTCTGCTAAAGACCCAATGGAGTTTGGTGGCAACATTGAGTACCATCGTAGAGCTCCATCTGCTAGGGTTTTCAGGAACTTCTTCAGTTGAATAGATTCAATTTCCTCGTCGGTGAGATCACTAGCCTTTATAAAGTTGCTGAACATCATGAGGTGGTCGTTGGGATCGGATGTTCCACGATACCTCGGGATGTTTGGCATCTTGAACGTCTTAGGTATCGCCTTTGGGGCTGCTTCTTTCTTCCAGGGCCGCTGGGAATATCGTTGGACATCGACTTTCTTCAGCGTGGGCGGAGCGCCGGGTATCTGATGAATTCTCTCGTGGAGAGACTTTTGAAGTGCTTCTTGGCTTTCCCTGAATTGTTTGGTGAGAGCTTCCACAACAAGGCTTATTTATGTAGATGCTATAGATCCTCCATTCTGATTCTGGTTGACTTGGGTCATTAGATCTGCAGTCCCATCGTTGTTTCGTTCTTCACCTTGTCTTGATGTACGTGAAGAAGGAACGTCACGACCAGGCGTTGCAGCATCAGTTCTTGCAGTTAAAGGGTTGCTCCTTCGGAGAGAGGTGAGCGCCTCGTTTATCCCTCGGTTTACCTCTGCCTGTTCCTCCATGAACGCAAAAAGTATTTCCTGGAGATTTCCTTGGCCAGGGGAGAGACTCCTATGGTGTCGTCTCCTGGGTGGGGCAGTGCTCTGAGAGCGCATATGCCCATTTCGCTGCCTGACCGGTCCTTGAGAAGATTGTTGCTGCCCATCGAACGAATAGTCGGGAGAATAATTGGGACTGGGTGGAGGAGTACTTACCTGACTTCCGCCTACGATAGTTCGTTGTGAACTGCTTTCTGCCATGTTAGTTGTAGAGCAAAAAGATCGACGAAAAGAAATATAATATTAGGAAAGATAAACTATTAACCTACAAAGGCTATTGACCGGCTCCCACTGTGGTCGCCAAATTGTTTAACCTAGATCCGATTTTAGGCCAATTAACAATTAAATTTATATTTGCGGAGTCACGATCAATAGTTGAGATTAAGAGTTTGAATGACGAACTAAAGCAACGCTAAATTCAAACAGGAATTAGCAAAGATAAAGCTTAAATAGGGGCAAACAGAAGTAACCGTGCTGTATCGCTTATCTCCGGTGAGAGCTTTTCAACGCTAATCGAACTTTAGAACATTAGAGAGAAGAATGTGAGCAAACAATCAGATTTGAGCAAGAGCGAGGGAATATTCTTATTGAAACTGAAGACAGGAAGTAAAGTTCTTTTACAATGGCTTAAAACAAATGCTATTTATAGGTCTGATAGGAGTCTGTTGGGATTTGTAACTGCTGGGCTCGGATCCATCTGGATATGTAACCGCTGGGCACGTATCCGTTGGATCTGTAACCGCTGGGTTGTAATGATTGCCTTTATGACTATTAATTGAATGATCGCGAATGATCAGGTTAATAACTGCTCACTCAGATCGTGTTGGCTGACGAAGCGTTTTACAACTGCTTTGAGTCTGTTCGTGATAGCTGTCTGTCCGTTAGATGCCTGACCGGTGGAACTTCTGCCCGTGCCACGTAATGGACACGTGTTATCTTTCAGGTGTTGTCAGCTTTTATCCAATACAGCTGGTAAGCACATGTACCAACGCAGAGCTCCTTTCTCCAAGGACTCGCCAAACTTTTTTAAGAACATCGACTCGAGCTCTATCGCTGTTAAGTCGTTGCTCTTTACCATTGCCATGTATTCTCTTACATGCTCTCTGGGATCGATGTGGCCCATCATACTTCTTCAAAAACATGAGTATGAAGTTCTTGGGAGTTGGGGCTGGAGCCGCTTCGGGCTTGAAGGGTAGCTCCCTGTATTGATCTATATCAAGATCATCTTCAACCTTTGTCAACCCCGGCACGCTCTCGAGGCGTTTTTCCATGCGTGCCTCGATGCGAGCCTCAACGCGTGCTTCAATCTCCCTGGTCAATCTTTCGACGTCGACCGAGGACGTTGTTTCAGCCACGGTGGGAATCGTCCCGAAGTGTGGCGTTGCAGCTGGTACGTTTTTCGAACCCCCAGACGTGGCTCCGTTAAGAAGTCTCCCTATTATCACGCCCGTAGGAACGAAAGTCGGAATGCCTCAATTTGGAGCTGAAGGCTGGTTGCCGTTCGGTTCTGCGCTGTTCCTAGCTTCCAACGAGGTGCGAAATTCAGCATTGATGTTGACTTGCTCATCCTGTCGATCTTGGAGAGCTCTTAGTGCGTTGACAACGTAAGCGTGGAACGCTTCGGTTGTCATTGGTGATGTGGACTGTTGGTTCGACGGAACGCCAGCCCGTTCATTAAGATTATCACTGTTGTCAGCCATAACGTCGTTGAACTTGTAAGCTTTAACGAAAAAGGACGTAGAACTTTGGAACAAAGCGGTTCTGCTTATATTCCCACAGACGGCGCCAATTTGTATGGTCCTAAACCAGTTTTAGGATCACAAATCGAATTTGGGTTTGAATATAAGCAAAACTTCGTATCAAAGCTAAATAAATGCAAGAAATAGGCGTAAATTCGAAAGAATAACTTGATTTCAATATATTGTAATGAGTACAAATTTGGGCAGAGTTTCAGTATGACTTTTTTTTATCCCCATCATACAAAATGAAGTACTATTTATAGACCTAGGAGCCTTGCCCACGTTCTCCACTATCAGTTGTGCTTTGAACCACGATCTTGGCATTAATGGAAGGAGTTAGTGGGCTGAAGTAATGGGCTGCAAAGCCGCTGGAATCGAGGCTATTCGTCGAGGTGCATATATGTGACCTCGGTGGGGAGGCCTTGCTGTTCGATCGTGGCAGACATCACCGAAGCTCAGCTTACGGGTCGCCTTCGGTGACGACTTGATGTGTGACTTCGGCGACCCACTTACTTGCTTCGGTCTTTGGCTTGTATTTATGTGCTCGGTCGCTGTCAATTTGCATGACCGGGGCGAATCATCGCGAGCCGATTTTTACCCAATACAGGTCCATCGCGATTAACCAGTTTAAGATCACGTCACTGAGGGGTCTCAGCTTCTATAAAAAAAAGTTAGTAACTTTACCATTCACCTCAAATTGTAAAGAAATCTACAATTTTTCCCCTCAATTCTCCTTCAACAAGGTGATGTGGCAATGTTATTTCATCTAGGTAATGCAGGTGATGATAATTATAGCCTTTATTGTCTTCTCTATATTTAATAATTATAGCCTTTTATTGTGTCCTCTTTATTGCATTAATTATTAAGAATTACTCCTCCCATCCCAAATTAGTTGACACTTTAGCAATAATTATTTATCCAAATTAGTGGACACTAGACTAAAATAGTTAGTCTTTTCCAACTATACCCTTAATAAGTAAAAAAATTCTCAACAAAATTTAATAATCAAACATTAATTACTAAATTTATCTTGATTTTAGAATACGAAAACTCATCGAGGATTATCGTAAATAAATTATGTATCTTTATGATATTAGTGATATTGTAGAAGCTTGTTGGATATTACTGGGTACGTTGTTGTTGTTGTTGTTGTTGTTGTTGTTGTTGTAGTGATATTGTTAGAAGCTTTATTATTTGCATTACATGTATATCTATCTATCTATCTATCTATATATATACACAAATTGAGAAACATGGAAGAGTGATGTGCATTCCTCTATGGCCAATAATGGTCCATCGCGATTAACCAGTCTAAGACCACGTAACTGAGGGGTCTCGGCTTCCATAAAAAAAGTTAGTAACTTTACCATTCACCTAAATTGTAAAGAAATCTACAATTTTTTCCTCTTAATTCTCATTCAACAAGGTGATGTGACAATGTTATTTCATCTAGGTAATGCAGGTGATGATAATTATAGCCTTTATTATCTCCTCTTTATTTAATAATTATAGCCTTTTATTGTGTCCTCTTTATTGCATTAATTATTACGAATTACTCCTCCCGTCCCAAATTAGTTGCACTTTAGCGATAATCATTTGTCCCAAATTAGTTGACACTAGACTAAAATTGTTAGTCTTTTCCAACAATACTCTTAATAAGTAAAAGAATTCTCAATAAAATTTAATAATCAAATATTAATTACTAAATTTGTCTTGATTTTAGAATACAAAAACTCATCGAGGATTATCGTAAATAAATTATGTATCTTTATGATATTAGTGATATTGTAGAAGCTTGTTGGATATCACTGGGTACGTTGTTGTTGTTGTTGTTGTTGTTGTAGCGATATTGTTAGAAGCTTTATTATTTGCATTACATGTATATCTATCTATCTATCTATCTATCTATCTATCTATCTATATATATATATATATACAAATTGAGAAACATAGAAGAGTGGTGTGTCATGCCTCTATAGCCAATAATGGTCCATCGCGATTAACCAGTCTAAGACCACGTTACTGAGGGGTCTCGGCTTCCATAAAAAAAAGTTAGTAACTTTACCATTCACCTCAAATCGTAAAGAAATCTACAATTTTCCCCTCAATTCTCATTCAACAAGGTGATGTGGCAATGTTATTTCATCTAGGTAATGCAGGTGATGATAATTATAGCCTTTATTGTCTTCTATTTATTTTATAATTATAGTCTTTTATTGTGTCCTCTTTATTGCATTAATTATTAAGAATTACTCCTTACATCCCAAATTAGTTGACACTTTAGCGATAATCATTTGTTCCAAATTAGTTGACACTAGACTAAAATTGTTATTTTTTTCCAACAATACCCTTAATAATTAAAAGAATTTTCCACAAAATTTGATAATCAAATATTAAACAGGGGTAACATCGTCAAATACACACTCTATCTAATAATTTTCTTAATAGGCATGAAAAAGCTGAAGGTGTCAGCTTATTTGGAACGGAGGAGTAATACAAAATTTCGTTGACTCTTTAGTTACTTCAAGTTATTTATTTCTTTATATTTGTGCTTGCTAGCTGTTGTGCACGTCATCAGTTTTGTTCTTATTCTTTATTTAGTTTGTCCATGTTATGAACAATTGCACAATTTCTACAATACTACTCACAAGAATTGCAATGATGCTTGCAATGAAGATTTAGAGATACCTCCGGTTCTCAAAGACTACTCATGATAGCAATGATCCTAAAAGCTTGGCGAATGGTTTTTTTTTTAGGAGAAATTAATTTTATGCTAAAAGTGTTGGGTAAGTTTCTATTTATCAATGTTTTAAGTTGTACCATTTTGTTGCATATCTTTATTTAGCAGCCTTTCTTGACTTTTATGAGCAACATTAAATTGGTCTAATTTGTTTTAGATCTGGTATTGTTGCATTTTCGCGTATTACCAATTTTGTGAGGTGATGTTGTGTCTCCTATTTTAATTAATCAATCGTATATTTGATATATATTTACTACTAAATATTGAAAAATTCAATCGTAACAAGTTTTTTTCCCGCCCAATGATTACGGGGCGGTTTTTGCTAAAGTTGTTTTTCATGAATTCTTGTAACCATGTTTTGGTCCATGTTAACAGTAAGGAATTCTTGTAATGATTCATCTTAAAGTGTTTACCTGACAAAAATCACAGTGCCTATCGACTATCATGATCCTATGATTATTCTGAAATTCACTATAGGTAGCAATAACGGGGATCGGGGACCATAGAGTACTAGCCAGCTCAAGATTTAATTTGGTTTATTTTGATTCTGGGAATTTTAGTCTAAGTTGTATGTTTGGTCTCTTATTGAGAAATGATCAGTTTGTCAATAAGTAATTCATAGATGCATGGATTATTCTTCAACTTTTTCTAAAGATCGAGTGAATTATTTATTGAAGGATTATATAGGTATATATCTTGGGTTTGCGAATCCGATTACCATATAACGTGGTTTACTTTCAAGTGGGTCGAGCAAAGTTTTCCTAATGTGTAAAGTCAACAATTTGTAAATTACTGGCGATCACACTGATGTTGTCTAATATTTTTTACCTAATCATGGGATTATCATAAACAGGGTAGAACAACCTTTTTGGTTTTATTGGATTCAGCTGAATTGTGAAGGTTCTTTTTCCCTCTTAAATTTGATTTTTCGTAATCACAAAGTGATCAGCCACATTCTTTCCCTATAGATATGTGAAAGTTGACATTTTTCTGCTCAGCCTTTAAAAAAAAAAAAATTAAAATGGTAAATATGCGACAATGAGTTTCTTTATTGTTCATTCGCTCATTCCATTTACAAACATAATGAGAATAATATTCAGTTATATGTTGATTCTGTTTCAAGATTATAATGTTTCATTGGATCTATTTTGAATCTTTTTTTTTTTTTTTTGATGAAAAGGTTGGAGCTACACAATTGGTCAAACAAGAGGTTACTGATTCTAACGGTACAGTTTTATCAATTAAGAATACTGTACTACCACACTAATTACTACCAAGAAAAGATCAAGATCATTTGGCAATCAAAATCATTGCGTTTAAAACATTGAGTTAATGGAGTAATTGATTTGAATGATGCATGTATTATGATGGTCTGCCACATGACGTTAAAATACTCATGTTCTTTATTTTGTAGTAATGTCTTTTTGCTTTTTTACTTTATAATTAATTTTTGTTTACAATTTTTTGGTAAGTTGGACAAAACATACATTTATCATTGAAAATTTAATAGGTGCCTCAGCATTCTTTCATTATATCACGAAGTCTTTTAGTTGAATGTTGAAATTCTTTCATTCAATTTTATGGGTTCTCCAACTGAAAACTTTTCTAATTAATTAATTTTTTTTTGTTGACCAGTGAAATTATTATTGAACATATAAACTAAAGAAAGCGGATACCACAAGAATTTGGACGAAGTGTCTCAACAGTAGAGTCTTTGGAAAGCAAAGTAAAAATAAAGGTTGGATTTAAGTCAAGATAAACATCATCCCGGAGGTTGTCTAAAGCTGGTACTGGGTGTGGGTTTCTCTAAAAATATATATAAAAATAGGATTTGTAAATAGTGAGACATTGAGTATTTATATTTTATTTTGTATTATTACAATTAAACAAGAGTTGAATATGTTCATTAGTATTTGTAAATAGGATGCTTAATTATTATTAAAAGTAAATCAACGATGTAAATTTTTATTGTTGTAGACTATAGAAATAAAAGCTGATCAAACCGTTTCATTTAATTAACAAGGAGGTATTCTTATATTTTTAGTCATCACACAAATGATGAATCTGCTTTATTATTTTTAAGATTCAATATTAGAAAGCAATCATTTTGTAAGATTAACAATAGGATTTTCAAGACCGCGCGCGCGATGTGAGGGCAAGTTACCTAGTTTTTTTTTTGTTTGATCGATTTGTCAATATAAATAAAAGGATGAATCATCGGACGAAAATCGAAAGTTCATCAAACCGAACGAATGTTTGTCATTTTTTGACCGTATAAATAGACGTGTATCTACGTCTAAGTGGCACCCGGTACTTTCGAATCCTGAATCCGCCCTTGCTTAATAGATTAATGATTATGTTTAGAGAAGATATTTTAGTATTTTGAAATGCTAAATATGTGGTAAGTTCTAGTGATGTACTTCCCGTTCCATAAGAGATGTCCTAGTTTGACTTGGATCGGAGTTTAAGAAATGGGAGGAGACTTTTGAAACTTGTGGTCTAAAATAAGTCCTCTATAAATATGTGGTTATAAAGCATTTCATTAAGAATAAAATAGTAGTTTCAACTCAAAAATGTGTTCAAATAAGTATTGTATCATTCTTTTTGGAACGTACTAATAAGAAAATAGTGTCATTTTTTTAGAAATGCTAAACATATGAAGTGAGATAAATAAATGTAAGAAATGCTAAATATATGAAGTGTGTTGTAAAATAAAGGTATATACTACAAAATATGAACAAGAAATTTAGAGAGAGAAAAGAAGAACTTTTCTTATTATCTTCCAAGTATTCAAGTGTATATTACAAAGGAGGTGAATACCTTCTTATATAGGGTGGAAAAGTCATCCAAAGGTTGCAAATATTAAGGGACCTAATTAATAGGTACTTGTAAAATATAAAAAGATTCATGAATGACAACTAATGGAGAAGTGAATGGACATTCACAATAAAGTGGATTTATAACACTCCCCCTTGGATGTGTATTAAAGATAATGTGCCTCGTTAAAAATTTACTAGGAAAAACCCGGTGGAAAAAAGCCTAGTGAAGGAAAAAGAGTACACACATCTTGTAATACGCATTGAGAGCTCCCTCATTAAAAACCTTACAAGTAAAACCCAAGTGAGATAAAACCTTGTTAAGGAAAAAAGAGTGCAGCATGTATTTTAATTGTCACTGGAATGAACTCTTCAATATTAAATTCATCACTCTCTTGAAGATCACGATTGAAAGGAGTTTTGCTTAATAATGTCTCCTTTAATTGTATCTTCCTTTTAGCTGAATTGTTTATGCAATATTTCATATAATATTGCTGAATCTTTGTCTTCAAAGAAAAGCCACATTATTGTTGAATAAGTTGAGTCCTTGGTCTCAATCATTTATATTTTCGGTTAGCTTGATGCATGGCTATTATCTCTTCATGATTTGAAGATGATGCAGCAATAATGTATTTCGTAAAGTGTCATAATATAGGTATACTTCCACAAGCAAATAGCCAGTTGATATCGAGCTTTGTGAATCAAGTAGATATCATATTTTCTTCCGATGTCTTCGCATTGAGGAAGAACTAAATCTTACCAATAAGCTTATAACAAAAGCTATAACCAGTGGAGTATATTTGGTACGATGCTTCAACACACCAATTGCATTAAAACGTGATATTTCAATACAAAGAAGCTCGCTAACGCGATTTCACCACATGTGATCGGATTATTTTAATCCGTATAAATATTTATGAAGCTTCATTGAATAGGTTTCCCGGGAACTTTTATATGCAAGCATTTTAAATCCTTCAAGGATTTTAATAAATATATTGATGTTCAATGAGCGATATAAAAGGCTGTTGCAACATTTATACGCATATCAAGTCTTTCATGCACTGCCAGACATACAACATACCTGAAGGTGATTGCATCCACCAAAGGAGAATATAGCTCCATATAATCAATGTCAGATCTTTGTGCCTCAAGTCGTACTTTATATTTAACGACTTATTATTATCAATATTTTTACACAAAAATATCTTTGTACACCACTGGCTTTACACCTTCAGGTGTTCGGACTATAGGTCCAAAAACTTCACGTCACTCGAGTGAAGCCAATTTTTGCTTGAATGCGGTTTGCTATTTTTTTGCCAATAATTTTATGTCTGTGTTCCTAACAGACTTAAGCTCAAGATCCTCATAATCATATAAATATTGAGCTTTATTATATATGTAAGATATCGTCGACGATAATTTTATGTTTCGGTTCTCAATGCGACATTAATATATTTAGATCTCTTCACATTCATATATTTTCAGGTACCTGAACCTCTCCTGATGAGGTTTTATGAAGTATTTATGTCGTGGGCTATTTTAAATCCCTGCCTCCTTATTTGACCATCGTAATCATTTGCTCCTTTCCTTTTTCAAGGATTTATCTTTGGAACCGAATGGTCTACCACGCTTTAGGCGTGCCTTAGACTCATTGACATAAATAGATTGTCTCATCAGGACGTCAGGAGCATTAGCAGCTGGAATATAATATTTTTCTTTGGGTCAGTAATACGTCTGGCAGTGACTTGCATTATCTTTATATGAGGATCATAATCAAATGATAATTTAATTTATTTATTCTTCAACTGCATTAATTTCTCCCCCTAATATTAGCCAAACTAACATTCGTTCCCAACCTTATATGGGATCCATCTTTGTGCGTTGCGGTGGAGCAATTGATAATATACCGCACATTAAAATTATTAGATGGAAAATATTTGGTTCCTGACCCTGAACCAATTATGAGGGGGAATTCATTTTGTGGCATGTCGTGCACAAGTGCTGCTTTATGGATATACCATACCACATACCTGATTTAGGTAGCATTGTTCTCATATGCATGGTTTAGCAATTGGAGGCTTTTAATATATGAATCTGCTAAACTTCCTTGCCAACATTATCAAGATAACTTGTCTTGATTGCATAATCTGGAAATATGCTCATAATAAGATTTATTTGAGCAGATACTTAACCTCGCAAGTACCATAATAAAACGCACATGTGACCTTATCATATATGCATCTATTTATAATAATTATATGGTCCAGATGACAGGTGAACGGGCCCATATTCACCTTTTATACATTCCAGAAGTGCGGGAATCCTGATCCCAAATTTTGTTGGTCGAATAATTTATTTATCTTGAGAACAAAAAGCACAAAAAGAATTCTTGAAAAAACCTGATTCTTCAGTATATACCCATGCGAATTCTCATTTATATACTTTGTGCATCATATTTGAATCGGGATGGTCAAACTGGTCATGCCAACTTATAAATTTATTCATCTAGTAAACTTCTAGTTTACGATAGCATGGACATTGTAACAATAAACTAAAAGTTTATTGTAGCATGCACATATAATTTTACCACACTTATATTTTGAGTAGTACATACTCGAGGAAGAAGCGGGTAGCTTTTCAAGCACATATATCTCACCCGACATTCTTGTAGTAATATAAAGATATTCATATCTTTACAGACAACTAAAATATCAGCTTCAAATCAGAGCAAATGGAATAACATTCAAAAAGCAATTCAAGCGGGTTTTCGCACTTTTTCATGAAATCCAGCCATTTTGGAAAATGTATTTGAAACTTAACAAGTTTCTTCGAGTCTACAATAAATATTTCATCAATCTAATTCCTCCAGGTAGTAATATTTTGGCTCTTTTGGAGCACCCAAATAAGCTTTGTACTACCATATATTTTATTACACCAACCATATGGTGAATATCTCCTTTCAAGGAGAAAATTATATTTTTTTTTCATGGTTCAAGATCAACCTCTTCCTTCACTTGCTCTTATATAATTCATAATAATACATAATTATGGCGTACGTTCTGTAAGAGAGCAATGGCCATTTATGCCACAATAAATAATAGAATTATTATAGTCGAACCTTTTCTAGAGGTGAGTTGTGGTACTTTATCAACCACACATGGGCACGTCCATATTCATCTTTCTCGAACCTCTTCTGGAGGAGAGTTTAGATATTTTATCACATATTGCCACATTCACTTCAGTGAATGGGTCTATATTCATAATTTTTTTTTTTATGAATTGTCTCATTCACTTCAGGAACAGACCAAAACATTTTTGGACGTGCCTCATATTCATATAACACATTGGTGACATTATTATATTTACCATTTGAACGGTTACTTTTGAGAACCCTCATTGTTCTCTTATTTATTTCACAATGATGACTATTATTTTTTCATTTGCCACATCTACGACCATGGTCTCTGCCATGGTTATTATTTGATCATATTTTGGACATAAAATTACAAGCCTTCTATCAGACATGAAATATTGTGTCTTCTTTCCGACATAATTTCAGGCATTAAGATATTTTGCCTTCTTTCATGCATTATTATGTGCTACTACATTCTCGTTCATGAATAGAGCTTGTGCTGCTCCCACATTCACATTATGGAATGGAGCTTGTCCTGCTCCCACATTTATCTTAGGCAATGGAGCATATTTTGCTCCCACATTCACCTAATAGAGTGGAGCATATCTAGTGGGACGAGCTTATTAAACACATAGTTTCGCCTCATCCGTCATCATTATATCATCAATGTGGTGCATTGGGACTTAAACCCAATTGCTTAGCAAAAATAAAGCCATGTTAGAATATAATGCGTTGAGACTTGAACACAAACATCTTATCATAATAGTGTACAACGTACATAATGTATTAAAGCCTCTTATAAAATATTGTTACTGTCACGACCCAAAATCCGAATAGGTCGTGAGGGCACCCAACTAACCCTGTCGGGCGAACCCACTTGATTATGAATGAATAATATAAGCTTCTCAATGAAAAATATAGATATCTCAATACCGTAGAATAAAGTAGAAATAATACCAACAAAGAAAGGTTTAAGCTCTTCCCGAATCATGAACATCTAAGAGTGCCGAATAAGTTATACAACTCCAAAATATTGGGAATGTATCAAAAGGGAAATATAAACTATATAGGTGGCCACCACGGATGAAGGGTTGGCTCACCGCTAAAAAAGGAATGCTCCACCTCGGTCAACCGCAATGGTCGCTAGTAGATGGTGTCGAATCTGCAAGACGTAAATAAACCAACAAAGAAAAGGAAAGGGGTGAGTCGAGTGACTCAATAAGCGGGGACGGGGCTCCAAGTAAACTAGCAAACAAGGCAAAATAACTCAAAGATGATCAAAAGTAAAGAGAAACCGCTCAATTAACTATCAAGTAATGTTCATATTCCATCATCAAGTACCACGACACTTTTATTGTAACTCGGAGATAAATACATAACTACGTCATACTACAACAATATGCACGGAACTACATCGTGCAATGATAATACGTACGGAACTACATCGTACGCCAATAATATGTACGGAACTACATCGTACCACAATAATATGCACGGAACTACATCGTGCCTCAATTATATGTACGGAACTACATCGTACCACAATAAGACATATAGAAGGATATATTATACATAGGGTGTGGAGCAAGTCCACCAAGAAAGAGAAATACACTTACCTCGGTCCGAAGCTCACTAGCTACTCAAAAATGGTTTTCCTTTTCGAATCTCCTCCAAATGGATCCGCTCTATGCAAAGTAATGTATAATAAAATTAATACCAAAGCTAACGGCTATATATTCCAAACTTAAGCTAAAAGGGTTGAGAAATCAACTTAAACTCAACCCCGGACATATATGGTTGAACTTCTAAATTGAACTAACAATCATGTTACCCATAAACACGCTAGTCTAAAAATATAATCAAATCTCAACTTGATAGGAATTAGGGTGACAAATCTCAATTTTACCAAAAAGACAACTTAGGATTAAATACTGCTTTCCACATCTCAAATCTCATATTTGTGATACATGAATCTTAATATGCTCTATACATAAATCCAGTATATAAGATTTCTAGTCTCAATAACTGAAAGGAAATAGAAGATTAGTTACTTAGGAAAGCTGCCGAATGGATAGCCAACGAAAATGAGATACAGAGTAGCAAAGTTCACCAAATTGAATTTCTATTTCCATAGCTCATTATCACTATGAAATCATGATGTTTTCCACTCAACTTAGTATAATCATTGGCTCTCATCAATTAGCTTTCATAACCATCATGACTTAGTTATTATCATTACTTAATCATTTAATTATCATTATACCATAATGACCATGAACAAGTAAGTATGTTAATACCTGAATGAATTTATAATAGAAGCTCCTCAAGCCAATTAGTCAGTTTGATGCAATCTGACCTCCGTTGCCTCTTTCTCCATAGTTTACTAAAATATTTTCTTTATCTTTTTCTTAACTCTAAATATCAAGAAATGTCTTTATATATATGTGCCCTGAAATATGGGCTACAATAGAGATGTGGGCTTAGCCCACCACTTTTAAATCAAATATCGGGGGTTAATTTGTCCAAAAGTCATCTAATTAATTTGTTAGCTTTTTCTCCAATTTGAATTTAAATAAAATAAATTAATTATTATAAAATATCGGGGGTGTTACATTCTCCTCCACTTAAACACAAGTTTCCAAAACCACAACTAATCTATACACACGCATCCAACACTAAACCATCTACCACTCACAACCAACTTCATCTATACTCAAAATTTGGCTAAGTCTCAAAATTTACAAAAATTTTGCCAGAGTTTCCTTTGTAAATTGGACTATCCAAAAATAATTCCTGTCTCAAATACCAACAACCACCATATACAATATAATAAGCCATGCATAGGCACCAAACAAAGCTCAAGATAATCTCAACCGCTCCGACAAGGAGGTAAATCTCAATAATAAATCAAACACACTCCGGCAAGGAGCTAAATCACTTTAATAAATCAAATACTCCGGCAAGGAGATAAATTAGTTTAACGAATCAGAAAACTCCGACAAGGAGGTAAACATGCCATGACTCACAATTAATAAGAGAAATTTAAATGCAAGAATTTAAACATTTACTTACCTGACGCTTCAAATAAGTGGGGATATCTATCCCGCATGCTCGACTCAATCTCCCAAGTATCCTCATCATGCGGACGGTTATGCCATCGCACTTTTACTAACGGAATCTCTTTAGACCTCAACTTTTGGGTATCTCTTCCTACAATAGCAACTGGAACTTCTTCATAAGCTAAGTTCACATCCAATTGAACTGGGTCTACCTCTATGACATGAGTGGGATCTCGAACACACTTCCGGAGCATAGAAACATGAAAAAGGGGATGAACAGGCATAAACTCTGGCAATGCAAGTCGATAAGCAACCTCACAAATACGCTTCACAATCTTAAAAGGACCAATGAATCTAGGACTCAACTTGCCCTTCTTCCCAAATCTCTTCACACCCCACATTGGTGACACCTTCAAGAAAAACCATGTCACCTTCCTTGAATACCAACTCTCGGCTTCTCTTGTTCGAGTATGATATCTGTCTACTCTGAGCAGTTCGAAGACGATCCTGAATGATACGAACCGTATCCAAAGTCTGACGAACAATATCAGGACCCAACACCTCAACATCTCGAGACTCGAACCAACCAACTGGAGATCGACATCGGCGACCATATAATGCCTCGAATGGCGCCATCTGAATAGAAGACTGATAACTGTTATTATAAGCAAACTCTGCAAGAGCCAAATGATCATCCCAATGACCGCCAAAATCCAAGGCACATGCTCTCAACATATCCTCCAAGATCTGAATAGTCCGCTCAGACTGTCCATCAGTCTGCGGATGAAATGCGGTACTAAGCTGGACTTGAGTACCCAACTCTCGCTGAAAAGCCTGCCAAAACTGAGAAGTGAACTGAGAGCCTCGATCAGAGATAATAGATAATTGAGTACCATGCAGCCGAACAATCTGCTCAATAAAGATCCGAGCCAACTTCTTTGATTTATCAGTTGTCTTCACCAGAATAAAATGGGCCGACTTGGTAAGTCTATCAACAATGACCCAAACTGAATCATGATGCCTCAATGTCTTCGGCAAGCCAACTACAAAATCCATGGTAATCCTCTCCCACTTCCACTCAGGATTAGGTAGTGCCTGGGCTACACCTGCGGGTCTCCTATGCTCGCACTTGACTTGCTGACAGTTCAAACACCGAGATACATGATCAAAGACATCTTTCTTCATCCCCTTCCACCAATACAACTCCCGAAGGTCCTGGTACATCTTGGTGATACCGGGATGAATGGAATACCGCGAACTATGAGCCTCATCAAGAATCAACCGCCTCAAATCACCAACATTCGGAACACAAAGACGACCCCCAACCCAAAGAATACCATCACTATCCAACTCAAAAGGAGGGGCTCCTCCACTTTGAATGCGCCCTCGCAACTCAAGAAAGTAAGGATCCTCGAACTGTCTTTCCTTAATCTGGCTAACTAAGGAAGACTGAGCCACCATACAAGCAAATACCCGATTCGAGTCCGAACTATCAAATCTCACCTTCGAATTATATAGAGTCAGCAACTCTCGAGCTAAAGATCTCATCTCAATATCAAGAAATGCAAGACTACCCATAGACTTCCTACTCAATGCATCGGCCACCACATTTGCTTTCCCCGGATGATAATGAATAGTAAGATCATAATCTTTGATCAACTCAAGCCATCTACGTTGCCTACCATTCAAGTCCTTCTGGGTAAGCAAGTACTGCAAGCTCTTGTGATCGGTGAAGATCTCACAAGGCTCGCCATACAGGTAATGTCTCCAAATCTTTAAAGCAAATACCACAGCTGCTAACTCCAAATCATGAGTCGGATAGTTCTTTTCATTCACCTTCAACTGCATAGAAGCATAGGCAATGACTTTACCATGTTGCATCAAGACACATCCCAACCCAACACGAGAAGCATCACAATAAACTACAAACCCTCCAGCTCCAGAAGGAAGAGATAACACTGGAGCGCTAGTCAACAATGGCTTGAGCTTCTGAAAGCTCACCTCACACTCTTCTGACCAACGAAATTGAACCGCTTTCTGAGTCAGACGGGTCAATGGAGCAGCGATAGATGAAAACTTCTCCACAAATCGCCGATAATATCCAGCCAAACCAAGAAAACTACGAATCTCTGTCGGGGAAGTAGGTCGTGGCCAATTCTGAACGGCCTCAATCTTCTTAGGATCGACTTTAATACCCTCACTAGACACGACATGACCCAAGAAAGCCACAGAGTCCAACCAGAACTCACACTTTGAGAACTTGGCATAAAGCTTACGTTCCCGAAGTGTCTAAAGAACCAATCTCAAATGATGCTCATGCTCCTCACGGTTATGCGAATAGACCAAGATGTCATCAATAAAGACAATGACAAACGAGTCTAGATAAGGCTTGAACACACGGTTCATCATATCCATAAAAGCTGCTGGAGCATTCGTAAGCCCAAAAGACATAACCAAGAATTCATAGTGACCATAACGAGTCCTGAATGCTGTCTTCGGGATATCAGACTCCCGAATCTTCAATTGATGATACCCAGACCTCAAATCAATCTTGGAAAAGAACTTGGCTCCTTGCAACTGATCGAACAAGTCATCTATACGAGGCAAGGGATACTTATTCTTGATAGTGACCTTGTTCAACTGCCTATAATCAATGCACATACGCATAGAGCCATCTTTCTTCTTAACGAACAACACTGGAGCTCCCCAAGGCGACACACTAGGTCGAATGAACCCCTTATCCAATAAGTCTTGCAATTGATCCTTTAACTCCTTCAGCTCGGCTGGAGCCATACGATACGGAGGAATAGATATAGGCTGAGTTCCAGGCACCAAATCAATACCGAACTCAATATCCCTATCTAGAGGAAGTCTAGGCAAATCATCGGGAAACACATCAGTAAACTCCCTCACAACGGGAACAGAATCAAGAGACGGAACCTCTATACTAGTATCTCGAATCATGGATAGATAAGCATAACACCCCTTATTCACCATCCTCCTTGCTTTCATAAAAGAGATAACACGTCCGGTAGGTGGCAAACAAGAACCGTGCCACACTACCGGTACTGAGCCAGGAAAAGAAAGCCGAATAATCTTGGCATACCGATAATCACATCAAAATCCACCATGTCCAGAACTAATAAATCAACTATGGTCTCACGCCCCCCAAAAGATACAGTACAACCAGGATACACCCGCTCCACCACAATAGACTCTCCAACCGGAGTAGAAACACAAAATGGATCACGAATACACATATAATCAACATTAAAACCCGAAGCAAAATAAGGCGACACATAAGAGTACGTGGAACCTGGATCAATCAAGGAATAACAATCACGTCCACAAATAGAAAGTGTACCTGTAACCACTGCATTGGATGCCACAGCATCCTGTCTGGCTGCCAAAGCATAAAACTGCCTCTGAGGCTGAGCTGAACTAGTACTCTGATGACCACCCCTCGAAGGGCCACTACCACCACGCCCACGACCTCTGCCTGGCGGTGGTGCACTCCTAGCTGGCTGAGAACCTGATGTAGTACCATAAGTCTGCACAGATGCCTGGGGTCGAGGAAAAGACCGACTACCTCCCTGAAGTAGTCTAGGATAATCCTTTATATGATGACCAAGCTCACGACAATGATAGGACCCAGAATTGGGTCTGCGAGGTACGTGCTGCTGAGGTCGTGAAACAGACTGGCCTGGCTGAGAAGGCTGAGAGAATCGAGTCTGCTCATGACGGGGTACAAATGTGCTCCTCGAGCTATGAGCCATAGATTGAGCTGGCCTATCAGAAAACCTCCCCTGAACCCCCTTGCCTCCAGATGAGGCAATAGGAAGTCCACCATATCCACGAGATCTCTTACTATCTCTCTCAAACTCTTCTTGCTCTAGAGCTCTATAAGACCCATATCGGTGAGCAATATCCACCGCTATATAAAATAAAGTACCAGCCTCTATCTCCCGAGCCATACTAGATCTCAAAGTAGCAGAAAGACCATCAATGAACCTCCTAACCTTCTCTGACTCCGGACGAACCAAATCAAGAGCATCACGAGACATGTCTAAGAATCGAACCTCATACTCAGATACAGTCATATGGCCCTGTCTCAACCTCTCGAACTGCCTGCTCCTCTCATCCTGCTGACTACGCGGAAGGAACTTATCCATAAACCTCTGCGAAAAGTCACTCCAAGACAGCTTCGGCAAGCCCTGCCTAGCTAGAGTAAGTGTATTCCACCAAATCAGAGCGGGACCCTCAAGCTGGAAAGCTGTATAATCAACTCCATGCTCCTCAAGATATCCCAAAGCAGCTAATATCCGCTGGCAATGATCCAGAAAGGCCCGTGGATCCTCGGATGGAAGTCCTCCAAATGTCGGGGGCAGTAACCTAGTGAAGTGAATAAGTCTGACTTGGTTCACCTCCGGAACCACAATCTGCCCTGGCTGACCTGCCTGAGCAACCTGGGGTACACTACCCACAGCTACTACCTCTGGAGTCTGCATAGCAGGAGTAACAAACTGAACTGGGGTCTGCATACCCCGCATCTGAGTAGCCGCTGGTGGGCCAACATGAGAAGCTACCTGGGTCGCGGGAGATCCCTGTGGTGCAAGAGTCTGAAGGACACCCAAAAAACCTTCAACATAGTATCCTGAAGTACCTGTGTAGCAATAAATCCCTGATCAACCTGAACCTCTGGCTGATCCTCAATCTCTGTATCATCATGATCTACAACTCTCGTGGCCCTAGCAGCTCTAGCCCTAGGCTGGGCGGCAGTACGAATCTGAACTCCACGTCTGCCTCGGCCACGTCCTCTGCCTCGGCCTCTCGCTTGGCCAACACCTCTAACTCCACCTCCTGCGGCAACTGGTGCATCAGGTGGTGCCTCCGGCTCTACCTCCACCTCCACCTCCACCTCCTGAGTTGAAGAACGAGTCCTCACCATCTGCGTGTTACATAGCGGAAAATGATTAGTCTTGTTATGGAAATACTACGCACGATAAGGAGGGAAAGAAGGGAAGTTCCCTAAATGTCAGCATAGCCTCTCGTAGATAGGTACGGACGTCTCCGCCCGATCAGCAAAACTCTATTAGACATTGTTCATGATTCGTGAGCACTCTAAACCTATGGCTCTGATACCAATTTGTCACGACCCAAAATCCGAATAGGTCGTGAGGGCACCCAACTAACCCTGTCGGGCGAACCCACTTGATTATGAATGAATAATATAAGCTTCTCAATGAAAAATATATATATCTCAATACCGTAGAATAAAGTAGAAATAATACCAACAAAGAAAGGTTTAAGCTCTTCCCGAATCATGAACATCTAAGAGTGCCGAATAAGTTATACAACTCCAAAATATTGGGAATGTATCAAAAGGGAAATATAAACTATATAGGTGGCCACCACAGATGAAGGGTTGGCTCACCGCTAATAAAGGAATGCTCCACCTTGGTCAACCGCGATGGTCGCTAGTAGATGGTGTCGAATCTGCAAGACGTAAATAAACCAACAAAGAAAAGGAAAGGGGTGAGTCAAGTGACTCAATAAGCGGGGACGGGGCTCCAAGTAAACTAGCAAACAAGGCAAAATAACTCAAAGATGATCAAAAGTAAAGAGAAACCGCTCAATTAACTATCAAGTAATGTTCATATTCCATCATCAAGTACCACGACACTTTTATTGTAACTCGGAGATAAATACATAACTACGTCATACTACAACAATATGCACGGAACTACATCGTGCTATGATAATACGTACGTAACTACATCGTACGTCAATAATATGTACGGAACTACATCGTACCACAATAATATGCACGGAACTACATCGTGCCTCAATTATATGTACGGAACTACATCGTACCACAATAAGACATATAGAAGGATATATTATACATAGGGTGTGGAGCAAGTCCACCAAGAAAGAGAAATACACTTACCTCGGTCCGAAGCTCACTAGCTACTCAAAAATGGTTTTCCTTTTCGAATCTCCTCCAAATGGATCCGCTCTATGCAAAGTAATGTATAATAAAATTAATACCAAAGCTAACGGCTATATATTCCAAACTTAAGCTAAAAGGGTTGAGAAATCAACTTAAACTCAACCCCGGACATATATGGTTGAACTTCTAAATTGAACTAACAATCATGTTACCCATAAACACGCTAGTCTAAAAATATAATCAAATCTCAACTTGATAGGAATTAGGGTGACAAATCTCAATTTTACCATAAAGACAACTTAGGATTAAATACTGCTTTCCACATCTCAAATCTCATATTTGTGATACATGAATCTTAATATGCTCTATACATAAATCCAGTATATAAGAGTTCTAGTTTCAATAACTGAAAGGAAATAGAAGATTAGTTACTTAGGAAAGCTGCCGAATGGATAGCCAACGAAAATGAGATACAGAGCAGCAAAGTTCACCAAATTGAATTTCTATTTCCATAGCTCATTATCACTATGAAATCATGATGTTTTCCACTCAACTTAGTATAATCATTGGCTCTCATCAATTAGCTTTCATAACCATCATGACTTAGTTATTATCATTACTTAATCATTTAATTATCATTATACCATAATGACCATGAACAAGTAAGTATGTTAATACCTGAATGAATTTATAATAGAAGCTCCTCAAGCCAATTAGTCAGTTTGATGCAATCTGACCTCCGTTGCCTCTTTCTCCATAGTTTACTAAAATATTTTCTTTATCTTTTTCTTAACCCTAAATATCAAGAAATGCCTTTATATATATGTGCCCTGAAATATGGGCTACAATAGAGATGTGGGCTTAGCCCACCACTTTTAACTTGTATATTTATGGGGTCCAATTAGAATAAGAAACTATCTATTTGTCCAAAAGTCATCTAATTAATTTGTTAGCTTTTTCTCCAATTTGAATTTAAATAAAATAAATTAATTATTATAAAATATCGGGGGTGTTACAGTTACTCCACGAACAAACCTGAGGCATAAAATTTAGATAATATTTCTCTAACATGTCTTTAATTGTCAGTGAGTATTTGAAAATATTATTTGCGTAAGTCATAGGAATACCTTGAATGTATTATTAAATCTGACATTTACAAGCATAAATACTTAGTCATATTGAGTTAACATGACCATATATGCTAAATAATTATAATGAGATATGAATTGTTATCATTAAGTTTGACCTGCGGACAATCAATATCTAGAGATAATCTGATTCATACATGAATACATAATTTATCTTCTATGGCTATCTTAAGATTATAAATAAATACCTTTGAAGGTCGTGTAAATAATCTTTTCTAATATAAATTTGAATAGAAAGTGCTGGTGTTTTTTTTTTTTTTTCATCACAACACTCACTACTTACCAGAGACAAATGTATGTCCCTCCCTGGATATTTCATAGCACGTTAGGAAATTGTATGATCAACTAAAATGATTTTAGAGAAGCTGCCAATGTCGACGAGTAAAATCGGCCGACCATATTAGTAGAAACTATAACATATCCAACTTTGAAATATCGCACGGAGAATAAACTCTATATAAATTAGAATAAAATTTTGAACATACCTCACATTTTGTTTTTAATTCAATTACCAAAAATGATTCATACCAGAACTTCAAGTGTCACCTCCCATTTCTGGCACTTAACCATCATGTTATATCATAGCCATCTTAAACATACACGTTAGTACAACTTAAGAAATATCAGCGCTTAGAGTTAATAGTCAAAATAATATTATACAATTATGTTGGAGAAAAACCTTCATGTGGTAGGTACTACTATATATTTTGTATTAATGGCCTACAAAATAAGGGCAACGTACTTGATGACTCATAATGAGACTCAATTAAAAGTGACGTTAAGAAATTTGCAGTCACTGAAGTTTGCACGGGAAATTTTACGGTCACCAGGAAGCAACATCTTTACTCGGTTGGTTAGAGCTTCATGCTGATAACGTGTTGTAAAATAAAGGTATATACTACAAAATATGAACAAGAAATTTAGAGAGAGAAAAGAAGAACTTTTTTTATTATCTTCCAAATATTCAAGTGTATATTACAAAGGAGGAGAATACCTTCTTATATAGGGTGTAAAAGTCATCCAAAGATTATAAATATTAAGGGACCTAATTAATAGGTACTTGTAATATATAAAAAGATTATGAATGATAAGTAATGGAGAAGTAAATGGACATCCACAATAAAGTGGATTTATAACAAAGTGAGATTTTTAAATGTACTTTAGTGAACCACAAGTTTGAGGGTATTAAAGTTTGTATCATCGTCATACGTGGTGCCTCATATGAGCACGGAAAGAGAAAAGACTTCTGAGGAGATTGTGGGGCCTTTGATGGATTGGAAGATTCCTTAAAAACAATGGTGGAGAAGGGGACATCAAATCATTTGGTAAAGTGCAAAAAGACATTTCAAGTCACGTCCAAATTCATAAATTAGTATAGTCAAAAAACACTACCAATTCTTTAGCTAGCGTTTGGACATAGGTTTGGTTGAAATTTAGAAAAAAATGAATTTTTCAAGTTAAGTTAAACAAGTTGTGTTTGGATGACCATTTCTTTTGAAAAAAAATTGAAATTTTGTGAGTGAAAAAATATTGTGTTTTTAAAAACAAGTCTCAACCAATTTTTCGAGAATTTGACGATTTGGGTTTTAAACTTGTTTAGGCCTAATTTGGTCGTTTAGGTAAAACAATTAAATTTGTTAGAGGGTCACAAGCAATACAGTAAATACGCAAAAAAAGTAAGTAAAAATAGAGAGAAACGTAATAAGCAAGAAAGTAGTAATCTTATTCCTTGAGAATAGTCGGATTCGGTGTGAATCGCTTGATGTAAAATACAATGAGATGAGGAGTATTTATAGTAGAGATTTATCCAGTCCTAATTATGGTAAAATACAAAGACTAATAAGATTCATGGGCCTATAAACTCAAGGCGGTGCTATATACAAAACCCTAACTAGGAGACTGTAACCCTAAGTTGGTGGGATGTATACATTACATCTTACACCCGTAACAGCTTAACGGTCGCGGCTTAGGGAGCAGACATGTATCCTCTGTGCAAGGTGACTTATAGGCTAAGTTTAATCTCGCCAGCTAGACTCGTATCCCCGTAACAGTATTTGTCATATATTTGCTCATACAGTCAGTCTCCCCACTTGCTGAGTGCTGAAAGAGGTATGCCGAAAGGATGTGAAAAGATATCTCACTGACTCCTTGAAACTCGCAGTCCCCCTGACCGAGACTGACGGTTGATTTCTGCGAGAACTCTGTATGCCTTTGTCTGATTGGTTGATGTCGATTCCATGCACCTTTCCAAGAACACCTTTTACTGCGGCGAACCGTTTCATATCTCTAGGCCATAATTGTTTGACTGTTTCATACTTCATCTTTATCTTATTTCGCCTCTAAATAGGGGCTTTATGATAATGGTGAAATCACAAATCTTCTCCAGAAAAATACTTCATCCTTTCTAAAGTTTTCTTTATAAGAGAATAATTCCTTCTTCTTCAAAAATATTTTCCTTTAATCCTGGTCAAATATTCCCATAAATACTTCTTCGTTCAGAATTGATGGTGCATGCGAAAACTGTAAAGGAGGGAATTTGTACAATCCTTCTATTTTATTTGTCCATCCATGATTGGATGAAAGGAGTCCCCCGAGTCATGAAGTTTTATCGAGACTCGAATGATGTTCTTCAGGATGTCTTCATTGTGGCATGTGCACTTATTACGGTGTGCTCTTCTTCAAACATGGTGGTTGCTGTGATATTCCTCTTGTCATGCGGGGTCAGGAGGCTTGACTCTCAGTTGTCGTGAGGCTTCTCTTCCGAGACGTTGTAGACCTTTAGGTAGCTCCTTCAATAGCATCGGGTTGAGGCTCCAGTGCCTGGCTCTGTTCCATGACAGGCAAGAGGATATAGCTTCATGTAATCAGCCGGTTAAGGTGTCACCAAGTTTTGAATCTGTTCACGATTCATGGCTTTCACCTTGTTCGCCTGATTCGGCTAGATTGTTGTTGCATTGCCTCATCGACCGCTGGATTTGGAATACCCAAGGGAAGAGTCACCCTTGTGGTAGGTTTCCAGCTCAAACCCTCTCGTCTTCGATTAGCTCCCAATTGTGCTTGAAGATCTGTGCAGTTGTACACTCCAGTTTGACTAGCGAGGGTAGAAGCAGATCTTTGAGTCTACTTGATGAGAGGGGAGAAGGTTCTGCCTATGCTCAGACGCTTTCGAGGTCCTTTGCTGCTGAAAGGACGTCCGACCGCTGGCTATATTTGCGATTGTGCGCCGAAGATTTCTCAGGCTGACATATCTCCTAATGCTTAGGAGAGCTTCGGGTTGCTCGTTAGCTTGTAGCTATAATCTAGATGAAGTGGCCTCAGCCGTGCAAATTCAGAGGAACTTGCAGTTTTAGCCTTTTTAGTTTCTTAAGAATATATGTAATGAACAGTGTTGTATTCGGAAGAACTTAATTGTATATTATGAGCCTACGGGCTGTTGATATTAATGAAACGATTATTCATCAATGTTTTATGCGTACTTGCGTAGTTACTTGTTGTGTAGTCAAGCAGCATGCGCTTGAGTGCCTTTCTGGGCTAGTGTCTTTTAAAGACGGGTGTGAGCACTGTTGGGCGCTTCATTTGCATCAGTAATCGACGGCTTATATCGCGCTTGTGATAGACGGATTTTTTGCGCCCACAATGGGACTTCTTTAGCCCGTGATATGGAACAAGGCATTTTTGCATCCAAACATGAACATCTGAACTTTTTTACTCAAGTATTTTAAGACTTTTTGGCACTATGCGAACGGGCGTCCCCACCGGCATGTTGGTGAAATTTTGTTGAGTTGATGATTTCAACTTACGAAATAATGTCTGGTAGTTGTGATCTAGCTTTAAGCGAGTAGTTTACCCTAATTTTGTCACGAAATGTGAGTGTGTTACTTTAATTTAAGTTGTGACGGGGCTATGAATAGTTTGATCGTATCTGATTACAAAACTGACTAAATAGAATAGTAGTTTTATTAATAGAAGAGGGGTACTGGGCCTGAATTGTTGTGGGTGAACACCCGTAACATGATTGATAAGTATGAAAATACTATAATCAAAATTCGAAAAGAAACTAAAGACTTAATTAAAGTAAATACTGAAAAGAATTGTACTTCCTAAGCCGAATGGTTGCTCCTTCTTTCATGCCTTTGGGAGATTCTTTGTGCCCGACAGAAAATTAATTCCCGAGAGGCCTGGAAGCATCCCCTGAGGCTCCTTTGTCAGGGGATGTTGAACCCCGAGATGTGACCTGTGGGCCGCTGATCACTTGATTGTATAACTCACCATTGATTAAACAATAATGAATCGCCTGCCTCAGCAGCTATATGCTTTCTTCCTTATCTTCGGGGAGTGCTCCTTTGTCCATGTAGTTAATCAACGCATGACGCTGCTCAGAAGTGGATCATGTGTTTGGAATTTCAAGGTTCATCAGGTCCGCGGGGGTTAGCTCAATCACTATTTGTTGGTCGTCTGAATCGGTGTGCGAATCTTCAGATGCTTTGTCGTCATTTGAACATTCTTCCCGATAAACGAACTCCCACTTGTGAAAGTTTTCCAAAAGCGTCGCTCGATCGACCACTAACCAGGAGCCTCTATAGAGACTGATCTCCCTGGCCCCTAATATGTAAGCTAAGTCAAGAGCTTGAATTATGGCTTCATATCCTGCTTCAATGCTCGGAAATTCTGCGGCCTTGTAGATGACCTTCCCAGTGGTTGTTTTGATCCATAAATCAAGGTTGGCATCTTTTCCTCCGAGGTCTACATCTATATGGATTACCCAGTGTACGGTTTCGATCGCTTCTGCACTCTTGATCGACTCCTCCGCCTTCGATGCCAATTTGTCCAAAAAATCTGTGGTGAGACCTTCCAGAGCTTGTGACCTGAGGGTCACCCATGGTTGATAAGTGATATCGTATTCTACTAGCTCCTCGGCCTATTCTGCCAACCTCTTCGAGAGTCCATGCCTGGAAAAAATGTTCCGCAACGGTATGGCCAAAATCACACTGACTGTATGATTAAGGAAATATGGACGCAGTTCCTGTATTGCCATGATGACGGCCGCCACGAACTGGTCCGGTAATGAGAGACGTCTGTCCGCCCATTGGAATCCCTTACTGGCATATTTTATGGGAACTGTCTCCCATCTTCTTCTCATGCTATGACCGCATTCCATGATATTTTTGAGATTGTGACGTATAGCAGCAGGTGCTCTCCCTGGACTGGTTCAGTTATCGTCGGAAGCTGAAGAAGATGCATCTTTGTTCGGATAAGAACCTGGGAGCAATATATTGGCCACCAAGGTTCCTCGTATTTTACCAATACTTTGGAGAGCTGATAACATAATTCTGTTGCCTTGGGAATTAGGTGACTCATCTCCGACACCCGTTCTCTCAGCTCCCCGACCGCTATTCTGGCCTTCCGTTAAATAGACCATCCTAGAAAGACTCTGCATCGATCATATTTACTTCGGCTATGGGCTCTTTATTGAAGCTTTTGTCGTGCACAAGGTAACTTTCAAACAAGGACCGCTCACTCTGTTAGTCCTGATCCTGCTTGAGGTTGGGCATTTGAAGACTTGATGAAGTGTTGAGGGTACTCCCTTTGCGCAGTGTATCCACGGCCGTCCTAGGATGACATCATATGAAAGACTACAAGCTAGTACCTGAAAATATGTAATGCTTTTCACGCCCAGAATATAAACCGACCAAGCTAATTCTCCGATAGGTTTTTCACAAAGGCCGTTGAAGTCGGTTATCTTGCAGGGGCTCGGAATTATCTGGTGGTGCTATCATGTCTTCTGTAATACTTCCCTCCGAATAATGTTAACGTCACTCCCTGGGTCGATTAAGGCCTGCTCGATCTGGAGGTCAAGCACCTTGATTGGGATAATGAGCATCTTGGTGTTTCCCTTCCTTTTCCACTGGGCTGAATGCAATTGGACTAGTAAGTAGTTCGGGCACTTTAGTCCCCTAAGTTGTAACTGATTCGCGCATTGTGAATATCGCATTAACGCTTCGCTTGCCTTCAGGATCTGGTGCTCTGGATCGTCTTGCTCCTTCTTCAATCAAATCATTGAGGTGTCCCTCCTTCAATAAATTCTCTATTTCCAACATCAGGGCCTTGCAGTCGACCGTGGCATGGCCATTGCTTCGACGAAAATTGCAATAAGCCGTTGAGTTCCTTCTGGTCGCTCTTTTTATAGCGGGCGGCCCCATATTTTTGGGCCTAGTTTTCCAAAGTGATTGGCAACCAGCTCCACGGTGTTGACCCGTATTCCAAAGTCTCTAAAACTGCGTGGCTCTGCACGTTTTTCCTGATGCATGCCCCTCCCCTCCCCCCTCCCAGGGAATTTCCTGGCTTCCCAGTTCCCGCTTGGCTTTGAGTTTTTCCTTTTATTCTTCTCCTATCACCTTCTTCCTCCAGGGATGGACTTCCTGCTTGCTTCTGTCGTTCATCCTCGGGATTTTGGGAGTGCTCTGGCTCAAAGCGGAGCTTTTCAGTGTACCTCTGATGTAAAGCACTCCATGTTGATAAGGGTGTTGAGTTAAACTCCACTGCAACTCACTAGTGGCTAACGAACCTCTGGAATTCAGGCTTTTGCCAAAGACTACCACATCAATGTAATCGAGATGAATTTTGCCAAAGGCTACCACATCAGTGTAATCGTGAACTAAATGAAGTACCATGTGTTCCCTTTAAAATCTTTCCAGGTAATCCTTCAGCAACTCGTCGTCCTACTGTCGGATCTCAAAGATATCTTCCATGCGCTTCTCCCGCTTATGGGCTCCTGAGTGTGCCTTTTTAAATAAATCCTGCATCTGACTGAATGACTCGATTGACCCCATGGGTAGCTAAGTGTACCATGCGAGGGCACTTTTAGTCAAGGTCGAGCCGAATCTCTTCACCAGAGCAGATTGGTTTTCTTCTTCAAAAATCTTGTTGCTCTTGACGGCTGTATAGCATGCAACGATATGCTTGTCCAAATCAGTGGCTCTGTCGTACTTAAGGTTATCCGGCAGGCAGAAATACTTTGGTACACGGACCGGTGCATAACTTGCTTTTTACATATTTTGTAGAATTTCTGCTCATCTACGGTGATAACCTAGGGTGGAGCACTCGGTACATTACCGATCCGATCGTGGATGGCCTTCATCTCATTCAGGATGTCCAGAATGACAGTTGTTCCTTTGAGATCTTGATTATTGACTGTTGTCGAGCTTCTGGGGAGCAACGTCCATGTTGAACCTGCGATTAGGAATGGATGCTGGTGACTCATTTCCAGACGCTGGTCCTCGCGGGGATGCTGGCCTCTGAGACGAGCCGGCAAACATCGCTCCCAATTTTTTGGTCATTCCTTCGACCATGTTGGTCGAGTTCTACTCTGCCAGTTCTGACATGGTTTTGAGGAGATCAACAAGAAAACCTTTGAGCTTAGAATTACCTCCTCGTGGTTGATCGTCCTCACCGTCGCTGGCTACATGGACTAGATCCTTGGTAGGGTCCTTCAAATGACCGTTAGGATCACTGGGATCCCGTGTGGAATCGTCTGCCGAGTTGGTGGTGTTACTTTGGAACGTTGTCGTTGTCGTCTGACATGAATGTGCCTTTTCCTTTGTAGAAATCTACAATTGCCTGGGCCTAACAGTGGGCTCTGTAAGAGGGTCACAAGCAATACAATAAATACACAGGAAAAGTAAGTAAATATTGAGAAAAAAGTAATAATAAAGAAAGTAATAATCTTATTCCTTGAGAATAGTCGGATTTGATGTGAATCGCTTGATATACAATACAATGAGAGGAGGAGGTATTTATAGTAGAGATTTACCCAGTCCTAACTATGGTAAAATACAAAGACTAATAAAACTCATGGCCTATAAACTCAAGGCGGTGGTATATACGAAACCTTAACTAGGAGACTGTAACCCTAAGGTGGCGGGATGTATACCTTGCATCCTATGCCCATACCGGCTTAGCGGTCGTAATTGAGGGAGCAGGTGTGTATCCTCTGTGCCCGATGACTTATAGGCTAAGTCTAATCTCACCAGCTAGACTTGTATCTCCGTAATAGTAAGTGGCGTAGTTTTGCCCGCACAAAATTTTAGACAAATTCTATAAACGTACAAACATTTGAAATATTACTTTAAAAATAAACTCTCAAATTTTTATAAACAAATGAAAGGTAAGTGTACGTAAGCTTCTATGTAGTTTAATTTACTTTGTATTGGTCTAGACAATCTTCATGGAACCTTGAAAAACTAGACAAATTACTGAACATGCTGGTTTTCAACTATTATAAAATTGTCAAATATCTAGAAGGAAACAGAAGAACAAAATGGAAGGAATTGGTGATATTAGCAAATATTGACAAAATTATTATTCTCTCCGGTGGCGTATGCAGAAGGTTTGATTAGTGGTGTCGAATTTAAAGAAGCGAACAAAAGAATAAATCACTATAAATGAATTCAAGTTTTCAATTAGTTTTGATTGTGGCTTGATAAGTTTTAGGTTTAGGTTTAGTTGGTAGTCCTTATGTAGGAATATTATAGTAAACATAGCCAATTAAGCTAAAAAAATGAAATTAAAACTATTGCTACTGTGGTTTGATCTCCGTACCTCGAACTCAAATTAGAAGGGATTCATCAGCTCGCCTGCTTATTCTTTTATTATGTTGGCCTCATCCTTTTACATATAACTAGATTTTTTGTTTTTGCTTATTACAAATATATATATATATATATATATATATATATATATATATAATTAGCAAATATTTTCAATTCAGTGGGGTCGGACGACACCGATATGTTAGGTGTAAATCCGTTCCTGATTCTCTCAATGATAATATGCTCGTTCTATTACAGGATTTATTTGTTACAATAATTTCGAGTCTTGCTGTAATCCTTTACTCCTAATATATATTTCCCCAGGTGAAATTCATTTTTTTCCTAAACTTTATTGAAGAAATCAAACACATCCCTCAACATTGAACAAAAGATATTCTCATCCCTTTATCTTAATTTAATATTTTAAATAGATTTTTAACCCTCTAAATTATCAACCTGTCTATTTCCTTTTTAATATATTATATAATTTTCTCTTTTTAATCTATGTTATGGATTTAGGTACAGAACAAATAAATTGTATTTATAAAGAAAAAAGAGAAAAAAATATTTCATATACATAATAATGTTTGAATAATAAAAAATTGAAAAAAATTAATAAATTTAATTAGACTAATTTATTTGTATCACAATTCAGCAGTTTTGATAATAACAACCCAAACTAAAAACAAAGAGTGAAAGAGAAGAATAATTTTTGACATATGTTCAAATGCAATACAAAATAATTTTTAAAAATAAATATATTTTACATAAATCACTAAGTAATTCTTTGTTATACTTTTAAATTATGATATAATTCTATATAATTTATATATATATATATATATATATATATATATTAATATAATTATTCTAAAAATTTATAATTTATAATAAGATATTAATATAGTTATAGCCACAAGAGCTATGTGAAATTTTTTTATGCATGTTAATGAGATTGAAACTGATAGGACCATAATAGACATTCCATAAAATAAAAGGATGAAATTGTCTATTGTTCAAAGTTGGGAGATGTGTTTGACTTTTAAAGCAAAGTTGAAGGAGAAAATAGTTTTCACCTATTTTCCTTTCATCGGTCTAAAGCTGGCACAGTAGAATGTTCAAAAACAATACAGAGAAACTACAAAACATTTTTCGCTTAGTTACCCAAGTTGTCAAATGTGCATTCGAAGGGGAAAAAGGGAACAACTGATCAATCTATGCAAGAAATATTCTTGATTTGTCCTATGTTTTCCTTTAAGGACCGATCCAGAAATATCATTGGTGCACCAGGGATCAACTCTTAGCCCATTTTCATTTATTTTGGTTATGGATGAATTGACACAATATATTCAAGAGGAGGTACCATGGTATATGCTACTTGCAGATAATATAGTGTTGATAGATGAGACACGTGATGGAGTTAATGATAGGCTAGAAGTTTGGAGGCAGACTCTATAGTTTAAAGATTTTAGGTTGAGCAGGACTAAAGCAGAGTACATGAAATTTAAGTTCAGTGATGCATCACATGAGTCAGATGGGGAAGTGATAATTGAGACACAAGTCATACCCAAGAGATACAGGCTTAGGTATCTTGGGTTTTGAATCCAAGGAAATGGAAAGATCGATAATGATGTCACACCCCGTATTAGGGCAGGATGGATGAAATAGAGGCTCGCATGAATGTGCCACAAAAACTCAAGGGGAAGTTCTAATTTGGGGCAGAGTGTTGGCAAGTCAAGGACATATGCATTTAAAAGATGAATGTAGCTTAAATGAGAATATTTAAATGGATATGTGGGCATATAGGATGGATAAGAATACGAATACGGTCTTACCGGATAAGGTGGAAGTGGCCTCAGCGGTGGACAAGATACGAGATACGAGGCTGAGATGGTATAGATGCTTTAGTGAGGAGGTGCGAGGGGTTGACACTGATGGATATATGGAGAGGTAAAGGTAGACCGAGGAACAATTGGAGTGAGGTGATTAGAAATGACATGACACACATTCAAATGACATGACCCTAGATAGAAAGTGTGGGGTCAAGGATTAAAGTAGAAGATTAGAAGATAGTCGAGTGAATTCTATCATATTAGCATTAGTATTAGTCTTATATGTATTTTATCTTATTCTTCGCCTTTATTGCTACTATTATTTTATTTATCCTGATTATCTTTAGTTTTTTTTGGATGTCAGTACTTTTTATACCTTGGTATTTTCATCTTATTTTTTCAAATATTTTTAAAAATACTTTCTTGAGCCAATAGTCTACCAGAAACAATATCTCCACCTTACTCAAGGAAGGAATAAGGTATGCATACGTCTCACCCTCTTCAGACTCCACTTATGGGATTATTTATACTACGTATGTTATTGTTGTTGTTTTTGTTTGTAGAAGCTTTACTACTTTTTAAATACCACAAATTAAGTTTCAAGAGCTCTTTTATTATGTGATTTGGAGTTTCCAAATGTTTTATGCGATTTTCAAAAAAATTTCCAATCTTGAACAATCCTATCTTATTGATGAACATTAGAAAACCAAAAGTGATAATTAGTGATGAACGAGCAAACCCATAAAGGCTATAATCTACTGAAAACTGCAGAGCGAAATAAGATAATCTTGTAACCTAAGAGGATCGGATGTAGTTACCACACCGATTCGCTAACCAGTATAAAAATCGATATGTCTCTCTACATTCTTTACTTTATTCTTAATTTCTTCTATCTTCCTATTGCATCTAACCTCTCTATAAGTACTGGGAAAAAGGGATCACAAAAGACTTAGTCGACTAAAATTTTATTTACTAACAACTCACTCCTCCCCCGACCTTGTGCTTTACAAAGCTTCTTGACCAAAGCATTATACTTCAAACCTTGGAAAAGTCTATCATATTTCAAGAAAGGCTCAAGAGAATCAAAGTCACCAAAGTCCTATTTGAGCAAGAAATGCTGAGAGTTAAAGCTAAGTTCATGGAGGAGACGTGCTCTTGAAAGTGCTGCCAATGAAAAAATTATGAGATTTGGCAAGAATAGCAAGTGGCCTTAGAGTCATTGACCCTACAAAATATTCAAGAAGATTTGAAAAAGGCTCGCCTTGTATTGGAGTTATCCTTCATTACCACTCACGAGACGTGTTATTTCCTTCATGAACGACATGACCCGATCTTCCGGTTAGGCCGTGCGGGCACCTACATCCACCCCTAGACCTGTCGAATGAACCCGTTTAGAGATTTCAACATGAAAATATCGAACAAGTTGAAATGATAAATAAGACTTGGAAAGATATAATTATAATCTTATATATAAGCTGCACAGAAGAATTACAACTGGCTACCCAATGTGTTAGGTTTAGAGCTATCCAGACAGACATCTAAGAATGCAAACGAAGTATATACACCTCTCGAAGAAAGAAAAATAAAATTGATATAATAGACATAAAAATAGTGGCCATTCTGAACAAGAGCTGCTCACTATGACAACTGAAGTCATCTTCGCACCCAATCACGCAGCGAGAGCGAACCTGCCAAAATAAAATAGATAGAAAAGAAATAAAAAGAGGGTGAGTCAAGAGGACTCTATAAGTGGGGGCTGACTAGCCACCTCGAAGAAGCATATATACTAGCCAAAGATCACATAATAACTGGAAACACGTAAGAAACTATAAACTCATAAACAACCAGGGACATAAGATAGCCAGAAACATATAGGTAACGTGAAACATATCAACAACCAGAAATACATGACACATACATAAAACATCACGCTATAGTCACATAATACACACCAACTGGTGCAATGAAATGGAATGAATGCAGTATGATGTAATGGGGTCACATGTGTCTGACACATATCTCTAGCGTGGGACTCTCATTGTCTATCAAGAGGTATATGAAATAATAAACCTTCACCAGTATGGGACTCTCATCGACTTCCTGGAAGTATTGCAATAATAACCTTTCACCGGCATGAGTTTCTCATCGACTATTGGAAAGTACATATCAAACCTATTACTGGAGTACAAAACTCATATGCTCAAAGCTTAGGCATGAAGATGTGATATGCAATGCCACAGCATTCAAACTCTCACACATTAATTAAGCCTTGTGAACCTATAAGGATTTTTAACCTAACATGATAGTTCTATCTTCTAATTTATATTCATAATCATACACGGGCTTCCATTCTCAATTCAATATTAGGTTTAAAGTTCAACAATAGATATTCTTAACTATACTGGAGCTTCTATCCTCAATATAAAATTCACGTGTCGAGGCCTAACAGTTCAAGTTCACTTTCCAGTAAGATATTTCCCATTCATAGCTCAATACTGAGCCTAATATGATGCACCTATCAAAAGGCTGCATATTACTAAACAATAAACTCCTATTCAATCAATATCTATAGTCCAGTCTAAATCCTTGTGTTCTACTCATATTCTTAGGCTTGTAGCTCCTCAATTAACATTTATAGCAAACATAACTCTCTTATCCTTAACCCGACGATAAATACAAAACATTCTAATGTACATACCCGATAAACGGAACACGTCACCCTTACAACTAGAGTATCATACTCCCAATTACACAGTAAACACAAAACAGCACTTAACAACCTAATAAATAGTTATTCACGAAGCTCCGACGTAGTAAGTAAACCTCTTTCGCAGCTACGCATGAGAAGAATACATGTGTAGAACATCCATAAAGGCCGAAGGCTGTCAAACAAAGGATGAAATCACTTACCTTTTAATGTCAGGCTGAATTTACTATTGAACAAACTCCTTTATTTTACGAAGCCTCCTGGAACCACTTTCTCTGAACAATTTAAGGAATTGGTACCAAGAAATGGGTCCTATACTGACTTGGAGTGTCTGAATTTGAACAAGAAATGAAACAAGCCGACAAGGCCTTTTTATGCCTAAAAATCAGCGCTTTCGCCATCCCCAGCACCACGCAATACCCCATCTTCGTTCTTACACTCTTAGGAGCACGGTCTAACTTTGGGGTAGCAGAAACAAGCACGCACAGGCTACTGCACCAGAAGGTGCGGAATTCGGCACCAGCACCTGCTGGTGTTGCGATTTGGGTTCGAACGGGACTCTACGAGACTTGAAAAGACCTCAAATTTTGTACACAGATCGCACAACACTTGTGTGACATACTCGCAAAGACGAATCCTGAATCGGATAGAATTCAAGATGTGTGTCCTACAATAAGAGGTCAATTTTTTTTATTTTTGTAGCTTTAGTGAAAACTATCCGAATGACCTCGGATTTCACTCCCAAGTGTCTAGGACCAGGGGAATATGAATACGTGATGAAAGAAGTGCATGAAGGAACGTGTGGTAATCATTCTGGAGTCAAAGCCCTCGTGCGAAAACTACTCCGAGCTGGCTACTATTGGCCTGAAATGAGCGAGCATGCTAGAGTGTTTGTTAGGAATTGCGACAAATGTCAAAGGCGTGCTTCCATGATTCACCAACAGGCCGAGCCCTTGCATTCGGTGGTTTCGCCATGGCCCTTCATGAAGTGGGGAATTGATATCGTGGGGTCATTCCCCAAAGCGAAGGGCAGTGTCAAATACATCCTCGTGCTCACCGATTATTTTTCCAAATGGATCGAAGCAGGAGCTTTTGCTAGAATCAGGCAAAAAGAAGTCATCGACTTCATATGGAAAAATATCATATGCCGATTTGGAGTTCCAAAGGAGATTACCTGTGATAATGGCACATAGTTCGTTGGCTCGGAGGTCACAACTTTCTTCACAAAATGGGGGATCAAAAGGGTGACTTCAACACACTATCACCCCAGTATCAATGGACAAGATGAATCATCCAACAGCATAATCGTCGACAATCTCAAAAAGAGAATGGAATAAGCCAAAAGCTCGTGACCCAATGAGTTATCAAAAGTGTTATAGGCAATGAGGACAACAGAGAAGAATAGCACTGGCGAAACCCCATTTACCATCATTTACGGAGTAGATTCAGGTTGGTGAACCAAACCTTCGCTATGCTCATTCAACCGAGAAGTCAAATAAAAAACCTGTGCGAGTAGAACTGGATCTGCTCGAAGGACGAAGAGAGATGGCCTTGGTTCGGTTGACAGCTCAAAAAGGGAAAATCGAGGCCTACTTGAACAAAAAGGCCAAGTTGAGAGAATTCAAGGTTGGCGACTATGTTATGAAGGCCTCGAATCAAACAATTAAAGAGAAAAATGCAGGAAAATTGGCCGCCAATTGGGAGGGCCCCTACCGAGTAAAAGCAATTATGGAGAAAGTGTTCTATCAACTGGAAGATAAGCTGCCTATAATGTTAACGTAAAAGCCACATGCTGGATATATTTAAAGTGACCACGCAGGGCTAATAAAGTGTCATTCACCTAACTAAGACTATCTATGTAAAAATAAAAAATAAGAGCATGTTGAGGAGCTCGTTGAGTTCATTAAGTTGCTGCCCGGATATTGAATTCCAACGCCCCAAATAATGAGCTCATTGAGCTCCCAAAGTCTCGGCCTCAACTTGCTTCAATCGTCCCTCCTTCTCCAATTCTAATCAACGTCTCTCTTGTCGCCTCCAACATGTTGTCCGCTTCTTCCATACTTGCACAATCATAGCTCTTCATCACCATCAAGTGGATATCATGAAGCTCCTTAGCTACACTCCTCGTAAACAGTCTTCAAGTCACGAACTCAGCTTGATCAGGCTGGACTACATCATTCTCCCTTTCTTAATAAGATTTCGTCCTCGAAATCGAGCCATCATCAACTCTCAAAGCGGCAGTACCTGCAACATAAGGAGTTAAGTCAGAAACATTGAAAGTGTTTGAAACATTATACTCATTAGGAAGTTCTATAACATAGGCGTTATTATTGATCTTTTGTAGCACTTGGAATGGACCATCTCCTCTCGGGGCTAGCTTCCACTTTATTTGGATCGGGAACCTCTCCTTTCGGAAGTGCACCCAAACCCAATCACCTTTCTTGAAATCCAGCTTTCTCTTCCCCCTATTCTTCTTGCTCGCCACCTTCTCATAAGCTTCCTCCAAGTTCTTCCTTACCTTAGCATGCAACTCAAGCAACGCGGCTGCCCGATTTTCACCTTCAACACTAATAGCTATATCTCTAGGCAAAGGAGTAAGATCAAGTGGAATCAAGGGGTTAAAGCCATAAAATCTTTCAAATGGAGTCATGCTAGTCATCCTATGCACTGTTCTATTATAAGCAAACTCCATAATAGGAAACCTATCAACCCACGTCCCCGCCTTACCTTTGGTCATAGCCCTAAGAAGAGCTCCCAAGGTTCGGTTAACAACCTCAGTCTGACCATCAGTCTGTGGATGATGAGACGTAAAAACAACAATTTGGTGCCAAGAGCACCCCACAAATACTTCCAAAGGTGACTCAAAAATTTCGCATCCCTATCACTAACAATAGTATGAGGCAGACTATGCAGCTTTAATAAATTAGCAATAAAAAAGGAAGCAACATGTTGTGCATCATCACCTTTTTTACAAGGAATGACATGAGCCATCTTAGAGAACCTATCAACAACCACATAAATACTATCATGACCATCCCTAGAGCGAGGCAGCCCCATCACAAAATCCATAGAGATGTCTACCCAAGGACTAGTAGGGATGGGTAAGGGAGTGTACAAACCATGATTACTAGACCTAGACCTAACCCGTTTGCAGTCTAAAATAGCACCACAAACACGCTCAACATCACGCCTCATCTTAGGCCAATGAAAATGCTCTCCTAATATAGCCAAGGTCTTATCTACCCAAAAGTGACCCATCAAGCCCCCAAAAGTCATAAATGAATGTACAAACCTAACACAACCTTCGAATTTTGAATTAGAGTTCATTTACTCATATCAAACTCGGAAATTTCTTTTAGGCATTATCGACAACCGAAATGAAAACCTTTTTCGAAAATCTACCAAACAAGGTCTAAATCAACTCAAATTTTACAGATAGGTCCTAATGGACCTTACAGAGCTTTTAAGACTGTTGGCACGCCAATTACAGTTCTAACTTCCGAAACGAATATCCAAGGTCGTTTTACTGAAGGCAAGGCAAATGATGAATAAAGGATGCTTGGCTTATCTTGCCTTGATTCGGGACACTAATATGGAGATTCTGTCTCTTGATGTTGTTCCTGTTGTAGGGAATTTCCTGATATGTTCCTTGACAATTTGACAGGACTTCCTCCAGATAGGGAGATTGAGTTCGACATTGATGTTGTACCAGGGACTCAGCCGCTATTTATTTCTCCTTATCGTATGACTCCAACAAAATTGAAATAGTTGAAGGAGAAAGAAAAAATATCCTTTATTTGAACAAGAATAAATACACTTTTCCTTACATAGATAACTTATTTGATTAATCTGCAGGGAGCCAACTTCTTTTCCAAGATTGATTTGAGATTTAGGAACCATCAGTTGAAGATGCGGGAGTCGGATATCCTGAAGACTGCCTTTAGGACCTATTATGGCCATAATGAGTTCTTGGTTATGTCTTTCGGGCGTACCAATGCCCTATAAGCCTCTATGGATTTGATTAATTGTGTGTCCAAGACTTATTTGGACTCATTTGTCATTGTGTGTATTGATGATATATTGATATATTCTTGCAGCTGTGAGGAGCATGAGCATCATCTGAAATTTATCCTTCAGACACTTCAAAAGCAGGAGCTTTATGCAAAGTTCTTTGGCTAGACTCTGTGGCTTTCTTGGGACATGTCGCGTCTAGTGAAGGCATTAAAGTTGATCCTAAGAAATTGAGACCGTCTAAAATTGGCCACGCCCTACTACTCAGATAGAGATTCATAGTTTTCTTAGTTTGGAAGGGTATTATCGGCGCTTTGTAGAGAAGTTCTCATCTATTGTAGCTCATTTGACCTGCTTGATCCAAAAAAAGTTCAGTTCCAGTGGTCAAATGAATGTGAAAGCTTTCAGATGCTCAAATCATTATTAACTTCAGCACTAATGTTATCTCTTCCTTAGGGAATTGGTGGTTTTGTGAGTTTTTGTGATTCTTCTAGTGTTGGTCAGGGATGTGTTCTAATGCAGCATGGTGAAGTCATTGCCTATGCTTCCAGGAAACTGAAAGTGAACGAAATTAACTATCTGACTCATGATTTGGAGTTAGCGGCTGTTGTAATTGCCTTGAAAATTTAGAGGCATTATTTATATGATGAGCCTTGTGAGATCTTCATCGATCACAAAACCTTGCATTACTTACTTTCTCAAAAAGATCTAAATGGTAGGCAGCATAGATGGCTTGAGTTAATGAAAGATCATGATCTTACTATTCAAAATCACACGAGGAAAGCAAATGTGGTGGCCGATGCATTGAGCAAAAAGTCCATGGGGAGTCTTCCTTTTCTTAATGATAAAATGAAATAGCCATGATCAGTCAATTTTTGGAGTTTGGCTGAATTTACAAACTGACAGTTTTAAATGCTTCGTAAGGTCAATTATGACCTATTTGTGAAGATTGAGCTGAATCAGACCTCGTTTGGTAGGTCTTGGAAGACATTTTTGTTTTCTTGTGTCGGTAAAGTCGTATTATGATTTTCGAGCTCGTTTTGAGTAAAGGAGTTCCATTTTAAAATTCGAAAGTGTCTTTAGATTTGTATGGTCATTTGTGGCATGTGTGAACTTTTAGAAATAAAATCTGAAGTCATTCAGATGGTTTTTGCTTATATTCCAGAAATGAAAGTTTTTCCTCCTTTTGTTGGACCCTCGTATGGTGTGTTGGAGATCCGCTTCGAGATACAAGTTCGCGAGCAAGTCTTACATATGTTTTAGGACATGCGTGCAAAGTTTTGAGTAATTTCGAGTAATGTAGTGTAATACCCATAATAATTACAAGGGGTAAATAAGTAATTAGCCAAAAAAAGAATAAGTGCCAATAGAATGGACTTTGGCAAAGTCCAAAGATAAGAGGGAAACATAAACCGAGGGATTTAAGGGAGGACACAGCTCTTTAGCAGAAGCTTTACAAAGAAAAATCAGCAACAAAACATAAAGAAGAACGTTAGAAAAGCAAAATATTGTAGGAGCTTTCAACTTGGTGCAACAAGAAAAATTCCCCAACTAGTATTAGTTCAATTTAAAGGTACTTTTCTTACTTCATTGCCATGGGAAATTACATATGTTATAATGAAATTTAGATGGTGTATAAGAACTTGATTATAGTGAGTTTCAGTAGAATCGGAACAGAGAATAACCATGAATCATTTAAGCTTATGTACCAATTGGGTATACAACAGCAATATGTCAACAGAAAGTATTTTTTTTCTCTCTTCCTAAGCAAATAAGTTATTTATTTTTTTTCTCTTTTACAAGTTGTAGTAACAGATCATATACATAGATCAAACATAAGAGCATGACTCTTTCCTCAATTCTTGAACCGCTGAATTGATTAATAGACAATTAATGATTATGTCCCGAGGGATGATAAGAACCAACTGAATTTTGAAAACGAGAGTCGAACAGGGAACCCCAAGGGTAGGATATTCTAAATTAGTTATGAATTATCCTAAATAAGGGAATTAACATGAGACCAATACAATGTGATTATAGATTGCTTGGACGAGGTGTTGGTTCGCTCGTTGAGCTACACGCGTCTGTACTGTGAGTGATGACCTTACCACAATTTGTGTTTCCGTAACTTGCATGGTTTATACTTGATTTTGAAACAAATTGTGCTACTGAATGATTTGAATTGCATGAGACAAGTCATTTTACTTGATATGTACCGAGATATGTACTTGAATTATTTTACCATTACATGATATGTTTTTACTGTTATTTGACAAGTTTTACCACTAGTTGGAATATTGTATTGTTACTTGAAATGCCTTTTTACTTGTATAAGAAATATATATTTTGGGATGAGACTTGACAAACCCCGTAGCTAACGAGGGATACGTTAGAACTGGTTCACCTTGTATACTCCGGATTACTGTTACAGTCCTCGCTAGTGGGGAGATATAACTAGCTTACTGTTACTGATTTCCTCAAGGAGGAATTTATACCAATTACATGGTTCGTTCTTGGAAATCTCCCAAACATATGTACTTGATATGATATAGTGACTACTGATTTTGCTACGGAATTGGTATTGTTTATTGCTTACAAGAAGTACTTGAAAGACCGATTTTTGTTTACCGAAAGTGACATCTGATTACATGATATATATACTGCATATATTACACTGGCATGTTTTCTAACTTGTCCCCACTTAAAACGGTTGTGGATAAGCATTATTACTCACTGAGTTGCGACTCACTCCTCTCTATATTTTTTTCCAGAGATAACAGATGCTGTAGCTGGGGATTTCCATTCTTAGAGCCGCGAGTTTACAATCCTGGTGAGCCCCGCATTAGTTCGCATGGGAAAAAGCTTTATTTATTCTTTATTTCTATTCTTGAACTCTAGAGTCGCTCCATTTAGTCTGTTGTCTCATCTTTGAGTTGGTTATTCAGTTAATAAGCTGGTCTTGCGAGTATTTTAGGCCTTTGTGAACTTATTACTTCCTGTCATACATTTTCCTGGTGATTGGGGGTTAGATGAAGTGTTTTTCCATTGTTAATGCTCTAAATACATGGATTTTAAGTAATTATTATTACTATTGGTATGTTCGGCATTCTGGCAGAGACATGAAATTTTTGGATAGTTCTAAAAGTAGGGAAAACTCCGCCCAATTTTCTGCAAAATTTTGATAAGACTTGCTTGGGGCACTAGCTCCTAAGCGCCGGTCACTGTCCCAAATTGGATCGTGACAAAGTTGGTATCAGAGCACTAGGTTATTCCTGTGAGTAATGGAGCACATGTCGGTAGTAGAATCTCTATTACAGTTATGTAGCAGGCCATTCCCATAATAGTTATTCTGCGAGGGCGTGATAGGATTTTCGTGTCTTTCTTTCTTGTTCCTTCCGCATGTGTGAGATGAATACTGCTAAATAGATGAATCTAACGTTATTTATTCTATTACGCAGATGGCTCATAACACAAGATCTAAAAAGGCAGCCCGAGCTGCTCCGAATTCCTCCACTGCTGGGCCGTCATCTACCTCAGCTAAGAAATGAGGTAATACTCAAGGACGAGGCCAAGCTGCTACCACGAGGGCTGGTGCTACCACGAGGGCTGGTGCTACCTACTCCAGAAATTGAGGATAATCTACCTCCACCGTCATATGAGAATGCTACTATTGAGGCACTTAATGCTATGCAAAGACCCATTGATCTCTTGAATAACAAAATGGATAGACAGGAAAGGGCTAGACAACAGAACATTGGTCCAGCGCAACCTCAGGCACCTACACATGGTCAGACTCAGATATAGACTTAGGCTCAGGCTCAGACATTGACTCAGGCTTAGACACAGACACAAGCTCAGACTCAGACATAGACTCAGGCTCAGAGACAAACTCATATTTTTTGGTAACACAGAAGTATCCCTACCAGAGTTCTTGAAACTGAAACCACCAAGGTTCACGGGTTCTGACACTACAGAGGATCCTCAAAGTTTCTTGGATAGGACACTTAAGGCGTTGGATGCTCTTGGATGTTCTAGTGAAAGATCAGTAGAACTTGCAGCATACAAATTGAAGGATACAACTAATACATGGTATGAAACTGTACTTTTAGAAAGGCCTGCAGAAGCAGCACGATTGACATGGGAAGAGTTTACTAAGTTGTTCATGGATCGCTTTCTCCCTGGAAGTCAGATGAAGGAATATGCTAGGCAGTTTGAGAGATTAGTTTAGACTTCATATATGGATGTATTGACATATAACACTAAGTTTACTAAGCTGGTAAAGATATGCACCTAAATTAGTGCCTAATGAAGCATCTCGTGTTCAGAGGTTTGTTGATGGGTTGGTTGATCGTTTATTCAATGCAGTGGCTCCGTAGATGAAGAATCTGAATTACTCTGATGCACTTGACCTTGCCAGAAAGATTGAAAACAGGGGTCGTGAATAACGTACAGCTAAAGATTCACATACGAAGGTTGAGACTGGGGGATCTTTCACTGGGGGAGTTAGGAGAGACCATAAAGCAGGGACTCAGGTACATCGATAGGGTTTTCAGACAAGGACAGACCTGGTGTCCCAGCCAGCTGTTAGAGCACCTCCTCACAAAGATAATGCTAAGGGACCATTATCATCATCTGGACATCATAGCTCTGGGCAGATATATGCTACTGATTCAGCCTGTCAAGCTTGTGGTAGATTACATTGGGGTCCGTGTCGTGTTCTGACTGAAGGGTGTTTCCAGTGTGGCCAGTTAGGACATCACATAAAGGATTGCCCTCACCCTCAGAGAGAGTTTATACAAGCTTCTATTCAGGCAGCGGCACCTACGTAGACTGCTTGTAATAATACAGGTACTGCTGGTAGAGGTATCAGAAGTAGAGGTGCCGAATATAGTTCCATGAGTAATCGAGGACATAGGACTGCTGGTAGAGGCCAGTCGAGAGTTTTTTCACTTACTAGGCAGGATGCTCATGCCTTAAGTGCTGTGGTTACATGTATTCTTTCTGTTTGCTCACTTGATGCACTTGCATTGTTTGATCCAGGATCTACCCACTCTTATGTGTCCTCATTCTTTTTTTTTGAGGTTTGATAGACAACCAGAAATATTGAATGATCCTTTTCTAGTTGCTAATCCTGTGAGAGATTCTTTGCTTGTAGAATATGTGTATCGTGCTTGTCAGATTCGAGTTGAGGGTAAGGATACCTTAGCTGATCTAATTGTACCTTATGGTTGATTTTGATGTGCTGATGGGTATGGATTGGTTATCTTCTTGCCAAACTACCCTTGATTGCCATGCAGAGGTAGTTAAGTTCGAGATGCCTAATAAACCCAGTTTTACTCTGAAAGAGGATCAAATTCCAGAGACTTGTAATGTCATATCATATGTAAAGGCTCAACAGTTATTGAAGAAAGTTTTTTGAGCATTCTTAGCCATGGTAAGAGACACGAGAGATGTGACTCCTAGCATGGAAATGGTACCAGTGGTGCAAGAGTTAGCTGATGTTTTTCCTGAGGACTTGCCAGGACTACCTCCAGTGCGGGTTATAGATTTCAGCATTGATGTTGCACCTGAAACATAGCTCATATTGATACCTCCATATCGTATGGCACCAGTAGAGTTGAGGGAGCTAAAGGAACAATTGCAAGAGTTATTAAAAAAGGGATTTATCAGGCCAAGTGTATCACCTTAGGGAGCACAAATGCTATTTATGAAGAAGAAAGATGGGCCCCTAAGAATGTGCATTGACTACAGATAGTTGAACAAGGTAATAGTACGTAATAAATATCCTTTTCCTCGTATTCGAAAAGGGGAAGAGATCATTCCGTTTCTAGATTGGCACAAGACTTGAGGTAAGTGCATTCGTTCAATTCTTTGAGGACTTTTGGCTTTTTGGATATTCAACCCACGTGTTCTTTACATGTGTAGTTGTTGATAGGGCATACTTACCACGCCATAGTTCGAGAATTCATTTGTATATTATATTGTTGTGCTTTGAGCTTGGTGTCGTGCTAAGAATAAGGTGTTCTATTACAATTATGAACCCTTGAGTACCATTCGGTTAACGATGCGTGTCCCGCACTGGTGATGGTCATATTATTTCTTACACCCTCGGTACTCGATATAGTCCCGCGATGGTTTCTCTTGGTAGTCAATGTAGTCCCGCGTTGGTTTCCCATGGTTGTCGATATAGTCCCACATCGGTTTCTTTTGGTAGTCGATGTAGTCCCATACCGGGAGAGGTTTTGGGCACATGTGATCCCATTCCATTATATAACATTCATTCCATTCCATTAGTTGTATTACTGAGTGGTATGTGTCTATTTGCATCCTGCTGATTATGTACATGTTATTTGTTATGGGTTATTATCTGACTTCTTGATTCTCCATAGTTAGCTAGCTTATTAATCATATGCGGTAGCTAGCTAGCCCCCACTTACTGAGTCCTTTCGACTCACTTTATGTTGTTTCTTGTTTGTCTATTTCGTTTTGGAAGATTCAACTCCGGGACCCAGCTTGATGCACGTTTGAAGAGCAACGACGATCCAACTGTTTATGGTGAGCCAAGATTTTTGTCCGTGATGGCCACCAGCTCTAGATTTTTGTTGTTAGACTTTTTTTACCCTTCTGGGAGATATATATATCTTTGTACTCATAGATGACCGATCTGGATAACTTCTAAACCTTGTATTTTGGGTAGTCAGTTGCACCTTCTTCTCGACGGCTTGTATATATACATGTCATTTACGTTTTCTTTTTGAGTTATTTTATGCTTCTTTCATTGGCTAAACTTGATAGGGTTTGCCCGAGGGGTCTATAGGAGTCGGATGCCTGCACGACCTATTCAAAAATCTAGGTCGTGTCAGTAGGTATCAAAGCCCCAATTTAGAGTCTTTCCAAATTATGACCATTTCTAGTAGAGTCTCGTTGATAGGTATGATGACATTCTTCGTACTTATCAATGGGAGGTTATGATGGCATTTACGAATTTTTCCATCTTTCCTTCCTAATCGTGTGTTAGTACTCTAGTTGGAGAATGAAACAAAATGGATCAGTCGTTTCAGGAGTTTGGATTTTGATTTGCAAACCGACAGTCTTTAAAGCTCCATAATGTCTATTATGTTCTGTATGTAAATTTTCAGCTGAATCAAACCTCATTTGGTAGATCATGGAAGACGTTTTTATTTTTTGGTGTCGGTAAAGTCGTATTATGATTTTCGAGCTCATTTCGAGTAAATGATTTTTGTTTCAATCCGAATGTGTTGTTAGGTTTGTACGATCATTAATGACCTGTGTGAACTTTTGAATATGAAACCCGAAGTCATTTAGATGGTTTTTGCTTATGTTCCAGAAAATAGAAGTTTTCTCTCTTTCTATTGACCATCGTTTGGTGTGTCGGGGATCTGTTTTGAGATTCGAGTTCGCGATCAAGTCTTAAATGTATTTTAGAACTTGCATGCAAAGTTTCAGGTGATTCCGAGTAATGTAGGTCCCGTTTGGACCCAAAATACAGCACCAGCCTATGTTGTTAGATTTCTAATGTATAAGCCAGCGTAATAGCGCCGAGTAAAATCTCTTTTTAGCATGATAGCGCTCTTTCCATAGCGAAAACATAGGGTTTTGTCATAGAATTCACAAATTTTGTATAGTTTTCTATTTGGGGTTGGAACCCTAACCTTGTGAAATTAGGAGAAAAGGGTTAGTTGAATCTGAAAGGGTAATCCGATAGCATAATTGGTATCATAGGACTTTTGGGTCCGAAATGTATTGTTCGTTAATAATCGACAAAGTAGGCCCAGGGGCAATTTAGATTTTTTTTGTAAAGTTGTATTGTCGTTGTCTATCCTTCATACTGGCACTTGTGCATGCGTATCTACCTCCATGGCTTAAAACGAGGTGATTCTGAGAGGATTCAGAAGGGGGAACAGACCATTCCGTTTCTAAATTAGCACAGGACTTGAGGTAAGTGGTTTCATTGATGCAGGGAAAATAAGGAAGCGATAAAGTAAAGATAAAAGCGAGACGTGGCTCGAACGAATAACCCAAGTAGCACCGAAGAACTAGTTTCGATACATCTCGGGAGATTGTCAAGGAACACCTACACTAAGCAACTACCGTCGAGTCACACGAGGAACTCGCAAGTCGAATGATTGGGAAGGGATTGAAGTTCATCTAGAATCCATTAGAAGAAAACAAGTCCCAAACAAAGGGGTTTCATTCACCAAAGGAGCCATGCTCTCAATTCATCCATATTCAACAATAACTAACTCATGAAATAGACTAAGCTAGGCTATTTATAGGGGTACTCCAAGCTTAAGTAAAAGGTCTAATTTGACCACACATTAGGCTTTAAGTTAAAAAATCACGCAGGGCCAAAAGAGTCATTAACTAAAAAACTCGGGTGTCCAGCATCTTGGGAGGAGCGCCCCGTTTCCTACGCGGAGCACCTGCCTTGTTGATCAGTGAGCTGGGGTGGGCGGACCGCCTGGCCATTGGGTGGAGCGCCTGGGCCATATGTATCTCAGGCGGGGCGCCTGCTTTGCCTAGGCAGAGTGCCTGGCTTGGGAACTTCTCGATGCATCTTCAATTCACCTCCAACGCTCTTGACTTCTAGTTCTTTGCATCCTTCAAGCTTGGTACACGTTGGAAAGTGTATTGGCTCGATTTGCCCCGCATCATTCATTCAATTCTTTGGCAGCCTTTGGCCTTATGGATTATGGATGTTCAACTTACGTGTTCTTTACGTGCGTAGCTGCCGATAGGGCATACTTACTACGCCATATTTTCATTTTTCATTTGCAATTATATTGTTGTGCTTTGAGCTTGGTATTATTTTGAGAATAAAGGTGTTATGCTTTAGTTATGAACCCTTGAGTACCACTCGGTTGACGATGCGTATCATGCGCCAGTAATGGTCATATTATTTCATACACCCCCGGTACTCGATGTAGTCCCACATCGCTTTCTCTTGGTAGACGATGTAGTCCTGCACCGGGGAGAGGTTTTGGGCAAGTGACCCCATTGCCTCATATCATATTCATTTACATTATTTGTATTGCTGGTTGGTATGTGTCTATTTGCATCATGCTGATTATGTACAAATGTTATTTGTTGCTGGTTGTTATCTGACTTCTTATTTCGCTATAGCTAGCTTATCTACCATCTGAGGTAGCTAGCTAGCCCTCACTTACTGAGTCCTTTCAACTCACTCTTTGTTATTTCTTATTTGTTTATTTCGTTGTGGCTGATTTTGCTCCGGGACCTAGCTCGACACGCAGTGGAGGACTAAGGATGATCAAGCTGTCAGTGGTGAGCTAGCCTTTTATCCGTGATGACCACAACTCTAGATTTTTATTGTTCAACTTATTCTGCCCCTTCTGGGAGATGTATATATCTTTTCTACTCATAGATGTTTAATCTGGGTAGTCAACTGCTCTTCTTCTTAGCAACTTGTATATATACATGTCATTTATGTGTTCTTTTGAGTTATTTTATGCTTCTTTCATTGGCTAAACTTGATAGGGTTCGCCTGACCGGTGTAAGGGAGGATGTCGGGTGTCCGTATGACTTATTAAGCAATCTGGGTCATGTCATGAAATGAGGGTGTTTTCTCGAGATTTGCAGACTCTCAGCAACTCGGGGTGAGATTTGATAGTTCAAACTCTAGCCGGGTGCTTGCTTGTGTGGTGGCAGTCTTCCTTAATCAGCCAGATTAAAGAGACACAGTTCGAGGATCCATATTTTTGTCACGACCCAATTTCTGATCAAGTCGCGACCGGCACTCGATATCTTAACTTGATCGAGCGAACTTTCTAAGATTATCTATTCTATCTAATTATTATATGATATGCAAATAAATGTAGTTCTTTCTAGATGTTTAATCAGACTTAATTATATAATATTGAATAACAACATTTCTGAAAACTAAAGCTTCAAGATGATGTTCTTCATTTTCTATTTCAATGCAAGAATAATGTAAGATTATAAACTCGAGATTCAACCTCAAACACAGTCTATGAAGCCTCTAATACAAGATTAAAATAATACTGAGACTGAAAGCCTGTCTCCACGGGAATCAAAGTGGCTCACCAAGCGACTGGGTAGTGAGGGAGTATTCTAGCGTATAGCCTGCTTGCCTGCAAAACTTGCACCTACATTGACATATGCCAATGTAGGTTCCCATGAAAGAGAACGTTAGTACACCACGACGGTACTCGGTGAGTCTCAACATCCCCCTCGCTAAAAGCCAGAACGAGACTTTAATAAAACATGAATTCATATGAAGCAATATGAAAATAACTCAGAACATAAAACATTTAAAAGCACCTGAAAATGTTCGCACAAAAGCACATCTCTAACTTTTTAAAGAATGAAATCTTTCTTTATTTGTTTTTCTTACTTTGCTGGGGATTACCACTCAACTCTGACATCTATAACTTTCTTTCTTTCTTTCTTTCTTTCTTTCTTTCTTTCTTATCCTTGTGGCGTCTACAGTTCAAGGTCTCGCATGCTAGTATTTTGTTGCCCGACTATGACAACTATATCATAGTGCCGGACTATGATACAAACTTACTCTTGTATGAGTAGTTTCAGGGTAAAACGTAACCCGACTATGGTCACGCATCGCAGCCCGACTATGACTACGAATAAGTTTACCCTTTTCAGAATCTAAGGTGACTCCCAAAAATATTTCATAAAATTTTTCTTTGGCACCCAAGGCTGAAATATAATTTAATATACATGTAAGGCTCTTTGAAACATTATTTTCTCTAAAACATAAAAACAATCTTTGAATAGTTCATAAAAACATAATAACTGTTTGAAACTTTCAGAAAATCTCAAACAATTGGGAATTTAAATCCTAACTTAAAGTGATCAAATAGCACTTCTTTCATAATACTTTAACATGCAAAATTTTATTTTCAACATGTATGGATAATGCATGCTTGCTCGCTCCAGTCAAACACATATTAACATTCAAAAATATATTCTATCAAACACTTTGAGGACATGAATTTGTGAGAAAAGACCGTTAGTAAAGACAAGTCTTAACTCACCTCAAATCCTTCTATCAAGCCGAACGTAAGCTCCAACTCGAGTAACTTATGTAAATGGGTCAAGTTCTCTTTGAAGGAGTCCTAGAAATTGCTCTCTTTGGTGTTCTTGCGTGGACTCTTGAACAACTATTTAACAGCCAAAGATTATTGTTTTTGCTGCTGCAAAACACTATCTCTATTTGTATGTTGAACGCTTTAATAGTATTATAATCTCACCACTCACTCTAACCCCTTAAGTATTACTGTTACAATATTTATGGGAAACTCACCTAGTTGGCTTCGACTCTGAAAAATTGGCAATCTTCTAAATAGAGTAATTGTCCTTTGGAGTATCATATATGCTTTGTTGCGTGACCCATCAGTAGGAGTAGTAGTTGCCGTAATTTGATCATTGATGAATTCTAGTGCTGCACGAGTTTTCACATCATACGACCAGGGTGAAAACGGGCTTACTAATTGGGCCTTATACAATACCAAACCCGTAGCATTTGTCCTATTTGTCATTCTTTATATAAGAGAAAAGACATTATATATAATGACATAATTAAAATAAAAGGTGGCTGCCGCACTTATATGGTGAAATTTCCTTAAAACTTTTCAATGGTAGGAGTTAATACTTCTCCTTTTGACCCTTACTTCTCATGTGGCAGTATGTAGTATATATAAATGCTCCATAGACTTCGCCAAATGTGACTCAAATAAAACCTTCTACTGAACCACTTATTACCCTTCACAAATAACATTGTAATATCTCGATTAGGCTTCACCCATTAACATATCTATACTAAATACAACACCACACTTCATTCTAGTCAAGCTCTTAAATTTCAAATCAGTACATGCGAGAAATTTTCTCACCTTCCACTAATTTAATTTAAGTTCCAAGTCCGTCTTTTGGCGCGCAAAACAAGAAATTTATTCGATTAAGTACTAACTTTATGTACAACAAAAACATACCTACAGTAAGTACAAACTTTAAGTAGTTAGAAAAATATTTGGGATATTGCAATTTTTAGAAGTTGCGTGAGTGTATTCAAAGTAGAGGAGTCTCTCCCTATGAGTTAGATGGTGATGGTGTTCTTAGGGTTGATGGCTAGTTTGTGTTCCTGATGTTGGTGATTTGAGGCGATTATTGCTGACCGAGGCTCATTGTTCGTAGTATTCCATTCATCCTAGTGTTACTATAATTTACCAGGACTTAGGGAGATATATTTGTAGAAGGGAATAAAGAAAGATGTCTTCTATCATGTGTCTCGATGCTTGAACTATTAGCAAGTCAAGTGAGAGCACAGAAGACCCGCAGATTTTTTGATTAGTCTTTACCCACTCCCGAGTGGAAATGAGAGAGGAACACCATGGATTTTGTGGTAGATCTGCCAAATACTTTAAGGCGTCATGATTAAGTTTGTATTACTGTGGATAGACTTACCAATTATGCCCACTTCATTCCAGTGAAGACGACCAATTCGACAAAGAAGTTAGCACAGATCTTTATTGAGTAGATCGTTCGGTTGCATGGCACTCCCTTGTCTATTATTTCTAACCGAGGTTCCCAATTTACTACTTAGTTTTGGCGGGCTTTTGACACGATCTAAATTTCTGAATAGGTCGTGCGAGCAGTTGATATCCTCCCATAGACCTATCGGGCGAACCCTGTCGAATTTAGCCAACGGATAGACATCAAAATAATATGAAAGATACACACACACACATACACACAAGAAAATATATATACATATATATATATATATATATATATATATATATATATATATATATATATATATATATATATACACACACACACACACATACATACACACACACACACACAAGGTGCAGAGAAAAAAAGTGCAACTGGTAATACAAATGGTAAGTTTTACGTATAATCCAAATCATAGACATCTAAGAGTGTAAATATGTACAATTCTCACGAGGGACAAAATATAGCTAATAAAGAAAAAAAAAGCTGGCAGCCACCACAGACAAGGGATTAGCTCACCACTGACAGCTGGATTGTCGTCACTCCTCAGCTACGTATCGCACTCGGGCCTGAAGTCGAATCTACCGACAAAAATAAACAATAAAGGAACAAGTAGGGAGTGAGTCCAAAGGAATCAGTAACTGAGGGCTAGCAAGTTACCTCAAATGATAGGTAAGCCAACCATGTGATCAAATAGTCCAATCAATATCAAGTAGCAGACAACATATGCAACAACGTCACACAACATACAAAGCATGCATAACACATCAACCAATGAAATGGATGTAACGCGATGCCATATGATGCAACGTAATACAACTGGTTCACATTTGCCCAAACTCCTCACTGGATCTGACTCCTCAATGTGCCCGGGAGATGCATGAACTGGTGTAGACTCATCAATGCTAACAAGTGTAATAAATGCTACTTGGTACGAAATCCTCAACGTAACCAGTATGATAGCACAGCCAGTAATCATGGATTTATATTAATAATATATATATATATATATATCAAGGTTGTGGCATAGTAAGTATAACCTGTCGGCAGCTATGCACGTAAAAACCACGTGTATAGACATCCATCAGGCATAAGGCAATCAAAGAAATGGATGAAATCACTTACCTCAATTTGTGAGCCAATCCGGCTACTGAATAATCTCTTTTTTCTCTCGAATCCTTTCCAAATGATCCCGCTCTAAGCCATGGAAGGCAAATTGCACGAAGAAGTGTCGAGGCAAAGAATTAAAAACAGTAACATGACATAAATAAGATATTTCTAAATTGCGCCATTGGGCCTAATTCATCGAATTATAATAAGAATTATATTTCTGAGCTTCTCATGATCCCATGATCCTAGATATACGATTCAATTGCTATTTTGGATCTATTTAACCCAAATTCCTCACTTACTATAGGTTGAGGCTGTAACTTAGCAAATCCCCAACCAATATCCAGGAAATTCATAGAATACATGGCCTAAAACCTTTAAGTATGATATAGAAAGGTAAGGAATCATTACTTAGACAATAAGAACTGATTTGGTCTAAGAAATTGCATTTAGATCAAGCTCCACTTCTAATTTTGTTTTAAATTGAGTTTTGCCGACCCACTATCCCTTTTAGAAGACCCGACATGAATAATCACAGAGGTTCAATCTTGATTGCAGACCGCCATCATTGTTGTCGCATCGTAGGGTTCGCGATCACGCACGCCAAGGGACCTTGTCCCTCAGTGGATTTTATTCTGAATTGGCCCCATACCACTTGCAATCACTTCCAACTTTACACACGAGTCCAAAAATGTAGCTAAGACTTACTTGCGAACTCGAATTTCAAAACGCGCCACAAATATGCAAAATGAGGGACCAAACCAAAGCGGAAATTTTTTATTTTCGCAACGAGGCTCGAAACCATTCAAATAACCTAGAATCCACTTCCAAAAGTTCGCACACATCGCAGATGACCATATAAATCTAACGACACTTTCAGAATTCAAAACAGAGCTTATTTACTTAAAACGACCTGCAAAAGCCCTAAAATGGCTTTAGTGGAGCTTGAGAGCGATAACGCTCTTCAAGACCAACCAAATAAAGTTCAATTTAGCTCAAGCTTCACAAATAGGTCATAATGACCCTTACGGAGCTATTGAGAATATCGCTTTGCCAATCAAAGTCCAAACTTCTAAAACAACTGGTCACGGTCGTTTCACCTTTCCCGTGAGAGATAGGTACTCAGGTCCAAATTAGTACTTCATTTCTCCGCAGACTGATGGCCAGTCTGAGCACATTATTCAGGTATTAGAGGACATGTTGAGAGCATGTGCCTTGAACTTTGGAGGCCATTAGGACGACCTTTTGGGTTTGTCAGAATTTTCATACAACGACAGTTATCAATCTCTATACAGATGGCTCCATTTGAGGAATTATATGGTCATCGCAGTCGATCTCCAGCCTGTTGGTTTGAGTCTTGTGATATAGAGGTGTTGAGCTGGAATATGGTGCGTCGGACATTGGACACAGTTTAGATTATTTAGGGTCGTCTTCAGACCGCCCAAAGCAGACAAATCTCGTATTTTTTCCCAATTTTTGAAGATCTATAGTGTTTCTATACTTTCCCTCCAGCGTGACTCAAACCCGATAACATGGTATTCTTAAAGGTGTCACCGATGCGGGGTGTAATTAAGATTTTGGAGAAAAGGAAATTGAGTCAGAGGTTTATTGGTCCTTTCTAGATAGTGAAGCATATTTGTATGGTTGCTTACTGACACACTTTACTAGAATCTATGCTGGTCTATTCAATTTTCCAGGTATCCATGCTTCGAAAGTGTATTTGAGATCCCACGCATGTGATCGAAGTGGATCCTGCTCAGTTGGATGTGAACTTAGCTTATGAAGAGATCCCAGCTACCATTGTAAGAAGAGACACCCGATAATTGAAATCCAAAAAGATTTTGTTGGTCAATGTACAATGGCACAACTGTCCTCATGAAGAGGATACCGGTAGCTCGAGTCATGTATGCGCAAGAGGTATTTTTACCTCTTTGATGATCATGTATGTTCTGAATCTTTAAGTTATGAGACTTGTTATATTTTCATTGCTTATTTATGGTTAAGTAATTGTGTCTCATTATTGGTTATATGGTCATTAAAGGAACTTATTGGATTTCCCTCCATCTTAAGTATGATTATTCCGTTCTGTTAAGAAAGAACTCTATGTTCGTTCGAGGACAAATGAGAGTTTTAGTGGAGGAGAATGATACGATCCTGACCAGTCATTTTGGGAGTTCAGACTCTGATTTGTGAACCATCAGTCCTAATAGCTCTGTAAGGTTCATTATGACATGTCTATGAAGTTTGAACTGATTTGAACTTCGTTTTGTTGGTCTTGGAGCGTGATATCACTTTTAAGTTCCGGTGAAGTCATTTAATGGCTCTGGCAAGCCATTTTGAAATCTAAAAGTATTGTTAGGTTCGTATGGTCATATGTTACTTGTGAGAACTTTCGAAAATAGATTTTGAGGTCATTTGGATGATTTTGACCCGTGTTATAGACCCAGTTGCATTACATTCCACCATAGCACATTGCAATGCATTTCATCTCATCTATTAAATGTAGTTGGCTTCTACGTACCTTGGTGATATTGCAATTCTTATATGCTGCTTGGTGTGTTACATTTTTTGTTATCGCTACTACTTGATTTGCACTGCTTAATGTGATTACCTTACCTGTTATTTGAGGGTGGCTAATTGACCCTCACTTACTGAGTCCTTTTGACCCACCCCCTCTTTTTCTTCTTTATTGTGAATTTATTTTCCAAGACATTCTACTCCAGATGCGAGTGCGTAGCATGGCTGAGCAGCGAGGATTATTCTACCATTAGTGGTGAGTCGACCTTTTGTGCATGGTGGTCACCAGCTTTTGTTTTCTTTTGATTAGACATACTTTTTCCCTAGTGGGATTTTTTTGTGTGTGCGTGTGTGTGTGTGTGTACACACACAAAAAAATATTTATGATCTGGAATGTACCTGTGCCTCATCTTTTAGATTGGAAGCTGTAGTTTTCTTCTTCCACAACTTGTATATATTTATATATGTGTCTTTTCCAGTTATTTTATTGGCTATTAGTTGGTATCTTTGAAATAGTTCACCCGATGGGTTTAGGAGAGTGTATCGGATGCCCACACGACCTATTTGGATTTAAGATCGGGTACATTCATGCACCAGTGTTTCATGTTTTGATATTACATAAATACATGCACAACCCATCACGTGTCATTCCTTCAGAGATAGTATCAAGATAAATGAGGGGTTGATCTGTGAGGAAGTTCATGTCATAATACACAATAGGTAAGTATGCAAATTGTGAGTAAAAGAAACATCTTAAATTAAAGTGTTGTAGTATAATCACAATTCAGAGAAAACATGGGAAGAGTAATAGGATATGAAATCTAGATATCCATGTTTATTTAAAGTAAGAATATGTATATGAACCTTTTTAAATTTGATGGAATCCAAATAATGTCAAAGTTAGTTAAGTTATGTTTGCATAGTCGCAATTACAGGGAAGACTCAAGGAACTTCTAGAAACTATGGAGGTAGTGAAAAGTTGGTCCATTAGGGGATAGGGAAGTAGCAATAGGGTCTACATTCATCTTAGCCTTAAGAATTACATGTTTGATATTCCGAAAAGTATTCAGGTGAGCAGAGGAGAATTTTAAGCCTTGTTAATTTTAGATATTTACTCTAACTAATTCAAGCGTAAGTACGGGATTAAAGTGTCCCAGGTGTGTAATCAATGCCAAATGATGCAGGTGAATTGATTTGAAGATGAATTTATGTGTTGGATGTAGTTTGGAGTTCGAGTTCAAACAGTAGGCAAAGGGTGACAAGTCCTAATAAGTGAAGTATGAGTCATTAAGTATGACTTTATAAATGATAGACAACTTTTAGCACAATGATCTATGAGTTTTTCATGAAAATTAAGGTTATAGGTTGAACAATTCGCCAGTTAAGCTTAGACTATCGAGCTACGATTTGTGTTGAGAACACTTTCGTCTAACATTTGTTCATGAAAGTCTTTGTAAGGATATCAAGTTACCTTATAATGTTAGCCTGACGGGCAAAAGCTATAAAATTTACTCGACAGTCACTTTCAATAATTCATGCAATTTATGCCTAAGAAAAGACAGTTAGTTACTCCCATACGTCTAATTTGTTACTTATTAGTCATTACAGTATTTTAACTTTCAACTCAGGGTGTGAAGCATTTCTTCAGAACTCAGGTTGTCAACTGATCACACTCAACTACACCCTATCAAAGGGACTAAGCGGTCGCGAAAAATTATAGTTTAGTGCTTAAAATCCCAAGGTTGAATTTTACAGAGAACACGACTTCTAGCACTTAATCTAGCTAAATTATCTATCCAATCAACTCAAGAGTAAATTTTTGGTTTTATTTTACAGTAACATGACTAAAAAGTAAATAACAAGTGTAGAAAGATAGATTTGATTCAAGAGATGTGAAGCCTAAGACTGCTTTCCCCAGCTCCTAACTTGTGCTAAAGTATTGTGCTATCAATTCCCCTCGAGTCTTCCTATTGAACAAGTGCTCCAAGTTTACAAATATTCACTTCCGTTAAGTAATCATAACTTTCATTAATCGACTATTCTAGTTAACTAATGAAGATATAGCTACATTTATGGTTCACAGTAAGGAGCAATAGTAATAAGTCACCGTTTTGACAACCTAAACAATGCCTCTATTTTAGGTTGAAATATTGTTGTGTGTTTAACCCTAACTCATGAATCAAGATAGAGAGCCACAAGTCTCATTTTATCAAGTTACAATTTTAGGTTCTTTTTACATATTTAGTTTCATCACTTGTAAAAGGAAGTGTGCATATCATACTTCTACTTTCTTTCTAGCTTTTATATTTTTTCATTATGTTAGCATTATTACATGTAATATTATCGCAGAGTGTATTATAAACTCTGTTATGATCATAGCGTATTTGACGCTTTTAAGTTCTTATTTTTTGCATTCGTGCTAGGCGCGAGGTTTCACCCCGATAGGATGATGTAAGGTTGATGTCGGGCAAACCACGAGACCCTTCACTCAGAGCCAAGCTAGGGAGGTCCAAGGAGTACACCTACACTTGGTGAGGAAGGGACTAGAAGAAGAAAGCGTTTGGAAGCCATTCCGGGTGCTCAAAGTGCAAGGGGAGCAGCCCAGCGAACCAGGCGCCCCGCCTGCACCTTAGGCGCCTCCGCTCAGAGAACACAGGGGCCAGGCGGACCGCCCCACTTCCAGGCGCACCGCCCAGCTCACCCCACTGATCAAATGGAGCAAATTGTGGGCGCTCCGCCCAAGACTTGGGCGCACCGCCCGGATCGCTGAAGCCCCGAATTTTCTAGCTTTGTTAAGACTATTTTGACCCTACGTGGTCCTTTATTCCTAAGCCTAAGTGTGGGCATATTAGACCTTTCATATGGTGTCTAAAAACACCTATAAATAGCTAGTTGTCTTATTATTTTCATTAGCTTACCTTTGATGAGAATAAACACTTGTGTTGAAGAGTTGAACTCTTATTGAATGACAAACCTTGAATTTGGGACTTGTTCTTCCTCTAGCGGATCTAGATGAATTCTAATCCCCCCCGACCATTCTACTTGCGTGCTCACGTTAGCTCGAGGGTAGTTGCCTAGCGTAGGTGTTCTTGACCTCCTCTCGGGGTGTAACGGAACAAGTTCTCCGTTGCTACTTGAGATTTGTGATCGAGATACGTCTCGTTCCTATCTTTTATTTTCCGCGTTTGATTTCCTACATCATTTGGTATCAGAGCCAACCCGGGTTCGATTCCTGGCTACACCATGCGAAGTTCGGGGACGAACTTGCTTTAAAGAAAGGGGGGATGATGCAGGGGCTATCAAGGATTGGGCCCAAACTCATAAGGAGCCGCCCGTTGTGGGGTCCACCCCCTGGAGGAGTTGCGTTGCTCGGGGTGGTCATGGTGGTGTCAGAGACGGACCTCGATTTGGGGTTGATCCGGCGATATAAGAGTTGTGTTGCGCCTCTACCATCAGCTATGGCTTTTGGTAGAAATGGTTGCAGTGCACTCTTAAAGTTTGGTGAAAATGTATATGAACAAGAGAGTGAACCGGAGGATGATGAGGGTGTAGAGAGAGATGAGGGAGTAGAGGAGGATGATCTAGATGACACGGTGGAGGATGAGGAGCCTCATACTTTTCTAGTTGTGAGGAGGAGCCTAGGAGCTATGATTGTGGAGGATGGTGAAACCTTGCAAAGGGAAAACCTTTTCCATGCTAGGTGTCGTGTTAAGAGTGTTGTGTGCTCTATGATCATTGACTCCGGGAGTTGTGCTAATGTTGTGAGTCAATCTCTTATAACCCAATTGAAGTTGCCTACCGTGAAGCATCCCAAGCCATATCGATTGCAATGGCTTAGTGAATGTGGGTGTAACGACCCTCAAATAGTCGTTACGGGATCCGGGACCTCGATTTGTGTGTCGACAGTCTCAAAAGCTCCGTTAGGTCATTTATGACCCGTCTGTGAAATTTGAGTCGAAACGGAGTCCGTTTGATAGGTTTTCGAGAAAAGGATCCGTTTATGAAATCCCGGAAAGGAATTTGGGGTTTCGATAGGTCGTTTTGAGTAAACAAACCCCGATGGAAAATCCGAGCGCACCGTTAGATCCGTCTCGTCATTTATGATATGTAGCAACCTTCAAAATTAAAAACGGACCTCGTTTGATAGGACTTTTGATAAAGTCCCCGTTTTGGAAGTTTAAAAGAATTAAAAGAGGTTTCCGAGCTCGAATTGAGCAAATGAGCTCCGATGAGAGATCCGAAAGTTCCGTTAGGTTCGTATAGTCATTTGTGACTTGTGGCAACTTTCGGAATTGGATTCCGAGGTCGTTTGGTTAAATTTCGCTATTTTGGCGAAAGTCGAAAATTGAACCTTTGCCGTGGGACCCACTTTTTGAGTTCTGGAGGTCCGAATTGAGTTCCGTCTTGACGAGCATGTCACCCAAGTAATTTATGGCTTGTGTGCAAAATTTGGGATCATTCCGAGCTTCGTAGGGTCCCGTTTTGCCCCTAAAATAGTAGAAAATCTGGTGCGACTTTTCTGTTCTGTTTTGGCGCAAACAGCCGGATAAAATCTGATTTTCCGGCCAATCCGTAAGGAATTAGGAAAAACTCAAAACTGATAGTTGTAGCCCTTTGAGTTGTGGTTCTAATGGAACCGGTTTCAGGGAATTTGGACATTCCTATCAAAAGTTATGATTTTTTCAAAAGAAACTGTCACAGAGGCAAAAACTGCTATAAAAAGGCCATTTCGGGTCATTTCGGTTCATAACTTATAAAAATCATTTGGTGAGCTCTTGAGGCGATTTTTTGGGTATTTCTTGAAGACCCAATCATACTTACACTTAAGGTAAGCCCTTTCAATCCATCTTTATGTTGATTAACACAAGAATCAAAGGGTTGATTCTTGGAAATGGGTTAGAACCCTAGATTCTTAAGAATTGGGGAAAGACATCGAGCAAGGCTCGCATGTGGAATCTAAGTGTACTTTTGGACTCACGGGAGCGTGGGGAGTCTGGAAAAGTACATTTTGTAAATTTAGGGCTCGGCCCTACCCGGGGACATTTTGATAATTTTTACCCTAGGATGCCTATAGGCTTAAATAGCTATAATTGAGCACTCATATGTGCTATATCTTATCTTAATAGACCTAGTGGAGAGTCCTTTGCGGACAAGGCGAGCGGGAAAGGAGATTCTTCCCGGCATTTGAGCCTGAATTTCGAGGTAAGTGAGACTTGACCTCTATTGTGCTTGTGGACTCTTCCTTCATGCTAGTATGCTTCATGTACGCATATATATACCTAACAATGGTTAGGATTAATGATGTGAATTACTTGCTATTGTTTGTTATAAATAGCGAGATTGTGACTCGACCGAGGCATGTGCCGGTCTAAACGCTACGTCGAGGTAGCTTAAATTTATATCGTAGTAACGCTTGCTACGCCATGCTTAGATAGCAAGAACTTGGGACATGGCCGAGGATGTTGCCGGCATGTCATGATAAATGTCTTGCCGAGGATTTTGCCGGCTTTTGCATGATATTGGTACTTGATTTGTTCACGTGCCGGGTTGGGTAGTGCTGTCTATACGTAACCTTGGGTTGGACGACATGGGAGTAGGGATTGTACCCCCAAACTGTGGTCGGGTTAACCTTCGCCTTACGTTCAGCTAGCATAACCAACATGGGTTACGGTGACTGTGAAATATTATCGTTATTAATATTTCTGTTATTATTTCTGTTATTGTTATTAATGTCGTGGATATTAATACTGTTAGAGGGACACTTGACAGGGGGTGTGGTGTCGCCTATACTATGAGATGTGTCACACTTGACAGGGGGTGTGGTGTGGACACTTGATCTTTGAGATGTGACACACTTGACAGGGGGTGTGGTGTGGTCACTTGATTTATTGAGATACGACGCACTTGACAGGGGTTGTGGTGCGATCGTAGACAGATTTGAGATGAGCCAACGACTATGGGTCGTTGGTCTACTTATTCATGATTGTGATAGTGACTTCGGGTCACGGTATATGGTTGATACTTAGTAGTGGTGTTGCTAGTCCATCGTAGGTCTAGGTTAGTCGGCACGGGAGTAGAGATTGGACCTCCAAACCGCCGCTGAGTTGACCTATGCCTTACGTTGGATGGGCATAATCCTTGAGACTTCTGGTTACTACTTGTGTGTATGGAATGTGTTACATCTATTTGTGATTTCACTACTTTATTGTATGATTACTATAGTATGTTGTTGCTTATGATGCATGTAGCGACTTGTCCCGCAAGGGTACCTTAGCGGGCCTGTCGGTGATCTTACTGGGCTTCGGCTCATAACTTACTCTGCTACGTGCGCAGGTCCTTCATCCAGTCAGCAGCCCGGATGTTAGCGGTTCCCGAGGCTTCTGAGACTTTTGATTGAGGTGAGCCGACCACCCAGACCGTGGTGGCATACCGCCGGAGTCACTTAGAGATAGGACTCAGATTTCTTTGATGTATATTCATACTTTATTGAGTCACTCATAGAATGCTCCAATTCTTTTGTGGATATATTCTTTTGTACTTCACCCTTTTATATTTATATATCCATTTATGATCTTTTCACATTATTGTTCTTTTCCGCATCTTGTTTCATTGGTTCGCCTAGGCAAATGTTGTTTAGGTGCCATCACGAGCCCTTGGAAATTGGGTCGTGACAGTTTGGTATCAGAGCCCTAGGTTCTAATTCGAGTCCTAGGAGTCTTGGAGCAGTGTCTGAGTAGAGTGTTGCTTATGGGTATGTTGTCGACCATACTTATGAGCGAGAGGCTACAAGGGCATGTTATGAAATATTTTCCCTTCGTTTCATCTCTATTCGTGCTGAGTAGCTTATATAGGTGCTGACCCTTTTTCGTGTATTGTATCAGATGGCGAGGACGCGAGCATCCTCAGCCAGGAGGGCTGCATCTTCTACACCCGCGTCTGCGGGAGAGCCATCAGCACCTACGCAGCCGCCAGCTGCTAAGAAGACTCGGGCAGGTCGCCCGTCAGCCACTAGGCAGGACACAGCTATCCCTGCGGTGTCCGCAGCGACTCTGTCAGCATCTATTCCCCCTGTGCCTGCTGTTGTGCCAGGCACCGTTGTGATCTCTTCAGAGGAGTATATGAGACTGATGGCCTTGTCTAGCCATCAGGTCCCTGTCAGAGATGATGTTGCAGCTCCTGTTTCGGCTCCTCAGCCGACCACACCTGTTATGAGCACGCCTACTTCTGAGGCTGCTCCTGATCATATTGCCCAGCCTTCTGCTTCTGCTCCTCAGGAAGGTCCTGTTATTTCTACTCCTCCTATGGGCACTGAGGAGGTTGCCAAGAGGATAGAGTCATTCATGAAGCTTCAGCCTCCAGAGTTCGACGGTACCTCAGCTACATGTACTGCCCAGAGGTACATTCAGAAGTGTGAGAAGATTTTGACAGTTCTTGGTACTAGAGACACCTTAGGGGTGCAGTGTGCTTCTTTCAGATTATCGGGAGATGTGGAGACATGGTGGGTCTCCATGATGCGGCAGAGGTCTAGTGACCTCCCTCCTTTGTCTTGGGCTGAGTTCGTGTCTATGTTCATGAGCAGGTTCGTGCCCCAGAGTCAGCACGATGCTCAGAGGCGCGAGTTTGAGGGGTTGAGGCAGGGAAACCTGTCTGTTTCAGAGTATGACACCAGGTTCTTGTGGTTGTCTCAGTTTGTGCCGGCTATGGTGGCTCAGGAGAGGGACAAGGTCCTCCGGTTTGTTGAGGGTCTTCATCCCCGCTTGCAGGTAGCTGTTGCCCCTGATATGGGCAACAAGTCATATTTTGAGATAGTTGATGTGGCGCGGCAGATGGAGGATATCTTCGCCAGGGCTGACGCGGAGAGGGCGGCCCAGAGATCGTGTCAGTCTGGTGGGTATAGTGGATCCGCTCAGAGGGGTCAGGGTCATCAGGGCCGTTCTCAGTCTAGGCCCCAGGCTGCTGCTTTGCCTGCCAAGGATTTTTCTTCAGAGACCCCGAGGCCTCAGTCATCCCAAAGGCGGGGTGGCTCTTCGCAGTCTGGTCCGCCGCAGTGCGGGAGGTGCCATCAGAGGCATCATGGGAGGTGTTCGTCTGGAGGTGGTCATGGCAGAGGTGGTAGAGGCGGTAGAAGAGGTAGAGGTGATGGATGTTTTGAGTGTGGGTCTCCAGAGCACTATGTTAGGAGTTGCCCTTATGTTTCATCAGGTCGCCAGGGATCCGCAGCTATGGTACCATCTGGTCCTCAGGCCGCCAGGCCCATTTCTCAGATTCCTCATAGACAGCAGTCTCAGAGAGCTCCGGGTTCAGGAGGCTCGGCGCAGGTCTATGCTATGACTCGTCAGGATGCTGAGGCATCCAATGATGTCATCACAGGTATTATTTCTGTCTGTAGCCGCGATGCTTATGCTCTTATTGATCCGGGGTCTACCTATTCGTATGTGTCGCCGAGATTTGCCCCTTGCTTGGGCAGGGATCTGGTCTTCTTAGATGATCCCTTTATGGTTGCCACCCCTGTCGGGCCTTCTATATGTGTAGATAGGGGTTATCGGCAGTGTATGATCTCCATCTGTGGTGTAGAGTCCTTAGTGGACCTGATGCTGCTCGATATGTCTGATTTCGATGTCATTATGGGCATGGATTGACTGGCTTCCTGTCATGCGACTTTGGATTGCCATGCCAAGTCCGTGACGATTGGGGCAGAGGGTGAGTCTCGGGTTGTATGGAGAGGTTCCAGGCCTTCTCCGAAGAGTATGATCATTTCTTTCTTGGAGGCGCAGAGGATGATATCTAGTGGGTGCGAGGGATATATTGCTTCAGTTCGGGATGTTCGGGCAGAGGAGTTATCCCTTGATAGAGTTCCGGTTGTTTGTGAGTATCCGGATGTGTTTCCTGATGATTTGCCGGGTTTGCCGCCTATGCGGGAGATAGAGTTTTGCATTGATCTATTGCCAGGCACTCAGCCTAAATCTATTCCCCCATATCGTATGGCTCCTGTTGAGTTGAGGGAGCTGAAGGAGCAGATTCAGGATTTGCTCGATAAGGGCTTCATTAGGCCCAGTGTGTCTCCATGGGGTGCCCCGGTATTATTTGTGAAGAAGAAGGATGGCTCTATGCGGATGTGTATTGATTACCGGCAGCTGAATAAGGTTACTATCGAGAATAGGTATCCTTTGCCGCGTATTGATGATTTGGTTGATCAGCTTCAGGGTGCTACCTTCTTCTCGAAGATTGATTTGAGGTCGGGGTATCATCAGTTGAGGATTCGGTCCGAGGACATTTCCAAGACTGCTTTTCGTACCCGATATGGCCACTATGAGTTTCTGGTGATGTCTTTCGGGCTTACGAATGCCCCAGCTGCTTTCATGGATCTGATGAACCGAGTGTTCAAGGCCTACCTTGACTCCTTCGTCATTGTGTTTATCGATGATATCTTGGTTTATTCGAGGAGCAGGGAGGAGCATGAGCAGCATTTGAGAGTTGTTCTTCGGACTCTGAGGGATCAGCAGTCGTATGCCAAATTCTCCAAGTGTGAATTTTGGCTCAGTTCTGTATCTTTCCTAGGTCACGTGGTGACCAAGGATGGGGTGTGTGTTGATCCGAAGAAGATAGAGGCCGTTCAGAGTTGGCCTAGGCCTACTTCTCCTACAGAGATTCGGAGTTTCTTAGGCTTGGCAGGTTATTATCGGCGGTTCGTCGAGGGGTTTTCTTCTATTTCAGCACCTCTGACGAAGTTGACCCAGAAGAATGTTCCTTTCCTGTGGTCCGATGCCTGTGAGTCTAGCTTTCAGAAGCTTAAGACTCTGTTGACTTCAGCGCCAGTGTTGGCCTTGCCTAGTGGATCCGGGGGATTCACCGTATATTGTGATGCTTCGGGTGTTGGCCTGGGTAGCGTTCTGATGTAGGAGGGTAAGGTGATAGCTTATGCCTCGAGACAGCTGAAGGTCCATGAGAAGAATTATCCTGTCCATGATTTGGAGCTGTTAGCTGTCGTGTTTGCACTGAAGTTGTGGAGGCACTATCTTTATGGCGAGCCATGTGAGATATTCACCGATCATAAGAGTCTCCAGTACTTGTTCACTCAGAAGGACTTGAACGGGAGACAGCGCTGCTGGTTAGAGCTGCTGAAGGATTATGATCTTTCTATCCGGTATCATCCCAGAAAGGCTAATGTTGTAGCTGATGCCTTGAGTAGGAAGTCCATGGGTAGCCTCGCCTATCTTGATGCTGATATGAGGCCGTTGGCCCGTGAGTTGCAGGCTTTGTCCATTAGTGGGGTTCGGTTTGATGATTCTGTTCCAGGCCGGGTGCTTGCATATGTGGGGTATCAGTCGTCTTTAGCTTCCCAGATTCGGGAAAAGCAGTTCGAGGATCCTTATCTGAGAGATCTCCGGGACAGGGTCCTGAGTGGGGGAGTGTCCTCGTTCGTGATTGGTGATGATGGTGCTTTGCGGCTTAACGGCCGGGTATGTGTTCCAGCCATTGTGGAGCTGAGGCAGATGATTTTGGCAGAGGCTCACAGTTCGAGATATTCCATTCATCCGGGTACTGCGAAGATGTATCATGATCTTCGAGAGCTGTATTGGTGGAAAGGGATGAAGAGGGATGTTGCTGATTATGTATCTCGGTGTTTGAATTGCCAGCAGGTGAAGTATGAGCACCGGAGGCCAGCCGGGGTGACCCAGTCTATGCCCATTCCCGAGTGGAAGTGGGAGCAGATCACATGGATTTCGTAGTTGGTTTGCCGCTGACCGTGGGTAAGCATGATTCGGTGTGGGTAGTAGTTGATCGACTGACGAAGTCGGCTCACTTCATTCCAGTGAGGACTACTTATACCTCGGAGCGTCTGGCTCGTATCTTCATTGAGCAGATTGTGAGATTGCATGGTGCTCCTGTTTCTATCATTTCTGACCGAGGTGCTCAGTTCACAGCTCAGTTTTGGAGATCTTTTCAGAGAGAGCTGGGTACTCGAGTCGATCTCAGCACTGCATTTCACCCGCAGACTGATGGCCAGTCTGAGCGGACCATTCAGATCCTCGAGGATATGTTGAGGGCGTGTGCTATGGATTTTGGAGGCCATTGGGATAGCCATTTGCCGCTAGCAGAGTTTGCGTATAATAATAGCTATCAGGCTTCTATCCAGATGGCTCCGTTTGAGGCATTGTATGGTCGGAGATGTCGCTCGCCTATCAGTTGGTTCGAGTCTGGTGAGGTCCAGGTGTTGGGGCCCGATTTGGTGCAGCAGACCTTAGATAAGGTCCGGTTATTCAGGATCGACTCCGCACGGCTCAGAGCTGGCAGATATCGTATGCAGATCGGAGGCGGAGAGATCTTGAGTTCATGGTTGGGGACCGGGTATTCCTCAGAGTGTCGCCCATGAAGGGTGTTATGAGATTTGGGAAGAAAGGCAAGCTCAGTCCTAGGTTCATTGGGCCTTTTGAGATATTGGAGCGCATTGGCGCCGTTGCTTATAGACTGGCTTTGCCTCCCTCTCTGTCTGTTCATCCGGTGTTCCATGTGTCCATGCTCCGGAAGTATGTTCACGATCTGTCTCATGTGATCGATATGGCTTCCGCGGAGGTAGATGGCGACTTAGCTTATTCGGAGGAGCCTATTGCTATTGTGGCTAGAGAGGTCCGTAAGATGAGATCGAAGGTGATCCCGCTTGTGAGAGTTCAGTGGGGGCATCACTCCATTGCCGAGGCTACTTGGGAGCTTGAGTCCGAAATGCGTGAGAGGCATCCGCGCTTGTTCGATGATTCAGGTATGAAATCCTTGTATTTTCTAAGCCTGAATTTGCATTTTTAAGTTTTATTGATTTCGGGTGGTACCGAGGGGTCCTCGAAATCCGTGCCAGCTCCGTGGCTAGTGTGTGGATCCTACCTTAGACTTAGGCTCGTCCGAGGACGGCCGAGAGTCTAAGTGGGGGAGAATGTAACGACCCTCAAATAGTCGTTACGGGATCCAGGACCTCGATTTGCATGTCGACAGTCCCAAAAGCTCCGTTAGGTCATTTATGACTCGTCTGTGAAATCTGAGTCGAAACGGAGTCCGTTTGACACGTTTTCGAGAAAAGGATCCGTTTATGAAATTCCGGAAAGGAATTTGGGGTTTCGATAGGTCGTTTTGAGTAAACAAACCCCGATGAAAATCCGAGCGCACCGTTAGGTCCGTCTCGTCATTTATGATATGTAGCAACCTTCAAAATTGAAAACGAACCTCGTTTGATAGGACTTTTGATAAAGTCCCCGTTTTGGAAGTTTAAAAGAGTTAAAAGAGGTTTCCGAGCTCGATTTGAGCAAATGAGCTCCGATGAGAGATCCGAAAGTTCCGTTAGGTTCGTATAGTCATTTGTGACTTGTAGCAACTTTCAGAATTGGATTCCGAGGTCGTTTGTTTAAATTTCGCTATTTTGGCGAAAGTCGAAAATTGAACCTTTGCTGTGGGACCCACTTTTTGAGTTCTGGAGGTCCGAATTGAGTTCCGTCTTGACGAGCATATCAGCCAAGTATTTTGTGGCTTGTGTGCAAAATTTGGGATCATTCCGAGCTTCGTAGGGTCCCGTTTTTCCCCTAAAACAGTAGAAAATCTGGTGCGACTTTTCTGTTTTGTTTTGGCGCAAACAGCCGGATAAAAGCTTATTTTCCGGCCAATCCGTAAGGAATTAGGAAAAACTCAAAACATGAAAGTTGTAGCCCTTTGAGTTGTGGTTCTAATGGCACCGGTTTCAGGTCATTTGGACATTCGTATCAAAAGTTATGATTTTTTCAAAAGAAACTGTCACAGAGGCAAAAACTGCTATAAAAAGGCCATTTCGGGCCATTTCTGTTCATAACTTATAAAAATCATTTGGTGAGCTCTTGAGGCGATTTTTGAGTATTTATTGAAGACCCAATCATACTTACACTTAAGGTAAGCCCTTTCAATCCATCTTTATGTTGATTAACACAAGAATCAAAGGGTTGATTCTTGGAAATGGGTTAGAACCCTAGATTCTTAAGAATTGGGGAAAGACATCGAGCAAGGCTCGCATGTGGAATCTAAGTGTACTTTTGGACTCACGGGAGCGTGGGGAGTCCGGAAAAGTATATTTTGTAAATTTAGGGCTCGGCCCTACCCGGGGGCATTTTGGTAATTTTTACCCTACGATGCCTATAGGCTTAAATAGCTATAATTGAGCACTCATATGTGCTATATCTTGTCTTAATAGACCTAGTGGAGAGTCCTTCGTGGACAAGGCGAGCGGGAAAGGAGATTCTTCCCGGCATTTGAGCCCGAATTTCGAGGTAAGTGAGACTTGACCTCTATTGTGCTTGTGGACTCTTCCTTCATGCTAGTATGCTTCATGTACGCATATATATACCTAACAATGGTTAGGATTAATGATGTGAATTACTTGCTATTATTGTTTGTTATAAATAGTGAGATTGTGACTCGACCGAGGTATGTGCCGGTCTAAACGCTACGTCGAGGTAGCATAAATTTATATCGTAGTAACGCTTGCTACGCCATGCTTAGATAGCAAGAACTTGGGACATGGCCGAGGATGTTGCCGGCATGTCATGATAAATGTCTTGCCGAGGATTTTGCCGGCTTTTGGATGATATTGGTACTTGATTTGTTCACGTGCCGGGTTGGGTAGTGCTGTCTATACGTAACCTTGGGTTGGACGACATGGGAGTAGGGATTGTACCCCCAAACTGTGGTCGGGTTAACCTTCGCCTTACGTTCAGCTAGCATAACCAACCTGGGTTACGGTGACTGTGAAATATTATCGTTATTAATATTTCTGTTATTGTTTTTAATGTCATGGATATTAATACTGTTAGAGGGACACTTGACAGGGGGTGTGGTGTCGCCTATACTATGAGATGTGTCACACTTGACAGGGGGTGTGGTGCGGACACTTGATCTTTGAGATGTGACACACTTGACAGGGGGTGTGGTGTGGTCACTTGATTTATTGAGATACGAAGCACTTGACAGGGGGTGTGGTGCGATCGTAGATAGATTTGAGATGAGCCAACGACTACGGGTCGTTGGTCTACTTATTCATGATTGTGATAGTGACTTCGGGTCACGGTATATGGTTGATACTTAGTAGTGGTGTTGCTAGTCCATCGTAGGTCTAGGTTAGTCGGCACGGGAGTAGAGATTGGACCTCCAAACCGCCGCTGAGTTGACCTATGCCTGACGTTGGATGGGCATAATCCTTGAGACTTCTGGTTACTACTTGTGTGTATGGAATGTGTTACATCTATTTGTGATTTCACTACTTTATTGTATGATTACTATAGTATGTTGTTGCTTATGATGCATGTAGCGACTTGTCCCGCAAGGGTACCTTAGCGGGCCTGTCGGTGATCTTACTGGGCTTCGGCTCATAACTTACTCTGCTACGTGCGCAGGTCCTTCATCCAGTCAGCAGCCCGGACGTTAGCGGTTCCCGAGGCTTCTGAGACTTTTGATTGAGGTGAGCCGACCACACAGACCGTGGTGGCATACCGCCGGAGTCACTTAGAGATAGGACTCAGATTTCTTTGATGTATATTCATACTTTATTGAGTCACTCTTAGAATGCTCCAATTCTTTTGTGGATATATTCTTTTGGACTTCACCCTTTTATATTTATATATCCGTTTATGATCTTTTTACATTATTGTTCTTTTCCGCATCTTGTTTCATTGGTTCGCCTAGGCAAATGTTGTTTAGGTGCCATCACGAGCCCTTGGAAATTGGGTCGTGACAGTGGGGAGCTTAAGGTAGTGAAGCAAGCAATGATCAAGTTCAAAATGGGTAGTTATGTTGATGAACACTTGTTCGACGTTGTGCCCATGCAAGCTTGCCACCTTCTCTTTGGAAGGCCTTGGCAATTTGATCGACAAGCGGTCCATGATGGGCGTGTCAACACTTACACGCTCCAACATGAAGTAAGGAAATTTGTGTTGAAGCCCCTCACTCCCAAACAAGTGAGTGATGACTACAATAGAATGAGGGAGTTGAGGGAGGTGGCAAAGGCCAAATCAATCATTGAGACTAGCCCTTTCTCCAAAACATGGTGGCAATCCCACCTTCTTCTTCTACCGGTGGCATTTGTGCCATGATGCAACCGGGCGAAATCTTAAAAGGAAATGATGGCACCAAGTTTCTCCTATGCCTAGTGCACAAAGGTATGATCCTAAACTCTAATTGTGATTTTTCTTCTAACCCTTTGCCTAGTGTGTTTGAGAATGTCTTGAAGGATTTTAGGGACATGTTCCCGGATGAGATGCCGGATGGGTTGCCTCCTTTGAGGGGCATTGAACATCAAATAGACTTTGTCCCTGGATCTCAAATCCCAAACAAGCCGGCCTATAGGAGCAATCCGGATGACACAAGAGAATTGCAAAGGCAAGTTGATGAATTTCTCACTAAGGGCTTGGTGAGGGAGAGCTTGAGTCCTTGTGCTGTGCCCGTGATCCTTGTTCCCAAAAAGGACGGCACTTGGAGAATGTGCGTTGATTGTCGGGCCGTGAACAAAATAACGGTAAAGTACCGTCATCCCATTCCCCGACTTGATGATATGTTAGATGAATTGAGTGGTTCATGTGTGTTTAGCAAAATTGACCTTAGGTCCGGCTACCATCAAATCCGGATGAAACCGGGTGATGAATGGAAAACCGCATTCAAGACCAAATTTGGTCTCTATGAATGGTTGGTGATGCCCTTTGGGCTCTCCAATGCACCTAGCACTTTCATGAGGCTAATGAACCATGTTTTAAAGCCATTCATCAACAAGTTTGTGGTCGTCTATTTTGACGATATATTGATCTATAGCAAATCAATAGACGACCATGTTGAACACCTTAGGCAAGTGCTTGAAAAGTTGAGAGCCGAAAAGCTCTACGCTAATTTTAAAAAGTGTGCCTTTGGTGTTGAGAAGGTAGTCTTCCTTGGGTTTGTTGTGAGTGCCCAAGGAGTGGAGGTGGATGAGTCTAAGGTAGAGGCCATACGTAATTGGCCTACTCCTACTACCGCGACTCAAGTGAGGAGCTTTCATGGTCTTGCTAGCTTTTATCGGCGATTTGTGAAAGACTTTAGCTCCATTGCCGCTCCACTCACCGAATTGGTGAAGAAAGACCAACCTTTTGTGTGGGGAGAGCCTCAAGAGAAGGCCTTCCATGAGTTGAAAAGTAGGTTGAGTACCGCCCCTCTATTGCAATTGCCCGACTTCGGAAAGGCATTTGAGGTTGAATGTGATGCCTCGGGGGTGGGAATTGGTGGTGCTTTAATGCAAGATAGCAAACCCATCGCCTACTTTAGTGAGAAGTTGAAAGGGGCCTCCTTGAACTATTCTACATATGACAAGGAATTGTATGCCCTTGTGAGAGCCCTTGCCCATTGGCAACACTATCTTTGGCCTCGTGAGTTTGTGATCAAGAGTGACCATGAGTCACTCAAGCATTTGAGAGGCCAAGAGAAGCTCAATAAGAGACATACCAAGTGGGTTGAATTCATTGAGTCCTTTCCCTATGTGATCCAATACAAGAAAGGGAAGGACAATGTTGTGGCGGATGCGCTTTCTAGAAAGTTTGCTCTAGCCACCACTCTCACCTCTAAGCTTATGGGCTTTGAAAGCATTAAATTGATGTATGCTCATGACCCGAAGCTCAAGAGCATCCATGAAGCTCTAGAAAAGGGGGAGAGAGTTGAGAAATACCAATGGGTTAATGGATTTATCTTTAAGAATGGTAAAGTGTGCATACCCGAGTCCTCATGGAGGGAGTTGCTTGTGCAAGATGCACATTGTGGAGGACTCATGGGTCACTTTGGTAGAGACAAGACCTTGGCCATCCTTCGGGAACAATTCCATTGGCCAAAAATGGGGACCCATGTTGAGAGACTTTGCAACTCTTGTCTTGAGTGCAAGGTTGCCAAGTCCAAATCGAACCCCCATGGTTTGTATACCCCACTCCCCGTACCTACTAGCCCATGGTTGGATATCTCGATGGATTTTGTGATGGGATTACCAAGGACTAGGGGGGGCCATGATAGAATTTATGTTGTTGTGGATATGTTCTCCAAAATGGCTCATTTCATTCCATGTCGAAAATGTGATGATGCACAACATGTTGCAACCTTGTTTATTGATAATGTCTTGAAATTGCATGGTGTGCCTCAAACTATAGTGAGTGATAGGGACACTAAGTTCCTAAGTCATTTTTGGAGGAGTTTATGGGGTGCCCATGGCACCAAACTCTTGTTTTCTACGTCCCACCACCCCCAAACCGATGGGCAAACCGAAGTGGTGAACCGAACCTTGGGTGCTCTTCTTAGAGCTATGACCCGAGGTAAGGGTGGGACTTGGATAGATAAGATACCTCTTATGGAGTTTGCCTACAATCGAACCGTGCATCGGATGACTGGTATGACTCCATTCGAGTGTGTGTATGATTTTAACCCTTTGATTCCCCTTGATCTAACCCCTTTTCCAAGGTAAATGGTTGTTAATTTTGAAGGTAAAGCTAGAGCCAAGGCTTTGATGGAGCTACATGCTAAGGCGAAGAAGAACTTGGAGGAAGCTTATGCAAAGGTAGCATCCAAGAAAAACAAGGGACGCAAGAAGGTGGAACTCAAGAAGGGTGACTATGTGTGGGTGCACTTCTGGAAAGAAAGGTTTCCAAACCTTAGAAAAGGGAAGTTAGCACCCCGTGGAGATGGCCCATTCCAAGTGCTCTCAAAGATAAACAACAAAGCTTATGTGGTCGACTTACCAAGTAAGTATCAAGTTTCTAATACTTTCAATGTTTGTGACTTGGTTCCTATGGATGTAGGTGATGAAGAGGTCGTGGATGATAATGCTTCAATTTCGAGGACGAAATCTTCTCAAGAAGGGGAGGATGATGCCGGGCAAACCACGAGACCCTTCACTCGGAGCCAAGCTAGGGAGGTCCAAGGAGTACACCTACACTTGGTGAGGAAGGGACTAGAAGAAGGAAGCGTTTGGAAGCCATTCCGGGTGCTCAAAGTGCAAGGGGAGCAGCCCAGCGAACCAGGCGCCCCGCCTGCACCTTAGGCGCCTCCGCCCAGAGAACACAGGGGCCAGGCGGACCACCCCACTACCAGGCGCACCGTCCAGCTCACCCCACTGATCAAATGGAGCAAATTGTGGGCGCTCCGCCCAAGACTTGGGCGCACCGCCCGGATCGCTGAAGCCTCGAATTTTCTAGCTTTGTTAAGACTATTTTGACCCTACGTGGTCCTTTATTCCTAAGCCTAAGTGTGGGCATATTAGACCTTTCATATGGTGTCTAAAAACACCTATAAATAGCTAGTTGTCTTATTATTTTCATTAGCTTACCTTTGATGAGAACAAACACTTGTGTTGAAGAGTTGAACTCTTATTGAATGACAAACCTTGAATTTGGGACTTATTCTTCCTCTAGCGGATCTAGATGAATTCCAATCCCCCCCGACCATTCTACTTGCGTGCTCACGTTAGCTCGAGGGTAGTTGCCTAGCGTAGGTGTTCTTGACCTCCTCTCGGGGTGTAACGGAACAAGTTCTCCGTTGCTACTTGAGATTTGTGATCGAGATACGTCTCGTTCCTATCTTTTATTTTCCGCGTTTGATTTCCTACATCAAAGGTATGGTTTGGCCCTCCTTACTTTGTATTGTCCTCATTAAGGCATTTTACTTTTTATTATTTATAAAATTGGTCGCTAGGCACACTGCCTAGTTGAGTCTTTGCTTAAAAAGAAAAAAAAAACTCATGAATCTATTCCTAGAAATCACAAGAATAAAGGGGATAATTAATTGGGGATCCCCAATTGAAATTTGTAAATAACATAGATAGAAAGTATTATCAAGGTTCATTCACAACACAATAATCATAATCATACAAGCATGGGAAGTGGTTCAATCAATCCATAATAGGTTTTAGGATGTATTTATAGTGTAGGAGTCGACATAGGACCCAAACACCCCTTGTAAAATCCCTGCACGTCGTGCCTTTGGTAATCTGGAATTCTGATGAAAAACCAAGCTGCAGTATCTCATACCACAAGCCACACACCGTGTGCCACGTAGGCGAGCGGCATGCAACATGTGGTGTGGTATGCTGATTTCGTATTTTGTTTTTCTTTTGTTCGACCTTCATCCGCACGACCCTAGGCCTTCTACTCAGACTTCAAAATCCTTGATTTCCATCAATTATGCTCCAAGAATGCCTAATATCATCAATTTAATCCCTATAATATAAAATACACCAAATAAAAGAAATTCTGTTTAAAGTATAACAATATAAAAGCATGATATGAGGTGAAAGTATGTGAATTATAGCAATATTTGGCCTCGTATCATCAACCTAGATTTGAATATGTAAATATCTATCAGCACAAGTGTTTTTGCCAAATCAATAAAGTTAAAGTGAAAATAACAGTCACATAATTATGGCAAGTGATAATGTGCATCTAAAAGACACATATCAAGTCATTCACTGATTTGGCATAAAGGTTTGGTACGAATAAGTTTTTTTAATCAAAAGATGAGTTTACTTTAATTTATTCTAGTAGATTCAATATCTTCATCTTATTATGTGTAAATTCATTATCAATCTGTAATAACAATAATATATCAAGAATAATTCCATAAACGGGGTCTAGGGAGGGTGAGATATACGCAGACCTTACCCCCACTAAGGAGGAGAGGGTGTTTTTGATAGACCCTCGGCTAGAAAATATTTCAAAAACAAGTGAAAACAAAAAAATTATTTTGAAAACATGATAAAATTCATTATCTATCTATTTTATACATTTTAAATTTAGAAGCATCAAAATGTAAAATTTAATTATCAAAATATGCATATAAAGTGGACTTTTTTGTCATTAGATATTATCATCTTTAACATAAATGTACACCATAAAGTAAAAGCATTTCATAATTAGAGAACAATATATAATATTTGATAATAGTGCGGAATAACATAATATTTTAACAACTATCTATTATTGTGACACTTAAACTAATTTATGTTATGAATTTTGAAAAGGATTAGCTTATTTCTACTATATAGAAATGCCGAAAAGTAAGCAGGACTTCATTGTCATGCCTGCTTGCTGTGAAATGTATTATATGCCCTTATTGCAGCTGCATGTCAGGTTTGCGTTTTAATAAATAATGCAACATTAGAGGACATTGTGTGCATAAAAATCAACTAGAGTTGTGTCATTATTTGCTGAATCGGTGGGATCTAACTGATCTTATTTGTTTACACATTCCAGTTAAAGTTTTGTTATCCATGAAAAATTAGTTTTTTATTATTTTTTGTCGGTGTTATGACTGTCTTATGAAAATAGTCTCTAAAATCAGTCAATAATTATAAAGCTTCAACTTTTTAGCAAGAAACAAGATCCATATCACCAAAAATCATTCATAACAAATTATACTAGCAAACAAAAAAAAAAAATCACAATCCAGAAACTTTGAACAAAATATACCATGTCATTTGAAGAAGGTTAACTTACGGAGTATTAGAATGTTAAATATTATCTTCAGAAACTTTGAGAGAATCCTTAAATGATTTTCTCACTGGTCCTCCTATTCCTATTGCTCCTCTATTCATATTATCTCTCTCTTTTTCTCTAAAACTCAGAAAAAATAGAAAATATTTCACAACCAAACAGTCCTTACTATAACTAATCCATTTCTTTGCAATCCATTTTTCTAAAATCTGTCGATTGAAGTGATTCTTAAGATATTTGTAACAAATTTTGTGATGACTGTGATATATACTATGACTATTGATGTTCTTTCATACTTTTACTTAGTGACTGTGCAACGGAAGAAAGAGAAAATGGTGGAAGAAAAATGGAGGAGTTGTTATTATTTGATACATAGATTTGAGCTGGTTGTAATTAATTTCATTGAATATAACTGAAAAAATGAATTAAAACTCAATTTTTTAGAAAAGAGTGAGATTATCATAAAAATAGCTTTGTGGCCAAAAGAATGTTAAAAAATTATTGATTGTACAAATTATAGGAGTACAATTTTCATAGATTGGAATTATGCTATGTACAGTGAGCAAGATAATACCATCTTAAGAAAGGATACCCAAGAGTTAATACCATAAATTGAAGAATAAAACCAATTTCATAGTAGAAAGGTTAGAAAAAAGTAAATCATTCGGTAAAGAAGTTTTCACTTTTAACGAAAAGGTGATCATTTACACCTAAAATTATTAAACAACCAAGAGATTACTTCAATAAATAGGCATTAATAACCAATATGCTAAAAAAATCAAGCCACTAAATATTTCTCAGAGTACCGAAAAAATAAAACAAATAAAAGCAAAAATTTCCGTAACAATTGGGACCCGGGCAAGCCCGATAGTACTCTCTCCTAGTTCGAAATAAAAGAAGGAAAGGGAGAGATGGAAGGAGAGAGAATGCATATCTCTCAATGTTAAAATTTAATCTTTTCTTTCTGATCTACTCATCCTGATTCTCCATTCGTGGGATAACATTGTATATGTTGTTGTTACTAGTCATCCTAATTCCAGGATCAGATTTAACAGGGGCAGTAATGTTATTTACGAAAGCTTTGCGGTTGAGAATCTATTCTATATAGTTAAACCATTATTAATTATAAGAAAATGTTATTCTCTTTAGGACTGACTTAAAAAAGGTGTTACATACATTTAGACAAATGAAATAACAACTTTGGGGTTTAATTCAAGCAATGTGAACTAGCCGCCTACTCCATTCATGAAACTTAATGAGCGAAGGCATGAAGGTGTTCCAAAAAAACTCACTTCGAAAGAAGAGCAGACCTGGACGTATCAAAATATGTTTGAATAATAAAGCCCCTGCCCAGATGGATCCCCTATGGATTTCTTTCAATCTTGCGGGAAGGTGGTCAAGGAAGAGATGATGAAAATTGGATAAAACTTTCATGCTACTGAGTACTTTGAGAAAAGCTTCAATGCAACTTTTATCGCATTTATACCTAAAAAAAGTGGAGCAGTAGAACATAGGGACTCCAGATCTATAAGCCTTAATGGGGGGTGTTTACAAGATTATTGCAAAGATTTTGATAGAGAAACTAAAAAAGGTGAGAAAAATTAGTAAATAGACATCAGATGACATTCATAAAAGTAAGGCCAATGATGGATGTTGCTATTCTTGCTTCAAAATATGTGGAAAGTAGATTAAAAGGGCCAGTCCTAGGGGTTTTGTGCAAACTGGATTTAGAAAGGAAAATGATCATGCCAACTGGGGTTTTCTATTGAATATTTTGAACCAAAAGGGTTTGGAAATTGGTGGATAAGGTGGATAATTTTGCATCAAAACAGTTAGGTTCTCCGCCCTGATCAATGGATCTCCTGAAGACTTCTTTCCATCTATGAGAGGCTTGAGGAAAGTGTATGGGCCTAAATCAGTTTAGGTGTACAAATCGAATTTGGATTCGAATATAAGCAATTCTTCATATCAAAGTTGAAAAATATGTGAAAAAGATGTAAATGCGAGAAAATAACTGTATTTCAATATATGAACGTGATTACAAATTTGGGCAGCGTTTCAGTACAAATTTCTGGATGCCTATAATACAAAATGATCTAGTATTTATAAGCATGAGGCTTTGCCCACGTCGTCCACCAGCACCTGATGCGTCTCCCACGATCTAAGCATTAAATGGAGTAGTTAGTGGGGGTAAAGTAGTGGGCTGCAAAGCCGCTTAAACCGAGGGGATCCACCGAGGTGCGAATGATTGACCTTGGTGGCCTGGCCCTACTGCTTGACCGAAGTGATCGCTACCGAAGCTCAGCTCACGGCTCGCCTTCGGTAGCGACCTTCGGTTTCATGGCCTCGGTGACTTGTTCAATCGCTTCGACGGTTGTCTTGCTGGGACGTGTTCGGTCGTTAGGATTTGCATGACCGGGGCGAATCATCGCGGGTCGATTTTTACCTAATACAGATAGTCCCCCCACTCCTCGGTTGCCTACCGAGGTAACCGAGGAGTGGAGTGAAGTTTAGCAGGAAAGTGACGTGGCTCGATCTTATCCAAGCGTTTCAAAACTTGTCAACGGTTCACGTCCCACTAGGTCTCTTCCCTTGGACACGTGGCGTTCATCCACTGGTCACCCGAACGGTCACGCCGTAGTTTTTGTTTCTCCCAACGTTACAATGATGACCTCTACCACTTGCCTTACTTCCAAACCTATAAATACTTCCCCATTAGATCCTTCTTCACACTTTTAACTTCTTGTGAGTGACAGTGTTGAGAACAAAGTTTCCATATCTCCTTCAATCATCTTTCATCTTTGTGAGATTACAAATTCCAGATTCCAATCATGTCAACCACTCAGTCTAGACAAGATTCGAGCGATTCAGGCGAGAGAGCGAGAGTTTTGCATTCAGCTGCGGCCACTGCCAGTGGTTACGCCGCCGCCGCTACGCCGGCGGTGGAAGGTGGAGAGGTATTATCGGGCGCTGGTGGTGCAGTGCGTCGTAAGGCTATAGCTATGCGCCAGTTGGCTGTGGAGGAGGAGTTCGATGCAGGAGAAGGTGACGCCATGCTTGACGACGTCATGCTGAGTAACTTTAGTGACGCCCTCCTCAGAGGTGACGATGACGATGCCGAGGGCGGCGATGCCGTGGGCGAGGTCGAGGTCAGTAGTGTCGCCAAGGGAGGATCCTCGGGACCATCAATTCCCCTAGAGCAAGAGCTCGAACCTCATCAGATCATTCCCTCCCACTTCGACAATAGCAAGGACTTGAAACTGCAAGCTCAAACAGCCGACCAGGAGGAGAAAAATAGAAATATCCCCGTGAATACCACCCCGACCCGCATAACTCAAGCTCATATTGAGCGGGTTCGGAGGGAGTGTCACTTCGCGCCCGTGGTGAAAGTGATCATACCTGATCCGACGAGCCGGGTGTGCCACAACATTGAGGGGTTTTCCTTCGCTTACACCTATCCTTTTACCCTCGGCTTCTCCCTCCCAGTCCATAGAGTCATTGATGATTTTTGCCGGGCCTACAACTTATGTTTGGCTCAACTTGGCCCCGGCGTCTGGAGGGTTGTCCAGTGCATGGATTGGTTGAGCACGAAGGCCGGGATAGATTTCACCTTTCAACACCTCATCTCTCTTTACTACCCCTACTTTCACAAGGTTGGGGTCGTGGCGCTGAATAACCGAGGCAAGTTTTCCCTTCTTCACAAGAGTGAGGATCATGGGGAATGAGGTTGGTGCGATCGGTACATCTTGTTGGAGACAAAAGTTTTATCCGCCGAGCCTAATTTCCCCGAACGGTGGAATAACACGCGTAAGTATTCCCCCTTTCATATTTTACTCCCCGGTGGCTTGTCCATGCTAATTGATTTTGCTTCTTTGTTGTTTCTTCAGCCAACAAGGTAGACATCGTACCCCCGGCAGGTTTGACTGCTTGGGTAAAAGCGATGACCGGGGCTCTTGAATGCCCCGAGAGGACATGGATGAAAATGGCTGCCGAATTCGGTTGGCAATGCAAGAGGCACGGTAAGTTTTTGGTAATGCTTTGATAGGTGGGTCGCTTTGGGATTTTGATTTTGTTTTTCTGACTTTCCTTCCCTCGGTGCTAGGCTTTCCAAACCGTGCCATCAACACTAAGAAAAGTAAGAAGAATAAGAAGAAGGAGAAGAAAAAGAAGAAGAATGATGGGGAGGAGACCGAGTCGGATGACGATCAGGCTGCGGTGGCTGGAGAGTACAAGGGGTTGAAGGCTTCCAAGTCTTCAAAAGTTTCAAAGGGAGCCCCCGATCAAGGGACCTCCAAAGGTGACATTCGTCTTCGGTTGATATCATCAAATGTCATTCCTTCTTTGTTTTCTTATTCTAACTTCTTCCCTTGTTGCAGGCGAGAAGAGGAAGAGGGCCACTTCGAAGAAATCTTCCCGTTCGGTGGCTCCTGGAACCGAGGCGGAGGTCCTTCCTCAACCCGAGGCGGCGGTGGAAAGGCGCCGAAGACTGGTTGACGAGCCCGATGACGCAGCTGCCGAGGCTCTGGCTCGAAAAGATGTTGATGTTATTGATCTTGAGGATCAAGAACTTGAAGCCGAGGTTGCCACGGCAAAAGCTAAGGGCAAGGCTAAAGTTGCGGAGGTTGGCACTGCTGTGCTTGAAGAAGGGGCTGGCACTGGGGCGGTTAGGGCACATTCCAAACCCGCGAGGATTTCATCCTCGGTGGGGTCTTATCGGAGACTCGAGGTGCAAGTTTCCTCAAATTTGCTGGCTTGCGGCCGAGAAGAGCTCTTAAGCCTCACGCCTTTGTTGGGGCTGACCGAGGACAAGGTTGTGCAGGAGTTTACTTCTGGCCAACTATATAGCACTATAGCTTCCAACGCCGTAAGGGTAAGTTTTACCATACTTAAATCAAAAACTTTCATCTTTACCTTCGGTTCGTAGCTGACCTTGATTCTTTAATCTTTGCCCAGAGCTTCATCCTCTCATTGAAGGCCATCGAAGTCGAGTCTGCGAGGACTGCCGAAGTTCGGCGCGTGGCTCGCTTATGGGATCAGCAAAAGGACGCTCAACGCCCAAATAGCTTCGCTGAAGGCTGACTTAGCCAAGTCCCAATCCGATTTGCGTGAAGCCGAGGCAAATTCTGAGCCTAAAATCAAAATCCTCGGTGATGACTTCCAGGCTGAGCGCTCGAAGCTGGAGGATGAAGTTGCGAGGCTGGGTAGTGAGCTGTCTCGAACAAAGGCCGAGGCTGTAAATATGGCCAAAAAACATCATGAGCAGCTGAAGAGTCATCTGCTCCATATCAAGAAGCTAGAGAGTGAAAACTCCAAAATTTCAACTAAGGATGCACAGATTGCAGCCCTTCAAGATGAGATTGTGATAAGACCCAAACCCCCTCAAGACCCTTCACTCGGAGTCAAGCCAAGTTGATCCAAGACACCCATCTTCACTTGATATGGAAGGGTATGGAAGAAGGCCTCGGGAGCGACTTGAAGACTATACTTTGGTGCGCCATGGATGGAGGACCTTCTAGTACACTTGACGAGGCATCCGGAGCACTTTTGGAAGCAACTCAAGAGGCCACAGCACCAGGCGGACCGCCTACTCAACTAGGCCGGCCGCCTAGTTTTTGAGCACTCTCTGGATCTCCTTTAGGCGGACCGCCTCTGTAAAATGGGCGGACCGCCTACTCCAAAGGGGCTGACCGCCCACTCCAAGTAGGCTGACCGCCTACTCTACTAGGCTGGGCGCCTACTTGGGCGCCTAGTGAACTGAAGGGTGCGGGATTCCTAGTTTATTTGCTATGTTTTGGACAACTATAGCCCTATGAGGCCTTTGAGCTTTCATTACATGTAAGTGAAGTCTATAAATACTTCACAAACCTATTCAAATCTTAGTCTACCTTGAATTTTATGAATGATGAAAAGAAACTATCTCTTGTTTGGAGAACCCTTTGTCTTGGTTGCTTGAATTCACTAGTGGAACCTAGTTGAGTCTTGAACCGAAAACCCGATCATTCTATTTGCGAGTCCCAAGTGTGACTCGAGGGTAGTTGCATAGTGTAGGTCCTCCTTGACACCGATACGAGGGTATTATGGAACGAGTTCTCCATAGTTACTTCGTAGGGAGTTCGAGTAGTGTCTCGCTCTTTATCTTTATTTCCGCGTTTTGTTTTTGATTCTTATCATCTTGGTATCAGAGCAAGGCTCGGGTTTTGTTTCTACAAACCCCCGACCCTTGATTCTTCGTGCCTAGGTTGGTTTCTATCTTAGGTTCTTATTTGTTGTTGAAGAAAAAAGAAGAAAACACAAAAAATAGAAAAGGTTGAAAAAAACACAAAAATTTGATCATAGAATCTTGGTTTGTTGGACCCGTTGCTTGATTGATATTGGGGTTTGTTCCTTGTTGGAAACCCGTTCTTTTGGTACCCTGAGCATCGAATTTGAAGTAGAAACACAAGGATTGAAAATTCGAAACCCTTGAAGAATTTGAAAATTTGAAACCCTAGCTATGAACATGGTGGAATGTTGAACTTTGATTGGGGTTTGATAAAATTGATTGGGGTTTGATCTCTGTGCTTGAAACAACATTGGGGTATCTTTGAATTGCTAAAACAACGTGTGGATTGATGAATTTTTGGGTGCAAAACCAAGAAAATCGTGTTTGAACTGTGCTGGAACTTGCAGTAGGCGGAGCGCCTAGGAAAACGGGCGGACCGCCTGAATTTTTCTTACTCTCTGGACTTTACAGAGGCGGACCGCCTACTCAGAGTAGGCTGACCGCCTACTCCCCACTGCAGGCACCAGGCGGACCACCTAGTCCAAACAGGTGGGGCGCCTACTTTTCTGAAAGTTGGGAATCGGGTAGTTTCTTCTAGGTTCGCTTGTTTTGTTGTTTGCATTGCTTCTAATTAGTATTATTAGAGTATAATCCTACTCGATTAGTACTAATTACTTCAAGCTACTAGGATCATCGTGCCTTAGAACGGAGACTAGAACTCAAAGAAGACCCGTAGTGCCTTTTGACTCAAGTCCTCACTCAAAGTGCTTAGCGTTCCAATCGAGTCCTATTAACTCCACTCACCCCGGAGTACATTTGGCTTTTGAGTCGAGTGATTAGGTTTAGGTTTACTATTCAACTTCGTGAAGCTTTGAGTTCAAGCAAGAGTGAAATAGCCATCACCACCATACGAGTGATCCGAGTGAACACAAGTGAGGGAGTGAGTGAGGTGTTTTAACTAACTCTTGTTTCTTTTCTTTGTAGGTACAATGGCCAACGAAGGTCAAGATTTCATCAAGGAGGCCTTGGCTAGCCTTCTTGCCAAGATGGATGTTATGACTCAAAGGATTGAGTCACTTGAAAAGGGTGCCTCAAGCACCCAAGGAGACCAAGGGACCCCGAGTGTCCCAATTGAAAAGGGGACCCCGAGTGTCCAAATTGAGACCGGTGAAGGCTCGAGTAGCCCTACCTTTACCCCGGAGCAAGTTGTTGAATTGCTCAATCAACAACGGGTAAAGGAAGATCGAGAGAGAATTGAACGAACGGGCATTCCCCGTATCTTGGATAATCCCCCAAGACACAACCCATTACCAAGACCCATCCGAAACGTGCAACCTCTTGAGCAAGTCGATGAAGCTCAAGAAGGGGAGGAAGTTGATTATGGTGACGATGTGTATGGTTTTGATGATCACTTTCAACCAAGACGTGGTATGAATTGGGGTCGTAATGTGGATCGAGGTAGGGGCCGAGGTCGAGGGCCACCTATGGGATTTGTTGGAGGGAATGCAAGGAGGGAGTATGGTGTGAATGAAGACTACTATGGGGGCCAACCGGAGCCATTCCGTGGGGGTCGTGACAACAACAACAATCTTAATAGTGTGAAGATTACTATTCCTCCTTTCAAAGGGAGTAGTGATCCGGTGGAGTACATTGATTGGAAGTTGTCCATGGATCGTATATTTGACACCAATGACATGCCCGAAGTGAAGAAGACTAAGTATGCTATCTCTACCTTTGAGTCCTTTGCTTCTACATGGTGGGAGTCGGTAAAGAGGAATAGAAGGAGGATGGGGATGGTTCTTAATCTTACTTGGGATGAGTTGATCCGTGTGATGGATGAAAAGTACTTGACTAACCAATACCGAGTGGACCAACAAAAGCGTCTCTATGAATTGAAACAAGGTTCCAAGTCGGTTGGGGAGTACTTCAATGAGTTTGAACAAGTCCGGATGACTCTAGATTTGGATGAGGAAGACAATGAGACGGCCATGATCCGATTCAAAGGGGGCTTAAACCGAGACATAGCTTCACTTTTGAAGTTTCACAAGTACAATGATCACTACAAGCTATTTGAGGATGCGGTTGAAGCCGAGAAGTGGCTCAAAGAGGAGAAATCCCTTCGTTACAAGAGTAATGCTATTACTCCATTGAACAAGCCAAAGGATTGGAAGTCTCCTACAACTAATGCCAAATTCCCAAGTGCAAGTGGTGCAAGTGCTAGCAAGGAAGTGAAAAAGCCTTTTGAAAGGTCTACACAACCCGTGGGAGGTAACTCTAGAACTCAATTGAGTAATCCAATCTCTTCTTCTACTCAATGCTTTAAGTGTAAGGGATATGGTCATCTCTCTAAAGATTGCCCTACTCGAAAAACTATGGTTCTTGTTGGTGACTTGGTCTATGAGCAAGATAGTGAACCCGAGGAAGAAGAGGGAGTAGTGGGTGAGGACGAGGGAGATGAAGGGGAGATTACTATGATCGAAGATGATGACTCCCATGCCTTCCTTGTTGTGAGGAGGAGTCTAGGAGCCATGTGTGTGGAGGATGTTGAGACCTTACAACGAGAGAACCTTTTTCATTCCAAGTGCCGAGTCATGGGTCTTATATGCTCTATGATCATTGATTCGGGAAGTTGTGCTAATGTTATTAGCCAAACACTAGTTACCCAATTGAAAATACCTACCTTGAAACACCCAAATCCTTATAGGCTTCAATGGCTTAGTGAGTGTGGTGAGTTGAGGGTGGTTAAGCAATGTTTGATCAAGTTCAAGATTGGGAACTATATGGATGAACACATGTTCGATGTCGTGCCTATGCAAGCATGCCACCTACTCTTTGGTAGGCCTTGGCAATTTGATCGACGTGTGGTTCATAATGGTCATGCCAACACCTATACGGTGACGCATGAGGGGAAAAAGTTTGTGCTCCAACCTATGACTCCCAAACAAGTGAGCGATGATTACAAATGGATGCGGGAGTTGAGAGAAGTGGCAAAGGCTAAGTCGGTTGTTGAGACTAGCCCTTTGTCCAAAAGCTTGGTGGCAATCCCACCTCCTTCTACCGGTGGCATATGTGCCATGATGCAACCGGGCGAGATCCTAAAGGGAAATGATGGCAACAAGCTTCTCATATGCCTAGTGCACAAAGGTATGGTTCTAAACTCTAATTGTGATTTTTCTTCTAACCCTTTGCCTAGTGTGTTTGAGAATGTTTTGAAAGATTTTGGTGACATGTTCCCGGATGAAATGCCGGATGGATTGCCTCCTTTGAGGGGCATTGAGCATCAAATAGACTTTGTGTCGGGATCCCAAATCCCGAACAAACCGGCCTATAGGAGCAACCCGGAGGATACAAGGGAGTTGCAAAGGCAAGTTGATGAATTGCTCACTAAAGGCTTGGTGAGGGAAAGCTTGAGTCCTTGTGCCGTGCCCGTGATCCTTGTTCCCAAAAAGGACGGCACTTGGAGAATGTGTGTTGATTGTCGGGCCGTGAACAAAATAACGGTAAAGTACCGTCATCCTATTCCCCGACTTGATGATATGTTAGATGAATTGAGCGGTTCATGTGTGTTTAGCAAAATTGACCTTAGGTCCGGCTACCATCAAATCCGGATGAAACCCGGTGATGAATGGAAAACCGCATTCAAGACCAAATTTGGTCTCTATGAATGGTTGGTGATGCCCTTTGGGCTCTCCAATGCACCTAGCACTTTCATGAGGCTAATGAACCATGTTTTAAAGCCATTCATCAACAAGTTTGTGGTCGTCTATTTTGACGATATATTGATCTATAGCAAATCAATAGACGACCATGTTGAACACCTTAGGCTAGTGCTTGAAAAGTTGAGAGCCGAAAAGCTCTATGCTAATTTTAAAAAGTGTGCCTTTGGTGTTGAGAAGGTGGTCTTCCTTGGGATTGTTGTGAGTGCCCAAGGAGTGGAGGTGGATGAGTCTAAGGTAGAGGCCATACGTGATTGGCCTACTCCTACTACCGTGACTCAAGTGAGGAGCTTTCATGGTCTCGCAAGCTTTTATAGGCGATTTGTGAAGGACTTTAGCTCCATTGCCGCTCCACTCACCGAATTGGTGAAGAATGACCAACCGTTTGTTTGGGGAGAGCCTCAAGAGAAGGCCTTCCTTGAGTTGAAAAGTAGGTTGAGTACCGCCTCTCTATTGCAATTGCCCGACTTCGGAAAGGCATTTGAGGTTGAGTGTGATGCCTCGGGGGTGGGAATTGGTGGTTTTTTAATGCAAGATAGCAAACCCATCGCCTACTTTAGTGAAAAGTTGAAGGGGGCCTCCTTGAATTATTCTACATATGACAAGGAGTTGTATGCCCTTGTGAGAGCCCTTGCCCATTGGCAACACTATCTTTGGCCTCGTGAGTTTGTAATCAAGAGTGACCATGAGTCACTCAAGCATTTGAGAGGCCAAGAGAAGCTCAATAAGAGACATGCCAAGTGGGTTGAATTCATTGAGTCTTTTCCCTATGTGATCTAATACAAGAAAGGGAAAGACAATGTTGTGGCGGATGCGCTTTCAAGAAAGTTTGCCCTAGCCACCACTCTCACCTCTAAGCTCATGGGTTTTGAGAGCATTAAATTGATGTATGCTCATGACCCAAAGCTAAAGAGTGTCCATGACACTCTAGAGAAAGGGGAGAGAGTTGACAAATACCAATGGGTTAATGGTTATATCTTCAAAAATGGTAGAGTGTGCATTCCGGAGTCCTCTTGGAGAGAGTTGCTTGTGCATGAAGCACATTGCGGGGGACTCATGGGACATTTTGGCACAAGAAAGACTTTGGCCATTCTTCAAGAACAATTCCATTGGCCAAAGATGAGGGTGCATGTGGAAAAGTTTTGCGCTAATTGCCTTGAGTGCAAGCGAGCCAAATCTAAAGCCCACCCTCATGGGTTGTATACCCCTCTCCCCGTACCTACTAGTCCATGGTTGGATATCTCAATGGATTTTGTGCCAAGGACTAGAGGGGGCCATGATAGCATTTATGTTGTTGTGGATAGGTTTTCCAAAATGGCTCATTTCATTCCATGCAAGAAATGTGATGATGCACAACATGTGGCAACTTTGTTTATTGAAAATGTCTTGAAGTTGCATGGTGTGCCTCAAACCATAGTGAGTGATAGGGACAATAAGTTCCTAAGTCATTTTTGGAGGTGTTTATGGGGTGCTTTAGGCACCAAGCTCTTGTTCTCCACGTCCCACCACCCCCAAACCGATGGGCAAACGGAAGTGGTAAACCGAACCTTGGGTGCTCTCCTTAGAGCCATGACCCGAGGTAAGGCCCGGACTTGGATTGATCGTCTACCTCTTATGGAGTTTGCCTACAATCGCACATTGCATAGCATGATAGGCATGACTCCATTCGAGTGTGTTTATGGATTTAACCCCTTGATTCCCCTTGATCTAACCCCTTTGCCAAGGGAAATGGTTGTTAATTTTGAAGGTAAAGCTAGAGCCAAGGCTTTGGTTGAACTCCATGCAAAGGCGAAGAAGAACTTGGAGGAAGCTTATGCTAAGGTTGCCGCCAAGAAGAACAAGGGACGCAAGAAGGTGGAACTCAAGAAGGGTGACTATGTGTGGGTGCACATCCGGAAAGAAAGGTTTCCAACCCTTAGGAAAGGGAAGTTGGCACCCCGAGGAGATGGCCCATTCCAAGTGCTCTCAAAGATAAACAACAATGCTTATGTGGTCGACTTGCCAAGTGAGTATCAAGTCTCTAATACTTTCAATGTTAGTGACTTGGTTCCTTTGAATGTAGGTACTGAAGAGGCTGTGCATAATGATGAAGAGGTCGTGGATGATGCTTCGATTTCGAGGACGAAATCTTCTCAAGAAGGGGAGGATGATAAGACCCAAACCCCCTCAAGACCCTTCACTCGGAGTCAAGCCAAGTTGATCCAAGACACCCATCTTCACTTGATATGGAAGGGTATGGAAGAAGGCCTCGGGAGCGACTTGAAGACTATACTTTGGTGCGCCATGGATGGAGGACCTTCTAGTACACTTGACGAGGCATCCGGAGCACTTTTGGAAGCAACTCAAGAGGCCACAGCACCAGGCGGACCGCCTACTCAACTAGGCCGGCCGCCTAGTTTTTGAGCACTCTCTGGATCTCCTTTAGGCGGACCGCCTCTGTAAAACGGGCGGACCGCCTACTCCAAAGGGGCTGACCGCCCACTCCAAGTAGGCTGACCGCCTACTCTACTAGGCTGGGCGCCTACTTGGGCGCCTAGTGAACTGAAGGGTGCGGGATTCCTAGTTTATTTGCTATGTTTTGGACAACTATAGCCCTATGAGGCCTTTGAGCTTTCATTACATGTAAGTGAAGTCTATAAATACTTCACAAACCTATTCAAACCTTAGTCTACCTTGAATTTTATGAATGATGAAAAGAAACTATCTCTTGTTTGGAGAACCCTTTGTCTTGGTTGCTTGAATTCACTAGTGGAACCTAGTTGAGTCTTGAACCGAAAACCCGATCATTCTATTTGCGAGTCCCAAGTATGAATCGAGGGTAGTTGCATAGTGTAGGTCCTCCTTGACACCGATACGAGGGTATTATGGAACGAGTTCTCCATAGTTCCTTCGTAGGGAGTTCGAGTAGTGTCTCGCTCTTTATCTTTATTTCTGCGTTTCGTTTTTGATTCTTATCAGATTGCTGATCGAAAGAGTAGGGCTGCACTCAAGGTAAAAAGGGCCGAGCTGGACAAGCGATGGGCCATTATCAAGTCTCGGCTAAGGCTGCTCAAGCAATGCCGTGCCGGGGAGATTGACTTGGATGAGGAGATTGCGAAAGCCGAAGCGAAATCGGCGGAGGCCCAAGCAATCATTGATGAACTTCCATCAAGTGAAGCTTCGAGTGGCGATGAAGATGGAGAAGAGGATGAAGATACCGAGGGAGGCTCCAAGGATGGAGGTGATTCTCCCGAGGCATAGACTTCTTGTAGTGTTGTTTTGTAAGCCTTCGGGCTTTTATGCTTATGCTTTGGGCCTTCGGGTCATTTTTTGAATGTAAATATTTCTCAGTCTTCGGGCTTTTATATGAAGGATTGTTCGTATCTTTGCATCGTGTGTTGGTTTTTTACATATACCGAACACTTTGAAAATAAATGATATGCTTGCAAGACTTGACTGAATTTAATCGATGCAAACTTAGGACGACGTCTCGCCCTCGATTCGATGCATTGTACAGCTTCGGAGTGCAAGGTTTACAGAGATAAAATGAACGAAATCGAAGTCATTTTATTGATATTAACGAGCCAGAAGAAGGCTATTTACATAAAACCAAGTCGAAGCGGACCTTGGGTGAATAACAAATTTTCAGTAAAAGTTGAAATAATACGCCGCTATCGGGCTAATTTACAATGTACTAAATCTAATCCTCGGGCGTAAGTCCCCGGTTGTCGGATAGATAAGCTTCGGTTGGGAGGCTCGATGTTGACCTCGATATCAACCCTTCTCACTCCCCCCCAGTGTTCGGTTTTGAATCTTTATGAAGATCCGAGCACTGAAGACGGTTCGGTTCGCTTCCTGAAAAGGTCAAGCAAAAAGATGGAGCGAGGAGTAAGTTAGTACATTGTCTATCGATGCCATGGGAGCGTCGTTCGGCTCGGGGCTGTTTAATTGAAAAAGAGTTGAAGAGTATTTACCTCGGCTAGAAGTAATATCACTTCAGATTGGAGATGTTCCAATTCAGAGGTTCGGGTTCTCCTTGAAGAGACTCAATTTGATAAGAGCCTTTTCCAATGATTGCCTTGACTCTATAGGGTCCTTCCCAACTTGCAATAAGCTTCCCCCTGTTATCTTCCTTTGTTGACTGGTTCACAATTTTCAACACATAATCTCCAACCTTGAAGTCCCTAAATTTAGCTTTCCTATTGAGGTAAGCCTCGATCTGTCTTTTATGGGAAACTAGCCGAACCAAAGACAATTCCCTTTTCTCTTTGAGCAAGTCTAGCTCTATACGCATTGCCTCTTGGTTGGCGTCTTCGGCATCATGAGCGTACCGAAGACTTGGTTCGCCCACTTCTACGGAGATGAGGGAATCCATGCCATAGGCTAGTGAAAAAGGAGTTTCACCGGTGTTGTTCTTCTCTGTTGTTCGCATGGCCCACAGCACCCCGGGCAACTCCTCGGGCCAAGGACCTTTCTTCTCGTCGAGTCTTTTCTTCAAATTTTCAATTATGATCCTGTTTGAAGACTCAGCTTGGCCATTGGCACTTGGGTGATAAGGAGTCGAGGCAATTCTTTTGATCCCCCATTGTTTGAAGAAATCGGTGATGGCTGCCCCCATGAATTGTTTACCGTTGTCACAAGCAATTTCTCTTGGGACGCCGAACCTGTAGATGATATTCTTTTTGATGAAGTCGATTACTTGCTTTTGCTTTACCTCGGTGAAAGCCGCCGCTTCTACCTATTTTGTAATGTAATCGGTCAATACTAAGATGAAACGAACACCACCTTTTCCTTTGGGTAATGGTCCCACGACATCCATTCCCCATTTCATGAAGGGCCATGGTGATACCACTGAATGTAGAGGCTCGGCCTGTTGGTGGATCATCCGCCCATGGTGTTGGCATTTATCACATTTCTGCACGAAGGCTTTCACATCGGCACTGATTGTGGGCCAATAATACCCAGCTCTTAATAACTTACGCACCAAGGACTTTCCCCCTGAGTGGTTGCCACATTCACCTTCGTGTACCTCAGCCATCACGTATCTTGCCTCCTCGGGTCCCAAACATTTGGCCATCGGGCCGCAGTACAACCTTTTGTATAAGTTGCCCTCGATCAAGTGATACGAGGCTGCTTGGGTCCTCAACTTCCTTGCTTCTTTTCTATCTTGGGGGACAGTCCCCGAATCGAAGTAGGAGATGAACTTACTTCGCCAATCCCATCGGTTATCCACTGAATTAACTTGCAATTTCATCTCCCTCATTTATGCGGATAGCAACCGAACCACTGAGTCAGTCCCCGAGTGGGTTTCGTCGATCGCCGAACCAAGATTCGCCAAGGCATCAGCCTCGGTATTCTTGGAATTGTGCTAAGATCCTTTGTGCTCGATCCAAGTATAGCTGCATTCTGGGCTCCCAAGCCGTATAATCACCGAGGACCTGGTTCACTACTAACTGTGAATCACATCTCAATTTGATTCTTTCAACCCCCATTTCCTTAGCCAAATCCAAACCTGCTAGAGCCGCCTCATATTCCGCTTCGTTGTTGGTTACTTTCTTGAACCGAACCGAATGCCTAACTTTTTCCCCGGTGGGTGCTCTCAAGACTATGCCTAACCCCGAACCTTTGGTGTTCGTTGCCCCATCGGTGTAGAGTATCCATAGTCCCGAAGAGGCTCCTTTTGCCATGGAGTTTTCCTTTTCCGCCTCGGGCAAAATTCCAATACTAAAATCAGCCACGAAGTCTGCCAAGACTTGAGACTTAATGGCAGTCTGAGGCTGGTAAGTAATGTCATACTCACTTAGCTCTACCGCCCATTTGGATAACCTCCCCGACAACTCCGGTTTGTGCAAGATATTTGTCAAGGGGAAGGTGGAAACTACTGCTATTGGGTGACATTGAAAATAGGGCCGTAGTTTCCGAGCAGTAATAAGTAAAGCAAGTGCTAATTTCTCCAAGTGTGGGTACCTGGTTTCAGCATCGAGGAGTGTCTTGCTTACATAATAGATGGGCTGTTGTTTGCCATCTTCCTCCCGAACCAGCACAGCGCTGACTGACACCTCGGACACCGCCAAGTAGACCAGCAATGTCTCTCCTTCTTTTGGCTTGGCAAGCAACGGTGCGTTAGCCAAATATTGTTTCAAATCTCTCAACGCTTGTTTATACTCCGGTGTCCACTCGAAGTGATTATTTTTCCTCAAAATGGAGAAGAACTTGTGGCATCGCTCCGAGGACCTTGAGATGAAACGACTCAAGGCAGCGACTCGACCAGTCAAACGTTGAAGTTCTTTCACCCCGGTTAGCTCCTCGGGGATTTCATCAATCGCTCTTGTTTTATCTGGGTTGGCCTCGATTCCTCGTTCAGAGACAATAAAACCTAAGAATTTGCCTGATCCTATGCCGAAGGTGCACTTCTCAGGGTTCAATTTCATACCGTATTGCTTGAACACAGCAAAGGCTTCCCTCAGATGGTTCAAATGATCCTCCATTAGGATCGATTTGATGAGCATATCGTCTATGTAGACTTCCATAGACTTTCCAATATATTCTTTAAACATGCGACACACCAACCTTTGGTATGTCGCCTCGGCGTTCTTCAGACCGAAGGGCATCACCTTGTAACAGAAAGTACCTCGGTCAGTGATGAACGAGGTCTTCTCCTCGTCTTTCAGGTCCATGAGAATTTGATTGTAGCCCGAATATGCATCCAAGAAGGTCAATAGTTTATGTCCAGCCGTGGAGTCTATTAACCTGTCAATTTATGGTAATGGATATGAATCTTTGGGGCAAGCTTTGTTTAGGTCAGTGTAATCTACGCACATTCTCCACTTGCCATTCTTCTTCGGTACAACCACAACATTGGCCAGCCACTCGGGGTATTTTACCTCTCTGATGAAGCGGTTTTCTTGCAGTTTGGCGGTCTCATCCTCGATCGCCTTCTTTTTTACCCCGGCGTGAGGTCTTTTCTTCTGCTTCACCGGGGTGAATTTTGGGTCCACATTTAGTTTGTGGGTCATGATCTCCGAATCGATACCCGTCATGTCTGAATGGGACCAGGCAAAACAATCATGGTTGGATTTCAAAACTTCTATAATCGCCTTTTTCGACTCCGGGTCCAACTCCGAACCGATAAACACTTTCCTGTCGGAGAAATCTTTCAATAGAGTGAAGGATTCCAGTTTCTCAATAGTTGAGTCCTCGGCCCTTTGTTTCCGAGGCTCTTGAATACAGGCTGGAACCTTTTCAATTTCTCCTCGGGCGTCCTCCCCGCTTGACTCCGATTCCTGTCGTTGCTATTGTTTCGGCCCAATCGGGGCGACTCCATTCTTTAGCGCAACCGAATAGTACTCCCTTGCTACTCGTTGTTCCCCTTTAATAGATCGAACTCCCCAAGGTATAGGGAATTTAATCACTTGATGAAGAGTGGAGGGGACAGCTTCTATGGAGTGGATCCATGGCCTTCCGAGGATCACATTGTAAGCTAGATCCTCGGGCATGACTTGGAATAGTGTTTCTTTGGTAATCCCCTCGGCGAATGTTTTGAGTGTGATCTCACCCAATGTTTTCTCCGTGGAGTTGTTGAAGCCAGCTAACACTGTTGACTTGGGAACAACTTCCCCCTTCAGCCACATCTTCTTAACAGCCCCGTAGCTGATACTGTTAACTGAGCTACCGGGGTCGATCAAGACTCTTTTGATGTCAGAGTCATTGATCCTCAACATGATAACTAGAGCGTCGTGATGAGGGAACATCATCCCATCACAGTCATCGTTGTCGAACACAATATCTTTGCCCGAGCCTCCAACTCGGGTTCTTTTCTCCATGGTGATGGAGAGCTTGGCAAATTTTTTGGCTGCGGCGAAATTCACGCCGTTCACCTCTGACCCCCCGGTTATGACGTTTACTACTCTCTCCGGGGGTGGAGCCCGAGGTGGTTGCCCATCACCACGGTTCTTGGAAAAATTATCTTTTCATTTGTCAGTGAGGAAGTCGGCCAAGACTCCCTTCTTTAGCAGGTGGGCTACCTCGAGGCGCAAAGCTTTGCAGTCCTCGGTCCTGTGGCCATAATCTGCATGGAATTCATAATGCAGATTGTGGTCTCTTTTGTCCGCCGGCTGTCCCCTTGACAACATTGACCAGCTCCGAGGTCGATATGTTGAAGTTATAATCTTGGATCCGAGGGAGATCCTTTTTTGGGACCGAAGCGGAGCTTGAGGGGTTTCTTTGGTTTACATTGGATTGAACCTTCCCTCCGAGCCTTTGGCTTATGTGAGAGGTTGGATATGAATTACCGAGGGTGTTCCCCAACCTTTGGCTGACGTGCTGCCTCGTCGAAGTGTAAGGTTCATACCTCCCCTTCGAGTTACTTCGTGGCGCCTCGACGCGATTTGAAGATTCACCTCGGTTATGTTGATGGTAACCTCGGTTCTTGAACTCAGCTTCCTCCAATCTAATTTTGAAGTAAGTGCGTCTATGCAGGTCCTCCCACTCAGGACCTGATACTGTTGTAACTCTTTACGCAATTCAGCGGCAGCGCCAGAATTGTGACTATTGATACCCTTTTCAAATGCCATGATGGCCAAGGTATTATCCATTCGAGGCAATTCCATGCGCTTAGCGTGGAATCGCTCAAGAAATTCTTTAAGTGGTTCACCAGGTTTTTGCTTCACCTCACATATATCCTCCTTCCTCTGTAGGATCTTTTGCGCCCCGGTGTGTGCCTTACCAAAGGCGCTGGACATTTCCTTAAATGAGGAAATCGACCCCGCTGGCAAGCACAAATACCACCGAAGAGCCCCTTTCTCTAACGACTGACCAAACTTCTTTAAGAACATCGACTCGAGCTGCATAGCCATTAAGTCGTTGCTCTTCACCATGGCTATATATTCCCTTATGTGCTCTTTGGGATCGGTTGTCTCGTCATATTTCTTCAGGAATATAAGTTTGAAGCCCGGGGGAGTTGGGGCTGGAGCCGCTTCGGGCTTGTAGGGCTGCTCCCTGTATTAATCGATGTCGAGGTCGTCTTCCTCCTTCGTTATCCCTGGCACGCCTTCGAGGCGCTTTTCCACGCGCGCCTCGATGCGGGCCTCGATTTCTCTACGTCAACCGAGGACGTTGTCTCCGCTACGGTGGGAACCGTCCCGAAATGTGGTGTGGCAGTTGGATTGTTCCCCGAGCCCCCAGACGTGGCCCCGTTGTGAGGTCCCCCTGTTATCGCGCCCGGAGGAACGAAGAGCGGGATGCCTCCACCAGGAGCCGAAGGCTAGGTGCTTTTTGGGGTAGCACTATTCCTCGCCTCTAACGAAGCGCGGAATTCGACATTAATACTCGCCTGCTCATCCTGTTTACTTTGGATAGCTCTTAGCGTAGTGACAACATACATCTGGAATTCTTCAGTTGTCATCGGGGCGATGGGCTGTTGGTTCAACGGAACGTCAACCCGATCGTTATTGTTACCACTGTTACTGTTATCAGCCATAACGTTGAATCGCAAACTTTTGACAAAAAACGGATGTGGAACTTTGGAACAAAGCGTTACTGCTTATATCCCTACAGACGGCGCCAATTTGTATGGGCCTAAATCAGTTTAGGTGTACAAATCGAATTTGGATTCGAATATAAGCAATTCTTCGTATCAAAGTTGAAACAATATGCGAAAAAGATGTAAATGCGAGTAAATAACTGTATTTAAATATATGAACGTGATTACAAATTTGGGCAGCGTTTCAGTACAAATTTCTGGATGCCTATAATACAAAATGATCTAGTATTTATAAGCATGCGGCTTTGCCCACGTCGTCCACTAGCACCTGATGCGTCTCCCACGATCTAAGCATTAAATGGAGGAGTTAGTGGGGTAAAGTAGTGGGCTGCAAAGCCGCTTAAACCGAGGGGATCCACCGAGGTGCGAATGATTGACCTCGGTGGCCTGGCCCTACTGCTTGACCGAAGTGATCGCTACAGAAGCTCAGCTCACGGCTCGCCTTCGGTAGCGACCTTCGGTTTCATGGCCTCGGCGACTTGTTCAATCTCTTCGGCGGTTGTCTTGCTGGGACGTGTTCGGTCGTTAGGATTTGCATGACCGTAGCGAATTATCGCGGGTCGATTTTTACCCAATACCGAAATTTCATCACCGTTTCTCTTTACTAGTCCTCGAACATGCACTTTGCACGAGTTGCCAATATCAACGGATACACAGATTTAAATGCACATAAATATTACTACTAAATAATTTCTTGAAAAGTATTCAACCGAAAAAGAAAATGTGTATTTAGCTAGCTCCTTTGACGAAGAAATATTGCTCTAAAAAATCTTTGAATGCATTATCTTTATTTTTGACCTGACCAACAAGTATCAAAACATTTCTACCCTATCATTATTTTGATGTTTTCTCTTCAATATCTGGTTTTTTAATTTCAGACACTTCTTTTATTCTGTCGTGCATGGACTTAGAGACTTAAAGTCTTTCCCTGCAGATCAAAATTTGTCAAACCATGCAGGAAAAGATAGATGATACTATCACCACTTCTCAAGTGGAGGAAGATTTGGTCTATAAAGCTCCAACTTGATGGAATTAGATGCGATGCTTTAGATTCACAAGAATGTTATGAAACTAAACAAATAACTTGGAGTTAACTTTCAGGGCAGTGAACGTAGCTTGTTCTTATTTTTTTAACGCGTTCTACCTGCATCTAAATTTTCCTACGGAGAGAACGCCGATACATTAAATACCGGTCCGTGAGTTTCAACATCCCTTCACTAAAACTGGAACAAGAGTTAAGAAAACATAAGATGCAATACATAAAATATTTAGAGAGCCGTTAACATCATAAGCAATAAAGCAGTTGAAGTATTTGCACCTAAAAGCAATTATGAAAGTCTTTTTTTCTTAAAACTTACTTTGTTTGACTTTTTCTTTTCAGAGGAGTATCATTCGAAACTGACATCATTTCTTTCTTTATTTTACGTTTTTGTGACGCCACAAAGTTCAAGGACTAGCAAGTACTCTATGCCTCTTGGCCCTTGGGTAACTTTATTTTTGTGTTCTGACTATACCACAAACCTACTTTGACAGAAGTGATTTTGTAAAATACCGTTATATTATGGTCACACATCAAAGCTCGATTATGGTTACGAACAACTTTACTCATTTCATAATTTAAAGTGAGTCCTAAAATATTTCAAAAAACTTACCTCGAGGTTGATTTATGCTCCAATAGCACCTAATAATGATTCCCTACTAGTTATATGCTTAAGAACTACAAAAAAATAGAGTAAAAAAGTTAGGGTTTAAATATTAGAAAATAATTAAAATAACTCTAAAACTAAGAATTTACCTTGAATTTCTTGTTATATGTAGTGTTTAGGAGGGTAGAATGTGTTTGATTTTTAATTTTGGGGGTGAGTTATGGTGGTTTTCGGTTATAGAGGTTTCGGGGGTGTTTAGAGAGAATTTTAGTGTTTGGAGAAGAAGATAGAAATGGGGAAAGGGGGATTCAGCTGAAACTTAAAACGGGTAGCTCGACCGAATTTGGTCGAATGGTGCAAAAAAAATTTTTGTTCGACCGATTTTTCGACCGATTTTCGGTCGAACAGTTGAAACTATGTTAACTGTTCGACCGAAAATCGGTCGAAATAGGGGTTCGACCGATTTTCGGTCGATAGATGGTAGTCGAAAAAACCTGTAGTTTTAGTAGTGACCTAACTTGCATAAATTTTGTCCATCTTTTCATGAAACTCGTCAAGAAAATATTAGATATGAAAGAACTTTGCTAGCATAAACATAATGGCAAAAATAATTTATAATATCGTTGTCTTGAAAACTTAACATAAGTATTTAAAAAATCTTTCGAATATATCATTCTATTCTTCTCTTTTTAACTATGTCCTTTGTTTCGTCCTTTGCTTCATTATCAGTCCACAGGTATACCTTTTATTTCTTAACACCGCACTTTCAGCACTCTCATCCGGCAGAAATGAAGAACATCATGCAACAACAAAAGCAGAAGAAGTCAAGGCGAGTTCACACTTAGCCCTCAAAAAATCTCGAACAAGGGTGGCTTGGTCCCTTATCAGAAGGTTCTGGAGTGAGAGTTGGCAAACATGGACTAAGAGCTCATTTTAGACCCAATCTTAGAATCTATCCTACAGTGACTAAAGGCACACAAAAAGTGTGTGGATTAAATTTTTGGGACTCCAGAAGTCTTAAAATTCTTTGCTATTGAAAAATACTCTCAAACGTTTTACAACACAAGTACAGCTCCGAAGCTAATTCCCAAAAAGTTTGAAATGTCAGGCATAATCAAGTATGATGGTAATACGATCCCCAAGATCATGTTACCACGTACTTTACTAGTATTAAATGAAATAATCTGACTAAAGATAAATAAAATATGTGTTGTTGAAAAAGTTTGGGGAGACGCTTACTAAAGGAGCTCTCACATGGTACTTGTTTCTATCCTGTTTAAACCTAAAATTATACGTCTAGGTTAAACAATTAATTATGGTTGGGGTCACGAGCAATACAGTAATTACGACGGAAAAGTAAGTAATATGATGGAAACAGTAATGAATAAACAAGACAAAATAAGCAAGAAAAGGTAGAGTAATTCTTATTCCTTGACAATAGCTGGATTCCGTGGTGAATCGCGTTATGTACATTGCAATGTAAGGAGGAGTATTTATAATAGTGATACACAGTCCTAAATAAGGTAAAATACAAAGACTAATAAGGCTATGTGCCTACAACTCAAGGCGGTGATATATACTAAACCTTAAGTAGGAGACTGTAGATCTTAGGCAGCGGGACGCATACCCTGCATCCTATGGTGATATAATCCTAAACGCTAAGAATAGGAAACAATCAACAACACAATAAAATAAATGAAACAAATTAAAAGGGATAGAAGGAATAGGGAAATAGATAGAAGAAAGAAAGGAATCACTCCCAAAATTGTAAGTAAGTTAGAACACTACAATAAATTGTAATACCCTAATCTAGATGAATACAATCAAAGACCAATATCCGAGGGGGGAGAGACTTGAACTCAAGCAATAGATCTCTCACACAAGAGAATCTAAGATAGATCCAAGAAGAGAAAAAGGGATTAAACTCACACACACTCTCACAAGAGTATTCTCAATCATCCAAAATCTAGCTAATGAATAAACCCTAGAATTAGGCTATTTATAGTAGCTAGTTAATTTTACAAGGATAAATAGACTAAAATGCCTTTAAGGCTTAATCTGCCAAGCTGTCAGGACGTCTTTCATCGCAATCGCGCCTTGGGTGTCGCAATCGCGCTTTGTGAGCCAAAGCTTCTTCGCGATAGCATTCAGCATCTCGCGATTGCTCACTGGAGCAGATTTCTTCTGTGCGGTCACGCCTGTTACCTTGCGATCCCGTGGACACAGATTCCAGTGAGCTCTCAGTTGCTTGTTTGGCCAATCCTTTGACTTGATTCTTGGCTGCCAAGCCGTCTTAAAGCATTCCAAGCTCCTGATGTTGAGAGTGAACCCTCCATGGCTTCGGGTACTAATCCGTATCGCATCATTCCCTCATTCTTTAAAGGAATTCGTCCTCGAATTTGTACCTTGCAAAACCATGATGCGAAGAAGTACCAACTCAATAACTTTCCAAGAACTACACAACAAAGAGGATGGAATAAAACTCACACACTCATGCTCAAAGTGCACACTCTTATGATATAGCCAAGTATCAAAATCAACCATAAAGAACATTTTTCCAATTCCAACATAAAAAACTTGGCTATAAAAGCAACAACAAGCAAGCTCATTCACAAAACAATCTTCATTTTTAGGCTCATTCAACTCATGTCAAGCCTCCATTGATAATTTATCACTCTTAGCATTAGAGGCTCTAGCAAAATCCACTTTAAATGTATGCTTAAAATTAGGAATAGAGTAAGTAAAGAAATTAACACTAAAGCTAGTATCTATCAATTTACCACCACTATCACTAGTGCCTCCCTCCTTCTTTAAGGAACACTCTTCAATTTTGGAGGACTGCCTAACATTAGACAAACTTCTAACAAATATTTTGGGAGCTAGCATGCTAACATTCACACAATTAGTATTATCAAGCAAGTCACAAGAGTCATTTTCACAAGTTATGCACTCCTTAAGCTTTGACTTATCATTTTCATCAAGTGCAAATAAGTCAAAAATAAAGGTATAACTCAAGGAAACATCATCAAGTGTACCCTCATATTCAAGCTCTATTTCAAGTGCACACTCACTTAACAACTCATAACAAGATTCGTCAATGTTAACTACAAAGGAAGATAATTCAATGTCGTCCAAAGACAATTCATCAACTATTTCACTTCTCTCAAGCAAGTGCACACTTTCCATTCCAACACCACTTTCAACTTGGTACAAACCACCACCACAATCAAGAATGTTATTAAATGTTATCACATCAAGATCAAGCATTTCATTTTCACATCTATCAAACGAAGGTGGAGTGTCAAACCAAAAATCATTTTATTCAAGCTCACCCATTTGCACATTACTAGTATGGAACAATTCGCACACACAAAAACTATCAATTTTCCTTTCACAAATATGCTCAACTAGTGCATGCTCACAACTCTCATTTTGACTATTAGCAATACAATATAAATAATAATTAATTCACAAAAATCAAAGCTATCAACCATACTAAAGTCTCTATCAAACTCACCCAATGAATTACAAGAATTAGGGTTAGCTTTGTTACCTTGTAGAACACCTAAATATTCTTCTTTACCTTAGCTTTTCAAATGTAAGCTTACTTGTTCATTTGGAGGATTCACCTTGGTCTCCTCTTTTTCTTCCATGCATGGAACCACTTTCAAGGAAGGATTCTCCAATGTAGCATCTCCAAAGGTACCTTCAAAATGCACAAGACAACTAGAGAAAAAAGAAAGGTTAAAATTGTTAGAATAAAGAAAATCCTCACCCTCACTATTTTATTTTCCTTCTTTCTTTTCTCTCATTTCATTTTCAAGCTCTTCTCTCTTTTCTTGTGACAACTCACTCACTTCACTCACTTCAAGCTCTCATTTTTCCTCTCTTGAGTAATCACTTGTCACTCCCTTACTCCTCTCATTCTTTTCTCTCTCAAGTTCATTTGGATTAGGACATGTGCCAAGAATCCCTTTGGAAGGAGTAGGGGTACTTTTGACCTCAACTTTCAATTTTTCTCCTTGAGAACCTTCATCCAACCTTTGCCTCACCCCTTTTGCTTTTGTCTTTCTTGCCACTTCTAGCATTCTGAAATAAAATTCTTTGACTTTCATTGGAGGAGTGGCATTAAGAATAAACTTTTGGTCCCGTAAAGTGAGAGCATGTTTTTCCAAATTCTCACTATACTTGGCATTTCTAGCAAGCTTCTATGGTTTCCCCAACAACAAGTGACAAACTTTTATGGGCATCACATCATATAGTACTTTATCATGATAATTGCCAATTTTGAACTCTACCCACACTTGTTGTGTAATGACCATAAATCCATCTCCATTCAACCAAGGCCACCTATAGGGCAAGGGATGGCTACAAATTTCCAACTTTATTGCTCAACCAAAGAAACACTTGCAACAATATTACGACTCTTATAATTAATGATCATAGCACAAGCGCGCTCTCCAACCTTACAAATTATGTGGAAGAAGTTCTTTCTTTCTTCCAAAAATTGCTCCACACAAACTTCATCACACTCATGGTTGTCTAGAAAATGATTCCGTTTAAACATAGTTCTCAAAGCATCGTTAGTCCAAGATGAATCACTTGTAGTATATGTAGCACATTTTCTCACTCTAGGCCTCAAGTTGCCTTTCACATAAGAATTAGAGATATTAAACCTTTTAGCACAATTAGAAGATGTAGACTCTCTTTTTCTCATGGAATAATTACCACTTTTTCTCAAACTAATAGAAGGACCACTACTACTCTCTTGTTTATTTTTAGGAACACAAAGAGGGGATGCAAATGAAAAATCTCTATAATAAGCTTCATCATCAATTCTCTCTATGTCACTATCTACATTTTCAAGTTCATCACAAGAAGAGTGAGTAGGAACATTGTACCTTAAGCGTCACTATCATCATCTCCAAGACTAGAAGAATAGGAGTTTTCATTGTCACATTCATCCTCATAAGCCTCATAGTCTCCACGAGCTTCATGATCACCATAGTGACTCGCTTCATCTCCATAAGAGCCATAGTTCCCCGAATCATCATAGTAACTCCCACCATCATCATAGGAACCGTAGTATCCACAATCATCGTAACAATCTCCATCATCTCAATAGGAATCATAACCTCCACAATCACCATCCGAGGACATATTTGCAACAATGAAAAGAAAAGGACCTCACAAATTCACTCCCTCACGTGTATCACTCGATATATGAATACTCAATTTACTTTCCACTCGTGTATACACTCAAGGACAATGGCTTTTGTGATCACACTCTAATGTTCTCACCACTCAAGCCTTTTTCCACTCAAGGGTTCCCTCAATCTCTTCAAGGTTCTGCAACCTAAATTCTCAAGGCAAGTATCCACGCTTCGATTCGGAGTGGAGTTTATAAGACACCAAAGAAACGGACAAAGACACATAAATGGAATAAGAACAAATAAAACATGCAATGAAACTAAAAAGAGAAAAGCACGAATCGAATTGGCACGACATAAATTTGGATTTGGATGAAATTTTATTTATGATCTAGAAACTTAATGTATTTGATGATATGAGAGGGGTTTAGGTGATCTGAAACTGTTTAGGGGTTGTTCCGAGCAATCTGTAAACTGACTGATGTTTTTGTTCAACGCTGTCGCGTGAGTCTGGGCACTATCGCGACAAGTAAGTCAATAACCCTACACAGTCGGCGCGCGATCACGAAGAACAATAATTCCACAATCCCGCGTGATCGCGACAGTTGGTGTGCGCACGAAGAACAAATCTGGGTCTGATGCAGAACTTGAAGCCCGAATTTCTGGAAATTTTCATCACTTGAATCTTCCCAATTTTTGCTTCAAATTTGAGATATAAGCTCCTTATAAGTCTGTGAACAATCCCCAATGATCAATTCTTCAAAAACAATACCCAAAATACAAAAGCCCCAAATCAATTGTTGAAGAACTTGAAGAACCCTAGTTTTTTAATTCTTCAAATTGATGCCCCAAATGTTGTTTGTTGTTCAATTCCTTTTAATCACAACTTTTAGCATCAATAATCAACAAATTCCAACAAGAATTTCATCCAAAGAAACCCTAAATATATGACTCAGTTTTTTGGATTTTTCAATTATATTTTTTTTTTCTAATTTTCATATTTTGATAATCAAATCCAAGATAGAGTTTGTGGAAAAAAAAAACTGATCCGAGCTCTGATACCAAATAATATGATCCTAAACGCTAAGAATAGGAAACGATCAACAAAATGATAAAATAAACGACACAAAGTAAAAGGGATAGAAGGAATAGGGAAATAGATAAAAGAGAGAAAGGAATCAATCCCAAAATTGTAAGTGAATTAGAATACTACAATAAATTGTTATACCCTGATCTAGACGAATACAATCAAAGACCAATATCCGAGGGGGAAGAGACTTGAACTCAAGCAATAGATCTCTCACACAAGAGAATGTAAAAGAGATCCAAGAAGAGAAAAAAGGATTAAACCCACACACACTCTCACAAGAGTATTCTCAATCATCCAAAATCTAGCTAATGAATAAACCCTAGAATTAGGCTATTTATAGTAGCTAGTTAGTTACAAGGATAAATAGACTAAAATGCCCCTAATGCTTAATCTGCCAAGCTGCCAGGACGTCTTTCATCGCGATCGCGCCTTAGGTGTTGCGATCGCGTCTTGTGAGCTAAAGCTTCTTTGCGATAGCATTCAGCATCTCGCGATCGCGCACTGGATTGGATTTCTTCTGCGCGGTCGCGTCTGTTGCCTCGCGATCGCGTGGACACAGAATCCAGTGAGCTCTCAGTTGCTTGTTTGGCCAATCCTTTGACTTGATTCTTGGCTTCCAAGCCGTCTTAAAGCATTCCAAGCTCGGGTACTAATCTGGATCGCATCATATGGCCCGCCTAAATGTTCGTTGGCTTTAGGAGTGGACGTGTATCCTCTGCACCTAGTGACTTGTAAGATAATTCTAGTCTCGCCAGCTGGACTCGTATCCCCATAATAGTAGGCGGCGTATTTTTGCCCACACGGTCTGTCCCCCCACTTGCTGAATGCTGACGCAAGCAGTTAGAAAGTGAAAGAATTGTGATAGGAGATGTAAAGGTTTGACGGTACTGATGCCTCCCTTTTTGCCTCTTCGCATGCATCGCATTAAATGAAAATTCCTTGGTACAACAACGTGTCCCCCTACGAATGCAGGGATTTTTCGTGTATCTTTCCAATGCTGTCGCATGCTCTGTTCATATCCCGTAATTATGAGGATGCATATCACTTGAACTACAATAATCATAATTACGATCCCATGTGATTGAGATCATTCAACTTCCCCTTCAAGTTATCTGCATAGGCATGTATATATACGTCGTAAGTGCGAAAGTTCACTCACAATCCTCCAAAAGAACTCCAAGAACTTCTCCAAATATAATATTTTCCCAATCTTAACAATATTTTCGCCATGGCCCAAGGACCAAGTTTCCTTCCAGCAAACTTCAGAGCACAAGATCATCTTACCGCTTTCTTCAGTTTTGAGAGCCAGGGTCGTATGCTAGGCCAGACCCCTAAACGAGGGTGAAAACAACAACCTTTCCATAGAATTCTACCCTTCCGCGGTTACGAGGGATGACTTGATGCGTATCAGGCATGAATATCAATGGCCTGGGTTTCTTCATCGCTCCTGACACCGAGGAAAGCATTTCTTCTCATCGGGCTGGTTACTCGATGGTTCATACATACCCTTTCATGCTTCACCTTAATAAGCGTGTCCAGTTGGTCGTCGAGTACATATGTCGGCGCTACAATATCTTCTTGGGCCAGATCAGCCCCTCAGCCTGGCGTTTAGTGCCGTGCTGTATCACTTGGCCAACTATGCCCAAGTTGCCTTCTCTTTGAACCATCATCTGGCTTTTTATTCTCCTCGTCTTTGTAAAGCAGGCATGTTGATGTCTATAAAGCGGGGAAAGAAAGGTGTAGTCCCTAATAGTGAGGATTCAAAAGACCGTAGCTGGGTGTACAGGTACGTCACTGTACGGACGGCTGACAAGTATCCTCTCTTCCCTTTCCAAAGGTCATCAACAGAAAGTATAAGCCTTCACGAGCTTACCTTTATACTTTGCCTCCAGTTGCTTCAAATTGATCTCCTTCTTTTTCTTTTTTTAGTGAACACTGTGTCTGACATCTCTTTGAGCCATAATGAGTTAATGATATGGATCACTACCATTTTTATGAGAAACCCTTCTGATTTGTTGACATTCACAGCCTTAGTTAATACAAACGGCTGGCTGGCGAAAGACCATGGTAAGTCATTATTTTTAGACCCCCTTCTATGCCAAACTCTTGATTTCTTCACTTGCTGCTGACTCAGGATTTTATCACCGCAAAATGCCACCATCGAGGGAGATCAAGATTACTGCCTTATATATTGCTCCTTTGCCTGATGTGCAGGTGTCTGGTGGGAGAATACTTGAGAGGGCGAGCAGTTCTCGTTCGTCAAAGAGAAGAAGATCTTCTAGGTCTACTTGCGTGGTAACTGCCAGTGAGACCTTGATAATTTCTAATGGCGAGGGTGAAGTCCCCTGAATGCCCGCGCCTGAGGCCGTTGAGTAAACCCCAATTGCTGCTGCTGAATTTGGTCCATCCACGCGAAAGCGTAGGCATTTGATTGAAGAGACCCCCACAGTTGAGGAAGAAGCTAGTGTAAAGGATGATGTGATGATTCCAACCGTTGCTTTTAAACCCCGTTTGCTAGGTAAGACCTTCGCTTGTTATAGACATAATATGCTTTTATTGTGCACTTTCAGAAATTGATATCTCCTACTTGCACTCAGAACCTACTGAGGCAACTCCGGCCCTAAACCTCTGATTCTTTTCGACGTCAACCTGGCAAAAAAATAGTCATAGATGCAGTGCATGAACCTGTGAGTGGAGCCCAGGAGGTTGTGATCCCTATTGTTGCGGGGGTTAACCTGATGAAGACTCTAAGGGTTGTGACAGATTATACGGTCGAATTTGTTGGCCCTGCTGAACAAGAACACGTTTCTAGCTATAACTGTCATGAGCTGCTTGAGGTCGCTAGTGGATGCTCTCTTAGGGTAAGCTTTCATTCCTCGGTTTGCAAATCATAACATCGTTTCTCTCCACTGACTCCTTGCTCTGCCCGTTTCCTAGGGGTTAATGGTGTACCATGAGATACTCCGCCGGAGTGACCTGGAGGAAAAGCTTTCTAAGGAGATCGGTGCCTTGCACGGAAAAGTTTCTAGCCTGCCGCTCTTTATAGAAAAGGATGAAGAGTTGAAGGGTGAACTCCAAACCACTCATGATGCTTATCGAGCAGAAGCTTTGAAGAGCAGGAACTTGGAGAATGTGTTGGCCAGCGATATTCATAAGCGCAGATAGACCATGGAGACCCTCAAGTCTTCCCTTACAGATGCCACGGTTTCAGAGAAGCTTCATCTTAGCAATTAGAATCGCCTGGAAGGGCTCATGGAAAACCTGCAGTGACAACTGTCTAGTATGGAGGAAAAGATGAATGCTGCCGAGAAACATGCCTCGGATGCCCAAGGTCTCTCCGCCTTCCTCCAAGATGAGAATGACAGATTGAAGGGCAAAGTGGCATCTCTTGAGTGAATCCATGATAAGCTCTGTGATGATGGTGATTTGAAGAACCAATAGATGAACGCTCTGAATGCTCGTCGCATAGCAGAGGTGGATTGTGCCAACATCGCAGCTGCTTTTGCCACTCTCCTCCGGGTTCGCGACGGCCCTAACTTGGACCTAGCTGCTGAGATTGCCTCGTATACTAAACTTGTCACACAGGAAGATGTTCCCCTTAGGCCTGACCTTGAAGAAGGTTCTGAAGAAAGGAGTGGAGAAGGAGATGAGACGTTGAATGGGGAACCTGCAACTGTTGAAGCAGGACCTTCACAAAGTGTTGCTGACGTAGGGAGTCCCTCGAGAGAGCAATGATGAGAGTTCCTCCCCCCCTTTTGATGCTTTTTATTTTTTTCCGCATCTTTGTTGTGAACAATTGCCCATGTTTTTCGGGTGTAATGATAAGTTTTGGGCCTGTTTTGAGGTGTTTTAACTTGAATTACTTGTTTTTTTTGTGACGCTTTTTAATTTATGTCGTAAATAATAAGTAATATTAAGTTGTACCTTTTTGGGCGTGTGCACCTAAAGATTAGATGTCTTCCAGTCGTACTGAATGTTCTTATATTTAGAACGTTTATCAGTGAGCCTGCTTTGGGAAATTACGTCTATTTTGCACCAATATTTGGCGGCAATGTTGTATATGTAGAAGATGGTTGTTTGCGCCTACAATGGGATGACTTTAGCCCGTGTGATAACAGGCACTTGCGCATCCGACATCGAACGTCTATGCTTAGTTACTCGAGAATTTAAGACTTTCTGACACTACGCGAACAGGCGTCCCCGTCGGCGTGTAGGTGCAGTTGTTGAATTAACGAGTTAAACTTAAGAAGAATGCCTGGTGGATGAGCTAGACGTTCTTTATCTCTAAGCGAGTAGTGTACCCTGCTTTTGTCACGAAAATTGGGTGTATTACTTCAGCTTGTATTCGGCCTAGGCTATGAATATTTGCATCGTAGATGGATCTTAATTAGTAAAGACAACAGACTATATGAATACTAGTTTATTAATAAAGAAATGGAGCATGGAATGTTGTGGGTGAAAACCCATAACATGTCATAGAAGCATGAAAATGTTGTAATCTCAGAATGAAAGAGCTAAACAGAGTAAATTATAAAAAGAAAAGTACTTCCACTCATCCCTACTCCTTCTCCCCCCCTCCCCGAAAAACGTCAGTCAACCATACCATCTGAATCGTAGTCTTGGTTTATTGCAGTTTCAGGGTCTTCGGGGACTTTAGAGGTGTTCGCTCCGGGCACTTCCTCGAGGAAAGCTGTTCCCAAATTTGCGGTCGTGTAACACTCTCTTGCTTCTTCTTGATCTCCATTGACTTTCTTTATCCCCCATTGGGTAGGGTATTTCAGCTTTTGGTGCCATTTAGATGGTACTGCTTTGACTTGATGGATCCATGGTCGCCCAACGATTGTGTTGTAAGGAACACCCCCTTTGATTACCTAAAAAGAAGAAACATAATCTACACCTGGCAGGTGAACAGTAAGGTTAGCTTCTCTAATGGATCTTTTAAAAGAGTTATTGAAGCCAGCGACTATGTAGACACTCAGTCCAATTCTGTCCTCGAGCCCCATCGCCTGTAGTGTATCCTATCCGATGAGGTTTACGGCACTACCGGCGTCGACCAAGATGCATTTGACGTATGTATCTTCCATCCTGAGTGTTATAACTAAGGCATCATGGTGCATAGCATTGCAACCGATGCTATCCTCATCGCTGAACATAATCATCTCATCTCGGGCGCGATCCTTTCAAGGTGTTACCACACTGTCGCTTGATCGTTTGAGCAATGTTGGACCTCCAATTACGACGTTGATGGACCTCTTAGGGTCAGGTAGATCTAGTGGTCCATCTTGGCTCTCGCTTTTCGTAAAAGTCTGTTTTCTCCTATCGATGAGCAGGTCCTTGAGATAACCCTTATTCAACACAAACCCATGACTTCTAAGATTAATGCTCTACATCTGGCCGTATCGTGCCTGTGGTTCCTGTGAAAATTGCAATAAAGATTATTATTTCTTCTGCCCGGCTCGTCCCTCAAATTTCTTGGCCAATGTATTGGGCGTCCTTCATATGATCCCTTATGAACTCTATAGAGTTGACTTGCAATCCCAACTCTTTGAACCGATCAAGAACCCACTCCACGCTGAGTGACCCCTTGGTTGATAGAGCCAAGGCCTTACAACTATCTTCCCGCTTTGGGAAATCATCCCTATAATCTCTCCTGTTCCGCTTCCCTTTTTCTCCCGCTCGAGGCTCCTCCATATATCCTTGTTTCTGTCCTTGACGGATGATGTCTTTGATAGATGGTCGAACTTCTTCGGGGATAGATGACTCTCCAGGCTTAAGGCGAAGCTTCTCAGTGTACCTTTGGTGCAAAGCGCTCCATGTGGTCACTGGGTGCTGGGTTAAGCTCCACTGCAACTCCCTGGTGGCCAACGATCCCTTTGAATTCAAACTCTTGCCAAAGGCTACCACAATGATGTTGTCAGGGACTGGAGGAAGCTCTATACGTTCCTTTTGAAATCAGTCAAGGTAGTTTTTTAGTAGCTCGTTGTCCTGCTGACGTATTTTGCAGATATCTTCCATGCGCTTCTCCCGCTTGCGGGCACCAGACTGCACTTTCTTGAACAAGTCTTACATCTGAGTGAATGATTCGATAGATCCCATTGGTAGCTGAGTGTACCAAGAGAGGGCCTTTTTAGTCAGGGTCGAGCCAAACCTCTTCACTAGAGCAGACTGGATTTCTTCTTCAGTAATCTCATTACTCTTCACAGGCGTGTAGTACGCAACAATATGCTCGTCCAGATCGGTCGTCCCATTATATTTCAAGTTATTCGGCAAGTAGAAGTGCTTTGGTATGCGGACTGGTGCGGCACTTACTTTATAGGAATGTTTATAAAACTTCTGCTCATCTACCGTGGTAACTTGGGGTGGAGCACCCGACATATTACCAATTCGGTCGTGGATGACCTTCATCTCTTTTATGAGGTCCTGAATGACAGGATCTCCTTTGAGGTCTTGGTTGTTAATTGTTGACAAGCCTCTAGGGGCAGCATCCACGTGGAGCCTTTGGCTAGGAACGGATGCTGGTGAATTGTTCGTGGCTGCTGGTCCTCGCTGGGATGCCGGCCTCTGAGATGATCCAGAAAACATTGCTCATAGCTTTTGAGATACCCCTTCGATCACGTTGCTCGAGTTTTGATCTGCCTATTCTGACATAGTTTTGAGGAGATTAACAATGAAAGTTCTGAACTCGAGATTACCTTCCAGTAATCGGTCTCCTTCCCCATTACTAGCAACAGGGATCGGTTTTTGGGAGGAATCTTTCGGCTGCCCGACAGAATCTTTAGGTTGGATGTTGGGATCACAGAGATCCTTCATCGACTCATCTCCTTCGTCTGTAGTATTCTTTGGAATGCTATCGTCGTTAGACATGATTGTGCCTTTTCCTTCATAGAATACCTACAATTGCCTGGGTCTCACGGTGGGCACCAAACTGTTTATCCCTAAAATTGTACATCTAGGTTAAACAATTAATTATGGTTGGGGTCACAAGCAATACAGTAATTACGACGGAAAAGTAAGTAATATGATGAAAACAGTAATGAATAAAAAAGACAAAATAAGCAAGAAAAGGTAGAGTAATTCTTATTCCTTGATGATGGCGGGATTCCGTGGTGAATTGTATTATGTACAATACAGTGTAAGAAGGGGTATTTATAGTAGTGATACATAGTCCTAAATAGCGTAAAATACAAAGACTAATAAGGTTACGGACCTACAACTCAAGGCGGTGGTATATGCTAAACCCTAACTAGGAGACTTTAAACCTTAAGCGGCGGGATATATACCCTACGTCCTATGGCTGTGCCACCTAACAGTCGTTGGCTTCAGGAGCGGGCATGTTTCCTTTGCGCTTGGTGACTTGTAAGATAAGTCTAGTCTCGCCAGCTGGACTCGTATCCCCGTAATAGTATGTGGCATATTTTTTTCCACACGTACCCCAGAACTCAATTGATTCTTTTATTGAAATGGCTTAGGTCTTTGTCAAGACACATACCGGAGCTCATAAGGTCTAAATGATGGTTGAAGATATCTTTAATGTCAAGTAGAGAGATGATGAAAATTTAAGGATTTTATAGATAAATTTTAGAGAGAAATAATGTCACTGCCTAAGATTCAAGATAACTAGGCAGCTCTGGCCTTCGCTAATCATGTGCTTATAAATGCAGGAAGTTCCCTCAACTTCATTCAATCACGAGTAATAAATGAGATAGAACTTAACAATAAATATATCCTGAGATCGAAAACTCCAGTCGGATTTAATAACTCATGTGAAGAACAATCAATGAAATCACCCTACCCACTCATGTAGAGGGCAAATGCAAGGATGTGAATTTCGAAGTAATTATGAGAGATATGGAATAAAATACCATCTTAGAATGACCATGGATCAATTTTATGGAAGTTGTTCCATCGACCCTCCATCAAGTACTGAAATTCCTAACCCCATAGGGCATTTGAGAGACCAAAAGCACGCATCAGATACTTCAGGAATGCAATGTTGTGGCTTAGTGACCGGCTGAAGCAACTGGTAACCTCAATCACTCAACCAACTCACCTGATGTAGATTGGAAATCAAAGAGTTAGATGGAGTAATCAGTTTTTAGGAGTCTCTGAAGAAGAAGGTGCATACAGGGTCAGAACTCGACTATGAATTCTGAGGTAACATAATTTCATTTTAAAAAGCTAATTCAGATAATTTTGCATGGTTGCACGCTGAAATGACATGCATAAAATCAAAAATAGAAACCAATAAACTAATGTCAACTCATTTCACCCGTTCAAGAAAAAGAAGAGAAAAACTAGAAGAGTCAAGAGAATGGATACAAAAGAAGACTTTTCTATGTTGCTGAAAAATGGATCTATATAGAAAGTCAAGTACCCCGAGTGGCTGGCCAACATCATAGTGGTACCAAAGAAAAATGAAAAATAGAGAGTATGCACTGACTACAGAGACCAGAACAAAGCCTGTCCGAAGGATTCGTTCCTGCTACTGAACACAAATAAACTGATCGACGCGCAGCCAGGTATGAATGCTTGAGCTTTATGGATGCCTATTCACGATACAACCCTATATTGATGGAACCAATTGATCAGGATAAAACCTCCTTCATTATAAACCAGAGGAATTACTATTATAAGGTAATGCCTTTTAGACTCACAAATGCGGGAGCTACCTATCAATGATTGGTGAATAGAATGTTTAAAGAGAAAATTTGGAAAACTATGGAGGTTTATTGATGGGGGGAAAATTGAGCAACCATCCAAGGCCAAGGAAGAGATTTTCAAGACCATTTTGAGCCGTCTCAAGACATCCCATGATGAGGCAGACCGCCTACAAAAAAGGGTGGACCGCCTACTTGAAAATAGCCAAAATTTGGCTAAGTATAAAATGGGAGGTTCTCTGGATCTGAAAGGGGCGAACCGTCCCTGTTACTAGGCGGACCGCCCACTTCAACATTGGAACACACTGTGAAGTGGGCGGTCCGCCTAGTAACAGGGGCGGTCCGCCCCTTCCAGATCCAGAGAACCTCCTATTTTATACTTAGCCAAATTTCGGCTATTTTCAAGTAGGCGGTCCACCAATTTTTGTAGGCGGTCCGCCTCATCCTGGGAGGTCTTGAGACAGCTCAAAATGGTCTTGAAATTCTCTTCCTTGGCCTTGGATGGTTGCTCAATTTGCCCCGCATCATCCTCCCTTTCTTGAGAAGATTTCGTCGTCGAAATCAAGGCGTTGTCTCTCATGGCGTCATCAACTTCTCGGGGTGTCCAATACTCTCCTCCTTTGTCCCTTTTGAACGTCACTTTGATATAGGCTTCTTCCAAGATCTCCCTTGCCTTAGCATGAGGCTTAGGACCTACAAGAAATGACAAGCAAATATAAAACTTCCTACTTCGAAAGTAGGTTAGCGCAAGAAGTGTGGAAAACACACTCTTGTGGTATAACCAAGCATCAATAATAAGCACAAATATCAAGTCTCCAAGGAGACCATCTAGTACTTGGTTCAATAAAAACATATACTGAACACGAGAATGAGCAAATAGGTCATGGGGACATGGGAAATGCAAGATCAAGCTATCAAAATCCCTTGCACCTTAAGCTCACGACCAACACACCAATCTATCCTCAAAGTGTGATCAACATATGGGGTGGAGTGAGTCAAATAACCCAATCTACAAGTAGTATCAAGTACTCCACTCCCCTTCTTTAGAGCGTACTTACTCACACCAAGGGATTCCTTTTCACCTCCAATTTCATCACCTAAGCAACCCTTCTCAAAAGAGAAGCTCTGAAAGAAGGTATTGATAATGGCTTCTTCTTCATCATAACCCCTACAAGCAATAGTAGGGTCACTCAAAGAGTCATTTACCTCACTGAAATTCTCACACAATGGGTTGCCTAAGGAGTCAAACCCTTCACACCATAGAAGTTCCATTTTACTTCCAACCCTAGTCCGATACAAGTTACTATCACAAATGAGGATGCTTTCAAAGAATGGATTAGTAAAAACATGCATCTCAATGTCATGATTAAGCATAGGCAAGATATCAAGAGTAGGTTCATTACTCTCACTTGAGGAGTCATCATAGACAACTTTGTCCAATTCATGCAAGTTGGACTCCTCAAGGTCATTATCATCCTCACCATAACACATAGGCCCACCAAATAGAAGCATATCAATAAGGGTATGATCAACTATCTCATCTTCTCCTTTGTCAAAGATTGGTGGCGTGTGATAGAAAAGGTCACCATCAATGTCAACTATCAAATCTACACTAGGGAGAGGTTCATTGAACAATGAGCTCACATAATTATGTGGCATAACATTTCTCTCAACTAGTGATACACAATCACACACAAGTTGACTACTAGACTTTTCACTAGTGGTATATTCAATTGATGCATCACAAACATCAACTAGTGTTGTGTCATCACAAGACAAGTAACTAGTAGGCTCATGAAAAGATGAAGCAACACTTACATTTGAAGTACTTCCTTGGTCACTCACAAGGCTTGAAGTGTCACATGCAACTCCTCCTTCATGAAGCTTACATTGAAGATTTTCCTCCTCTTGTCTTTCCTCCAAAGCACATGGTTGATGTTCCAATGGCTTGTCTTCAAATGTACCTACACAAGAGCTATCACAAGAGAAGGTAGAAGATGAAGAATAGTTAGAACAATGGGTGCCCTCACTCTATATTTTTCTTTCCTCCCCTCTAATTTCCTTCATTTTTCCCTCAAAGTCATGTGTAGTTTGTGGTGACAATCCACTCACATCACTCCTCAAATCCTCTCCTTTTTCCTCTCTTGGATTGTCACCGGTCACTCCTTCACTTCTCTCTTTCTTTTGTCTCTCATTTTCAAGTTCAATGGGATGAGACTCAAGATTATCATCATTTGAAGTAGAGTGTCTCTCACTTTCTTCATGCAATGGCAAGACAATAAGATTGTTTGCTTTGGGCTCAAGTATAATAGGTGACTTTGCTTTGGCCGCTTCCCTCAACTCCTTCATACGCTTGTAGTCTTCCCTTACTTGCCTTGGGGTCAAAGGTTTAAGCACATACTTCCTTCCATCTTGCTTGACCGTATAGGAGTTGGTCCGGCCATCATGTACCACACACCTATCATATTGCCATGGTCTCCCGAACAAAAGATGGTAAGCTTGCATCGGGACCATATCAAACATGATTTTATCTTTATAGTTCCCAATGCTAAACTCTATCAACACTTGTTTCACCACCTTTAATTCACCACACTCACTAATTCATTGTAAACAATATGGTTTTAGATGCTTTAGAGTGGGTAATTTCAATTGAAAAATTAAAGTTTGGCTCACTATGTTGGCACAACTTCCCGAATCAAAAATCATTGAGCACACTTGCCCCATCACACGACACCTAGCATGAAAAAGGTTTTCTCTTTGATCATTTTCCTCCTCCTCTTCCATGAATATGGTGCTCAAACTCCTCCTAACTACCAAGAACAATTGAGGACCTTCTCTTCCTTCGGTAGTCTCTTCACAAGCAATTTCTTTATCTCCTTCTACTCTCTCACCCTTGGGTTCACTATCTTGATCATGCACCACATTACCTATCACAACTATGGTCTTTCGAGTGGGACAATCTCTAGCAAAATGACCATAGCCCTTGCACTTATATCATTGAGTATAAGTAGAAGTAGGATTGCTCAAGCGAGTTTTAGAATTACCTTCCATATATTGTGTAGACTTCCATATGGCTTCTTCACTTCTCTACTAGCACTTGCACCACTTGCACTTGGAAAATTTGCATTTGGAGTCTTCCACTCCTTTGGCTTGATCACGGGAGTAGGAGTGTTGCTCTTGGACTTCTCTCTCTTAAGCCAATTATCGGCTTCAATTGCGGCTTCAAAGATATCTTGAAGTGAGAGATAAGCATGCAACCTCAGTTGAGAAACTATACCATAGCTCAAGCCATTCTTGAAACGGATCACAGCTTGTTCTTCACCTTCGGTATCCATATCCAAAGCCATCCGGATCTTTTCAAATTCATCATAGTACTCATGTACTGTTTTGACACCTTGCTGTAGCTCATAAAGCTTCTTAAGTTGCTCTTTTTGATACCTTGGAGTCACATACTTGGTATTCATGAGACCTTTCAACTCTTCCCAAGTCACGTTCACATGCACTCCCATCCTTCTTCTTGACCTCTTCATGGACTCCCACCAAGTAGAAGCATAGGTCTCAAAGGTCGAAATAGCATAGGTGCCTTTCTTCTCCTCGGTCATCTCATTTGTGTCAGACACTCTCTCCATGAGTAGTACCCATTCCATGTATGCTTCTGGATCACAGGTTCTATTAATGGTAGGAAGATTAAGCTTAACACTATTGAGGTTATTGTTGTCACGAATTCCACGATGAGGCTCCGGTTGGCCCCATAATGGTCATCATAAGCAACATAATCCCTCCTAGCATTCCCTCCAACATACCCCATGGGTGTCCCTCATCCTCAGACTCTACGCCTATCCACATTACGACCCCAATTCATTGCTTGCCTAGGTTGATAGTGAGCATCATACCCATAGGCATCATCTCCATACTCGGCTTCCTACCCTTCTTGAACCTCAACAACTTGCTCAAGAGGTGGAACATTTCGAACGGGTCTTGTAAGTGGAACATTTCCTTGGGGATTGCCCAAGTTGTAGAGAATGCCCACTTATTGGAGATTGCCCAACACACGCCCTTATGGAGACACATCATTATTTAGCTCATTTTTCTTGGCTATCTCCGCAAAGTGTCCGGGAGTCATAGGAGTGCTATGACTTGTGCCTTCTCCGGATTCAAGAGGGATGCTCGGGGTCCTTCTTTCAACAGTCTCAAGCCTCAAGGTTATTTCTCCAACTTGGCCATGATGTTAGCCAAGGCATTCTTAACCGACTCATCTCTTTCATTAGCCATTGTACCTACAAAATGAACAAACGTTAGTGAAATCACCTCACTCACACCCTCATGTGTATGGCAATCGGTTCACTCGTTTAGTGGTGGTGGATATTTTACTCAAGCTTGAATCTAGAAGCTTCACGTATTTGATCAACAAATCTCAACTCAATCAAACTATCCACAAGTCAAGTGTACTCCGGGGTGAGTGGAGTTTATGTGACTCTATTGGACGATAAGCTCTTTAAAGTGAGGACTTGAGTCAAATGATACTACGAGTCTTCTTCGAATTCTACTCTTCTATAACTAGGCACGAGTTGCCTAAAAGCTCAAAGACTAGTACCAACTAAGTAGGAAAGTTAATTAGAGAAGTACTAGTTAGATGGTATGCAAATAAAGAAACAAGAGAACGTAGGAAAAACTACCCAAACCACACTTCACAAAAATTAGGCGCCCCACCCTTTCCCCAGTGGGCGGTCCGCCCTATTTGCTGCAGTGGGAGGTGGGCGGTCCGCCTCTGTTACTAGGCGCCCCGCCTCCCAAACTTCAGTGAGGTCACCAAAAGTGGGTGGTCCGCCTCTGTGTTTAGGTGCCCCGCCTACTGTGTTCTTCAGCACAGTCCAACTTCGTATTTCTTAGCTTTAGCACCCAAAAATACTACAATTTTCAAGATATTTGATCAATCCGAAGGTACCCAATCGGGTTTACAACCACAATAACTAAACCCCAATGATTTTTATCAAATCCCAACATAAAACAATCAAATTTTAAAGATGCAAAGTGGGTTTTCAAAAAGGGTTTCAAATTAGGTTTTGATTCTCCAATTTTGATGTTATACAGCTCCAAATCTCACAAAATTAGTACTAATTTGTTTGTTTTTCAACCTAAAACAATCCCCGATATCAAATCTACAACCCAACAATCAATCAACCCAAAATCAAGTCATGAACATCAAGAACAATGGCTTATCAAGGGTTTAAGAAATTTGGGGATTTCAAATCTTCAAATCCGAAATTCAACTTCAAATCTCGTATTCAAGATATAAAAACGACGGGTTTTCAACAAGGATCAATCTCCAATAACACCTATATCATGAATCAATCACACCAACAATATATGTCAAATTTTTGGATTTTTAAATTTTTCAATTTTTTTTGTGTTTTCTTCTTTTTCAACAATAACAAACAAGAAACTAAGATAGAAACCAACTTAGGCACGAAGAATCAAGGGTCAGAGATTTTTAGAAATAAAACCCGAGCATTTCTCTGATACCAAGCTGATACAGATCAAAAATAAAGACAAGAAAAACGATACGAGCGAGACTCGTCTCGAACTCCCTACGAAGTATCCACAGAGAACTTGTTCCGTGAAACCCTCGTATCATGTCAATATTTGCCTAACGCTAAGCAACTACCCTCCAGTCACACTCGGGACTCGCAAATAGAATGATCGGCGTTGGTTCGAAGATCAACTAGTACCACTAGAAGAATCAAGCCAACAAAGGGTTCTTTCATTAACTCAAGAGATACCGCTCTTTAAAGGTTTTGATCATTCATCAAAGTAATCTAAGTAAAATGAAAGACTAATGGCCCTATAGGTGTCTTACACATGTAATATAAAGTGTAAAAGACCCCTAAAGTGGGCTTAAAGGATAGAAGCCATGTAGGGTTAGAATAGAAATTACATAGCATTAAAAGTAGAATTCCCGTCAAACAAAGGGGGACTGGGCGGTCCGCCCATTGTGCCAGGCGCTCTGCCTCTTCTGAGCAACATTGGACCACACTGTGAAGTGGGCGGTCCTCCAAGTAACAGGGGCGGTCCGCCCCTTCCAGATCCAGAGAACCTCCCATTTTATACTTAGCCAAATTTTGGCTATTTTTAAGTAGGCGGTCCACCCCTTTTTGTAGGCGGTCCGCCTTATCCTGGGAGGTCTTGAGACGGCTCAAAATGCTCTTGAAATGCTCTTTCTTGGCATTGGATGGTTGCTCAATTTTCCCCGCATCATTTATGTTAAGGATATTCTGGTAAAAGGATCTAACACAAACAATTAAACATCATTCAAAAACTAATAATGAGGTAAAATGTGAGGCTGTGGTTGAAGGGTTGAATTGGAAAAGGAATTGGAAGCCGGCCATATAGAGCCCAAGAGCGATTCCCAACTGGTGGTTAGTCAAATCCACAACGACTCCACCGCATGAGACCCCTTTATGCAGCAATGCTTGATCAAAGTGAGAGATTTGCAGCTACAATTCCAAAAATCGGGAGACATTGAAATCCCTAGAGGGGAAAACAATGAAGCCGATCCATTTAGAAACCTCGTTGATCAACTTGCTACACTCGAACAAAAGTCAGCGGAGAAAAGAACTAAATTTGGTGCAGTCAACCTAGGACTGGCACAACAAGTTTATTGCATATCTACAGGATGGTATTTTCCCTGAAGAAACGTAAGAGGCACGAAAGCTGAAGACGTGAGCCACTAGATATTGTCTCAACACTAGGGAATTTTATAGATAAATATTCACGTCCCACTAGTAAAATGTATTGGATCGAAAAAAATCAACTATGTCATAAGAGAGGTTCATAAGGAGGAATGTGGCAATCATTTTGGCAACAGAGCTTTGGTCCTAAAAATAATCAGAGCCAAATATTACTGGTCTTTCATGGAAGCAGGTGCATATTCAAAGATACGTGAGAAAGAAGTCATAAAATTCATATGGAAAAACATCATCTGCCGCTTCGGGATACTAAAGAAGATAACATGTGAAAATAGACCACAATTCATAAGCTCTAAAGTGATAGAATTCTTCAAATAATAGGGACTAAAAGAATAGCATCTGCTCCTTATTATCCATGCACGAACGGTCAAGCTGAATCATCCAGTAAGACTTTGCTCGAGAGTTTGGAAAAGAGGCTGGACAAGGCTAAATGATGATGTCTGGAATAATTACTGGATTCTTATGGGCATACCACACGACTACAAATGGCAGTACTGGGGAGACCCTGTTTTCATTAGATTATGGCGTAGAATCCTTGATCCTAGTAGAATTGGAAAATCCAAGCATAAGATACACTCACACAACTGGAGGACCGACGACCGAGGTCTTAGCTACGGACATCAACTTGATCGAAGGACAAAGAAATGGCATTACAAAAGCAGAAGGCAAAAAAAATATTCTAAAAAAAAGTCAGCTTCCGAAGCTTCAAAGTCGGAGATTATGTGTTCCGTAACGTTCAACCAGAAATACAAGAGCCCAATATTAGGAAGTTGTGGTCTAATTGGGAAGGTCCATTTCGTGTCGTAGAGCTAGTAGGAAAAGGGACGTACAAAATGTAGGCAAGGGAGCGAACAGTGCTCCCATCCATTTGGAACGTTGTTGCTCCCAAACGCACACGCAAGTATACGTAGTCGACAAGTAATAAAGTGATAAGATGAGTATCGTTCCCACGAGGACTATGCAGACTGAGTTCTAGCAAACAATTTATTTAACTATTCAGGGATCTTTTTCCAATAGTGAGGATTTTGTTAACTAAAGAACAGTAATTAAATGGTGAAAGTGAATTCAAGCAATGGAGCAAAACTTGGTTGTTATCAGTAATAAGGAGACCGTCCAGGGTCAGAGTTACGAACAATCCAGTTGAGTTTTCCAATTGATTCCACTTCTTAAATCCCGGGTTACTAACTAACAGATTAAATGTACCCGTGAAAACCTTTCGATTCTTCACGGTCTATGCAGGCTACTCCAATCCCTATATGTCTATGGGTTGAATCACGTGCACGCATTAACGAATTCTGTAATTAGTTAAACTAGGCGAGCAAGTATATGTCTATCCTACTCACAAATTGGTTCCCCGATGCCCGGGTTCACAAACTAGTTCTATTCTTTCTTATTACGTAATTAAATTCCCTCTTTCGAGTTCAATCTAAAAACCATAGATAATGCGTAATAATCGGGCCCTGACAATTACACAAGTGAAATCAAGAAAGAATAAGCAACCCGTTATGGGATTCAATTAATGGAAATCAATCTTCAAACATCAACCTTCATGAAATACTCTAACCCTAGAACGATATGTTTAGCTACGCATACTCATAATAACAACACAAGGAATTGATGTAATAATGAAATAATGATGTAATAGATTAATGGAAGGAAGAAAAACCCTTGTCTTGATGTTATGAGCTCTCCAATTTGCTCCAAGGTCTGAACTCTCTTGAAAAACTAAGTAAAAGACTATTTATAGAGTTTACAAACACCTAGTAATAAGTTAGACCCAAGCCTAGACGAAATAGGACATAAAAACGCGCACAAGGGGCGCTATAACGGGCGCCCCGCGCCTCGGAACGCGTGAGGTTGGACAGAACCCGTCGAAATCAGCCCGCTACAAGCCCGCGTCGCATGGAGAACCGCGCCAGCCAGTGCGTGCTATGGGCTGCGCGGCGCGTGGGGTATGGCGCCCAGCCATTTTTCTGTTTCGCTTCTCCTTTTCTCGTTTCGTGTTGTGCCTTCGTGTGCTCGATCCAATCCTCAATCAAAATCAAATCTTTTCTCGCTCAATCATGCTCTTAAAAGCTCCAATTGCACTGCATAACAACCTACATACACACATATAAAATCAGTGCAAAACCACATTCATAAACCATAAAACGATCGAATAAAGTATCCAAACGTAAGGAAATATTAAGGAAATATTGGCATAAAATGCCAAACATCAAACGTCACCCATGTAAAGAAAATACTACCCCTTAATGGTCACCTTCCTAGCCTTGCTCCAACTCTTTCTGTTAATTTTTCCCTGAATATTTTATTATGATATGATCCCACTAACACTTTTTGAAGTGCAGGCTTAGCTGGGTCCTATAATGGCTACGGACACATGGCACCCCTTGGAACCAACAGTAGTTTACGGCTCCGTCCAATAAACATCTGACGTAAAAACACGGCACTGCCTATCTCATTAAGTATTCACATTCCTTTGTTTGTCCCATTACTTCCTCCTCAGGAATCGGACCGATGGGAAAAATCAAAGAAAAAATTCAGACTATCACAGCTTAATGCCTAACCTCCCAAACCTTTAAGCCAAAGTACTAGGGGGACTACAAACATATGATGATTTAGTTCACCTTAACATACACATGCACATGGCTATGGCTTTAGAAGAACAACTAATTCATTATATGTATAACGACCCCTTTTCCTTCTCCCTATTTTGGATTTTGTCAAGTGTACAATGGTGCCCGATAGTGGCCCTATTTTTTTTTTTTTTAAGAGTGGCCCTATTTAATTCGACATTTCATCCATTTATTAGAACATGTACTTTTATGCCTACATGAGGCCTTATCAATAAAATACACATTTAATTTCCATTTTACGATCATGTTTAGAAAAATTGCACATAATTTTTTTCTACAAACGGCAACAACAACAAAATGAGACGTCGTTTTCATACACAAAAATCCTGGGCCCTTGATCTGCCTCTCGTGCAGAGATAAAAAGTTAACTTCATAAAAAACAGTGCTGGCTTCAAGATTTGAAAACATCATCTCTAAAAATGCACTAAGACTGATCCAAAAAAGCGCTTGAGAAATTTTAAGCAATAAATAAAGACAATTTCTTTTATTAAAATCCATGAAGGCTATGAGTACACAAGGAAGCATAAAACTCTCATGGAAACTGGGGACTGGGAATATAGTTAGGAAGTTAGAGGATCGAGTGAAGGATACCAGAAGAAGATTGATCCTTGCCTTCTTTTCTCCTGATTCTTCACTAAGATTCTGGTAGAACTTTTGTGCTCAGAAATATCGACCGAATCGCCTTTGATAGGTAAGTTTCCAAGCAAGCCTTGAGACGAGTAGCCGATCTCTTTGCTTCTTTGATATTCGCCTCGAGGTCTAAGTTCCCAATTTTTACTTCTCGAAGTACATCTAACCGAGTGCTTATTATCACCTAATCATGTTCAATTTCTCCTTGCAGCGTCTCAACTTCGAGCTTCTTTTCGAGCTGAGCCTTCTCTATTTCTATATTGGACACAATCTCCTCCAAATCCTTGAAAGTGACCTAAATCTCCTCCACCTCGGGTTCCAGAGCTCTCTGAGTCTCGAGCAATTGAGAAAGGTCTTCGTTCAGACAGACTGATACCTTCTCACTCTCGATTAAAGTGGCTTCAAATTCCTTTCTCCCTTTCATGAGCTCCAAACACTGGTTCACAAATAAAGTTTCTTGGTCCGCCCATCGATTTTGTACCTCCTCTAAGATCGCAACAGCTTCCTCAAACCTCATCTGCATATCATTCAAGTAATTTCAAGCTCTTTATTCTCAGCACAAGTTCTACATTTCTTCAACGGAAACTTTCTTCTCTTCCTGAAGACCATTAGACTCAGGAACTTGACCCTCGACCCAACCATGGAGCACAATTGAAGAGATAAAAAGAATGATAAATCAATGAATCGAAAAAAGTAGTAGGGATATGAAACGAAGATGTTAAGAGAACTCTTACCTTAAAAAGATCTTGTGTCAACTTACCAGAAATCGCAGACAATCAATTCCCCAGAATATGCACTTCATCCTCGGCAAGAAGGAAGTTGCTAAGAGGCGCAGTAAGGGGTCGTGGATCAACCAAGAGGTTAAGTTTCTCTAGTATCACGAGACTGAAGCGACGATTAGGAAGACAGGCAGGAAAGGCGGCCGAGGCAACCTGACCGGGGATTCGAGTAACTAAAACTGCAGGTTCTCGCTAGAGCAATGCAGAACAAGAATCGCGGACTCCACAGTCATTGGGAGGGAAAATTTGACTCTGTCTTTCCTTGTATGTCTTCCTTCGACATTATCCTTTAGAGAGTTTTTATTCACCAACAATGGGATCGCAGTTTCCCGATCAAAGCTATTGCAAGTAAGAGACTTGCATGGATCATCTACCCTCGCTATTTTTTAATCAACGACAGACGAATGAGTAACTGACAAATTAGATACCTTTTTTTTCATCTTCAAATCCTTATGTATATTCCGCTCTGTATCCTTAACACTCATGGGAAGAGCCCAAACTTTATTCTTGGAAAGAAGGCCTAAAATTGAGATTGAAGAAAGCTAGGAAAGATAGTGAAGGAGAACAATGTTGTAGTAGTAAAGGTGTTTTCTCAATGGAGAATCTGGCACCTGAGGAATAAACCTGGGAGGACTGGTCTTTTATTAAAGCCCATCTTCCTGATTTGGTTAACCGATAAATCATCATCCTTGAGGGAAAGAATGCCTTGAAGAGGGATGTAATGTAATATCCTGGACAGTTAAGATATGTGGGAGTTTAAATAATGAGAGTGACAACATCGTAGCCGGTTAGTTAACAGAAAATGAAATTGTTCAAAAATTTGTTAGCCCAGCTGGATCGCACAGATTAATTACAATGGAATGACGAGATCACTCACAACATTCCTTATATTTCAATTTCGGTAGGGGACACATTAGATTTTAGGTATATTCTCTTCCTTGTGCTCTCTTCTCTCTCTCTCTCCCCCCTAAATGTCTTCTCCTATTTCTCTTTCTCAATCTCACTTTTCGTCTTCGTTCTTCGCTCTTCTTCTTCTTCTTCTTCTTCTTTCTATTCACTCCTATCAAAACTCAGTTCAATATTATGTTGAAACCATTTCATGGAGAAGGCTGTCTTTTGAATTCCATTTCAGGTATGTGAACTTGGAGTTCTAAGCTGAGCTTGGATCAATTTTAGAATATAGTTTATAATCCAGTTTATCTACTTGTAATCCTTGTTGAATTTAGTTATTATTCCTAAGTTGTAATAGTATTACGGAAATAATCAACTAAGATGCCTATTAATCGAAATGTTTGTTAATTTCAATTAAAAATTTCAGTTGATTTTGAGTAGTTGTTATTGAGTTCATTAGAATAAAGGCAGCACGTTCAAATGCTTAATTTAGTCATTTCACATTTTACTTTAGTTGAATTGACTTTGTAAATCATAAAGGGGAAAAAGAGAGAGACGTGAGTTAGAAAACTTTCGCACGAGAGCCTATCGCCATTTAGATGTTACCCAAGTTTTAAAAATTAGTTAGTTTTTTAACTGCTATTTTGAAGTTACACTATCTATGCAAGATCCGAAGGTTTGAATTAAGACTCGAATGTTTGAATTTCAACCTGAAGGTCTAATTTAAATATTTAGGTTTGAAGTTAAGACCCAAATATCTGAAGTTCAATATAGCGGTTAAAAATTAAATAGTTCTTAAAAGGCGACAAAAAACTAAAATGGCGCTCCTACAATAGGGGCATTTACGAAAATACCCAAAGAACCTTAAATATTTACATCAAAATACCCATTACATTTTTGCCCACTATTTTATTTACATCCAATGCCCATTCCATAAAACTCTCTCTTCTCTCCTGTTACCCGCTCTTTTGTCTCTGTTTCACAGGTTCCCTCCTTCAATTTTTTCTCAACTTTTCACACGATTTTTTCAAAATCAACTGCTCAAATTGTCGCAATTTTTTCACGATTTCAAATTTTTTCATCAGATTTTCCTAAGTCACTAATTCAAAATCGTATTTTTCTGAAATTTAGGCAAATTTTCTATTATACAGCATATCGTTTGCCAATGAATGATGAATATTGCTACATTATAGTTCAACATAGCGGAATTTGGACTGAAAATCATATATATCAAAATTTTCATGTTGAAGCATTATCGATCAGATCGTCATCAATTTTTTTGGAATTTCATAACACAATCCGACAAATTCCTCTCCTATCTGTTGCTAACGGATTGCTTGATATCAAATATTCCGGGAAGGAAGGTATTCCGCCTATCACAGTATACAACGATATGGGAGTTGCTGTGTATTTTGGATTGAAGAAAAAGAAATCGGATATAACTGATTATCCTCTCTGCGTGTCGTTTGATGTTAACGATTTGACTGCGACTAGTTCAACTACTAATGTTGCTACTACATCAGCAAGTGTAATTTCAGTGCAACAATATACTGAAGAAGTTGCTGACAGTATACAATTTTGTAAGGATGCGACAGCAATAAGCACTGTTATTAGTGAAGACGAAATAATTTACAATCCTTTTCATTAGACGATTGCAATAGGACAAATTTTCGCGGAAAAGGAAATATTGAGCACAGTTGTAAAGCGTTATGCAATTCATAAGAAATTTCAATTTAAAGTTCATAAATCGTGCTCAAAATGGTAAGTAAATCCTGTATTTTTGTTGTAGGATTTATATCTAAATTTCTAATTTGAGCAGTGTATACCATAGAGGTATACTGCTGTCATTAGTAATACTCTATGGGATATACAGTGCTTGACCACTGCTATTGTATAGATCAACATAAATTTTAACAGTATATTATAGGGGTATACTGCTGAATGTAGTATACTGTAGAGGGGTATACAGTGCTTATATGACAACTCCGTTTGTATATATCAACTTAAATTTTAACAGTATACCATAGGAGCATACTGTTGAATGAAATATACTGTAGGAGGTATACAGTGCATGTGTGGCGCTATTTTGGTACATTCCAACCTATTCGAGCAGTGTATACCATAGAGGTATATTGTTGTATTCAATATACTCTAGGGGGTATACAGTGATTATTTGACACATGTTTTCAGTACACTCTACGGGGTATACAGTGCTTATTTCACTGTTGTTTTAAAATACATAAATTCATTATGCTGTAGTTGTATATAATGCATGTTTGGGTCTGCTTTAGACTAATTTAAGAAATATAGCATAGTTGTATACTTCTGAATTCACTATACTGTAGGGGCATATACAGTGATTAATTTATTGTAGCTTTGGCATAGTTGAAATAACATTCAAATCTTATTTTGAAATCAGGTATTGCTTTGGTTGTGTAGATGACCAGTGCCATTGGAATCTTAACGCTTACAGCATTGGACAAACTAAACTTTTTCAGAGTAACAAGTTTGTATGATAAGCACAATTGTGGAATTGACAAAATATTTGGCGAACAGAGACAAGCCACCTCTGTTATAGTTGGTGCGTTGATAAAAGACAAGTTAACTGATCCTAAAACGGTATACACGCCAGCAGATATAAAGAGAGATATGAAGAAAGATTTTAGTGTGGAATTGAATTACATGAAATCTTGGAGGTCGAAAGAAAAGGCATTAGAAATATTAAGAGGAAAGCCAAGGGAAGCATATCAGAAATTACAAAGCTATCTATATATGTTGCAGCATACAAACCCAGGGTCGGTGGTAAAACTACAAAACACAGCAGAAGGACGTTTCATGTACACATTTGTTGCACTTAATGCATCGATTAACGGGTGGGTATATTGCTGGCCGACAGTAGTGGTTGATGGAAGCCATCTAAATTCAGCATACAATGGCACATATATCATTGCTTGCACACAAGATACAGCAGGTCAGAATTATTGATTACTAATGTTTATTGATTTATAATGTATTATTATCGATAGAGCAATAAGAAAGGTAAACTATTTGCTGCACACCATATGTAAATGACAAACTAATTTATTCCTAAACATATAAAATTCTTTGTACATGACATATTCTGCTACTTGCATATGCGGTGGTCGATTCGGAAAATGATGCTTCATGGGAATGGCTTTTTTTTTCATGTTTCAGAGAAGCTTTTGGGGAACAAGAGAGGATGTGTATAGTATCAGATAGGTATAATAGCATAATAAGGGCAGTGCCTATAGTTTATCCTATGGTTCCACATTGCTTTTGCATGTTCCATTTGTGGAATAACATAAAGACCAAGTTCAAGAAGGGTACAAAGCAAATTTCAAAAGTATACTTTGCAGCAGCGAGAGCATACACTATTCCCTAGTTCACCAAGCAAATAGACAATATAGGAGGAGTTGATTACAGAGTAAAACAATATTTGGCAGCTCTTGGATACCAGAAATGGTCCCGCGCATATTGCACTACAAATAGAACCTTCAACATGACTTCAAATATTGCTGAGTCGGTCAATTCAGAAGCAAGACATTCAAAAGATCTCCCAGTTGTTCACTTTCTAGACTCTATGATGCATATCGTACAGGAATGGAACAATAATAATGGTGAAGAAGCAATGGGCACATTTAGAGAGTTGACTGACAAGTATGAAGAGTTATTGACAGCCAGCACTATCGCGTCACGAAGCATGACAGTAAGATACACTATTTTTCTTTCAGTTTATCATATATTTATAAATTTATGTGCATCCGCCAATTTAAGTTCTTGAAATTCAGGTGATACCTTCAAGAGATTTTCAGCATGAAGTAATTCGTGCTGGACAGAAACATGCCGCATCCATGCCTGAAAGAACATGCACTTGTGGGAGGTTTTAAATGGAAGACATTCCATGTTCACATGTGCTGGCTGTTCTGGATAGAGTTCATGTATCTCCTTATAAATATTGCTCTAGGTTCTAGACAACAAAGAACTTTCGCAAAACATATCAGATACCAGTTTGTCCTATCCCAGGTGAAGCTACATGGCAGATTCCCCAGGAAGCGCTAGCACAGATAGTTCTACCGCCAAGGGGAAGATCCAAACAAGGAAGGCCAATAAAAACAAGATTCAAATCTTCATGGGAAAAACCTGCTACTAGAAATAAAAATCACTGTGGACAGTGTGGGCAGAAAGGGCACAACCGCAAGACATGCAAAAATATCCCTATAAAGTCTTGATATAACAACAAATTATGTTGCTTTCTTTATTTTACTGCGTGTCTGAAATAGCTGATGCTTTTACTGTTGGTGCAATTTGTGCATAAGTACTAGTACTATAGCTTGGTAGTGCAATTTGTCGATTTATTGTGTTGGCTATCAAATGGTATGGTGTTCAATATCAATTGTTCTTTATCGTGTAGTAAGCTTTGTTCAATATGGGTATTTCATTGTATATCTTTCTATTATACAGAATAGACTGTACCTTAATTAACGCAGTATAACATCAGAGTATACTGAATACCGGAAAGGTGTACTTCTGAAAATATATTCCCAGTTTTCCTTCAAAGGTATACAAGTTTTAGCTGTGACAGTATACTTATTGTATTGAGAGAAAACTATGGTTCTATTGTATACCTTACTAGTATATGGTATAAAAGAATTTTATATAATATGTTACAATATATTATATACACTTAATACTAGTAGCGGATTGGGCATTTTACCATCTTACTACATTTTACTTTAGTCTAATAACTGTCTTGAATTTTTTGACTCGCTTAAAAAAATTTTAAAAAGTAACTTCATAAAACAAAATCTGCTTGCCAAAAGTAAATTAGTTAAGTAAAATAAATTATTCTATTTGAGCACTTTTTTATTTGCATTTATCAGTTTAACTGCACGTAGTAGGCAGTTTTTGTGAGATGCAAACGTGTAAAGGTGCACATGTGCAGTTTTCTTTATTTAAGGTATGTGATGTGTAGCAGTTTATGTGTGAAACCTCAGCTATAAAACAGGGTTATTATTGCTGTTTTATTCTTCAAAATCTAATATAAGCACAGTTTCTTTCATCTTGTAAAAAAAATTACCCAAACACACGCATACAGAGAGAAATGGCACGTTGACCAATTACTGCAGGATCTTCTACTGCACCAACAACAAAGATGGTGGTGGAGAAATTAAAAGATGAACTTGCAACTTTTAAGGATAGTTTTGAGGAATTCCTTCAACAGTACAAGAAGGATGTTCGTCGGATGAAGAAAATGCTTCATGGTCTTCTTGCAGATCATAAAATGGACCCTGCTGACTACTATACTTCTCCAAAAATTTGAAGTCTTGTGTAAACTGGTCAATTTAAGCAGTACTTTCTGTTTTATGTGAAATATTTTATGGTTTGTTGTGTTCTATCATGTTTGTCTGAGTTAAGTAGCCTGTTTATGTTACATGTCTAGTTTTTATTGTGATGTATACTGTTCATAGAGTAGTTATAGAAGATCTATGATGTCATCGTGTATCTTTATTGAAATGTCAATCTACTATGAATGTTTATAATGTATACCTCCCCAGAGTACACAACTTTATGATATTAGGTATATGCCAAATGGTATACCTTTACAGTATACGATATACCCCAATGGTATACAACTTGAAAATGTCACACAAATGGTATACCAGCCTTGAATGTTTATAATAAACTTATTTTTCCTTTCTATACAGCAGTATACTGAAACGACCTCGGTCAGTCGTTCCGGAAGTTAGGACTCCGATTGGCGTGCTAATAATTTAAAATATTCGTAATGTCCATTAGGCCCTGTCTGTAAAATTTGAGCTAAATCAGACCTCGTTTGGTAGGCATCGGAAGAAGGTTTCAGTTTTTATTGTCGATAAATATTAAAAAGAGATTTTCAAGCTCGGTTTGGGCGAATGAGCTCCGATTCGAAATTCAAAAGCGCCGTTAGGTTCGTATTATTATTTATGACTTTTGTGAACTTTCGAAAGTGAATTTCGATGTTGTTCGGCTAGTTTCCGCTAAAATGCCGAAAGTTAAATAATTTGACTCTTTCTATTTAATTTCCCATCTCGAGTTTCGGGAACTCGATTTGAGATCCGCCTTCGCGAGTATGCTACATATATTTTGTATAACTTGTATGCAAAAATTAGAATTATTTCAAATATCGTAGGGTGCCGTTTTAAATTTTGTCACGAAAAGAATATCGAATATCCATGAGGCAAGGTGAGTAAGTGACCATGGGCGGTGGCCCTTATCCATTTTACAACTACAGAACAGAAAATGAAACGAAACATAACAGAAACGAGAACAAAAGCAGAGAAAGCAAAAAATGCCAGAAAATGAGAAAAAGAGGCGGAGAAAAGTAGAATTTTCACCCCGAAATATTCAGGTAATGATCCTAATATATTATTTGAGTTTATTACGTGTGTTTGAATATGTTTTAACGGTAAAACTTGGAATATTAGACATCGTTTTAATAAGTTCAACTTATAATTTAAGAGGTCAATTGGACCCCAATCCTTCAACCCTGTATATGGGCCTGGTCTGCGTATTGCGTATGCAAATAGGGTATCAGGTTCCTAACTGGATTGCCCTAAGATGTGAGGAATGACGCCTTTAGCCTAATATGATATATTTTTCAGCTTGTTGAATAGAGTGGGATCGTTTGGCAATGAAACTAAAGGACAAAGCGTTTATTGAGTGGTTGTGCTAACATTGTAACAAGGTAAGTGTTTATATCCATTTCTTTAGAGGCATCTGGCCTCATGGATTTTCTACTACGTGTTCCTTACATGTGTAGCTGCCGATAGACGTACTCATCACGCCCTAGCTTTGGATTTATATTGTATATTATATGTTATGTCCTGTTGTTGGTGTTGCATTGAGGATCTGAGCATTGTACTCTGGTTGTGAGTTGGTATCTACTTCCCGGCTGTCGATGAGAGTCCCGCGCCGGTGAAGTGTTATTATTGCATCACATTGCATTCATATGCATTATATGTCATTCATATGCATTACATTGCATATCATTGGTCGCAGGAGTATTCCGTCCCAGGAGCAGGAGGATTCCGCTCCATTGTATCATATTGAGGGTAGGAGGATTCCGCCCCAGGAGCAGGAGTATTTCGCTCTTATGTCAGATATTGAGTGCAGGAGTGTTCCGCCTCAGCTTTACATTATATCGGGTGCAGGAGTATTCCGCCCCAGGAGAGTGCAGGAGTATTCCGCCTCTGGTTTATATTATATCGGGTGCAGGAGTGTTCCGCCCCAGGAGCAGGAGTATTCCGCTCCAGTTGGTTATCAGATTGGATTCCTCTCGAATGCAGGAGTATTCCGCTTCGAGATAGGATTATGGGCACATGTGACCCTTTGCATCATATTTCATTTCATTTCATCTCACTTCATTTCATTTCATCTCAATTCATACCATTGTGTAGACTTGCGGTACGTGACGACTGTTTTGCTTATATGTGCATTGCTTATTTGCTGATATGTTTCTGGCACGCATCCTTGGTTGAGTTTATAAGTTTCTTACGTGTTTCCAGCTGAAAGGAATTTGGTCTATCTGTTTTTTTTCTCCCTGGCTAGCTTTCCTATTCTTTGAGGTGACTAGTCTGCCCCACTTATTTGAGTCCTTTTGACTCACACTTGTTTGTTGTTTGTTTCTTGTCTATCTATTTTGTTTCGGCAGGTTCGCTCCAGGATTGAGCTCACCACGTTGTGAAGGAGCGAAGACGACTTTAGCTGTCACGGTGAGCCAGCTTTTATTTCGGATGGCCACCAGTATATTGTTTATTATTTCAGTTTCATTTTGCTCCCCTCAGGAGGCATCTGTCTTCTTTTATACTCTTAGATGTCTAGACTGGATAGCCTTAAACCTAGTATGTTGGGTAGTCAGCTGTAAATTTTTTTGTACAGCTTAGAGGTATCAGTATGTCTGTTTTTCTTTTTAAAAGTCTTGTCATTATTTTTGAATTGTTATATTTATTTTCCTAATTTAGTTGGTAAGGGTTCGCCCGACGGGTCTAGGGGAAGATGTCGGGTGCCCGCACGGCCTAACCGGATTCCGGGTCGTGTCAATTGGTATCAGAGCCCAGTTTAGAATCTATCCAGACTAAGACAGTATCTAGTAGAGTCTCGCTGATGGGTACGCAGACGTCCGTACTTATCTACGAGAGGCTATGATGGCATTTAGGAAGTTTCACTTCCTTCTTTTCTGATCGTGCGTCGGTCTAGGATGCAAAAGTATTTTCGTTAATTCCTTCGTGATAATTATGAACCCTCGTGCGATAAATCCAAAACGGTATGAGTTCAAGACGAAGAAGTCTAGCCTGGGACTAGCACTGATGAAGCCTCGAGAGTTTTTGATCGTGCTGACGAACTAGTTACAGAGGTCCCGACCGTGCAAGCTCGCGATGGGCAAGGGAGCAGGGCCTTGTAGTTCCCTTGGTCTGTACATTGCTCTTACGAGAATCTTGGCGACGCAGATACCGCAAGAACTTATTATTCGCTAGGCAACCTATCAGGTTACCGCAGATGGAGACGTTCGATCTCAGGGAGTTCCTATTCTAGTTCTTAATATTGCCGCAGTAAAATACGTTCCAAATGCAGCATGTGTTGTGCCACCAATTGTGCTGGCTGGTTAGCTAGCCGAGGTAACCGTTCGGTTCGAGTGCCCAAGGAGGATATATTATTTTATGCGGTTGAACATCCCGATATTCCCAAGCAATGCATTAGATAATCCCGGTGTAAGTTTTTTAAAAATAAAATGATGTCAGCGTATCCTTCTAGCTCTTGATCATATCGAACGGTGTGGTGTTGATTATTCTGCTTTCCAGTTTCAGGGTCCAGCCTTGGATTAGTGGGCCGCTCTTTTATTAGCTAACTTGGTTCGATTTTTCTTCTAGATTCGTGGAAAAGTTCCTTTTGAGTAGCGAGCGAGATGAAAAGTGTTGCCAGTTTTGTTGGATTGGACAGGGTAGCCTGCTGGTGTTTTAGAATATGATATTGAATTCTATAGAATGGCTGGATATGCATTAGAACTAGTTCATAAGCCTTTCGAGAGATTCAAAGATTTATTGATGACCTTTATTTTTCCTTGAAATCCAGATGGCTCGAGAAATTGAGGTCTGGATATCATTTGATGTTGTTATTGATATTGCTCAGAGGTATTAGGCATACCATAAGTTAGACCAGGAGAGCAAGAGATCCCGTGGTTCTGGTGGGCAACCATGGTACCTCATTTGGAGATAAGAGTTCTAATTATTTTGGGAGGTCTCCTTCCAGGTTATTTTAGCTTGTGACACGTGATTCTTAAAGTGCGCTAGTAGTTCGTCAAGATCAGACCTAGTTTTTCTCTTCATAGCTATCAACAACCTGTCCAACTTTCATTTTCACTAAAAAGGTGTTATCATTGTCGGGAGCCTATCATTTATGGTGGAGTTTTACCTTAGTCAGGCAAGTAGGCAGTTGTCTTTTCTCTCGTTATCAGGCATCTGCGCAGTCACAGGGGATTTCATTTAGATCTCAATCAGCAAAAGAAATGCACCATCTAGTAGAGGTTGAGAGCATGGTGGTAGTGGTTCTTCAGAAGGTGATTATCCGGCTAGTGGCTCAGCTCAGCTGTAGAGGCAGTTCTATGAACTGCTTGTTTGGCGTGATGGTGAGGTATCCGATATAGTAGACCCTGAGATTTCTTCTTCTCTTATATGTGAGTAAGATTTGATTCTTCCAGTCGATCTAGAAATGGGGTGTCCTATCATGTTTCCATGGTTTCTTTTGATGTCGTTTCTGTTAAGGATCGGCTGCGATAGAGGGGCGAGCTTCTGGTATGATTTATTCCTGGCATTGGTGAGACTCTATTAATTTATCTGGTCTAAATATGGGAAATTTGACGGTGAGTGTCGCTATTGTCTGCCTGACATCTTGTCGTGCCATCTTCTATTATTATTATATCAAATTAGTTTACCTCTGTTCTCAAAAATTCTGTGTTTGTTGGATTATGGGATTCTAGTTCATCACCATCAGAAAGTGTCATTGTTTCTTCCGGTGTAAAGTGGTTAGTAAGTAATACTCGATCTATGTGTCTCCTCTGGGTTCGAGACGCTAGTAGAGTCATGTCATTCTACAAGTTTGTCTCGGTATAAAAGGGTTTTCTGGTAAATTTTCAGAGTTTCCTTCTTATTGGGAGGTCAAATTGGCATGGATGTTGTTCCATAAAGCTCATTTAATATTTGTTTCTTTAAATTGCGATTCTTGGGCTACTTTGACTCGTAAGTAGTCTAGCTTTGGTAGCTCAGGTTCGAGCCGCATTCTGTTTTTAGCTAAATCTTCTTAGTCCAGCAGACTGTGCGAGGATGATTATTCTTATTCAAATAACTGCATAAGTTTGTGCTTTAAGTGGAGGAGTCTTCCTCCAAATACTGAATGGTAACATTAAATCTCTAAGGCATTGATACCACTTTTGTCACGATCCAACCTAGGGCCAGGACAGAAACCTATAATGAGTGTCGATCATTGCTAAACCAACTAATAATCTGTTAATGATAGAGATAAGCTAGCAACCTGATCATATATACGTACCTTTCTGCTGAAAGCATAAATCTGGAAAGATGACACGACTTTAACTTGCTGGCAAATAGAACACTGAGCCACAAATTCTGCTATGTCACACTTCATTCCGTCCCACCAAGAAATCTACTTAAGATCATGGTACATCTTAGTCAAACCTAGATAAACAGTATATTTGGAATAATGTACCTCTATCATAATCTGTCCACGTAAATCTGTAACATCATGGACACAAAGTCTATCTTTATACATGAGAACACCGTCAGTAGTAACCCTGTATGGTGACTCTGGTTTTCTTCTGGCTATCTATCTGTATTCAACTAGAACTGGATTCTCATACTGACGCTGTTTTACTTCATGGAAATTTAGAGTTAAAGGTCTAGTGCAGCTTGTTGACAATTCATCATTGGTATTTATATCTCTTTCACACCTCAACTCTTTGAGAAGTTACTTTAGCGTTATAAGTGCACATGTAATCAACTTTGTTGCTGGTATTCTACCTCAGCTCATGGTCCAACTACATGTCTCTTTTATTTTTACTTTTTCAAGTCAATATATTTCCAATTCAAAGACAATACCCTGAAGTAGATGTTCAGTCTGAATAACATTCCTGGTCTGCATCATACTATCCAGTAGTATTTGCATGATCCTTATCCTTGTATGATAGACCCTGTTCAGATGAACCTTTGACATACATTAGGATATGAGTAACTACATTCCTACAAGGAGCTTGCGGAACAACACTAACATCAACTGAGATGTTGCGTAATGCGTTTGTAAAAATAATATAGCTTACATCAAATCTTCTATAATGTGTAGTGACAAGGTACTTCAAAAGCTCCACCTATTGCATCAAGCGTGAGCTAATTCTTAGTTCCATTGACCTGTTATATATCGAAACGTATATCGAAGAGGTGATTATCGGCTGAATCATGTTAACCCATTCAAAGTTTCATGTATCTTTGTTTCGAAAAAGTAAAACTCTCCTCTCGTGATCGAGGAAGGATCAGTTTAGTCAAAATAAGCTGGGCAATGGTGTTATCATATTATCCAGATATATTTTATTCCAAGAGTTCGGTGTTCGTGTTATAATTCTGATCATGTAATCAGGAGATAATGCCTGTGGAGTAGCTTATGAAGGTCGTGTAAGTTCTCTTGTTATCTGCGTGGATCTTGCTTTAGATTTAGGCTCGTTCGAGGACGAACGAGAGTTTAAGTGGAGGAGAATGAAACGACCTCGGTCAGTCTTTTCAGAAGTTAGGACTCCGATTGGCGTGCCGATATTTTTAAAATATTCATAATGTCTATTAGGACCTGTCTGTAAAATCTGAGCTAAATCAGACCTCATTTGGTAGGCATCGGAAGAAGGTTTCAGTTTTTATTGTCGATAAATATTAAAAAGAGATTTTCGAGCTCGGTTTTGGTGAATGAGCTCCGATTCAAAATCCGAAAGCACCGTTAGGTTCGTATGATTATTTGTGACTTTTGTGAACTTTCGAAAGTGAATTTCGATGTTGTTCGGCTAGTTTCCGCTAAAATGCCGAAAGTTAAATAATTTGACTATTTCTATTTAAATTCGCATCTTGAGTTTACGGAACCCGATTTGAGATCCGCCTTCGCGAGTATGCTACATATATTTGGTATAACTTGTATGCAAAATTTAAAATTATTTCGAATATCGTAGGGTACCGTTTTAAATTTTACCACGAAAAGAAAAGAAATTATAAAAGAACATAAAAGAAAAGAAAAAGACAAAAAATGAAAGAAAAGGCAAGGTGAGTAAGTGACCATGGGCGGTGTCCCTTACCTATTTTACAACTACATAACAGAAAATGAAACGAAACATAACAGAAACGAGAACAAAAGCAGAGAAAGGAAGAAAATGCCAGAAATGAGAAAAAGAGCCGGAGAAAAGTAGAATTTTCACCCCGAAATATTCAGGTAATGATCCCAATATATTATTTGAGTTTATTACGTGTGTTTGAATATATTTTAATGGTAAAACTTGGAATATTAGACATCGTTTTAATAAGTTCAACTTATAATTTAAAGGATCAATTGGACCCCAATAGTGGAATTATTATATATTCGTACTCAGTGAGTTATAGGCAACATATAAATATAATTTATTAGGGGTTTGGTTATGTGCTCTTTAACCCTGTATATAGGCCTGGCCTGCGTATTGCGTATGCAAATAGGGTATCACGTTCCTAACTGGATTGCCCTAAGATGTGAGGAATGAAGCCTTTAGCCTAATTTGATATATTTTTCTGCTTATTGAATAGAGTGGGATCGTTTGGCAATGAAACCAAAGGACAAAGTGGTTATTGAGTGGCTGTGCTAACATTGTAACAAGGTAAGTGTTTATATCCATTTCTTTAGAGGCACCTGGCCTCATGGATTTTCTACCACGTGTTCCTTACGTGTGTAGCTGCCGATAGACGTACTCATTACGCCCTAGCTTTGGATTTATATTGTATATTATATGTTATGTCCTATTGTTGGTGTTGCATTGAGGATCTGAGCATTGTACTCTGGCTGTGAGTTAGTATCTACTTCCCGGCTGTCGATGAGAGTCCCGCGCCGGTGAAGAGTTATTATTGCATTACATTGCATTCATATGCATTATAGGTCATTCATATGCATTACATTGCATATCATTGGTCGCAGGAGTATTCCGCCCCAGGAGCAGGAGGGTTCCGCTCCATTGTATCATATTGAGGGTAGGAGGATTCTGCCCCAGGAGCAGGAGTATTTCGCTCTTATGTCAGATATTGAGTGCAGGAGTATTCCGCCTCAGCTTTACATTATATCGGGTGCAGGAGTATTCCGCCCCAGGAGAGTGCAGGAGTATTCCGCCTCTGGTTTATATTATATCGGGTGCAGGAGTATTCCGCCCCAGGAAGAGGAGTATTCCGCTCCAGTTGGTTATCAGATTGGATTCCCCTCGAATGCAGGAATATTCTGCTTCGAGATAGGATTAAGGGAACATGTGACCCGTTGCATCATATTTCATTTCATTTCATTTCATCTCATTTCATTTTATTTCATCTCACTTCATTTCATTTCATCTCAATTCATACCATTGTGTAGACTTGCGGTACATGACGACTGTTCTGCTTATATGTGCATTGCTTATTTGTTGATATATTTCTGGCACGCATCCTTGGTTGAGTTTATAAGTTTCTTACGTGTTCCCGGTTGAAAGGAATTTGGTCTATCTGTTTTTTTTCCTCCCTGGCTAGCTTTCCTATTCTTTGAGGTGACTAGTCTGCCCCACTTATTGAGTCCTTTTGACTCACCCTTGTTTGTTGTTTGTTTCCTGTCTATCTATTTCGTTTCGGCAGGTTCGCTCCAGGATTGATCTCGCCACGTTGTGAATGAGCGAAGACGACTTCAGCTGTCACGGTGAGCCAGCTTTTATTCCGGATAGCCACCAGTTTATTGTTTATTATTTCAGTTGCATTCTGCTCCCCTCAGGAGGTATCTGTCTTCTTTTGTACTCTTAGATGTCTAGTCTGGATAGCCCTAAATCTAGTATGTTGGGTAGTCAGCTGTAATTTTTTTTTGTACAGCTTAGACGTATCAGTGTGTCTGTGTTTTTTTTTTTACAAGTCTTGTCCTTATTTTTGAATTGTTATATTTATTTTCCTAATTTAGTTGGTAAGGGTTCGCCCGACGGGTCTAGGGGAGGATGTCGGGTGCCCGCACGGCCTAACCGGATTTCGGATCATGTCATATACCATACAGGTATACGTAGCACAAAAAGTATACTACTTCAACTAAGAATATAATAATGCATATTATATGATATAAGCTAATGGTATACAACTAAAAAAATGTCTTGCTATTTGATACTTACACCCTCTACCCATTTCCCTCCAAACAGTACTCAGTTTTTCTCTAAAATTGATCCTCTCCCCTATTTCCCCATTTACTTACATTCCATTTCCCCCATTTGGACCAAATTTGCCCCGTTTCCCCCATTTCCCCATTTGATTACATTCCCCAAATCCATGATTCAAACCCCTGCTTTAATTGATTTTAACCCTTTCTACTAAAAATGATAAACCCTTGTTCAAAATTGAGCTTGAAGCACGTTTACCAACATAAACGTGCTAACTGTCCTGAATCCTCTAGTTCTCCACCGATTGCAAACAGTGTGGAAATAGTTACTGTTGGTGCGAATGAGCCTAAGGTACTTTATGATGTTCATCTCCCTATTTTTTGTATCCTTATTACGTTTTATTATGTATACTTTTTCTATTATGCATAATAGCATAGTTGTATACATTTGTAGTGTGTGGTATACCCTGTTGGTATACTGGATTTATTATGTTGGCTATCAAATGGTATGGTGTTCAATATCAACTGTTCTTTACCATATAAAAAATTTGTTCAATATGGGTATTTCATTGTATATCTTTCTAGAATACACTGTACATTTACTCGTTAGTTCGTTTACAGGGCAAAGTATATTCACACTTTTGCTTTATTGTACTGGTATTGATTCTGTATAATTGCTTTGTATATACTTTTGGTTTACCACAAAGGTATACAAGTTTTAGTATTACAAGTGTTATTCTGTATACCTTTTTATTATGCAGTATACCCTTATGGTATACTCCTTTAATTAAAAAACAAGTATATTGAAAGTTTATTGACAATTATGTTGATACTTTATGTACAGTTATATTGACAATTTTTACTGTCAGTTTTGTTAATTACCATCTAATAGAATTTTTTGAATTAATTAAAGAATTAGCTTAACTGCACGAAATAGATAGTTTTTGAACTTTGTCATATGTATTGTAGTGCTTATGATTCCAATCTCCCTTTTTTTTGTAGGTTTGGGATTTTTATTTGCCTTCACATGAAACATACTTCCCAAAGATTGCGTATGATGCCAATCTAAATATTATTGACAATTTGAAGTCAAACTTGACCCCGACACAACTCCAGCTATTTCGGGAAACTTGCTTTGGATATTTCTTGGATATGCCAAACCAAACAAAGCAGACTCGGTTTGTGCAGTATTTGATGAGTAGGCAAGTCCATCATGATTCACCAGACGTTTTATGGTTTGATTTGAATTGCTGTCAATTACGTTTTGGACTTGGTGAGTTTGCATTAGTCACAGGTCTAAAATGTATGGGTGACCAGGAGGTGGTTTGTCGTGAAGACAATAACCTATTGCGCATGTATTTTAATGGGTCTACCAATACATCCTACAGTGATAGCGCATCGTTTTTAAACGAAATGTTAGGGAAATTCTGACACTGATGCGGTGAAGATTGCTGTTTTGCATTTTCTTTCTTCATTTCTTTTTCTACCACTAAAAACTGCATGTCTTGCTCGGTGTTATGTTGACTTAGTTGATAGTGGTAACTTTAATGATTACCCATGGGGTATTGACATATTTAAGGTTACAAGGGAATCACTTCATATTGTCCCTACATTTGCAAGGCATGCTGGGTTTACGCATGCTTTTCAGATTTGGTTTTGTGAGTGCTGTCCATTGATTGGGGGAAAAGTTGCTACTCGAGTTAGCACCAAGATTCCTTGTATGCTCAATTGGGAAGGAAAGAAGCGACTTGCAGCTAATATTTCTGAGTTGGATGTATTTTATTTGCCGGTTGAAACGGTACATGTAGTGTCACTTTTATAGAATATGTTATTTTTGCAGAATATGTCGTGTCAGTATACTACTTTGTGGTATTATACCTTTAAAGTATACCTTTACATTTTTGTTCTTGTTTTTCTTTTGCATGTTGCACTATAATTCAACAGCAGAAGCCTAGTAACATTACTCCAAGTGACGTTGAGTGAGCAGAATTAGAGTTGGATGGTTTAGAATTTGGCATACCCAATAAGTATCAGGACAGTCGTTTCATTGTCATTGAGCATACTAAGAATAAATAGAAAAGTAAGCAAGGTGATATTGGAACATGTCAGATTCAACAAGGACTGAATGAAGAGTTTACTGCAACTGCAAAAGCTAGCAAGGCAGCTAGGACATTTGATGCTTCAACATCAGTTCCTTCTCAAACAAGGGCTGTTGTTATGAATGAAAACCTCGCAGAATTCAAGAAAGTGGTATGTTTAATCATTTCTGTTTTGCTGACTATCTATTACTCTACAGTATTTTTAAAGTGTTCATATTTTTGACATTTTTTTATTAGGTTGATAGTTTCTTTCAGTCTTTGTAGACTTACGTTGATACCAAATTTATAGAGGTTCATTGTGTTTTTTCTACTTTTTATGCGTTTCCATGACCTATAGGACTTTATACATTTGTTCATCTAATTTAGGGAAAGAAAGAATTTGATGATTTCAAGGAATAGACCAATGGCAAGTTGGACGAGCTGTTAAAGACAATTGCTTTAGTTGCTGATAAACGTGTGCCCGAATCTACGGTAATCTTTTTCTTTTGTTATTCTATATATCTAGATTCTTAAATGTATGTAATTGAGTTAACTTAATTAAAAAGAAAAAAAGTGGGTAGTTTTTAGTTAAAGTAGTATATACTTTTGTGGGTATACAGTCTAGCATAATGAGCATACAAATAGAAAAAGAAGTTTTTTTAGTATTATTAAGCCTGGTATACCATTGTAGTATACATCATGGTAAAAGGTTATACACTGAATAATAGTATACCTGAATGGTATACTATTTTTTTCCTTTTCTAATTTGATGTTACCATGAACCTTTTTTCTGTATTTCTAGGATGGTGCCAAAGGTCATCAGGCTGATGTTATGGAAAATGATGGTAGCACTGGTCGATTGAACAGCAATCCTATCAGGTTTGAAAAAAACAGTCCTGATCATGCAGCATTTGTAGGTCTTAGCTGTCCGAATGTTAATGCAGGTATGGCTCCTTTTTCGGTCTGAATTATACCCTTGGCCTTCTGGTTTGGATTGGGATACTCACCAGTGTTTGTTTGGTGCAACAACAGTTGATAATCAGACATTAGAAGATGGCAATATAAATCATGAAATTTTTTGTTCCACTGTCTCTGGAACAACTGAAGGAAGAATAGCTGAACTCTCTGATGGAATGGAAAATGCAATTGCTTTAGTTGCTGATAAGCGTGTGCTCGAATATACGGTAATCTTTTTCTTTTGTTGTTGTATATTTCTAGATTCTTAAATGTATATAATTCAGTTAACTTAATTTATAACAAAAAAGGTGGGTAGTTTTTAGTTAAAGTAGTATATACTTTTGTGGGTATACAGTCTAGCATAATGAGCATACAAATAGAAAAAGAAGCTTTTTTAGTATTATTAAGCCTGGTATACCATTGTAGTATACGTCATGGTAAAAGGCTATACACTGAATTATAGTATACCTGAATGGTATACTATTTTTTTCCTTTTCTAATTTGATGTTACCATGAAGACTTTTTTCTTTATTCCTAGGATGGTACCAAAGGTCATCAGGCTAATGTGATAGAAAATGATGGTAGCACTGGTCGATTGAATAGCGATCCTATCAGGTTTGAACAAAACAGTCCTGAACAAGCAGCATTTGTACGTCTTAGCAGTCCGAATGTTACTCCAGGTCTGGCTCCTTTTTCGGTCTGATTTATACCCTTGGCCTTCTGGTCTGGATTGGGATACTCACCAGTGTTTGTTTGGCGCAACAGCTGTTGATAATCAGATATTAGACGATGGCGATATAAATCATGAACCTTTTCGTCCCACCGTCTCTGCAACAACTGAAGGAAGAATAACTGAACTCTTTGATGGAATGGAAAATGATGGTGATGCTGGTCGAAAGGAAAGAAATGATATTACCTTCGAACAGAACAGTCTTGAACTTGCAACATCGGTAGGGGTTACCAGTGTCAATGCTACTACAGATATGGCTCTTTTTCAGTCTGATTTATACCATTGGCCTTCTGGTCTGGATTGGGATACTCACCAGTGTTTGATTGGCGCAACAGCTGTTGATAATCAGATATTAGAAGATGGCGATATAAATCATGAACCTTTTCGTCCCACCGTCTCTGCAACAACTAAAGGAAGAATAACTGAACTCTCTGATGGAATGGAAAATGATGGTGACGCTGGTCTAAAGGAAAGAAATGATATTACCTTCGAACAGAACAGTCTTGAACTTTCAACATCGGTAGGGGTTACCAGTGTCAATGCTACTGCAGATATGCAACTTTCTATGCTCTTAAGTTTTTGTACTCGTTCAGATTGGCTACTTAGCAGCTTTTTATTTTTAAATTAATATTCTTTTGTAAATTTTATAGTTCTTTCAAAATTTTCCACCTCCTTTAAGATTCTACTGTGCATGATAGTCGTGATGTCTTAACTGGGGTCAATTATGCTGCTTCTTTTGAAAAATCATTTGTAGATGCTGAATTCAGTCATGAAGTTAAAATCACTGCAACTCACCCTAATGCATCAGTTGGTGAGATTACCTGTCAAACAACAGTTCATATTGAGAATAAAATTTCAGGTATATATTTTTTGGTTTTGTATAAGTTGTCTATCTTTGAATAAAAATTAGCTCATACCTAATTACTTGAAATTACTTGTAGATGCAGATAAGTGGCGTCAGTTGGAAATCGGTGAGTGACAAATTAACAATGAGATTGCTGTTATTCTTTTGCAAGTTTTGGAGTTATTCAAGTTTCTGTTTTTTTTCACCCATTTTCAGATTCTCCTGTACATGGTAGCGTTGATGTCTTACCTGGAGTCAATTGTGCTATTTCTTGTGATAAATCAATTGCAGACCCTCAATGGGGTCGTGAACTTGAAATGACTGAGTCTCAACTAAATGAATTAGTTGGTGGTATTGCACGTCAAGCAACATATGATGTTGCAGATAAAACCTCTGGTATGCACTTTTTAATTTCTTCATCTTTGAAAAGAAATTTCATAATATCTAATTACATTTTTTTACCAGAAACTGTAGCTCAGGGTCCTGAGCTGAAAACCAGTGGGTCAGAATCTCACACTCGTATTGCACTCATTGCGCTGCCGGTGACATATTCAAAGGTGATCTTTTCAAGTTTATTATTGGTATACCTTTACTTTTAACTAGAACGTATACTTTAATGTTATACACTTATGCTGCGGGTATATTGGCATTCATTTTACTTCGATATAATAACGTTATTTGTATTTATTTAGCTGCAGCTTCCGAGTAAAGATGATTGCAAGGATTATAACACTGAATCTCATGATGATGATGTGTTTGAAAAAGGTGACAATGATGTTACAGCTGCTGTGAAAAGACGTAGTATTGACAAGACACATGTGGTTCGTAAAAGATGCAGACGTACTGGAGCAGTTAAAGAGTCTCCTTATGTCTCTACATGGAATTCCGGTGCAAGTGTTATTTCAATATCTGAGGGAAACGTAAATGCAGCATCATCACCAAAACAGGTTGTATCCAAGAAGTTTCCGTTCATTGGAAGTATAACACAGCATGTTGATTTCAATCTTGAGTGTGAATTCAACAATTTTGTGAAGAAGAAAAAGGGGTGAGTTTAATGAGATTTTTCATTCCTGTGTTAGAAGTGTAATGTTTGAGTTTAACAATGTATTGGTTGTGTTCTTGATTTTGGTTTTATTTAATTCAAATTAGGGAATCCGAGAAGCTTGACAAATTATTTGAATTTGAAGTTGGTGAGATCAGCAGTAAGAGTTGGTTTCGTACCTAATATACTCCTAGAAAAGATCTGACTTCTTTGGTATGTACACTTTGAAATTTGTATTTTTTTGGAGTTGTTTTTCTGTTTGTATACATGCACAGTATACTGATATTTTTTTCCAGCATCTAGATGTCATTTTCTACTATCTGAGGAAGAAAGCTAAATACGCACTTAAATTGAAGATGACAACAACAGATTACAACTTCAATAAGATCCTCACAGAGGCTTATGAAGATTTAACTGGAAATGAAGAAAACAAATTTAACATAGATAAGTATGATGATGTGATTGACTATATGCTTGGTTTTACTATGTTTTGCAACACTGCATGGTGTGATGTTGATGAGGTTCTATGTCCTGTTCATGACCTAACTGGGTGGCACTGGATATTGGCTAGAATATCTCTTGTAGATTGATGTATATATGTGTATGATTCACTGGGGATCCAAGTGGTGAAATTTCTGTCAAAAAGTCATTACAACCATATTCTGTGTTACTGCCACTATTTCTGCTGACGATTAATTTTTATGAGAAGAGGGATGATATTGAGCTACAAGGTGGTAGGCATAAGGGTAGAGAGTTGATAGATCCTTACACAATTGAGTATTTGTAATCTCCCTACACAGGATGGCATGTAAGAATTGAATTCTTTGCTCTTTCATTTACTTAACATTTATAATTAATGTATATGTTAGTTTCTTACATATTGCTAATGCCTGTAATACAGCGATTGTGGGGCCTTTGTCGCCAGCTTTGCTGAGTATATCATCGAAGGTGTAGAGATTCCCAAATTCGATGTACACTCATACAGAGCAAGATTTGCAGTTTTGTTGTGGAAGTATGGAAAGGACAAACAGGATCGCAAAGAACAAAGCGACTCTGAGGATCCTGGTCGGAATCCTGAAAGGCAGGGCAAACATCGTCGAGGAAAGAAGTGCAAGAAATAGATTAGGTTTATATGTTTTAAAATGAGGAGTAAAATGTTAAACATCTTACTTGTGAAACTGCAATATCTTAGACATTATTGTCTTGGAATGTTATTCGAAATTTCTTATGTTTATGGATATCAGAATTAATTTGTTTAGTACTTATGGATATTAGTACTTGACTTTGTCGTTTCTAATTCATGTATTCTAATGGTATACATATGCTTTTAAGTGATATACTGTTGAGCGAAAGCATTTTTTCTCTCTAAGATACTCTTGTTGTATAGAGACACATGGGGTTTGAACGTGTAAATCTATGTATTTCAGTCGATTTAATTTTTACATAAACTAGTATTCTTTTGTGCAAAAGTGATCATCTGTTTTCCTATGGTATGCTATTTTAGTGCTCTGTATTCCATAGAAGTATACTAGTATGTTGTTGCCTATTGTACACCATCAGGGGTATATCATGCACTAAAAAGGTATACAAAAGAACCATGCTTTCGTGTATACCAATATATTACAAAGGTATACAAAATAGAAGTATGGTTTTCTACTACTACAAAATGAAACTTGTATACCACACTAGTATATACCTATCTACCCAACAGTATACATTTTAGCATAGAAGACTTCAGTATAACAACAGTGTATAGTACACTTAAAATGGTCTGACAAAACAAATGTGTATACCATTCGGGCTATCCTGTATACTATAAAGATATACAACTGTGCCATGATTTTCTATTAATAAAAAGTATACTGTGACAAATCAAATCTGTATACCATTGTGGTATACTATTTACTAGAAAAGTATATAATTGAAAAATGTATTCTTTTTGTTAGTAGGGACAAATATGTTAAAAATATATAATATTTTAAACCAGATTACAAAAATATATTAAAAAATCAGTTAATTGCCAAAAAATGTATTACAAAACAATATATTTTTCAAAAATATATTACACAACATTTTCTAGAGCCACATCTAACGTCACTTCCAGGTACTTCCTTTCTTTTAATTTAACTATTTACTGTATGTCTTCCACGTACTTCCTTTCTTTCTTCAATGCCAAAAGTGTGCATTTGCATCTTTCTATTATTAATTTACTGTTTAATCATTCAATTGGGTGAATTTATTTCTTGTGTTTGATACGCACTAATGGATCGTGCATCAAGTCGAAAAATTTGTAATAGTGAACAGATTTATAGTTGTGGCAGTCGCGTTAATGATGCTAAAGATAAGATTAAGGTAAGTTTTCATTTGGTATGGCCAAATTAGTATTAGTCAACAGATTTTAGTACATGCATAAATTAAATTTTTGGTAAAGTGTATATAGTAAGTAATTTATTGTGGTATATCTGTGAAAGTATAAAAAGGTTATGTTGTATCATATTAAAAATTAATTAAAAGTGTTCCTATATGTGTGGTTTATACCAAAGTAATGTATAGAAAGTAATTACTATTCTGTTGTTTCTTATGTGTTTTCTAGGATTGGAATTATTATGCTGCACCTTCTAGCTATGATCGGTATACTCCAAAAATCAACAATGATCTCAATGTTAACATCGTTAAAGAGTTAACTAACAACTTGACGGAGTGTCAACTTCAGATGTTTCGTAGGACATGTTTTGGATATTTTTTGGATATGCCACAACAAATTCGTCAGAATACAGTTCTTTTTGGTTAATGATGAGGCAAATCAAGCCTGCATCTGGTGACGATTTGTGGTTTGATGTGAATGGTCATCATCTTCATTTTGGGTTGGGCGAGTTTCGTTTGGTCACTGGGTTGAAGTGTACAGGTGATGTGGAGCAGAACACACCTCCTGCGAACAATCATTTGATGAAAAAGTATTTTGGTGGAAATGTGCGTCTTTACTGGTCTGATTTAACTACTTGTTTCAGTAAGAAATGTTGGAAAAACAATGACGCAGATGCATTGAAGATAGCAATGCTATATTTTATTTTCACTTTTCTATTTGCTACACGGAAAGATCATGGCTATGTTGACATGAAATACGTTGATATTGTTAAGAAGGGATACTATGGCAACTATCCTTGGGGTGTTGATGTTTTCAAGATAACAAAAACGTCAATAGACAAGAAGCTTCTATCAAGGCCAAGTAGTTATAAAATTCTTGGGTTTACACTTGCAATTCAAGCATGGTTGTGTGAGACTTTTCTACCAATTGCGGGAGTGATTGCTTCCCGAATTTTATCTGTAGGTGGTTCAAAGATACCACGACTTATAAATTGGAGCAGAGATGACATGCATGCTGCTTCTAATTCTCAACTGCTCGGCATTTTTACTAAGTCAGTTGAACAGGTTAGTTTTCTTCACTTCTATACTTTCAAGGTATACTTTTGTGTAATTAGTATACAATACAGTTTTGTTTGCACAAGGATTTTTTTATTTTGAAGGAAGCTGTGAAGGTATCCTTATTTATTGCAGTATACCTTTACAGTGTACATCTATAATTATGCTTGTTTTTTGTTCTTTGCTTTTACTTATTTCAATACTTGTTGAACAGTTAAACATAAGAAACATACTACCAACTAATGCTGAGCGCAAACAGTTAGGCCTAGAAGATTTTCAATTTGTTGATATTGCTGAAAAAGACTTGAGTTCCACTGTTGGGAAAACACAGAAAAGAGGGCCAGCTCCTGAAGCTAGTGATGTTGGTAAAGAAGACTTGGGTGCTGATGGTGGACAAACTCATAATCAGAGTTCTGTTCCTGAAGCTAGCAATGTTGCTGCTCGAATGCAACAGCCACTGAGCAAAGAGGTTCAGTTTATATGCTTATATTTTAATGTGATGATTAAGTGTAATTTCTTAATATATTATGTTGTTGCCTTTCTGATTATAAAGCCAAACCGTATGCAGAAGAGTAGGAAAGATCGTTCTCAAAAAAGTAGTGTTGCTGCTTGGAATTCCTCTCCCGATTTAATGAAATGGGTATTACTGTAGTTGTCTTTCTTTTTCCCCAAGTATTATACTGCCTTCTTTTGTTGGGTGAAATTTACCTGCATCTTATATAGTTTATTAATTTAACAGGTAAAGCAGTATGTTGAGAACAAGATTGCGGATGTGCTAAATGCAATTGCTTCAATTATTGATAAACATTTTCCAGATAATAAGGTAATTTTCTTTTTTTGTTATTGTATATTTTCAGATTGTTAAAGATCAATTTTTTATTTATTTCTAGGATGGGACCAGACCTGATCTGGCTGATGGTATGGAAACTGGTGGTAGAGCTCATCAAAGGAATAGAGATTTTATCAGGTTTGAAGAAAACAGTTCTGAACATGCAGCATGTAGGGAAAACCCTTCCCAGGAAAGTAGTGCTGCTGCCAATGATTCCTCTCCCGATTTAATGAAACGGGTATACTGTATTTGTCTTTTGTTTTTCCCATGTATCTGTCTTTCTTTTTCCTCTAGAATTATACTTGCATCTTATATTAGGCGAAATTTGCCTGCATCTTATATAGTTTATTAATTTTAATAGGTTAAGCTGTATGCTGATGATAAGATTGCGAACGAGCTAGATGATATTGCTTCAATTATTGATAAACATTTGACAGATAATAAGGCAATTTTCTTGTTTAGTTATTGTATATTTCCAGATTGTTAAAGGTTAATTTTTTCTGTATTCCTAGGATGCGACCAGAGCTAATCAGTCTGATAATATGGAAAGTGGTGGTAGAGCTGGTCGAAAGAATAGAGATTTTATCAGGTTTGAACAAAACAGTTTCGAACAAGCAGCATTTGTAGGTCGTACCAGTCCGAATATTTATTCAGGTATCCAACTTCCTATAGCCACACTTTGTCATACCTGTTCAGATTGTCTATTTAGCCGTCTTTGTTCCGTGCAACAGCCGTTCACAATCAGGGATTAGAAGATGGAGATGTAAATCATGGAACTTTTTGTCCCAGTGTCTCTGCAATGACTGAAGTTTCTGATGGTATTGCAAATCATGGCGACGCTGGTCGAACGGATATAGATGATATCAACTTTCAGCAGAAGAGTCGTGAGAAAGCAGTATTAGTAGATGGTAGCGGTCCCAATCTTACTACAGGTTTGGAATTTCCTATAGCTGCACTACATCATACCTGTCCAGATTGGCTACTTACCAGTGTTTGTTTGGTGGAACATCAGTTATCAATCAAGGATTAAAACATGTAGATGTGAATTCTGAACGTGTATATCCCAGTGTCTCTACAAGAATTGAAATTTCTCTTGTCAGGTGTCGTCCTAAAAGAAAGGCTCAAACCTCTCCAATCTCCGGTCCTCGTCAGACCAAAAGAATAACTGAATGTGTGCAGCATTCACCTTCTGTCATTGAATGTGATTCTTGCACTAGTGTTGTCACTGTATTGCCATTTGAAAAATCTATTTCAAAAGGTTGTGGCTCTAACTGTTTGACTGAATTGAAGAAAGCGATGTATAAGCCTAAAGGACAGTAAGTATCGACTCTTGGCGGTTTTTGACTATTTTATATTCTATACTTTTATTTTAATGGTTTACTTTTATATATTTGGCTTGATGATTTTATGTCTTCTCGATTGCACAGTAAGGAAGCGGATGATGTTCTTGATCCAGTTATTGATTTGGGGGTTGCTCAGATTACAACTAAGGATTGGTTTCGGGTATTACAAACCTGTGGTGCTCTAATGTCTTCTGAGGTATATCAACTTCTTTTTGAACTTTTTTTATTGTTTAGATTTCTGTATCATTCATTGGAAGTATAGTGTTGTTTTTAATTTTGTTTATCAACTTATGCTAATTCCTGCAAACACATTTCTTTCAGCATCTTGATGTTATCTTCTACTACCTTAGAAAGAAGATAAGTACCATCTTGAAGTGAAGATTACAACTACATATCATTATTTTGACAACACCATTCAAGCTGTTTACCAATTAATGAAAAGAGGAGTACGAGTAGACACGCTGAGGGGAGCAAATGAAATTCAGAAGTATATGCTTGGTTATCGTCTCTGCTGCAACATTCCATGGAATTATGTTGACGAGGTTCTATCTTTTGTTTATATTCACAAAAAGACCCATTGGATTCTCTTGAAACTGTTTCTACGGACCAGGGTTATATCTGTATACGACTCGATGCCCACTCGATGGATAACTAAAGCTATTGAAGATGCGGTAAATACTTATGTTGTAGTTGTCCCTTTGCTTTTGTGCCATAGTGGGTTTTATACTAACAGGTATGACCTTGTTATGCAAAATGGATTACATAATGGGAAGACTTTGACGGAGCGATACGACGTTGAATATATCGAGAAACTTCCTAAGCAGAATTTAGCGTAAGCAGCCTTTCTGCACATATACTTTTACCAGAACTTATTGTTTTTTTCATATTTCTTCTTTAATGATCTGTGCAATTTATGTGTGTGTACAGAGATTGTGGAGCATTTGTTGCTACTTTTGCAGAGCACATTGTTGAGGGGATCGCCATCAAATTACATGGTTTTGATATACACGAATTTCATACAAGATATGCTGCACTTTTGTGGGAGCATGGTTGTCAGAAAATCGCACAAAATGAAGAAACTGATTCTGAATATCCTGGAAAATGCATGGCGATGGTTGTCAGGAAATAGTGACTAGCAATTAGTGAAGAAACTTCAGGGCTCACTTTTTTTTTTTGGTCATATGAAATGTATATGTTTATATTTTAGGAAGTAATATTATGAACTACCACTTTCACTGTTGAATTACATTCAGCTTTTTAGCATTTATAAATGATGAATTTTGTTTCATTTGCTCGTTGTAATTCAAAGCAGATTGTGTTGTTTCATTTTCACATAGTATACCTTTCAACCTAGGATATAACTATACCAACATTGTAGACAATAGAAAGAAAAGTTGTCTTACCCAAAAGCAAGTCAGGTGCAAAAACAAAGTAAAAAGGTATACCTTTTTAGGTATACTGTTGAGTAGATAGGTATACACTTGCAACATAATTCCTTATAATTAATACGGAAGTATGTTCTGACAAAACAAATGCGTATACCATTCGGGCTATCCTGTATACTACAAAGGTATACAACTGTGCCATGATTTTCTATTAATAAAAAGTATACTGTGACAAATCAAATCTGTATACCATTGTGGTATACTGTTTACTAGAAAAGTATATAATTGAAAATGGTATTCTTTTTGTTAGTAGGGACAAATATGTTAATGAAAGCAAAGCCTTGTACGTTTGAGAAAGTCGAATACCATTGGAGTAATATCATATATTAGAAAGGTATCAAACTGCGAGATATATATATATATTTTTTTTAGTTGTATAACATTGGATTTATATAGTATACTAGAAAGGTATACAGCATTAGCAAGGTACCATGCGTGATTAGACAGATTTTATCTGTGGCGACTGAATCTCTATGTGATGGCTGGTTGATTGCTAAGTTCTTTCCTCTTTTAGAAGTTTTCTGCAGATTGTCGCTCTCCCTTGTTTCACATCTAAAAACTGCCAATTTCATGCAGTTAAAATGTATTTTACATTAATTTAAAAATAATAGCATAGTTAATGAAAAAAACTGACAGTAAAAACTCTCAATATAATTGCACGGATACAGTAATTCAAATTTAAAATAATAGCACTGTTAATGAAAAAAAACTGACAGTTAAATCTGTCAATATAACTGCACGCACAGATGGCAATGTCCCAATCTGTCAATATAACTAATTCAAAAACCTATTAAAAATAGTGTGACCCATTGTAAACATTGTACTTTTTCAGAATTTCCAGAAGTGACTCTTACAAACAGATGCCAACGTCTATAAATTCCCACCCAATCTGTCATTTTTGTTATTGAACCAAAAAAAAATTGTGTCAAATATACTATCTGATAAAAAAGTACATATGGAGAATGGCCACGGACCATCCAATGGCCACGGACCATCCAATGGCCACGGACCATCTAATGGAAGACAAGTTTTCCAGAATGGTCATGGACCATCAACTCAAAGGCATGTTACCAAGACACTTCTATTGGCGTTTTGAAAATCTGGAGAATGAGGTGGAATCCTTGAACGAATTCAGAAAGAAATGTGAAGATGAGTTGTGGAATTTAAGGTACACGCAGCGGACAATATTACAAAAAATTGATGGAATTGCTCAAGGTAATGGCAGATCCGCTGCAATTGCACAATGGAGGGCCAAGGGAGACCGTGTTTAGGAATTATGGAGAATAAACAAGGTTTTAGTTTTATATATTATCTATTGTTGTTCTTTCACATATTAGTAATTTTTTATAATGATTGGTAGTTCTAGGTATTCTGTGTAACTTTATATCTAGATTTATATTTCAATTGTATTCTTTTTTCTTTTTTTTTTTTTGCCTTTCAGATTATAAAAGTTGTGTTCAGTATTTCAATTTTTTGTTGTGTTATATTTTATAAGTTATATATACCAAGGCTTGTAGCACAAAATTAGTTAAGAAGGTATACAGAACAAAAGTCCTATACTGTTGTAATTTGACAGTTCTAATGCTGCAGTCATTGTAAAGCAGTATACTATTGTGAAAACTGTACAATAGAAAGGTATATTGAAGAAAACAATTTATATGAGTTTAACTAATAATAAACTATTAGGGTATATAGTATACTAGAAATGTATACCATTGATAAAAGTACAACATCTTAAAGTGCTAATGAGACCAATCATGGTACAGTGTTGGTATTAGGGTATATAGTATACTAGAAACGTATACCAGTGATAAAACTCCAAATGTATACAGTATTCAAATAGGCATAATATCATAAAAACACAATGAAACTGCAATTCACAACTAATATTTCATTTAACATTTAAAGACTAGTGCTTGGACATCGTCTTCTGTGATAGAATTTCATATGAAAATAAAACGCTCTTGCATACACAAAAAACAGGCATCTTTATAAAATGACTAGTTTTTGGAGACCACCATCTTCTTACGCTGCTTTGCCGCAACAACTTCATCAACCATTCCAGATTCGTCAAAATCACTACACTCATTCTGCTAAACTTTGTGCTTACCATATTTCCACAGTTTAAGAGAATATCTCGCTCGACATGCCTGTATACAACTTTTCTCATAATCAATTGGGATATATTCAATCAGGTACTCTGCATAAACAGCAACAAAGGCTCCGCAGTCCCTGTAAGAATAGAAACACTCAGGAATTTTAGTGAAACAGTAGTGTATAAAAATTTAAACAAAATGTTACAATATATTAGAAAAAGAGTCCTTACGTAGTTTTCTCTTTGGGAACATCTAGAATATACATAATAGTAAACGGATCTGTTAAAACATGTCCATTGTGAAAACCATCTTCCAAGATGATGTCATCCCTCTCAGCATAAAAGTTAGTTACATTTAACAACAAAGGTAATTGGAAAGCTTATGCCATTACTACTTGCTTAACTTCTTGAGCAGCATCTGTGTTTTGATCGAAGTCATATACATATATGCACCTATCACGGAACGAAACCCTCCCTAGCATCCAATGCCACTCCACTAACACATGCATAGGAAGGAGGACCTCATCGATATTCTTCCATGGTGTGTTACATAACAGCCTGTGAACCAAGGATATACTCCTTCAAAGCAAGTTTTGTTGCTGCTAGTCTCTAATTCCCTTCCAAACCTATGGACTTCTTATACAGACTTTGAATGGCATTGTCAAAATAACTGTCTGTTGTTGTCATCTTTGCTTTAACTCCATACTTTGCCTTCTTTCGAAGGTAGTAGAAAATGACATCTGTGTGCTGGAAGAGAACTATACTGCATGAGTATACATTCTAACATAATATTATACATTATTAATAAAGAAACGAAGCAGTAGTCTTTTTAGTTTTTCTAGTTTTATTATGAATGGATTGATCAAGAGAGAATGATCACACGTTGCAAGACAGTTCATATTCTCATCAGTTAACCCCATGAAGACAATTCATCATAAACTAAATAAACCAGTATAAATGTAAGGCATACTATATACCAAAAAAGTATACAACAGTGGGAATAAACTCAGGAAATCAATAAATATTCCAGTCGACACCATCCCAATCCAAAAGAACAAGGAGAAGAGGAGAGAGACCCTTTAGACATACTCGCACCAAGGGTGAGGGAGAGTCACACGGAGTTCGTAAACCTAGGAGAAATAGCAATACTACTGTTCAAGGAGTGCATCGACAAAAAAGTTATTCTACCATGTCATCAAGCTTTATACAAATGCTCCCTAGATGTGAGGGCTCCAGCCAACAGGAGGGCAGGAAAGTACGCAATTGTTCTCAATCCAACATTGAGAACTGACCCGGATCTGGACATGGACGTGAACCAAACCTTAAACACTAATATGGATAAACAAATTAATACTATTATCTGGAATGTAAGAGGTGCTAATAACTCTGACTTCCGCAGAAACTTTGATGCCCTCTTAGCTATTCATAAACCCTCAGTGGTGGCACTTCTTGAGACAAAAATGGAGGACCACTATGATCTTGGGGTTCGCTTTGATTTCTCTGATTATGTCGAAGTTCCTGCTGAAGGATGATCATGTGGGGTCATCTTACTTTGGAAAAAAGATTTGGTAAGTGTTAATGATATTCAAATCCGAGGTAATGAGGTGCATGCAATGTTAAAGGTAAATCACCCTCTTTTTCCTTACCCTTGGTTATTTTCATCAATTTATGCAAATACCTCGTATGTAAATAGACTATCCTTATGGCATGACCTTGAAACTATTTACGATTCATATAAAGGTCCATGGTTAGTCGGGGGATTTCAATCAGATTTTGTCCCAAAATGACAAATGGGGAGGTCGACCCATTAACAATAGTCATGCAAATCACTTTTGGTCCTGTATTAATTATTGTAATCTAGTTGATCTAGGTTTTAAAGGCCCTAAATATACTTGGTCGAACCATCATAAAATCAAGAGGGGCCTCATAATGGAACGACTAGATCGTTGCCTAGCTAATAATGATTGGATCACTATGTTTAAGGATTCCTCTATTGTCCACCTCCCTAAGACATATAGTGATCATAACCCTATCCTCATTAGTCTTAATAAAGTGTCCCAATCTAATCGCCAAAGACCTTTTAGACTTGATCTATGTGGACATCTCACCCTGATTTTATTAATGTTGCGAAGCATGCCTGGTTGGATAGAAATCTTCGAGATGCAACTCAAATTTTTTCAGATAACATAGTTCAATGGAACAAAACTATTTTTGGTAATATTTTTCGAAGCAAAAATAAACTTTTGGCACGACTGAACGGAATACAATCTTCCCCTCATTATGCCACTAGTATTTTTCTTCAAGACTTGGAATCTAAATTAGTCCTTGACTATAATAATATTTTAAGAAATGAGGAGGAATTTTGGAGACTCAAATCTAGAGTCGACTGGCTAAATTACGGGGACGCAAATACAAAATTCTTCCATGTCTCAACTCTTAATCGTAGAAGCAAAAACCGTATCGTGTATTTTCATGACGAATATGGACATCAAATTTTTAATCAAGAGGAAATCTCAAACCATGTAACGGATTATTTTGGTAAACTTTTTACTACCAGTCATTTTTCTACTAATCTTAATTCTATAACTACTTCACCCTCATGGTTTTCAAAAACTGATCTTTCAAATTTGGATAAGCCATTAATGGATGAAGAAATTACAAAGGCAATTTTCTCTTTTAAACCTTTTAAAGCACCAGGCCCCGATGGTTTCCACCCCTTCTTTTATCAACTTTATTGGAATATTGTTGGTCCTTCCGTTAAAGCTTTTTGTCATAAAGTCTTCAATGAATGTACAATTCCCAATGATTGCAACTCTACCCTAATTTGTCTTATTCCTAAGATTGACAATGTTGTACACTTGAGGAACTTTAGACCTATTGGGCTATGCAACACAACATATAAAATTATTACTAAAATCATCTCTAATCGTATTAAGCCTTATCTAGATGATCTCATAAGCCCTTGTCAATCTAGTTTTATCAAAAATAGAAGAGCCTCTGACAATGTTATCATCATCCAGGAGCTTATTCAAAAATTTGCTCGAATGAAAGGTACGAAGGGGGAAATGATGGTTAAAATTGATTTGGAGAAGGCTTTCGATAGGATAGAATGGTCCTTTATTCGTAGTATGCTAGCCTTCTTCAAATTTCCTCCTAAAATCTCAAAATTAATTTTATCTTGCATTTCGACTTCTAGTATTTCAATTTTAATCAATGGGACTAAAACTAACTGTTTTTCTCCTACTAGGGGAATTCCCCAAGGTGATCCTATGTCACCCTACCTCTTTATTTTATCTATAGAGCTTCTTTCTATTTACATAAACCATCTAGTTAATATGAACCTTTGAGACCCTATTACGATATCTCCTAAAGGCCCAAATCTCTCTCATCTTATCTTTGCCGATGACTTAACTTTAATGGCCAAGGCTAATAACAAATCTGCCCAAGCTATTAAGAACACATTAGCATTGTTTTGCAACTTATCAGGAGCTAAGATTAACACCACTAAATCTAAAATTATCTTCTCTAAAAATTTTGATCCTCATGAAGCTACTCTTTTAGGTTCTATCCTAGACTTTAAAATTGGTTAGCATTTTGGAAAATACTTAGAGTTTCCAAACCTAAGCATCAACACTACCAATTCTTGATTGATAGTTTCAAATCCAGGCTCTCCAACTGGAAAGTTAACCTTCTTAGTCTAGCTGGTAGAACCACTTTGGTTCTTTCAACTCTCAATACTCTTCCAAATCACATCATGCAGCTTCATCAAATCCGTAGGAGAACACTGAAGACTTTTGATAGGATTCAAAACAATTTTATATGGGGCACGACTGATAATAAAAGGAAGATGCACCTCCTATCACGGGATACCATTACCAAGCCAAAGTCTTTAGGAGGTCTATCTATTACTAAGGCTCATGTTAAAAATAATGCTCTCCTTATTGGCCTCTCATGGAGATTTCTTATATCCCCTCAGGCTCTTTGGTCCAAAATCTTAAGTGCTAAGTACATTCATGCTCGTTCCTCATAAAATCAATCCTTTATTTGGAGTAACATTGTTCCTTTCTGCTATGAGAATACTCATTGGGTGTTAGGGCATGGTGCTAATACTTTATTATGGGATAACTCTTGGCTCCCTATTAAAAATTCCTTGCGCAGACTCATTAGTGGCCCCCTAACCCAACCTGAAACAACTACTAAAGTATGCGAGGTCTATAAAAATAATAGGTGGGATTTTTCAAAGATTTCCTTTGAACTCCCAAATTACATTAAAGATATCTTTCTCTCCACTCCTACTCCTAATGGAACCCCCAAGCAAGACTACCCTATCTGGAGACTTAACAACAATGGGATATTTTCCTTAAAATCAACCTACAAAATTCTCTTAGACCACACCCCTACTGATGATGATTTCAAGTGGGTGTGGGATATTAACACTCCTCGAAAAATCCAATTTCTTTTATGGCAATGCCAACATAATAGGCTGCCTTGCCGGTCGTATCTTCACAGGATAGGTATTAATATCGACCCTATATGTCCTATGTGTAAGATTGAACCTGAATCCCTATTCCATATTTTCTGGAATTGCACGATTGCTAAAACGTTTTGGACAAGTTGTGATATGTCTCTCAATTTGAATATAACTTCTGAAAATTGGCTAAGGACTTTGAAAGAAAATTCTCCTACTATGACATCTCATTTTTACTCCTGGCTAGAGTTTCTATTCTTTGCTCTGTGGGGGCTATGGCTCAACCGAAATCACAACAATATTCATAACCTCTCCAACCACCTTAGCTATTCTAAAGTTCATAAAAATGTAACTGAATTTAAACTTCTTACCTCAAGTGAGTCAACCTTTGCTACTAATAGGGATATTACGGTTAGATGGCACCCCCCCAATCCTAACTATTACAAGCTAAATATTGATGGCTCTTATAAACAAAACTCAAATAAAGCTAGCATAGGAGGAGTGTTCAGAAATAGCCAAGGGGATTGGATCCTTGGTTTCCACTCATCCCTTCATGCTTTGAACCATGCTCATGCTGAGCTTTCAGCACTACTTTATGGATTATCCTTAGCTTTGGACCTGAATCTTATGCCATTAGACATAGAAACAGACTCCACTGAAGTCCTCACCTTGCTTGAGAATCCCACTTCTACTTATTTGCCTTTGATTATTCAATGCAGGTTGTTGCTAACGAAGCTGGAGAGGCCCCAAATCAGGCATAACTTTCGTCAAGGAAACAAAGTCGCTGATCTCTTGGCTAAGGGAGCTCCTGGACAGTCCAAAGAAAATGTTCACTATCATTATGTTCTACCTCCACCTTTTGTTAATCAAGCTATGCTGGATGATCGTGAAGGCAAAATTGTTTTTAAAAAATTATCGGATAGTACTATTAATTATCTCGCCACTTTAGGAAATCTTAATGTCCTAAATGTTCCTCTTCCACCTAGAAGGAACCTATCTTTTGCTAGTAGGAATTTGTGTAATCAAAGTCATGCACTGCCTCAAAACAGTCGCATGAACTCTCTTTGTAACCCTCCGTAATTCATCAATATAAATATCATCTTATTATCAAAAAAAAAATAATAATAGTAATAACAATAAACAAAAGTATACACACCACATGAGAAAAAGAAGTAGTACTCCTTTTTAACTGCCAAAACCACTCTTTGTCTTCTATTGTAGCAACCTCAAAGCTGTATGCTAGCTTGAGCATGTCGTCCTCCCGATTTCTGTTCAGGTCCTTGTTCATTTTCGTAACAATAGTGTAAATAGAAGCAGTACTAATACTTTCTTCAAATGGGTAGCGTCCATACATAATACTCCCTTTAGTTGCTCATTGAACATGTATACCAGATCCCCATTCTGAAATGCAAGGTGACTGTATCAGAGGTATAACTTTTGGTATCCTTGAAGGAGCAATACCCGTTGTTCCAGACGACACCGTTCCCGGTGCTGCATACTTCACTATTGTAGGTACTACTATTCAAAGCAGCACCATCACAAGCAATACCACTTGCATTGTAGGCTGGTTGGGTGCTAGCAGTACTTGTAAACACATAGTCAGAACTTGAAAGTGGATCCACAGAAGATTTCTCCAAACAAGTAACATCAAAATCCAATTACGCAGAACTTGATAGTGGATCTACAGAACATTGCTCCAAATCACTGGGATCAATTGAATCAGTTTAATTCACACAGTCGGAACTCGAGAATGGGTATACATTATTGTCATACTGGACAAAACAACGTTGATCTCTATTCATCCAATCGGCAGAACAATTACATTAATCATTATCCTTGCGATCATCTCTAGTCATATCCTTAAAAATAGCAGCAAACCTAAGTATTGTGCCCTAAAAGAATCTGGTAAACACTTGGAGAAATTTTTTTGTCTTGTTGCAAAATAGTTAAACAAGTACATTTTTATGGTATATAGACTATTACAATGGTATACAGTAAGAAAATAACTTTTTATTATTTTTTTCCAAAAATGGACATAGAAATGTTGAGGTAGTATACCGTTGACGTATATAGCATAGTAAAATGGTATACAAGTGTATATAATAAACCAAAAAAGAAAGTACCTCTGGATACGGCAGAAATTTAGGTTTTCCAAGTAAAGCAACAGCTGCAAGCATGTCATCAAATTTTACAACAACATGTTCCTTTAAGTTTCCCAATTCTTTCTTTATAGATTGAGACCCACTTGCTATCTGATGAAGTAAGTAGCAAAAATGCAATCAGTAAATAGCGTAGGAAGTGTTAATTAACAAAAATAAAATTTATAAACATACAAGTTTCTTAATTTCTGCAACATTGACGTTGGCACCAACTATTTGATCTTTTCCATTATCGTCAACAAGAGGGTTTTTTGCAATTCATTTGAAATCCATAAATCAAGATTTTGCAATAATTGGCTAGCAAAATTGTTGCGTCTTTGTCCTAATCATGCTAATCAAAGTACACTATCGGAAAGAAATGCAGAATAATTGACAAGTCAGGTGGTTTCCTTGTGTTCTATAACACGTTGCATTAGTAATAATTTTGTGTGATGAAATGGTCATTTTTGTTCTACTTATAAAAAATGTGGCGATTTTTAGTTTAGATGTCATCTTACTAGAGATATAGCCTAAATATTCCAACCTATTTTTTGTGAAATTATTCTCAATGTTGATGCATACGGGAAGCTCATGATGTCGTTTATGATAGACAGGTGTATATCTTTTGCGACTATAAATGTTCATTTTGGACTAAATATGATGTTATGTTGCTCTAAACACTTTAGCAATTTAGTTAAAGTAGTAACCAACAAACCTAACTGTACACTAAAGTGTATGTAGCAGAGTATTTTTTTGTCGAATTTGTTTGAACATATTGCAACACAAGTGAACTTGTACACTTTTATTTGAGAGTGCTTGATGCGGGGCAAATTGGAGCCAAAGCGCCAACCATCAAGAGCCAAGCGTGAGAGCACAAAGGATCCAAGACAAAGGTACCGGAGGAGGGTTCGAGAGTGAATTGGAGTCATGGACTTGAGCGCCAACGAGGGAGGATCGACTACGGACCAAGGAGGAACACTTAGAGTCCATTTTGAGCCGTTTCCAAGCCTCCCTGGAAAGGGGCGGACCGCCCATTGGACTAGGCGGACCGCCTAGTGACTTGCACACTCTCTGGACTTTGGACTGCCCATAAAAGGGGCGGACCGCCTACTTTTTGGGCGGACCGCCTACTTTGGAGGGTGGGGCGCCTACTCTGGGCGCCTACTCTGCAGGTGGGGCGCCTACTCTGCTAGGTGGGGCGCCTGTTTTGCCTAGTTTTGGACGGGATTTTGACATATAATTCCTATTTTGACCTTATGAGGCTTGTAATGTTTTTATATCATTTGAGGTCTTTTTAGATATTACATTAGGAGTGTAGTGAACCTATAAATACCACACTTAGTCATTTTATTTGGGGAGCTAGTTTTAAAGATAGAATTGAGAAGATATAATAGGCTTGGCCATTCTTGTTGAAGCTTGAGCTTCATGTATTTCTTACGTTGAATCCATGGTGGATCACCGCTAGTCTGACTCCCGTTTAATGGTTCAAGTCTCTCCTCCCTTTTGAATAAACCTAATTGTTTAGTTTGATTCGTTCTTTCTTCTATTTCTATTCTCCCCCATCCCTATTTTCCTTCTACCGTGTTTACTTTGTTGCTTCCGTTACTCGTTATTTGCTTCCGTGATTTGACCCGTATCATCTTGGTATCAGAGCAAGGCTCGGGATTTGTTCTTATTAACCCTCGATCCTTGTTCATCCTATCTTTACTTTATTGTTGTTGTGTTTATGTTCTTGAGAAAAGAAGAAAAACAAAAAAATTGAAAAAGTGAAAAGTATAAAAAAAAATACAAAAAAAATTCTTATTGTGGATTGGATTTGATGATCCGTTGGTTGTTTGATATCGGGGATTGGTCTATGATGATTACCCATTGATTTGGTACCCTTGTTATCTGATTTGGTGTTGAAAATTAAAAGTTGAAAAAAATCTAAACCCCCAAAATTGAAAACCCTTGAATTTGATTGAAATTTCTTGATTTGGATTCGTTATGGATTGGGTGTTGTTATAAATCATTGGGGATTGATGTGGTAGTTGAAAACACCATTGGATACCTTCGGATTGGGAAAAAACACCTTGGAGCATCGAAATTTGGGTGCAAAAGGGCCAAAAACCCGTTTTCGGACTGTGCTGAAAATCCCAGTAGGCGGGGCGCCCAAAAAACAGGCGGGGCGCCTAGTAAACTCTCTGAGGTTGGGTAGGCAGACTGCCCACTTACAGAGGCGGACCGTCCACTCCTGGGGTGAGTCCGTTTGGCTTCTTTTCGTGTGTTTTTGTGTTCTGTTTGCTTCCTTACCTCTTGGTTAGTGTTTCTAGGGTATTAGTCCTACTTTATTAACACTAAGGTTTCTTTCTTTAGGGTGTTGTGTGTCTTGAAGTCTTTACTTAAAGTCGTAGAATTTGCTTGCTTCAAGTGCGGATTAAATTAGCTTCCGTACATCGAGTCACTTAAACTCCAATCCGAACCATTACTTGGGTGCATTAGTTGATTGATCTTGCCATTGTGATTACTAAGAGACAAGAAGGTCTTGAGTGGAAAAAGGCGTGAGTGGTGAGAACAATAGAGTGTGGTCACAAAAGCCAACGACCTTGAGTGTATACACGAGTGGAAAGAAAATTGAGTGACATCATTTGAGTGATACACGTGAGGGAGTCAATTTGTGAGGTCCTTACTCTTTGGTTACAACTATGGCTTCGGATGATGATGATTGTGGAGGGTATGACTCATGCGGAGATGATGGAGACTATGGTTCGTATGATGGTGATGATGAGTGTTGTTATGACGATTCGGGAAACCAAGGCTCATATGATGAAGAAGCGGGTCACTATGATGATTATGAAGATGAAGAAGACTATGGGGCGTGCGAAGATGAATGTGAAGAATCTTATGCTCCAAATCAAGAAGATGAAGATGGTGACTCTTCAAGGTATGATGATCCTACTTACTCTTCTTGTGGTGAATTTGAATATGATGATAGTGACATAGAGAGAATGGATAATGAGGTTGACTATGAGAATTGTTCATTTTCATCTTCTCTTGGTGTTGCTAATGGTGAGCAAGGGAGTAGTAGAGGTCCTTCCATTAATATGGGAGGAGGTGGTTGTTCCATGGGAAGGAAGAAGCTTGCCTATCCTACTTATTCTAAACGGCTTGATGCTTCTAATTCCCATGTGAAGGGTGGATTGGGAAATGGTGTTGCTCTTACCGTTAGGGGGTGTATTGCACTAGTAGTGGTGGTAGGAGTGGTGTTATGGGCTATGGAACCAAGGCGAGAGGCAATTATGGGTTCCATACTGGTACTCCCTCCTCGACTTTCAACAACACTTCTAATATTGGAAGGGTGACGGGAAGTGGAAGTTATCCTAGTAGTGATTCTAGGGGAAGAGGGATGAGGAAGACTCAAGTTGAGGTGATGATTTTCTTGGACTTCCAAGTTCTGACTTGGATGATCTATACGGAACTTGGGTCTAAGGAGGTTCCTTGTTGAGGTGGAAGGTAATGGAGGGTACTTGCTCAAGATTGGTAGCACCGATGCCAATTGCAATAGTACCTCGGTGGTTGATGAGTTAAGGCTACCTTGCTATGCCCTATAGCATCCTTATGAGTACCACGGAGTGTGGGTTTCCAAGCAAGTTCGAGTGTGCATATCTCATAGGAGTTATTGGGGTTATGTGTGGTGCGATGTGTATCCCATGAAGCATTGTCATGTGTGGCAAGGTGAGCCATGGTTGCAAGGCAAGAAGGTGCGATATGGTATTGAGTGTGATATGTATTATGTGAGGAAGGGCCAAAGGGCTTTTGACTTAGAGCCTCTCAGGGAAAAGATCAAGTCACCTCCTAGTATACCCTCTAGGCCTATGTAAAAGGAAAAGGAGCAAGAACCTCATCCTATGGTTGAGAGAGTGCAAACAAGAAGTCCTAAGATCACAAGCAATGGTGGGACTAGTGCAAGAAAAGAGTTGACAATTTTCAACAAGGTGAACCCCAAGCCACAAACTTCAATACAGAGTGGTTCACCAACAAAGAAGAAGGAGAGCTCAAGTGATGAGTCTCCAAGTCCTAGATTCTGGGTTGATGTTAAGAGTCCACCTACTCCGGCTATGGGTATTCTTGGGCCTCGTCCCAATTAACCCGAATTTGAGAGACAAAAGATTGAGAGGAATAAGGGGGAGTGACCGGTGACATTCCTCGAGTGGAAAAAGGAGAGGATGTGCTGAGTGATGTGAGTGGGATGTCACCACCCGAATCTACACCTAACCTTGAAAAGAAAATGAGGGAAAAGAAAGAGGGAAAAAAGAGTGAGGACACCCCTTATTCTAACCTTAACCCTTTATCTTTTTCCTCTACTTGTGTAAGCTCTTGTGTAGGTACTCTTGGAGGCAAACCAATGGAGCCTCACTCATGTCCCAAGAAGGATAGACAAGGTGAAGAAAATCTTCAATGTGAGCTTCAAGGTGAAGAAACAATTCAAGACACTTCAAGTGCATTGAGTAGGCAAGATGGCCACTCAAAGGTATGTGAAAGTTCATCCCTTGAACATGTTACTACCTTGTCATGTGTTAGTATTTGTGAAGGTTCTATACTAGTTGATGAGTTATGTGACTATAATGTGTTTGCAACTAGTGTAGAGCCGGTTGGTCAACTTGTATGTGATTGTGAACCACTAGTTGAGAGGGATGATAAGCCACATCATGATGTGAGCTCGGTTTTTGTTGAACCTCTCATTAGTGAAGAATGTGAAGTTGACCCTATTTGTGACCCTTGTTATGACACTCCACCTATATTTGACAAAGGGAAAGATGAGTTGAATGAATACCCTATTCTTTCCCTTGATGAGTTGCTTGGTAGCGGTGGACCTATGTGTCGTAGTGAGGATGGTAGTGACCTTGAGGAGTCTCTAGAGTGTGAGATAGATCGATTTGTTTTCGATGACTCCTCGGGTGTGGGTAACGAACCTAGTCTTGATACCCATGCTTTTATGTGACCATGAATTTGAGGTGCATGCTTTTACATTTCCATTATGTGAAGATAATCTCATTTGTGGTAGCGAATTGTATCGAAGTAGGATTGATAGTAAAATAGAACCTCCATAGTATGTAAAGATAGACTCTAAGGATGATCCATTGTTTGGAACTCCATGTGGGATGAGTGGTCTTGATATTGGTTGTGTTGAACCATCTTCTAGTAGTCCTAACCTTCATTGTGCGGACTATAATGATGAAGGACCTATTTTGGAAACCTTCCTTTGGAGTTTGTCAAGTGAGGGAGATTGTCTTGGAGTTGGATTTGGAGGTGAGGAAGTCACTCTTGATTTGTGTTAGAGTGCTTCCAAGAAGGGGATTGGAGTATTTGATGTTAGTTGTAAATTGAACTATTTTGTTTACTCCACTCCACATGTTGATCACACTTTGGGTGTTGAGCATGCCAAAGCCAATATGTCACATTATGATAATATTGATTTGCAGGCTTGGTATGTTGTTCATAAGCTTAGGGGTCATAGGGAATTTGATTGCTATATCTTGCATGTTCCACATCCTATTGATCTCTTTGCTTGTTCTTGTGTTGGGTGCACTTTCATTTGGAGTCAAGTAGTTGTTGTTTCCTTTGGAGACATAAGCTTTTTCCTTGTTATTGATGCTTGGCTCTATCATAAGAGTGTGTTTTCCCACACTTTTGGCACTAACCTACTCCTGTAGTGGGAAGCTTTGTTTGTGCTTGCTTTGAATGTAGGCTTGATGGTTAGATTCGAGGACGAAATCCTTTCAAGAAGGGGAGGATGATACGGGGCAAATTGGAGCCAAAGCGCCAACCATCAAGAGCCAAGCGTGAGAGCACAAAGGATCCAAGACAAAGGACCCGAAGGAGGGTTCGAGAGTGAATTGGAGTAATGGACTTGAGCGCCAACGAGCGAGGATCGACTACGGACCAAGGAGGAACACTTAGAGTCCATTTTGAGCCGTTTCCAAGTCTCCAGGAAAGGGGCGGACCGCCCATTGGACTAGGCGGACTGCCTAGTGACTTGCACACTCTCTGGACTTTGGACCGCCCATAAAAGGGGCGGACCGCTTACTTTGGAGGGTGGGCGCCTACTCTGCAGGTGGGGCGCCTACTCTGCTAGGTGGGGCGCCTGTTTTGCCTAATTTTGGACGGGATTTTGACATGTAATCCCTATTTTGATCCTATGAGGCTTGTCATGTTTTTATATCATTTGAGGTCTTTTTAGACATTACATTATGAGTGTGGTGAACCTATAAATACCACACTTAGTCATTTTATTTGGGGAGCTAGTTTTGAAGATAGAATTGAGAAGATAGAATAGGCTTGGCCATTCTTGTTGAAGCTTGAGCTTCATGTATCTTTTACGTTGAATCCATGGTGAATCACCGCTAGTGTGACTCCCGTTTAATGGTTCAAGTCTCTCCTCCCTTTTAAATCAACCTAATTATTTAGTTTGATTCGTTCTTTCTTCTATTTCTATTCTCCCCCATCCCTATTTTCCTTCTATCGTGTTTACTTTGTTGCTTCTGTTACTCATTATTTGCTTCCGTGATTTGACCCGTATCAGTGCTACTATTGTAAACAATAGAAGAGTATTAGGGAGTGTATACCTAGTCAAAGCAGTATACCATTTGGGTATACTGCATAGTGGAAAGGTATACTAATACTGACTTAATAAAAAATTGGTCGCTTTAATGGCAATCAAGTGCAATAGGTGTTGTGCTCCTCTTCATTTGTTCTGGTTAACGACCAAAAAATAACCATATCTATGTCTTGCCTGCTTGTAGCTGCTGGATAGGTCAGGCCGGTTAAAACTTTTCTATGATTTTCATTTTTTAATTTTTATTAGGCAGAATCGGTATTTGTGGGAGAAATTATTCTTCCTTGGACCAGTTTTGACTAACTATCATAAGTTAAACTATTCAACCATTTTCCAAATCAACAACACTAACTTGTTAGTTTTGACAGCAGCCCTAAGTGTTGTCAATTTGCAAAATCTTGTGTGCAATTGAACTTTTGATTCGCCTATTGGAACTTGAAAATTAAAGTTGTTTTGAGAAATTTCTTAAATATGGACAAAAATTAAACAGTACCATTTGGGTATACTGCATAGTACAAAGGTATACAGAACGATATTTGTATACTTCCGTAAGCTGACAATCTTCAATTCACGTATACTTTTGTAATATCCAGTATACCATTCTGCTATACTTCTTTAATTTTGTCCTAGTATACCCTGGTGGTATACAGTCACATATTTTATAAGCCATAAAACTGGTTTTCAAACATAAAACTAGTAATAAAATAAGTAGGCAAACTTAAATAAACAACAATGTTTAATTAAACCATACTACAAGTTGTTAGAGTACAAAAGAGAACCATCAGGGCTACACTGAATAGTGACAGTGATAACAGCCATATTAAACAAAAACATTCAATAGGATTTAAAAACTAATGCCTAGACAGTACATTACTAGTTAAATATTCAATAGGATTACTACTTCATTAACACATTTCGACTTCTTGCGATTTGTTTCATAGACCATCTGTAATCTTGCAGCATTTTGAACAGGATCCTCAGAATTGCTAGGCTCTATTCAGGATCACTTTCTTCGTGGTTCATGGTTTTGTTAGAGTCATACTCCCACAAAAGTGCAGCGTATCTATACCGAAATCACTCAATGTTAAAATCATTAGCTTTAATAGGGATTTTCTCTATGAGGTGCTCTGCAAAACTAGCTACAAACGCTCCACAATCCCTGCACACACATACATTACACGGAATGTCAAAACACAAACCTGAATAACATATTAACTAATGTGAATACTATAGATGGGAGAAAGAATCCTTACGCTAATGACTGGCTTGGAAGATTTTCAACAAATACAACTTTATACGGCTTTGTCAATGTCTGGCTAATGTGTAAGCAATCGTGCAAAACAATATCTTTCCTCTTATCATAAAACCTAATTTTGCATAGAGACAAATGAACTACAAAGGCATAAGCTTGGATCATCTCTTCAACAGCTTTAGATTTCCACCTAGACTGTATTGAGTCATATACAAGGATGGTCCTAGTTCGTAGTGACAATATCAATAGAATCCAATGCGATTTTTCCTGGACATAACCAAAACTGAGCACATCATCAACTTTATACCATGGAGTGTTGCAATTCAAACAATAACCAGTCATGTACTGCTCAATTACATGTCCTCCCTCCAGTATTTCAATAGATACTGCTCCTCTCAACTGCTGATAAACATTTTGAATGGTGTTGTGAAAATAATAATCAGTAGTTGTAATCTTTGCTTCAAGACTATGCTTCATCTTCTTCCGTAGATAGTAAAAGATGACATCTAGATGTTGAATATGATTTGAAGAGTTACCACAAGATAACACACAAAATAAGAAGCGACAACAATGTAGTGACAGTTATACAAATAATTAAAAACACAAGAAAATTTTGGAAAAATAAAATCACATATCTGAGAAGACAATGGGCTCCCATTAGTGTTTAACGGCCGGAACCAATCCTTATCATTAATCTTGGCAACCACAAAATCAAGAGGCGGATCAAGAATATCATCTGTTTTCTTGCAGTCAAATCAGCAATACATAAAATAAGAAAGACAAAATATACAAAAGTAAACCATAAAGTGAGCAAATTCGTATACCAGTAAAGTATAATGTATACTTAAAGGTATACTAACTAAGTTATAAAATGACCAAAATTGTAAAACAAAGTAAATTTAGTATACCAGTAAAGGTATACCAACTAAGTACAAATACTTACTGTCCCTTCCGCTTGTGCATTGCTTCAGTCAATGCAACCAAAGGTTCCTCATCACAGTCCGCTGTAATAGACATTTCAAATGGAAACCGTCCGGTCACAATTTGTTTCTTCTTCTTCGAGAAGCTGCAGGATGAATCTTGGACTGGTGGATCTTTTCTCTTTCCTTGGGTAGCAGTGCAAATTTGGGCTTCTACTTTCTCAGTTCGATTTCCATAATTCAAAAGCTGAAGTTGAGAATCACTCCAATCTGGAATATCAAAAGGAATATCCTTTGACTTGGGACAGGCACTAGTTGTTTGAACACTCTTAGGTGGTGCCTTCTCATTAGGACTACCCGAAGTTAGACGGTGACAATGAGACTTTGTCAAACTCATGTCAGCAATATCATGTGGATGAACTGATGATTTAGGGGAAGCAGTACATGTATCAGTAGGGAGGACTTGACCAATTTCCTCTTTAACCAATTTCTTGAGAGCATCCGCATCCTAGAAATAAACAGAAAGCCTATTCTATAAGAATCTGGAAATATACTATACCAAAATAAGAAAAACTACCTTTGAATCTGCCACATGCTTATAACCCGCAACTAAATCAATTTCTTTCAGCACCTCTGCAATTCTCACATCAACATATTGCTTAATATCAACAACATCAGTCTTTAAGGAAGTAAATTGATCTTGCACCTAAAATAAACAAAAAAAATGTAAAAAGCATGTAAACCAACCCCCTGCCCTCCCTGTCCCCCCACAAAAAAAAAACTAATGAGCATACCATTTGCTTTAAATCAACAAAAGAATCATTTCCAATACCACTGCTTGATTGACAAGGCTCTAGTACTGCCCTGTCTACCTTTTGACTTCATGAACCGAAAAGCAAGAATATATTCAAGTATAATAAATAGAAATATAGTAGTTATTTATTAAATTAAACTATAAGTATATAAATAGAACCTCTTTAGTCAGTGGTTGTTGTCTTCTAGTATCAACATCACTAGCTTCAGGAAGTGCTTGCTCATTGTCTTGCTCAGCAAAATAAGTACCTTGTGGAAGAGTTTGCTCATTCTGTGTTTTCCCAGCAACAGTAGGCAACTCTTGTTCAGCATCACCACTAATTTTAGGAACAGGTTGGTCATCAAAAAATTCAATACCATCTACATCTAGTGCTCCCTGCTCAGCATCAGTTGGGACCATGTTTGTTACATTCAACTTTGAAAACGTATTGAAATAAATAAAACTAAACTACATAAAACTTAAAGTATACTGCAAAATTAGAACAGGTATACCATTAATGTTTACTTTAAATCAAAAGTATCCTTTTTATTAAAAATAGACCTGTAATATTCTATACTAATCACTTAAGCGTACATCTTCAAAGTAGTATACTAATATAGGGAACTAACTTGATATAACGCAAATAATATGAAACAACTTTAAAATCAAACAAAAATTTACCTTTACCTTAGTCGCATCTTCACTATTTTGGGTTATAGGGCTGTCACTCGAAAATAAAGGCGAATCCATCTCTTGATCAATACGAAAACTTGAAAAATTAGCAGAAGACCTTATTTTACGCTCCATAACTTGAAACCCTAGATTTTGAATTACCCTAGTTTGAGAAGAAAAGTTCTTCAAATGAAAATGGGTACCAAACAAGTTGGTCTTTTTTACTGTTTAAATGTATTTATTTCAGTCAATATAAAAGTTGAATTATTATATTTTTAGTTGAAGTAGTATACTTTTCTTATAAGTATACTTGTATGGTATACTGCTGTATAGAAAGGAAAAATAATTTTACTATAAACAATCAAGGCTGGCATAAAATTTGAGTAATTTTGAAGTTGTATACCATTGCAGTTTACCGTATACTGCAAAGGTATACAATTTGGCATATACCTAATATCATAAAGCTATGGTATACAGTATTCTGGGAAGGTATACATTAGAAAGATGCATAGTAGATGGAGATTTGAAAAAAGATACACGACGACATCAGATATCTTCTATAACTGCTCTATGAACAGTATACATTACAATAAAAATACAAGACAATAACAACTACACATGTAACATAAGCATGCTACTTAACTCAAAGAAACATGATAGAACACAACAAACCATAAAATATTTCACATAAAACAGAAAATATTACTTAAATTGACCACTTGATAGAAGACTTCAAATTTCTGGATAAGTATAGTAGTCAGCAGGGTCCATTTTATGATCTACAAGAAGGCCATGAAGCATTTTCTTCATTCGACGAACATCCTTCTTGTACTGTTGAAGGAATTCCTCAAAAATAGACTTAAAAGTTGATAGTTCATCTCTCAATTGCTCCACTGCCATCTTTGTTGTTGGTGCAGAAGAAGATCCTGCAGTGCTTGGTCTACGACCCATTTCTCTCTCTGTGCGTGTGTTTAGGTAATTTTTTTCACAAAATGAAATAAACTGTGCTAATATTAGATTTTGAAGAATAAAAGAGCAAAAATAACCCTTTTTTTATAGGTGACGTTTCATACATAAACCACTACACATTACATACCTAAAATAAAGGGAACTGTACAGCTGCACTTTTACACGTTTGCATCTAACAAAAACTGCCTACTTCATGCAATTAAGCTCTATTTTTTTAATTAATTCAGAAACTATTAATATAACTGTGAATATACTTCCTTTTTAATTAAAGAAGTATACCATTAGGGTATACTGCATAATAAATACAAAGCAAACTATGTTGCTGTAGTATACCTTTCTACTTGAAAGTATACCAAAATAATATATGATTATGCTTTGTTCCACCTGATTTATGCTTTTCGGTAACATAAATTTTATTTCTACATTACCTACCTAAAATAAAGGGAACTGCATAGCTGCACCTTTACACGTTTGCATCCAACCAAAACTACCTACTTCATGCAATTAAATTCTAATTTTTTAATTAATTCAGAAACTGTTAATATAACTGTCAAAATACTTCTTTTTTATTTAAAAAAGTATACCATTAGGGTATACTGCATAATAAATACAAAGCAAACTATGTTGTTGTAGTATACCTTTCTACTTGACAGTATACCAAAATAATATATGATTTTACTTTGTTCCACCTGATTTATGCTTTTCGATAACATAAATTTTATTTCTACTGTATACCCTAGTTGTACAGTATTGGACCAACACCAACACAATCTGTCCTCTTTGAGTTACATCCGCCAAATGAAAGAAAGAAATATAAATTGAAAACATAACAAAGGTCTTCAATTATAAAGAGCTGCCACAAAAGATTGCAATTCAACTGTTTAACTGGTAGTTGCACAATACTACTTCGTACAATATAAAGCTATACATTTCTTCATTAATTGCTACCAACTATTTTGTAAGAACCATCGTTATACATTTAGTAGGAAATTCAGAATCACTATCTTTATTGTTAGAGAATTTCTGACAACCATCCTCCCACAAAAGTGCAGCATATCTTAAACGATATTTGCGAATATCATAACCCTTCTGTTTAATAGCAATTTGCTCAATGATGTGCTCTGCAAAAGAAGCCACATATGCTCCACAATCCCTGTACAGACGCATAAAATGCAAACAACATCAAAAAAATAAATATAAATAAAACAATAAGGTAACAGAAAAAATATATCTGCAGAAAATGTGCTTACGCTAATCTCTGCTTGGGAAGTTTCTCGACATGTACAATTTTTTATGGCTCTGTCAAAGCCTTCCCATTATGTAAGCCATTTTGCAGCACAAGGTCATTCCTCTTACTATAAAACGCAGTACAGTCCAAAAGCAAAGGGACCAATACAGCATAAGCTTTCACCACATCATCAATAGCTTTAGTTACCCGTCGAGTGGCTAGCGAGTCGTACACAAAGATATCCCTGGTCCGTAGCAACAATCTCAACAGAATCCAATGCGACTTCTTGTCAATATAAACAAAAGAGATGACCTCGTCAACATCATACCACAGAGTGTTGCAGCAGAGACGATAACCAAGCATATACTCCTCAATTTCAATTCGTCCCTTCAGCGTTTCCACACGTGCTCCTCTTTTCATTAATTGGTAAACAGCTTGAATGGTGTTGTCAAAGTGATGATCGGTCATTGTAATCTTCAGTTTAAGATCGTGCTTTATCTTCTTTCTAAGGTAGTAGAAGATAACATCTAGATTCTGAAAGAAATGTGTTTGCATGAATTAGCATAACTTGACAGACAAAAATCAAATGCAACAACACTATACTTCCAATGATACCAAAAAATTAAACAATAAAAAATGTTCAAAAAAGTTGATATACGTTAGAAGTCACTAGAGCACCACAGGTTTGTAACACCTGAAACCAATCCTTAGTTGTAATCTCGGCAACCCCAAAATCAATAGCCGGATCAAGAAGATCATCCGCTTTCTTACTGTCCAATCAGTAAGACATAAAATAAGCAAGACCAAATACATAAAAGTAAACCATTAAAATAAAAGTAAATGATACAAAAAAAGTAAAAAATTGGCAAGTGTAGATACTCACTGTCCCCTAGGCTTGAGCATAGCTTCAATTAATGCAGTCAGACAGTCGTTCCCACAATCCTCTGAAATTGATTTTTGAAAAGGGGATCGTCCAGAGACTATCTTCTTCATCTTCTTCGGCAATGCACCGACATCACTAGTGCCTGAATCACATTAAATGACAGAAGGTGGACGCTACACAGATTCAACTGTTATTTTGCTTCGACGAACAGTGCAGTTTGGAGAGCCTTGAGCTTTTCTTTTACGACCGCGCTTGACAGGAGCAACTTTTGTTGTTGTAAAAACAGTGGGACGTATAGGTTCATGATTCAAATCTCCATCTTCTAATACCTCAGTAAGAACTATTGTTGGACCAAACAAACACTCCTAAGTACCCAACCCAAACCAGTATAATAAAGTATGACTTAGGAAGTTGCAAACCTGCAGTAACATTATTGGGAGTGCTACCATCTACAAAAGGTTCATTTTCATGAATCTTCTGCTGAAAGTTGATATTATCTGTCTTTGTTCGACCAACGTCATCATGATTTCCAATACCATCAGAGAGTTCAGCTTTTCTTTGGACAATATGGTTGCCATCGGAAACTTCAGTTGTTGCACAGACACTGGGATGAAAAGGTTCATGATTTACATCTCCATCTTCTAATGCCTGATTATGAACTGTTGTTGCACCAAATAAAGACTCCTAAGTACACGATCTGAACAAGTACGACAAACTATGATTATAGGAAGTTGCATACTTGCACTATCATTTGGACTGGTACGACCTACAAATGTTGCATGTTCAGGACTGTTTTGTTCAAACATAGTATTATCTCTATTATCTCGACCAGGACTATAATCATTTTTCATAGCATGGGGCTGATCACCTCTGGTCCCATCCTAGAAATAAAGAAAAAGTTGAACCTTTAACAATCTGGAAATATACAATAAGAAAACAAAAAGATTACCTTATAATCTGGCACATGTTTGTGAATAATTGAAGCAATTCCATTTAGCACCTCCGCTATCTTGACATCAACGTATTGCTCAAACTAGTAAATTAATAAAATATATAAGATGCACAGAAATATCGGTGAGCAAAAAGAAGCCAATATAATACTAGGGTATACAATTAAAAGGTTATACTGTATACCAAAAAGCTATACTGTACACAATTCTATAAAAGCAATACACTAAAGGGGGTATACTGCAATGGAGAAAAGTATACAATGAGGAAATTACTAGAAAAAAACACTAACAGAAAAGGGATGTATTTGGGTAACAACCACCAAACAAATAAAAAGAAGTAAAATAATGATAATACCACAACAAACTCAATAAATATGCACAAATAATATCACAAAAGAAGTCAACATAATATTTGTAGCTAAAATAAAATCACCTTTTCTTTAACATCAGTCTTAAAAGAAGCAAGTTCATCTTGCACCAAAAACAAATAAAAAAGCAAAAAGATAAGTATATATCAAAGTTGTTATTCTTACGGAAAAAAAAAAAGACAAATACAGCATACCAATTTCATTAAATCAACTTTGGAATTATTGGAAGAAGCAGTAATGTGCTGAGAAAGGTCTTTCCTACTCCGTTGTGTACAGTTTGACTTCAAAAACATATAAGCAACAACATCTTAAAGCAAAATAGATTAAAATAACACTTACTCAACAAATTAAAATGCAAGCATATAAATTTAAACCTCTTTGCGAACTGGTTCTTGTATTCGAGCAGCAACATTATTAGCGTCAGGAACAGCTCCCTGATCATAACTTTGCGCACCATCAGCAACCAAGTGTTCTTCACCAACATCACTACCTTAAGAAACAGCTCCCTGATTATAACTTTGTACACCATCAGCAACCAAGTGTTCTTCACCAACATCACTATTTCCAGGAACAGCTCCCTGATTATAACTTTGCAAACCATCAGCAACCAAGTGTTCTTCACCAACATCACGACCTTCAGAAACAACTCCCTGATAATGATTTTGAGCACAATCAGCACCCAAATCTTCTTCAGCAACATCACTTGCTTCAGGAGCAACTCGCCTGTTTTGTGTTTGCCTATCAGTAGCACTCAAATCTTTTTCACCAATTTGAATACCATCTAGGACTACCTCTTCTCCCTCAGCATTATTTGGGAGTATTTTTCTTATATTTAACTGTTCAAAAAGTATTGAAATAAGTAAAAGCAAAGAACAAAAAACAAGCAACACAGTTTACTTCAAATAAAAATTATCCTTATGCAAACAGAAATGTATTGTATACTAATTACACTGAAGTATACCTTCAAAGTACAGAAATGCAGAATACTAACCTGTTCAACTGAATTAGCAAATATGTCGAGCAGCTGAGAATTTGAAACAGGCTTCCTGTCAACTCCACTCCAATTCAGAAGGCGTGGTACGTTTGAATCACCTACAGAAGGAACTCGTGAAGCAATTACTCTTGCAATTGCTGGACAAGTCTCACACAACCATGCTTGAATTGCAAGCGTAAAACCAAAATGTCTATAACTTCTCGGCTTATGAACAATCTTCTTGTCTAGTGACGCTTTTGTAATGTTGAAAACATCAACACCCCAAGGGTATTTGTCATACTCTCCCTTCTCAACAACATCAACATACTTCATGTCAATACAGCCTATATCTTTCCGGGTCGGTGTAGCAAATAAAAGAGTGCAAATAAAATAGAGCATTGCCACCTTCAACGCATCTGCATCATTATTTTTCCAACATTTACTTTGGAAACAACTAGTTAAATGAAACTGGTAAAGACTAGACTTTCCACCAAAATACTTTTGCATTAAACGATTCATCCCAGGAAGTCTACTTTCCTCTACAGCACCAGTACACTTGAACCCACTGACCAAACCAAATTCGCCCAACCCAAAATGAAGCCGATATCCATTCACATCAAACTATAAATCATCACCAGATGCAGGCTTTATCTGTCTCGTCATCAACCAATGCAGAAGTGCACTATGACAAATTTGTTTCGGTATATCTAAAAAATATCCAAAACATGTACTACGAAACATCTGAAGTTGACGCTTTGTCAAGGTGGCAGTTAACTCTTCAACGATTTTAAAATTGACATCATTATTGATTTTGGGAGTATACTGATCATACGTAGAAGGAGCAACAAAGAAATCCCAAGCCTAGAAAACACAGAAGAAACAACACAATTATAATTACCTGGTATACATTACTTTGGTATAAAAAAGCACATATAACAAAAACTTTTTTAGTTAATTTTTAGTACATATCCTACAAAGTGAGCCCAGATCAATCAATGTTAGTGGATCTAATAAGATACTTCAGTATTCTAAATCAAAGTACGGAGGGTCCAAGTACAAGATTGCCCTTTTCTACTCTCAGAAGAGGACACAACAAAAATAAAATTGAAAAGTCCGAAAGATTTGATTATTTTCCCTCTCTCTCAACAACTCCTTCACTCTTTTTCTAATTACTTGCTATACATTACAAAACACAATATACAAACAGGTATACACTTCTAAAGATCATATACTACACAAGTATACTACTACAAAGTAACTACTATATACAATGTACCACAAATTAACTACTATATACATTTAAGTAAAAATGAATTTATGCATGCACAAAAACTTGAAAAAAATGCACTGTGGAATTGATGTTTGACCATAGCAAATGAAAAATTACCTTAACCTCATCTTTACAAGCAGCAATGCGACTTCCACTCGAAAACAAACGCGTATCAACTTGTTCATTACTATGAATTTTTGGACTTGACAGTGAAGACCTAGGTTTACGACCCATAAGTATGTATCATTTCCTAGAAAGTGATACACCCAATTGAACGATTAAACAGTCAATTATTAAAGGAAAGACGCACATAAATTAATAAAAGTAATTTATTAATGGAAAGATGAAAATTGAAGATCAACAGTTATGGGGAAACAGATGCTGGAATTGGAAAGAGAAGTGCGAGACGGTTCTGAACATGTATTTTGTGAATTTTCAGGTGGCGGCGGGCGGTGGTTCTGCGGTGGAGGACGGTGGTACACGGCGAGCTAATTGAGGGGAAGGAGAAGTAAAATGGGCCAGATTGGGGAAGGGGAAGTGAAATGGGCCAGATGGGTATTGCTGTAAATAAATTGGGCCTAATGGACATAGACCGTAAATAAGATTGATTGTATGTGTAGTGGGTGAAAAGTAAGTTTTAATAGGCATAAAAGGTTAAATAAGTTGCTTTTATGGGCATGTGATGTAAAAAACCCCCCTACAATAGGCTTTTTGTGAACTTGTCAAAATTAGGTTTAGCAGCCACTATTTGCTGCGTTACACAATATCTAGCCAGTGTTTTAAATTAAATAGGGAATAGCCACTTTTTCTTTAAAAAAAATGTTGTAAGGACTTTTCTGGTGTTGCTATTTATCTCCTTCGTAAGGCCTAGTATGTGCTCCAACTAAACTAGAAGCTAATATGCACCTCCTGTTGCTATTCTTTCTTCATTTTTAATGTTGATTATTCATTTACCACCCTAAATTATTGTATGTTCTTTTGTTATTTTGTAAGCTTTCAATTCAAAATACATTAAAATTTACCGTTATTGATTCTTTCAAAAACATCTGATAAAAGAAAAGATCAAAAAAAAAAAAAAAAAAAATATCATCATATGTACCAAGGGAATCAGAAAAGGCTTTGATTTTTTTGGTTTGTTTTCATATTGATTGTGAAATGGTTACTATTTTTATAAATAAACACAACCTTGAATGCTTTTTGGTTAATATTTCTGATTTGCTTTCTTTTTGTTCTTTGGTATGCATTTTGTTATAAACTAGCCAATCCCATAAAAAGATACTGAAAAGAATTAGAATATTCAAACTCCGTAAAAGAAAACATGTAGTTGATAGTTACAAATCTTCGATTTCATGAAAAATACTGAAGTTTATGTCTAACAAAAGTTTGTGGTTGAAAAACTTCATTTAAAAATAACGCAGTTTTATACTTGAAAACCCTAATTCTCATAAAAAATTACTGAGATTTAAGTTTAACTACAGTTTGTGGTTGAGAAATCCCATATAAAAATAGTGCAGTCTTATACTTTTAAATCCTAAATCTCATAAAAAAATATTTGAGGTTTAAATCTAACTAAAATTTGCGGTTGAAAAATCTCATATAAAAATATTGCAGTTATACATGCAAATCCTAAATCTCATGAAACAATACTGAGGTTTAAGTCTAACTAAAGTTTGTGGTTCAAAAATCTCATCTAAAAATACTGCAATTTATACTTGAGTATTCTAAATTTCATTTAAAAAAAAACTGAAGTTTATAGTTGAAAATCTTAATTTTCAGCAAAAGATAATAAAGTTTTAACTGAACTATATGATTTTTATCCAGTAAATCAAATTCTGTTAAAAATTACTGGAGCTTATAGTTAAAAACTGGTATGATTCATGAAAAATTACGGGAATTTTAACTTCAATGTGTATGTTTTTTCCTTCAAGTCCAACATTTGTTTATTCACTTCAAGGTTTTTTACTTCACTCATTGCTCCATGTAAGATATTTTGCTTTTTTTTTCGTAGAATATGAAGTCACCATTGGTGGAGTTGAAAAAGTTTTGTGAAAAATGTAAAGTGGGTTTGTTTTTAATTTGGGATCATTTGAAGTTGATTTAGAAGAAACTTTTGTCAAATTTTTACTATTTTTGCAGATGTTTTTGCAGCAAAAAACAACACTATTAACAATAAAATTTGGTCCGTTTGAGCTTGTTTTTGGTGATTTTTTGATCCATATTATGGATATAAGATTTTTCATTCATGGGTTAACTATATTAGCTGCTATGTGTAGAGTTATTGAGGAATTAAGAATCAAATTTTGCATAGTTAGCTGTCAAGCAACAAAAAGCTTTAGCGAAGAAGAAGAGAGTATCCTTGTCCAATTAACTGATAGTGGCTACAAATCTAATACATTTGAAACACTGGCTGAACCTCATCCAGCAGTGTAAAAAGTGACTACATGTCAAAATGGAGAAAAATTGATGAACTAGTCATTTTTAGACGCCCTAAGTGAGTTTTATCTATTGTTTCAGAATTAACTGAGGAATAACCAATTCTACCCACGCTTACTTACATACTATTCGCGTTGACAACACCCAATATTTTAAATGATGAATTTACCCTTATATATAAGTTTAAAGCTATAGGAACTTGTTGAGCTCCCATAAAACAGAGTAAACACTATAGCTGAGCTCTTTCGCAAATCAAAATCGCATTTCTCTGCACAAATAAATATCGCAAAATCACATATTTCAATCCTCAAATTCAAACTCTAAACCCTTTGAAATTTATCGATTCTGCCTTTTTTAATTTGTTATTATGAATTTTGATTCAAAATCTCTCAATTTATATTAAATTTGAGCTATATTTTTTAAACTTTTCAATGAATTTTAATGATTTCAGCAATTTTTACTATAAAATATGCATTTTTACTCAACGAATCAGTACTTACAATGGAGAATTAATTAAAATTCGTGATTGCAGTTGATTTTTACTCTAAATGTGATGTAGGGCAAATCGAGCCTAAGGCACTTACCATCAAGAGCCGGGATTGGAGGATGCAAAGAACGAGAGGTCAACAGTATCGGAGAAAAGTTCAGGAGCATTTTGAAGATCGATGCGTTGGCTCCAGGCCCAGGCGCCTCGCCCAAGCAAAACAGGCGCTCCGCCCAAGCAAGGAGCAGCCCAGGCGCTCCGCCTCTATGGTGGGAGCTCCGCCCAGCTGACTTCACTGCCCAAAAAGGGACATGTCCAGGCGTTCCGCCTCCCTTCCAGGTGCTCCGCCTACTTGACTAGCATTCCAAGATTTTAGTCTAGTTATTTACTATTATAGACCTACGCGGCCTATTATGTGTAATAGACTTGTAAGGGATTTTATTTTATTTTGTTAGGAGTGTGGAACATCTATAAATACCACACTTAGTCATTATATTTGAGGAGCTAGTTTGGAAGATAGAATTGAGAAGATAGAATAGGCTTGGCCATTCTTGTTGAAGCTTGAGCTTCATGCATCTCTTACTTGGAGTCCATGGTGGATCGCCCTAGTGTGACCTCGTGAGTGGTTCACGTCTCTTTCTCCCTTTGAATCAATCTATTTTGGTTAGTTTGATTCGTTCTTTCTTCTATTTTTGTTCTTCTCTGTCCCTACTTTTCCCTTTATCGAGTTTATCTTTTGCTTCCGCTACTTGTTGTTGCTTCCGCTCGTTTACCCTGCATCAAAATGTGTGATTCATTCAATGAATTACTTGTTGCAATTTGCGAATTATATATATTTTAATAATTTCAGTAGTTTCAGTCATTGTTGAAACTGAAACTACTAAAAACAATCAAATCGGAAAGAAAACACGTAGCAAGAGATGAAACTCCAGTATAACATGCTGGAACTTAGTTTTTTATTGAAGCAAAAGTCCATTATTATTATTTTCAGTTGTAATTGAAGAAATCATGTAGGTATCTAAAAATAAACCAATATAAACTGCATGGATCTAGCATTTTATAGTGTCTGTTCATATAACCTAACTATTGCCTTTTATTAGAGGAAAATGCCTGGTCATTTTATTGTGTCTGTTCATATAACGTAACTATTGCAAAAAAAAAATATGGGTGGATTGTTTGTTCTTCCAGAATTAAAGAATCCTCACTCTTTAAAATATTGAAGTTTGAGAAGACTCACAGTTTCTCAGTCGACGACGGAAAATGAGATCAAAAACACGCAACTTCAAAAATTGTGCGAGATAAGATTATTGACAATCGGCAAGATGATACTTATCCAATTAAACCTAAATTTGTCGTGAAAAGATAAGAAGGAAACTGGGGGTTGATATCTCTTATAATAAGACATGACATGCTATACAAAAAAATGTGGATTTGATTAGAGGAACTGCTGAAGAGAACTTTTAGCGACTACCTGCATATTTACATGTTTTGAAAGAGAAAAATCTAGGCACACACACTTCTATGAAAAGAGATAATGACAACAGGTAAATAATGAAAAAATAAATAAATCCCTCTGCATGGGTTCCCTGGTATTTTTTTTTTAACGTATCACAAGCTTTTGTTATACAAAGTTCATCCGCATTTATTTACTGGGAGCCAAAAGCTTAGATTCAATCGAGTCCCAGTATTTTAAGCTAGGACACAAAGCTTACCTTCAATAGAATCTAGGTATTTTAAACTTGGAAACAAAGCTTACTATCAATAAAGTCCAGGTATTTTGAACTGGGGCTCAGAAATACCTCCAATAAATTCGAAGTAATTTGAACTGGGACCCAGAAGCTTATATTCAATCGAGTCCGGGTATTTTGTACTGAGGATTTTGCTACAAAACTGCAATTGTATTTGCATAAAAAACTCTCCCCATGGACTATATTGTGTTTTAGTATGACCTAAGTGTTTAAGACGTACTGCTATCTCATTTTTACATGTTCAAATAGATATTGTTTGCTTGTGGGGCGTCTATAGAAGGCTGGATATATTGTAGACTGATCGTAGCTGTAGATGGAACATTCCTCAAAGCAAGATATCAAAGTGTTCTATTAGTTGCAATATCAAAGGATGCAAATAACCAGATATGTCCTGTTGCCTTTGGAGTTGTCGACTCAGAAAATAATTTGTCCTACAGTTGGTTCTTTATACAGTAGCACATTACAATTGGAAGCCGTGAGAATTTAGTATCCCTTTTTGATCGAAATCCTGCAATTGCGAATGGGATTGAAAGCGTCTATCTAGAATATACACATGGGATCTGTATATATCATCTGGAAAAGAACCTTAACCAAAGGAAGGTGATTAGTACAGTGATAAGTCTATTCCAAAGTGCAGCTCGAGTCTACACACATACACATTTTGATGATTACATGAAGCAAATCAAAGAAGCTGACAAGGCAACTTATGATTACCTTATGGAAGAACCACCAGACAGATACGCTAGATCTTATTTTCAAAATTGAAGATATGACATGATGACAACAAACATAGTAGAATTCAGGAATAATATTTTGTTACTAGCTAGGGAAAAATCGATATTGAGAATGATGGAAAACATAATAAAGAAGTTGCAAAACCACAGGGTGTTTTCATTGCAATATATCATCATGGGTTGATGAGGAATTGTAGAAAAAGTTAAACACATCATACATAATGAATGTAAGTATATGAAACACTCAACTTTTGTGTGATAAAACACATAAAAAACTGCTTTCACTGGTTGTTGTTGTTGTCTTTTAGTAAATAAAAACTCGACTAGTACTCTCATAGATTTTATTTTTTTCAAGTTTCCAAGACTGATAGACAAAGCTTTGTGGTAACGTACGAAGGGAAAGAATTCAAGGTTTGTTTAAAGAAGAAGGAATGTCAATGCTTATAGTTCCAAATAGATAAAATACATTGTGAACATGTAGTGGCTGCTATATATAGAGAATGCCTAAATAAGTCTGATTACTACTCAATATGGTATAAAAGACAAACATGGTTAAAACAATATGAAGGGGAAATCAATACTATTGGACATGAAGATTCATGGATTGTACCAGACTACATCAAAGAAGAGATAATAAAATCTCCAAATTTTCAAGTTAAGCTAGGCAGGAGGAAGAGAAAAAAAAAATAAAACTGCTTAGACTTATTCAATTACAATTGGCTTTTGTGCTGATCCTAGTGCATCATTATCATCATCATCATCATCATCACGGTCATCATCCTCACGATTGCTGCACAGAAACTTCAAATGCAAGAAACTCACAATTGTCTTCATCCTCAGCATACATATAATAAAAAAGAAGCGTATTGATGTAGGGAAAACCTACGAAAGCGATAAAGAGATAAAGCGAGGCGAGGCGAGACGAGACTTACACTAAAGTTCGAGTAGCAACGAAGAACTCGTTCCGTTACACCCCGAACGATTGAAAAGAATCACCTAACACTATGCAACTATCCTCAAGAATCACGAGGTCCTTGCAAATAGAGTGATTGAAAATGTTTGAGGTTCAACTTGGAATCGTCCAATTGAAATTCAAGCCAAGAATCAAGGTTTCAATAGAGAGTATTTCTCTTGTGTTTTTGTATTCAAAGATAGCTAAAATGAGTTCAAGACCTAATGAAGGCTTTTATAGCCTTCTACAACATGTAATGAAGTGTCTAAAATACCCCTAAGTGGGTTTAAACAATAGAAGCCACTTAGGGCCAAAGTTGGAATTACACACACAAAATAGCCAAAATTCGGATGGGTTCACAACAGGGGTAGGCGGTCCGCCCACCCCTAGTAGGCGCTCCGCCTTGTTTCAGCTTCCTGAGGCCACCAGCAAGGAGGCGGTCCGCCTCTGTGAGGTAGGCGGTCCGCCTCTCCCCAAATCCAGAGAGTGTGCAAATTTCAGGAGGTCCGCCTCTTCAGGTAGGCGGTCCGCCTCTTCGTGAAGCTTCTTGGGGTGCCTCCTTTTGTGTCTCTTGAGCCTCTCCAAGTGTCCTAGATGGTTCCCCTTCAATGGTGCTCCAATGCATGATCTTCAAGGTGGTTCCGGAGCTCCCATCTTCCACGTCCAAGCCTTTCCAAACCATGTGAAGGTGAGCATCATGGATAGCTTTGGCTTGGCTTCTAGTAAATGGTCTCGTGCTAGTTTGCCCGGCATCATCCTCCCCTTCTTGAGAAGATTTCGTCTGCGAAATCAAGGCGTCATCCCCCTCGGCGTCACCTACATCACAAGGAGCCAAGTCACTAACATTGAAAGTATTGGAGACATTGTACTCACCGGGTAGATCAATCACATAGGCGTTGTTGTTGATCTTGGATATCACTTGGAATGGGCCATCTCCTCGGGGTGCCAACTTCCCTTTTCTAATGTTTGGAAATCTCTCTTTCCGGAAGTGCACCCACACTCAATCCCCTTTCTTGAGTTCCATCTTCTTCCTCCCCTTGTTCTTCTTGGTGGCTAGCTTTTCATAAGCTTCCTCCAAGTTCTTCTTTACTTTAGCATGGAGGTCAATCAAGGCCTTAGCTCGGCTTGTACCTTCAAAATTAACAACCATTTCCCTTGGCAAAGGGGTAAGATCAAGTGGAATCAAAGGGTTAAACCCATAAACGCACTCAAATGGAGTCATGCCAATCATTCTATGCAAAGTGCGGTTATATGCAAACTCCATGAGCGGTAACTTCTCCACCCATGTCCCGGCCTTACCTCGGGTCATAGCTCTAAGAAGAGACCCCAAGGTTCGGTTCACCACCTCGGTTTGACCATCCGTTTGAGGGTGGTGGGACGTAGAGAACAACAATTTGGTGCCAAGAGCACCCCACAAACATCTCCAAAAATGGCTTAGGAACTTAGTGTCCCTATCACTTACAATATTTTGAGGCACGCCATGCAATTTCAACACATTATCAATGAACAAGGAAGCGACATGGTGTGCATCACTACTCTTTTTACAAGGAATAAAGTGAGCCATTTTGGAGAACCTATCCACGACAACATAAATACTATCGTGTCCCCCTCTAGACCGTGGCAACCCCATAACAAAATCCATCGAAATATCCATCCACGGGCTAGTAGGAATAGGCAAAGGAGTATACAAGCCATGGGGATTCGACTTAGACTTGGCGTGCTTGCAATCTAAACAAGCATTGCATAGCCGCTCAACATGCATTCCCATCTTAGGCCAATGGAATTGCTCCATAAGAATGGCCAAAGTCTTATCCCTCCCAAAGTGACCCATCAAGCCTCCACAATGTGCTTCACACACTAGCAATTCTCGCCAAGAGGACTCGGGGACACATACTCTCCCATTCTTGAAAATGTAGCCATCTACCCATTGGTATTTTTCCACCCTCTTCCCACTCACTAGAGCATCATGAATGCTCTTGAACTTTGGGTCTTGTTCATACAAAGATTTTATACTCTCAAAACCCATAAGTCTAGAACCAAGAGTGGTAGCAAGGGCGAACTTCCTAGAAAGCGCATCGGCTACAACATTGTCCTTACCCCGTTTGTAATGAATTACATAAGGGAAGGACTCAATGAACTCCACCCACTTGGCATGTCTTTCGTTCAACTTCTCTTGGCCTCTTAGATGTTTGAGTGACTCATGGTCACTCTTAATCACAAATTCCCGAGGCCATAGATAGTGTTGCCAATGGGCTAAAGCTCTCACGAGGGTATACAACTCCTTGTCATACGTAGAGTAATTCAAGGTTGCCCCCTTTAACTTCTCACTAAAGTAGGCTACGGGTTTCCCTTCTTGCATGAGAACACCCCCAATACCCACCCCCGAGGCATCACATTCTACCTCAAAAGCCTTCGCAAAGTCGGGCAATTGCAACAACGGGGCGGTACTTAACCTACTTTTCAACTCTTGGAAAGCCTTCTCTTGCGGCTCTCCCCAAACAAAGGACTTGTCCTTTTTCACCAACTCGGTGAGTTGTGCGGCAATGGTGCTAAAGTCTCTAACAAAGCGCCTATAGAAACTAGCAAGGCCATGAAAACTCCTCACATGAGAAACGGTGGTGGGAGTAGGCCAATCTCTAATGGCTTCAACTTTGGACTCATCAACTTCTACACCATTGACACTAACAACAAAGCCCAAAAAGACAACCTTTTCAACACAAAAGGCACACTTCTTAAAGTTGGCAAAGAGCTTTTCGGCTCGTAAAACTTCAAGGACTTGATTCAAGTGGCCAACATGGTCGTCTATAGACTTGCTATAGATCAAAATGTCATCAAAGTAGACGACCACGAACTTGTTGATGAAGGGTTTTGGCACATGGTTCATCAATCTCATGAAAGTACTAGGTGCGTTGGAGAGGCCGAAGGGCATCACCAACCATTCATATAGACCAAACTTGGTCTTGAATGCGGTTTTCCATTCATCACCGGGTTTCATTCGGATTTGATGGTAACCGGACCTAAGATCTATTTTTGAAAAGATGCTAGAACCACTAAGTTCATCTAACATGTCATCCAAACGAGGTATGGGATGTCGATACTTTACCGTGATCTTGTTGACCGCTCGACAATCCACACACATCCTCCAAGTGCCATCCTTCTTTGGAACAAGGATCACGGGCACGGCACAAGGGCTCAAGCTCTCCCTCACCAAGCCTTTGGTAAGCAACTCATCAATTTGCTTTTGTAGCTCCCTTGTGTCCTCGGGGTTGCTTCTATATGCCGGCTTGTTGGGAATTTAAGATCCCGGGACAAAGTCAATTTGATGTTCAATACCCCTCAAATGAGGTAATCCATCCGGCATCTCATCCGGGAACATGTCCTCATAGACCTTCAAAACATTTTCAATGGTACTAGGCAAAGGGTTAGGGTTAGATAAACAATCACTTTCGGAATTTAAAACCATACCTTTGTGCACTAGGCATATGAGCATCTTGGTGCCATCATTACCTTTCAAGATCTCACCCGGTTGCATCATGGCACACATGCGACCGGTGGAAGATGGTGGAGTCTCGGCCAAAGGTTTGGCCACAACCGGGGACTTGGCCTTAGCCGCTTCCCTCAACTCTTTCATGCGCCGATAGTCTTCACTTACTTGCTTTGGGGACAATGGGGTGAGCACAAACTTCTTCCCCTCATGCCTAACCGTGTAAGTGTTGGCCAGGCCATCATGAACCACTTGTTTGTCGTATTGCCACGGCCTACCAAATAAAAGGTGGCATGCTTGCATTGGCACCACGTCAAACATGTGTTCATCTTGATAGTTCCCAATCTTGAACCTAATCAAGACTTGCTTCACTACCCTCAATTCCCCACACTCGCTCAACCATTGCAAACGGTAGGGACTAGGGTGCTTTAGGGTAGTCAATTTCAATTGTGAGACCAATGATTGGCTCACCACATTCGCACAACTACCCGAGTCTATGATCATGGAACACACTTGCCCCTTCACTCTACACCGAGCGTGGAACAAGTTTTCCCTTTGTTCATCTTCTCTCTCTTCACCCACCATGGTTCCTAAAATTCGACGGACCACAAGGAACATATTGGGATCATCCCCCTCCGTCACTCTCTCTTCACCCTCACCCTCAACTTCCTCACTCTCCTCCTCAACTTCTCCCTCGGACTCACTTTCCCCCTCATAGACCAACCCATCATCCATCACAATCATTGTTTTCCGGGTAGGGCACTCTTTGGCAAAGTGGCCATAACCCTTGCATTTATGACATTGGAAAGAAGAAGAAGAAGAAGAAGGAGTATTTAAAGTAGTTTTAGAAGTACCTCCAACCTCTTTGTGGTCGCTTCTCGGGGTAGCCTTCTCAAAAGGCTTCTTGACATCTCGACTCCCACTTGCACCACTTGTGTATGGGGCCTTCCATTCTTTGGGGCGAGTTGTTGGAGTGGTAGTGGTGGTACTCCTATAGCGAGGAGCCTTCTCTTCTTTGAGCCACTTCTCAGCCTCAACCGCGGCATCACACACATCTTGTAGAGAGTGGAAGATGTGTAGCCTCAATTGGGAAGCAATCTCCCGACTCAAGCCACTTTTGAAACGGATGATAGCTTGTTCCTCATCCTCCGTTTCCATATTAAGAGCCATCCGGTTCTTCTCAAAGTCGTTGAAATATTCATTAACGGACTTGTAGCCTTGTTTCAATTCATAGAGCCTTTTGAGTTGCTCTTGTCGATACTTGGGAGTCACATACTTGTTGCTCATTATTTCTTTCAACTCTTCCCAAGTGATGTTCATCCGCAACCCAAGTCGTCTCCTTGACCGCTTCATGGATTCCCACCATGTGGAGGCATAGGATTCAAAGGAAGCAATGGCATATGTAGCCTTCTTCTCCTCGATCGTGTCAAAGACCCGCTCCAATTGAACCTTCCATTCTAAGAAAGCCTCCAGATCACTAGTCCCCTTGAAAGGTGGGATAGTGATCTTCACACTATTGAGGTCAGTGTCACGACCCCCACGATGTGGTCCCGGTTGACCCCCGTAGTAGTCTTCAACCTCATCATACTCCCGTCTCAAGTCCCTTCCCATAAAAGCCCTTGGAGGTCCTCGACCTCGCCCACGACCTCTATCTACTCCTCGGCCTCCGTTCATCGCCCTCCTATGTGGATAGTGGGCATCAAAATCTTCATCTAAACCGAGATCCTCCCCTTCTTGAGCTTCATCAACTTGCTCAAGAGGAATCACATTTCTCCGGGGCCTTAAGAGTGGGACATCTCCTTGGGGATTGCCCAAGGGTTGGGGAGTGCCCAACGATCTTTCCCTAGCAAGAGCCTCGTCCCTCAACCGTTGTCGATGAACTAACTCCGTATATTGATCCGGCTTCATGATTGAATCATCACTTGTGCCTTCATTGGCATCCTTTTGGACACTCGGGGTCCTTTCCTTTTCAAAGAGTTCAATTCTAAGGTTCAAGGTTTTCACCTCGGCCAATAGACTAGCCAAGACGTCAACGGGAACCTCAATGGTTGATTTGGCCTTCTCGTCCGCCATTGTACCTACAACAATCAAAAACAAGTAAAGAGATTAGAGTAAAAGTCCTCACTCACTCCCTCACCTTTGATTGTCCCTCGGGTTCACTCTTGTTTTTAGGGTAGGTTCACTCAAGCTTGAATTCAAAAGTCTTCCTCGGAGTTGAACAACTACCTCAACAACCAAACAATCCAACAAGTTCCCAATGCTCTTCGGGAAGAGTGGAGTTAATGGGACTCTATGGGCGTTCGGCTTTTAAGTGAGCACTTGAGCCAAAGAAATTCTACGAGTCTTCTTGGAGTTTATCAACCACCAACACGCACGAATATCCTAAGCGCTCAATGAATTAGTACTAATTGAGTAGGAGAATTACCCTCAAAGTACTAACCGGAAGTGATGGAAGCAAACGAATCACGAAAGCCTAAGAAACAAACTACCCGGACACCCTTCAGGGAGTGGGCGCCCCGCCTCTGCAAGGTAGGCGGTCCGCCTACTCCAAAATCCAGAGAGTGACAAAAATTTGGGCAGTCTGCCTGAGATGATGGGCGGTCCGCCTAGGCTGATTTTCTTGCACAATTTCAACTTTGGTTCTTGGCTTTTGGCGCTCAATTCTCAATAGTTTTCAAGGGTTTTTGATATGTGATGATACCCAAAGTTGTTTTAGACTATAACAAGCAAACCCCAATGGTTTAATCCAACAAACAACCAACAAACAACTTGTTCCAAGAAATTGGAGCAAGTTCTTCAAAATTTTCAAAACTTCAAGACTTTAAAATTTTGATTTTCAATCCGCTACTCCAAATGATGTTATATGGGTATCAAAACGACGGGATAACTATAAGGAACAATCCCTGATACCAAACAACCACCAAATCATAACATCAAACAAGCTTTAGCAAATTTTGCAAAATACCCAACCTAGGGTTCAATTTTTCCAACTTTTGATTTTCAACTCCAAAACGTGTTTTGTTGGTACCCAATTGTCGGGTTCACGTAAACAAACAATCCCCGATAATCAAAACCAACAAAATCGTAACAACCAATGATTTCTAGCAAATTTTTGGGTTTTCTAGTTTTTGAATTTTTTTCTTCTTTTTCAATAAAACAAGAACAAGAACATGAAAATAAACACGGAACATAAATGACAAGCACGAAGAGTAGGACGAGGGTTCGTAAGAACGCAACCCTAGCCTTGCTCTAATACCAACTGATGTAGGGAAAACCTACGAAAGCGATAAAGAGATAAAGCGAGACGAGACTTACACTAAAGTTCGAGTAGCAACGAAGAACTCGTTCCGTTACACCCCGAACGATTGGAAAGAATCACCTAACACTATGCAACTATCCTCAAGAATCACGAGGTCCTTGCAAATAGAGTGATCGAAAAGGTTTGAGGTTCAACTTGGAATCGTCCAATTGAAATTCAAGCCAAGAATCAAGGTTTCAATAGAGAGTATTTCTCTTGTGTTTTTGTATTCAAAGATAGCTAAAATGAGTTCAAGACCTAATGAAGGCTTTTATAGCCTTCTACAACATGTAATGAAGTGTCTAAAATACCCCTAAGTGGGTTTAAACAATAGAAGCCACTTAGGGCCAAAGTTGGAATTACACACACAAAATAGCCAAAATTCGGATGGGTTCACAACAGGGGTAGGCGGTCTGCCCACCCCTAGTAAGCGCTCCGCCCTGTTTCAGCTTCCTGAGGCCACCAGCAAGGAGGCGGTCTGCCTCTCCCCAAATCCAGAGAGTGCAAATTTCAGGCGGTCCGCCTCTTCAGGTAGGCGGTCCGCCTCTTCCTGAAGCTTCTCGGGGTGCCTCCTTTTGTGTCTCTTGAGCCTCTCCAAGTGTCCTAGATGGTTCCCCTTCCATGGTGCTCCAATGCATGATCTTCAAGGTGGTTCCGGAGCTCCCATCTTCCACGTCCAAGCCTTTCCAAACCAAGTGAAGGTGAGCATCATGGATAGCTTTGGCTTGGCTTCTAGTAAATGGTCTCGTGCTAGTTTGCCCGGCATCACGTATGCCCTTCCTTTAAACTTTTTCACAGACAAGTGTTGTCCATCTATTGCACAATCATTTGCATTTTCTAACCTTGAATCTTATATGATAATTAATGTTGTTACATATTATAACCACCTTTCCATTTTTAGTTGGGAGCCTTCAGTTCCAATCTTTTGGATAAATCTGAAAGCAATTAAAAATGACTGATACGAAAAATAACAATCACTAAAAAAGTAGATGAAAAAAACATTAGCCAAGAAAATCTTAAAAAACAAAATCATCTTTGCTGAAGCATGAACTCGTTAGTTCTTTGTAAAAGGATATAAATTGAAAATAAGTTATATGTGCCTTCAACTGCAAAGGATTATTTACAGGTAACAATTAGGCAAAACACATCGACAACCCCTTAAAGTTGTCCACACTTTTTACTTAAATACTTCATCTTAAATCTGTTACATTTGAACACTCCAAGCACATCTCCAATGTGTTATTTGGACACCTCTCGCTCAAACAATCAATGAAGTGTAAGCGTGTGTAGTACACTCTCGCTGATGTGGCCAAATAATCAATGAAAAGGATACACGTGGCCCTTAATGACAAATAGTCAAAGAATTATAATGATAAAACAAAACAAAAAAAAAACAAAGCAATAAATAAATAAAGCAAATAATAAAAGATCCTCCATCTACAATCCCTTCCTCCCTTTCCAAGTCCAACCCTTTCAATCCCTTCGTCCCCTTCCAAGTCCAACCCTTTCTCTCTTCAATACTATTCGTTCCTCCACCATTGATAAGACCCAAACCCCCACAAGACCCTTCACACGGAGCCAAGCTAAGGAGATCCAAGGTGTACACATACACTTGCTGAGGAAGGGCCTAGAAGAAGGAAGTGATTGGAAACTATTCCGGGTGATCAAAGTGCAAGAGGAACAACCCAGTGAACCAGGCGCCCCGCCCAGACACCAAGGGGGCCAGGCACTCCGCCCCTCAGCCAGGCGCTCCACCCAGCCATCCCCACTGCACAAAATGGCGGGCGCTCCGCCCAAACTTGGGCGCCCCGCCCCAATTGCTGAAGCACGTGAATTGCAATTGTGTTTTGTCTATTTTTACCCTACGTGGTCTTTTATATCTAAGCCTAAGTGTGGGCATTCTAGACCTTTTACTTGGTGCCTAAAAACATCTATAAATAGCTAGCAAGCCTATTTCATTCGTTAGCTTATGATTGATGATTAAAAACCTTGTTAAGAGTTGAACTCTTTGTTGAATGAAAACCTTTGATGGGACTTGTTCTTCCTCTAGTGAATCTAGATGATTTCCAATCCCTCCTGACCATTCTACTTGCGTGCTCACGTTAGCTCGAGGGTAGGTACCTAGCGTAGGTGTTCTTGACATTCTTTCGGGGTGTAATGGAATGAGTTCTCCGTTGCTACTTGAGATTATTGATCGAGTTACGTCTCGTTCTTATCTTTTACTTTTTCCGCGTTTGATTCTTATCAGTTTGGTATCAGAGCAAGGCTCGGGTTTTGTTTTTACAAACCCCCGGCCCTTGATTCTTCGTGCCTAGTATCTTCTTTTAGTTTTCTTGTTGTTGAAGTTATTAGAAAGAAGAAAAACACAAAAAAAATAGAAAAGTGAAAAAATACAAAAATTGGTGTAACTTTGTGTGTGATTGATTCTTACTATGGATGTTATAGATTATTGATCCTTGTTGAAACCCCGTCATTTTGATACCAAAAATACGAGGTTTGGATTGGATTTACGAGATTTGAAATTTTGAAAACCCTAAAATTGATAAACCCTTGTTAAACCCTTGTTCTTGATGATTTTGGATCGATTCATTGGTTTATTGGTTGTTGATCGTTGATTTTATTATTGGGGTTTGTTCTACTTTGCAAAAAAAAAAAAAACAATTTGAAACAAATTTCGTGTGATTTGGAGTTTGGTAACACCAAGTTTGAAGAATCAAACCCACCTTGAACCTTTCAAACCCTTATTGAAAACCCCCAACTTGAAACTTTGAATCATGATTGTGCCTTGTTTGTTGGTTGTTTGGGTGTGAAATTCATTGGGGTTTGAAGGTTATATCAATATTCAACTTTGGGTACCTTGGATTTGAGCAAAACACGTTGGAATCAACCCAAAATGTGGATTGAAAATGAAGAACACGGAGTTGAAAACGCAGGTGTTCTTCATCCAGGCGCTCCGTCCCAACTTTGGGCACTCCGCCTGACCACTTCTTTGTCCAGGCGCTCCGCCCCACCTCTGGGCGCTCCGCCTGACCACCCCCACTGTTGCTTTTTGCAGGCGCTCCGCCCCAACACACTGGGCGCTCCGCCTGACCCCTCGGGAATTGGGTAGTTTCTTCTAGGTTTTCTTGTTTCTTTGTTTCCTAACCTCTAATTAGTATTGATCTAAGTAATCTTCCTACTTAATTAGCACTAATCCTTCATTTCTTTTAGGTGATTCGTGCATTAGTTGGAGAGTAGAACTCCAAGAAGATTCGTAGATCCTTTTTACTCAAGTCCTCACTTCAAAGTGCCTAGCGTTCATTGAGTCCTATTAGCTCCACTCACCCAGAGTGTGCTTGACTCGTGAATAGTTTGGTTGAGTTGAGGAATTTTTACTCATCTACGTGAAGCTTTGGAACTACAAGTCGAGTGAAATATCCACCACCACTAAACGAGTGAACCGAGTGAAACTCAAGTAAGGGAGTGTGTGAGCTGATTTCACTAACGTTTGTTCTTTTGTAGGTACAATGGCTAAAAAAAGTCTAGATTTTATCAAGGACGCCTTAGCTAATCTTCTTGCCAAGGTGGATATCATGAATCAAAGGATTGAGTCTCTTGAAAAGGGGGCCTCAAATACCCAAGGTGATCAAGGGACCCCGAGTGTCCAAGTTGAGAAAGGGACCCCGAGTGTCCAAGTTGAGGCCGGTGAAGGCTCAAGTAGTCCTAAATTTACCCCAGAACAAGTTGTCCAAGTTGTTGAGTTGCTTAATCAACAACAGGTAAAGGAAGATCGTGAGAGGTATGAACAAATGTTGGGCAATATCCAACGAAAGGGCATTTCCCACCTAGGGATCAACCCTAACCTTATGGGCAATCCCCAAAGGAATGTTCCTCTTCCAATGGCTATTCGAAACATGAGACCTCTTGAACAAGTAGGGGAAGCTCAAGAAGGGGAGGAGGAAGAATATGGAGGTGATGAATATGGAGCTCCTAATCCAAATGGGGGAGCCATGAATTGGGGACGTAATGTTGATTGGGGTAGAGGCCGAGGTCGAGGGCCACCCATAGGAGTTGATAGGGATGTTGGAGGGAATGCTAGGGGAGGTTTTGGTGGTTATGGAGGCAACATTGTGGGCCAATCGGTGCCACACCAAGGGGGCCGAGATAACAACAATCTTAATAGTGTGAAGCTCACTATTCCTTCTTTCAAAGGAAGTAGTGACCCGGTGGAGTACATTGAATGGAAATTGGGCATGGAGAGGATATTTGACACCAATGATATGATGGAAGACAAGAAGGCCAAGTATGCAATATCTTCTTTTGAATCCTTTGCTTCTACTTAGTGGGAATCGGTCAAAAGAAGTAGAAGGAGGAATGCTATGCCAATCAATGTGACTTGGGAAGAGTTGATTCGAGTGATGGATGAGAAGTACGTGACTCAACAATACCGTGAAGAACAATGCAAGCGACTCTATGAACTAAAGCAAGGTTACAAGACAGTTTTGGAGTGCTTCAATGAATTTGAGCAAATCCAAATGTCCCTAGATTTGGATAGGGAAGAGGATGGGCAAGCCATGATTAGATATCAAAGTGATTTGAACCGGGACATAGCCTCCCAATTGAAGTTTCACAAGTATAATGACCATTATGAGATATGCAATGATACGGTTGAAGCCGAGAAATGGCTTAAGGAAGAGAAATCCAGTCGCTACAAGAGTAGCACTCTTACTCCCATGAGTAAACCCAAGGATCGGAAGACTCCCACTCCAAATGCAAGGTTCCCAAATACAAGTAGAACAAGTGGTGCAAGTGCTAGCAAAGATGTGAAGAAGCCATATGAGAAGTACACATCCAATGTGGGAGGTAACTCTAAAACCCAATTGAATAGTCCTACTTCTTCAATTCAATGCCACAAATGCAAGGGGTATGGTCACTTTGCTAAAGAGTGTCCTACGAAAAGGACCATGATTGTTGTTGGTGATATTGCTTATGAACAAGAGAGTGAACCAGAGGATGAGGGAGTAGAGGAGGATGAGGTGGATGATGTGCAAGATGATACGGTGGAGGATGATGATCCTCTTACTTTTCTAGTTGTGAGGAGGAGTTTAGGTGCCATGATTGTGGAAGATAGTGAGACCTTGCAAAGGGAAAACCTCTTTCATGCTAGATGCCGAGTCATGGGTGTTGTTTGCTCTATGATCATTGACTCGGGAAGTTGTGCTAATGTTGTGAGTCAATCACTTATTACCCAATTGAAATTGCCTACCCTGAAACACCCCAAATAATTTCGATTGCAATGGCTTAGTGAGTGTGGGGAGCTAAAGGCGGTGAAGCAAGCAATGATTAAGTTCAAAATGGGTAGTTTTGTGGATGAACACTTGTTCGATGTGGTGCCTATGCAAGCATGCCACCTTCTCTTTGGAAGGCTTTGGCAATTTGATAGACATGCGGTTCATGATGGTCGTGTCAACACTTACAATGTCAAACATGAAGAAAAGAAATTTGTGCTAAAGCCCTTGACTCCCAAGCAAGTAAGTGATGACTACAAGCGAATGAGGGAGTTAGAGAGGCGGCAAAGGCTAAGTCGGTTGTGGAGACTAGTCCTTTGGCCGAAAGCCTGGTGGCAATTCCACCATCTTCTACCGGTGGCATATGTGCCATGATGCAACCGGGTGAACTCTTGAAAGGAAATGATGGCAACAAGCTACTCCTTTGCCTAGTGCATAAAGGTATGATTCTTACATCCAATGTTGATTCTTTAACTAACCCTTTACCTAGTGCAATTGAGAATGTTTTGAAGGTATTTGAAGACATGTTCCAGGAAGAGATGCCGAGTGGTCTTCCTCCATTGAGGGGGATGGAATACCAAATTGATTTTATCCTAGGGTCTCAAATTCCTAACAAACCGGCTTATAGGAGAAATCCGGAGGACACAAGAGAATTGCAAAAGCAAGTCGATAAACTGCTCACTAAAGGCTTAGTGAGGGAAAGCTTGAGTCCTTGTGCCGTACCCGTGATCCTTGTTTCCAAAAATGATGGCACTTGGAGGATGTGTGTTGATTTTCGGGCCGTGAACAAAATAACGGTAAAATACCGTCATCCAATTCCCAGACTTGATGATATTTTAGATGAATTGAGTGGTTGACCTTAGGTCCGGTTACCATCAAATCACGATGAAACCCGGGGACGAATGGAAAACCGCATTCAAGACCAAGTTTGGTCTCTATGAATGGTTGGTGATGCCCTTTGGGCTCTCCAACGCACCTAGTACTTTTATGAGACTAATGAGCCATGTGTTGAAACCATTCATCAATAAATTTGTAGTTGTATATTTTGATGATATCTTGATTTATAGTAAGTCAATAGATGATCATGTTGGCCACTTGAGTCAAGTGCTTGAAGTGCTAAGAGCCGAAAAGCTCTATGCCAATTTGAAAAAGTGTGCCTTTTGTGTGGAGAAGGTTGTCTTCCTTGGGTTTGTTGTGAGTGCCCAAGGAGTGGAGGTGGATGAGTCCAAAGTGGAGGCCATTCGTGATTGGCCTACTCCAACCACCCTGACTCAAGTGAGGAGCTTTCATGGTCTTGCTAGTTTTTATAGACGATTTGTGAAAGACTTTAGCTCCATTGCCACTCCACTCACCGAATTGGTGAAGAAGGACCAACCATTTGTGTGGGGAGAGCCTCAAGAGAAGGCCTTCCAAGAATTGAAAAGTAGGTTGAGTACCGCCCCCCTATTGCAATTGCTCGACTTTGGAAAAGCATTTAAGGTTGAATGTGATGCCTCGAGGGTGGGAATTGGTGGTGTTTTAATGCAAGATGGAAAACCCATAGCCTACTTTAGTGAGAAATTGAAAGGGGCCTCCTTGAATTACTCTACGTATGACAAGGAGTTGTATGCCCTAGTGAGAGCTCTTGCTCATTGGCAACACTACCTATGGCCTAGGGAGTTTGTGATTAAGAGTGACCATGAGTCACTCAAACATCTTAGGGGCCAAGAGAAGCTAAATAAGAGGCATGTCAAGTGGGTTGAGTTCATTGAGTCTTTTCCCTATGTTGTTCAATACAAAAAGGGGAAAGACAATGTTGTGGCGGATGCGCTTTCTAGGAAGTTCGCTCTTGCCACTACTCTCACCTCTAAGCTCATGGGTTTTGACAGGATCAAGTTGATGTACGCTCATGACCCCAAGCTAAAGAGCATCCATGAAACTTTAGAGAAAGGGGAGAGAGTTGAAAAATACCAATGGGTTAATGGCTACATTTTCAAAAATGGTAGAGTGTGCATACCCGAGTCCTCATAGAAGGAATTGTTAGTGCAAGAGGCACATTGTGGAGGAATCATGGGTCACTTTGGGACAAGAAAGACTTTGGCTATTCTTAAAGAACAATTTCATTGGCCAAAGATGGGGGTGCATGTTGAAAAGTTTTGCACCAATTGCCTTGAGTGCAAGCGTGCTAAGTCCAAAGCACACCCCTATGTATACCCCTCTCCCCGTACCTACTAGTCCGTGGTTGGATATATCAATGGACTTTGTCATAGGATTACCAAGGACTAGGGGGGCCATGATAGCATTTATATTGTTGTGGATAGGTTCTCCAAAATGGCTCACTTCATTCCATGTAAAAAATATGATGACGCACAACATGTAGCTTCCTTGTTCATTGACAATATTTTAAAGTTGCATGGTCTGCCTCAAACCATAGTGAGTGATAGGGACACCTAGTTCCTAAGCCATTTTTGGAGGAGTTTATGGGGTGCCCTTGGCACCAAGATTTTGTTCTCTACGTCCCACCACCCACAAACGGGTGGCCAAACCGAGGTGGTGAACCGAACCTTGGGTGCTCTTCTTAGAGCCATGACCCGAGGTAAGGCTGGGACTTGGATTCATAGATTGCCTCTTATGGAGTTTGCCTATAATCGTACATTGCATAGCATGATTGGCATGACTTGGTTTTAACCCCTTGATTCCCCTTGATCTAACCCCTTTGCTAAGGGAAATGGTTGTTAATTTTGAAGGTAAAGCTATAACCAAGGCTTTGGTGGAACTCCATGCAAAGGCAAAGAAGAATTTGGAGGAAGCTTATGCAAAGGTTGCCTCCAAGAAAAACAAAGGACGCAAGAAGGTGGAACTCAAGAAGGGTGACTATGTGTGGGTGCACTTCCGGAAAGAAAGGTTTTCAAACCTTAGGAAAGGGAAGTTGGCACCCCGAGGAGATTGCCAATTTCAAGTGCTCTCGAAGATAAACAACAACGCCTATGTGGTCGACCTGCCAAGTGAGTATCAAGTTTCTAATACATTAAATGTTTGTGACTTTGTTCCTTTGGATGTAGGTGATGAAGAGGTCGTGGATGATGATGCTTCAATTTCGAGGATGAAATCCTCTCAAGAAGGGGAGGATGATAAGACCCAAACTCCCACAAGACCCTTTACACGGAGCCAAGCTAAGGAGATCCAAGGAGTACACATACACTTTGTGAGGAAAGGCCTAGAAGAAGGAAGTGATTGGAAACCATTCCGGGTGATCAAAGTGCAAGAGGAGCAGCCCAGTGAACCAGGCGCACCGCCTGAGCTTTAGGTGCCCCGCCCAGACACCAAGGGGGCCAGGCGCTCCGCCCCTCAGCCAGGCGCTCCGCCCAGCCACCCCCACTGCACAAAATGGCGGGCGCTCCGCCCAAACTTGGGCGCCCCGCCCCAATGGCTGAAGCACGTGAATTGCAATTGTGTTTTGTCTATTTTGACCCTATGTGGTCTTTTATCTCTAAGCCTAAGTGTGGGCATTCTAGACCTTTTACATGGTGCCTAAAAACATCTATAAATAGCTAGCTAGCCTATTTCATTCCTTAGCTTATGATTGATGATTAAAAACCTTGTTAAGAATTGATTGTTGAATGAAAACCTTTGATGGGACTTGTTCTTCCTCTAGTGAATCTAGATGATTTCAAATCCCCCCGACCATTCTACTTGCGTGCTCACGTTAGCTCGAGGATAGTTGCCTAGCGTAGGTGATCTTGACATTCTCTCAGGGTGTAACGGAATGAGTTCTCTGTTGCTACTTGAGATTATTGATCGAGTTACGTCTCGTTCTTATCTTTTACTTTTTTCCGCATTTGATTCTTATCAGCCATTGATATAATGTACCAAGGTCTCAATTTCTTCTCCCCAATCAATTCTCTCTCTGTTTCATAAATGAATTTAATGAAAATATCAATTAATCCAAACATTAACAATTTTCAAGTTATTTCATCACCATTAATTGCAGCATTAAATCTACCATGAACATCCAGCCAGTAGAGACGCCAATTTCTTGTTCTTTTGGTGAAAATTTCGAGAGATCTAATGTGGTTGGGCTAATTCTAGAATTTTTTGGTTACATAAATGTACCACATAGATCTTTGGTTCATTTCCAAATAGTAAAATTCTGGTCATGGATTCATATTTGCCAAAGTTGGAAGAAAAATTTTGTGATCCATTAGTACAAAAATAAGAGACCAAGATATAGCCAAAGGTCCAAGTGTACAACTGCTTTTCTAAATTTATTTACTGATTTTGCTGAAAAATGAAAGAGATGGGCTTAGTGGTGATAAAAATGGCAGATCTGTTATCAATGGTGGAAATAGGCACGATGGTGGCTATGATTATGGAGTAATGGCTACCGGGTGTGGAGGCACATAGATGGTGGTGGCGCAGGGTGGAGTGGTGATGGAGGAGAAATAAAAATTTTGATTTTTAATTTTTTTTCTTTTCCTGGATCCATTTCATTTTCACATTCTCTGAAGCAGTGTGAGACACGCACGCTACCACATCATCGTTCTATGTCAAAATGACACATTAAAGATGTGGTTGGATAGTTCAAATGAAATAGACTTAAGATGAAGTGTCTAAGTAAAAAGTGTGGACAACTTTATGGGGCTATCGATGTGTTTTTACTTTGTGCAACTATTATAGTCAAACAATGCATTGATAACATAATAAATGTACTGAAAAAGCTGAATACTTCTATTCTTCAGTTTCTCAACGTAGTAAATTACAGCTTTTCTTGAGAAAAGAACATAATCTCGATTGCAGTTTTAGGTGATTTTGACTATACAGATTTAATAATCTTAACCTCAGCAATTTATGCTGACCTTTCTATCTACAAAGCTGTCCCCTACCCCCAATTATAAAATATTGGGATCCTATTAAACATAAGGCTTAGGTCCCAGTATAAAATACTGGGATTGCATTTGGCATAAGCCTTGGGTCCTAGTATAAAAAGTAGGACTCCATCTGGCATAAGTATTTTGTCCCAATATAAAATATTGGGACTCCATCTAGAATAAGCTAATTTTTGCTAATTTTGCTATGAAATTGTGAACAATTTTTACTCAAACATAATTAAAGGCATTTCATTAATTGACATGAAAATTACAGAAAAATATACTTTTAAACACAACAGAAGCATCCTTAAAGTACAAAATTACAGGAAAAAAAACATAAAACTCACTGATACGGGTCAAATTATGGAAGCAAATAACAAGTAACGGAAGCAAATGATAAACACGAGATCAAGAAATAGGGACGGGGAAGAACAGAAAATAGAAGAAAGAACGAATCAAACTAACCAAGTAGATTGATTCAAAGGGAGAAAGAGACTCGAACCACTAACAGGGTCACACTAGCGGTGATCCACCATTGATTCCAAGTAAGAGATATATGAAGTCCAAGCTTCAACAAGAATGGCCAAGCCTATTCTATCTTCTCAATTCTATCTTCAAAACTAGCTAATGAAATAAAATGACTAAGTGTGGTCTTTATAGGTGTTCCACACTGCTAATGTAATGTCTAAAAAGCCCTCAAATGATATAAAAATATTACAAGCCTCGTAGGGTCAAAATAGAAATTACAGGTTAAATTCCCGTCCAAAATTAGGCAAAACAGGCGCCCCAAATAGCAGAGCAGGCGCCCCACCCTGCAGAGTAGGCGCCCAGAGTAGGCGGTCCGCCCAAAAAGTAGGCGGTCCAAAGTCTAGAGAGTGCGCAGTCAACTAGGTGGTCCACCTAGTCCAATGGGCGGTCCGCCCCTTCCTGGGAGGCTTGGAAACGGCTCAAAATGGACTCTAAGTATTCCTCCATGGTCCGTAGCCGGTCCTCCCTCGATGGCACTCAAGTCCATGACTCCAAATCACTCTCGAACCCTCCTTCGGTGCCCTTGTCCTGGATCCTTTGTGCTCTCACGCTTGGCTCTTAATGGTTGGCGCTTTGGTTCCAATTTGCCCCGCATCATCCTCCCCTTCTTGAAAGAAATTCGTCCTCGAAATCAAACCATCAAGCCTATATTCAAAGCAAGCACAAACGAAGCTTCCCACTACAAGAGTAGGTTAGTGCCAAAAGTGTGGGAAAACACACTCTTGTGATAGAGCCAAGCATCAATAATAAGTAAAAAGCTTATGTCTCCAAAGGAAACAACAACTACTTCACTCCAAATGAAAGTGCACCCAACACAAGAACAAGCAAAGAGATCAATAGGACATGGAACATGCAAGATATAGCAATAATGACCCCTAGGCTTATGAACAACACACCAAGCCTTCAAATCAATATTATCATAATGTGACACATTGGCTTTGGCATGCTCAACACCCAATATGTGATCAACATGTGGGGTGGAGTAAACAAAATAGTTGAATTAGCAACTAACATCAAATACTCCACTCCCCTTCTTGGAAGCACTTTTACACACACCAAGAGTGTCTCCCTCACCTCCAAATCCAACTCAAGACGATCACCCTCACTTGAAAATCTCCAAAGGAAGGTCTCCAAAATCGGCCCTTCATCATTATAGTCCATACAATGAAGATTAGGACTAATAGAAGATGGTTCAACACAACCAATATCAAGACCACTCATCTTACTTGGAGCTCCAAACAATGGATCGTCCATAGAGTCTAACATTTCAAACAATGGATACAATTCGCTACCACAAATGAGATTATCTTCACACAATGGAAATGTAAAAGCATGCACCTCAAATTCATGGTCACCTAAAAGCATGGTATCAAGACTAGGTCTTTCACTCTCACCCGAGGAGTCATTGAAAACAATTAGATCCATCTCATTCACTAGGGACTCCTCAAGGTCACTACCAACATCACTACAACATATAGGTCCACCATTATCAAGCAATTCATCAAAGGAAAGGATAGGGTAGTCATTCAACTCGTCTTCTCCTTTACCAAATATAGGTGGGGTGTCATAACAAGGTTCACAAGCAAGGTAAACTACACACTCTTCACCAATGAGAGGTTCAATGAAAACCGAGCTCAAATCATGATGTGGCTTATCATCTCTCTCAACTAGTGGTTCACAATCACACACAAGTTGATCAACCGACTCTACACTAGTTGCAAACACATTATAGTCACATAACTCATCAACTAGTATAAAACTTTCACAAATACTAACACATGACAAGGAAGTAACATGTTCAAGGGAAGAACTCTCACATACCTTTGAGTAGCCATCTTGCTCACTCAATGCACTTGAAGTGTCTTGAATTATTTCTTCACCTTGAAGCTCACGTTGAAGATTTTCTTCACCTTGCGCATCCTTCTTGGGACATGATTGAGGCTCCATTGATTTGCCTCCAAGAGTACCTACACAAGAGCTAACATAAGTAGAAGAAAAAGAGAAAGGGTTAAGGTTAGAATAAGGGGTGTCCTCACTCTCAATGATTCTTTTTCCCTCTTTTTTTCCCCTCATTTTCTTTTCAAGGCTTGGTGTAGATTCGGGTGGTGACATACCACTCACATCACTCAACACATCCTCTCCTTTTTCTACTCGAGGAATGTCATCGGTCACTCCCTTACTCCTCTCAATCTTTTGTCTCTCAAATTCGGGTGAGTTGGGACGAGGCCCAAGAATACCCATAGCCGGAGTAGGTGGACTTTTAACATCAACCCGGAATCTAAGACTAAATGACTCATCACTTGAGGTTTCTTTCTTCTTTGTTGGTGAACTACTTGGCTTTGGAGCTTGTGGTTTGGGGTTCACTTTGTTGACAATTGTCAACTCTTTTCTTGAACTAGTCCCACCATTGGCTGTGATTTTAGGACTTCTCCTCAATGGTGTCCCACTATTTCTCATGTTCGTAGGACTTCTTGATTGCTCAATTTTAATCATGGAATGAGATTGTTGCTCCTTTCCCCTTTGCATAGACCACGAAAGTGTACTAGGAGGTAACTTGTCTCTTTCCCTACCAGGTCTCAAATCATAGCTTTTTCGACCCTCGCTCACAAGATTCTTGTCCTCCGCAAGTCTATATTTTACTTTCTTTCCTTTCAACCATGGATCACCTAACCAAACATCAAGATGTCGCATGGGATACACATCACACCAAACATAGCTTTTGAAATTCCTATGAGATATGTACACACAAGCTTTCTTGGTAACCCACACTCCATTGTACTCATATGGATACTCTAGAGCATAGCATGGTAGCCTTAGCTTACTAACCAACGAAGTGTTAATGCAATTGGCATTGGTGTCACCAATCTTGAGCAAGTATCCTCCATTTCCCTCTACCTCAACATCAAACCTTCTTACACCCAAGTTTTGTATGGGTTCATCAGCGAGATAACTTGGAAGTCTAAGAATAGTATCACCATCAACTCGAGTCTCCCTTATCTCTTCTCTCCTAGCAACACCACTAGGATAACTTCCACTTTCCGTCACTCTTCCAACACTAGAAGTCTAGTTGAAAGTCGAGGAAGGAATCTTATCATAGAACCCATGAGAACTCCTTGAAGAGGTAGGAGTGTGGTAGAAACTCTCTCCCCTCTTCTCGGTTCCATAACCCATAGCACCACTCCTACTACTACCCATACCCCTCATGGCATTGATAGAACAATTCAAGCCTTTTGTAGCAAGAGCAACACCATTTCTCACATCACCCTTCACATGGGAATAAGGAGCATTAAGTCGTTTAGCAAAACTAGAAGATACACGTCTCCCTTCTCCCATAGAACAACCACCACCTCCTCCCATACTAATGAAAGGTCCTCTACTACTCCCTTGCACACCATTAGCAACACCAAGAGAAGATGAAAATGAACAATTCACATAATCAACCTCATCATCAATTCTCTCTACGTCACTATCATCATGCACAAATTCATCACAAGAAGAGTAAATAGGTTCATCATACCTTGAAGCGTCACCATCTTCATATTCTTGACTTGGAGCATAAGATTCTTCACATTCGTTTTTGCAAGCCCCATAGTCTTCTTCATCTTCATAATCAACATAGTGACCCGCTTCTTCATCATATGAGCCTTGGTTCCCCAAATCATCATAGCAATACCCACCATCATCACCATAGGAACCATAGTCTCCATCATCTCCGCATGAGTCATACCCTCCACAATCGTCATCCAATGCCATAGTTGTAACAAAAGAGTAAAGGACCTCACAAATTCACTCCCTCACGTGTATCACTCAAAAGATGTCACTCAATTTTCTTTCCACTCGTGTATACACTCAAGGTCGTTGGCTTTTGTGACCACGCTCTATTGTTCTCACCACTCAAGCCTTTTTCCACTCAAGACCTTCTTGTCTCTTAGTAATCACAATGGCAAGATCAATCAACTAATGCACCCAAGTGGTTCTGAATGGAGTTTAAGTGACTCGATGTACGGAAGCTATTTTAATGCGCACTTGAAGCAAACAAGTTCTACGACTTTAAGTAAGGAATTCAAGACACAAAACACCCTAAAGGATCAAAGATTAGTGTTAATAAAGTAGGACTAATACCCTAGAAACACTAACGAAGAGGTGCAGAAACAAACGGAACACAAAAACACACGGAACGAAGCCAAACGGACTCACCCCAGGAGTGGGAGGTCCGGCCCCTGAGAATCAGAGAGTTCACTAGGCGCCCCACCTACTATTTGGGCACCTAGCCTACTGGTGCTTTCAGCACAGTCCGAAAACGTGTTTTTTGGTCTTTTGACACACAAATCCCGATGTTTTCAAGGTGTTTTCCAATCCGAAGGTACCCAATGGTGTTTTCAACTACTCGAATCAATCCCCAATGATTTATAACAACACCCAATCCATAACGAATCCAAATCAAGAAATTTCAATCAAATTCAAGGGTTTTTCAATTTTTGGGTTTTTTTTTTCTTTCAACTTTTGATTTTCAACACCAAATCATGTAACAAGGGTACCAAATCAATGAGTAATCATCATAGATCAATCCCCGATATCAAAAAACCAACGGATCATCAAATCCAATCCACAATAAGAATTTTTTTGTACTTTCACTTTTCAATTTTTTTATTTTTCTTCTTTTCTCAAGAACATAAACACAATAATAATAAATTAAAGATAGGATGAACAAGGATCGAGGGTTTGTAGGAACAACACCCGATCCATGCTCTGATACCAAGATGATAGGGGTGAAATCACGGAAGCAAATAACAAGTAACAGAAGCAAATGATATACACGAGATCAAAGAAATAGGGACGGGGAAGAACAGAAAATAGAAGAAAGAACGAATCAAACTAACCAAGTAGATTGATTCAAAGGGAGAAAGAGACTCGAACCACTAACGGGGTCACACTAGCAGTGATCCACCATGGATTCAAAGTAAGAGATACATGAAGCCCAAGCTTTAATAAAAATGGCCATGCCTATTGTATCTTCTCAATTCTATCTTCAAAACTAGCTAATGAAATAAAATGACTAAGTGTGGTATTTAAGGTGTTCCACACTCCTAATGTAATGTCTAAAAAGTCCTCAAATGATAAAAAAATATTACAAGCCTCATATGGTCAAAATAGGGATTACATGTCAAAATCCCGTCCAAAACTAGGCAAAACAGGCGCCCCACCCTGCAGAGTAGGCGCCCCACCCTCCAAAGTAGGCGGTCGCCCAAAAAGTAGGTGGTACAAAGTCCAGAGAGTGCGCAGTCAACTAGGCGGTCCGCCCCCTTCCTGGGAGGTTTGGAAACGGCTCAAAATGGACTCTAAGTGTTCCTCCATGGTCCGTAGCCGGTCCTCCCTCGATGGAACTCAAGTCTATGACTCCAAATCACTCTTGAACGCTCCTCCGGTGCTCTTGTCTTGGATCCTTTGTGCTCTCACGCTTGGCTCTTGATGGTTGGTGCTTTGGCTCCAATTTGCCCCGCATCACTTACATTACACTTGCTTCACACTATTAGAAGTATAAAAACATAAGACTACAAATATAAATCATACAATAAACATGATAAAAACACTAACTATTGTTATTATTATTAGCAACATGAAAAGCAAAATCGGAGGTCTAAAATTCTGCAAATCAGTGTCGTCAAGCTTCTCAAAAAGACGATTCATATCTGCAGAAGGTTTCTCTCTAAACTCTACAAAAAAAACTCGACCATCACATCCAAATTATACTTCGCAATGGATATCTCATTTTTTACTAACTCAAGATCAGTTTTCAAGTTCCTAACATCATTTTTCAAGCTGTTATACTTTTGTCTTCTTGTTTCTTCATTGCAAGCTATTTTTTATTGTATTCCTTTTTTTTGTTAATAATAGTAATTTTCTATAATATAATACAAGCCCCTGTGTAATTTATAGAACACAAAAGAACTGTCAATTCACAATTTCGAAAAATAAAGCTAGTAGATTCTTTGTTCTTTTTATTTGAGATTACTACTCAATGCTGGAAAGATTCATTCATTTTTAGATTTTATAGATTGGAAAAACAGTAGATTCTTTCTTCTTAGTAGGTAGTAGATTCAGTAGATCTTGTCTGCAAAAAGATAGTACAAAGACCAATAAAGAGATATTAGATAGATATTAGTTTTTTTATACTGGGATTCAAGTCTATACTGAATAAAATCCCAGTTGTTTAAAATTGAGACTGCTATCTGTGCATATTAAACTCCCAGCATTATGTACTTGACAGTCTCAGTATTTTTAAGCGCATCAAATCCAAAATAAAGCTTGTAGATTCTTTTTTCTTTTTATTTAACATTACAACTCAAAAAAATGCTGAAAAGATTCTTTCTTTTATAAACTATGCAGTTTGCAAATATATAAGAACTGATTGATTATACATTTTAAAATAAAGCTGGTAGATTCTTTGTTCTGACATAACAACTCAAAAAATACTAGAAAGATCTTTCTACTATCTTTTCAATAGGTTATACTTAGATTCCTATTTATATATAATAAAAGTTAAGTATTTTACAGTACTTTTTTAGTTGTCTAACATGTTGTCACAGTATAAAAAACTGAAACCTAGTTTTATTGAAGTAAAATCTCAGTTTGTTATATTGAGACTTCTAGTTTTGTATATTAAATGAAGTCAAACGTTTAGCTTTATAAATTAAATAAAGTCCAAGTATTATTTACTTAAACATTTTGTTATACTGAAGACAACCCCAATTTTTTTTACCGGATCCGAAAAAACAAAAACAAAAAAGCAGTAGATTGTTTTTTCTCACTTTTGCATTTTGGAAACTCGATAGATTCTTTACTTTAAATTTTCTTGTTTATATTCTCTATATATATCAGGAAAATCTTGCTTGCAGATATCCCTTATATTTTCATTCACGATATTGGAACAAAGATATGCACAAGTTTACAGTAGTATTCTCTGAACATTTCAATAAAAAATAAAATTTAAACATAGATTTTCATTAATAGATAAAAGAGAAATTACATAGACATAACTTGACTAATACATAAATAAAAAATTATATAGACTAATGATTAAAAATGACAACAAAAAAACTTCTTATTCTCTTGAACGAGCGCCCTAGCTTCAAATTGTTGTGTATTCTTTGAACAACAAAGCGCTATTTATATTATATAAAATATGCCTACTCAAATACATGGATACAGGAAAAATAATTATCTTTTTTACTAGGGATTGAAGATTCTTTCTTTCTTCTTTTTTTTTCACTAGGGATTGAAGATCCTTTCTTCTTATAAAAAAAGCTGCAAGTTGCTTGTCCTGTTGCTTTTAGTATTTTGATTCTTATTGACTTGCTTATTTTGGATGGAATTCCAGTTCTATAACTGAGAATCCTTGTTATTCTGGATAGGATCCTAGTATTTTATACAGGAACTCCTAGTTATATCTAACACAATACCAGTATATCATACTTAGACTGCTAATAAATTAAATAAAGTCATAGTAGTTTAAATTGAGACTCCTAGTTATATTTTATAAAAAACCAGTATATTATACTGAAACTGCTAATGACATTGAATAAAGTCCCGGATTTTTAACTTGACAATCTTATTATATTTAAATTTCAAGTATCATTGTACTTTGCATGTCAAATAGAAACTTATTTCAAAAATTATAATGCAAAGAGATAAACAAATAAGCCCATTTCATATATATTTGAAAATAACATAACTATCTAGAAAGAATTTCATATAACGTAGTTATTGCAAACAAAATGAAAAATAGATCAAATCTGCATTGTTGTTGCTTACAATGAAAATGGACACCATAATATAGGTATGTAGATCATGAGACAAGACTTTCTACTCAATGAAGGCAATACATTTGAATATTTCAGAAAACAGATTTACAAAGCCATAGATTCAGATGAAGAAAGATTTGAGGTAGTCATATGGTTTGAAAAGAATTTTCGAACAAGCAAAGGAGTACCTACAACTAAATCAGATGTATTAATAAGCTGCTTATACTTGATAAAGAATGATTCATATTACAAGAGTAGTCGTTTCATAGTAGATATTACACAACGATCTCATAGTTTTTTTTTAATAACAGTGAAGGACAAATGATAATCCAGATAGACAACGATGATGCATTTGAAGTTGTTATATTAACACCTCTAACAATACAAGTCGCAGCAATAGAAACTGGCATACATCAGTTAGTGAATACTGAAAACACAGAAGAAGAGGCTGTGATTCTTCAACCCTTTGAGACATCAACTGCTACACAGAAAATAAAAAGGTCTTCAACAAAGAAAGTAAAAAATCACCTCATCTAATACTGAAAGAAGAAGAAAAATTGGATGACATAAAATTTGATCTATTTTTAGAATAATCAGTACATCACTAAATATTTTCAAACAATAGCAATCACACATCATTTTGAACTCGAAGTTGATAGATCAAGCACAACAAGATATACAAGTATGAGCAAATAAAAAATGTGAGTGGACTGTTTGTTCTTGCAGATTAAAGAATCCTCACTCTATAAAATATTGAAGTTTGAGACTCACAGTTTTTCAGTCGACGACAGAAAAAGAGATCAAAAACATGCAACTTCAAAGATTGTGCGAGATAAGATTATTGACAATCTGCAAGATGATACTTATCCAGTTAAATCTAAATTTGTCGTGCAGAGATGAGAAGAAAACTGGGAGTTGATATCTCTTATAATAAGGCATGACATGCTATACAAGAAGGTGTAGATTTGATTAGAGGGACAGCTGAAGAAAACTTTCAGCGACTACCTACATATTTACATGTGTTGGAAAGAGAACAATCTAGGCACACACACTTCTGTGAAAAGAGATAATGGCAACAGGTAAACAATGGAAAACAAATGAAACCCTTAGCATGGGGTCCCCGACATTTTTGAAGACCTCTTTCTCTTCTATGTAGCTGTTGATGTCTCAAAGAGTTGAAGAATCACAGCCTCTTTACCTATATTTTTAGTATTCATTAACTGGTGTATGCCAGTTTCTATTGCTGCGACTTGTATTGTTGGAGGTGTTAATATAACAACTTCAAATGCATCATCGTTGTCTATCTGGATTATCATTTGTCCTTCACAATTATAAAAAAAATAAACTACGAGATCGTTGTGTAATATCAACTATGAAACGACTACTCTTGTAATATGAATCATTCTTTATTAAGTGTAAGCAAGTTATTAACTCATCAGATTTATTTATAGGGACTCCTTTGCTTGTTCGAAGATTCATATTATACCATATGACTGCCTCAAATCTTTCTTCATCTAAATCTATGGCTTTGTAAATCTGTTTTCTGAAATATTCAAGTGTATTGCCTTCATTGAGCAGAAAAAGTCTTATCTTATGATCTACGTACCTATAATCTGGTGTCCATTTTCCATTAAAAGCAACAACAATGCAGATTTTATACATTTTGTTTGCAATAGTTATGTTATATGAACAGACACAATAACATGAACATGTGTTTTCCTCCAATAAAAGGCAAAGTAAAATGCTATTTGCTAGTGCTTCATACTAGCAACCCTGGTGGAGTATCCACTTCATTGTTTTTTATGATTTGTCTCACCCTTCTCATTTCTTGCTCATTCCTGTCATGCCTCTGATTTGTTGATAAATTAATAATCGAAGCTGCTCTACACTACGAATCAATTACTCAATGCCTCCCTGCAAACCTGCAGTCTCCCAATATACATCACGCCCTGCATGCTGAACTGCATGGCCATTCAGAACTTGGCTATTCTCGATTGCATGCCCATTCTCTTGTGGATGTGACATTTTTTTCTAAGACTGAAGAAGAAACTACAATTTTTGGAAATCTTATACATATATGTATGATGATTTAATTTTGGAAAGCTATACTTACAGGCAAGCAAAATGATAAGCTTCTAACTATGGATAGAGTGTAGACAAATGAAATGAAATGAAATGAAATAAAATGAAATGAACAGATTGTGGTGTGTTGATGGTATATGTAAGTTTTATAGTGGATGATATATAACTGTATTATATATATAATAAACACAATAATATGTGTGTGTGTGTGTGTGTGTGTGTATGTATATATATATATATATATATATAAAATCTGTTACATTAATGTGTTCATAATAAATGTCTATTTTAATATGGACAAAAAATATTCAAACGTATGTGTTTGGCTTCTATGTCCACGGATCATATTGTCATGATCCTCTCCATAATCATTGTTTGTATTCTCTCATGGAGTTTCATAACCTTGATCTCTCTTTGCTATTCCATGATTTTATAGACTAGCAGCAACATACCTCCTATAAAATTGAACATTTTTCTGTGTAAACTCATGAACATCTAGTTCCAGCATCAACAAGTCAATAAACCTTGTTACAAACACACCACAATTTGTTCCTCTCTCTTGCTTTGGTGCACTTTTATACTGAATGTCAAGTTTCTTGTACTTCATACAATCATTAGGATACTTTTTATGAAATTCCAACGCTCTAAGGAACCGAAGGATAGCAACTGCATACATTTCCATCTTCATCTTTACAACATCTTCATCCCCCTTGTACACAAAATCATACATATCTATTATGCGGTCTTTGATACAATTAACTCCCAGCCATAAATGTGTGTCAGAATAAGGATCACTAGGATCATCTGAATGTTTCCTAATTGGCATAAATACCTTATCCACCTGCGTCCATGCTATGCTGCATTGCCTACTGAACCCATACATACGCTCACACAGATTATACGAGGTAGTTCCTTCATTAAACATACCATCAGGAATGCGTAAATCTATTATCTAAATCCTGAAACTAAAATCCATATATCCAAGAACAACTTTAGGTTCAGGTTCCATTAGAGGTTGTTTTTTCTTGCTCGAAAACCTTTCTTTATTCTGTTTTCTTTTTTCTTCTTTTCTTGTTCTCTTCTTCTTCTTTTCTCTTATCTTTTTTTTTTCTTCTTTTCTTCTATTCTCTATTTCTTCTCTTCAGCTGGAATACTTTCAAAATAGGATAATGAATGTTGAGAACAAAAATTCTACAAAACTGTCAAAAAGCATGTCTGTTGTTGTGAAAAAACCTGTGTAGAGAGACGAATGATACACACATGCTTCTTCTTCAAGTAGTGCAGCATAACATCAAGATGTTGCATACTAGAAATAATAAAAAAATGATAAGTCAAAAACATATTAAGAAATAAAAAAATAAGGAAAAATACAGAAGCAACGACAAATAAACTCTCAAACCTCAATAGTAAGTGAATATCTTCTATCTGATAGCTCTCTAAACTACATTTTGTCATCCACTGTAACATTATATAACCGAATTGGATTCTGAGAGACCTCTGTATCGTCAACATAAAGACTATCACGTCTTAAAAAGGCATACAAAAATAATCTAAGTGATCTTCACTTACTAATATATTCTCTAAAGCCTTTAACTCAAAACTTAAAAACACCAAATTCACTTACATGGCAGAGCGTACACTAGGAGGGAACCATTTCAGTTATGTCTGCAACTATGCATCAAAATTGTTCAAACTCTCAAAAGGGGATTGGATAGAATGAAAATGGCATACACGTCTGAAAGTACTCTTTCAATCACTGGGCTCGCCCTTTGCCTAAAAGGCACGTATGGAGATATACAATGACGGCTAGGCTTGTGAACCCTCTATCCCCTACCTGATACTTCTCCTCCTTTTGGATAATCAATTTCATCAACTTTTGGCTAGCTTATTACATCAACAATAATGATGTATAAAGTTTTCTTAAAACTAACTTTGCAGAACGGTAAAGCGGAAGCATAAACTGAGGCTTAAGTTTTAAAAGAATGGAGAAAGAATAAACAAATCCAAGAAAGAAAAACTTAAAATAAGATTCAAGTGCGATGTGAAGGTACAAATGAAATTCAATTCACGACTCAAATTTATATTCCTTCTAAAATTTGTATCTCAAGATTTACAATCCATTAGTATTTACAACTCAGATGTTGGTGAAGACATAAAGGTATACTCACATATATATAATGAATCTGCAAACAAAGTAAGTCAATTCGACTTCACAACATCATATTCCTATTATTGAAAATGTGCTTCATTTATACACTCACCAGAAAGGACTTGACAACAGGTCGGAGAAAATCTTTTCAATAACCAAAAGTGGTAAAAGGACTAAGAAGTTCTTTTCACAAGCAACAGGTGACAGATGAATAGTAGATTACACACTTCTAATTTAAGAGCGATGCGGGGAAAAATATAGAAGCAATAAAGTAAAGATAAAAGCGAGACGTGGCTCGAACGATTATCTAAGTAGCACCGAAGAACTTGTTTCGATACACCTCGGGTGAATGTCAAGGAACACCTACACTAAGCAACTATCCTCGAGAGACACTCGGCTCTTGCAGATAGAATGATCAAGAAAGGATTGAAGTTCAACTTGGAATCCACCAAGTGAAATCAAGCCCGCACAAGGGGTTTTCATTAAAGAGCTCTCAAGCTTTCAAGTTTCATCATTCAATATTCAAGGTTTGTTAAGTGAAATAAATGACTAAGGGGTCTATTTATAGCATCCTTTACATGTTATGAATGACTAAAATCCCACAAGTTGGGTTTAAAACACTAAAGGCCACATAGGGCTGTACTAGGAAATACACCCAAAATGTAACAAAATCCCGAAATGCTTCAACGGGTTAGGCGCTCCGCCTGAACAGTGAGGCACTCCGCCTGGCCAGTGGGTCGGTCCGCCTCCCACAAAGTCCAGAGAGCTGTGTCCAATTTGGGCGGTCCGCCTAGCATCTTGGGCGGTCCACCTGGAGCTGTAGCATTCCGTGAGCTCAAGTGTATGATCTTCAAATCATCTCCAAAGCCTCAATCTTCCACGCCCATCCATACCAAGTGTAGATGAGCATTTTTGGATCTCTTTAGCTTGGCTCCGAGTGAATGGTGTTGAGACAATTTGGACGGCATCATCTTCCCTTATCCAAAGCTCTTCCTCCAAGCTCGACTCTTGATTTGCACTGCATCATCCTCCCCTTCTTGAAAGGATTTCGTCCTAGAAATCAAACCATCAAGACCTACAAGCAATGACAAACACAAATAAAACTTCCTACTACTGAAGTGAGTTAGTGCAAACAGTGTGGAAAACACACTCTTGTGGTATAGCCAAGTATCAATAATAATGAAAAAGCTCATGTCTCCCAAGGAAACGACAAGTACTTGACTTAGCAAAGAAATGCACTCAATACAAGAATAGGAAAAAAGATCATTAGGACATGGAAAATGTAAGAACAAATTATAAAAAATACTATGATCCCTAAGCTCATTACCAACACACCAAATCTTCAACGCATTAGTTTCATAATGTAGCACATTAGTTTTGGTATGCTCAACTCTCAAAGTGTGATCAACATATGGAATTGAGTAAGCACAATAGCTCAACCTACAACTAGCATCAATCACTCCACTCCCCTTCTTAAAAGCACTCTTACTCACACCAAGAGATACCTCCGCACCTTCAAATTCACTCTTAGGACAACCCTCTTTTGTTACACCCTGTATATCCAAAGTGACGTATATCATTCTAATGACATGTTAAGAATAATTTAAGTGAGTTTAAAGTCATAATATTACCATATAAGATTTTTATATATTTAATATAAAGTTTGGGAAAAATCGGATTTAAGTTACGGAAAAACCGACTAAGGAATTGCCTTGTAACAGAGCCTTTTCAGCAATTAATTTCGTATATTATATGAGGTCTTTTGGAACATATCATATACCAAATTGAAGGTCTTGGAGTGTAGTTTTTAAAACTTTTGACGGTTTGTTCATACAATATTTGGATAAGAAGATATGAGCATCAGAAGTAAGGCCAGAAAAAGGAACATAAACGCAAAAGAGGACTAAAACTGCAATATTTCAAGTATAAAAGGAAAACATGTCTTCCTTTTTGTTATTTCCAGAAAATACACGATAGAAACAGTGATTCAATGAAGGGTTAAGCCACGTTTATGATTTTGAAGGAAGGACGCCAATCGTAACTCGAAAATGAAGACAGATTGCGTCAAAACGCTCTACGCGTTTAAGGTAACGTTATGCTACCTTCAATTTCGTCTATAGCTTTAGTTTTAGAATTACTTCAAGGATAAGTAAAGTACCCAAATTCTGAATTATAGCTTGTTTAAGCTTTAGAAGATGTTGAATTCAAGGGAAACAAGGTTTAGAAGCAAGAAGCATCAAAGGTATGTAAGACTAAACCTTTCTTTTGGCAAGGAATGTATCTTTTAGATTTTGAAGTTTTTCTTAGTTGTAAACTTAGTGTTTCTGGTGAGAAAATTGTATGGTATCAAGGAAACCTTGTATATACTTAACTTGGTACTAAAATCCAAGGTGAAAGACGTCCGAATCAGCAAGATAAAACGTTTCAAAATCTGAAAAATCATTTTGATCTTTGAACAGCTGTTAGTATATTGATCATAACTCCTTGTATGAAATTGATATTAAGATGCTTTAAGAATCCCCAGAATCCTAAGACATATATCTACAACTTTCATGTTAGACCATGAAGTCTATATCTTTAATCTACACCCTGAAAATTAGGTCGAAATGCAGAACAGTGCTGCTGTCCAGACATTCTATCAGCAGATTTGTTATGTTATCCATTCGTCTCATCTTGTTATCCATTTAACATGTTTATGTTATTAGTTTATCCGGGTATCCATTCCCGTGTGTAGTATAGTGCTGGTTCTGTTTTTGCGGATCATCCAGTTTCAGGGGAAACTCTGCCGAAAATTTTATGGAAATTCAAATAGTTAGATAAATTCTGAGTTCTAGGTTGTATCTATAATTCTATCCAGAGTTTTTTTCTCATTCCTTTGAGTGCATTTCTATTGTAGCCACATGTGTTATGCCTCATACATGCTTATGCTTATATTGTGATCATGTTATTTGTGATTTAGAGTCCCCCATAGAGGCTGGGCATTGGACACACAGTCTGGTTGCGTGGGTATCAGGTTCCTAACCGGATTGCCCTGAGATGTGAGGAATGAAGCCTTTAGCCTAAATTGATATATTTGTTCGCTTATTAAATAGAGTGGGATCGGTTGGCGAGGAAACCAAAGGATAAAGCAGTTGTTGATTAGCTTTACTAACTTTTGGAAGAGGTAAGTGTTTATATCCATTTCTTTGGAGGTATTTGGCCTCGTGGATTTTCTACCACGTGTTCCTTACGTGTGTAGCTGCCGATAGGCGTACTCATTACGCCTTAGCTTTGGATTTACATTCTATATTATATGTTATGTCCTGTTGTTGGTACTGCATTGAGGATCTGAGCATTGTACTCTGGCTGTGAGTTGACATATACTTCCAAGCAGTCTATGAGAGTCCCGCGCCGGTGAAGAGTTATCATTGCATCATATTGAGGGTAGGAGGATTACGCCCTATGAGCAGGAGGATTCCGCTCCATTGCATCATATTGAGGATAGGAGGATTCCGTCCTCAGAGCAGGAGGATTCCGCTCCATCGCATCATATTGAGGGTATGAGGATTCCGCCCTCGGAGCAGGAGGATTCAGCTGTAATTTCTTTTGTACAGCTTAGAGGTAGCAGTATGTCTGTGTTTTTTCTAAAGTCTTGTCCTTATTTGTGAGTTGTTATATTTATTTTCCTAATTTAATTGGTAAGGGTTCGCCCTTCGGGTCTACGGGAGGATGTCGGGTGCCCGCACGGCCTAACGGATTCCGGGTCGTGTCAGTTGGTATCAAAGCCCGGTTTAGAGTCTATCCAGACTAAGACAGTATCTAGTAGAGGCTCACCGATGGGTACGCAGACGTCTGTACTTATATACGAGGGGCTATGATGGCATTTAGGAAGTTTCAATTCCTTCTTTTCTGATCGTGCGTCGGTATAGGATACAAAAGTATTTTTGTTAATTCCTTCGTGGTAATTGTGAACCCTCGTGTGAAAAATCAGCAAACAGTATGAGTTCAAGACGAAACAGTCTAGCGTGGGAGCCCCGAGAGTTTTTTATCGTGCTGACGACCTAGTTACGGAGGCCCCAGTTGTACGCTCTCGTGATGGGTAAGGGAGCAGTGCCTTGTGGTTCCCTTGGCTCTTTATGATGTTTTCACGAGAATCTTGGCAACGCAGATACCACAACAACCCATTATTCGCTAGGCAGCTTATCAGGTTGCCAGAGATGCAGATGTTCGGACTTAGCGAGTTCTTGTTCCAGTTCCAGTTCCTGATGTTGCCGCAGTAAATTATGTTCCAGAGGCAGCATGTGTTGCGCCACTAATTATTCTGGTTGGTTAGCTAGCCCAAGTAATAGCTCGGTCCGAGTGTCCGAAGATGCTGTATTATTTTATCTTGTTGAACCTTCCAATATTCTCAAGCCATGCATCAGATAATCCCTGTGCAAGTTTTTTTTTTTTAAATAAAATGATGTCAGCATATCATTCAGGCTGTTGATTATATCGAACGGGATGGTGTTGATTATTCTGCTTTCTAGTTTCAGGGGTCTAGCCTTGAATTGGTTGGCCGCTCTCTTATTAACTAACTTGGTTCGATTTTTCTTCTAGATTCGTGGAAAAGTTCCTTTCGAGTAGCGAGCGAGATAAAGAGTGTCGCCAGTTTGAGTGGATTAGTCAGGGTAGCCTGTCAGATTCAGAATATGAGATTGAATTCTATAGAATGGCTGGATATGCATTAGAACTAGTCCATGAGCCTTTCGAGAGATTCGAAGATTTATTGATGCCCTTTCTTTTTCCTTGAGATCCCAGATGGCTCAAGAGATTGAGGTCAAGATTTCATTTGATGTTGTTGTTGATATTGCTCGAAGGTACAAGGCATACCATAACTTAGAGCGGGAAGAGTTAGAGGGGGAGAGCAAGAAATCTCGTGGCCCTATTGGGCAACCATGGTACCTCATTTGGAGGTAAGAATTATGATTATTTTGGAGGTCAGCTTCTAGGTTATCTCAGCTTGTGTCACGCAATTTTTAGAGTGTGTCAGTAGTTCGTCAATATCAGGCCCAGTTTTTCTCTTTATATCTATCAACAATCTGTCCAGCTTCCATTTTAACTAGAAAGGTGTTATCAGTGTCGTGAGCCTGTCATTTTTGGTGGAGTTCTTCCTTAGTCCGGCAAGTAGGCAATCGTCCTTTCTCTCGTCATCAGGCACCTTCACCGTAGCAGGGAATTTCATTTAAATCTCAATCAGCAAAAGAAATTCCACCATCCAGTAGAGGTTGAGAGTGTGGTGGCAGTGGTTCTTCAGAAAGTGATTGTCAGGGTAGTGGCTCAACTCAGCTGCAGGGGCAGTTCAATGAACTACCAGTCTGGAAAAATGCTGAGGTACCCGATGTAGTACACCCAAGTATTTCTAGCTCACTTATATGTGTGTAAGCTTTGATTCTTCCGATCGATTTGGAAATGATTGTCTTATTAAATTTCCATCATTTCCTAGGATGGCGTTTCTATTAAGAATTAGTTGCGGTAGAGGGGTGAGCTTCTGATATGATTTATTCCTTGTATTTATGATGACCCTACTAGATTATCTGGTTTAAATATGAGAGATTTATGAGTGAGTATCAGTATTGTTTGCTTAGCATCTTGTTTTGCCTCATTCTGTTATAATGTCAAGTCGGTCTACCTCTTTTTGGAACTTAGTGTCGGTAAGATGATGGGATTCTTATTCGTCACCATCAAAAAGTGTCATTGTTTCTTCTGGTTTAAAATGGTTAGTATGTAATACTCGATCTATGTGTCTCCTCTTGGTTCGAGGCGCTAGTAGAGTCATGTTATTCTATGAGCTTGTCTCGGTTATAAAAGGGTTTCTGGTAAATTGTCAGATTTTCCTTCTTGTAGGAAGTTAAATTGACATTGATGTTGTTCCGTAAAGCTTATGTAATGTCTATCTCTTCAATTGCGATTCTTTGGTTAGCCTGACTCAGAAGTAGTGTAGCTCTGGGAGCCAAGCAAATAAAAAGATGAGCTTTCTGAAGCTCTAAATATTTCTATCCCCGGTCCATTGCCATCCGTTCTTTATTCGGCACTGGTGAGCTTAGGCGGTCAGTAACCTATTATGATGTTCCCTATGTTGAGCCAGAGTGCGTGCCAAGGTAGCCAGGTAAGCACATTGTTGTTTTTCAAGGCTACTAAGGGTAATGAGAGGCGTCATTTGACCTTTGATTTGATATGTCGAGCGGTGGTGCTTATAGAAAATGTATGGAGTTGTGACTCGAGAGTTGCAGTTGTTTGGCAACTCGAAAGGGTAGTTGGTAGCTTAGGTCTGCCTACGTTCAGCTTTTAGCTAAATCTTTTTAGTCCAGCAAACTGTGCGGGAATGGGTATTCCTATTCAAATAGCTGCCTGAGTTTGTGCTTTAAGTGGAGGAGTCTTCCTCCAAACACTGAATGGTAATATTAAATCTCTAAGGCGTTGCTGAAGCGTAAGCTAATTCTTTGTTTCATCGACCTGTTCTATATCGAAAGTATATCGACGAGGTGATTCGTTGGTGGAATTATGTTAGCCCATCAAGAGTTGCGTGTATTTTCATTTCGAAAATATAGAACTCTTCTCTCATGATTGAGAAAGGATCAGCTTAGTCTGAATAAGTTGGGCAATGATGTTATCGTATTATCCAGATATGTGTTATACCAAGAGTTCGGTGGTCGTGTTATAATTCTGATTCTGCAAACATGAGATAATGTCCGTGGAATAGCTTATGAAGGTCGTGAAAGTTCTTTTGTTATCTGTGCGGAATTTTCTTTAAACTTAGGCTCGTTCGAGGACGAAAGAGAGTTTAAGTGGAGGAGAATGAAACGATCTCGATTAGTCGTTTCGGAAGTTAGGACTCCGATTGGCGTGATTATAATTAAAAAAAACTTCGTAATGTCCATTAGGACCTGTCTGTAAAATTTGAGCTAAATTAGACCTCGTTTGGTAGGCATCGGAAGATGGTTTCAGTTTTTATTGTCGATAAATACAATAAAAAAAAGAAAAGAGATTTTTGAGCTCAGTTTTGGTGAACGAGCTCCGATTCAAAATCTGAAAGCGCCGTTAGGTTCGTATGATTATTTGTGGCTTTTGTGCTTTTTCGAAAGTGAATTTCAAGGTTGTTCGGCTAGCTTCCGCTAAAATGCCAAAAGTTAAGTAATTTGACCTTTCACATCTCTTCACTACTACAAGTATGTAACAGATCGTTGCTTAATGCTTCTACGTACTTCATTTAACATTCAAGGACGAATGCTCCTAACAGGGGAAGATTGTTACACCCCGTATGTCCAAAGTGACGTATATCATTCTAATGATATGTTAAGAATGATTTAAGTGAGTTTAAAGTCATAATATTACCATATAAGATGTTTATATATTGAATATAAAGTTTGGAAAAAATCGGATTTAAGTTGCGGAAAAACTGACTAAGGAATTGCCGTGTAACGGAGCCTTTTCAGCAATTAATTTCGTGTATTATATGAGGTCTTTGGGGGATATATCATATACCAAATTGAAGGTCTTGGAGTGTAGTTTCCAAAAATTTTGACGGTTTATACATACAATATATGGATAAGAAGATATGAGCATCAGAAGTCAGGCAAAAAAAGGGACATAAACGCAAAAGAGGACTAAAACTGCAATATTTAAAGTATAAAAGGAAAATATGTCATCCTTTTCATTATTTCCAGAAAATACACGATAGAAACAGTGCTTCAATGAAGCGTTAAGCCACTTTTATGATTTTGAAGGAAGGACGCCAATCGTAACTCGAAATTGAAGACAGATTGCGTCAAAACGATCTACGCGATTAAGGTAACGTTATGCTACCTTCAATTTCGTCTATAGCTTGAGTTTTAGAATTACTTCAAGGCTAAGTAAAGTACCCAAATGCTGAATTATAGCTTGTTTAAGTTTTAGAAGGTGTTGAATTCAAGGAAAAGAAGATTTAGAAGCAAGAAGCATCAAAGGTATGTAAGAGTAAAGATTTCTTTTGGCAAAGCATGTATCTTTTAGCTTTTGAAGTTTTTCTTAGTTCTACACTTAGTTTTTCTGGAAGGAAACTTGTATGGTATCAAGGAAACCTTGTATATACTTAACTTGGTACTAAAATCCAAGGTGAAAGACGTCCGAATCAGCAAGACAAAACGTTTCAAAATCTGAAAAATCATTTTGATCTTTGAACAGCTGTTAGTATTTTGAACATAACTCCTTATACGAAATTGATTTTAATATGCTTTAAGAATCCCCAGAATCCTAAGAAATATATCTACAACTTTCATGAAGACCATGAAGTCTATATCTTTAATCTACACCCTGAAAATTAGGTCGAAATGCAGGACAATGGTGCTGTCCAGACATTCTATCAGCGGATTTGTTATGTCATCCTGTCGTCTCATCTTGTTATCAATTTAACATGTTTATGTTATCTGTTTATCCGGGTATCTATTCCCGTGTGTAGTATAGTGCTGGTTCTGTTTTGCGGATCATCCAGTTTCAGGGGAAACTTTGCCGAAAATTTTATGAAAATTCAAAGAGTTGGACAAATTCTGAGTTCTAGGTTGTGTCTATAATTCTATCTAGAGTTTTCTTCTCATTCCCTTGAGTCCATATCTATTGTTGCCACATGTTTTATGCCTCATACATGCTTATGCTTATATTGTGATCATGTTATGTGTGATTTAGAGTCCCTAATAGAGGCTGGACATTGGACACACAGCCCGGTCGCGTGGGTATCAGGTTGCTAACCGGATTGCCTAAGATGTGAGGAATAAAGTCTTTAGCCTAAATTGATATTTTTTTGCTTATTAAATAGAGTGGGATCGGTTGGCAAGGAAACCAAAGGATAAAGCGGTTGTTGATTAGCCGTACTAACTTTTGGAAGAGGTAATTGTTTATATCCATTTCTTTGGAGACATTTGGCCTCGTGGATTTTGTACCACGTGTTCCTTACGTGTGTAGTTTCCGATAGGCATGCTCATTACGCCTTTACTTTGGATTTACATTCTATATTATATGTTATGTCCTGTTGTTGGTATTGTATTGAGGATCTGAGCATTGTACTCTGGCTGCGAGTTGATATATACTTCCCGGCAGTCGATGAGAGTCCCGCGCCGGTGAAGGGTTATCATTGCATCATATTGAGGGTAGGAGGATTCCGCCCTCGGAGGAAGAGGATTCCGCTCCATTGCATCATATTGAGGGTAGGAGGATTCCGCCCTCGGAGCTGGAGGATTCCGCTCCATCGCATCATATTGAGGGTAGGAGGATTCCGCCCTCGGAGCAGGAGGATTCCGCTCCATTGCATTATATTGAGGGTAGGAGGATTCCGCCCTCGGAGCAGGAGGATTCTGCTCCATTCATTTGGCACATGTGACCCTTTGCATCACATTTTATTTCATTTCATCTCATTTCATACCATTGTGTAGACTTACGGTACATGACTACTGTCCTGCTTATATGTGCATTGCTTATTTCTTGATATGTTTCTTGCTCGTATCCCTAGTTGAGTTATACGTGTTTCCGATTGTTATCTGGCTCTGCCTTTTTATAATTTAAATAAGAGAAATTTGGTTTATCTGTTTCTTCTCCCTGGCTAGCTATCCTATTCTTTGAGTTGGCTAGTCTGCCCCACTTATTGAGTCCTTTTGACTCACCCTTGTTTGTTGTTTGTTTCTTGTCTATCTATTTCGTTTCGGCAGGTTCGCTCCAGGATTGAGTTCGCCACATTGTAAAGGAGCGAAGACGACTTCAGCTGTCAGGGTGAGCCAGCTTTTGTTTCGGATGGCCACCAGTTTATTGGTTGTTATTTCAGTTGCATTTAGCTCCCTTCAGGAGGTATTTGTCTTCTTTTATACTCTTAGATGTCTAATCTAGATAGCCCTAAACCTAGTATGTTGAGTAGTTAGCTGTAATTTCTTTTGTACAGCTTAGAGGTAGCAGTATGTCTGTGTTTTTTTTTAAAAGTCTTGTCCTTATTTGTAAGTTGTTATATTTATTTTCCTGATTTAATTGGGGGTTCGCCCGAAGGGTCTAGGGGAGGATGTCGGGTGCCCGCACGGCCTAACGACTTCCGGGTTGTGTCAGTTGATATCAGAGCCTGATTTAGAGTCTATCCAGACTAAGACAATGTCTAGTAGAGTCTCACTGATGGGTACGTAGACGTCCGTACTTATCTACGAGGGGCTATGATGGCATTTAGGAAGTTTCACTTCCTTCTTTTCTGATCGTGCGCTGGTCTAGGATGCAAAAGTATTTTTGTTAATTTTTTCGTGGTAATTGTGAACCCTCGTGCGACAAATCAACAAACAGTTTGAGTTCAAGATGAAGCAATCTAGCGTGGGAGTCCCGAGAGTTTTTGATCGTGCCAACGACCTAGTTACGGAGGCCCCAGTTGTACGAGCTCGCGTGGTAAGGGAGCAGTGCCTTGTGGTTCCCTTGGCTCTCTACGATGCTTTCACGAGAATCTTGGCAACCCAGATACCACAACAACCTATTATTCGCTAGGCAGATTATCAGGTTGCCACAAATACAGATGTTCGGACTTAGAGATTTCTTGTTCCAGTTCCAGTTCCTGATGTTGCCCAGTAAATTATGTTCCAGAGGCAGCATGTGTTGCGCCACTAATTATTCTGGTTGGTTTGCTAGCCCAAGTATTACATCGGTCCGAGTGTCTGAAGATGCTGTAATATTTTATCTGGTTGAACCTTCCGATATTCTCAAGCCACGCATCAGATAATCCCTGTGCAAGTTTTTTTTTTAATAAAATGATGTCAGCATATCATTCAGGCTCTTGATTATATCGAGCGGGATGGTGTTGATTATTCTGCTTTCTAGTTTAAGGGGTCTAGCCTTGAATTGGTTGGCCGCTCTCTTATTAACTAACTTGGTTCGATTTTTCTTCTAAATTCGTGGAAAAGTTCCTTTCGAGTAGCGAGCGAGATAAAGAGTGTCGCCAGTTTGAGTGGATTAGTCAGGGTAGCCTGTCAGATTCAGAATATGAATTGAATTCTATAGAATGGCTGGATATGCATTAGAACTAGTCCATGAGCCTTTCGAGAGATTCGAAGATTTATTGATGCCCTTTCTTTTTCCTTGAGATCCCAGATGGCTCAAGAGATTGAAGTCGGGATTTTATTTGATGTTGTTGTTGATATTGCTCGAAGGTACAAGGCATACCATAAGTTAGAGCGGGAAGAGTTAGAGCGGGAGAGCAAGAAATCTCGTGGCCCTATTGGGCAACCATGGTACCTCATTTGGAGGTAAGAATTCTGATTATTTTGGGAGGTCAGATTTTAGGTTATCTCAGCTTGTGTCACGCGATTTTTAGAGTGCGTCAGTAGTTCGTCAATATCAGACCCAGTTTTTCTCTTTATATCTATCAACAATCTGTCCAGCTTCCATTTTCACTGGAAAGGTGTTATCAGTGTCGTGAGCCTGTCATTTTTGGTGGAGTTCTTCCTTAGTCCGGCAAGTAGGCAGTCGTCCTCTCTCATCATCAGGCACCTTCATCGTAGCAGGGAATTTCATTTAGATCTCAATCAGCAAAAGAAATTCCACCATCCAGTAGAGGTTGAGAGTGTGGTGGCAGTGGTTCTTCAGAAAGTGATTGTCAGGGTAGTGGCTCAACTCAGCTGCAGGGGCAGTTCAATGAACTACCAGTCTGGAAGAATGCTAAGGTATCTGATGTAGTACACCCAAGTATTTCTAGCTCACTTATATGTGTGTAAGCTTTGATTCTTCCTATCGATTTGGAAATGATTGTCTTATCATATTTTCATCGTTTCCTAGGATGGTGTTTCTATTAAGAATCAGTTGCGGTAGTGGGGTGAGCTTCTGATATGATTTATTCCTTGCATTTATGATGACCCTACTTGATTATCTGGTTTAAATATGAGAGATTTATGAGTGAGTATCAGTATTGTTTGCTTGGCATCTCGTTTTGCCTCATTCTGTTATAATGTCAAGTAAGTCTACCTCTTTTTGGAACTTAGTGTCGGTAAGATGATGGGATTCTTATTCGTCACCATCAGAAAGTGTCATTGTTTCTTCCGGTGTAAAGTGGTTATTAAGTAATACTCGATCTATGTGTCTCCTCTTGGTTCGAGGTGCTAGTAGAGTCATGTTATTCTATGAGCTTGTCTCAGTTATAAAAGGGTTTCTGGTAAATTGTCAGATTTTCCTTCTTATAGGAAGTTAAATTAACATCGATGTTGTTCCGTAAAGCTTATGTAATGTCTAGCTCTTCAATTCCGATTCTTTGGTTAGCCTGACTCAGAAGTAGTGTAGCTCTGGGAGCCAAGCAAATAAAAAGATGTGCTTTCTGAAGCTCTAATTATTTCTATCCCCAGTCCATTGTCATCCGTTCTTTTTTCGGCACTGGTGAGCTTAGGCGGTCAGTAACCTATTGTGATGTTCCCTATGTTGAGCCAGAGTGCGTGCCAAGATAGCCGGGTAAGCACATTGTTGTTTTTCAAGGCTACTAAGGGTAATGAGAGGCGTCATTTGACCTTTGATTTGATCCGTCGGGCGATGGTGCTTATAGAAAATGTATGGAGTTGTGACTCGAGAGTTGCAGTTGTTTGGCAACTCGAAAGGGTAGTTGGTAGCTTAGGTCTGCCTACGTTCAGCTTTTAGCTAAATCTTTTTAGTCCAGCAAACTGTGCGAGAATGGGTATTCCTATTCAAATAGCTGCCTGACTTTGTGCTTTAAGTGGAGGAGTCTTCTCCAAACACTGAATGGTAATATTAAATCTCTAATGCGTTGCTGAAGCGTAAGCTAATTCTTTGTTTCATCGACCTGTTCTATATCGAAAGTATATCGACGAGGTGATTCGTTTGTGGAATTATGTTAGCCCATTAAGAGTTGCGTGTATCTTCATTTCGAAAATATAGAACTCTTCTCTAATGATCGAGAAAGGGTTAGCATTGTCCGAATAAGTTGGGCAGTGATGTTATCATATTATCCAGATATGTTTTATACCAAGAGTTCGGTGTTCGTGTTATAATTCTGATTCTGCAATCATGAGATAATGTTCGTGGAATAGCTTATGAAGGTCATGAAAGTTCTTTTGTTATTTGTGCAGAATTTTCTTTAAACTTAGGCTCGTTCGAGGACGAACGAGAGTTTAAGTTGAGGAGAATGAAACGACCTCGGTTAGTTGTTTCGGAAGTTAGGACTCCGATTGGCATGCCGATAATTTAAAAAAAAAACTTCGTAATGTCCATTAGGACCTGTCTGTAAAATTTGAGCTAAATCAGACCTCGTTTGGTAGGCATCGTAAGAAGGTTTTATTTTTTATTGTCGATAAATACAAAAATCCGAAAGCACCGTTAGGTTCGTATGATTATTTGTGACTTTTGTGCTTTTTCGAAAGTGAATTTCGAGGTTGTTCGGCTAGCTTCCGCTAAAATGCTGAAAGGTAAATAATTTAACCTTTCACATCTCTTCACTACTTCAAGTATGTAACAGATCGTTGCTTAATGCTTCTACGTACTTCATTTACCATTCGAAGACGAATGTTCCTAACGGGGGAAGATTGTTACACCCCGTATGTCAAAAGTGACGTATATCATTCTAATGATATGTTAAGAATGATTTAAGTGAGTTTAAAGTCATAATATTACCATATAAGATGTTTATATATTGAATATAAAGTTTGAGAAAAATCGGATTTAAGTTGCGGAAAAACCGACTAAGGAATTGCCTTGTAACGGAGCCTTTTCAGCAATTAATTTTGTGTATTATTTGAGGTCTTTGGGGGACATATCATATACCAAATTGAAGGTCTTGGAGTGTAGTTTCCAAAACTTTTGACTGTTTATACATACAATATCTGGATAAGAAGATATGAGCATCAGAAGTCAGGCCAGAAAAAGGGACATAAACGCAAAAGAGGACTAAAACCGAAATATTTCAAGTATAAAAGGAAAACATTTCTTCCTTGTCATTATTTCCAGAAAATACACGATAGAAACAGTGCCTCAATGAAGGGTTAAGCCAATTTTATGATTTTGAAGGAAGGACGCCAATCGTAACTCGAAATTGAAGACAGATTGCGTCAAAACGATCTACGCGATTAAGGTAACGTTATGCTACCTTCAATTTTGTCTATAGCTTGAGTTTTAGAATTAAATCAAGGCTAAGTAAAGTACCAAAATGCTGAATTATAGCTTGTTTAAGCTTTAGAAGGTGTTGATTTCAAGGGAAACAAGGTTTAAAAGGAAGAAGCATCAAAGGTATGTAAGACTAAATCTTTCTTTTGGAAAAGCGTGTATCTTTTAGCTTTTGAATATTTTCTTAGTTCTAAACTTAGTGTTTATTGTGATAAACTTCTATGGTATCAAGGAAACCTTGTATATACTTAATTTGGTACTAAAATCCAATGTGAAAGACGTCCGAATCAGCAAGACAAAACGTTTCAAAATCTGGAAAATCATTTTGATCTTTGAACAGCTGTTAGTATATTGATCATAACTCCTTGTACAAAATTGATATAAAGACGCTTTAAGAATCCGCAGAATCCTAAGACATATATCTACAACTTTCATGAGACTATGAAATCTATATCTTTAATCTACACCCTGAAACTTAGGTCGAAATGCAGGACAATGGTGCTGTCCAGACATTCTATCAGCAGATTTGTTATGTCATCCAGTCGTCTCATCTTGTTATTCATTTAACATGTTTATGTTATCAGTTTATTCGGGTATCCATTCTCGTGGGTAGTATAGTGCTGGTTCTGTTTTTGCGGACCATCCAGTTTTTGGGGAAACTCTGCCGAAAATTTTATGAAAATTCAAATAGTTGGACAAATTCTGAATTCTAGGTTGTGTCTATAATTCTATCTAGAGTTTTCTTCTCATTCCCTTGATTCCATATCTATTGTTGCCACATGTGTTATGCCTCATACATGCTTATGCTTATATTGTGATCATGTTATGTGTGATTTAGGGTCCCCCATAGAGGCTGGAATTTGGATACACAGTCCAGTCGCGTAGGTATCAGATTCCTAACCGGATTGCCCTAAGATGTGAGAAATGAAGTCTTTAGCCTAAATTTATATTTTTTTTTGCTTATTAAATAAAGTGAGATCGGTTGGAAAGAAAACCAAAGGATAAAGCGGTTGTTAATTAGCCATACTATCTTTTGGAATAGGTAAGTGTTTATATCCATTTCTTTGGAGGCATTTGGCCTCGTGGATTTTGTACCACGTGTTCCTTACGTGTGTAGCTGCCGATAGGCGTGCTCATTATGCCTTAGCTTTGGATTTACATTTTATATTATATGTTATGTAATGTTGTTGGTATTGCATTGAGGATCTGAGCATTGTACTCTGGCTGCGAGTTGACATATACTTCCCGACAGTCGATGAGAGTCTCGCGCCGATGAAAGGTTATCATTGCATCATATTGAGGGTAGGAGGATTCCGCCCTCGAAGCAGGACGATTCCGCTCCATCGTATCATATTGAGGGTAGGAGGTTTCCTCCCTCGGAGCAGGAGGATTCCGCTCCATCGCATCATATTGAGGGTAGGAGGATTCCGCCCTCGGAGCAGGAGGATTCCGCTCCATTGCATCATATTGAGGGCAGGAGGATTCCGCCCTCGGAGCAAAAGGATTCTGCTTCATTGCATTATATTGAGGTTAGGAGGATTCCGCCCTCGGAGCAGGAGGATTTCACTCCATTCATTTGTCACATGTGACCCTTTGCATCACATTTTATTTTATTTCATTTCATACCATTGTATAGACTTACGGTACATGACTACTGTCCTGCTTATATGTGCATTGTTTATTTGTTGATATGTTTCTTGCTCGTATCCCTAGTTGAGTTTATGATTTCATACGTGTTTCCGATTGTTATCTGGCTCTGCCATTTTATAATTTAAATAAGAGGAATTTGGTTTATCTGTTTCTTCTCCCTGGCTAGCTATCCTATTCTTTGAGGTGGCTAGTCTGCCCCACTTATTGAGCCCTTTTGACTCACCCTTTTTTGTTGTTTGTTTCTTGTCTATCTATTTCGTTTCGGCAGGTTCGCTCCAGGATTGAGTTCGCCACATTGTAAAGGACCGAAGACGACTTCAGCTGTCAAGGTGAGCCAGTTTTTATTCCGGATGGCCACCAATTTATTGGTTGTTATTTCAGTTGCATTTTGCTCCCTTCAGGAGGTATTTGTCTTCTTTTGTACTCTTAGATGTCTAGTCTGGATAGCCCTAAACCTTGTATGTTGGGTAGTCAGCTGTAATTTCTTTTGTACATGACACGACCCGAAATCCGGTTAGGCCGTGCGGGCACCCGACATCCTCCCCTAGACCCGTCGGGCGAACCCTTACCAATTAAATCAGGAAAATAAAAATAACAATTTACAAATAAGGACAAGACTTAAAATAAATACACAGACATACTGATACCTCTAAGCTGTACAAAAGAAATTTACAGCTGACTACCCAACATGCTAGGTTTAGGGCTATCCAGACTAGACATCTAAGAGTACAAAAGAAGACAGATACCTCCTGAAGGGGGCAGAATGCAACTGAAATAATAAACAATAAACTGGTGGCCATCCGGAATAAAGCTGGCTCACCCTGACAGCTGAAGTCGTCTTCGCTCCTGAACAACGTAGCGAACTCAATCCTGGAGCGAACTTGCCGAAACGAAATAGATAGACAAGAAACAAACAACAAACAAGGGTGAGTCAAAAGGACTCAATAAGTGGGGCAGACTAGCTACCTCAAAGAATAGGATAGCTAGCCAGGGAGAAGAAACAGATAAACCAAATTCCTTTTATTTAAATTACAAAAAGGCAGAGCCAGATAATAACTAGAAACACGTATGAAACCTTAAACTCAGCCAGGAATACGAGCCAGAAACATATCAACAAATAAGCAATGCACATATGAGCAGAACAGTAGTTATGTACCACAAGTCTATGCAATGGTATGAAAATGAAATGAAATGAGATGAAATGAAATCTGATGCAAAGGGTCACATGTGCCCGTCCTCCCATCTCGAAGCGGAATACTCCTGCATTCGAGGGGAATCCAATCTGATAACCAACTGGAGCGGAATACTCCTGCTCCTGGGGCGGAATACTCCTGCACCCGATATAATATAAACCAGAGGCGGAATACTCCTGCACTCTCTTGGGGCGGAATACTCCTGCACCCGATATAATACAATGGAGCGGAATACTCCTGCTCCTGGGGCGGAATACTCCTGCCCTCAATATGATACAATAGAGCGGAATACTCCTGCTCCTGGGGCGGAATACTCCTGCACCCAATATGATATGCAATGTAATGCATATGAATGACATATAATGCATATAAATGCAATGTAATGCAATAATAAACTTTCACCGGCGCGGGGCTCTCATCGACAGCCGGGAAGTAGATGCCAACTTACAGTCAGGGTACAATGCTCAGATCCTCATTGCAATACCAACAATAGGACATAACATATAATATACAATATAAATCCAAAGCTAAGGCGTAATGAGTACGCCTATCGGCAGCTACACACGTAAGGAACACGTGGTAGAAAATCCACGAGGCCAGGTGCCTCCAAAGAAATGGATATAAACACTTACCTCTTCCAAAACTTAGCATTGCTAATCAATAACCGCTTTTATCCTTTGGATCCATTTCCAAACGATCCCACTGTGTTCAGTAAGCAGAAAAAATATATCACATTAGGCTAAAGGCTTCATTCCTCACATCTTAGGGCAATCCAGGTAGGAACCTGATACCCTATTCGCATACGCAATACGCAGGTCAGGCCTATGTATAGGGTTTAAGGCCACATAACCAAACTCCAAATAAATTACATTTATAAGTTGCCCATAACTCACTGAGTACGAATATATAATCAATTTCATTATCGGGATCCATTTGACCCTTTAAACTATTAATTGAACTTATTAAAACGATGTCTAATATTCTAAGTTTTACCGTTAAAACATATTCAAACACACGTAATAAGCTAAGATAATGAGTTAACATCATTACCTGGATGTTTCGGGGTGAAAATCCTATTTTTCTCCGGCTTCTTTTCCTTTCCTTTTTCAATTTTCTGATTTTTTTTTTTTAATATAAATTCGCTACTACGGTAAAAATCAAAACGGTATCCTATGATATTCGAAATAATCCCAACTTTTGCATACAAGTTATACAAAATATATGTAACATACTCGCGAAGGCGGATCTCAAATTGGACTCCCGAAACTCAATATGCAAATTAAATGGAAAAAGATCAAATTATTTAACTCTCGGCATTTTAGCGGAACTAGCCGAACAACATCGAAATTCACTTTTGAAAGTTTACAAAAATCACAAATAATCATACGAACCTAACGGCACTTTCGGATTTCGAATCGGAGCTCATTCGGCAAAAACCGAGCTCGAAAATCTCTTTTTAATATTTATCGCCAATAAAAACCGAAACCTTCTTCCGATGCCTACCAAACGAGGTCTGATTTAACTCAGATTTTACAGACAGGTTCTAATGGATATTACGAGTATTTTAAAATTACCGGCATGCCAATCGGAGTCCTAACTTCCGAAACGACTGACCGAGGCCGTTTCATTCTCCTCCACTTAAACTCTCGTTCGTCCTCGAACGAGCCTAAGTCTAAAGCAAGATTTACGCAGATAGCAAGAGAACTTATACAACTTTCATAAACTATTCCACGGATATTATCTCATGATTATAGAATTAGAATTATGAAACGCACATCAAACCCTTGGATAAAAACATAGCTGGATAATATCATAACGCCATTGCCCAACTTATTCTGACTAAAAATGGAAGCTGGATAGATTGTGAATAGCTGTAAAGACTGAATCTGATCTTGACAGGCTACCGGTGCACTCTAAGAATCATGTGACACAAGCTGAGATAACCTGGAAGGTGACATCCCAGAATAACCAGAACTCTTACCTCCAAATGAGGTACCATGGTTGCCCACTAGGGCCGTGGGATCTCTTACTTTCCCGCTCTATCTGATGGTATGCCTCAACCTTCGGGCAATATTAACAACAACATCAAATAAAATCCAGACCTCAATTTCTCGAGCCATCTGGGATTTCAGGGAAAAATAAAGGTCATCAATAAATCTCTGAATCTCTTGAAAGGCTCATGGACTAGTTCTAATGCATATTCAGCCATTCTATAGAATTCAATCTCATATTTTGAAACACCAACAGGCTAACCGACAGGCTACCCTGTCCAATCCACACAAACTGGAAACACTTTCATCTGGCTCGCTACTCGAAAGGAACTTTTCCCACGAATCTAGAAGAAAAATCGAACCACGTTAGCTAATAAGAGAGAGGCCCACCAATTCAAGGCTGGACCCCTGAAACTGGAAAGAAGAATAATCAACACCATACCGCTTGATATAATCAAAAGCCTGAAGGATACGCTGGCATCATTTTATTTTAAAAGCTCACACATGGATTATCTGATGCATGGCTTGAGAATATCGGAAGATTCAACCGCGTAAAATAATGCAACCTCTTTGGGCACTCGGACCCAATAATTACCTCCGTTGGCTAACCCGCTAGAACAATTGGTGGCACAACAAATGCTGCTTCTAGAACATAATTTATCGTGAAAATACTAAGAACTGGAATAGGAGCTCCCTGAGGCCGAACATCTGTATCTACGACAACCTGATAAGCTGCCTAGCGAATAATAGGTTCTTACGGTATCTGCGTCGCCAAGATTCTCGTAAAAGCATCGTAGAGAGCCAAGGGAACCACAAGTCCCTGCTCCCTTGCCCATCGCGAGCTCGTACATCCGTAACTAGATCGTCAGCACGATCAAAAACTCTCGGGACTCCGTCAGTGCTAGCCCCAGGCTAGACTGCTTCGTCTTGAACCCATACTGTTTGCTGATTTGTCGTACGAGGGTTTACAATTGCCACGAAGGAATTAACAAAAATACTTTTGCATCCTAGACCAACGCACGATCAGAAAAGAAGGAAGCGAAACTTCCTAAATGCCATCATAGCCCCTCGTAGATAAGTACGGACGTCTACGTACCCATCAGCGAGACTCTACTAGACACTGTCTTAGTCTGGATAGACTCTAAACAGGGCTCTGATACCAACTCACACGACCCGAAATCCGGTTAGGCCGTGCGGGCACCCGACATCCTCCCCTAGACCCGTCGGGCGAACCCTTACCAATTAAATCAGGAAAATAAAAATAACAATTTACAAATAAGGACAAGACTTAAAATAAATACACAGACATACTGATACCTCTAAGCTGTACAAAAGAAATTTACAGCTGACTACCCAACATGCTAGGTTTAGGGCTATCCAAACTAGACATCTAAGAGTACAAAAGAAGACAGATACCTCCTGAAGGGGGCAGAATGCAACTGAAATAATAAACAATAAACTGGTGGCCATCCGGAATAAAGCTGGCTCACCCTGACAGCTGAAGTCGTCTTCGCTCCTGAACAACGTAGCGAACTCAATCCTGGAGCGAACCTGCCGAAACGAAATAGATAGACAAGAAACAAACAACAAACAAGGGTGAGTCAAAAGGACTCAATAAGTGGGGCAGACTAGCTACCTCAAAGAATAGGATAGCTAGCCAGGGAGAAGAAACAGATAAACCAAATTCCTTTTATTTAAATTACAAAAAGGCAGAGCCAGATAATAACTAGAAACACGTATGAAACCTTAAACTCAGCCAGGAATACGAGCCAGAAACATATCAACAAATAAGCAATGCACATATGAGCAGAACAGTAGTTATGTACCACAAGTCTATGCAATGGTATGAAAATGAAATGAAATGAGATGAAATGAAATCTGATGCAAAGGGTCACATGTGCCCGTCCTCCCATCTCGAAGCGGAATACTCCTGCATTCGAGGGGAATCCAATCTGATAACCAACTGGAGCGGAATACTCCTGCTCCTGGGGCGGAATACTCCTGCACCCGATATAATATAAACCAGAGGCGGAATACTCCTGCACTCTCTTGGGGCGGAATACTCCTGCACCCGATATAATACAATGGAGCGGAATACTCCTGCTCCTGGGGCGGAATACTCCTGCCCTCAATATGATACAATAGAGCGGAATACTCCTGCTCCTGGGGCGGAATACTCCTGCACCCAATATGATATGCAATGTAATGCATATGAATGACATATAATGCATATAAATGCAATATAATGCAATAATAAACTTTCACCGGCGCGGGGCTCTCATCGACAGCCGGGAAGTAGATGCCAACTTACAGTCAGGGTACAATGCTCAGATCCTCATTGCAATACCAACAATAGGACATAACATATAATATACAATATAAATCCAAAGCTAAGGCGTAATGAGTACGCCTATCGGCAGCTACACACGTAAGGAACACGTGGTAGAAAATCCACGAGGCCAGGTGCCTCCAAAGAAATGGATATAAACACTTACCTCTTCCAAAACTTAGCATTGCTAATCAATAACCGCTTTTATCCTTTGGATCCATTTCCAAACGATCCCACTGTGTTCAGTAAGCAGAAAAAATATATCACATTAGGCTAAAGGCTTCATTCCTCACATCTTAGGGCAATCCAGGTAGGAACCTGATACCCTATTCGCATACGCAATACGCAGGCCAGGCCTATGTATAGGGTTTAAGGCCACATAACCAAACTCCAAATAAATTACATTTATAAGTTGCCCATAACTCACTGAGTACGAATATATAATCAATTTCATTATCGGGGTCCATTTGACCCTTTAAACTATTAATTGAACTTATTAAAACGATGTCTAATATTCTAAGTTTTACCGTTAAAACATATTCAAACACACGTAATAAGCTAAGATAATGAGTTAACATCATTACCTGGATGTTTCGGGGTGAAAATCCTATTTTTCTCCGGCTTCTTTTCCTTTCCTTTTTCAAATTTCTGATATTTTTTTTTTTTTTATATTTTTGAGTCTCTGTTCATGTTTCGTTCTTCACTCATACTGATATATATGTATTAGGCACCGCCTAACTTTTCCAAATTTTCATTCTTTTCCTTTTTTTTTTTTTTTTTTATATAAATTCGCTACTACGGTAAAAATCAAAACGGTATCCTATGATATTCGAAATAATCCCAACTTTTGCATACAAGTTATACAAAATATATGTAACATACTCGCGAAGGAGGATCTCAAATTGGACTCCCGAAACTCAATATGCAAATTAAATGGAAAAAGATCAAATTATTTAACTTTCGGCATTTTAGCGGAACTAGCCGAACAACATCGAAATTCACTTTTGAAAGTTTACAAAAATCAAAAATAATCATACGAACCTAACGGCACTTTCGGATTTCGAATCGGAGCTCATTCGGCAAAAACCGAGCTCGAAAATCTCTTTTTAATATTTATCGCCAATAAAAACCGAAACCTTCTTCCGATGCCTACCAAACGAGGTCTGATTTAACTCAGATTTTACAGACAGGTTCTAATGGATATTACGAGTATTTTAAAATTACCGGCATGCCAATCGGAGTCCTAACTTCCGAAACGACTGACCGAGGTCGTTTCAGTACAGCTTAGAGGTAGCAGTATGTCTGTATTTTTTTTAAGTCTTGTCCTTATTTTTGAGTTGTTATATTTATTTTCCTGATTTAATCGGTAAGGGTTTGCCCGACGGGTCTAGGGGAGGATGTTGGGTGCCCGCACGGCCTAACCGGATTTTGGGTCGTGTCATCTTCATTAGGCAAACTCTCAAGAAAGGCATTAATAATGGTTTCCTCATCATCTTAACTCAAGAAACCAAGAGTAGGCTCACTAGAAGAACTATCCACCTCTCTCACAATCTCAAACAAAGAGTTGTCTAAGGAGTCAAATCTTTCACACCATGGAGGTTCTAACTCATTTTCAACTCTAGTTCGATACAAATCACCACCAAAAATAAAGATGCCCTCAAACAAAGGATTAGTAAAGGTAGACATCTCAACTTCATTTTTAAGCAAGGGTGAAGTATCAAAACTAGGTCCATCAGTTACACTTGAGGAGTCATCATAGATAACCCTATCCATCTCATGCAATAGAGACTCCTCAAGGTCACTACCATCCTTACTACGACACACAAATCCACCAAAATCAATTATATCAACAAGGGTAGAGTCAAACAACTCATCTTCCCTTATATCAAATATGGGTGGGGTGTCATAACAAGGGACACAAACAAGGTAAACTACCACTTCTTCACTAAAGAAGGGTTCTTTGAATATCGAGCTCACATTATGATGCGGCTTTTCATTCCTCTCAACTAGTGGTTCACATGAACACATAAGTTGACCATTAGACTCTTCACTAGTTGCAAGCCCAATAGATGCATTACAAGCACCAACTAGCTTTGCGTCCTCACAAGACAAGGAACTAACATGCTTATGAAAAAGTGAAGAAACACTTACACTTGAGTTGCTTCCTTGAGCACTCATAGCACTTGAAGTATTATGTTCAACTTCATTTTCATGAATCTCACAATGAGGATCTTCACCTCCTTGCCTTCTTTCCAAAGCACATGGTTGAGGCTCCATTAGCTTGCCTCCAAGAGTACCTACACAAAAGCCAATACAAGAAGAAGAAGAAGAAGAAGAAGAAGAAGAAGAAGAAGAAGAAGATATAGCATGGTTAGAGCAAAGGGTGTACTCACTCTAATTTTGTCTTTCCTCTCCTCTCCTTTCTCTCATTTTTCTCTCAAGGCCAAGTGTAGCTTCGGGTGACAATCCACTCACATCTCTCCTCATTTCCTCTCTTTTTTCCACTCTAGGATTGTCACCGCTCACTCCCTTAATCCTCTCTATCTTTTGTCTCTCATTTTCAAGAGCTTTGGGATGAGGCCCAAGAATGCTTTCATCCGGAGTAGGTGGAACCTTTACTTCAACCCAAAACGGCATAACAACAAGATTCACGTCTTCGGGCTCCTTATCCATGGGAGATTTAGCTTTAGCCACCTCTTTCAACTCCCTCATATGCCTATAGTCAATACTTACTTGTCTCGGCGTCAAGGACTTGAGTACATACTTCTTGCCCACATGTGTAACCGTGTAAGAGTTGGTTCGGCCATCATGAACTACACTCCGATCATATTGTCATGGCCTTCCAAACAAAAGATGGCAAGCTTGCATCGGTACTACATCAAACATAATCTTATCTCGATAATTCTCAATGCTAAACTCGATCAACACTTAGTTCACCACACTCAATTCTCCACATTCACTCAACCATTGTAAATGGTATGGTTGTGGATGCTTTATAGTAGGCCATTTTAATTGGGAAATCAAAGATTGGCTCGTGATATTAGTACAACTTCCCTAATCAATGATCATTGAGCACACTTGCCCCATGACACGACACCTAGCATGGAAAAGATTCTCCCATTGCACAGTATCTTCCTCCTCAAAACTCATGACACCCAAACTCATACGTACCACAAGTGTCATGTTATGCTCATCATCCTCTTCACCATCACCTCGCTCACCACCCCCAACTCCCTCAATTGCCATTGGTTGGCTCATAGAAGTAGTAGAATTACCTCTAGAGCGAGTAGCTACATCACCTTGGGGAATGCCCAAGTCATAGGGAATGCCCACTTATTGGGAAATGCCCAACGGTTGGGGATTGCCCAACATCCTATCACTAGTGCCTTTTCCGCCATCTTCTTGGACACTCGGGATCCATTCTCTTTCAAGGCTCTCAAGCCTCAAGTTTATAGATTTCACCTCGGCCAAGAGGTGGGCAAAAGTGCTCTCGGGGATCTCAATGGTCTCGTCAATGTCTCCGGTCAAGTACCTACAAAAACAAAAGACTAAAGAAAGAGGTTTAGAGTAAAAACTTCACACACTCCCTTACTTTTGAATGTCACTCGGGTACACTCAATTTAGTGGATAGGATCACTCAAACTTGATTCCAAAGGTTTTCTCGTAGTTAAACAACCTCCTCAATAACCACTCAAATTCACAAGAACCAAATACTCTCCGAGAAGAGTGGAGTTAATGTGACTCTATGGACGAACGGCTATATGAGTGAGCACTTAAAGCAAAATGTTCTACGAGTCTTCTTTGAATTCTAATCTCCTCTACGCACGAATGTCCTACAAGCTCATTGAACTAGTACTAATCAAGTAGAAGTTTTGCTCTAAAAGCACTAGCCGGAAGCAAAGCAAACAAAGAAAGCATGAAATCCTACGAAACAAACTACCCGGACTCCGACACAGGACTAGGCGCTCCGCCTCACCTGTTGGGCGGTCCACCTGGACCAAGATACAGAGAGCTGATGTTTGTATGGGCAGTCCGCCCAAGACTCTAGGCGGTCCGCCTGGACCTGAAACTATAGCTTCATAAGAATGCGTTTTTGGGTCTTTTGCACCCAAATTTTCCAACGATTTCAAGTTGTTTCTCAAATCCAATGATACCTAAAGTTGTATTCAACTATTGCACACAATTCCCAATGGTTTTCGACCCCAAACAATAAACACAAATGCTTCGATTTTTAAGTTTGAGCGAATTTTTAAGGGTTTCAAAATTTTTGGGATTTAATTCTTCAAATTTTTTATTCATAGCTCCGAATAAAGATATATTGGTACCAAATGAATGGGGAAACAACATAGATCAATCCCCAATTTTTTTCAACCCAAACAATCAACAAACAATCTTCGATTTGAGTTTGAAGCAAAATTTCAAGGGTTTTCAAAAATGGGGATTTTGATTCTTCAAGTTTTGAATCTCTACACCAAAACATGATATAGGGGTGCCAAAAGAACCGGAATATGATAGAGAGCAAACCCCGATAACTTTTGTTGATTGAGTGTCCAAATCTAACAAGTTCTATGAAATTTTTTTTGTAGTTTTTAGGATTTTCAATTTTTTTTCTTTTTTAATAAAACAAGAACAAGTACAAAGATAAAAGCATGATGAACAAGGAACGAGGGCTTGTAAGAACAACACTCGATCCTTGCTTTTTTACCAAACTGATGCTGGGTAAAATGCGGAAGCAATAAAGTAAAGATAAAAGCGAAACGTGGCTCGAACAATTACCTAAGTAGCACTGAAGAACTTGTTTCGATACACCTCGGGTGAATGTCAAGGAACACCTACACTAAGCAACTATCTTCGAGAGACACTCAGCTCTCGCAAACAGAATGATAAAGAAAGGATTGAAGTTCAACTTGGAATCCACCAAGTGAAATCAAACCCGCACAAGGGGTTTTTATTGAAGAGCTCTCAAGCTTTCAAGTTTCATAATTCAATATTCAAGGTTAGCTAAGTGAAATAAATGACTAAGGGGTCTATTTATAGCATCCCCTTTACATGTAATGAAATGACTAAAAGCCCACATGTTGGGTTTAAAACGCTAAAGGCCACATAGGGCTATACTAGGAAATACACCCAAAATGTAACAAAATCCCAGAATGACAGTGAGGCGCTCCACCTCCCACAAAGTCCAGAGAGGTGTGTCCAATTTGGGCGGTCCGCCTTGCATCTTGGGCGGTCCGCCTGGAGCTGTAGCGCTCTGTGCGCTCAAGTGCATGGTCTTCAAATCATCTCCAAAGCCTCTATCTTCCACGCCCTTCCATACCAAGTGTAGATTAGCATATTCGAATCTCTTTAGCTTGGTTCCGAGTGAATGGTCTTGAGGCAGCTTGGACGGCATCATCTTCCCTTCTCCGAAGCTCTTGATCTCGCATCCTGTGTGTCCTCCAAGCTTTGCTCTTGATGTTTGATGCATGAGCCCAATTTTTCCCGCATCAAAGAGAAAACCACAGCTTCGAGGAAACTTACCAACTGTTATATCTAAAATAAAGGAAGATTCAGAAAATGTGTCTAAACACCACCTACAATGAACCTAATTCAACATCAAATCAATTAAGTTAAGATAAATTAGGGGCAATCCTATAGCTTGTTAAGTTGAATATTATCCTACGCAATATCCTGAATTACTAACTCGAGGTCTCGAACTCGAAGTGTCAACAAAAGCATCAATGTTTATTTGACTTAAGGTGACCTTGTTGGTTGCTTACTCATAGTGTCTAATTGGTTGACCATGTTCATATCCAAGTAAAGCCTTCCAATTCTTCACTGATCTGCTATTAACAATATTACTCAACTCCTTCTTGTTCCTCATCTGGTGACCTGAACATTATTCAGGTAAATTAGGCTCTCTGTTGATAATAAATAGAATAACAACACAGAGGAAGTAACTCTTATATTTTTTGACTCATGTATGTTGCTAAGTGCGTATATATAACTTCATGAGATGCCGAGTAGCATAAGCAATTGCGAGAAAATCAAGAACTCGAACTTCACAGTTTGACTCTAATCTTTGTACATATTGTTGGCTACTTTTAGTATTCATGTCAATCTTCATTTAATCTCAAATTCAAGAATCAAATTAAACCAGTTAATAATGTGAAGACAAATATCACTAATAATACATACGTGCAATCATAATAGTTATATAAAGTAGTATTCCAAGGAGAGATGATAAAGAAAATGTAATGAAATGAAGTAGAAAATAGAGGTTAACGTTGGATCATCTTTTGTCAATATTAACATAATCTAACCAATCAGTACATCCATGAGTTAACTAATTAGATAGCAAATATTTTTGGTAGTACACTTACATGACAAATTAACACTCCAACTGAGAGCACAGGCTTTTATTAACCTGCAAAAAACAACTAATATAAACTTGACATTTTACAAAGAGTATTTTTTACTTGAAGGAGGCATTCATGTAAAACATTCCCTTCGGTTAAAACATATGCAGAGCCACACTAATTATTGTCGAATACATAGCACACACATATGGAATTTGGATTAGACTATACGTGAAGTTATATCAAATCACAACTATCCATATATACAAGAATCCATATATATAAGAAATGTATACATATATATTGATGTTATTGTAAAATGATTTTTGTATATATTTTTAGCCAGCAGAAACAATCCAAGTGCATATATGTAGAACTTACTGTTTTGCTAGCATACCTGTAAGTTTAGACATGTTGTATGATTCAAGAAGTGCAGTTGTGAAGTCCTTCAAATGGATATAGCTTTGTCATATTCGCTATAGGCTTTAGTTGTATCGGATGATTTGTTTCTGTCACCAATTTTAATACTCCCTGCAAATAACAGTTAAAATACACCTTAAATTCTGAACTAACTTAAATGATTAAAGTGTATTAATTAGGGTAGAACCTGCATTTGGTTTTCGGATATGTTGTAGTTCTAGAAGTCATCTTTCCTACGGTGAAAGCAAATTGTGATTCGGACTCACCTGCGAATTTATATAGTTTTTTCTATTAGGACGGTCAAAGCTGTTACAAAAAGAGTACCAGAATTCTTAATCGACTTAAACAATTAAACTGTATTAATCGGGATAGAACATGTACCTGGTTTTCAGATATGTTGTAGATCTGGGAGTAATCTTTTATAAGATGAAAGCAAATTATTAATCTGGTTGGCCTACAATGTCATATTTCTTTTTTCATCAAGATGCTCAAATCTGTGATAAAGTGAGTGCTAGTAATCATAACTAAATTTAAATATTAAAATCTTTTTTTTGGAAAGGAAATTGTATGTGGTTTCTGAATATGTTGTAGCTGCAGTAGTTATCTTTCCAACAGTGAAAGCAGCTTGCGATTCGGACGCGTCTTGAAGGAGTTATGGGTTTTTCGTTAAGATGCTTCTAGTTGTAACAAAGGAAGTGCCAGAATTTAAAACTAAGTTTAAATAATAAACTGATTTAATTTGGACTGATAGTTTATGTGGTTCTGTAATATGTTGTAGCACATGGAGCTTTCTTTCCAACGGTGAGATCAGATTGTTAGTCGGACACGCCTTCAAGTAGATATGATATTTTTCGTCAAGATGCTCAAAGCTGTGACAAATTTATAGCCAGAATTGTGAACTGACTTCAAATACTAAAGTGTATTTAACAGGATAGAACTTATACCTGTTTTTCAAATATGTTGCAATTCCATATTTCCTTTTCCCTTGGCAACAGTGGATTGTGGTTCAAACGCGTCTTATAGGGGATGTGTCTTCTTCCATCAAGATGCTCAAAACTTTAAAATTCCAATCCTCAAAATGCATAACCAATCTGAAAAATATAATGAGTATTACTTTGGAAGAATTAATACCGAATTGTCACATACGTCGTAGTTTTTGAAATGTACTGAATGCTAATAGTAAAGTTCAGATTTTTTCTGTTCCCATATATGTATAACTCATATGGTCAAATACAACAAGATAGTGACTTTGGCAAGGTTCATTATCTTGTTGCTTGTAACTTCAAAGCTTAACATTGTTAAAAAATGTTCTCATAATATTGTGACACATGTAATAACTGTAAAAGAGATAGATTAACATAAAGTTAAAGTGTCAGGCTAAATTTCGTAAAAATATTAATCAGAATACATTGATGATCAAACAATTATATTTAAAATAACGTACCTTGGATGAATGAATAAATTGAAACTTCCTTCAGAAGTTGATGACATTGATGAGGTATACATGCTACTAAATTGAGTCTTACGTGATTGAAGTACCTGCCTGAGAACTAAACACTGGCAATTACAAATTTAAAGTGATTTTAAAATATAGATCAGATTACACTCTCTATGCAAATCTATTATAATGTACGTTTGCTGCAGAAAAGTTAATTTATCTATTATCCACTTAATGGAAGATATCAAGCAGGGATCCAAATGAGAAAGAGTTTCTAAAATTAGATTCAACAAAAAAAATAATTGAATTCAATAATTAAAACATTATTATACTCCCTCCGTTTCAAAAGAGATGAACCTATTTCCTTTTAAGTCCGTTTCAAAGAGAATGACCTCTTTCTAAATTTGAAAAGAAATTTTCACTTTTACTCATCCCTAGATGATTTGTCGCCACACAAATATCTATAACTTATTTTAGACCACAAGTTTTAAAAGTCTTCCCTTTTTTATTAAACTTCGTACAAAGTTAAATGGGTTCATCTAAAGTGGAACGGAGGGAGTACTACACAAAAATTCAATGAAGTCTCAAATTAAATTTTGGAAACACTTCTTTGTACACTACATTTCTAGCTTCATTTGTTATTTTTCCATCATCGTCATAAACTAAAATTTTCAGCCCCTTTCTACTTGTCACTCTTGATAGTGCCACGTACATTTGTCCATGTGTAAACACTGATTTCTTCAAAAATATCCCCACATTAGCTAATGATTGACCTTAACTTTCGTTAATAGTTATGGCAAAAATACAACGATTGGAAATTGTCTTCACTGGAACTTAAAAGGTAATCTTGTATCAGAAGGAGTTAGTGTAATTATTGGGATAAACACTCTTTCTTCGGCCATTTTACCTGATAAAACCTTTGATTCAATAACCTAATTTCTAAGACTTGTAATGATCAACCTAGTTCTGTTACACAGTCTAGACGACTGGTCAATATTTCTCAACAGCATCACCAGGACACCAACTTTTAAGCTGATAGAGTGGTTTGGAATTCCTGAACATTTTATACTGTTCAAGAATTCTGGTATGTATATGTGTTCTAAAGCTGTAAAAGATAAATTAGACATAAAAATTGTGTCAGAACTTAGGTATGTCTTCTCGGGATTGTAATTGAGTGATACCATATACTCATCAACTGATTCCACCACGTCAAGTATGGGAGCAAGAATAGCTCTCTATTGTAGGTAATCTATGTCAGTTGAGTGGTTTAAAAAGTCAAGATATGTACTTTGTACAATGATAGCTATCGGATCATCACAGTTATTAATGAGAAGATCATCTGGTATTTCAACTCTTTCAATGCCATCAATGGAGTCTTCAATCCTTCCATCACAAATTGTTAAAATCCAGTCAGAAAAAACTCTTATTGTCGACACCCATTTTTCCCGAACCCAGTTAGGGTTCGAAACGAGGCTCGACTTATTGGAACTCATGGGTAAAGACTTGGAGTCGCCACCTAACATATTTTTCAACTGGGCGTATTATGGCACCTACTTTATTTTTAGCCAAGTTTAGTGTTAACTCCGACACTTAGTTTACGAATCATAAATTCTAGGTAAGGGTTCAAGTTATCCTGAAAGAATGGTGTTAGGCACTTCTTGGATTCCACCAAATGTGGTTACCGACCGGACTATATACTTGGGATTCAAAAATAAATCTAACTAGATAATTTCTACAATAATATACAATTTAGATATAATAATTAAAATAAAAGGTTCTTTTCTACTAATTGCTTTCTTCCAAAAGAGACCTTGCAAAATAAATCAATTTAGTTAGTATGCCAAATAAATTAATAATGATAAGGCAAAAACAAAAATAATGTAATAATAAGTTGAGCTCAAAATGTGTTCAGAATGTCGTCTTTCATCCAAATTTACCTCGCAAAAAATATATAAAAAATGAGTTAGTATTGTAATTAACAATAATAATAATAATAATAAAGGAAATATGAAATTTGTAAAATTTTAGGCTCAGGTTTGTATGATGTATCGGGTACAGGTTAAGGATGTCGGTACGGCTGCAAACACGGTGGCCGGCCGGTTGCCATGCCAAGCACCGATCCCACTACTCCATTGCCGGCTTGTTTTGCAATAAAGCTCATACATGTCATCATTGCATAATTTTTATTCCGAAGGGACATGTAGGGACATTGTGTATGGGGTGGGATTTGTTTTTGGCCTCCATAACGTCATTGACTGAACGGTGCAGTATCCGTTCATATCAGTGCATAAGCCTCAAAACAATTATTTTTCATTGGCTTTTCATATCGTCGTGTAATATTGTTCAAATTCAAAATGAATCTCGAGGTTTCACAAAATGACCATATTGTGAACTAATAATCCGATGTAGAAATAGCACTGCAACTGTGACAAAAAGAAATGGTGAGGCAAACAGTAAAAGCCCACAACAAGTAATTTGTTGACATCCAATTTTGTCCCTCCTATTTTTTAAAGCAATAGTTTTTAAAATTATACACGCGATCGTGCATTTATTTGTGTCCCGTCCATTCTTTCAATTTATCTCCCTATACGAGTCTAGTAATCAAAGCCATTTTGAAAACGTCATCGCAAACCATAGCCATTTTTACAAAATAAGCAATCTTAACCGAAATTTCGCAATTACTTCTATTTTTTGAACAAAATTGTCCAAATCGTCTTAAGTCCCAAAATTATATTTTTTATACGTTCCTTAGCCATTCTAATACTTTAAAATTAATTCCGCAATTTTCCTACAATTTTAAACCTATTTTATGTAATTTTATACCTATTTTAAACTAAAATTACACTAGTTATACACTATTTATACACACATATATATATGCATATACACGTATACACACATATATACACATCAGCTCATTTTGCCACCTCTGCACCTACGTGGATTAATCTCAGCCGTCCACGCATACCATCCGACTGCTGAGATCAAAACTTTCCTTTTAATTACAAACGACCCCAAAACCCCATGAGCCCTTTCATTTTCTCTCCCTCATCCCGATAATGACTCTCTCTCATCGGAGATATGTTACGCGACTACTGTCGATTGATTTTCCGGTCGATTTAGCCGGCCAAATTTGGGGAAAATAGTTCCATCGTACTCCCCTTGTCACCCACTATAAAACCCATATACTTTCGATAATATTTGGACGAGGACAATTCTTGACCCTTGTTGACTGAGTCACCACCGCCGGGAAACACCTCCGATGGGTCCAGGGTATCTCAAACAATGCTATCGCTTGAAAAAGAGTAAGAAACCCTTTATGCGAGGTCAACTCACGACGGGTCAATACGACCCGACCCTGATGTTTGCGAACGGGTAATCCTAAAACGCTTCTATTTTCCCAATTGTTTTTCTGGATTTAATTGATGATTAAAATTGAAATCGTCTAGTTTTTAGCATGATAACATAATTGATTGATTAATTGGTTGGCGTAAATCACAAAATCACTAGTCTTAGTTGATTTCACTATTTTAAATAATTATACCTGTTTGTATGCCTGAATTTGCCTAATGTCGATTGAGTGTAGTATTGTTAGTTGTTCATGGTCAACTAACTAGGGTGAGAAACTGCATGATTAATAGCCTCACTATTATTTCACTAGGACAAGTGAAACTTTGTTCTTGATTTGTTTGTGTGCACTGAAATTGATACCTTCGTGGCCTGTGTCCTTTATCACTACTGCAGAGATCTAATTCGACACCCTCGACAATGTATCCATCTCTAATAGTGTATTTTTACCTTTACTTTATTAAGATGCATGATTACATAGCTTAAAACTGAAAGGATTTGATTTAAGTATGATTTAGGGGATTGGGACTAAGCTTAATTGGAATCAATGATTGGCAATGGGTTCTGGTAATTGGCAAAGTTCCAATTAAGGGCTGATTGAAATTTTGTTACGAGGATCAAGTGATTTCTTTGAATCCCGATTGTATTTTTCCATCAGTTGTGAACCTAGACTTTATTTGGGTTAAGGGAGGGGATCTTAGTTAGTTTATGATTTGTTTCACCCTAAAACTTTGGGACTGATTAACCTATATATAGAAAGGGTGCTTGATTGGCTTTCTTAACTTTGGGGAGCAATATTCTCTTACCATTTTTATTTTTCTCCCGTTAGAACATAAAACCCTCACCCCTTTTGCCAATAAAAACTAGTTTCTCCTTTATGTTTACACACACTGGAATACACAGAAGCACTCTGCATGCTCTTCTCACTGTAAAGCACTCTGCTTACTCCTCTCTCAGTGGAGGGCTGTGGCTACACCTTTAAGAGCATCATCACTCTCTTTTCTGGATACTTCTTTCTGGAAAACAGCTGAATATTATCTGCATCTCTCACCCCTGTCTCTTTTCTGCTCTGTTTGAAAGGTAAAATATGATACCTGCCTATACTGCACCCTGAACTTGCATTGTCTGTTCCATATGAATTCCTTGGTATGTCTAGCTGTCATGTATCTTGTTTGGGGGGGCCTATTTTTCCCCACTATTAACCATTGTTTTGCAGTTAGTAAGTATAGCCTTTTGGCTATACCAAAGTGTTATCTACATGGCCATTAATTTTGTTTGGTTAAAGCCTGGTAAAAGGCTTATCTGATTGAGAAATTGAGCCAAGAAGGCTGGAAAACTGGTGTAAAATAGGGCACCCCCTCTGACCATTGTTTTTCTCTGTGATTGTCCCCTAGAAACTGTCCCCAATTTGTATACATTTTAGGATTCCCTATCTGTATTCTTTAAAACAGGAGTACAAAGTTACTACACTGTGTGTGCAGCCACCCAGGGGCTCTTCTCTTGACCTTTTTACTCCTATGTGTTGCATTATCTGGAAAAGCATGACATTTTTGAAATCTGTATAGCATTCTTTGGTTGAAAATTGAAGTTCCATGGTATTTTCTAAAATCTACATGTTTTGGGTAGAATCTACGAACGATAACACTATTTTGGTCACTCCACGCAGGTCCTAGAATTAAATACTATAGAACATGCTTTCTGAACGTTTAAATCTGGAATTTCATCTAATAGGGTCTTAAATGTGTAATGTTTGCGTAATCTAGACTGTTTTTACAAAAGCTAAAGACTTCCCCTATTTGCATAAATACTGCAGGCCCAAAACTATTTTAAAATGTGGCCTCTATATGTGTTTAAACTATTTTTATTGCCTTAATGCTCCTATACACTAATCTAATAGTGTATAGGGGTGTATAAAGTTTTTGGGGTCAAATATACAACCTACTATACATATTTTCAGAAATACACCTCTAATCATACATGTATCTGCATGCTTCTATCTATAATTATGTGCGGCAGCCTTGTTTGCATTTCTGTGCTTATGTGAAACCCATTTTTGAAAACAGCCCTTTCGTCTATGTATATTCAAATTGACCTCTAAACAAAAATAACCATTAAGGTTAGGGCTCGACAATTAATGAAGAGTCACACCGACCCTAAATGGCTAATATTTTATTTTAAAAACAATATCCATCTGGTTTTGGTTTAAATCTGAAAAATATTTGTAAAACCGTCTATTTGTGCAAAATTGTTTCAAGTATTAAAAATTGCACGAGTAAGCTGAAATTGAATACTCTTTGCATGTTTAATTATATTTGCGATTAGGTATTTGTACTAGAGGCTATAAAATGCGATTAGGCTTAAATGTAGGTCGTATATGAACTTTATTTTCATATGTGTGGATTTAAATTGCATAGATATATTTAAGTTAGATACGAATTTAACCTCCCAAGTTAGTATCACATGATAGCATTCACAACTTTATCCCAAATATAGACTCGGACGGGAACCACCTTTCGTAGGACTCGGGGGAGTGCCTAACACCTTCTCCCCTGAGTCATTTGGACTTCTTACCCTTTCGAATCTCTGAAACTAGACTAGTATAGCTATTAAACTCACCCTTAGACACTTAGGTGGCTTAATACACCTTAGAAAACTATATTAGGTGGCTACTCCAACACTCAAACTCAAACGAGTTACCCGGTCAAATCCGAAACCCGACTCGCTTTGAGTTGAGTCTAAAATCGGGTATGACAGAATGGCGACTCTGCTGGGGATATTCAAAGTCCTAACCACAACGAGTCTTTAATTTTGGGATTTGTCTTGCTTTTTGTAATATTATGATTCTACTAACCTGGTTTCTTTTTTTGTTTTTCTTTTTCCTTTGTTTATTTACTTGTTTGTATGAACTTGAAATTTTAATGTAATTTGGCATATTTCACTCATACTCTCCCACTCCTGGGAACGACACTTTGCGCACACATGGGCGATTACGTGGATCCCACGGTCGCTTCACCACAAAACACCTTTTAGGAGGGACATTTTGGAATATAGTTGGTCCGTCGTACAACCAACAATTTCAAATGATCCCACTCCTTAACCGTCCACCTTGGGGAACCGTGTCTAAAATTACACCACTCTTGAATGTCATGAGCATGCATCATGCCGTAGGAAGGGCTCCCCCTGAGCCGGCTAATCTTCAACTTATCCAAACTACCTAATGGGTTTCTAACCCCGAAGGGACGTTTGGACATGCTTATGTGCATTTGAGGAAAAAAAAAAGAAGAAAAAAAAAAAGAATGAAAAGAAAGTGAGTCGAGAATAAAAACGAATTCTTGATTTGCCGAATTATTCTCAAGGGAGGGGTTTTAATCCTTTATTTTTCTTTTTTTTTTTTATAGGTAATAATGAGTCAAAAATTTCACCGTTTTGGGATAACTATGGCGCACCTCCTTTGTTAACTAGTTGGTGGAACAATTTGTCATTAAGTCTACAAACCGAAATACGTCAACACTTGGGTCATATAGTTTCACTATTAGAAATAGAGTCGTGTAGGGAAATAATTGAAGCATCGGTATCGTATTGGGATGAAGAACTAAATGTGTTTAGATTTGGGGATGTTGAGTTAAAACCCTTGTTGGAAGAAATAGGAGGGTACGTGTCACACTCGGGGTTAGACAAACATCGTTGGCAAGGGGTCGCATGCTAGCACCTAGCGTCCCCACAGCTGAAGAGTTTCGTAAAAAGTTAGGGATGGTGGCGAGTGTGAATGTGGAATTTTTACAACAAAAGAAGGTACCCTTTTCCTACTTCTACAACCGGTTTGGGTATTTGAGTGCGTTCGAGGACCGTAAGAAAGAGTTTGAGTCTTACAGTGATTGGAGGAGAGCTAGACCGCTTGCATTTGCTATTTGTTTCTTAGGAGTAATGGTGTTCCTCGAAAGTTCGAGTTACGACATATGTTCAAGGCTTTTCATGGTTGCCGATGCGGTATTCAATGGAATTTATGGTTACTGTTATACCATAGTTCCTATGATAGTGGCAGACAATTACCGGGCTTTGGGGTGTTGCAAAACAGGAGCAAAATATTTTCAAGGGTGCAATCTTCTACTACAAGCATGGTTCAAAGAGCATTTAAGGAAAACGAGAGGTGTACAAGAGTTGTCTAAGACAACTGGTTCCAACTACTTGGTTGGAGAACGATACGGGGTTCCAAAATTTAGGCAGCCAAGCAGCATAGAGAAGTGGGTAAATTTGTTTGAAAACATAACTGAGGCATAAATTCAGTGGATGTTCACTTGGTTTCCTTCATCGAACTTCATCATTAGCTCCGAGAAGGCACTCTTTGTGATGCTTATGGGATTAAGAGGTCTCCAACCTTATCAACTATTGAGAGTGATGAGGCAAGCAGGGAGGAAGAAAATCATACCATTGATATCAGACACGAAAGATTATCAGTTCGACTATACTGGAGATGTTGTTCCAAGGGTCAAGAGCATTAGAAAATCCTAGGTGGGAAGACAAGTTATGGGAGAAGAATCGCTAGCGTCAGACAGATACAACGCTGGATGCAAACCAAACTGCAAAAGCTGGTTACGCTATAGTATAAAGGGAAATGTGGTAGTGGGGCCAAGTCGAGGGAATGACATAAGAGATCGTGAGGTAGAAGCTCAAACTCGACACCGAGAATTCATGTTGAAAGCTGTTAAGATGGATAAGGAGAACAAAGAGGAGATCGAAGTATGGAGGAAACACGCATTAGGGCTAGAGGAAAAGATAGAGGCGTTGTTGACAAAACTTGAGCAATGAAATTCAGAGTGTGCGGAGATAGACATCCTACACTTAGTAGTGGCTAAGGGATACTCAACCAAACTATGGAAGAAGTCAAGGACATCACACGAGAAGCAAAGAGAGCCAGGCTGGAAAAGGAGCGTGCAGCCTAGTCAAAAGTTATATTTTCTTTCTTTTGTATTTTACTTTTTCGAAAAATTATCATGTACTGATTTTTCAAATTTTGGGAAATTTATGAGAATAATTGGCAACAAAATGCGTATTTATTTTCTTTGCATAATGACAAACTTAGGAAGGCTATACGTCCTTGGTGCATTATAGTCCATTAGTAAGCCTACATCGAAATGTCGAAAGGGTTTTTAACCCGAAAATGACAAATTGCATCTCTGCATGGATTCGAAGAAACGTTTGCACAAAATATTGATCGTTTGTTTAAACATGATCAAAACTATAAGAATGTTTTCGTCTTTACCTTTTCTTATTTTTTTTCTCTGACTATGGCTGCAAGAGGTACACTCCAATTTGAAATTATTTCCCGACCTCCTCACTTGATCAGACTCTGGTGGGAAGATTTTGCTATTGTCAGCAAGGCTCACGTTCAAAAGATGCTGGGAGAACTGGTGGCTCTCAAGGCCTACACTACCATGCCTGGATTGGTTGAAGCTGCTACACATTTTTGGGACCAAAAAAGGGCGGTTTTTCATTTCAATAGTTTGGAGTTGGCACCAATGTTGGAAGAATTTGAAGGACTAGCAGGGTTAGAGCCTGGACCCGAAACTATGATTTATCCCCGAGACGTGAATCCTAAGGAATTCATTGAACTGCTGGGAGCTTCTTATGATCCATATGTCAAGGGAGTGCATGATGGGAAAGTCACGTTGGATTACTTGCATTCTAGATTTGGAGGTCCAACGCTTAGGCATGATTGGACTGGAGCGTGGGAAATTCAAGACTGGGAGTGGATTGAATCCAATGCTTTCATCGTTGCTTTTCTGAGAAGCATGGTTTTTCCCGAGAAGGAAGGAAAGATCGACATAAGGTTGGGAAGAGTGGTAGAAGGGTTACGCAAAGGTGCTCACAAGCGTCAAGTAAGCTTGGTTTCATTGATTCTGGGGGAGGTTTATAGGGCTCTAACCAAATGTAGAAGAGGAGGAGAATTTTTTGAGGGATGCAACCTATTGCTGCAAATATGGTTGATAGAGCATTTGCACAGTTTCCCCGTCAGTCCGGTAGCACAAAAACCATCTTGGAAAGGAGGGATCCGCTCACATAGCACCCGCATGGCTGGAACAGCGGCATGGAAAGACCCAGCAAACATGGAAGGATGGTACACCAAGTTTGAAGAGTTGCAAGAAGTACAATGGGTAATTGAAAGCTGTGCTGGCTTACTTGTTTCCATACAAGGTCAAGACATCACTTTCTTGACGTTGATTGGATTTCGAGGAACTCATCACTTTGTTCCTCTAAGAATCCTCCGACAAGTGGGAATGACACAACAAACTCCGCAATTGACTGAGGGGAGAAGCTTCAACGTTGACATAAAGGACATCGAGCATCTGATGGTTGGCACTATATTGACAATGTGGGAAAAGAGGCTTACTATGCAGTTCTGTCGTGGTCGAGACAGTAGAGTGAAACCTGAAGCTACCTTGGCTTATTCTCAGTGGCTCAACGAACATAAGGTGAGATTCTGATCAAGACTATACTAAAAAAGAAAACCAAAACTCCAAGTGCTGTTGAAAAATACATGAAGTTGAAACACGAGTTTGATCAAGGAAAAAAGGAGTTGAGGGTGACACAAAAGAGGGAGATGAGGAGACAATACAAGGATAAGATCAAAGGGGATTAACTCAAGTATTGGACAGGCAAGGTCATGGCTCCAAGACAAGCTGCTGGGAATTTACAAAATCTGCTCAAGGGATGGGGAGAGTATTTTAAGTCTGTACCACTAGAAGAGAAGGAAGCAAAGGGAATAGAAATCTGCGAGTTCTTTACGAAAGCTCTGGATGACATGAAAGCTGGGAAGGATCTGATAGAGACATTCGTCGATCCTCCACCCATGAGTTTGGTTCACAAGCCCAAGGAAGAAGCCAAAGAGAAGAAGGAAAAAGAAGATGTTGGAATTGATGCTTGATCTGAAGCCTCTTTGCTTGGCACTTAGTCTGATCGTATCGAGTCGAGTCGTCTTGTCCTTTGTGTCGTTGTTTTTGTTTTAATCGAGTCGTTTCAAATTAGTGGTTGTAATAAAGCCAAGCAAATCAAATAAAATATTGTTATTTTTGGGTTTTAGGCTTGTGTTGATTATGTTTATGCAAACGAAATGATGTTCTTGGTATAAACGTTACTTCGAATATTCGATAGGCCTACCTCTGGCACGAAAGAGGTCCCATGCATGATAGGACGCGACTTTATTTAAACTAACGTATACTCACATTCTCTTGATTTATGATGTATCAGACCCCAAGTCCCTGATAGTTTGGTTTGTGCATTCTGGCCATGCCGCAATACCAGTTGAGATCCAGAGGATCAATCCCAACACCTCCCACTTTACCTACAAGGAGAAGGACGAGACGAAATTTCATGGTTGAGTTTGACAAAGTCGGAAATGGAACTCCCGAGAAGCAAGGTGTGGTTGCCTATGAAGACTATGCTAAGTTTGAACAAAGACTGTTCGAGTTGGAGAATAGGATCCCTCTTGCCCGTGCTGATGAGATCGTTGAACCAAACAAACCACCCGCCCTCACGGCAAAGATCCACTATACCCTGAAAAATACGTTCCTTACCTAAGCTACACCACACCCCCAAAAGCACCACAAAACAATTTACCCTCTTTCACTGTTGAAACAAAACCCATCGCATCACCCACCAAAGATCATGAAATGTATGCATGGACCAAGGAAGACCCACACAACACTAAGGAGCAAGTCCAATGGCTGGTAGAGAAGTTCAAGCAATTCCAAGGCACCAAAGGAACCCAAAGGCTATCTTATGAGGATCTCTGCTTGTATCCTGATTTGAAATTGCCCGAAGGCTATAAGACGCTCAAGTTCAACATGTCCGACGGTAGTGGAGACCCAATGGCTCATTTGAGATCTTATTGCGACAAGTTGATTGGAGTTGGACATGACGAAAAAGATCCGCATGCAACTGTTCAACCACAGTCTGACCGAAGATGCGTTGGTATGGTACTCTAAGCAACAAACAACGAAATGGACGAACTGGGAAGCAATGGCTGGAGACTTCGTCGACAGTTTTGGGCACAACACTGATGATATGCCCGATCGGTTCTACTTAGAGAAATTGAAGAAGAAGCCAACTGAGACTTTTAGAGAATTTGCAACTAGATAGAGGGCGGAAGCCGCCTAGGTCCAACCTCTCATGGAAGACGCCGCGATAGTGGCAACCTTCATCCGCATACAAGAAGATGTCTACTTTGACAAGATGTTGACTCTGCAAGATAAGAAGTTTGGAGATTTGATCAAGATTGCAGATATGGTCGAAGATGGACTGAAGACTGGAAGGATCGTTAGCTTGGCTGGACTACAAGCCACTAACAAAGCCCTACAAGCTGGGAGCACTACCACATCAAGAAAGAAGAAGGACGATGTCTCCTTCGTGGCTGCATCACTTGACCACTCTCCTACCCATAACTATTACTATCAAACGCCTCATCCATCATACACATACATTCCACCCCACATCCACCTACCCAGTCTACAACACTCAGCCCATGTACCAAAACCCACCACCACAAAGACCAACATACCCACAAAGTCCCAACTACCGAAACACAAATACCTATTCACACAGGCCTCACGCCAACAACAACCCAAGACTAAAATGAAACTATACCCCATTTGCCGAGTCTCGTACTCAGTTGTTCGAGAGACTCAAAGCAGCCGGCCATATACAGCCCGTACCATTCACAATGCCTGATAGGAGGACACGCTATTTTGATCAAACCAAAACCTGTGCCTATCACTCTGGAGGACATGGCCATGATACTCAAAAGTGCTACGCCTTGACAGACAAGATACAAGACTTGATCGATCAAAAGGTGATACACTTGAAAACTCCAAACGTGCACAACAATTCCTGCCTAACCATTGAGACAATAGGGTAAATCTGATCGAATTGGATGAGGAATGCAACCTGGAGAGGACTATTGTTAAAGCAAAGAAAGGTGCACAGTAATTGCTTCAGTTGCTCAAGTCGCTATAGCACCAGAGCCCATCGAGGTGGAAGTGGCCCCAAAATTCTATGTTGATTTGGTTCCCCCATACAGCGATAAGGCAGTACCATGGGATTATGAAATGGAGAAGAAGAACAAGTCAACGGTTGAGAATGTTGCTGCACAAGGGATGACTAGGAGTGGGAGGATTTACACTCCCGAGCATCTTATTCAAGGTAGACGAGGCATCAGCGAGGAGGAGTCCGAAGAATTTTGGAAGAAGGTACAAGACAAGGAATACTCTGTGGTTGAACACTTGGGCAAGACTCCAGCACAAGCCTCCGTTTTAGCTTTACTCCTCAAATTGGAGAGTCACCGAAATGCTTTGATGAAGGTGTTGGAAAAAGCACATGTTCCGGTGGACACCTTGGTTGAAAACCTGGCTAGCATGGTCGGACAAGTCATGGAGGCCAACCGAATTGCTTTTCACGAAGATGAGTTGCCACCTGAGGGTTTGAGCAACAACAAAGCTTTGCACATTATCGTCAAATGCAAAGACTGGTTCGTAGGAAGAGTCCTGATCTATGGAGGTTCTGGTCTGAACATATGCCCGTTCATCACTCTGAAAAGAATGGGAATTGACCAAAGTAAGATAAGGAGAGCGACATGAAGGTGAAGGCGTTCGATGGGTCGCAAAGAAGCACCATTGGGGAGATTGACTTAACTATCATGGTCGGTCCTGTGAAGTTCACTGCTGAATTTCATGTCATGGACATCTCTGCTTCCTATAATCTGCTATTGGGAAGACCTTGGATCCACACGGCTGGAGCGCTGCCTTCTACATTGCACCAAACGGTGAAGTTCGAGTGGGACCACAAAGAGGTGGTAGTGTTCGGTGAAGGGAACAATTCCATCTACAATGATCAAACCATACCAGCAATCAAAGGGAATGCTCCTGATAGGCAAACCTTCTATACTGTAGAACTCGTGGGAGCGGTGCAAGGCACTCGAGGAGGACGCCACAAAAACTGCTACTCGAGTTGGAATCCCACAGAGACGATCCAAGGGGGTATGCTGCACATTTTACTCCCAAGTTGTTCAACACACCACCTGGGTTGAAGAAAGGAAGAGAAACTTTTACAGCGCCTTCTAGGATGGCCGAGGCAAAGGCTATGAAGGGGGGAATTTGGTCTGGGAGCCAGTCATATCCGATTGGGGGTTGCCCTCACGCGAATTTCGTGAGATCTTACCAGCTAAAACAGAGAAGCGACCAATGTACTCACCTAATGCCTGTCCCAATTGGAAGCGCATCTCTGAAGAAATGAAAGGAAAGCAAGTGTGGATACCCAAGGAACCTGAACCTATGGAGGTGATAATTGAATAGCCATATGTACTCCCACAACCTACAAAATGGCCCGGAGACTGGGTCGTGGGCATCATGATTAAGCAAGGCTATGAACCTGGCAAAGGTTTGGGCAAGAACCTGGATGGCATGGTCGAGCCGATCAAAATTGTGATGAGGCCCGACAATGAGAAGGCTGGCATAGGGTACATTGTGACCTATGAAAAGAGCATGGAAGAAGCATCACTGGATTTCAAGTTCTATAAGAAAAGCACCAAGACTCTCCTACATATCTTCGTCTCGTCTGGAAACTTGGATGGCCGAAAAGGGGAGGTGTCCGCAGCGCAAGGGATGGAGCCAAAAATAGCTGATGCTGAAGAGGATCTGCTGGCGGGAGTGCAAGAACTGTTCATGTCCGACGAAGACTGCTGTGTGATCCTGGAAGAACATGTTGAACCTCCTGGACTGACAAAGGCTGGATCTAGAGCCGCATTGAACAACTGGATCAGCAACCGGGCCCGAGCTTACCGTGGACCTTGGTAGAGCTGGGGGATAGAATCTAAAATAAAACCCGACTTTGAGTCGTGGAATTTGCATTTTTCTTTCTTGTTGCACATGTCTCTCTACAAACTTTGTTTTGCAAGGATTCATAAATAAAATATAGCACTATTTCCTGTTTAACTTTTGTTTTAATCTTTTAATTTTGCAATATTTTATTTTTCAGCAGCATTCAAACTAATAATCCCATTGAGTCCACAATCGCAACGTGTAATGAAACAATGGAGCTTGAGGAAACTGGAGTTGATTATGATGATTTCGATGAAACCATACAAGAAGAAATTGAAATATTTGAAAACAAGACTAAGCCAAACCTACAGGAAATTGAGATGATAAATCTAGGAGATGAGGAAATTGTGAAAGAGACAAGGATCAGTATGCATCACACCGCCGAAGATAAAAAGCGATATACTGAGTTTCATAGAGAATATGAGGATGGATTCGCCTGGTCGTATGATGACATGACTGGAATAAGCACGGATGTGGTATCTCACAAATTACCTATCAATCCGAGCTTTCCGCCGGTCAAACAAAAGGCCCTGACTTTCAATTCATCGGTTCTGTTGAAGATTGGGGAGGAGGTAACGAAGCAGCTCAACGCAAGAATTTTGAAAATAGTCAAATACCCAACTTGGCTGGCTAACATTGTCCTAGTGCCGAAGAACGATGGAAAACTCAGAGTTTGTGTGGGTTACAGGGATCTGAACAGAGCAAGCCCAAAAGATGATTTTCCTTTGCCAAATATACACATCCCGATTGACATTTCCGCGAAACATGAGCTACAATCCTTCGTAGACTGTTTCGCTGGTTATCATCAAGTGCTCATGGATGAGGAAGATGCCGAGAAGACAGCTTTCACTACCTCTTGGGGGACTTACTGCTATAAGGTTATGCTATTTGGGTTAAAGAATACTGGAGCAACTTACATGAGGGCAATGACAACTATGTTCCATGACTTGATGCACAAAGAGATTGAAGTCTATGTGGATGATGAGATCATCAAATCGAAGAAGAGTTCATAACACCTTGACAACTTGCGCAAGTTCTTCAATCACTTGCGAAAGTATAACTTGAAGTTGAATTCAGCAAAGTGTGCTTTTAGTGTTCCAGCAGGGAAGCTTTTGGGTTTCATCGTCACCAAAAGAGGTATCGAATTAGATCCATCCAAGATCAAAGCCATCAAATAATTACCGCCGCCAAAAAGCAAGAAGGAGGTTATGAGTTTCCTGGGAAGACTCACTTACATTAGTTAGTTTATAGCACAGTCCACTGTCGTCTGTGAGCCGATCATCAAGTTACTAAAGAAATATGATAAGACCCAAACCACGAGACCCTTCACTCGGAGCCAAGCTAAGGACATCCAAGGAGTACACCTACACTTGATGAGGAAGGGCCTAGAAGAGGGAAGCGATTGGAAGCCGTTCCAAGTGCTTAAAGTGCAAGGGGAGAAGTCCAGCGCCTTGGGCGCCCCGCCTGAAGAACCAGGTTCCCCGCCTGAAGAGGCTTAGGCCTGGGCGCCCCGCCTGAAGGAGCCAGGCGCTCCGCCTGGACAAGCCTAGGCCTGGGCGCTCCGCCAAAACTCTGGGTGCCCCGCCTAGGCCACCCCACTGATCATTTCCTTGGGCGCTCCGCCTCAAATCCGGGCGCCCCGCCCAAAACGCTGAAGGGTTATTTTCTAGCTAGTGTTAAGACTATTTTGACCCTACGTGGTCCTATGTTCCTAAGCCTAAGTGTGGGCATATTAGACCTTTCATATGGTGTCTAAAAACACCTATAAATAGCTAGTTGTCTTATTATTTTCATTAGCTTACCTTTGATGAAAACAAACACTTGTGTTGAAGAGTTGAACTCTTTTTGAATGACAAACCTTGAATTTGGGACTTGTTCTTCCTCTAGCGGATCTAGATGAATTCCAATCCCCCCGACCATTCTACTTGCATGCTCACGTTAGCTCGAGGGTAGTTGCCTAGCGTAGGTGTTCTTGACCTCCTCTCGGGGTGTAACGGAACAAGTTCTCCGTTGCTACTTGAGATTTGTGATCGAGATACGTCTCGTTCTTATCCTTTTTATTTTCCGCGTTTGATTCTTATCAGCTTGGTATTAGAGCAAGGTTCGGGTATCGTTCCTACGAACCCCGACCCTTGATTCTTCGTGCCTAGTATCTTCTTTTAGTTTTCTTGTTGTTGAAGTTATTGGGAAAAAGAAAATTAAAAAAAAAAATTGAAAAATTCAAAAATTCAAAAATTGGCATAACTTTTTGGTGTTTGTGATTTGTGATATGGGTGTTATGGATTCTTGATTGTGATTGAATTCCCGTTACTTGGGTACCAAGATTACTTGGATTGGTGAAGTTTGAAAAATTGAAACCCCAATTTTCCTTAAACCCTACTAAACCCTTGTTCTTGAGGAATTTGCTTGATTTTGGGTTGTGTGTTAATGGGGTTTTGGATTTGATTACCGGGGATTGATCTACTTTTGAAAACAAAACATTTGCAACAAATTTGGTGTGAATCGGAGTTGTATAACATTGATTTTGAAGAATCGAAACCCACCTTTTTTACCCTTTTAAAAATTTGAGAAAACCCAACTTGAAACTTGAATCATGATTGTGCCTTGTTTGTTGCTTGGTTGGGTGTGAAAATCATTGGGGTTTTGGTGGTTATACCAAAATACAACTTCGGGTACTTCGAATTTGGGAAGAACACGTTGGAATCGACCAAAAAGTTGGGTTGAAATCGAAGAACACGTTGTTGAAAAACCCAGGTGTTCTTCGACCAGGCGCTCCGCCTCAAGTTTGGGCGCCCCGCCTGACCAGTGCATAGTCCAGGCGCTCCGCCCCATCCCCAGGCGCCCCGCCTGCCCGACCTCACTGACCAATTTTTGAGGTGCTCCGCCCCACTTCACTGGGCGCTCCGCCTGAGCCCTGAAACTTGGGAATCGGGTAGTTTCTTCTAGGATTACTTGTTTCTTTGTTGCCTAACCTCTAATTAGTGTTGATCTAAGTAATCTTTCTACTTAATTAACACTAATCCTTCATTGCTATTAGGTTGATTCGTGCATTAGTTGGAGAGTAGAATTCCAAGAAGAATCCTAGACTCTTTTGATTCAAGTCCTTACTTCAAAGTGCCTAGCTTTCATTGAGTCCTATTAACTCCACTCACCCCGGAGTGTGCTTGACTCGTGAATAGTTTTGTTGAGTTGAGGAATTGCTATTCATCTACGAGAAGCTTTGGAACCACAAGTCGAGTGAAATACCCACCGTCACTATACGAGAGAGCCGAGTGATCTCAAGTGAGGGAGTGTGTGAGGTTGTTTTCTAACGTTTGTTACTTGTGTAGGTACAATGTCTTCCGAAGGAGATGACTTTGCAAAGAGTGCCCTTGCTACTATTTTCGCCAAATTGGATAGTATGCACTTGAGGATTGAAAGCCTCGAGCGGGTGAACTCTAGTGCTCTAGTTGAGCAAGGGACTTCTAATGTCCCCTCGGAGAAAGGGACCCCGAGTGTCCAAGCCGAGAAAGGGACCTCAAGTGTCCCGGTTGAAGTCTCAAGTACTCCTAACTTTACTCCGGAGCAAGTTAGCCATGTCATTGAATTGCTCAATCAACAACGGGCCAAGAAGGAGCGGGAGAGACTTGATCAAGTGTTGGGCAATACCCAACGAACGGGCATTCCCCGTATCTTGGATAACCACCCAAGAAACATTCCACTACCAAGGCCCATCCGAAATGTGCAACCTCTTGAGCAAGCCGATGAAGCTCAAGAAGGGGAGGAAGCCGATTATGGTGATGATATGTATGGGTTTGATGATCACTTTCAACCAAGGCGAGGTATGAATTGTGGTCGAAATGTGGATAGAGGTAGGGGCCGAGGTCGAGGGCCACCTATGGGTTATGTTGGAGGGAATGCGAGGAGGGAGTATGGTGTGCATGAAGATCACTATTGGGGCCAACCGGAGCCTTTCCGTGGGGGTCGTGACAACTCCAATATCAATAGTGTGAAGCTTAATCTCCCAACCTTTAAAGGGAATTGTGATCCGGCGGCTTACATTGAATGGGTGCTACACATGGAGAGATTATTTGACACAAATGAGATGACCGATGAGAAGAAAGGTACCTATGCTATTTCATCCTTTGAATCCTATGCATCTACTTGGTGGGAATCCGTCAAGAGATCAAGGAGGAGAGCGGGGGTTCCCGTGATTGTGGGTTGGAATGACTTGAAGGGTATCATGAGTATCAAGTACATCACTCCTAGATATCGGCAAGAGCAACTCAAGAAACTTTATGAGTTGAAGCAAGGTGTCAAAACGGTGCATGAATATTTTGATGAGTTTGAAAGAACTCGAATGGCCTTAGATATGGACACCGAAGATGAAGAGCAAGCCGTGATCCGTTTCATGAATGGTTTGAGCTATGGCATAGCTTCACAATTGAGATTGCATGCTTATCTTTCACTCGAAGAAGTTCTTGATGCCGCTATCCAAGCCGAGCAATGGCTTGAGAAAGAGAAGTCCAACCGTTACAAGAGCAACACTTCTACTTCCATGAACAAGTCAAAGGATTGGAAAAATCCTACTCCCAATGCCAAGTTCACAAATGCAAGTGGCCCTAGTGGAGCAAGTGCTAGCAAAGAGGTGAAGAAGCCGTTTGAGAAGTACATACCCAATGTGGGAGGTAATTCTAAAACTCAATTGAATACTCCTACTTCTTCTTCCATTCAATGTCACAAATGCAAGGGGTATGGACACTTTACTAAGGAGTGTCCTACGAAGAGGACCATGGTTCTTGTTGGTGAAAATGTATATGAACAAGAGAGTGAACCGGAGGATGATGAGGGTGTAGAGGGAGATGAGGGAGTAGAGGAGGATGATCTAGATGACACGGTGGAGGATGAGGAACCTCATACATTTCTAGTAGTGAGGAGGAGCCTAGGAGCTATGATTGTGGAGGATGGTGAAACCTTGCAAAGGGAAAACCTATTCCATGCTAGGTGTCGTGTTAAGGGTGTTGTATGCTCTATGATCATTGACTCCGGGAGTTGTGCTAATGTTGTAAGTCAATCTCTCATAACCCAATTGAAGTTGCCTACCGTGAAGCATCCCAAGGCATATCGATTGCAATGGCTTAGTGAATGTGGGGAGCTAAAGGTAGTGAAGCAAGCAATGATCAAGTTCAAAATGGGTAGTTATGTTGATGAACACTTGTTCGACGTTGTGTCCATGCAAGCTTGCCACCTTCTCTTTGGAAGGCCTTGGCAATTTGATCGACAAGCGGTTCATGATGGGCGTGTCAACACTTACACGCTCCAACATGAAGGAAGGAAATTTATGTTGAAGCCCCTAACTCCCAAACAAGTGAGTGATGACTCCAATAGAATGAGGGAGTTGAGGGAGGTGGCAAAGGCAAAGTCAATCATTGAGACTAGCCCTTTGTCCAAAAGCATGGTGGCAATCCCACCTTCTTCTTCTACCGGTGGCATTTGTGCCATGATGCAACCGGGCGAGATCCTAAAAAGAAATGATGGCACCAAGTTTCTCCTATGCCTAGTGCAAAAAGGTATGATCCTAAACTCTAATTGTGATTTTTCTTCTAACCCTTTGCCTAGTGTGTTTGAGAATGTCTTGAAGGATTTTGGGGACATGTTCCCGGATGAGATGCCGGATGGATTGCCTCCTTTGAGGGGCATTGAACATCAAATAGACTTTGTCCCGGGATCTCAAATCCCAAACAAGCCGGCTTATAGGAGCAATCCGGAGGATACAAGGGAATTGCAAAAGCAAGTTGATGAATTGCTCTCTAAAGGCTTGGTGAGGGAGAGCTTGAGTCCTTGTGCCGTGCCCGTGATCCTTGTCCCAAAAAGGACGGCACTTGGAGGATGTGCGTCGATTGTCGGGCCGTGAACAAAATAACGGTAAAGTACCGTCATCCTATTCCCCGACTTGATGATATGTTAGATGAATTGAGTGGTTCATGTGTGTTTAGCAAAATTGACCTTAGGTCCGGCTACCATCAAATCCGGATGAAACCCGGGGATGAATGGAAAACCGCATTCAAGACCAAATTTGGTCTCTATGAATGGTTGGTGATGCCCTTTGGGCTCTCCAATGCACCTAGCACTTTCATGAGGCTAATGAACCATGTTCTAAAGCCATTCATCAACTAGTTTGTGGTCGTCTACTTTGATGATATATTGATATATAGCCAATCAATAGACGACCATGTTGATCACCTTAGGCAAGTGCTTGAGAAGTTGAGAGCCGAAAAGCTCTATGCTAATTTTAAAAAGTGTGCCTTTGGTGTTGAGAAGGTAGTCTTCCTTGGGTTTGTTGTGAGTGCCCAAGGAGTGGAGGTGGATGAGTCTAAGGTAGAGGCCATACGTGATTGGCCTACTCCTACTACCGTGACTCAAGTGAGGAGCTTTCATGGTCTTGCTAGCTTTTATCGGCGATTTGTGAAAGACTTTAGCTCCATTGCTGCTCCACTCACCGAATTGGTGAAGAAGGACCAACCATTTGTTTGGGGAGAGCCTCAAGAGAAGGCCTTCCATGAGTTGAAAAGTATGTTGAGTACCGCCCCTCTATTGCAATTGCCGGACTTCGGAAAGGCATTTGAGGTTGAATGTGATGCCTCGGGGGTGGGAATTGGTGGTGTTTTAATGCAAGATAGCAAACCCATCGCCTACTTTAGTGAGAAGTTGAAAGGGGCCTCCTTGAACAATTCTACATATGACAAGGAATTGTATGCCCTTGTGAGAGCCCTTGCCCATTGGCAACACTAACTTTGGCCTCGTGAGTTTGTAATCAAGAGTGACCATGAGTCACTCAAGCATTTGAGAGGCCAAGAGAAGCTCAATAAGAGACATGCCAAGTGGGTTGAATTCATTGAGTCCTTTCCCTATGTGATCCAATACAAGAAAGGGAAGGACAATGTTGTGGCGGATGCGCTTTCGAGAAAGTTTGCTCTAGCCACCACTCTCACCTCTAAGCTCATGGGTTTTGAGAGCATTAAATTGATGTATGCTCATGACCCAAAGCTAAAGAGTGTCCATGACACTCTAGAGAAAGGGGAGAGAGTTGACAAATACCAATGGGTTAATGGATATATCTTCAAAAATGGTAGGGTGTGCATACCGGAGTCCTCTTGGAGGGAGTTGCTTGTGCATGAGGCACATTGCGGGGGACTCATGGGACATTTTGGCACAAGAAAGACTTTGGCTATTCTTAAAGAACAATTTCATTTGCCAAAGATGGGGGTGCAAGTGGAAAAGTTTTGCAACAATTGCCTTGAGTGCAAGCGTGCTAAATCCAAAGCCCACCCCCATGGGTTGTATACCCCTCTCCCCGTACCTACTAGTCCATGGTTGGATATCTCAATGGATTTTGTGATGGGATTACCAAGGACTAGAGGGGGCCATGATAGCATTTATGTTGTTGTGGATAGGTTCTCCAAAATGGCTCATTTCATTCCATGCAAGAAATGTGATGATGCACAACATGTTGCAACTTTGTTTATTGAAAATGTTTTGAAGTTGCATGGTGTGCCTCAAACCATAGTGAGTGATAGGGACACTAAGTTCCTAAGTCATTTTTGGAGGTGTTTATGGGGTGCTTTAGGCACCAAGCTGTTGTTCTCCACGTCCCACCACCCACAAACCGATGGGCAAACGGAAGTGGTAAACCGAACCTTGGGTGCTCTTCTTAGAGCCATGACCCGAGGTAAGGCCGGGACTTGGATTGATCGTCTACCTCTTATGGAGTTTGCCTACAATCGCACATTGCATAGCATGATAGGCATGACTCCATTCGAGTGTATCTATGGATTTAACCCCTTGATTCCCCTTGATCTAACCCCTTTGCCAAGGGAAATGGTTGTTAATTTTGAAGGTAAAGCTAGAGCCAAGGCTTCGATGGAGGTACATGCTAAGGCGAAGAAGAACTTGGAGGAAGCCTATGCAAAGGTAGCCTCTAAGAAAAACAAGGGACGCAAGAAGGTGGAACTCAAGAAGGGTGACTATGTGTGGGTGCACTTCCGGAAAGAAAGGTTCCCAAACCTTAGAAAAGGGAAGTTGGCACCCCGTGGAGATGGCCCATTCCAAGTGCTTTCCAAGATAAACAACAATGCCTATGTGGTCGATTTGCCAAGTGAGTATCAAGTTTCTAATACTTTCAATATTTGTGACTTGGTTCCTTTGGATGTAGGTAATGAAGAGGTCGTGAATGATGATGAAGAGGTCGTGAATGAAGCTACAATTTCGAGGACGAAATCCTCTCAAGAAGGGGAGGATGATAAGACCCAAACCACGAGACCCTTCACTGGGAGCCAAGCTAAGGACATCCAAGGAGTACACCTACACTTGATAAGGAAGGGCCTAGAAGAGGGAAGCGATTGGAAGCCGTTCCGAGTGCTTAAAGTGCAAGGGGAAAAGTCCAGCGCCTTGGGCGCCCCGCCTGAAGAACCAGGCACCCCGCCTGAAGAGGCTTAGGCCTGGGCGCCCCGCCTGAAGGAGCCAGGCGCTCCGCCTGGGCAAGCCTAGGCCTGGGCGCTCCGCCCAAACTCTGGGCGCCCCGCCTAGGCCACCCCACTGATCATTTCCTTGGGCGCCCCGCCAAAACGCTGAAGGGTTATTTTCTAGCTAGTGTTAAGACTATTTTGACCCTACGTGGTCCTATGTTCCTAAGCCTAAGTGTGGGCATATTAGACCTTTCATATGGTGTCTAAAAACACCTATAAATAGCTAGTTGTCTTATTATTTTCATTAGCTTACCTTTGATGAAAACAAACACTTGTGTTGAAGAATTGAACTCTTTTTGAATGACAAACCTTGAATTTGGGACTTGTTCTTCCTCTAGCGGATCTAGATGAATTCCAATCCCCCCCGACCATTCTACTTGCGTGCTCACGTTAGCTCGAGGGTAGTTGCCTAGCGTAGGTGTTCTTGACCTTCTCTCGGGGTGTAACGGAACAAGTTCTCCGTTGCTACTTGAGATTTGTGATCGAGATACGCCTCGTTCTTATCCTTTTTATTTTCCGCGTTTGATTCTTATCAAAATACGCAGCGATCGAGTGGACAGAGGACTGCCAAAAAGCATTTGATCGGATAAAGGAGTACTTGTCTTGCCCGCCCATGCTAGTTCCACCTGAGCCTGGGCGACCTTTGATCTTGTACCTGTCCGTAGTAGACGGCCTTTGGTTGTGTATTGGGACAACATGATTCAACTGAAAGGAAGGATCAAGAAATATACTACCTAAGCAAGAAATTTACTCCTTACGAGGCCAACTACACATTGCTGGAAGGCATGTGCTGTGCGCTGACCTGGATAGCACAGAAGTTGAGACACTACTTGACATCTTACTCAATATTGCTGATATCGAGGATGGACCCTCTCAAGTACATCTTCCAAAACCAATGCCTACTGGAAAGCTGGCTAAATGGCAAATGTTGCTCAGCGAATTCGACATCACTTTTGTCACCCAAAAGGCGGTGAAAGCTCAAGCCTTGGCTGATCATATGGCTAAGAATCCGATGGGAGATGACTATGAACCATTGCACACCTATTTCCCCGATAAAGAAGTCACGTTTTTAGGGGAAGATATCACCGAAGATTATGATCGTTGGAGGCTATTCTTTGATGGAGCAGTAAATTTCAAAGGAGTCGGTATTGGAGCGATATTAGTCTCCGAGACTGGACAACACTACCCTATCACGGCCAAGTTAAGGTTCCCTTGCACCAACAACATGGCGGAGTAGGAAGCTTGCATCTTGGGTCTTAGATTGGCGGCAGACATGAACATACAAGAGTTGTTAGCAATCGGAGATTCTGACTTGTTGATTCACCAAGTCCGAGGAGAATGGATAGCAAAGAACTCCAAGATACTGCCGTACTTGGAGTGTATAAAAGAGCTGAAGCAAAGGTTCACCAAGATAGAGTTCCGGCATGTCCCTAGGCTTCAAAATGAGTTCGCGGATGCTTTGGCTACCATATCTTCCTTGATCAAACATCATGATAAGAACTACATCAACTCAATACCCGTGACAGTGAGGAGGCAGCCAGCATAGTGTTATCACGTAGAAGAAGAATCAGACAGACAGCCTTTGTTTTATGACATCAAAGGGCTTCTCAAAGAGGGCACCTACCCAAAGGACGCGACAATTCTCCAAAAGAAGACCCTGAGAAGGTTGGCAAATGGTTTCTTTCTGAACGGAGAAGTTTTGTACAAAAGGACACCTGATTTGGGGTTGCTGAGGTGTGTGGACTCTAAAGAAGCTGCTAGATTGTTGGAAGAAATATACTCTGGGATGTGTGGCCCACACATGAACGGTTTCATGCTTGCAAAGAAGATTTTGAGGGCAGGCTATTTCTGGATGACAATGGAGCATGATTGCATAAAGCTCGCAAAGAAATCTCATCAATGCCAAGTCCATGGAGATATGATTCGAGTGCCTCCTAATGAATTGAATGTCATGGGGTCCCCTTGGCCTTTTACCGCCTGGGGAATAGATATCATTGGGAAAATCGAGCCAGCCGCCTCCAATGGACATCGTTTCATATTGGTAGCCATCGACTATTTTACCGAATGGGTAGAAGCCGCATCGTACAAGTCAGTGACGAAGAAAGTGGTGTCAAACTTTGTTCGTGATAAGATGATCTGCCGATTTGGCATCCCTGAGTCGATCATCACTGACAATGGGTTCAATCTCAATAGTGACCTAATGAAAGTAACCTGTGAGGTCTTCAAGATCGAGCACCACAATTCCACCTCATATAGACCTCAAATGAATGGTGCGGTCGAGCGGTCAACAAGAACATCAAGAGGATATTGCGCAAGATGACAGAAAATTCAAAGAAATGGCACGAGAACCTACCCTATGCTCTGTTAGGGTACCGCACCACAATGAGAACATCAACGGGAGCTACTCCTTACTTGCTGGTGTATTGAACTGAGGCAGTTATAACTGCGGAGGTTGAGATACCATCTTTGAGAATCATCCAAGAGACACAGTTGAAAGATGCCGAATGGAACAAAGGAAGAATGAGCAATTGGCCCTCATCGACGACAAGAGACTGAATGCAGTATGTCATGGACAATTATATCATAAGAGAATGGCTAAGGCATTTAACAAAAAAGTTCGAGAGAGATCCTTCGAACCTGGGCAATTAGTATTGAAGAAGATATTCCCAAATCAAGAAGAGGAAAAAGACAAGTTTGCACCAAATTGGCAAGGGTCGTACATGGTTCATCGAGTTTTGAATAAAGGAGCATTGATACTGGCAGAAATGGATGGAGAGGTTTGGCCAAAACCAATCAACTCAGATGCTGTCAAAAGATACTATGTATAAGAACTTGTACTAATTAGTGATTTTACCATTTCTGCAATACATTATGTAATCTGAACTACGTCACGACCTGAATCCCCAAGTGGGATACGTAGGAAACCTACTCAAGGTTCGGTCGCATAAATACAAAAATTTCATTTTTCCACAAAGCAAATACTGGGGCAGAATTTTTGAGGAACTCTCAAAAATTCTTAGAGGACAAACTTAGTCGACACTGGGGCAGAAATTTTTTAGGATCTCTCAAAAATTTCAAACACAAACTGGGGCAGAATTTTGAGGACGTCCATTTGATGGAGTTTGGAACAACATGAAGAGCGACGACTATGGATTTACCCAACGCAACTCGTGACTCAATGGGATAAAATATTTCATTTCATTTCTTTCTTATAAAAGTTTTTCGAAACATTTGTATTATTTACTACTTTACGCATATCCCTATCAGCTCGGCCAAGATCCGGGCACTTGTGGACAGCGAGCGCGAAGCAAGACAAGAATGCACAAACCAGACCACCCCACACAACTCACCAATCTTTCTTTAGATGCAGGCACAAAAGATACGTAACTCGGCAACACACGACAGACATGTTACAACAAAGGTTTGTCATTTAAATTAGCTGAGGGTACACAGCCCGAAACGTCGGTTGAGGGTACACAGCCTGATATCGATTCGCATTTCAATTAGCTGAGGGTACACAGCCCGAAGCGTCGGCTGAGGGTACACAGCCCGATATCGATTCGCATTTCAATTAGCTGAGGGTACACAGCCCGAAGCATCGGTTGAGGGTACACAGCCCGATATAGATTTGCATTTAAATTAGCTGATGGTACACAGCCCGAAGCGTCGATTAAGGGTACACAGCCCGATATTGATTTGTATTTAAATTAGCTGAGGGTACACATCTCGAAGCGTTGGTTGAGGGTACGCAGCCCGATATCGATTTGCTTACATTAGTTGAGGGTACACAGCCTGAAGTGTCGGTTTAGGGTACACAGCCCGATATCAATTATTATTTAAATTAGCTGTGGGTACACAGCCCGAAGCGTCGGTTTAGAGTACACAGCCCGATATCGACTTGCATTTACATTTGCTAAGGGTACACAGCCCGAAGCGTCGGTTGAGGTTACACAGCCCAATATCGAATTGCATTTAAATTTGCTGAGGGTACATAGCTCGAAGCGTCGGTTGAGGGTACACAGCTTGATATCGATTTGCATTTACATTTGCTGAGGGTACACAGCCCGAAGCGTTGGTTAAGGGTACACAGCCCGATATCAATTCGCATTTAAATTAGCTGAGGGTACACAGCCCGAAGCGTCGGTTGAGGGTACACAGCCCGATATCGATTTGCATTAACATTAGTTGAGGGTACACAGCCCGAAGCGTCGGTTGAGAGTACACAGCCCGATATCGATTTGCATTTAAATTAGCTGAGGGTACACAGCCCGAAGCGTCGGTTGAGGGTACATAGCCCGATATCGATTTGCATTTAAATTTGCTGAGGATACACAGCCCGAAGCGTCGGTTGAGGGTACACAGCCCGATACCGATTTGTCATTTTAATTCCTTGCGGAGGGTACACAGCCAATGTATCGACTGAGGGTACACGGCCCGACGTCGAATCTAACACTTGACAGCAAAGGACACATAGTCAGGCATAGCAGACACAAATACATATGGTAAAAATCCTGGAAAGACAATCCATCCCGACAGGAAGGTATGTTTTATATACATTATGTTGCAGACTCATCTTTATTGCAGGATATACACTCCGGGCAAAGCAAACATTACAACCTAACGCCCCGGCGATTATCCTAAGTCTTAACCACACCTCTAGAGTCGTGACAAAATTGGTCGCACTGTCAACGTCTTTGCCCGAAGACTCTTTCATCATCCCCGGGCAAAGAAGGGCAGCTGTTGACACCCAATTTTATCCCTCCTATTTTTTAAAGCAATAGTTTTCAAAATTGTACACACGATTGTGCATTTATTTTTTCCCCGTCCATTCTTTTAATTTATCTCCCTATAGACTATAGTAATCAAAGTCATTTTGAAAACGTCATCGCAATCCATAGCTATTTTTACAAAATGAGCAGCCTCAACCGAAATTCTACAATTACTTCTATTTTTTGGACAAAATTGTCCAAATCATCTTAAATCTCAAAATTATATTTTTTATACGTTCCCTAGTCATTCTAATACTTTAAAATTAATTCCGTAATTTTTCTACAATTTTACACCTATTTTATGCAATTTTATACCTATTTTATACTAAAATTACACTAGTTATACACTATTTACACACACACACACACACACACACACACACACACACACACACACACACGTATACACATATATATACACATCAACTTATTTTGGCCACCTCTGCGCCTAAGTGGATTGATCTCAGCCATCACCCAAAAACCCCATGAGCCCTTTCATTTTCTCTCCCTCATCCCGATAATAACTCTCTCTCTCTCTCTCTCTCTCTCTCTCTCTCTCTCTCTCTCTCTCTCTCTCTCTCTCTCTCTCACTCATCGGCGATATGTTACGCCAGCACAGTCGATTTGTTTTTCGGTCGATTTAGCCGGCCAAATTTGGGGAAAATAGTACCATCGTACTCCCCTTGTCACCCTCTACAAAATCCATATACTTTCGATAATATTTGGCGAGGACAATTCTTGACCCTTATTGACTGAGTCACCACCGCCGGGAAATACCTCCAACGGGGTCCATGGTATCTCAAACAATGCTATCGCTTGAAAAAGAGTAAGAAACCCTTTTATGCGAGGTCGACTCACGACGGGTCATTGTGACCCAACCCTGATGTTTGCGAACGGGTAATCCTAAAACGCTTCTATTTTCCCGATTGTTTTTTTGGATTTAATTGATGATTAAAATTGAAATCGTCTAGTTTTTAGCATGATAACATAATTGATTGATTAATTGGTTAGCATAAATTCACAAAATCACCTGTCTTAGTTGATTTCACTATTTTAAACAATGATACCTATTTGTATGCCTGAATTTGCCTAATGTCATTTAAGTGTAGTATTGTTAGTTGTTCTTGGTCAACTAATTAGGGTGAGAAACTGCATGATTAATAGCCTCACTGTTATTTCACTAGGACAAGTGAAACTTTGTTCTTGATTTGTTTGTGCGCACTGAAATTGATACCTTCATGGCATGTGTCCTTTATCACTACTACTGAGATCTAATTCGATACCCTCGACAATGTATCCATCTCTAATAGTGTATTTTGACCTTTACTTTATTAAGATGCATGATTACATAGCTTAAAACTGGAAGGATTTGATTTAAGCATGATTGAGGGGATTGGGACTAAGCTTAATTGGAATCAATGATTGGCAATGGGTTCTGGTAATTGGCAAAGTTCCAATTAAGGGCTGATTGAAATTTTGTTAGGAGGATCAAGTGATTTCTTTGAATCCCGATTGTATTTGTGCTATCAGTTGTGAACCTAGACTTTATTTGGGTTAAGGGAGGGGATCTTAGTTGGTGTATGATTTGTTTCACCCTAAAACTTTGGGACTGATTAACCTATATATGGAAAGGGTGCTTGACTGGCTTTCTTAACTTTGGGGAGCAATATTCTCTTACCATTTTTGATTTTCTCTCGTTGGAACTTAAAACCCCCATCCCTTTTGCTTATAAAAACTAGTTTATTCTTTATGTTTACATACACTGGAATACACTGAAGCACTCTGCATACTCTTCTCACTTTAAAGCACTCTGCTTACTCCTCTCTCACTGGAGGGCTGTGGCTACACCTTTAAGAGCATCATCACACTCTTTTTTGGATACTTCTTTCTGGAAAACAGCTGAATATTGCCTGCATCTCTCACCCCTGTCTCTTTTCTGCTCTGTTTGAAAGGTAAAATATGATACCTGCCTATACTGCACCCTGAACTTGCTTTATCTATTCCCTATGAATTCCTTGGTATGTCTAGTTGCCATGTATCTTGTTTGGGGGGGGCCTATTCTGCCCCACTATTAACCATTGTTTTGCAGTTTGTAAGGATAGCCTTTTGGCTATACCAAAGTGTTATCTACAGGGCCACTAATTTTGTTTGGTTAAAGTCCAGTAAAAGGCTTATCTGATTGAGAAATTGTGCCAAGAAGGCTGGAAAACTGGTGTAAAACAGGGCACCCCCTCTGGCCATTGCTTTTCTCTGTGATTGTCCCCTAGAAACTGTCCCCAATTTGCATACATTTTAGGATTCCCTGTCTGTATTCTTTAAAACAGGAGTACACAGTTACTACACTGTGTGTGCATCCACCCAAGGGCTCTTCTCTTGACCTTTTTACTCATATATGATGCATTATCTGGAAAAGCATGATATTTTTGAAATCTGTATACTATTCTTTGGTTGAAAATTGAAGTTCCATGGTATTTTCTAAAATCTGCATGTTCTGTGTAGAATCTACGAACAATAACATTTTTTTGGTCACTCCACGCAGGTCCTAGAATTAAATACTATAGAACATGCTTTCTGAACATTTAAATCTGGAATTTCATCTAACAGGGGCTTATATGTGTAATGTTTGCGTAATCTAGACTGTTTCTGCAAAAGCTAAAGACTGCCCCTATTTGCATAAATACTCCAGGCCCAAAACTATTTTAAAATGTGGCCTTTATATGTGTTTAAACTATTTTCATTGCCTTAAAGCTCCTATACACTAATCTAATAGCGTATAGGGGTGTACAAAGTCTTTGAGGTCAAATATACAACCTACTATACATATTTTCAGAAATACACCTCTAATCATTCATGTATCTGCATGCAAATCTATAATTATGTGCGGCAGCCTTGTTTGCATTTCTGTGCTTATGTGAAACTCATTTTTGAAAACAGCCCTTTCGTCTATATATTTTCAAATTGACCCCTAAACAAAAATAACCATTATGGTTAGGGCTCGACAATTAATGACGAGTCATACCGACCCTAAATGGCTAACATTTCATTTTAAAATAATATCCATTTTGTTTTGGTTTAAATCTGAAAATTATTTGTAAAACCGTCTATTTGTGCAAAATTGTTTCAAGTATTAAAACTTGCACAAGTAAGCTGAAATTGAATACTCTTTGCATGTTTAATTATATTTATGATTAGGCATTCATACTAGAGGCTATAAAATACGTTTAGGCTTACATGTAGGTTGTATATGAAATTTATTTGCATATGTGTGGATTTAAATTGCATAGATATATTTAAGTTAGATACGAATTTAACCTCCCAAGTTAGTATCACATGATTGCATTCACAACTTTATCCCAAAATATAGATTCGGACGGGAACCACCTTTGGTGGGACTCGGGGAGTGCCTAACACCTTCTCCTCTGAGTCATTTGGACTTCTTACCCTTTCGAATCTCTGAAACTAGACACTTAGGTGGCCTAATACACCTTAGAAAACTATATTACGTGGCGACTCCAACACTCAAACTCAAACGAGTTACCAAGTCAAATAAAAAACTCGACTCGCTTTGAGTTGAGTCTAAAATCGAGTATGACACAATTGTATAGAACAGATACACCCATTTGTTTCGTAGTCAACCAACATCAGAAGTAACCAAATGCCATCAATAACCAGAAGAAGACACGAGCAAATGACGGGGCAACTGGATTTAACTTTTTTGGTAAGGCAGCGGTGATAACAGGGAAGGGAACAATCGAATGACGAAGCAAACAGATGGGAGGCGGAGGAGCGACACTAGACCTGCCTTGGGGGCGTCGCTGCGATTCCGCTAACTCCTTTTCAATTCCAATCACAAATCAATCCAGAAACGGTAGGAGAATAACGAGAACAGGAACTTCGACGATGGGTTATAAACACGAGGTCGATCAAAAAATGGGTTTTTCGGTGGTACAAACAGCAATAACGCGGGGGAATGGAGGAGCTACGCCTGTTTGCTTAGTAGCGTCACTACTACTCTGAACCCCTTTTAATTCCACTAATAGATTACAAGATTAGAGGACAAAGAAACGTATCCTCAACAATGGCAATTTTCTGGTTGTGTTCCCAATGGCGGTGGTGGTGTGGGTGTGCCTCTCCTGTCCCGGTCTCCTTTTATTTCTGTTTGATTTTGGTGTGTGGGTGTGTGTATAATGGTGTGTTTATACTGTGGATGTGAGGTCAAGAAGATGATGGTGTAGGCGGGTATTGAGGAGGAGGGGTTCTCCTATCCCCGTTTCAGATTTTATGTGATGTATTGGTGTTTGTGGCTGTTTCAGCTGGAATCGTGTGTGTGTGGTGGTGGTGGGTATGATAAAGAGGGGAGAAGGAGTTGAGGATGGTTGTGTGTGTATGCGAACTGTGTAATGTTGTATGTATGTACTTAAGTAACGGAGGTTGGGAGAGAGTCGTTGGGGGTTAGCTTCACTTTTGGGTGAGATTGAAGGCTGATTCCCCTTTGATTTGGTGAATTTTAGAGTGATTTATGGGAGGTGATTAGGGAACGTTGGAGAAAGATCTGTAATTGGAGAGATTAGAGAGCAAATTAAGTGATATAGAGATTAAGGGAGCTAATAAAATTTTGCTAATGTTGGGCTGATCTATGCGTTTTAAAAAATGGCAAAGAAATATGATTTGAGTTTTTAGAAAGTAATGCAATCATATTCAGCTTTTGCAAGATTATAGATTTGATAGGAACAAATTGTGCGATACAATTACGGATGAATTTGGTTAAGCTTTTGGTCTAAGTTAAAGACAAAGAAGACTTTTGATAAGAAGAAAATGGTAGATGATTTTATATGATAGTTTAAATCCCAAAGAATTTAAATTTCAAATGAACTAAATGGTAGGTGCTGAATATAATTTGGACTGGATATTCTTAATTGGACTAATAATTAACTTAAAGGTGCTGGATAAAATTAAAAATATAAATAAAAGAAGATAAAAATGCGCACATAAAACAATTGAGATCAATTCAAATTAAATACGTGACGGCGATAAATTTTAATCTCAGCTACAGTAATTCGTATCTTCTGTAGGCCCTTTTCATTATGTGCACTAAGATGCTTGATCATTATGTCCAGTAACCCTTTTGTTAATTTCCATTATCGAAATCTCATAATCGTCTATGGCGTCAAAAAATGTAAAATGCAAGTTATTTGATGAGGTTGTGTAAATTCACGGCCAACCAAAAGATTTAATACAGGCGTTTAAACTGTATAATATGCCCTCTGTTCTACAAAGAATGACATAAATCATGGTTCAAGAGTCAAACCTTTTAATTTTGATTGTGAATGTGGACATAGAATCGTTAAGATTTTATGAAACAACATTTATATATTTGAAAACTACATAAAAAGTACTACAAATCACAACAATTAATAATTTGAAGTATTTAAAAAACATGAAAATATGAACTACTATTTGAACCAAAGCACTCTGATCGTCTTCAGATTGAATGTCAACTTTCCACGATAAATCAACTGAATGATTCTTTGCTTCTAAATAAAAAAGTAACCACATATATTGCATGTTAACTATAAAAAAAATTATTACATAAATAAACTATCAATTTAATTTTCCCTGGGAATAACCACTGTATACGCATTTTAGTTACCAGGTGTCAAAACAAGTGCACTGGATATATAGAGCCGCGTAAGCTCATCATGTTCCTGCTGAATGATGGGATTTAATAGCGCCCTTCGTAAACCATCTTTACCTTTTTCTTTAATTGATGAATCACCCAAACTAAGTCGATCAGGGTTGGGACAAACATCAATTGTGTCTTTGTGTAGATCCACTTCAGTTTTTTCTCTTGTAAACCATCCAGAATAATTTGATCACTTTTGTCCACACATTCTCCTTCACCCGGAATAGCTTGACCACTTTCTCCCCCCACCATCAAGCCCTCAACGATCTTCAACGAAATATGATGTTTCAATTGGATTTAATGGTTCTTCAAATGAACTTTTCCCTGCCTCTTGATAGTTACCATCACCAGAAAAGGTACTTCTCTGACTTTTACTTCTGGTGTCTGATTTACTTACAGAAGCACCACCATCTTCAGCTATATTGCTTGTCTTTGATTTTGCGACAAGAAACAATAATGTATCAATTTTTTCTAAAATCCTCTTATCTGATGAAAGAATATCAGCCTTAACCCTTTGCTCTAAGTGATAAATCATGATTTGGATCTTCCTCTCATCAGGTAAATGTGCTTTAAAATTAGTCGTCAGCCTCTAATAAAAAGCATAACAAAAATATTAATATTACAAAGAGGTAAACAACATGAAAAAAAACCAACTAAGAATCTTACATTTATAACTTCATCCACATCCATATATCTTGTCTTTGAACTTGACCTTGAAGCTGAAGAACCTTTATATTGACTTATTTGTTCCACCTTAAAGTCCTTCCAAGTCTGTTATAGAAAAATACATTTAAAAAATATAACAAAAAAGGTTACAAAATAAGGAGAAAAGACAACTACTAGTAAACTCAACTCTTCTCTATGAAAAAAGTCCATACACAGTTTACTATAGTGCGGAAGAGTCATACTTGAGTAATAGAGCATCAAAAGTTTACTGACAAGACCAACTAAAAAAAGTTTTAGGAAGACAGGAAACACCTCCGCCATCCAGCAAAAAATAGGAAAGGCATACCAACAAACAAATAACTAGTCGCAGTGATTGGTGGCTTTATAATTGCCTTCATATGTGATATCATAAGATTAAAAATATCAGTACCCCACTGATAAGACCTATTCGTCTCATCATTATCAATAATATTCATTTATTGATCGTCCACTCTCTAGGTTGTGGACAACCCAGTAAAATAGAGTGTAACAAATAAACCTCTGTCAATTCAACATCAAAACGTGCAGCTGACACTCTGTTTTGATTATCATTACTATAATCTTCTCCACATTTACCCTTACCCTTGTCCCTATTTCTCACATAGGATGAATGAAACTCAATCAAATCAAGCAAGTTTTGTAACTTTATATTCCATTTTGTGTTCTTTTTCTTAGAACCCTCGGCCTCTTCACGATTCCTAAAATATTTATTCTTCAGTCTATTCTCTCTAAGCATAGAAAATGCTTGCATCTATAGTACTAGACACATTAAGACCACTCACTACATAGAAGTCTGAAGCTGTAAAATCTACTTTTCTACCAAAAACATTAAAACTTATCTTACTATAGTCTGAACTAGGGATTTGGGATTGCAGCATACAATGTATTAGCCTCCCAGAAAATTTAGTATCATGCAGAAGCATCAGCTTGTCGAAAAGCCCTTCCTTCAGTTTCTCTAGGTGTCATTGCGACAAAAATCCTTCAAGTAATGGGCAATAGTCTGTGTCATCTTTCCACTGGCAATCAACCTTTCTCCAGTGATCAAAGACATACAAGATAGTCCATTCTATTGGCAATAACCTTCTAAGATTAAAAAAAAGTCAAACAAAGTTAAACATATATTAAGATAACCACAAATATTCACATACTACATGCTTGGACCCAAATGCTTAATGGTATCCTAGTATTTTATAATGGGACCCAAGACTTATGCTATAGAGAGTCCCAGTATTTTGTGCTGGGACTAAAACTTATGCTATACTGGCACCCAAGAGTTTGCTATAGTGAGTCCCAATATTTTGTACTGGGACCCAAGGGTTTGCTATAGAGAGTCCGAGTATTTTGTGTTGTGATACAAAAGTTTATGCTATAATGGTACCCAAGGGTTTGCTATAGAGAGTCCCAGTATTTTGTGTTGGGACCCAAGGGTTTGCTATATATAGTCCCAACATTTTGTGCTGGAACACAAAAGCTTATGCTATACTGGTACCCAAGGGTTTGCTATAGAGTCCCAGTATTTGTACTGGGGCCCAAAGGATTGTGATAGAGTGTCCTAGTACTTTGTGCTGGGACAGAAAAGCTTATGCTAGACGGAGTCCCAGTATAAAATACTGAGACACAAAGCTTATGCTAGACGGATTCCAGTATAAAATACTGGGATATAACAATTATACACAATGAAGACCCAACATTTTTTAAAGGGGAACCAAAGCTTATGTTTAATGAAATCCAAATATTTTTTACAGACGCATAAACTTAATAATAATAAAGTATCATGAATCCATTCGCCCAAAAATACCGTCAATACTTTAAATAATACAAAAAATTATTATGTAATTTGAATAACACACATGAAAAAACACAATAGTTCATACTCATAAATGATGATGGAATCCAAACACTAAAAAACACCAAAAGTTACACTGAAATCCTAAAAAAGTGAAAAAATAAACATTAAAAAAATACAAAATAAAAATATCACGTAAAAATAAAGCAACAACACAGAAGGATGGTAATTCAAACACGGGGCTTGAATTTTCTTCATTTTTTACCGAAAGAAAATGAAAATTATGACAAAAATAAAGTATAGTAAAGAGAGAAGAAACCGAGGAATACGTCCAAGTATACAGAAGGGCAAAAGCATAATTTTAAAATTAGTTTAAAAAGGTTTTATTTAAGGGGAATTTTCAAAAATAGGCAGCCCACTACCCAAAATTACAAATAGGAGGCCATATCAAAAATAGGCAGCCCACTACCCAAAATTACAAATAGGAGGCCATATTTTTTTTTCATGCATAGCACCCACCCCTAAAATTACAAATTTTAGCACTCCTTCATAAAAAACACCCTAGCTATCAAATTTTCCCCTCCCCAGCCACTAAGCCACCGGCAAACACCTTCCCCCGCCAATGGTGTCATTACTTTTTTGTATTTTACTGAATTTATGTTGTTTATTGCGTCTAAATCATTGCTTTGGACAAGTTTATACACACAAATCTCCCTCTAAAAATTAAATTATACATGAATATACATATATAAATATGTAGCAATGAGAGAAATACAAAAATATACACAAAAAAAGTAAAAAATCATATAAACATCCTTAATATACAGATTTATTCACTCGCATATACACACTTATACAAATTTATACAAATTTATACAATTTTATACATTGTATAAATTTGTATAAAATTGTATAAACTTGTATAAACTTGCGGCGACTGCTATCTCGGGAAAAGGGTGACAGCTCGGGTAAGATTCGAAAATATGGGCCATTTTTGATAATTTTCGTCTTTTGCTTGTCTTTTAGTGTAATTATCCCTTTATTTAACGGAGGAGTGGCTAATTTGCAAGCGTTGGCTAGTGGTTGAGTAAGGCAGTCCAAAGTGGCCAATTTTCCTCCTTTTTCTTCTTTATTTATTTATTTATAAATATACACCAAAAAAGGAGGCACAAGAGAGAGCGCTAGGTAATTAATAAATTTTGTACTACTTATCTGTATTACTATTATTAACTGAATTGTATATATAGTGCGATTCATAATTTGCTGAGCTGACGTGGTAGGGTTTCTTATTTGATTTGAACCACTTGTTTAACTGTTTAGTTTGTTGAATCTGAGGTTATTTTGATGGAAAGTTTGGGGTCAAAGACTGTTGTGAATCTGTGTTTCCTGGTTAAGAAAAACCTCTGAGTATAAGACATCCAGTCGCATCTCTGGTTAGCTTAATTCTTCAACTGTACAACTTACATTATAAGCACTTATGAAACTTGATAGATTAAAGGAGCCGGAGGGGATAAAGTTGAAAGAAAGCTTCTGGTCCTTTATATTAAATTGATTTTGGTGGTTGGTTTCTTAGAGTCTTTTCAACATGCCTGCTTCTACTTATTTCTGTGCATACAGTTTATGGCTATAACTCGGTGCTTTTTAATTCTAAAGCTAAACCTTGTTCAAGATTGTGCTAGATATACCAAGTACCGATCAAATGCCATCCCTGAAGATGAAGACAAAGCCACCCACATCCAGTTCGAAAGAAAGAAATGGTCTCCACGTTTCTCCAAATTCAAGTGTCATTTCCAAGAGTTCTCTCTCTCGAACCACAAGTGTGCACAATGCAGACGAAGTTGCAGATTTGATTCACAATTGCCATGATGGTAGGTTTTGTTCTGTCTTATGGTTCTTTGGAATTCTTTTAATGATATTGTGATGGTGTGAGAATGATGAATCTTTTCTTCTAGCCCACAAATTTACTCAATGGAAGTCCCAGTGACATTGTTTTTTTTTCATACTTTACATCCTGGTTCATTCATCAGCTGGGTTTAATTTTTGCAGTTCCTGCCTACTACAAAGTATATTCTCACCAAGTCGGAAGAAATGAAGGTCATGCTGAACTGCTTGAAAAGCATCTGCCACCTGTTACTGATACTGCAACCCTTGATACAATGGTAAATATGTTGCGGTGTATTAGCTATTATTGCCTGGTGTTTTAAGTTTCTGTTGCAGCGCATCAACATATAAGGATCAGTAACCTTAAAATTATTTATTCGTTTCTTTCAACTAATTGGTGTCTAGTGGGTAAGCATTCTGCAAAAATGTAAACATATTGCTGTTCAGTATCTTCAGCTTGCATATATATAGTATATATGTAAAATCCCAGAACGGTTCACAAATAGTGTTATATAGACATGATGAAGACACAGAAACTGAATTTATAAATTTTAAGGAGCAAACGACGATACCAAAGAAAAGTCCCCAGTTACGCTGTTCTATAAATCTATGCCCCTCCATATCTTTACTTTAGTGGCTGTATGTAATTTGGCTGATACATGAGCATCACGAAAATAATGAGATGTATTCCCTGTCTCAGAAAATGATTTGCTTTGTTTTATGAGGTTCTAATTGAGTAATCTTCATGCTGATATTTGATATTAATTAATCTGTTTTCATAAGCAAAGCATATATGTTAAAAAAATTTAAAAGTACGTCTGACCATAGATTTCGGAATTGAATATAGTTGAATTTTGGAAATCATGGTAAAATAAATTTCATTTTGCAAAGATCGAGTGGGCTCAGACCAAGACCAACCATGATGCAAAGACAATTGTAATGTGAACCAATCTATCCCCGTAAATAGAAATATATACCAGGAGTGTAACAAGCATTAGGGTCAACCCCTGGCTAAAATATAACAATCGATACCAGAAGTAGATAATACTGTTACATATCAACTATTTGAGTAATCAGTTGCCAAAGTGTTTGACATATTCGCAGCTTACTTATCCATAGGATAAAGGTCACCAAGAGAATCCTCCAATCTACAGATTGCTCTGTGTGCTTTCATGCTTATCTTGTACATTTCTCTTGATTTTTCGTATCTTTCGACCTGCTTTGTTGTACTCAACTCGTGCTTTGTTACTTTAATAGATATAATATAGGGTTGGTAAACAATTGGATATGTGCCCCTGTCACCTGACTGTTTAGCATTTCTAGTTTTCTACTCTCATATGTGTGCCTGCATACCAAAAGATGACATGTTGATTTTTGATGTTGTGGATGTGCTCTTCTCTTTCGAAATCACAGCAGGAGTCTACAGTAGCACCCTGCAAATCAAGCTCAAAGACAATCTTTTTACCTAATCTGGAGCCTGTTGGTGCCCACAATGAGTCTAATATACCCAGTGATGGAGGTACGCCTCCAATGTTGCTGCCATCTTTTGTTGATTGTCAAATGCATAATCATATTTGATCAAGTGTTTTCTTTCCTCCTGAAAAAGATGTTAGGAAGGAAGCAACACCCACCCTTAGATCCTATGTTGCTTTCGTTTTCCTAATCTTAAAAAGCATGATATCGAACAACCAAAACCCCCTGATGAAAAACACATCTCTCTCTTTTAGTTTGTTGAAAAAAGACATTTCTTACATAAACTTCTCATGTTTTCGGTTGTTTACAGCAAGCAATGATCTTTTTGTACCCCAATTGGAGACAGAAGATAGTGATAGCAGCAGAGGTTCGTCTGAACATGAGGCGCGCAATGTATCAGATTTTTACATCTCTGATATGATTGTTTCTTGTTTGGCGATCGAGGGTGAAACCATCTTTGATGACAGTTTGACTGGCAGATTCTTTTCTGATTACAAGTGTGAAGAGCCAAATGTCTTTACTAATATGGATGAGGAATACTTGCTGTTGCCTTTTCGTGAAGACACTGCAGCAGCTAGCTACAGTCAAGATTGCAGAACATCTGGAGAAACTGTCATCCAGTCAGATAATTCAAGCTTATACATGGCAATTCACCAGCTTAGATCATCTGAACAATCTGATGCTTTCGCATGTGCAGAATCTGATCAAACTGAATGCTTTGACCCACATATATTCATAAGAAATCTGCCAGATGTATCAGAAAGGCCGAATATTTTGCCAAAGGAATCACAAAGAAGCAAATCGACCCTAGTTCTTGACCTAGATGGTGAGATTCTAATTTTACTTTTCATTGTAGTGTTGCTGCAATTTTTTTTACAGTCAAAATGATGCAATATGTAAGCTTGGCTTACAAAATGATGATCTACGCTAAATCTGAGGGGTAGTTAATAAGATTCATTTACGGCGTGATTACCTGGGTAACTAAGTCAATTCCCTGGTACATTCGTGGATGACACATATATAGCTCTACTTGTTAGATTTTGCTGCAATTTTACTTTCAATATTATATAACTTTAAATGGAGGTATGGCATGGTTCCCACAAGATAATCTAATATCTTGCCTATACATTTCATGTCTTCAGAGACACTTGTTCATTCTACACTGGAGCACCGTGATGATGCAGACTTCACATTTCCTGTTTTTTTCGACATGAAAGAACACGTTGTCTATGTGAAGCAGAGGCCTCACCTCCGGACATTCTTGGAGAGAGTTGCAGAGATGTTTGAAATCGTAATATTTACCGCTAGTCAGAGCATCTATGCAAAGCAACTGTTGGATATACTGGATCCAGACGGAAAGCTTATCTCAAGGCGTGCATATCGTGAATCATGCATCTTCAGTGATGGATGTTATACTAAGGATTTAACTGTATTAGGTGTTGATTTGGCAAAAGTTGTAATTGTAGATAATAGCCCACAGGTAATCTATTTGCATTTTGCATTTGATTGATAAACTGAGTATTATATGCTCATATTGTTGCTGAGAGGGATGGACACAAATCTCTATGTACTTCTGGTGGTGGGGTGCTAGATTCCTGGCTCCTTTTTTTTTTTTTTTGGTTGGTGTTGTGGGCTGGGGAGATCAGGACTAAAATTCCTGCGATCTGTAAAATGGGCACAGAAACCCTATCATGCATTTCACTCGCTACTCAAATTTTCTGTAGGAAGCAGAGAAAAGTATGTTTAAAATTGGAGATTGCGAGTGTTTGCGAGTGGTTTCAACTTTGACATGCTAAGTGTGTAATTGGAGAAAAACTTTAAGAGATAGGAATAGCAATGTAGCAATATGCAGAGTGCCTATTTGACCATGAAGTATGGTTGTTATTTTGTGTAACTGAATATAATTCACTGTCTTGATTTCAGGTTTTCAGATTGCAAGTGAATAATGGGATTCCTATTAAGAGTTGGTTTGATGACCCTTCAGACTCTGCACTAGTTTCTTTACTTCCCTTCCTAGAGACACTGGCTGATGCTGATGACGTCCGACCTATCATTGCTCAGAAATTCGGTAACAAGGAATAAGAGGCCCTTGTTTCTTCCTATTAGTCCTCTAACAATCCCTACTCTCATCTTATTTAAACTTATCCTTCATTTACTTGCTCATTGTTCTATCCTCATTGAGCCTTGATATAATTGTTTGTGCAATAAAATACTGGTCCTCTTCTGGTTGAGTCAGTTTTTCAACCCTTTTGACAACCTTCTTCTACAGCTCATTGTTATCTAATTTCTCGCCACAGATAGTTGCAAGACGTTCTCATTGTGTGCAATGTACAGTTATAGTTGCCTAGTTATTTACAAGCTTGTGTATATGAATTGATCTTTTGTGAAATAAATTTTGTGATTTCATGTTTTGTTATCATAGTATAAAGCAGTCTGTTTAATTGGATTATCTGTTCATTGTGTAGCTCTGATAGAGTTTCCTGTACTTGTCGATTATGTAGAAACATAAGCTTCAGACCAAATTCTTATTGGCCTAAAACATCAGTGCTGCAGGTGCAAATAAGTTTAGTAGCTATTTGGGTTATGATTTTAGATGATGCTTTTAAGACTACTACCCCCTCCATTCCAAAAAGAATGACACAATTTCTTTATTAATCTGACCTAAAAAGAATGACACGTTTCTAAATTTGGTAATTATTTAACTTCAAACTTCCTATTTTACCCTTAATGAGATGATTTACAGACACACAGATATCTATAGCTTATTTTAGACCACAAGTTTTAAAGGTCTTCATTTCTTTCTTAAACTTTGTGCCAAGTCAAATGATGACAAACAAAATGAAACGGGAGGATAGCTTTTAGAAGTCAACCTAGAGTAGCACGGACATGCAAGCATTTGCTTGTTTCTTCATATGGGCTTGAACTGGTTGCTCCAATCTCTTTTTGTTTCAGAATATTACCTTGTTCTATGTGCCAAACTTAGTCGAAAATCCCTTAAACTCATCTTAAAGCCTTAGTGGAACTTGAGGTCTGGAGGTTTCTGCCTTCCACTTTTAAGGTTGACTGCCTGCTATCCATCAGGGAAAAGAGAACAGTTGCCTCGAGTTATAGTCATCAAGTTAAGAAGTTGATCGGTTAATATGTTAGAACTTCTGACTAAAATTAAATCCGGAGGACTGATTGCTTTGGAGTTGAAAATAATAAAGGTATAGTTCCACTGGTTATTTACTGCAAGGAGACCAGTTTTAGCAGTTCATACTACTAACGGCTAATCGTATCACTAGAATTCTTAGAACCTTTTTTGGTTATTAATACCTTTTGAACAGCTTCACAGTCATGGCTAACTATACTAATGTACCAAACTATAGAACGGATGTATGTGCAGGGGTCATCTAATTTCCATCAACAGGTTAAATTTTTACCTCTACTTCTCGTCAACCCTTCCTCGGTAGCTTCTTCTTGCCTGTTGTAATAACTGTCAGTCTTTGCCTGCATAAATCCCTCTACTTCTAAAGGATCCCAAGCAAAACAAAAAGAAAAAGGAAAAGAAAGCTCAAGAGGATACCTTATCAAAAAGAAAACAAGAAAATAGATAGTGAAATTGAAAGCTGAAACATTCTGTCAGTTTTTTTCAATTATTACCTTTGAAAAAAAAGGTTCTAAAAGTTAAGCTTTTTCCTTCCTTGATTGAGTTAACATTTCTTGTGATTTAAACGACATGCATTTGCTTATATTTTGGTTCTGCTTTCATGGAAGTGAATTTAGATAAGATATACTTGTGCATTTATTCTGCTTTTTTTTTTCTTTGATATGTTTATGCATTTATTTTGCTTAAAATATCATAGAAGTTTCAAAGGGTAGTGCTTTTCAAGGATCTCCTGTTATTGCTAGCTCTACAATAAGTTCATACAGGTGTTTTCATACTTGTTTAGATGAATGCCTAGAATATAGTAATAGGGAGTGGCTTTTGTGAATTTCTCTTGGGCCAGATGATGTCACGCCCTTTCGGTTTTGTCCATTCAGATAATTTGGTGGATGATTAGGTTGGCATTAGTACAATAGCTTGAAAGTTGTAATTTAGTCAATCTGCTAGTATAGGTGACAAATAGTTGCTACTCGACATAGAATTATCCTTCTTTTGGATTAAGCCAAGAAGGAATGCTCGTATAATGTGGCTGGGCCATTAGATCATTGATGTTCATTCTTTGGCCAAAATTTGATTTGTTTGGAGTTTTAGTTCACTTAACTTCAATGAAGGTGTTACTGCTGCCAGCTCAGTGGTACACATATCTGTTTTGGGTGGATGAAATATCATACACAAGGGATCAGCAGGTTTTGATTAGGAGTTAATCGTAATATGTTGACCAGATAGCATGATTAGTCTTTAGTTCTTTGGGGGGATGTGGCAAGCTTGTGGTATCATTTAATGACTGAACTCTTTGGAACTGGAATATTCCTAGCCCTGTGAAAGCATGTAGGGTGATGTAGTGCATTATTGTTGATTAGAGTGTAGTTTTATGAAATTTTTAGTTAGTATAAAATTGTGAGGTTTTTCTTAGCGTTCCTTTTTTCCATTCTTTCAATATTTTCATCCTTTGTTTTATGGCATTACCGAGTTCCTTTCAATCAAAATGATTTCATGACCCCAAAGAAAATGCTCTTGCAATATCACTCTGTTCTCCTAGTATTCTCTATTTGCAGAACACAGGATATTACAGATGCCTCATAAAAAACTTTTCGAAATGCTTAATTCCATAATGATGGACCATGGTAGAAGAAAGATTTAACAGTTGGGAACGAAAACAGGTTTGAGCCTTTTTAGGATGGTTGACAGGAAAACTATTGGAATAATGCTGGTGGATTAGCTACTTATATATTTGAGAATATATTGTAGTGAGTTATAGATCAAACTTTTGATACGAGTGGGATATCTTATATTATTAATGTTTACTGGTATTAAGGAATTTTCTGTTTATATTCAGGCTTGAAGGACCTAATTTAATCCGGTTGAAGATGATATCAATTATCTCAATGTTAAATTAGTCTTTGTTGGTTAATTCCTCTCTCTTCAGGCCTATTTCAAGGGCAGAATTCAGTACCAAAGGATTCTTTTCTAGGCCGTTAATCTGCACTTCTCCTTTATGTGTTTGGGGTTGACTATGTTGTGCAAAAGCCACATAGAAGGGTTGAAGATTATGTACACACTTTCCCCTGGGTTTAGTCCACGTGTATTTCCTTCGGAAACATGCTAAATATTTGACACGAGGGTTATATTTTCAGTATTGAATAGTTTAGGCAGGTACTTCTGCAAAAATGGGTGTTTTGTAGGTGTTAACAAGGTGGATGCAGCAGCTGCAAAGGCACTAAATCGATCTTTGTTGATGGAGGGGTTGGCATTGGACTTCCAATTGGAGTGTCCTGGTCAAACCTTTATGCAGATACTTAGAAGTTTACATGGTTTGGTTTGCTCATGGTCCAGCTTACCATATCTGTGCTAGTAAATATTTCATTACCCTTTCCAATTTGAATCCGTTAACTGCAGGTTATATGGAGATAGCATACGTTTTGGCCACCGAGTATCCTAGGTATGAAATATCATTTTTGTTAATGTTTTCTCAGGTTTCTATGTGAAAAGCTAACTGCTGACATTATCAGGTTTTCTTTTCGAAAAGTAGATTTTCTCTTCATTGAAGTGACATGGTGAACTCATAGGCACGATTGATAATTAGAATGCATCCACCTAATTCCTTTTTGTTAGAATGCCACTGCAGTCTCGTCATTATTTTAGTTTATTCTTTGATGTGTTTTGTGATCTTTAACTCCGTGGCATGAGGATAATCTATTCATCCGATGGTGCTGTAAAAGGATCCCTGTTGCTTTACTTTTCTTTTTAAACGAGAGAGGTGTATGAACAGTTACCCTCTTCATTCCTTTATTTGCTAAGAGGATTATTGAGCTTGTTAGCATCTGAGTATACGTTGAATTGGGCTGCCTGCATATGTAACTGTGAGCTATGCAATTTTGTTGTAACGATGCAAATGCTGATATTACTGCTTTTGAATATTTGATCCATATACGCAAAGCAGACGAAGTTAAATTAGGTATTTGTAATGCTGCGCACGCAACAAGAATAAATGCTATAGCGGAATAAAGGGTAATTTGCGTGGTTGACAAATTTTCACAAGAAATATGAACTAGACAGATTTGTGGTTTGTCAGATATTATTGGGTGAACTGTTCCCAAGTCATTCTTTGGCCTCTGTTTAGGAGTTAGCTAGTGTTTATAATATATGTAAAGCTTAGCCATAACTTGGAAAGGGGCGAAGTGATGAACCAAAATGATTGAACTTAGGAGCACTACATCTTGAAGTTTTTGACCAAAAAATTGAACTTAGGACGCTCTGTGTTCTGAACCCACTTTCTAAGTAGTGATGGTTACACTTTAAATATACTGCAAAGGAGTGGCTTAATCGTGAATAACAGCCTTAGAGTGGCTATTTGGTGTCATTTGGACAATTTTATTGGGTAAATTTAGAAAATAGGACACCTGTGGTTTGTCTATTTGACCTTAATTACAGTGGTTTAGTAAAAATAACCTTCATTAGTTTAACAAAATAAATTTCAGACGAAAATACCACTATAAATTTTATAAAATGACGTGCGATATGACCTCCCTTGCTTTTATTCCATCTGAATTTTGCCCCTGCACCTTTTTCCCCAATTTCTCAGTTAATTGCCTAAAAGTTTAGCCTAACTAGCAATTGCCCTCAACCCATTTTTCGCACTCTCTCATCTAATTGCCTTAAAGTCTTAGCTAGGCAACACTTGTCATCGTCCTCTTATTCCAATCTCCTAGCTAATTGTCTTCATGTCTAGCTTAAGCAGCACGTGCCCTCGAATCCTTCCTACATTCTCCCAGCTAATTGTCTTGAATTCTTGGTAGGCGATTCTTGCCCTCGATCCAATCTCTTAGCTAATTGCAGTCTAGCCTATACAATATTTGTCCTTGATTTTTTTCCACATTCTCCCAACTAATTGTGTTAAAGTCTTGGCGAGACAATTTTTTAGAAAGATAAAAGAAACAAGGAACACACCCAGAGGAGACGAAATCATACTAATCCTAATGGTGACGGAACGAACGAAGGTGACGGAGGGGAGCAGATGTGTTGCTAGGTTACTTGAGGTCAAAACCGATCTTTTTATATATTAAAAAATAAGTTGGAAGCCATTAACTAAAACTATGAAAATTGGGGACACTCATCCAGTCAAAATGGGGGACGCGACGGAAATTTTTTTGGATTTTATTGACCATTGTTTTGAGGACAGAAAGTTGTGTTAGTATTTATCATTTGGTTCTTCTTTCATGTAATAAAACACGATTTCCTCGTAAATATATGGCTGAGGCGGCACTCAGTTTTACACTCTTGGACTAGCTTTGAGTGGCTGGTTTTCCCTCCCCTTAGTGGACATATGCTAAGTCCTATATATCTATCTAATAATGGTCTAGGTGGTTCAGATTTAGTCGAGCTTTTCTGGAAGATTTCTTTAATTAATTATATTGGTCTGCAAAGTAAATAGAGTGAAATTGAATAAAAAATGTACGATTTCAACTTTTATACTGTAACTGGGTCTCCCAAGGAGAATGTAAAAAATTGCCTCAAGTAAATTGGGATCATCAAACTCCGAAAAGTTATGGGCCATTAGTGAGGCAAAGGGCATTGCAGGGACTCATAATGGCCACTATGAGTTCTGATTATAATCTAGTATATCTTCTACATATTCTGATATGGTGGTAACCATTTCGCTTAGAAAATAGGGAGATTTATAAAAATACACATGCATCATATTTTATTTACATGGCTCTACTTATTATATTTATACCTATAACTTATTTACACTCTATACCCATTAGCTAATTACCTTCATATTTGAGGCATAAAATAAGGAACTCAAGTTCCTCTCTCTCCTCATATTTTGTATTATTTTTTTCTCACTTTTTTTGTCATTCTTTTATTATTCTTTTCTCCTCCGTTTTCACTATTCTTGTTTTTGTTTCTTTTTTCCGTTTTTTATTCTTTTTTCTTTCTATTTTCTTTCTTTTTTCTTTCTCCTATTTCTAGCACTATTCATGTCTCCCCATATTTTTATTTTTTAATTTATTTTCTTTCTCTATAATCTTATTATACTTATTTTTTTTCTTTCTCCAAAAAGGCATACTTTGTTCACAAATACAAAACTGAAATATTTTATTTGCTCGATAGTATTTCACACTTTTATCCAAACATAACAAGGTATACAGAAAGAGTATACAGTATACCAAAAAGGTATATTCTATTCAAAATAAAAATACTTGAAATACTCATTTCCTCGATAGCATCGCACACTTTGATCCAAATACAAAAAAGTACCAAAAGAGAATACAATATACCAAAAATGTATACTTCTTTAAAAATAATAAAAACTAAAATATATATGTCTTCTGAAACATTTTGCACTTCGATTCGAAGAGAAAAAAGTATACCAGAAGAGTATACAGTATACCAAAATGGTATACTTTGGTCAAAACAACAAAAACTGAAATATTTATTCGCTCGGTAGCATCGCACACTTGGATACAAACACAAAAGGGTATACCAGAAGAGTATACAGTACACCAAAAGGGTATACTTGGTTCAAAACAAAAAAACTAAAATATTTATTCGCTCGGTAGCATCGCACACTTGGATCCAAACACAAAAGGGTATACCATAAACGTATACAGTATACGAAAAGGGTATACTTTGTTCAAAAACAACAAAAACTCGGTAGCATCGCACAATTGGATCCAAACACAAAGGGGTATACCAGAAGGGTATACAGTATGTACAGTATACCAAAAGGGTATACTTTGTTCAAAACAACAAAAACTGAAATATTTATTCGCTCGGTAGCATCACACACTTGGATCCAAACACCAAAAGGGTATATCAGAAGAGTATACAGTATACCAAAATGGTATACTTTGTTCAAAAACAACAAAAACTAAAATATGTATTCGCTTGGTAGCATCGTACACTTGGATCCAAACACAAAAGGATATACGAGAAGAGTATACAGTATACCAAAAGGGTATACTTTGTTCAAAACAGTAAAAACTGAAATACTTATTTGCTCGATAGCATGACAAACTATGATTCAAACACAAAAGAATATACCAAAAGAGTATACAATATACCAAAAATGTATACTTCTTTAAAAAAAAATAAAAAATTAAAATATCTATGAGTTCTCGCACTCCGATGCGAACATAACAAGGTATACCAAAAGAGTATACACTATTCCAAAAAGATATACTTTGTTCAAAACAACGAAAACTGAAATATTTATTTTCTCGATAGCATCACACACTTTGATCCAAACGCAAAGGGGGTATATTAAAAGAGTATACAATATACCAAAAAGGTATACTTCATAAAAAATAATAAAAATTAAAATATCTATGTGTTCTTGATGCAGCCCGAAGTGCTGATCAAGTGCTCGATGATCCACTGAAGTCAATGAATGATCCACCGAGGCCAATGACACGAAGCCAAGCCAAATTGCTACATGATATGCACATTCAGTTGGCTTGGTCGGGAGGAAGCATGTGTTCGGAGGAAGAGTGGCAAAGTGCTAGAGCCGAAAGCTACATCCTCAAATTTGAGCCCGAGGACAAAGTGACCGAACACCAACCCTTGGCGTTGAGCAGCACAGAGCCGGACACTACAAATTGTGTCCGAAGTTAAGTGAGCACCCGATGATAAATGTGTTCGAGCAAGCAACCGAGCATCGAAGTCAAGGCTGCCGAACACTCACTAAATGTGTTCGACCAAGCAACTGAGCATCGAAGTCAAGGCTGCCGAACACTCACTTATTCAGCCCTGCGTGGCTTGCTTTTATTGGTCACTTGTGACCGTTTTTACTAGTCTACTCTTAGTATTTCCTATATAAACCTTGTTCCATTTTATTGTAAGTAGCTAGATTTTGGATATTGATTAATGAATGAGAATTGCCTTGGGCATTTACTCTTTTAGTCTCAGATGTAATCAAAACCGATATGGTCTTCGGAACTTGTCGCTTTCGGTGAATCCGATTGAACAATTTCTCTTTGATCATTCAGTTTGCAAGAGGCATTGTTCTCTTGAGGATTGTTGCATAGTTTAGGTGCTCTTTTCTTCTACTTGAATCGTACCGAGACCAGTTCCTCGGTGCCGTTCAAGCAAGAAAAGTTGTGTCAAACTTCTATCTTACCTTCCGCTGTTGTTTTCGGTTGCTTGGCTTCATCTTCGAATTTAGCTTGCACCATCTTGGTATCAGAGCACGGTTTGAGCTTGTCTCTACAATCCCAAATCCTGTTCGACGTTATCATTAATTTTCGTGCGTTTGTGTCTTTGTTTTTCGTTTCGTGTTCTTGTTATTGTTCTTGTGTTACTGTTGGTGTTGTTATTTTACAAAAAAAAAAAAAGGTAAAAAGAAGAAAAAAAATCAGAATTTTGTTGTTGGATTGGTGTTTGGATTTAACGACCATTGATTTGTGTTCGCCACTGTCCGGTGATTCCTTTGAGTACCTGTCGTACATGATCGACGACTAGGGTTTCTCGACGATATTTTTGGACTGTTTTGACGTGGTAGTGGTTGTTATCAACCACAGTTGAGTTTTGGTGTTTACCATTGAAGATCGGTGGTTTTCTTTTGATTTGGGTTGAGTTTTTGAGCTAAAATCGAAGTTCTATTGTTTGAACCATCGTCCGTACGCCGGAAAATTATTACATTGTAACAAGTGTACGGACGAAGCAAGCTATGTTCTTAACTCGAACTTCTGGAATTGATTTCCTCCGACATTGATGTTACCGGAGTGAAAAGGCAACCTAAAGTCTGTTTAAACCTTGGTCAGTTGATGCAATGGAACATACGCGGAAGCAACAAACGATATGAAAATGCGGAAGCTAAAACAAGATAGGCGATATCAATAAGGATATCGAGATTAAAGCAAGACGAGGCTTGAAACGTTTACCTAAGTAGCATCGAGGAACTTGTCTCGATACACCCCGGGTGAAGTCAAGGATCACCTATACTACGCAACTACCCTCAAGAGGCACTCGGCTCTTGTAAATAGAATGATCAAAGAGGTTTCGATGTTCAACTTGGACTCGACCAAGTGAAATCATACCCGCTCACGGGTTCTTCATTGAGATTCACTCAAGAAATACATCATTTTATATTCAAAGTTGTGTAATGAAATGAAATGGCTAAGTGTTCTATTTATAGAGCTTTTTAAGGCTAAATTGAAATGACTAGAAAGCCCCTAGGTCTAGTTAAGACATACAAGCCACTTAAGGGCAAAATAGGAACTTCACAACCAAAATCCAAGCTTTCAGCGTCGTGGGCGGAGCGCCCCAAATGGAGCCGGAGCGCCTCAGCCTTGGAACTTCTTGGGCAGCCCAGTAGGGGAGGCGGAGCGCCCCACTGGTGGGTGGAGCGCCTAGTCTTCTTGGGAGGCAGGCGGGGCGCCCCCATGGGTGGGCGGAGCGCCCAGTTGGGCAGCCTCTTGGGCGGACCGCCTAGGTCCTTGGGCTGACCGCGTGGGTGCCTGGGTGGTGCGCCTAAAGGCCTGTCTTCTTGGCGCTTCTCCGGATCGATCCTAAAGCCTTCGGCTTCCCGTCCTTCGCATCCTTCAAGCTTGGCACTCATTGATTGGAGTCTTGGCTCGATTTGTCCCGTATCATGCATCCTTTGTGCTCTCGAGGTTGGTTCTTGATGGTTGTCGTTTAGGCCCAATTTATATTGCATCATCCTCCCCTTCTTGAAAGGATTTCGTCCTCGAAATCAAACCATCAAAGCCTACATCTAAAGACAAGCAAAAACAAAACAAAAGTTCCTACTACAAGAGTAGGTTAGTGCCAAAGGTGTGGGAAAACACACTCTTATGGTATAACCAAGTATCAATAGCAATAAAGAAGTTCATGTTCCCAAAGGAACTAGCAATTACTTGGTTCAACAAAGAAGTGCACCCAACACAAGAACAAACAAAGGAATCAATAGTGTACGGTATATGCAAATTCACGCTATCAAAATCTCTACGATCCCTAAGTTCAAGATTAGCACACCAAGACATCCCACTACGCGAGTAGGCAAGTCCAACAAGAGCGAATGCAAGGGATGTGGAAAATTCACTCTTGTGATAGAGCCAAGTATCAATACTAATCAAAAACTTTACGTCTCCAAAGGAGACAACTAGTTCTTGGCTCACCAATGACAAGCACTCACAACCATAACAAGCAAAGAGACCATTAGGACATAGAACATTCAAGATTATGCAATCACGTTTCGTATGACCCCTAAGTTCATGATCAACACGCCAAACCTTTAATTTAATGCTTTCACAATGTGGCACAATGGGTTCGGCATACTCAATTCTCAAAGTGTGGTTAACATGTGGAATGGGATAGGCAAAGTAGAGCAATTCACATTTAGCCCACTCCCCTTCTTAAAAGCTCGCATACTCACACTAAGAGATACCTCCTCACCTTTAATTTCATCCTCAAGACAACCCCTCTCACAAGGCATTAATAATAGCCTCTGTTGACACCCAATTTTGTCCCTCCTTTTCTCTATAATTGGCTATATTTAGTTTAAAGGTGCAATACTTACTGTTTGAACGAAATTTGCATTAGAAGACATGCATTTACGTGTGTTATCCCCTATTTATACATTATATACATAAATGTGGCTATATTACATCATTTTAGGCTACTTGTTAAATACATCTCAAATTATAGATTTGTGCAATTTAACTACATTTACAATATTTAATAATTATGTGTGGATATTTATATATAATTAATTTAATTTGATACAATGTGTTTCATGTGTGTATTTTTTCTTTCTTCCATATATGATTCATATATATTTTAATTTTAATCTTTATTACGCACCTTTAAATTAAATATCAGTCTAATTAAAATATCTTGTTAAAATTTTATTACATAATATTGACATATTAATTTGAATTAAAATTTCAAATCTTCTTTGAACCTGGACGAAGATTCGACCAGATACATCCATTCTTACATTGCATATTCTTCTTTTTCCCATAAAACATCCAATTCATTTCAAGAGTTGGCACATTCTTTGAATGTGGACTCTTTTAAATTTGAATTCCTTCCTAAATATGTCATGCCTTTATTTCTTTTAATTTTCCTAATTTTGTGTTTAACCCATTTTTAGGCATAATAGCAAAAGGGATATCAGAATGTTTGCCAAAAAGTCACTCCCTATAATCCTCTTTCCTTGTATTATTCCGAATCAATCCCCTCAAAAATCAGATCCCACCCTTCTCTCCTCATTTTTTGGCATTAAATCACCATTCCTCTGCCCCGAATCTCTCAACGTCTCTAATTTTTCTTCTTCTTTAAAAAAGCTGAGACATTGGCATTTGGGACACACACAGAAAAATAGGGAGACCCCTGGTATTCCTCCTCAATCCCCATTAGATACAAAACACACACTCATTACACACACATCGATCACTACACTCACGCACACGGCAGTACCCATCTCCCTCGTCTTCTTCCCCCGACACCCCTCTTCTCCTCTTCCTCTCTTCACTTACACACGCTGTCACATACCAAAATCCACACACAAACAGAATCAGAAACAAGGGAATCGGGGACTGGGGACAATGGATCTGAAACGGAGAGAAGGGAGATAAACTTGAAACAATCTCATTATTTTCTTCATCTGATGTCTATTTTTCCCGTTGCTTCTCGATTGTTGTTTGACAGGAAAAGGGAGTAATGGGCGACAAAACCACCAGTGGCAGTGGCGACGTTGGAGTAGCAGCGACGCCGCGACGCTCGCTGGTGTCGCTCCTCCGCCGTTTTAGCCATCATTCTGATCGGCACCCTTCTCCGTTCTTATCGTTGAATTTAATTGAGGAGTATATGGACGGTGGTAGCGACACCGCTGGAATTCCCAGCCGGCCGTCGTTCCTATCCCTTTCGTTTCACTATTTTGCTGCATCATCTCTAATGGTTCCTTTACGGTTGTTATGTATTTGTTTGGATCTGGCTAATTGAGGTTGCTCTATCTGTTCCTCTTTTGGAATCTGACTGGTCCTTTAAATTGGTGAAATTTTGCTAATGTTGTTCTGCGTACTCTGAGGGTACCTATTTGGGTGTTCTTGTCCCTTTAGTCATTCCCTTTTGCTGGATTTTTGTTACATATGGTTATTTGCTGTCTCGATTATCTCTTTCCATTGGAATATGTTACTGACTATTTCTGTTTAGTTAAGTTTTGACTCAGCCTTGGTTCAACAACATTGTGCAAATGATGAAAATTTTGGCAAAGATACGGACAACTGATGTTGAGCAGATACTACATAAAGTTGGCCTATGAAAATAATTATTTTGAGGTCTATGAATTGATTTGAACAGATACTACGCCGTTTGGCCGGTAGAAGCAATGATTGAAAAATTTTAAAAATATTTTTTTCCGATTCCACCACTTTATTACATTGCATCTGTATTACATCCATGTTTTAAACGTTTTAATACGGAAATGCTCATTAGAGAAATTTATCGGAATTTGAGCATTACTGATGAAGAAACACCAAGTGTAGAAACAGTTTCTGCGCAGGTAATTGTAGATTGCCAACGGATTTATGAAAGGTATAGGAGTGCAGCTGATAATGTTGTTCCAAGTGTTCCAAGTGGAGCTAGATCAAGTTCAACGCAGGCTCCCAAAAGACCTGCAACCGGATTGGGAAGTTTTTCCAGCCTTAATCAAATGCTTTCTAGCAGGCAGTCGAGTAGCAGCGGAGGGTTCAACGAGCTTGATGTTTATTTACTTCATGCTTGCAAGGATGTTGATTATTTTAGAAGCGATGAACTACTGCCATTTTGGAGGGATCAACAAGCACAGTTTCCAATTTTAGCAAAAATGGCGCGGGATATTCTAACTATTCAAGCATCATCTGTTGCTTCAGAAAGCGCGTTTAGCCAAGGAATATTACAAATTGGAGATCATAGACATTCATTGAAGGAAGAAGCAATGGAGACAGCCGTATTATTCAGAGATTGGATTAGATCGGAGCGAAGAAATTTTGGATTTGCAGAAGATCAACTAGCCGATGCAGAAGCATCATCAGAAATTTTATCAGGCGATGGAAGTTTGGACAATGAAACTGAATATGAACAAGATGACTCTTTGCCACCGGTTCCTCCAGAGGTGCCAGACGAAATTATTCAGAAAATGAGAAGTTTTTTTATTCAGGGCATTTGTGCGACCCTACTTGTTTATTTGATTTAAATATGAGAGATTTGGGAGTGAGTGTCAGTATTGTCTTCTTGGTATCTTGTTACGCCACCTTCTGTTATTATGTCAATTCAATTTACCTCTTTCCTCGAAATTCAATGTTAGTAGGATAATGAGATCCTAATTCGTCACCATCAGAAAGTGTTATCATTTCTTCTGGTGCAAAGTGATTAGTAAGTAATATTCGATCTACGTATCTCCTCTTGGTTCAAAACGCTAGTAAAGTCATGTTATCCTATGAGCTTGTCTGGGTTATAAAAGGGTTTCTGGTAAATTGTCAGAGTTTCCTTCTTATTGGGAGGTCAAATTGGCATGGATGTTGCTCCATAAAGCTCATTTAATCTATTTCTTCAATTGCGATTCTTTGGTTAGCCTGACTCGGAAATAGTCTAGCTCTGGTAGACAAGCAAATAAGAATATGAGCTTCCTGAAGCTCTAATTATTTCTATCCTCAGTCCACTGCCATCTCTTCTTTATTCGGCACTGGTGAGCTTAGGCGGTCAGTAACCTATTGTGATGTTCCCTGCGTTGAGCTAGAGTGCGTGCCAAGGTAGCCGGGTAAGCACATTGTCATTATTCAAGGCTACTAAAGGTAATGAGAGGCGACATTTGACCTTTGATTCGATCCATCAGGCGGTGGTGTTTACGGCAAAGGTATGGAGTTGTGAACTCAAGAGTTGCATCTGTTTGGCAACTCGAAAGGGTAGTTGGTAGCTAACGTCTGCCTACGTTCAGCTTTTAGCTAAATCTTCATTAGTCCAGCAGACTGTGCGAGGATGGTTATTCCTATTCAAATAGCTGCATGAGTTTGTGCTTTAAGTGGAGGAGTCTTCCTCCAAATACTGAATGGTAATACGTAATCTCTAAGGCGTTGATACCACTTTTGTCACGACCCAACCTAAGGCCACGACAGAAACCTACAATGAGTGTCGATCATTGCTAAATCCACTAATAATCTATTAATGATAGAGATAAGCTGGCAACCTGATCAGATATACGTACCTATCTGCTGAAAGCATAAAGTCTGGAAAGATGACACGACTTTAACTTGCTGGCAATTAGAATATTGAGCCACAAATTCTGCTATGTCACACTTCATTCCGTCCCACCACTAAATCTGCTTAAGATTATGGTATACCTTAATCGAACCTGGATGAACAGTGTATTTGGAATAATGTGCCTCTATCATAATCTGTCCACATAAATCTGCAACATCAGGAACACAAAGTCTATCTTTATACATGAGAACACTGTCAGTAGTAACCCTGTATTGTGACTCTGGTTTTCTTCTGGCTATCTGTCTGTATTCAACTAGAACTGGATCCTCATATTGATGTTGTTTTACTTCATGAAAATTTAGAGTTAAAGGTCTAGTGCAGCTTATCGTCCATCCAGCATTGGCATATCTCCTTCACACCTACCCTTTGAGAGGTTACTTTAGCGTTATAAATGCACATGTAATCCACTTTGTTGATGGCATTCTGCCTCAGCTCATGGTCCAACTAGAACTGGATCCTCATATTGATGTTGTTTTCAAGTCAATATATTTCCAATTCAAAGACAATACCCTGAAGTAGATGTCCAGTCTAAAGATCATTCCTGGTCTGCATCATACTATCCAGTAGTATTTGCATGATCCTTATCCTTATATGATAGACCCTGTTCAGATAAACCATGACATATATAAGGATATGAGTAACTACATTCCCACAAGGAGCTTGCGGAACAACCCTAACATTAACTGAGATGTTGCATAGTGCATTCGTAAAAATAATATTGCTTGCATCAAATCTTCTATAGTGTGTAGTGACAAGGTACTTCAAAAGCTCCCTTATTGCATTAAGCGTGAGCTAATTCTTAGTTCCATCGACCTATTTTATCTCGAAAAGTATATCGAAGAGGTGATTATCGGCTGAATCATGTTAATCCATCCAAAGTTCCATGTATCTTTGTTTAGAAAATGTAGAACTCGCATCTCAATCGAGGAAGAATCATCTTAGTTAGAATAATCCGGGCAATGGTATTATCATATTATCCAGATATATTCCAAGTGTTCGGTGTTCGTGTTATAATTATGATTCTGCAATCATGAGATAATATCCGTGGATGAGCTTATGAAGGTCGTGCAAGTTCTTTTGTTATCTTTTGCGAATTTTTCTTTAGGCTTAGGCTCGTTCGAGGACGAACGAGAGTTTAAGTGGAGGAGAATGAAACGACCTCGGTTAGTCGTTTCGGAAGTTAGGACTCCGATTGGCGTACCGATAATTTTAAAATATTCGTAATATCCATTAGGACCTATCTGTAAAATTTGAGCTAAATCAGACCTCGTTTGGTACATATCGGAAGAAGATTTCAGTTTTTATTGTCGATAAATATTAAAAAGAAATTTTCAAGCTCGGTTTTGGCGAATGAACTCCGATTCGAAATCCGAAAGCGCCGTTAGGTTCGTATGATTATTTGTGACTTTTGTAATTTTTTCGAAAGTGACTTTTGATGTTGTTCGACTAGTTTCCGCTAAAATGCCGAAAGTTAAATAATTTGACCTTTTCCATTTAAATTCGCATCTTGAGTTCTGGGAGTCTGATATGAGATCCTCTTTAGTGAGTATGTTACATATATTTTGTGTAACTTGTATGCAAAAGTTGGAATTATTTCGAATATCGTAGGGTTCCATTTTAATTTTCGTCGCGAAAATAAAAAAAAAAAAGAAAAATGACAAAAAAGAAATGAAAGGCGGTGGGGGGTATACCTTAGCTTTATAAAAGCTAAAGTTGATCAGAGGGAGCAATATAGAGAACAGAAAGGGGAGACAACGAAATATATCAGAAAATGAGAAAAGGAAAGGAAAAGGAGCCGGAGAAAAATAGGATTTTTACCCCGAAACATCCAGGTAATGATGTTAACTCATTATCTTAGCTTATTACGTGTGTTTGAATATATTTTTACGGTAAAAATTGGGATATTAGACATCGTTTTAATAAGTTCAATTAATATTTTAAAGGGTCAAATGGACCCCGATAATGAAATTGATTATATATTCGTACTCAGTGAGTTATGGGCAACATATAAATGTAAATTATTTGGGGTTTGGTTATGTGACCTTAAACCCTGTACATAGGCCTGGCCTGCGTATTGCGTATGCGAATAGGGTATCAGGTTTCTAACCGGATTTCCCTAAGATGTGAGCAATGAAGCCTTTAGCCTAAATTGATATATTTTTCTGCTTATTGAATAGAGTGGGATCGTTTGGCAAGGAAACCAAAGGATAAAGCGGTTGTTGATTAGCCGTACTAACTTTTTGAAGAGGTAAGTGTTTATAGCCATTTCTTTGGAGGCACCTGGCCTCGTGAATTTTCTACCACGTGTTCCTTACGTGTGTAGCTGCCGATAGGCGTACTCATTACGCCTTAGCTTTGGATTTACATTATATATTATATGTTATGTCCTGTTTTTGGTGCGTTAAGGATCTGAACATTGTACTCTGGCTGTGAGTTTGCATTTACTCCCCGGCTGTCGATGAGAGTCCCGCACCGGTGAAGGGTTATTATTGCATTATATCGCATTCATATGCATTATATGTCATTCATATGCATTACATTGCATATCATATTCGGAGCAGGAGGATTCCGCTCCATTGCATCATATTGAGGGTAGGAGGATTCCGCCCTCGGAGCAGGAGGATTCCGCTCCATTGCATCATATTGAGGGTAGGAGGATTCCGCCCTCGGAGCAGGAGGATTCCACTCCATTCATTTGGCACATGTGACCCTTTGCATCACATTTCATTTCATTTCATCTCATTTCATACCATTGTGTAGACTTACGGTACATGACTACTGTCCTGGTTATATGTGCATTGCTTATTTGTTGATATATTTCTGGCTCGTATCCCTAGTTGAGTTTATGGTTTCATACATGTTTCCGGTTGTCATTTGGCTCTGCCTTTTTATAATTTAAATAAGAGGAATTTGGTTTATCTGTTTCTTCTCCCTGGCTAGCTATCCTATTCTTTGAGGTGGCTAGTCTGCCCCACTTATTGAGTCCTTTTGACTCACCCTTGTTTGTTGTTTGTTTCTTGTCTATCTATTTCGTTTCGGCAGGTTCGCTCCAGGATTGAGTTCGCCACATTGTGAAGGAGCGAAGACGACTTCAGCTGTCAGGGTGAGCCAGCTTTTATTCCGGATGGACACCAGTATATTGGTTATTATTTCAGTTGCATTTTGCTCCCTTCAGGAGGTATCTGTCTTCTTTTGTACTCTTAGATGTCTAGTCTGGATAGCCCTAAACCTAGTATGTTGGGTAGTCAGCTGTAATTTCTTTGTATAGCTTAGAGGTATCAGTATGTCTGTGTTTTTTCTAAGTCTTGTCCTTATTTATGAATTGTTATATTTATTTTCCGAATTAAATTAGTAAGGGTTCGCCCGACAGGTCTAGGGCAGGATGTCGGGTGCCCGCACGGCCTACCGAATTCCGGGTCGTGTCAGAAATATCAATGGCACGATGGCTACCTCTTCAAGAATGGGAGGGTTTGTGAGCCAATGTAATCGTAGAGAGAGCTCTTGGTCCGAGAAGCTCACTCCGGAGGCTTGATGGGACACTTCGATGTCGACAAAACTCTTGGTATCTTAAACGAGCTGTTCCATTGGCCAAAATTGTGACGAGATGTGGAAAAGCTTTGCGACGCTTGTCTCATTTGCAAGAAAGCTAAATCGAAGTCCAACCTCATGGTTTGTATACCCCGTTGCCTGTGTTTGATCGTCCTTGGGTTGATATATCCATGGACTATGTATTGGGGTTACCGAGGTTGGGCGGAGGACACGATAGCATCTTCGTTGTCGTGGACCGATTTTTCAAAATGGCTCACTTTATTCATTGCAAAAAATGCGATTGTGCACAACATGTTGCTTCCTTGTTTATTGCTCATGTGTTAAAATTGCATGGTGTGCCACGTACAATTATGAGTGATCGAGACTCGAAGTTCTTGAGTAATTTTTGGAAATGTTTGTGGGTTGCCCTCGGCACCAAACTACTATTCTTGACGTCTCACCATCCTCAAACTGATGGACAAACCGAGGTAGTTAACCGAACCTTGGGAGTTCTGCTTTGAGCTATGACCAAAGACAAGGTTGGAAACTGGGCTGATCGTTTGCCCATGATGGAGTTTGCATACAAACGAACGGTGCTCCGCATGATAAATATGACCCCGTTCGAATGTGTGTACGATTTTAATCCTTTAATTCCACTTGATCTAACCCCATTGCCTCGAGATGTTATTATTGATTTTGAAGGTACTCACTAAGCCAAAGCTTTGCTCGAATTGCACGCCAAGACAAAGAAGAATCTTGAGGAAGCTTATGCCAAAGTGGGTTTGGGTTCACTTCCGAAGAGAGCGATTCCCGAACCAAAGGAAAGAAAAGTTGGCACCTCGAGGGGATGGTCCATTTCAAGTGCTGAGCAAGATCAACAACAATGCATGCTTATGTGATCGACCTCCCAGGTGAGTATAATGTGTCCAACACCTTCAATGTTGCTGACTTAATCCTTGTGTTGTAGGCCAAGCACCGGGGACAGATACTGAAGCGATTTCGAGGATGAAATCTTCTCAAAAAGGGGAGGATGATGCAGCTCGAAGTGCTGATCAAGTGCTCAATGATCCACCGAAGTCAATGAATGACCACCGTAGCCAATGACACGAAGCCAAGCCAAATTGCTACATGATATGCACATTCAGTTGGCTTGGTCGGGAGGAAGCATGTGTTCGGAGGAAGAGTGGCAAAGTGTTAGAGCCGAAGGCTACGTCCTCAAGTTTGAGCCCGAGGACAAAGTGACCAAACACCAACCCTTAGCGCTGAGCAGCACAGAGTCGGACACTACAAATTGTGTCTGAAGTTAAGTGAGCGCCTGATGATAAATGTGTTCGAGCAAGCAACTGAGAATCGAAGTCAAGGCTGCCGAACACTCACTAAATGTGTTCGACCAAGCAACCGAGCATCAAAGTCAAGGCTGCCGAACACTCACTTATTCAGCCCTGCATGGCTTGCTTTTATTGGTCAGTTGTGACCGTTTTTACTAGTTTACCCTTAGTATTTCCTATATAAACCTTGTTCCATTTCATTGTAAGTAGTAGCTAGATTTTGGATATTGATTAATGAATGAGAATTGCCTTGGGCATTTACTCTTTTAGTCTCAGATGCCCGATGGGGTCTTCGGAACTTGTGGCTTTCGGTGAATCCAATTGAACAATTCTTCTTTGATCATTCAGTTTGCAAGAGGCATTGTTCTCTTGAGGATTGTTGCATAGTTTAGGTGCTCTTTCCTTCTACTTGAATCGTACCGAGACCAGTTCCTCGGTGCCGTTCAAGCAAGAAAAGTTGTGTCAAACTTCTATCTTTACTTTCCACTGTTGTTTTCGGTTGCTTGGCTTCATCTTCGGATTTAGCTTGCACCAGTTCTATAACATCTCGCACTTTGATTCGAACATAACAAGGTATACCAAAAAGAGTATACAATACACAAAAAATGTATACTTTGTTTAAAACAACAAAAAACTAAAATATTTATTTACTCTATAGCATCATACGTTTTGATTTAGACCTAAAAGAGTATACAATAACTTCATTAAAAACAATAAATTTTGAAATATCTATGCGTTCTATAACATCTCGTACTTCTACTTGAACATAATAAGGTATATCGAAAGAGTACACAATATACCAAAAAGTTATACTTTGTTCAAAACAACAAAACTTGAATTATTTCTTTGCTCGATAGTATCGCACACTTTGATTCAAACACAAAAGGGTATACCAAAAGAGTATACAATATACTAAAGAGATATACTTCATCAAAAATATTTCATCAGGAGGGATCAATTTCTTAGAGAATCAAAATTCAAGCAACTGTATCGCTAAAAAGGCAATAATACAAAGAATTGAAGTAGCTTTGTAGCAGCATATACTAATCATTTTAAAAAAATTACAACAAAACTCATTAAACAATGAAAAGTTAATTGAAACTCACAATCACGTAAATAGATTTATAATTAAATAAGAAAATAAGAAAACTTAGTATTGAGATACAATAAGCTAGAAAAAATATATGATTCAAATAGATTAAAATAATCAAAATATTTTGTTGCCCAGTTTTTTAATTTGGTTGTCGGTCCTTAATTCTTAAAAAAAAATGATGACAAATTTTCATTATCTTCCAAAGAGAAAATTATTCCAAATATATATCCATGAGATTCTTAAAATATAATCCAAGAAATAACAATGATTTATTACATGAGCCAAACATATGATGTCATAAAAAATCATGAGACACTAATAATGACTCAAATATAGCATCTCACATGCTCAGTATTAATAAACGTAGAATTAATGAAACCGCAAATAGAGAACAACTCAAATTATGACTTGTTTTCTGAGTGCTTCCATTGATGAACAAAACGAGCTTCAAAATCTACATCGTGAAGCTACTATTTTAGAGAGAAGGAAGAGATTCGGGAAATCTAGAGCTAGAATATGAAAAATAAGAACAAATTTAAAAAAGTTAGGTTGAGTAATGAATCTTAGGGATAAGGATAATAAGAAGATAGAAAGAGACTACAAGGAACTTGGGTATGTGGATTGGGGCTTCAGTATTAAGGAATTGGGGAGATGGATAGGGGAATTAGAGATATGAGTGGGATGGGTACAATTGTTGGGTCCAATGGGTACGGGGTGTAATATTTGTAGGCTAAATGGGCATAGCTTGTAAACAAAGTTTATATGGGCAAAAAACGTAAATATTTAAATTTTATGGGTACTCCATGTAAAAATCCCTAGAAAATAATCATGCACCATGGAACAATAGTAACTGAAAATTTGTCCTTCAATGTATTAATTTTTTATTTAACAGTTATAAAGGTATATGTAATGCTTTTTTAGGATGTAATTTTAATAGGACTATAATACATGAGTAATTCTTATAATTGAAATACTCCAATCTTCTTGTTTAGGACTTATATACTAATTTCTTTTTGCATTTTATATTGTACATCTTTAAGAGTGATTTGTTTTTTTTTTTTTACAACATATATTGACTTGGAGAAGATTTTATCTACAACTATAGTAGAATGGTGAATGGAAATTGTATATCCACTGAAATAGCACTAGCGATAAATTACGTAGATTTAAGTAGAGAATGATACGCCAACGCAGGTGACTCACCTTAAGCCAATGCATCACTGAACTTTAGCTAATGCTAATTTTGACTCATCAAAGAGAAACCCCGCTAAACTCAAGCTTGCATAAATGAGGTATTTATTTTGACTCGACCAAATTTTGAATATATTGAATTTGATTCAATCCATTTTAATCTGCCCAAATCTTACCAAACCAATCTATTTGACATCGTAGGGTATCAATTTTAACTCATAAACTGTAACTTACCGACTTAAGTTTTGACGAGTTGGATTGCAACATGTTCAATCCATCACAACCTAATCCATTTTCATTCAAACAAATGTTGAACAAATTATCATATTAATTAGCTGAACCCACTTTAACCTGCCGAAACATGATCAAACGTTCTCATTTAGCACCTATAATATTAGGCGTGACGTAAGTTTAGACCACTGAATAGATACATTTGAGGTCCTCGAACAAAATCTAATACTTCAAAATACATACAGAGGAGAAACCACTTCTATATTCTAATATCATCTTTCCTTCGCAACTCTACTTTGATAGTAAATAAAAGCGCAAAATTCTTCAGCAAGAGTAAGGCGTGACCATATTCCAATTTCACTAATCTCTGGAAGAATTTGTCCTCGAAAATGAAGAAGCCTCAGATGCCAATGTCCCTGTACTATGTGAAGGTGATATTCCATGAGCAGGGGGACGCCTATAAGGGGATACAGAATATCTAGATCTTTCTGCAGATTGAGGTTGCCTTGCAATTTCTGGTGATTCTGATTCAGGAACAGGAGTGCCAGAAGAAGGTTGAACTGTGACCTGTTGGCCCAGCATTATAACATGCCAATCTCTAGTGTCAGACAATGAGGCCAAAATCACATGCACAAAAGTTTATGAACTCCAGTACCGATACCAAGAGAGACTGGTATTATCTATTTAAGCCAACCATTGACGAATGTAACAAGATGGAATTCTAAACATCCAGTTGAAATCAATTGGCACTCAGAAGACACTAAGAGTAATCAATGTTTGCAGCAGATATTGTTCGCTCAATATTTAGCCACTCACTCTTAACTCTCTTATTTCTCCAATCTTTGAGATGGTGTTCAAATCTTCGTGGGTGATCAGTAAAAGGAAACTGTATCTATTGTATACGCCAAGAAGGCGCAAGATGCTGTAAAGCCCTGTACCTTTCTAAGATAAAGTACGACTAAGCTTGAGGAAGATCAAAATTTAGAGAGATTTCCGGAATATAAGAAGCTTGATAATTTTTCTGAGAGTTGGAAGCTAGGGGTAAAATGGTCAGTTCAACGCCTAGACAGTACTAAAAGTTTCTCATCATAAAAATTAAGTTTTAGCACAAAAGATGAGTTTAGGAAGTGGTTTGGGGTCCACGGGGTCAAGTGAATTCAAGATAAGCTTTTCTACGTCACAAAGTGGGCATGGGAAGGCAACCAACTGCAGTGAAGGCGAGAAGCGTCGCATGCACACAAGCTCAGTAAGAAGTGAAGATGTCCTGACTTCAAACGATTGTACTGCCAAATATATTAGGAATTTGGAAAAAAAGTCGACAAATAAAAGTTGTAGCCCTTTGAGTTTTCTTTTCAACCCGACAAGAATCACTAGTCAATTGGAGTTTTGTGCCAAGAGATATGATCATTTTACCGAAGAGTGTCGGGCCAAAATTTCAGGTTTAGGCTGCATTTTGGGACCTTTTCCTGACAGATTTCTTTTATTTTATGGGAAAAAATGCCCCAAGCATTCCAAAACCCTAAGGGAGAACTCTCTCAACTCCCACACACCATTCCAACGAAATCCCATCTCACCCAAAGCCACTAAGAATCACCTTTCCAAATCAAGAGCACTAGGAATGCTCTAAAAAATTCAAGAAGACTTGAGAGCTTATTTGACTAAGCTTCTAAAACTACTTATTTTCAAAAGTATTTTTTTAAAAGTGCTTTTTGTAAAACTACTTTTGAAGAGTAGCCATCTGTGTTTGGCCAACTCATTTGAGTTGCACTTTTATTAATGATTGAGTAACAATTTGTGTTTAGCCAAACTTTATTAAATTATGAGTAAGGACAATGACAAAAAGAATAAGGTGCTATTTATAATTTACAATCATTAGTTTAAATAAATAGGGATAATTCAACATATAAATATTTTTCATCATAAATTAAAAAAAAAAACTTTTGCTTTTAGGGGGAAACTACTTTTTTCATCTTCCCCACAGCAAAAACTGCTGCCATTCAGAAGCAATTATTTTTTCCCTAGAAGCTTGGCCAAACACCTTACTTTCCCAAAATAAGCTCTTTTAGCTTTGTTAGAAGACCTAAGTTGTATATAACTAGGATTGACATAGTAGTCCCAATTGGGAAAGGATTTGTAGTATACCATGTATAGTAGTTATAAATAGGACTCCTTGTAGTAGTTATAAATAGGACTCCTTGTAATACTCTTTAATGATATCAATAATATTTTTCCTCAGTTTCTCACCGGCTTCCTAGAAGCTTAGCCAAACAGGGTCTTATTTGAAGGAGAAAGCTTTTGAGTTCTTCGATTAAGGTGAGTCATGAACCGTAATCCTTGTAGTCTTTTATGGGGTTTATTATGGAGGAGTGGTAACTGATAGAATCAATAATAACTCTGGGGATTTCCATTCAAGAAAGCTTCCAGAACTTCAAGAAAGTGGTGTTAAGAAGCTCTAAGGTCGTGCACGAAAGGTGAGTTCTTCGAATCCTTATGGATTTTAAGATAGAAAAATGACAAGACGACGAGATTGAGAAGGAAAAGTCACTCCACCCAAAAAACCCCAAAAGGTCGAATCTTTGGACTTAATATCAAATCCCAAAAACACTAGGTTTTTCCATCTATCCAAGCCTTGGTGGGTAGAGTTACCTGATACATGTTGCTCGTGGGAGGTGGCACGTATCTGGTGGAATTAATTGAGGTGCGCGTAAGTTGGCCTGGACACCACCGTTATCAAAAGAAAAAAAAAGGAACTTATTTCCAAAAGGTATTTAAATGAGTTAAGTAGGAAGCACAGGCCGGAGAAATCACGATAGTTCACTCGGTCCTATTAGGCACCGAGTGCAGGCCACGGCTCATTACAGAAAACAGGTCGTGACAGATGCACAATAAGGACGATGCTTCTTTTACTCACAAAAGGAGTCCAAGAAACTATCATTAGATAGAGTCCAAGAAACTATCATTACAGAAAACAGGTCGTGACAGATGCACAATAAGGACGATGCTTCTTTTACTCACAAAAGGAGTCCAAGAAACTATCATTAGATAGAAGTACACTAAGATAATAAGCAAGTAAAGGAAGGAACCTGATGGGTTTGCTTGTATTCCTCATCTCGTTGCTGCTCTAGCTGATGATGTTGCTGCGGTTGCGGGTGAGAGTACTGCTGTAATTCAAGATGTCCCTGTTGAGGCTGCATACTCTGATATCCTTGTTGACGTACTTGGTACTGGTGCAAGAGAAGTTGATAACCATGTTGTTGCATCTGGCATGCAAGTTCTTGTGACTGACGATATAGCTGTAGCTGCTGCTCCTGTGCTTGCAGATAGTGCTGTTGTGTTTGCTGGGCTTCCTGCGGTTGTGTGTGTAGTGCTAACTGTTGAAATTGATGTTGCCATAGTTGCTGTGCCTGTGGTGAATATTGAAGCTGGTGCTGCAGAAATTGCTGCTGTGGATAAGGTAACGATTGAATTTGCTGGAAATACTGTTGCTGTTGCGGTAGAAGGGTTTGCTGCTGATTCTGTGGCTGTTGTTGTTGTTGAATAAGCTGCTGCTGCTGATATAGCTGTTGGTTTGGATGTTGATGCATCGGTTGCTGTTGTATACTGTTGTAGGCCAGTTGCATTTGCAGCTGATGCTGCTGATACTGTTGGTGCAAAAGATGCTGCTGCTGGTAATGGTGCTGTGATGTTTGATTCAATGCTTCCTGGTGGTGTGAGGGCCCTTGCTGGCTATTCTTCCCAGAATGTTGTGGTGTACTTGGTTGAGCAAAAGAAACTGGTGAGGAAGAGACCTGAGGGTGGTTTTCAGATAAGGAGATGCGCTGTGATGTTTGATTCAATGCATCATGATGGGGATTGGGCCCAATTTGCTGGCTATCATGCACATAATGTTGAGGTGTACTTGGTTGAGAATAAGAAACAGGAAACGAGGACACCTGGGGATGGTCTCCAGACATGGAGATCTGCTGTGTCATATTCTTCAATGGCCAGCATTGGTTACTCGAGATATTCCCCTGAGAAGTACCTGATTGATACGGCACAGTAGTCTTTTCCAGGACCTGATGGATCTGTGGATCACCTTGAGAATCAAACAAATGCGTCTCTTCTGAAGCAGCTCGTTCTGGCTGCTCTTGCTGACCACGTCCTGCAGGTTGCTCGGACACCTTTGAATTACCACTTTCAGGAACCGTGTTTGTATAATTTTGCTGAGATTTTTCAGAAGTAACAGGACCTGGATGTGTTTCTGCTGATGTGGAATGCAGACATGTGGCTGGAGATGAACAACTAGCTGTTCCATCTCCATTATTCGCAGGATCTTGTGGTTTGCCGGTGCTTGATGAGGGGATTTCTTCAGAACATTCAAGGTTACCAGAATGCATGGTGACAAAGTCCTGGGATTCCTTTTCTTCAGAAACTAAGGAAAGATTCTCCAAAGAAACCGGCATTAGGAGCTTCTCAGGTTCAATGTCGTGATCTCGATGGATATTTTCTGAACTTGGATGCTCTTGTGAGGCTTCTAAAACAGAAAGGGGCCTCGTGAACTCCAGAACTGGCTGAGGAGACTTGGATATATCATCTCCAGATTCAGGTATGGAATCATAAGAGAGGTCCATTAGTCCAGGCAAATCTTCTCTCCTCTTCTGTGACGGATCATGACTTAGTTCCATTGGCGTCGGCGTATCATCCTTTGATTGATAGACAGGGTCAAAAGATAATTCATTCTTTCCAGAGCCATCTCCACTGGATAGATCTTCCATTTCGGAAGATAGCTCTGCTTGTTTACTAGTCGCATCTTTGTCATTAACTACAGCTAAAGACGGCTCTGTAGAAAGCTGGTCTGGATGCTTGCCATCCTCAAGTGGCAGTAAATACCCCTGTTCTCCTTTGGACAGCTGGATCAGATGACCAGAGCTTGGTCCTTTTGATGGCTGATCAACTAAGGCATAGCAAATGTTTTTCCTTTGTTCAGTAAAGCTGTTCAGTGAACTCTTCCCAGTACCTGAGTGTTTCAATAAGGCATTGATCCTTATGAACTGAGGAAACAATTTGGTGTGACGATTCCATGCCATTTTTATCTCAGAGACAGAACCACAAAGATCAACAAACTGTTGCAATCATGGATGATAATCAGGAACAGGTGAAAGTGGACTTTACACATCCAAAACACAAAATAATGAAACATGGTCAATATAATAAAACAAAGGTAACTTCACTCTATAAAAACCTAGGCCAGATGCTGTAGGTACAAGACCCATGAGGAATTGTAAAGAAGGAAAACAAGCAAGCATTTTGCTTATAGTATGTTTCCCACCTTGTTGATACTCAGAACAATCAGTGCACAATATGTTTGTGATATAGTTAGACAGCTTAACATCTGTACTTGCATGATAAACATTAAATCATTACTGGTGCTTCAACATTCAAAACAATAGCAGTATTATGAACTAAAAGGAACAGATGATGTAAGGCTGTCATAACTGAGAATCCACATCTTGCAATGAAGGATCATAGCATCCTTCAATTTTTAGCTAAGTCACAGGTTGCAGAAACATTTTTTATTTTCTTGACGTGTTCTACATCATAAGAATTTCAGATCCTTATATTTTTTTTTTCTTTTTCGAAAAGGTAACAAATTTGTATTAATGATATAACCCCAGCACCAGGAAAATGCTGCATAAGAAAAAACGGATTACAACTCCAAAAAGAGCAAAAAAGGAGACCCCATGTGTAGTTTACAATGTTCCTATAAAATCTAATCATCTAAAACTTCCTGTTTACACCAAAAATAAAACAAGGAAAAACAATTCATTTTGATTTTAGGAAGAGAATTGAACTCGTCTTCGAAACATCTTGAATTTCTTCCTTTCCAGGCTATCCACCAAACACACGCTGGAATAATTTTCCATCTATCTTTCTCTCCTTCTCTTCTGCCAGTTACTTTCCAGATATTAAGAAGTTCAAGGGTGGTTCTAGGCATGACCCAGTTCATCCCCATCATACAGAAGAACATGTTCCACAGATTTCAGACCCTTATATTTGCAACCTGACTGGCTAGTTAGAAAGATTTGGTAACAAGTTGATAGATGTGAACTGTTGGATCAGGTTTACTGTTAGAAAAAACTAAATTGTGTATAACTAGGATTAGTATAGTAGTCCCATTTTGTCAAAGAATGTGCACGGCAGTTGTGAGTTCACTTCCAAACCACTGTTAGTTGTCCCTACATGTTCAGAAGTTAATTCTTATGTGATATATACTTTATTCATGAATATTGCCATACTGGCAGCCATTCCTTTACAGATTTCCATTCAATTAGTTATTATTGGTCCCAGCAGCATCAGCTAACAAATAATCAAACATGAAGCCACGAAAATCTTGAACAACTTTTCACTTGAATAAGAGAATTCCTCTCCTCACTTTTCTTCCACAGCTAAAATCGAGAATACGAAAAGAAAACTATGTAGAACTGAAACATTTAGCGGGGGTGCTCTAACCTCCAAATACAATATAGATATACGCTCTCGATCTTTTATATCCAAACCTTGTGAAACGTCTGACGCAGGTGAGATCGCATTAGCTATGACAGAGTCTACGATACTCAATTGTTTAGTTCCTTCATGCACCATTGCAAATCTTATCAATTCCTGCAGAAGCAGAATATATCCATTATTTGGTATGTGTCACAATCTCATGAAGAATAGTGCCAAAGTATATTTCATTTTAGAAGCTCTTCAGGGCCTTTTCAAACTATTATCTTTTCAACCAAAAAAGTCAAGAGTAATAATTTTTCTTAATGCAGATAATATAGAGATCTGTGCCATTGTAACTTCATAATCTAGATGATCGGGGAGTAGTCATTTATTATTAACAACGGAATTATCAATAACACAAGGACGAATAGCCTATATGACACCTAAACTTGTGCCCATTTGTCATGCTGACCATCAAACTTAGGATTTTTCTATTTTAACACCTCAACTCGAAAAAATGAGTATTAATAAGCACCTCTGACTGTTGACCGTACTTATGTGGCAGTTATATAGATTACATGGCAGGAGAAATTCACTCTTATTAGGAGAGTGGATGTCATCATTTTGATTAAAGGAACATATAAAATCAGAAAAAAATATAAAAACAAGGAAAGAACTTTCAACGTTACCATTCTCAGAAACAAACTAGGAAAGAACAAAAATAAGCTAAAAGAAATAGAAATATCTCTCCACCTAACTCCCTCCCCCCCCCCCCCCCCTTTACCACATCCCCTACTTTCCCGTTGCCCCCATTTCTTTTCTCCTCCTTCTTTGTTCCCATTCCTTCTCTAGGTCTCTTAATCTTAAACAAAAGCAAGAGAAAAATCAAATCACAGAACCCCAAAAATAAATGGGTTAGCTTATCATGCCCAATCTTGTCCCTATCCATCTCTTTTATTCTTCCACCTTTGTTGATCTTGAAGATTTCAGTATACCAACTACATCATTGCTGAAAAATCAGAAATTGAAGATATTAATTAGAGATTCTAAGATGGTAGTTGTCGGGTATTCCAGTGATATGGGTGAATTGGTGTGGTGAAATTTATGGTGGAGTTGGGGCGACTGTGGTTAAGCATGGTTGTAAATTTGAAAACGATGATGTCAATTTGTATTTGGGTGATCTCCATTTCTGGTGCGAGAGGGAAGCTCTAGCAGCGAAGGACAGCTCCATCATGAGAGGGAGAGCTCCGACAGCTTGAAATGTTATGTGTAGTTCCCCATTTTTAATGATTTTCTTTTACCAATTTATGGTATATGTTAAGGGTGGTGTCTTCGGTGTGAGTGTCAATGGTGAAAGGTGGGATGGTGTGTGTCGCTATGGTGCTGGAGGAGCAGTGGCTGGTAATGAGCTGTGATGGTGGAGGCCGAGAAAAGTGTGGAGGACGGCTGAAGGGAAGGGGGGCAGTGGGACATTTTTTTAGAAAATTGAGTTAAAAAGAATAAATGGTGATGTGTCCAAAATTTTCGACATTGATGCTGACCTGGTTTACATTTCAGCACAATTGAACAACACGAATGGTGAAGGTGTTTATTAGTTATGTTTCTACCGAGTTGAGGTGTTAAAATGGAGAAGTCCCAAGTATGATGGTCTACATAGCAAACAGGTGCAAGTTTAGGTGTCATTAAGGCTATTCGCCATGACACAACAGATCCAAGTGTGCAATTAGCTTTTAACCTCTCCAAATCTGAAGAGTGTGAACCTATTGCTTAAATACTGTACTACCCTGACCCTCGGTTAAAACTGAATGCTATTTTCTTATTCTTTTAATTTTGTGTTTGGGCCAGCTTGCATGCACCTAGACTATAACATTGGATAACTCTGCTTACCATGCTTACCAAGGTGTAGGTACAACAGCTATGCCTCAGCCACAAACAAGTTGGGTCGACATATAAATCCTCACTGATCATGTTACTCAATAAAAACTCATAAAATACAACAACTTCTCTATATTTTCTTAAACGAACAAATCTCTGAAAGGCTGATCAGACCTAGAATCAAGGACCTATAATAAAATTTCTAACATGTGTAAACTATATTCTCAACTAATAGGTATCGCAAAGAGATCTCTTTTTTTTCTCATTATGCCCTTTTAAGTCCGCATGGATCCCGAGAAATTATAGATCCTTCGACATAACCTCATTCCATGTGATTTTAGGTCTACCTTGCCCTCTTTTAACACCTTTGTTCACCATGGTTTCACATCTATAGATCAATGCATATGAAGGTCGACGTAGGACACTTTAAATTTTGCACAGTTTCATTTTAATAAAGTTTGTGATTTTTTGTTTCATTAGAATTAGCCCCTTTTTGTTTCTTTTTTTTTTTTTTTTTTTTTGGCATCTCAGATTTCCAATGAGTCAATTTGTAAGATTTTCATTTTTCAAATTTGAAACATTAAAAAAGTACGGATTTTTTGTTTCATCTGTTATTCTTGGATTTGTTTGTTTGTTTGTTACGTTTTTATTTTTTATTTAGTAATATAACTATGACAATGATTACCACCGAGGGTTGTGGTGGGATGGATAGGATCCCTCCACCCTTAACCGGAGGTCTCGGGTTCGAGCCCTCGGAATGGAAAAAATCCTAATAGGGAGCGCTTCCCCAGAAATGGGCCTTACGCAGTGCGAATCCGGATTAGTCGGGACTCCAATGAGGGTACCGGACACTGGGTGGAAAACCAAAAAAAAACTATGACAATGATTATATAAACTTAACATTATACACAATATTAATATGTGAAAAGGAAATAGGCCCCTTACTGAACCAGCCCGGTTAAAGTGGGTTAGGGTCCGATTACCAGGCCACATGGTTTTTTTTAACTGGTCGGACTGCGGACCGGCTCTTTAAGAAGGAAGACTGGACCAGCCTGGAGTCCTGGACCACTACCCATGGTACAAAACTTAAAGGGGCTGCGCTGGGCCTGTGTCAGCCCACTTGACAGGTCTGCCCTTGGGTGCCAAGCTCAATGCTATTTTCTTCTACGGTCACAAATTATGTCTGTTATCTAGCTTGGTATAGTCATTGCCTACTTCCATAGCAAGAAAAAGTTTCAGATAATAGTTTAATATCAAGTCTACAAAACACTCTCATACATCATAGTAGTTCTACATCAATCTTCTCCAGTCAAAGTTAACCAAAAAAAAAAGCTTTTGGACCTTCCTGTATTCTTATTTGGAAAGCAGTTTTCTAAAGTTTTTATCTTCATAACATGCCAACTCAGGATGACGTTCAGTTTGAAGGGAGTAATAAACTTGAGATTATCTGCGAGCTGCAGGAAGGGCAACCTATCCACATCAGAGATAAGGAAAACATACCTCGTAAAGAAGTCTGCAACCGGGGTTAAGTTTTATTCCATCAATTATTACATCTCTTGCAGCCTCCACACTAGCAGAGATCTGGCATCAATGAAAGGTAGTATCAGATTTTGTCCTAGAAAATGACAAAGACCCATAGAAAGAGCACTGTTAAGTTGTGTTAACTGCAATGTCAAATGGTTTACAAAGACAACCTTTTTGAAAAAGTAATAATTTTATTAAATATGGGCTAAAAACAAACCCGTATACAAGATGTATACCAAAAAGTAGAAAATCTACGAAATAAGATGATTTTCTCCAAGCATCAGCCAATCATCTATACAAATAGGAAATCTATTGGTGCACCAAAATGAAATTAAAGGATAAAATGCTACTCCTTAGTTGAACGAAATTCATTTCACGCCCTCAAAAGCTCTCCTTTTTCTTTCTCTCTCTCTCCCCACAACTCACATAAGTGCAAGCGGCGCAAACCTCCATACCCTGCTTCTTTTTTTTTTTTTTTGATAAAGTAATGGTGTTGTATATATAGGCATCAAGTAGATGCAAGATTATATTAAGTACAAAAACCAGCTCCATAACCGAATATTCTATGTTAGCACTAAGGAACCGAGAAGATCCAAAAAATGGTCAGTGCTATTTACAGGAGTTAGATTAGACCAACAAAAAAGGCTAATTAAACATCAGCTTTTAGGATGCGATTTGGAGTTAGAGATTCCATCAAAGCATCTTCTATTTCTTTCATTCCATAAACACCAAAAAATACAGCCTGGAATCATCTGCCAAATCTTCTTGATGGATTTATCAACTCCTCTTTGGTTCCAGCTAGTATAAGCATCTCTAACTTTCAATGGCATGACCTAGTGTAGACCAAATATAGAACAAAACATATTCCATAGGCTCTGTATCTTTTGTAAAGCGAAATTTTTGCTTTCTTTTAAGATTTGGAGGTCATGGACAACTGTATGGACCGATGGACTTATCAGCCTTGATCGTTACAAAGGGCGATGCAATTTAGGAGGAATCAATGAGAGGACATCAATTCAAATCCTGGATTTTCGAATTGAGCTGTCTTCTGTATTATCATCTAAATTACTGATCTCCAGATTGCCCAAAAGCTCAATCATAGGCTCCAATTCCCAGGTCCCAAGAGTTTCTAGATCTGTTTTGAGCTATTGTCGAGTCAGCATCTTGAGCAATTTGATATATGAAGGGGTATTCATCCATCAGCGAGTTGTTTCCAATTCAGATGTCTTTCCAAAATTTGATACATCTCCCATTTCCGACTTCGTAGGCAGTATTTGTGGAAAATTCTTCCCACATCTTGCTAATAAACTTCCACGGATCAATACCAAAAGGGAGCCTAACTGTTTTTGTGCTCCAGTTGTTTTGCCTCCCATGTTTTGCGGTGATTACTTCCTTCCAGAGGCAAGATTGAGCGGTACCAAATCTCCAGAGCCATTTCATGAGCATACTCTTATTGTGAAAATTTAAGTCCCTAATTCCCAGACCACCATATATCTTTAATTGCGTCACTTTAGCCCATTTGACTAAGTGAAATTTATGAGTACTACTATTCTCTTCCCAAAGAAAATTTCTCCTAATCCTGTCTAGCTGTTTTTTTACTTTACATGGGATAGGGAAAAGAGACATATAGTATGTGGGAATGCTGTCAAGTACACTGCTAATAAGAGTTACTCTTCGCCCTAAAGATAAATATTGCCTCTGCCAAGATGCCAACTTTTTCTCAAATTTTTCAATGATCCCAATCCACATTTCAGAGGATTTGAATTTTGCTCCCAATAGTAAACCAAGGTAGGTTGTTGCAAAAAAGCCAATGCTACAACCCATTATGCTTGCCAAGTCCTCCATTGTCACTTTATTTACAGGGTATATGATGCTTTTTAGCATATTGATGTGCAAACCTGAAAGAGCTTCAAAGATAAGAAGGGTTAGATTTAAATACATCAGTTGTGATCTGTCCGCCTCACAAAAGATAAGTGTATCATCGGCATACAAAAGATGTGAAACTGAGATTGTGTTTCCCGAATTTGTACCCACTTGAAAGCCTTTTAGCCAATGCATTTCCCTAGCTTTCTCCAACATCTTGCTTAACACCTCCATGGCTAGAACAAAAAGAAAAGGAGAAAGGATCTCCTTGTCTAAAGCTCTTTTGAGGGCAGAAGAAACCCACCGGTTCTCTATTTACTAGCACTGAATACTTCACTGTAGAGATGCTGAATTTCATCCATTTCAACCACTTGTCACCAAAACCCATTTTCTTCAGGATGGAGAGTAGGTAGGCCCAATTCAGATGATCAAATGCCTTTTCAATATCCAGCTTGCACACAATGCCTGGAACCCCACTTTTAAACCTCCAATCAAGTACTTCATTTGCAACTAGTGCGGCATCTGTGATCTGTCTGTTTTTAATGAAAGCATTTTGATGAGTAGACACTAATTTACTTACGACCCTTTTCAATCTTTCAGATAGCAATTTGGATGCAATTTTGTAAACACTCCCTATGAGGCTGATTGGCTGGTTCCTTCAACTCTACTGCACCTTTTTTCTTTGGAACCAAAGCTATGAAAGAGGCATTGCAAGATCTCACCATGTAGTAGTTCCGGTGAAAGTGATTTAAAGCTCCCGCACCTCTGTTTTTATAAAGCCCCAAGCCTTTTGAAAAAAAACCCATAGTATAGCCATCAGCCCCTGGAGCTTTATCCGGAGCACATGAGTTAATAACTGAATGAACTTCTTCCTCTTCAAAAGCATCCTCCAGCATCTCCCTATCTTCCTCGGTGAGACAAGCTACATCATCAAACTTTGCAGTAGGCCTCCAAGCTTCATTCTCTGTGTATAAGTTCTGATAAAAGTGTAAAATCTCTTCTTTTATTCTCACTTTGTCCTCAATTATTTCTTTATCTATCTGAAGCTTGTCAATGAAATTCTGTCTTCTATGTGAGTTTGCCACTTTCTGGAAGAATTTTGTGTTTTTGTCCCCTTCTTCAAACCACAAGCACCTCGATTTTTGCCTCCATGATGTGCTTTTGCAAGATGTTGTGATTCCACTTCCATGCCCTGCTTCTCCTTTTTCTACCATAACTCCAACTGAACATAACCTCTTTCATTGTGCCCGACATCACCCAACAGGTACCAAACCACCTAATGATTTCCCACCATAATCTTGAACCTACCGAACAACGCGTGAAAAAATGGTTGATATCTTCTCCCGAGCCCTTGCACATCGAACACCAATGTAATTGATCTTCCTTTTTTTCTCAAATTCTCAGCCGTCAAAATCACCACTCTTGCGGGTAGTCATGGGGAAAACACACATTTCTCGGTACCTTCGGGATCCAAATTAACTATGTGGGAAGACGAGCTCCTCCGTAACCATGAGTTTTCATAAAAGGACTTGACAGAGAACACCCCACTATTTCCCAAGTCCCACTTCAAACATCATGACTATCCGGTGTGTAACTTTATTTATGTAGTAATTCAACAAAACTATAAAATTCTGCCACCTCCCAATCTTGAAAGCACTAAACTACCACAACACCTCTCCATCTTGTTGTCTTTGGACTCTGTATACAGCCATCTCTTTCTGCCTAGAAATCCTTAGATGTTTGGATATGTACTGCTCCATACCACTTGTTCTCCAAAAAAAATCCTTCTCCCATCCTGAACTTGGAATGACACATTAGTTTTAAACTCATCCCACCCCTTTAAAATATTTCTCCATAATCTGCACTCACAAGGCATTATGATATTTTTGTCGTCTGCTCCCCTTTCAAAGTCCTGTATTTGTCGGCTATCACCTCTCCCCAAAAAGCATGCTCCTTAGTTCCAAAACTCCATAACCATTTCCTAACTAGGCTTTATTGAACACCTTAAGATCTTTGACCCCAAGCAAACCCCAATGCTTAGGAGTAGTTACGGTCTCCCTTCTAACCAAGTGAAACTTCTTTTCCCTTTCTGACGAATCCCATAAAAAGTTATTTCGCAGTATTTCCAACTTCCCTGTGATGTTCGTCGGAGTCAAAATTGTATATTTTCCACTATCGACAATATAGAACATCCTTGTTAACAATTCTTTATGTCAAAAGTAGCTGGGTACCTCGAAGACGTGATATCTCACAACTGGTAAATCCTGGACCCTTCCCCGTTCAAGGTACTTTGAAAATTACAACCGCCCACTAATAATACATGTCCATGCAAGGGTGACATACCGGTTGTTCACGCTCATTGGCTTCATCCTTTTTTTGGTCATATCGATATGTTTCCACTATCATCCTTGCCCACTAAAATCTTCAAATCCATTCAGATGTTCATTAGAGTCCCTCCATCCCCGTAAACCTAGTCCCCTTGCCCGTAGACATTCTTTCGATTGGTGCAATTTTTTAATTATCATTGATGCTAGTGTTGCAATTCTAAGGTTTGCTACCGTGAAGATTTAAGTTTCATATACAGGAAGACCTGAAAAGGAAAAAACAAAGCAAAAGGGAGATACCAACTTCCAAGTATGAAGCTTTAGGATTTATGAGTAAAACTTTAGCGTGGGGGGCTACTTTTTATAGCTAACGCTAAATAATTTTTAAAAACTGATTAAAACTTAAATGGCGCGCCTAAATAGGTTCTTCGTGCACTTCCCCAGTTAATGAACTCAGCTTTGGGTTCAGAGGGAGAAACTCTTCTTCACTCCAGAAATCTAGTCTAACACATCAATCTTTAATCATCAGATTTATCAAAACCACACCACCCATCTTCATATTTAGTTTCTCGTCAATCTTATAACCACATGAATAGATTATCCAACAAATAAAAGTATATAGAAACACTTGTATGTTTTCGAAGAAACCAAAGCATCTTTATAATTCTTGCGGAGATACATTAATAAGATTGCAACTTAATTTTTTTGTCCATAGGGCTTTGGTCTAGTAGTGAATATTCATCTTGTGAAGTGTGAGTTAGGCACACGTCACAGGTTACCCTGGTATTTAAGTAGAAAAGGTAAAGGGAAGGTCCATTAATTTTTTTTTCACCGAGTTTCAAATCGTGCGCCTTGATATCATCACTCAAGTCACTTAAACCTAGATATGAAAACATGAAAGGTGATCAAATTGACACTAGGTTTACTAGCCAGAAGATGGAGAGAACATATTTCATTGCAAAGAAGCAGTTTGAGATCATAGAAAGGGATTCTGAAAAAGAGGCACCTTATGATGGATCAAAAGATCGTACAGCCATTTGAGTAGGTTGTGGATAAAAAGAAGAATGATACTGCAGGACATATCCTACAATTGGCATCAATAGGAATAAGATATGTATGTATTGTAGTTGTCCAAGGGAAAAGAGAAAACATTGTCATAGTACATGAGATAGTATAAATTAAGAAATTAGTAAAGAAGGCTTGCATCGGTAGCAATGCTCCTCCTCAGACGAAGCAGCAACTTTAAAGAGGTGGTAAAAGATGAGTCAAAGTTGCGAAACGGGCCAAACAGTAGTAGGAAAATATTGATTCATTGTGAATGAGAGAATTTGCTAAAATCTAGAAGAGTGTTCTTAAGGTGTTTGTTTGAAGGAGTTACAAGATTGGGTATTGTTAGCAGAGAACCATATATTTTTGCAGGTATTGTACTCCTTTCGTATACTTCTTGTATACTGGTGTTTTTTATGCCTATACTTTTAAAAATTATTACTTTATCAAAAAAGAAAAAAAGAACAAAATCCAGAGTTGTAAGCTGGCACCGAAGAGGTAAGATCAGGGTAGGGAAATCACATTTAGAAGGATTTGTGATGATTAGGAGATGGCAGGAATATCACAGGTTTTGAAGCTACTTGGCAATGCTCAGGGCCTCAAATTTGTCCAATATTAAATAAAGTGGACAGCTCACAGGGTGCTTCACTGTGAAAACATGCTAGAGCTCCCTCTCTTCTCCAGGTAATCAGCCGAATGCTGGCCATGGAGAAATATTGGAGATCTAGGACACCTTAGAAGGTTCCTGTTTCACTTAGCTGCAGATGAAGCTCTACCAAAAGAGGTTATTCTATAAGCAACAGATGCTGCATGTGTCACAATGAAAACAGCCACTTCGTTTTACATTGTCCACTTGCTTCTCAGATTCGAACTTGTATATTAATTTATTCGCAGTCAAATGGACAATGCCAACTAATGGAAAAAAAAGGAATGGACCAAGCCAAAGAGAAAGGAACTTTGTAATACGATTGAAGCTCTTTTTTTGAGAATGAATATAATTGAAGCTCTTTAAAACTGATTATCAAGCAAGCATCCGTAGCTTCGTCTGTGTCTCACCCCTCCCCCCTCCCACCCTAGCCAGTGAAACATCAATAGCTATCATCTGATTCTTCTGGAACCAATTAACCAACAACTGAAACTATTAAGTGGTTAAGCTGCAAAGTAATTTGATTACCATGTATTTAAGACGATAATAATGAATGTAAAGTGTAGGAAGGCATTGTGATTTCTGCTCCTCCACTGCTATTTTGATTGCTCTTCTGTAAACATCACAAGCAGCTGAGCTATTACCCTGGCAAATGTCAGCAAGCAATGTTTTATAATAATTTTGGTTCCCAAGATTTAGGACAACTTGTGTAACTTAGTACGTACCAGACGTTTTTCCATATTTGCTTGATTAGTAACACATTGAATAAAATATGAGTCCCATTCTGTATTAATAGGAGGAAAGGAAGCACGAGCACCATCTGGATCTCCAATTTGCTCCAAATATCTAGCAGTAAAAAGATGGATTTCTGGAACATTCTGCAAGAAGCACTTAGAGATAAGAGTCTCCGTTTAACATTAAATACTACAGTACACAGTGTCAAGAGAACTTAGTTGTGTACTTTAGTCTTGAAATGCTACATCCTTTTATCTCATCACTCTCTCGTAAATACTAGAGCGAAACATAAAATTTGGTGTGGAATTTGTGCAACAATATACAGACTCAACTATCAGATACCCGGAAAGGATAATTCATCTAAAATAGTTCAGATGAGGCTTAATTTCAACAAGTTGCACTTCTATAGAATGAACACCTGTAGGAAACAATGGTGCCTCACATTGACACGTGCACTGTAGTACTTAGCCTTCCAACTTCTCAAACTTTCCGTTTTCCCTTATTATGGAACCTTTTCGGGGCCAGTAACAATTTCATCAACAGGGATAACCAGCACCTGCTAAGATTTTATCTTATGCAGTCAAGAGGAAAGGGCACTATGGAGATCTATTATTGAGTTCAAGTATGGACTTTTAAATCCTTGGATCACCAAACAGGCTCAACTTCACTCTCCATTCAGCATCAGGAAGCATATCAGGAATTACGGGAGGTCTTTCCTATCTCATACTTCTTTTCAAGTCGGAAATGGTAGGAAAATCATGTTCTGGAACGACTCATGGCTTGGCCAAACTCCTCTTAGAGAACAATTCCCTACTCTCTTTAGCATTGCGCAGTCCCAGGAAGCTTTAGTTTCAGATTATTGGTCAGAGCAGGGCTGGAATTTCAATTTCAGACGCTACTTAAATGACTGGGAAGTGGACTCATTCAATACTCTTTTGCTCCAGCTTCAAGACACCACAGTGTCATCTTCCAAACAAGATCTTCTAAGATGGAAAGGGGACTCTAAAGGCAACTTCTCAGTTAGAAACTGCTACAAGATTCTCAATGAATCATCTGCCGGCTGTCCTCTTTGGCCTTGGAAACGCATTTGGATAAATAAGGCACCTTTGAAGGTTGTTTGTTTCACTTGGCTAGTCACCCATGGAGCATGAGTTACCCATGAAAATCTTCAAAAGAGAGGGATCTCGATTTGCAGCAGATGCTCTTTGTGCGGAAATCAAAATGAGGACATTAACCATCTTTTCATTCATTGCTCATTTACTAAGCAAATATGGGATCTCATGTTAAACATCGTTGGAATCGATTGGACTATGCCAAGAACAACAAAGGAGTTGTTGCAAGGGTGGCAAATTAAAGGGATGCGGAAGGACAGATTGAAAAACTTGGAATACAATCCCCTCAGCTGTCTGGTGGACCATTTGGAAAGAAAGGAACGCTAGAATTTTTGAAAGCAAACATGAATCTGTGAATAGTATTAAGTACAGATGCCTCTCCTTTTTGTTTTTTTGGTGTAACATGGCCATTGCAAATGAATTAGAAGCCATGGTAGATTTTTTGAGCTCTTTGCATAGTAGTCAGTAGGTCTTTCTTTTCCTCTGTACATATCTACAGCACCTTCTGGTTGCTGATTCTTTAATGTTATAACCTTTTACCAATCAAAAAAAATAATAATTGTGACTATAGAGCATATTTGCAGGTCAATCCAAGTGACACAAAGCACAAGTCTGAGGCTAGTTAATTGTTTAATTTAATATGTACCAAAATAATCATTCAAGATTACAACCGAATAACTTTCAAATTCACTTAACCAGATCCATATTTTAGCCGTATGACAGACCAATTTATTAATGAGAAGTAATTAAACATTTGAAATGAAAATTGAAGATATGTCTATCAATGCCTTCCCAGAGATTATACTAAAGTTACCTTTGAGAAAACTTTTGTTGCTCGTTCTAGAGCAAACATCGCTAGCTCTCTTCCTCCCTTAGTCTCCATGAAATCCACATAACGCATCCAGAACTCAGGGTAGTTGGCACAGGATATCAAGCACCTCTCATAAAGTTTAAGTGCCTGTAGCAGAATATTTTACTATTTCGGAGCAAAATCAAGAAGGAATGCCTGGTATATCCAGAGAGCATTAAAGCATACCCAATCAAAATCCTCTTGCCTTTCAATGAAGTCTAGATAACCATGCCAGTTCTTCAGCTCATCATTGTCAAGAGGAGTTGCCTGGAAATATCGTCTCTGGATATTTGACTCAAAGCTTTGAATTTTTTCCTCTAATTGACATGCTCTCTGGTATAGCTGATCTCCAGTATACTTGTACTTGGACAGTGATTTCAACCAAACTGAGTTGTCGCTAGGATCCTGGAGGCCCTTAACGACTTGAGCAATTTCTCTATCTGATAACACAACTGTTGCATCAGATAGCTCTTTCAGTTGTGCTTCACGGCTGTCATCATTGAGATGTAGACTCTCCTCTTCTAAAGTGGCCACAAGCTTCTTAAAGCTGGATAATTAATAAGACACATGAACCTTTAGGACTCACGATCAATATGCCTTGAATCTGAAGCAGATAATATACAGTAACAGAATGTGGCAAGAGCCAGCAGGGTCTGAAAGACCTAACACATTGAATTAATCCATTAAATTGAAATTTCTCTTTTGTGGTACCATGAACCGGCTCAATGATGCTAAGCGCAATGGCTTTGTGGTATCCATTTTTCAGAAAATAAAGTTTTATTAATAATACGAGACCATGTAAATCTTTTACTGGTCTAACGGGGTGTTTGCAAAGAACGATTCAGGAAATGACGGAAATATAAAAAGTGCTTACTTAGTGCCGGTGGTTGGATAAGAATTAAGGCATCAAAATTGCCTCTTCACATATCTAAATAACTTTCTTAGCATACGCCCTTTATCAGCACAAAGCATATTGACCTTTTAGTCATACAAATACTTTGTTTTTGAAATAAACCAATACATTTAGCACCTGACATGCTACCACAGCCAGAAAGGGACAAGAACTTTGATGATTTCAATTTGAACAGTGTAAGAGGAAGCTACAAGACAGAAACTAGCCATTGCGATGTGAGAGGGGAGAAGAGAAGACAACACTTCCGGTGCATCTTCCGTTCGCCAACCACGTCCCTGAAGTGGGACAGACAGGCGATCAAGATCAGCAATCCAGTTACGTGTCAGAGGCTTCACGCGCCAAACACAGTCTAGCCAGAGTAGGGCAGTTTCTGGTGAGTGAACCTAATGCACCGGCGCGTAAGCCCTCTACCGACCACTTCCTGGCATTGGTGTTCTCCTAGCGGGTCGCTTCTGAGTTTGCCCATCCAGGTCAGACCTCATTCTAGATCGTAGATGCGCCAACAGAAGCTCACTTGCTTTCAGGCGACTTTCAGGTTTTTCCAGTGACTGCTTTCCTCTTTGTTCCACTAATTGGGGGTATTTGGATAGAATATAGCTAGAGCTGGAGACTCTTCTCTCCAGAGCCAAGAATTCATAAATGACTATTGAGGTTTGGGATCGAGTAACATTCTCTGTAGAGAGAGGTGATAGAAAAAGTATGGAGTTGTCGCAAGGGAATGGAGGACTAAAAATATCACACCTCCATTTTGGTGTGGACTTAAGATGAGTGTTATAAAAGGCTGGGACGACTTCTTTGACAACATAACTTTCAGGGTAGAAGATGGAAGTAGAATCATAAATCACCGGTAGTGTGGAGAAAAAGAGACTCGACGACTCACTTTTCGAACATTAGTATATCGAGTTAGAAGGAATCGACAGTACGATAGATCTCAACGATATAAGAGGGGGGAGTTCATTGGGTATAAGAGTTAGGAGGAACCTTCAGGACTGGGAAGTAGTTGAATATCAAGGCCTGGTTGAACTAGTTCACTAGCAACTTATATATCCTGTCAGGACTAATTCTCAGTAAAGTCTATTAGCATAACCTCTTGGTAAAGGAGGAACCGAGTTTCCCGCACTTATTGGTTTGGATCACTAAGGCACCAAGAAACGTGTGTTTATTTTACTTGGCTGGCAGCGAAGGGAGCAATCCTGATAGCTGAGAATCTGAGAAAGGACTACATATGTTAGTTGGTGCTTTAAATGCAAATGTGTTCAAGTGAAAATGTGGATCAAGTGCTCCTATTTTGTCATGTGGCAACTCACTAGTGTGAGATGTTGAGACTTGAGATGGTACGTGCAACAACGGGTAATGTTGGGTTCAGTAAAGGAAGCACTCTCTACTTGAGCTTTTAGAAGGAGGAGGAGGAGAGAGTATGGCATGTTGCGCAATCTGCACTTATGTGGGTCTTGTTGAAAGAGAAGTAGAGAGCTTTTGAAGAGATAGAGTACAACTATCTATACTTGAGGAGTAGCTTCTCATTCCTTGTTTCTTTTTGGTCGACCTATGAAGCTCCAATTTGTACAGAATATTGGGTGTTAATCACAAAAATTATATTATGCTGTAGATTTCTCTACCTTTTTGGTGTATTGTTCATTTGTTTGTATACTGGAGATCATTCCATTATACTAAAAAATTATTTACCTCATTAAAAAAAAAAAGGGTCTAGAGCCTTTGTTATTAAAAGTTTAATATAATAAAGTAATATCAACTATAGTGAAGAACCTTAGGCTCTCAGCAATGGAAGTATCAAATATTATACAGTCTCACAATCAGCACATCAAGGGCAGCTTAGCATTTATACTAGATCAGTTCCCAGCATGCAAACATTACTCAGCGGTAATTTTACTACCTCTGTGCTGCTAAACTATGAACTTATGAATCTGCTCCCTTTATATTTAATTTTTTTTATCAAGCACTTGATATTAATTTTATCTCAGTGATGTGCATCAATTCTGTTTAGAGCTTACATTGTTCTTCGAAATTAATTTGTTGTTAAGAGGAGTAGTGTTGGAAGGCAACTACCAGAGACGAACAGAAATGAATTCAAATTAGAATCTGAAATCAAGATAATCAATGTTAGAATGGAGAAAGTAAAGCAAGACGTACTTCTCATAGTACTTATGCAACTTCTTTGTGGGGGAGCGTAGAGCCAGTACATAAACTAAAGCAAGGAAACTCCAGTTCTCCTGCGAAAACTCAAAGGACATGTACTTGTCCCATAAGACATGACAGAAGTAGTCCTTCCCTACAAGGGATATTCCTTTGGTAAACAACCTGCCATGAAAAGTTTAAACTTTAAAGAATACTCTGATTATTGGAGTTGCTACGTATGACCTCACTGAACGAACATAGCTTACAAGTGATTTTTCAGATGCTTTTAATGAAATTTCAGAAGTGTAAACATATCGTTGCACACTTTGACAATAAGGTTTACACTTTATATGAAAGTAAAAAGGTGGAATGTAAACAAGCAAAAAGAGAAGGCCTAGGTCTAATTATATTCTGTATCAAAAGTTGTGATTCAACCAATCCTCCATGATTTTTCAATTTCAGTTTCGTCTTTGCTTTCTTGTCGGTGCCTTTTTGCCTTTAAATTCCAGATTTTGCTTTATTGCATTTAAGTTTCCGGCTTTTAATTTTAGATTTCGTGTGTATCCCGTGTGTCTGTTTGTAGCTTAGAGTAGTGGCTTTAGCTAATGATGCTGGACTAAGGTTGTGTCCTCAGTCAGGGTCGGGGTCGGGGTCGGGGATCGGGGCGGGTGCAGGGGCCAAGGGGGTTTTTTAGGTTGAGAAGTGGATTATGGAACATTGGGTCTTTGACGGGAAAATCTATAGAATAGGTGAAGATTCTTAAGAAGAGAAAGATTAACATAGCTTGTGTACAGGAAACCAAATGGGTGGGTACTAAGGTACGGGATGTTGACACTTGACCGGTACAAAATTGTGGTACACAGGCATCTCGAAGAGTAGGAATGGGGTAGGCATTTTAGTTGATTAGGACCTTCGGGAGCAGGTGGTGGATGTTAAGAGGGTGAATGAAAGGATGATAGTTATTAAGTTAGCTGTTGTGGAACTACTTAAAACATTATGAGTGCATACGCTACTCAAGCGGGTTTGGACGAGGTCAAAAAAGCACTTTTGGGAGGCTTTGGACGAGGTATCCCTCACACCGAGAAGCTCTTCATAAGAGGGGATTTCAATGGCCACATTGCAACAACCTCGATGGGATATGATGATGTTCATGGCGGTTATAGGTATGGAGGTAGAAATGAAAGAGGGGTTTCTCTCTTGGATTTTCCAAAAGCTTTTGACCTAGTGATAGCTAATTCGAGTTTTTCGAAAGAGGAAATGAGAAACACTTGGTCACCTTTTCTAGCACGGTGGTGAAGACCCAAGTCGACTTCCTACTTCTTAGAAAGAGCGACAGAGGAGTCTTTGTGGATCATGAGGTTATTCTGAGTAAGAATTTTACAACTCAACATAAGCTCTTGGTCCTGGATCTAGTCATTGCGGGGAAGAGGAGAAAGAGTGCTTTGAGTGGAAAAACTAGAATTAAGAGGGGTGCCTTGACCAGTAGAAAAATTCGGGAGTTGGGGGAGAAACTGGTGGCTATGGGAGCTTGGGAAAGTAAGGGAGATGCGAACAACATGTGGGCTAGAATAACTGATTGTATTAGAGGAGTAGCGAGAAAGGTGCTTGGGTCCCGAACCCTTGTAGGCACAGAGGGGATTTGTGGTGGAATGAAGAGGTCCAAGAGAAAGTGGAGGCCAAGAAGGTTGCTTACATGAAGTTAGTGCCGAGCAAGGATGAAGAAGAAAATAGGATAAATAGGGAAAGTTATAAGAATGCGAAAAAGCAGGCAAAGTTAGCCGTTTCCGACGCAAAAAATAACAGCTTTTGAACGGTTGTATGATGAAATAGCGGACATGGTGGGGAAAAGAAGTTGTATCGACTAGCCAACGTGAGGGAGAGGTGGTCGCGCGACCTAGAGTAAGTGAAGTGCATTAAAGACGAGGATGGCACGGTTTTACTGGAAGAGGCCCACATTAAACGAAGGTGGCAAGCATACTTCCATGATCTTTTAAATGAAGAGGGGAATAGAATATTGTGTTGAGTCATTTAGAGCACTCAGTAAATCGTCATGATTTTGGACATTGCTGGAGTATAGAATTTGAAGAGGTTAAGGAGGCAATATGTAAGATGAGAAGGGATAGAGCGACCGAACCTGACGAGATCCTTGTGGAATTTTGGAAGAATACAGGCGTAGCAGGTATGGAGTGGTTAACTAGGTTGTTTAATACCATTCTCGGGACCACTAAAATGCCTAAGGATGGACCATGATACCTTTGTACAAGAACAAGGGTGATGTTCGAAGTTACAACAATTATAGGAGTATCAAACTAAGTCATACTATGAAAGTTTAGGAGAGGGTGGTCGAAGAGGTTGAGGAGAGATATAACTATTTTCGAGAACCAATCCGGATTCATGGCTAGTTGATTGACTACGGAAGTCATCTATCTTCTGAGGAAGTTGATTGAGCACTATAGAGACAAGAAAAAGGACATACATATGGTGTCCATTGACCTAGGAAAGGCTTATGACAAAGTTCCAAGGGAGGTTTTATGGAGATGCTTGGAATCCAAAGAGGTACCCGTGGCATACATCAAAGCGATTAAAGACATGTACGACGGAGCCAAGACCCGAGTGAGAACAATAGGAGAAGACTCAGATCACTTCCTAGTCGAGATGGGGTTGCATCAGGGGTCAGCGCTTAGTCCGTTTTTTTAATCGGTAAAATAAGAAAATATTATTAATGAAAACTAGCAAAGAGACAATGCTAGTCAGAAGTACATCCAAAAGTTGAGACCATTACAGATAATGAAGGAAACTAATAAAATCTACCATGTCTTCAGCTTCTAGCAAATTAGCCGAGTACATATTAGACCAAAAACTAAGGAAAGGTAGGCAATTGTGTTTAAGCTTTACAATATTATCCTTTTGTTCTAAAAAATTCTTGCATTTTTTCCCTTCGAAAGCACCCATCAAACAGCAGCTGGGATGGAGTTCCAAAGACCAAGAGAATGTTTTGTCAAGCCTTTCTTTTTCCAAGCTAAGAGTAGATCCACCATAGAAAGTGGCATACACCAATGCAAGCCCAAAATGCTTAGAATAAATTTCTAGACATGACAAGATACTTAACAATGAAGGAAAAGGTGCTTTCTTCATTTTCCTCACAAAGAGGACACCAGTTACATAGCGAAAAACCTCTCTTTTGTAAATTGTCAATGGTGAGACTTTCCTCTAGCCACTAACCATGAGAAGCATTTGATTTTATATGCTGCTTTGCTTTTCCAAAACACTTTCCATGGCCAAAGCGTTGGGTACTGGGAACGGGCTGTTAGAAGCTCATAGCAGCTCTTGAAAGTGAAAATCCCTGAGGGGTGGGGATTCCTTTTCAATTGCTCTTAGTCCATTTTTAATTGCCCTGGTGATGAATCAATTAACAATGAGTACTTAAGGGGAGGTACCATGGTTTATGATATTTGCATATGATAGAGTTTTAGTTGATGAGTCGCGTGGTGGAGTTAATGATAAGTTGGAGGTTTGGAGGCAGATGGTGGAGTATAGAGGTTTCAGGCTGAGCAGGATGAAACAGAGTACATGGAGCAAGTTTAGTGATGCGTCTCATGAGTCATATGTGTAAGTGACGTTGGATACACAAGTCATCCCCAGAAAAGGAAACTTCAAGTATCTTGGCTCAATCCTCCAAGGTAATGGAGAAATTGATGATGACGTCACTCATCGTATATGAGTTGGTTGGATGAAGTAGAGGCTAGCTTCCGGTGTCCCACGCGACAAAAAAATGCCACCTAAACTTAAAGGTAAGTTCTACAGAGTGATTGTTAGACCAATATTATTGTATGGGGCAGAGTGTTGGTCAGTTAAGAACACTCACACTCAGAAGATGAGCGTAGCAGAGATGAGAATGCTGAGATGGATGTGTAGGCATACGAAGATGGATAAGATCAAGAACGAGGTCATTCGCAACAAGGTGGGAGTTGCCTAAGTGGTGAACAAGATGCGAGAAGTGTCGGACACGTGTAGAAGAGGAGCACAGGTGCTCCGATAAAGAGGTGTGAGGGTTGGTTGTTCTGGGTCTGCGCAGAGGTAAAGATAGACCGAAGAAGAATTTGGGCGAGGTGATTAGGCATAATGATGAGAATCAAACGCGGAAAAAGTAAAAAGATAAGAACGAGACGTAACTCGATCTCTAATCTCAAGTAGCAACGGAGAACTTGTTCCGTTACACCCCGAGAGAAGGACAAGAACACCTACGCTATGCAACTACCCTCGAGCTAACGCGAGCACGCAAGTAGAATGGTCGGAGAGGAAAAGTATTCATCTAGATCCGCTAGAAGAACTACAAGTCCAAGATCAAAGGGTTTCATTCAATAACCAAGAGCCTTGCTCATGTTCAATGTTCAACATTCATCAAATATCATAAACTAAGTGTAAATAGGCTAGACTTGGCTATTTATAGTGTTTACCAAGCTTGCACAAAGACTAAAATACCCTTACTAATAAGGTTTACAAAATAGGCCACGTAGGGCAAAACGGTAAAAGGAACATAGGCCTTCACAGCTGGGAGGGGCGCCTGGGCTGCAGGTGGGGCGCCTGGATCTGCAGGCAGCTAGGCGGGGCGCCTGGCTTTGCCTTCAGCTAGGCGGGGCGCCTGGGCACGCGGGGCGCCGGGGTGTTTTTCTCATCCTTAGGCAGTAGTCAAGTCAGGCGGGGCGCCTGGCCCTTCTGTGCCGGTTTCTTCCTTAGGCGTGAGGCCTAGTTTGAGCACCCGGAATGGCTTCCACTCGCTTCCTTCTTCAAGGCCCTTCCTCACCAAGTGTATGTGTACTCCTTGGATCTCCTTAGCTTGACTCCGTGTGAATGGTCTTGTGGAGGTTTGGGTCTCATCATCCTCCCCTTCTTGAGAAGATTTCGTCCTCGAAATTGAGGCATCATCACCCACGACCTCATCATCACCTACATCCAAAGGAACCAAGTCACAAACATTAAAAGTATTAGAAACTTGATACTCACTTGGCAAGTCGACCACATAGGCGTAGTTGTTTATCTTTGAAAGCACTTGGAATGGGCCATCGCCACGGGTGCTAACTTCCCTTTTCTAAAGTTTGGAAACCTTTCTTTCCGGAAGTGCACCCACACATAGTCACCCTTCTTGAGTTCCACCTTCTTGCGTCCTTTGTTTTTCTTGGAAGCAACCTTAGCATAGGCTTCCTCCAAATTCTTCTTCGCCTTTGCATGGAGTTCCATCATTGCCTTCACTCTAGCTTTACCTTCAAAATTAACAACCATTTCCCTTGGCAAAGGGGTTAGATCAAGGGGAATCAAGGGGTTAAAACCATAAACACACTCGAATGGAGTCATGCCAATCATTCTATGCACGGTTCGATTGTAGGCAAACTCCATAAGAGGTAAACGATCAATCCAAGTCCCGGCCTTACCTCGGGTCATGGCTCTAAGAAGAGCACCCAAAGTTCGGTTTACCACTTCCGTTTGCCCATCGGTTTGTGGGTGGTGGGACGTGGAGAACAAGAGCTTGGTGCCTAAAGCACCCCATAAACTTCGCCAAAAATGGCTTAGGAACTTAGTGTCCCTATCACTCACTATAGTTTGAGGCACACCATGTAGCTTCAAAACATTTTCAACAAACAAGGAAGCTACATGTTGGGCATCATCGCATTTCTTGCATGGAATGAAATGAGCCATCTTTGAGAACCTATCCACAACAACAAAAATGCTATCATGGCCCCCCCTAGTCCTAGGTAATCCCATCACGAAATCCATTGAGATATCTAACCAAGGACTAGTAGGTACGGGGAGAGGGGTATACAACCCATGGGGGTGGGCGTTGGATTTAGCACGCTTGCACTCAAGGCAATTGTTGCAAAACTTTTCCACTTGCACCCCCATCTTTGGCCAATGAAATTGTTCTTTAAGAATAGCCAAAGTCTTTCTTGTGCCAAAATGTCCCATGAGTCCCCCGCAATGTGCCTCATGCACAAGCAACTCCCTCCAAGAGGACTCCGGTATGCACACCCTACCATTTTTGAAGATATATCCATTAACCCATTGGTATTTTTCAACTCTCTCCCCCTTCTCTAGAGCGTCATAGACACCCTTTAGCTTTGGGTCATGAGCATACATCAATTTAATGCTCTCAAAACCCATGAGCTTAGAGGTGAGAGTGGTGGCTAGAGCAAACTTTCTCGAAAGCGCATCCGCCACAACATTGTCCTTCCCTTTCTTGTATAGGATCACATAGCGAAAGGACTCAATGAATTCAACCCACTTGGCATGTCTCTTATTGAGCTTCTCTTGGCCTCTCAAATGCTTGAGTGACTCATGGTCACTCTTGATTACAAACTCACGAGGCCAAAGATAGTGTTGCCAATGGGCAAGGGCTCTCACAAGGGCATACAACTCCTTGTCATATGTAGAATAGTTCAAGGAGGCCCCTTTCAACTTTTCACTAAAGTAGGCGATGGGTTTGCTATCTTGCATTAAGACACCACCAATTCCCACCCCCGAGGCATCACACTCAACCTCAAATGCCTTTCCGAAGTCGGGCAATTGCAATAGAGGGGCGGTACTCAACCTACTTTTCAACTCAAGGAAGGCCTTCTCTTGAGGCTCTCCCCAAACAAACGGTTGGTCTTTCTTCACCAATTCGGTGAGTGGAGCGGCAATGGAGCTAAAGTCCCTCACAAATCGCCTATAAAAGCTTGCGAGACCATGAAAGCTCCTCACTTGAGTCACGGTAGTAGGAGTAGGCCAATCACGTATGGCCTCTACCTTAGACTCATCCACCTCCACTCCTTGGGCACTCACAACAAACCCAAGGAAGACAACCTTCTCCACACCAAAGGCACACTTTTTGAAATTAGCATAGAGCTTTTCGGCTCTCAAAGCTTCAAGCACTTGCCTAAGGTGGTCAACATGTTCATCAATCGTCTTACTATAGATCAAGATATCATCAAAATAGACAACAACAAACTTGTTGATAAAAGACTTCAAAACATGATTCATGAGTCGCATGAAAGTGCTAGGTGCGTTGGAAAGCCCGAAGGGCATTACCAACCATTCATAGAGACCGAATTTGGTCTTGAATGCGGTTTTCCATTCATCCCCGGGTTTCATCCGGATTTGATGGTAACCGGACCTAAGGTCGATTTTGGAAAAGACACACGACCCACTCAATTCATCCAACATGTCATCAAGCCGTGGAATAGGGTGACGGTACTTGACCGTTATCTTATTCACGGCTCGGCAATCTACGCACATTCTCCAAGTGCCGTCCTTCTTTGGAACAAGAATGACCGGTACGGCACAAGGACTCAAACTCTCCCTTACCAAGCCTTTGGAAAGCAAGTCATCAACTTGTTTTTGCAACTCCCTTGTATCCTCGGGATTGCTTCTATAGGCCGGCTTGTTTGGGATTTGAGAACCCGGAATAAAGTCAATTTGATGTTCAATACCTCTCAAGGGAGGTAAACCATCGGGCATCTCATCCGGGAACATGTCCCCAAAGTTTTCCAAGACATTTTTCAAAGCACTAGGCATAGGGCTAGAAGAAAAATCACAATTAGAGTTAAGGACCATACCTTTGTGCACTAGGCATAGGTGAAACTTGGTGCCATCATTACCTTTCAAGAGCTCGCCCGGTTGCATCATGGCACACATGCCACCGGTAGATGAAGTAGGTGGGATTGCCACCATGCTTTTGGACAAAGGGCTAGTCTCAATGAGTGATTTAGCCTTTGCCACCTCCCTCAACTCCTTCATCTTCTTGTAATCATCACTTACTTGCTTAGGAGTGAGAGGTTTAAGCACAAATCTCTTCCCTTCATGTTTGACCGTGTAAGTGTTGACACGACCATCATGCACCACTTGCCTATCGAATTGCCATGGCCTCCCTAAGAGTAGGTGGCATGCTTGCATAGGCACAACGTCAAACAAATGCTCATCAACATAACTACCCATTCTAAACTTGATCATGGCTTGTTTCATTACCTTAAGCTCTCCATATTCACTAAGCCATTGTAACCGGTAAGGTTTAGGATGCTTCATGGTAGTCAACTTCAATTGAGACACAAGTGATTGACTCACTACATTTGCACAACTCCCGGAATCAATTATCATAGAGCAAACATCTTTGACCCGGCACCTAGCATGGAAAAGATTTTCCCTTCGCAAGGTTTCACTATCTTCCACAATCATAGCCCCTAGGCTCCTTCTCACAACCAAGAAAGTATGAGGATCCTCCTCCTCCACCGTGTCATCAAGCAAATCATTCTCCTCTACTCCCTCATCTCCCTCTACTCCCTCTACTCCCTCATCTTCCGATTCACTCTCTTTCTCATATGCATCATTACCAACAACAATCATGGTCCTCTTTGTAGGACATTCCCTAGCAAAATGACCATAGCCCTTGCACTTGTGGCATTGCATTGAAGAAGAAGTAGGAGCATGTAGTTGAGTTTTAGAGTTACCTCCCACATTAGGTGTGTTCTTCTCATACGGCTTTTTCACATCCTTGGTAGCATTTGCACCACTTGTTCCACTTGCACTTGGGAACCTTGCATTTGTAGTAGGAGGCTTCCAATCCTTTGGTTTGCTTGTTGGAGTAGTAGTGCTACTCTTGTAGCGAAGGGATTTCTCCTCCTTGAGCCACTTCTCGGCCTCAACCGCATCTTCACATAGCTTGTAATGATCATCATATTTGTGGAACTTCAATTGTGAAGCTATGTCTCGGTTCAAGCCCCCTTTGAAACGGATCATGGCCGTCTCATTGTCTTCATCATCTAAGTCAAGGATCATTCGGATTTGCTCAAATTCATTGAAGTATTCACCAACCGATTTGTATCCTTGCTTCAACTCATATAGACGCCTTTGTTGTTCAACCCGGTATTGGTTAGTCAAGTACTTCTCATCCATCACACGGATCAACTCTTCCCAAGTAAGATTAATAGCCATACCCGTCCTCCTTCTATTCCTCTTCACCGACTCCCACCAAGTAGAAGCAAAAGATTCAAAGGAGGATATTGCATACTTGGTCTTCTTCACATCGGGCATATCATTGGTGTCAAAGATACGCTCCATAGCCAATTTCCAATCAATGTACTCCACCGGGTCACTACTTCCTTTGAAAGAAGGAATAGTGAGCTTCACACTATTAAGGTTGTTGTTGTTGTCACGACCCCCTTGGAATGGCTCCGGTTGGCCTCCATGGTGATCATCATAAGCAACATAGTCCCTTCTAGCATTCCTCCCTCCATATCCTAAGGGTGGCCCTCGACCTCGGCCTCTACCCCGATCCACATTTCGACCCCAATTCATAGCTCGCCTTGGTTGAAAGTGATCATCAAACCCATACACATCGTCACCATAATCAACTTCCTCCCCTTCTTGAGCCTCAACAACTTGCTCAAGAGGTTGCACATTTCGGACGGGTCTTGGTAGTGGAAAGTTTCTTGGGGGATTATCCAAGATACGGGGAATGCCCGTTCGTTCAATTCTCTCTCGATCCTCCTTTACCCGTTGTTGATTGAGCAATTCAACAACTTGCTCCGGGGTAAAGGTAGGGCTACTTGAGCCTTCACCGGTCTCAATTTGGACACTCGGGGTTCCCTTTTCAATTGGGACACTCGGGGTCCCATGTTCACCTTGAGTACTCGAGGCTCCTTTTTCAAGAGAATCAATCCTTTGGTTCATGAGGTCCATCTTGGCAAGAAGATTAGCCAAGGCCTCTTTAATGAAATCTTGACCGTCGTTGGCCATTGTACCTACAAAGAAAAGAAACAAGAGTTAGTTAAAACACCTCACTCGCTCCCTCACTTGTGTTTACTCGGATCACTCTTTTGGGTGGCGGTGGATATTTCACTCGACTTGTAGTTCCAAAGCTTCTCGTAGATGATTAGCAACTCCTCAACTCAACTAAACTATTCACGAGTCACGCACACTCCGGGGTGAGTGGAGTTAATGGGACTCAATGAACGCTAGGCACTTTGAAGTGAAGGACTTGAGTTAAAAGGTTCTACGCTTTTCCTTAGAAGTCTACTCTCCTTGCTAGGCACGAATCACCTAAGAGCAATTAAAAGGGTTAGCACTATTCAAGTAGATCGGTTACTCAAAGTAGTACTAACTAGATGTTATGTTATCAAACAAAGGGAAATACCTACGAAAATCTACCCGAAACAATACGTTCAGCACTCAGGAGGGGCGCCTGAAACTCAGGTGGGGCGCCTAGACTGTGCAGTATCCCAGCCGGGGCGCCTGGGACCTAGGCGGGGCGCCTGAGGACTTAGGCAGTAGCCAAGTCAGGCGGGGCGCCTGGCCTGAAGCCTTTCCCAATTCGTTCCAAACTCGTTTCAAGTCGATTTTCAAGCTCCAAATCCGATGTTTTCAACTTGTTTTCACAATCCAATGATACCCAAAGTTGTTTTTGTTCTTAACAAAACTCAATCAAATTTTCAATCAATCAATCAATCAAATCAAGGTTCAATCTCAAGAACTCAAGAACACAAGGGTTTAACAAAAGGGTTTCAACAAGGATTGTGATTCATCAAAGTAGGTGTTATACATGTTCAAATCCCACAAAATTGGTACCGAATTGTTTGTTTTTCAATGAAGATCAATCCCCAATAACAAGTTTTCAATCAAACATCAATCCAACCCAAGAATCAAGCCAAGATTCATCAAGAACAAGTTCATCAAGGGTTTAAGGGGTTTTGGGGTTTCAATTTTTCAAACTTCACCAATTCCAACAATTTTGGTACCCAAGTAACGGGAAATCAATCACGATCAAGAATCCATAACACCCATATCACAAATCATCCAAATCAACAAGTTACACCAAATTTTGTATTTTTCAATTTTTCAATTTTTTTGTAATTTTCTCCTTTCTAATAACTTCAACAACAAGAAAACTAAAAGAGGATACTAGGCACGAAGAACCAAGGGTCGGGGGTTTGTAGAAACAAAACCCGAGCCTTGCTCTGATACCAAACTGATGAGAATCAAACGCGGAAAAAGTAAAAGATAAGAACGAGACGTAACTCGATCTCTAATCTCAAGTAGCAACGGAGAACTTGTTCCGTTACACCCCGAGAGAAGGACAAGAACACCTACGCTATGCAACTACCCTCGAGCTAACGCGAGCACGCAAGTAGAATGGTCGGAGAGGAAAAGTATTCATCTAGATCCGCTAGAAGAACTACAAGTCCAAGATCAAAGGGTTTCATTCAATAACCAAGAGCCTTGCTCATGTTCAATGTTCAACATTCATCAAATATCATAAACTAAGTGTAAATAGGCTAGACTTGGCTATTTATAGTGTTTACCAAGCTTGCACAAAGACTAAAATACCCTTACTAATAAGGTTTACAAAATAGGCCACGTAGGGCAAAACGGAAAAGGAACATAGGCCTTCACAGCTGGGAGGGGCGCCTGGGCTGCAGGTGGGGCGCCTGGATCTGCAGGCAGCTAGGCGGGGCGCCTGGCTAGGCGGGGCGCCTGGCTTTGCCTTCAGCTAGGCGGGGCGCCTGGCTTTGCCTTCAGCTAGGTGGGGCGCCTGGGCAGGCGGGGCGCCTGGGTGTTTTTCTCATCCTTAGGCAGTAGCCAAGTCAGGCGGGGCGCCTGGCCCTTCTGTGCCGGTTTCTTCCTTAGGCGTGAGGCCTAGTTTGAGCACCCGGAATGGCTTCCACTCGCTTCCTTCTTCAAGGCCCTTCCTCACCAAGTGTATGTGTACTCCTTGGATCTCCTTAGCTTGACTCCGTGTGAATGGTCTTGTGGAGGTTTGGGTCTCATCACATAACATAGCTCACCTTCAAATTACTGAAGACAAGACCCTAGATAGGAACCTGTGGAGGTCAGGGATTAGGATAGATGGTTAGTTAGTTAGTAATCGAGCGACTTCTGCCATATTAGCAGTAGTATTACTTCTATATATACCATTACTTCTATATATACCATTTCTGTATGATTTTTCGTCTTTATTGCTTTTGACATTTTCTGTTCATTCTTGGGTATTCTTTAGTTTATGCAAGTGTACTCCTAAGCGATATTTTTCATCTTGTTTTCAAAATATATTTTCGAAAATGCTTTTCTTTAGCTGAGGGTCTACTCGAAATAGCCTTTCACCATGATGATGGTAAGGTCTACGTACATCTCACCCTCCCCATGATGGGGATATTACTGGGTATGTTGTTGTTCTTCTTTTTTGATAAGAGAGAAATCCCCGAGGGCCAATGGTTCATGGTTTGAAACTCGATGGATAATAGCTCCACTCCTCTAGCCTTCACTTAAATATTAGACTATGATGGATTCGAACCCGTGACGTGCACCTATCGCACACATCACAACTGCACTCTTACCACTAGACCAAAGCCTTGGGGCTACCAATTCTACATTGCAGTTCAGTAATTACAAGAGTTATCCGATGCAGGACTGATACTTCTGTCTATGTGCAAAGCATAGAAAGCAGGTTGACGGCCAGCATAATAATAGCGACTCTGATGAACCCTCTTACAAGGACACAGAAAATCCATATAGCAGACTCCCACTAGTTTAGCATTGAGACAAAGCTGATTTAAATGAATGTGATGAGTGATGCTCTCCTACAGCTACTTCAGTAATGAGTTCCACTGGTTCTTTCTCTTTTATCTTATATATCTCTCAGATGTTAATATTTTCATCATTACAGTTGAAAACTAACTTGGCAGCTAAGTCTGGCTTCTATTAAAAAGAAACTTACGTATTATTCCAAGGAGTTACCTACGAATATCAAATGGATCCTCAAACAAACTCATGGCAAACGTACAATAGTCAACCCACAGCCCAACAGAAAATGGTGTTGATTCCACAGCTCGCTCAAAGATTTCAACAGCCTTTTCAGCATTACATAGTCGTGCCTTGTGATAAGCATATCTTTTCCAATTCCAGTGGCATAATGGAAACTTGGACAAAAAGGAATCAAAAGCCAAACAAATAGTATTTACATCATCCTGCAGTATTAGGAAAAGAATTACCTCTGTTGCCATTGAGAAAAAAAGTCAAAGCACACAACGCAAAAATAGAAGAATGAGAAGAATCATGTAAAATTGCATGCAAGGTTACTTATATCATCAAACAGGGCTAGAGGCAAATCTTCCAACTTCAGATAATTGCCACTAAAAGAATTCACCTTCAAGCCAAACATTTGGCCAATCTGAACCAGGAAAACAGCTTGACCATTGAATACACCTGCTCCTAATAGAAGCAGAAATGGTACAACAGAGCAGTCAATGAAAGCAGGTACATACTCACATCTGATGCACTGTGGCCAACAGTGCAACAAAGAAGCGTATGATACTAAGAGAGTGAAATGCCAATGAGTAATGGAGATCAAGGCAAGTTTGGTAATTAAAAGAGCAGCATATTCTATCAGGTGAATCATGACCCAACTTTAAAGATGTGACTCTCAATCAATGGCGAATTTGGAAATGACTCGAGAAGAAAAATTGTCAAAATCTAGTTTCCAATGGTTCAGATAGTTCGTCATTTGTACTCTCTACACGAAATTATGACCATTTTCAACATAAGTGTAAGCACCTGATCGCGTAATAAACAGGGCAGCAGCCAGCACGGTCGTGCTGGAGAATCGGAGAACTAACATTTGCCAGAGTTGTTCGGTGCGGTAGTGCTGGTATGGGTGCTTTGTACATCCGTTGCTATGTTATTTTTTTACGAAGTCCGCGAGCTTCCATGAGCCTTATGACTATAAATAGCTTTCTAATTTATAGAACTATCAGATTATTGTTTCTCTGCGAGGAGGCTACTCCCAAGTTCTATTGAAGTACTGTACCCTAGCTACCATATGTTTGAACCTTTTTTTTTTTTGGATAAAGTCCATATGTTTGAACCTTGTAACTTTCTTCCACATTGATAGATTAGAATCATTACTTGAATTATCACGGGCTAAATGTTTATATGCTTTGATTGGTGATTAATTTTAAGTAATTAGGTTTAATATCCTTCTACTCCATCTCTACCTTTTGGGTTTTCAGATTGAAGTTAAATTACTTCAATTTGCTTTGATCTTTAGGTTCTGCATCTATTATTTCAGCATCAGAGCTATATTATTTCAGCATCAAAGCTATAGTTGAGTGTTCAGATTTCTCATTACCCAACCCTTCATTATCAGAAAATTAAAAAATACAAAGATACGAAAAGGTAACTCCAATCATAAATTCAATTCTTTTACAAGGTGCACAATTTTCCATTAAAATAGTATCAGCACTAAGATGGTGCTGAAATCTGCACAGCAAAAGAACAGAGAATGTTTCCCGTGTCCTAGACATAGTAATAATAAATCTATGATGAAGTCTGCCTCGGTTTAAGTTCAAACTTGTCGGAGCTTCCATGCAACTTCTGACTTTTCCAGCGATCTGCAAGCCTCCCCAGCCATTTCCCAACGAGATCTTTTGTTCTCTGAGTGTCGCTTCTTCGATCTACCTCGACCCATCCACCTTCCGCTACATTCCAATCACAAGATCTTTTTCCGAGAGTTTAGTTAACTTTCCGGCTAGATACACTATTTTTCGGCCAACTCAAGTGAAGAACTCGGTGCATCTGTGGCCGACTTCTCTGTTCTTTGAAGAATTAGGTTCAGATTTCTGAAGCAACACTGGTCTAGTGGTCGCCGTCTCTGTTTCTTTGAAGAGTAAGGTTTGAATTCCAGAAGCAACACTGTTTTAGTGATTTTTTTCTTCCGCTGAAAATTTCAACAGCTTCTTGGATAAAATTTTCTAGTTTGATCTCTTACTTTGATGCGTCCGGCTCGTTTAACAGAATTGATGTAATTTCTTTGTTGTGATATTTGTTGTTGAAAATTATCTCAAGCCAACCATATCTATCATAATAAGGATTTGAGAAAACTAGCTGTAACAAAATGGGATCTAATATATTAAAGGGCGGATGATTTCCTTACCTGATGATATTGAGTTCCTTAGCACAAAGCACGTAAGCCAACATCCTCTGAGATAGCTTCTGTCGTTCAGACATGTAGTAGTGCAGCTTGTGCCTCTCAATCTTTGGGTTATCGAATCAAGTGCATCAAATCATATTTCTGGTAATAAATCTCTTTTCTCTACTATTTCTAATTCTCAATCTCTTCCAACAATCACAATGGCCAATGGATCTCAAACCATGGCTACTGCAATATCAAGCTAGCTCACTTCCTTCTTTAACTTTGAATCAGTTCTTTAGGTACCCGGTTGTCCATTTAATCTCATATCCATTAGTTGCTTATCCCAAACACTTAACTCCTCAACGACATTCTTCAATAACTTCATTGTTATACAGGAACATAGTAGAGGGCGGATTATTGCTACCGGATGTGAATCACATGGATTTCATTACTTATCCTACCTAAATCGGTCATGGCTTGACCAGCCTCCACAGCTTGTCCTGTTACTGATTCACCTGATTTATTATATTACATAGACAGCTGGAACATCTTAATTTATCAAAGCTTCAGAAAATGGTACTTGGTTTGTCTCACTTGTCTACTTAGAGTGTGAGCCTTGTCAATTCGGTAAGCATATTCTTTTCCCTTTCTCTGGATGAGCTTGATCGGACAGACCTCTTTTCACTTTATATTATTCAGATGTTTGGGGTCCTAGTCAAGTCAGTTCAACATTAGGATTCCGCTACTTTGTCAGTTTCATTGATGATTAATACATGTGCTCTTGGATATTCTTGATGAAACATCAATTTGAGTTATTTTTACTCCGACTTTCCATTCTGAAATAAAAACTCAATTTGGGGGTTTATCTGCACATTTCGTATTGATAATGCATTATAGAATATTTGACTCCATTTAAGCAATTGATGAATTCTCATATGATCATTCATCAAACATCTTGTCGCTACATATCCCTAACAAAAATGGGGTAGTTGAGAGGAAGAGCAAAATAGCCAACCCCTACTCAAACAATCTCATGTTTCGTTGCGTTTTGTTTGGGAGGGGGGGGTTAAAATTCTCACATCATGTTATCTTATTAATCATTTGCCTTCTTCAGCTTTCTAGAATTTGTCACATACTTAGTTGTGTTCCCTCACTCACCTTTATTCTCTATTCCACCACGTGTCTTGGGGATTATGTGTTTTGTCAATACCCTTACTTTGGGAAAAGACAAATTGGTCCCTCATGCTCTTAAGTGTGTCGTTCTAAGTTACTCAAGGGTTCATAAAGGATATAAGTGCTGCCCACCTGACATCCAACTATACGTTCTGTCTGCTGAAGTTACCTTCTTTGAAAGTCAAACCTACTTCACAACTCGAGGTGACCATCAACACATTTATAAAATGTTACCAGTTCCGTTTTTTGGTAATAATAGTGACTATTTAATATTATTAATATTTTTTATTACTATTCTTTGCATATACCTATCTTATTTTCGAGACTTTTTTTTATTTGATATCATGATGACATAAATTGAGCTTAAATGGAAACATGATCTAGGAGGATTCATATTAGCCGACCACAACTTGTTTGGAATTGAGACTTAGTTGTTAGTAGTACAATCATCAAAAATCCATGACCATGAAAGAGCCAAACCCACCAAAACATTGATCCTTGCAGCGCAAATCCAAGAACAAGAAAACACGATATCTTACTTATTGGACTTGGATGATTATCATTCTAATACAAACTAGAAGATGCACTAGAACAAATTTCAATACAACGTGGTTACAACAATAAAACTATGTCCTACATCAAGCTTAATATTAAATTTGACCTTTATGAAGCCAAAAGAATTTGGACTTACATGGTAGGTTTTCTCAATCTCTGATATCACTGAATTCCAAGAATCAAAGTCCTGTGAGCCTCCCGAAATCATATCTGTAAGTCTTTCATGATGAACTACAATAAAAGAAACCATGATTTTCTCTCGTGTATCAAGCAATAGCAAAATATGAAACAGAAAATTTGCACATGTTGCATGACATAATGAGGCTTAGTTATAAAAACAAAGGTAAACAAAACCGATAATAACTTGGTCAAACTTCCCGAAGTTTGCAATAAAAGGAAAACACATGGAAAATGAAGAATTAAAGTGGTGAGATAAAAATAATTGCAAACTTCAAAGAAAAGGAAAAGAGAGACAAAGAATGAACAAAGCCTTGACATTTTCCTACCTTGGTTCTCCATTGCATTCAATGACTATTATTCCATGCAAGAAAGGCCAAACCACTGAGAATATTACCGTTGATGTGTATGCACATGAAAAAATATTAGCAGATCTATAGTGAGTGTGTTTACTTTTCTTTTTTTATAAGTTACATTAAATGGACTCATTAGAGAATCAAGATATGAAAATGTCTGGGAGTGCAGGTTCAATATCCAGCAGCATCATAAATTGGACAACAAAGTGAGTAATTCCCTTTTGTGGAAATGGAAATATCAAATTGCTATAAAACAGAATAAGCCAAATAGAAGAAGGAATATCATCAAAAACGGGTATCTATTTTGTGAAGAAACAAAGAAAATCATCAGTCACCTGCTATTGCAATGTGATGTAATGCAGCTAATGCAAGGTTTGTGGCACTTGATTTTTAGTGTCTGATACTCAGCATAAATGGCTGTGTTTTTCAAGTTTTGCAAAATCGATAGAGATCGGTGTAAAGTGTTGAAAGCACAAACCAAGAGATGACTGTGTACATGTTTAAGGTACTCAGTAATCCTTCAATTTTGAAAACTAGCTTTGGAACAATGGTGAATAAACATGTGGTACCAAGCTATATGGCCGAGGCTAACTAATCAATGGACTCCAAATTTTAATAAGACTAATACTGATTTTCACTCGATTACTCATTCACTTTATTGCCTTATTTTATTCACTTTTTTCTGTAGATGAAATAGTTGTAACACTTGGTACTCTTCGTGCAAACCATTTCAAAATTAAGAAACACTAGGAAGTTATAGAGGGGGGAATAAAATCACTTAACTACCACATGTGGTTCTTTTTAAGATAGTAGCACATTTTAAGATAGTAGCTCCTTTTTCAAGATAGATACATGTATGAATCTAGACATATTCACTTGATATTCTAACCTCATATAACTTGTTCAATTTGCGAACAGAAATTCACTAAAAGTATGAGCTAGGTATTAGAAAGACCAGTTCCTAATATTACACGTTTTTGTGATAGGTATGATTCTTTTCATTAAGATGATCATAAGTCAGTCCTGAAAAGAAAATGGAATATCAGGGGATTCATGGTAGCTCATCTGGTGGCAAAAGAAGTTCCACAAAAGAGCTACTCAATCCAAAAATACAGTTACTAAGATAAGAAAGAGTCATGTTGGTGCACATCATAAAGTCTGAAGCCTGGTATTTAAGTGGGAGATATAAGAAGGCAAGCTTTTCCATCAAAACTAAGCCAAGGGTCTAACCTCTTTACTTCCTAAGGTTTGTATATATCCCACCCTCCCCAAATCCCAACTTGCGGGATTATAGTGGGTATGTTGTTGTATATAAGACGGCGAGCCGACATTAACAAACTCGAACGATTACAAGAAATAATTAAGAGTAAACAAGATCATTATGTAATGGAAATTTGTAGAAACGAACCTTGAATGGGATGAAATCCCTCAGCAGCATTCTGATTGGGTACCTCCATAGGTAATGAGTGCACTTAGGGTTCAATGCAGAAATAGAGTGGAGGGAGGGTAAGCTGACAATACGTCTGCAACAGCTGGAAACGGAAGCGGACAAGTGTGTACTCTTTATGACAAATTGGATTTGGGCGTCATTGTATCATGGAGTATTTGGTAAATAATAAATGACTTTTCCAAAATCTTTTTTATATTTGTTTCAATTTCTAACTTTTTTATGTTCTTCAATATGAGAATCTTTATCAAGGTAAACTGTTACTTAATATTTTTGTACTATTTGGCAGATTTTTATTTTTTTTTTCATTTCTACTGCATCAGTATAAAAGTATGTTATAGAACTATGTTTTTTGTAAACAAATCTTGAATTTCTGGATTATATCCAGAGCAATTGGTTAAGTTATAAATCTGTAGCATATGTCATTAGTTAATAAAAATTAAATATTATTATTTCAATATGTATTTTATTCTTTACTACACTATATAGTAGAGCTAGCTCATTTTTCTTCCCTGGTGCATGTTAGCCTAACATGCGCGAGTTATGGGCCGAAAAGCAAAACCTGCAGCTCAGACGAAAAATCTAGCTACGATGTACATGAAAAAGAAGAAAAAAGTTAAGCAAACTGATGGTTCAGTGGCGAACAACAGTAAGGGATTGGGACCGAATACACAGGAGGAAATTGTCGAGGAAATCATGTCACAGAGTAGGGCTAGCTTCGCAATAATTTTGAGCACACGAAAAATAAGCTGAGTAACTGGATATGAGCAATTCAATCAAATAGCACTAGTAAGTGTAAGTTAAGGAGCGGCAAGGTGGAAGAAAAAGGAGAAAATAGAAAATAAATGGGATAAGCAATTTGATTCTAGAATTTATGTTTGGGCTAACTTTGACATTTCAAAGATATCCAATGCTGGTTTTAAATTAGAAAATGTTCATCCATAAAATATACGGGGGAACTAATTGGAAAAATTGAGCTAGATAACATAAGCTGCCACCCCCCCCCCCCCCCCAATTTGCAGTTTTTAAATGGTTTTCATACGGAGAATATGGGATAAATTTGTTTTAAATAAGATAGCAATATTGAAGAATGAGATTCGACTCTAAATAGGCAACGATGGAGTGATTCAAGGGGGTATTAATCATTTTGATAATAAATCTTTTAATAATGAAGGAATGAAATTAAGATATGGTGATCTCCAATGAAGAACAACGTTCACTTCCTATCTGGATCAAGCTACCATTTCTTGATCAAATCAATGATGGTAGACAAGAATACTGGAAAACAACTATTTGAATTTTGCCACACTATTTGTAGAAGTTGAAGTTGGAACCTAGCTACCTGAGGGTTATATTTTTTAGGCAGAATACATGTCCAGCCCCTCGAACTTATCACTTTTTTCCATTTAGACACATCAACCAAGGGGATAATCTTTTGGACATCTGAACCACATCAGGTGTGTAACTATTTAACACATCCTGCTGACATGGCTTCAAGCATGAATTTTACTACTTTAAGTGCGTGAGTGTAAAGAAAAAAGTCTAATGTTTTGACTAATGGTAGTAATATTTTCTCCTATTAACTTTATATACATGTATTATTGTAATACCCTATTAAATAAAGGGCAAATTAGTCAATTTAAAAGACAAAAAAAAAATGGGAAAGCGTGAGTGGGCCTAAGCCCATGTTGGCTTATCTCCCCTAAGATCTAAACGTACAGAAACAGAGCTTTGGCAAACAGAGGAAAACACGTTAGGGTTCAAAAATACACAAACAAAGAAAAGATCTTGGATCAGGCGTGATATTATAGAAGTAGGAGAAGAGTCTTCTTTTTATTTTTGCAACACTATAGGGCTTTAACTGAGGTATGATTCTTTTCTCTTTTTATAAATCTTGTAGACAATTCATGAGTTCTTTTACTGGTGAATAATAAGTAGGCTCCGGGATTCTTCTATTACTACAGAGAGGTCAAGAATGTACAATATTTATTTCAACTAGGAATCCATAGTAGTGAAATTTAATTCATAGCGACAGTGAACGATGTTTAACTCAAACAAATATTTAGGTTTCTCAAAAGTGATTTAGATCACAATATCTCCTAACTAGTTGAATTAAGAGTACACTAAACCAAAGTGTTTGTACTGTTAATGGAGTAAGAGTTAGCCTAAATAGTGGTACAACTATATTTGTTTGAAAAATTGATGTGGAATCGCTATAATGTGATTATAGATTGACTGGACGAGGTGTTGGATTTCTCGTGGAAGATACGCTTAAACTACACGCGTCTATACTGTGAGTGATGACCTTACCATAATTTGTATTTCCATAACCTGCATGGTTTCTACTTGATTTTGAAGTAAATGTGTTACTGAATGTTTAAACTGCATGTGGGACAAGTCCTTTTACAAGATATGTACTGAAATAATTATTTGAATTATTTTACCGTTACAAGATTTGATTTTTACCGCTACTTGATATGTTTTACCGCTATGTGAAATATTGAATTATTACTCGAAATGCCCTGTACTTGGTATAGGGAATAAATATATTTTTGGGATGAGCCTTGACAGACCCCGTAGCTAACCGCGGGTACGTTAGACCTGGTGCACCTTGTATACTCCGGATTACCGTTACAGTCCCTGCTAGTGGGAAGGTAGAACTAGCTTACTGTTACTGATTTCTTTAGGGAGGAATTTATACTGATTACATGGTTTGCTCTTGGAAATATCCCAAACCCATATACTTGATTTAATATAGCGATTACTGAATTTATCACTAGTCTGATATTGGTTACTGTTTACAAGAAGTACTTAAAAAGGACCGATTTCTGATTGTTATTCTGAAAGTGACAATTAAATTATATGTATATTCTGCATAAGATTTACTGGCATGTTTTTGACTTGTCCCCACTTAAAACGGTTGTGGATAAGCGTTGTTACTCACTGTGTTGTGACTCACTCCTCGCTATATTTTTCCTTCCAGATACAGCAAGTGCCGTAGCCAAGGATCTTCATTCTTAGAGTCGCGAGTTGACAATCCTGGTAAGCCCCGCATTAGTTCACGTGGGCAAGAGCTTTATTTATTCGTTATTGTCTTTCTTAAAAACTCTTAGAGTCGCTCCATTTAGTCATTTGTCAGTCATTCTTTTAGTCAGTTGGATTATTTATTTATAAGCTAGTCTTGAGAGTATTTGGTCTTTATGAACTTATCACAATCCTGTTAGACGTTCTCGTAGTTTGTGAGAGATAAATGTGGTATTTTTATTGTTAATGCGTAAGAATATTAGTTGTTTTGCTGGGTTTTCTATTTGTTTAAAGCAGGTAAAATTTTGGATAGGCCTAAAAACAGGGGAAACTCTGCCCGATTTTCTGTAGAATATTGATAAGGCTTGTTTAGGGACTTAGTTCCTAAGCGCCGGTCACGGTCTCAAACTGGGCCGTGACAAAGTTGGTATCAGAGCCCTAGGTTATTCCTGTGACTAATGGAGCGCACGTCAGTAGTAGAATCTCTATTATGGTTATGTTGCCGGCCATTCCCATAATCGTTATTCTGCGAGGGCGTGATAGGATGTTTCGTGTCTTTCCTTCTTTCTTGTTCCTTCCGTACGTGTGAGATGACTACTGCTAAATAGATGAATCTAACGTTAGTTATTCTATTACTCAGATGGCTGGTAAGACAAGATCTAAAAAGGCGGCCCGAGCTGCTCCGAATTCCTCCACTGCTGGGCCGTCATCTACCTCAGCTAGGAAAGGAGGTAATACTCGGGGACGAGGCCAAGCCACTACTACGAGGGCTGGTGTTACTACAAGAGCTACAAGAGAGCCTACTCCAGAAATTGAGGATAATCCACCTCCACCGTCATATGAGAATGCTACTATTGAGGCACTTAATGCTATGCAAAGGTCCATTGAACTCTTGATGCCAGAATGGATAGACAGGAAAGGGCTAGACAACAGAATGTTGCTCCAACGCAACCTCAGGTACCTACACAGGCTCAGGCTCAGGCTCAGACTCAGACTCAGACTCAGACTCAGACTCAGACTCAGGTTCAGACGCAGACTCAGGTTCAGCCACAGACTCAGGCTCAGAGACAGACTCAGACTTTTGGTAATAGAGAAGTGTCCTTACCAGAGTTCTTGAAACTGAAACCACCAAGGTTCACGGGTTCTGACACTACAGAGGATCCTCAGAGTTTCTTGGATGGTACACTTAAGGCGTTGCGTGCTCTTGGATGTTCTAGTGAGAGATCCGTGGAACTTGCGGCTTACAAGTTGGAGGATACAGCTAATACTTGGTATGAAACTGTACTTTTAGAAAGGCCCACAGAAGCAGCACGATTGACATGGGATGAGTTTACTAAGTTGTTCATGGATCGCTTTCTCCCTGAAAGTCTGAGGAAGGAATACGCTAGGCAGTTTGAGAGATTAGTTCAGACCCCAGATATGGATGTATCGACATATAACACTAAGTTTACTAAGCTGGCTAGATATGCACCTAACTTAGTGCCAAATAAAACATCTCGGGTTCAGAGGTTCGTTGATGGGTTGATTGATCGTTTATTCAATGCAGTTGCTCCGCAGATGAAGAATCTGAATTACTCTGATGCACTTGACCTTGCTAGAAAGATTGAAAACAGGGGTCGTGAATCACGGGCAGCTAAAGATTCATATAAGAAGGCTAAGACTGGGGGATCTTTCACTGAGGGAGTTAGCACAAACCGTATAGCAGGGAATCAGGTACAGCGACAGGGTTTTCAGACAGGGGCAAACTTGGTTTCCCAGCCATCCGTTAGAGCACCTCCTCACAAAGATAATGCTAAGGGGCTACCATTACCATTTGGACATCATAGCTCTGGACAGATATATGCTACTGATTCAGTATGTCATACTTGTGGTAGATCACATTGGGGTCCGTGTCGTGTTCTGACTGGAGGGTGCTTCCGGTGTGGCAAGTTGGGACATCACATACAGGATTGCCCTCATCCTCAGAGAGAGTTTAGCCAGGCTTCTGTGCAGGCAGCGGCATCTACGCAGACTGCTCGTAATAATACAGGTACTGCTGGTAGAGGTAACAGAGGCAGAGGTGCCGGAGATCGTGCCATGGGTAATCGAGGACAGGGGACTGCTGGTAGAGGCCAGTTGAGAGTTTTTGCACTTACTAGGCAAGATGCTCAGGCCTCAAATGCTGTGGTTACAGGTATTCTTTCTGTTTGCTCACTTGATGCACTTGCATTGTTTGATCCAGGATCTACCCACTCCTATGTGTCCTCATTCTTTGCTTTGAGGTTTGATAGACAACCAGAAATATTGAATGATCCTTTTCTAGTTGCTAATCCCGTGGGAGATTCTTTACTTGTTGAATATGTGTATCGTGCTTGTCAGATTCGAGTTGAGGGTATGGATACCTTAGCTGATTTAATTGTACTGGATATGGTTGATTTTGACGTGTTGATGGGTATGGATTGGTTATCTTCTTGCCATGCTACCCTCGATTGTCATGCGAAGGTAGTTAAGTTCGAGATGCCTAATGAACCTAGTTTTATTCTGAAAGGGGATCAAATTCTAGAAATGTGTAATGTCATATCACTTGTAAAAGCTCAGCAGTTAGTAAAGAAAGGTTGTTGGGCATTCTTAGCTATGGTGAGAGATATAAGTGATGTGACTCCTAGCTTGGAAATGGTTCCAGTGGTACAAGAGTTCACTGATGTATTTCCTGAGGATTTACCGGGACTACCTCCAGTGCGGGATATAGATTTCAGCATTGATGTAGCACCCGACACGCAACCCATATCGATTCCTCCATATCGTATGGCACCAGCGGAGTTGAGGGAGCTAAAGGAACAATTGCAGGAGTTATTGAACAAGGGATTTATCAGACCAAGTGTATCCCCCTGGGGTGCACCAGTGCTATTTGTGAAGAAGAAAGATGGGTCCATAAGAATGTGCATTGACTACAGACAGCTGAACAAGGTAACGGTACGTAATAAATACCCTTTTACCTCGTATTGATGATCTGTTTCATCAGTTGCAGGGAGCTGCCCATTTCTCAAAGATTGATCTTCGATCTGGTTATCATCAGCTCAGAGTTAGTGACAAAGATATTCCTAAGACAGCTTTCAGAACTCGATACGGGCATTATGAATTCCTTGTGATGCCTTTCGGGTTGACTAATGCTCCAGCTGCATTCATGGATTTAATGAATAGGGTGTTCAAGCCGTTTCTAGACAGATTTGTCATTGTATCTATTGACGATATCTTGGTGTATTCTCGCAGTCAAGAAGAACACGAGGCTCATCTGAGAGTTGTACTGCAAACATTGCGGGAACATAAGCTTTATGCGAAGTTCTCTATGTGTGAATTTTGGCTAGACTCCGTAGCATTCCTTGGGCATGTGGTATCCAAGGATGGAATACTGGTAGATCTTAAAAAGACAGAAGCAGTGCAGAAATGGCCCAGACCCACCACTCCTACAGAGATTCGCAGTTTTCTGGGATTAGCAGGTTACTACAGGCGTTTTGTGCAGGATTTTTCCAGAATAGCAGTACCATTGACCAAGCTAACACAGAAAAATGCAAAGTTTCAGTGGACAGATGAACGTGAGCAGAGTTTTCAGAAGCTCAAGACATGTTTGACCACCGCGCCAGTTCTAGCCTTACCATCCGGTTCGGGAGGATTCACGGTATTTTGTGATTCTTCGAGAGTGGGATTAGGGTGTGTTCTCATGCAAAATGGTCGTGTGATAGCTTATGCTTCGCGACAATTGAAGAAGAATGAACAGAACTATCCCACTCATGATCTGGAGATGGCTGCAGTGGTATTTGCACTGAAAATTTGGAGGCACTACTTGTATGGAGAAACATGTGAAATTTATACTGATCACAAGAGCTTAAAGTATATTTTTCAGCAGAGAGATCTAAACATTCGGCAGCATCGCTGGATGGAACTTCTCAAGGACTATGATTGCACTATTCTATATCATCCAGGGAAGGCCAATGTTGTGGCTGATGCATTGATCAAAAAGTCTATGGGTAGTTTGGCACATATAGCTCCTGTAAAGAGACAGTTGGCCAAGGATATTCACAGGCTCGAAGGTACCGGTATCAGGTTCGGCGTGACTAATTCTAGGGTGTTATTGGCTTATGTTCCAGCCAAGTCTTTATTGGTAGAACGTGTTAAAGCCACTCAGTACGAAGATGAACGGTTGTGCAAATATCGAGATGAAGTCCTAGCTGGTAAAAGCAAGAATATGATTATTGATGATAATGGGGTTCTCCGACTAGGTAGCCGGTTATGTGTACCAGAAATTGATGGGCTAAGACGAGTTATTCTCGAGGAAGCTCACCAATCTAGATACACTATACATCCTGGATCCACTAAGATGTACCGTGACCTGAAGCAATTGTATTGGTGGGAAGGTATGAAGAAAGATATTGCTAACTTTGTTGCTAGTTGTTTGACTTGTCAACAGGTTAAGGCTGAGCACCAGCGGCCCGCAGGACTACTACAGCGGCTTGAGATTCCAGAGTGGAAGTAGGAAAGAGTTACTATGGATTTTGTGACTGGGCTACCTCGTACACTTAAAGGTTATGATTCAGTGTGGGTGATTGTTGATTGGCTTACAAAGTCAGCACACTTTTTGCCGGTTAAAACTACTTACAGTGGTGCAAGATATGCATAGTTATACATAAATGAGATTGTCCGACTCCATGGGGTTCCACTATCCATTATCTCTGACAGAGGATCACAATTCACTTCTCACTTTTGGAGGTCCTTTCAAAGAGAATTGGGTACTAGAGTAGACTTGAGCACCGCATTCCATCCTCAGACTGACGGTCAGTCTGAACGTACTATACAGATATTGGAGGACATGTTGAGAGCTTGCATTATTGATTTCGGAGGTAGTTGGGATGCTTACTTGCCTTTAGGTGAGTTTGCTTATAACAACAGCTATCAGGCAAGCATTCAGATGGCTCCTTACGAGGCTTTATATGGCAGGCGTTGTCGTTCTCCAATTGGATGGTTTGAAGCTGGTGAAGTTAAGGTATTAGGACCAGACCTGATACAAGAAGCTATTGATAAGGTGCAGTTGATTAGGCAGAGATTGCTCACAGCTCAAAGCAGGCAAAAGTCTTATGCAGATAAAAGAAAAAGGGACTTGGAGTTTGCAGTTGGTGATCGTGTGTTCTTACGAGTTTCTCCGATGAAAGGCGTGACACGATTTGGGAAAAGAGGGAAGTTGAGCCCGAGATTCATAGGACCTTATGAGATACTTGAACGAGTTGGAGCCGTTGCTTACAGTTTGGCTCTTCCTCCAGAGTTATCTTTTATTCATCCTGTGTTTCACGTATCTATGTTACGGAAATATATACCAGACATTTCTCATGTACTTGAGGCACCGACTATACAGCTTAATGAGAAATTATCTTATGAAGAGGAACCAATAACCATAGTTGAGAGTCAAATAAGAAAGTTACGGAGAAAAGAAATTGTGTTCGTGAAAGTTTTGTGGAAAAACCATACTGCTAGGGAAGCCACTTGGGAAATGGAAGATGATATGCGAGCCAAGTATCCTCACTTGTTTCACCCTACAGGTATGCTCTTAGTTTAAATTCGGAGACCAAATTTCTTAAGGGGGAGAGAATGTAATACCCTATAAAATAAAGGGCAAATTAGTAAATTTAAAAGACAAAAAAAAAAAAAAAAAAAAAAAAAGGAAAACGTGAGTGGGCCTAAGCCCATGTTGGCTTATCTCCCCTAAGATCTAAACGTACAGAAACAGAGAAACAGAGCTTTGGCAAACAGAGGAAAACACGTTAGGGTTCAAAAATACACAAACAAAGAAAAGATCTTGGATCAGGCGTGATATTATAGAAGTAGGAGAAGAGTCTTCTTTTTGTTTTTGCAACACTATAGGGCTTTAACTGAGGTATGATTTTTTTCTCTTTTTATAAATCTTGTAGACAATTCATGAGTTCTTTTACTGGTGAATAATAAGTAGGCTCCGGGATTCTTCTATTATTACAGAGAGGTCAAGAATGTACAATATTTATTTCAACTAGGAATCCATAGTAGTGAAACTTAATTCATAGCGACAGTGAACGATGTTTAACTCAAACAAATATTTAGGTTTCTCAAAAGTGATTTAGATCACAATATCTCCTAACTAGTCGAATTAAGAGTACACTAAACCAAAGTGTTTGTACTGTTAATGGAGTAAGAGTTAGCCTAAATAGTGGTACAACTATATTTGTTTGGAAAATTGATGTGGAATCTCTATAATGTGATTATAGATTGACTGGACGAGGTGTTAGATTTCTCGTGGAAGATACGCTTAAACTACACGCGTCTGTACTGTGAGTGATGACCTTACCATAATTTGTATTTCCATAACCTGCATGGTTTCTACTTGATTTTGAAGTAAATGTGTTACTGAATGTTTAAACTGCATGTGGGACAAGTCCTTTTACAAGATATGTACTGAAATAATTATTTGAATTATTTTACCGTTACAAGATTTGATTTTTACCGCTACTTGACGTTTTACCGCTATGTGAAATATTGAATTATTACTCGAAATGCCCTGTACTTGGTATAGGGAATAAATATGTTTTTGGGATGAGCCTTGACAGACCCCGTAGCTAACCGCGGGTACGTTAGACCTGGTGCACCTTGTATACTCCGGATTACCGTTACAGTCCCTGCTAGTGGGAAGGTAGAACTAGCTTACTGTTACTGATTTCTTTAGGGAGGAATTTATACTGATTACATGGTTTGCTCTTGGAAATATCATAACCAGGCACTAATCTATAATCGTTAAGTAATTCTGCTATTCCAGCTATAAAATACAACATGGTAGTGATTGTAGGATAATATTGACCGGAAAATTCTTTAGTAGCATAAAAAAACTTTGCTAAAAATTGAAGAAGACGCTCAACATCTTGCCAATCTGTTTCTTCTAGGTAATACACGTCAGCTACTTTGCGATTAAAATAATTAGGAATAGGCACTCGTAAAGTGTAAGCAACAGTCAAAGAGTCATATACAGTGTTCCACCTAGTTGAAACTTCCTTGGGAACTTTTCTAGGAGCTATACCTTCTTTCACACACTCTACTTGAAAGTCCCTCCATCTATCCGATTTTTTAGATTTAAAAATATAACTAATTGCGAGTTTAACCTTCATAATAGTAGGATCAAATAACTTAAGGCCATCTTTTACAACTAAATTATATATATGACATGCACATCTAACATGAAACAATTCTTCAAAAGGGGGATGCAATGCGGGTATTAACTTAGTAATAGCATAATCATTGTTAGTTGCATTATCAACCTCATATAAAAGCTAGCCAACCCATGGAAACTTCTCACATCACCAATACTTTTAGGAGTGGGCCGATTCTTAATGACCTCCACTTTAGTCTCATCAACTTCCACACCGTTTAGACTTAGCACTAAGCTGAGAAACACAACTTTATCAACACAAAATGAGCACTTTTATAAGTTAGCAAATAATTGCTCCTTTGTCAAGACATCAAACACTTGTTTCAAATGATTAATATGTCCATCAAGGGATCTGCTATAGATAAGAATATCATCAAAGTACACTACAACAAATTTCCCAATGAAAGATTTAACCACATGATTCATCAACCTCATAAAGGTCGAACGAGCATTGGACAAGCCAAAAGGTATGACAAGCCATTCATAAAGACCAAAGTTGGTTTTAAAGGCCGTCTTCCATTCATCACCCGGTTTCATTCGGATTTGTAGTACCCACTCCTCAAATCAATCCTAGAAAACACACAAGATCCACATAATTCATCAAGCATATCATCTAACCTAGGGAGGATGACGATACTTTACCATTATCTTATTGATGGCTCTACAAACATGTGCTAAGTCCCATCTTTCTTTGTCACTAGGATGACCATGACCGCACATAGACTCAAGCTTTCTTTCACAAGTCCTCTTTCAAGCAACTCCTCCACTCGTCTTTGAAGTTCTTTTGTGGCTTCTGGATTGCTTCTATATGCGGCCTTCTTGGGCAATCGGAAACCCGAAACAAGGTCAATTTGATGCTCAATGCCTCTTAGTGGTGGCAATCCACTATGCAACTCCTCGAGGAAGATATCTTCGTAACCTTGCAAAAGATAAGAAATAGAGCTAGGCAAAAAAAAAAAAAGGTTAGTTCATTAGTAAGTAAAACATAATCTTTGTGTATGAGGAGGATCAACGGCATCCCCCTCCAATTCACCCAAACACCCCTTACTTGATAAAAGCACACTCACTCCCTTTTTTGTTTCCTTACTCTTTTGTATGGTAACTCCCACTCTTTTCCCCCCGTCAACTCCCTCTTTCTTTTCTTTCTCTCTTTTCTCCTTCAACTCCCTAATCTTCCTATATCACTCACTTACTTGAACCAGAGTCAAAGGGTTAAGGATGTACTTTCGCCCTTCCAACTCCAAAGCATACTTGTTAGTCTATCATGCTTTGCTTAGCGATCATATTGCCAAGGTCTACCAAGAAAAATATGACAAGCTTATATTGGAACTACATCAAACAAGATCTCATGTTGGAAGTTTCCCACCTTGAATTTGATTAAAGATTGCTTGGCCACCTTCAAGTCCCCACATTCATTTAACCATTATAACTTATAGGATTGTTGACGTTTTCTAGTGGGAAGCTTGAGTTGTTCAATCAAGGTAGCACTTGCTACATTAACACAATTCCCACTATCAATAATAAGAGATGAAATAACACCTTGGATCCTACAATGAGTATGAAACAAGTTCTCCCTTTGATCCAAGTCATCCTTCCTTTGCACCCCCAGTATCCTCCTTATAACAAGAGAGACAACGTTTTCATCTTCAAGATGCTGACTATCTTCTCCTCCCCCATCAAAGTCATTTTCACAAGGAACATCACCATCCCTTTCATCTACATCACTATCATCTGTTTTATAACTACCATTGCCCAAAGCAATAATGGCTCTCCGATTGGTGCAATCCCTCATCATGTGGTCTCGGCCGTTGCATTTATAACATTGAATATTAGATAACCTTCGAGTTTAGCTTTGTTACCTCACACTTTTGGTTCATCCTTGGGCTTGGCTTTGTCAAATTGGCCCTTGAATTCTTGCCTCAGCTACTAGACTTGGTCCCATTGTGAATAGGTATTCACATTGTCTCTTCCTTTGTTCCAATGGGACGTGGTGCAATTGGACTTGTAAGACTTGTCCAAATTGAGCCCTTTCTCCACCTTAAGAGCCGCTTGAAAAGCATCAAACAAAGTTTCAAAAGTGTGCAACTCAATTGGAGAAGAGATGTCTCTATTCAATCCCCCCAGAAAATTTTGGAATGAGAAATCCGTCCCCATCTTGAATGTTAGCCCTTATCTTTGTCTTCTCAAACTTATCAAAGTATCTTGGGACCTTTTTGCTCCCTTGCCTCAAGTTGTAGAACTTCTTGAGCAACTATTCATCATTGTTATTTGGTAGAAACTGATCTTCCATCATTACCTTCAATGCTATCCATCCACCATCCGCAAGTAGCCTATGAGTCTCCCTTTGCCTATGCTTAGATTCCCACCAGGTAGAAGCATAGCCTTCAAATTGAGTAATGAAATACTTGATTTTTGTAGCCTCTTTCCCATTGTTGGTTTGGAAGATTCTCTCCATTTTGACAACCCACTCTAGATACTCTTCGGGATCACTACCTCCTTGGAAAGTGGGAAGGTTGATCTTGATGGTATTCAATCCTCTATCTTCATTATAATGTGTCTGATTTCCCCCTTGACCACCCTAGTCATAGTGGGAACACTCTCCCTTGGTATCCTCGCCCAAGTCAACCACCACGACCCGTATGACCTCCTTGTTGTGCTCCCACCGGATAAAAGTATTGATCATCATCATAATCATCAAGTGAATGATAGGATTCTTCATCATATTGACGACCAACATATTGGTTCAGCATACCTTCACGCCTTCAAGGATCATACCTTGGAGGGTCTTGCCTTGGAGGGTCGTGCCTTCGAGGGTCATGAGAAGGATCCGTTGCTTGCGGAGTGACATTTGGAGAATAAGCGTCTTAGGCAATTGTTTGAGAATAGCGGTCACTAGCACGAGAAAGCCTACTTGAGGAAATGATTTAAGGAAGCCAAAGGCAAGTGGCCAGAGGAGCTACCAGGTGTCCTCTGGGTCTATATAACCACATCAAAGGCAAGTATAGAGGAAACCACTTTCTCATTAGCATATGGATTAGAGGCTATGATTCCTGTCAAAATAGGCGAGCACAATCTTTGTAGAACATTTGTAGAGGAACGCCCAACAACGAGGCTCTGGCAGTTGGGTTCGACCTATTGGATGAACATTGAAAATTAGCTGCAATATGCTTGGCATCGAAAAGCAGCGAGTAGAGCAATACTACAACATGAACACTAATTTGTGATCCTTCAATGTGGGGGAGTTACTCTTAAGAAAAGTGTCTCAGAGCACTAAGGAAGCTAACGCAAGAAAGCTACCGTCGAACTGGGATTTATCACTAGTCTGATATTAGTTACTGTTTACAAGAAGTACTTAAAAAGGACTGATTTCTGATTGTTATTCTGAAAGTGACAATTAAATTATATGTATATTCTACATAAGATTTACTGGCATGTTTTTGACTTGTCCCCACTTAAAACGGTTGTGGATAAGCGTTGTTACTCACTGAGTTGCGACTCCCTCCTCACTATATTTTTCCTTCCAGATACAGCAGGTGCCGTAGCCAAGGATCTTCATTCTTAGAGTCGCGTGTTGACAATCCTGGTAAGCCCCGCATTAGTTCGCGTGGGCAAGAGCTTTGTTTATTCGTTATTGTCTTTTTTAAAAACTCTTAGAGTCGCTCCATTTAGTCATTTGTCAGTCATTCTTTTAGTCAGTTGGATTATTTATTTATAAGCTAGTCTTGAGAGTATTTGGTCTTTATGAACTTATCACAATCATGTTAGACGTTCTCATAGTTTGTGGGAGATAAATGTGGTATTTTTATTGTTAATGCGTAAGAATATTAGTTGTTTTGCTGGGTTTTCTATTTGTTTAAAGCAGGTAAAATTTTGGATAGGCCTAAAAACAGGGGAAACTCTGCTCGATTTTCTGTAGAATATTGATAAGGCTTGTTTAGGGACTTAGTTCCTAAGCGCCGGTCACGGTCTCAAACTGGGTCGTGATAATTATTTACTTCAATCCATCATTAAAATATCCTAATAAACAACACCTCCTTGTAGTTCACTCCATTGTCCCACTTCTTATTTTTTCTGTCATTGAAGTTCTTTTTCTTTTCTTGAAATCTCTCAAATTCTTCTCTCTTTCTTCCAAGTTGCTAAAATAGACATAAATTTGTGTTAAAATTAATTTTTTGAAGTTGGGTCTTAATGTATCAAAATAGGGGGTTATAATATCGGACATATCGAAATCAACTCATAACGTTGCTGAGTTTTGTAATTGTGGTCGTTACCCAAAATTTCACACTTCATGAGCTCAAGCAAACCCAGGACATAAGAATTTTGGTTGCAAAAATAAAAGAGTGAACCATCAAAAAAAAATCAAGTTGTTTGAGTACTTTATATTTTCTGGAGAATAGTAATAAAGAGGAAGCAATAACTTAATCTTCTAGATATTCCGCTGATTTTTGTATTTCTGGAATGAGCAAGAATCACGCTGAATTTGGAAGAGTTTGAACCTGGAAATTTTTGATATCTCGCCTTCGAATCAGACACTTCACTACTGGAATATGAACTTTCATAAAAATATTGAAAAAGGTAATGGAAGAACTTGTGTAATCGATTGTTAATTAAAGGAAAAAGAAGAAAAGATTTTTATGGTTGGCACCGACAGAGGTGATTTATGTTTGGGAAATGGCTTTGTTTCTTATTTTCATTCCTTTTGTCCATATACATATTTGATGTGGCTTAGGAAAAATAGGTGAGATTTTATAATTGGTTGATTTATCCATGTCAATGGAAATTATAGTCACGCGTCTATATTTTTTCAAAGAAAATGCAGGATGTATTAAATAAGTACACTAATGAGGTTCAAGTGTCCAAAAGGTTATGGTCTTGGTTGAGGTATCTAAATGAGAAAAGGTGATAAGCTTGAGGGACTGAACATGTATTCCTCCCATTTTTTATGAATAAGAATGTGATAGTTATTGATCAACAAATGACATATGATTGGAAACCTATTATATGTAATTTATGTCACAAGTATAGATATTCTGAAGAGGTTTGTAAGAGAGATAAGGAAAACAAGCCAGTTGTTCAATTAAGGGTAGAAAACCAAACTAAAGACTAAATTGTTAGGTCAAATATGGAGAGACCAGTTTATGCAGAAAATATGGCTAGTATGACTACACAATAACAAGTTAACATAGTGCAGAACAAAGCAAAGATGCAGGAAAGTACTCAAGGTGGGAGTTTTGCTATCTAGGTGGGGTTAGCCCGGAAAGAGTGGCCATCTCCAAAACTAGAGAGAGAAAGGTTAAGTACTACTAATCTTTTTAAATCACTAGCTAAAGAGAGTGAAAGTGCTTCTGATACATTGGAGCAGGAAGAAGGAACTAGTTCAAATAGGGGGAGAACTTGTCAATCCTACACATGCAAATGGATAACCTTCTCAGCTGGAATGTGAGAGTTCTGAATAGTTTTGATGTAGTCCGAACCCGTGATGATCAAATATTCTATCCATCGAGGCCGATGACACAAAGCCAAGCCAAGCTCTTGCATGATGTTCACATTCTGCTAGCGTGGTCGGGAGAAAGCAACCGTTCGAAAACAGAGTAGTCGAGTACAAGATTTGAAGGCTTCATCTACAAGCTCGAGCCCAAAGTAGGAAGCAACCGAACACTCAACATCGACGCCGAACATTAAAGCAAATAATCGAAGGGAGAGCGTCTGAGTCAAGAGTTCGAGCTCAAGTGTTCGAGACCAAAGGAGTGTCCGAACACTTAACTTACTCAGCTCTGTGTGGCTTATTCTTATTAGTCGCTTGTGATCATTTTACTATTTTGCCCTTAGTATTGTCTATATAAACCTCTTTCCATTTCATTTTGTAGACACCCAGACCTAGATTTTGAATATTGAATAGTGAATGAGAGTAGCCGAGAGCTCTTTCTTTTATGTCTCAGATATGAGCAACCCAGAGGTGGGCCTTCGGAACTTGTGGCTTTCGGTGACTCCGATTGAACAGTTCCTCTTTGATCATTCAGTTAGCTTAGGTGCTCTTTCCTTCTGCTTGAATCGTACCGAGACCAGTTCTTTTGTGACGTTCAAGCAAGAAAAGCTGTGTCAAGCTTTATCTTTACTTTCCATTGTTCATTTGTCCTCGGTTGCTAAGCTACCAGGTTAGCTTGCACCAAGTTTGAATAAGGAGAGGGATGTTAAGCTTCTCAATATGCAATAACAATAGAGCACTACAAAAAAATCTCTATTGACAACGAAATATATCCACTAACCAAAACCGTTGGTGTATAGGTTAAAATTTGAATTATCCATAAATGCAGTTTGATCGACCACATGGCGTTACGAGAAAGACAATTTAAAGATGACGTGAAATGAAGACTCAATCAAAGGTAGAAAGAAAGCAAAAAGACCAAGGCAAGAGCAAACGGCAGATACTGAGAATAAGCTAAAGCCAACATTGGATTCCTGAAACTGGAATAAAATGACAGTTAGGCCAGCTGCACTAGTACGAAGAAGGTTATTTGGTCATAATTAACATAACGTCCACAATTCCTAATGATACAATTCCTTATACTGGAAGGGATCACGTGTCCAGATTTGTATGGGGAACCTCTAGGGTTAAAGGATAGTTGTAATAGACATCAAGAAACAACAATTTACTTTCTACAGCTTGATATATTTTAGCTGAATATACTCTCTATAAACGAAACCTTGGAAAAGGAACAATCAACATTGTCTTAACCATTAAGATCTTCAATAATATTTCCTTTATTTTTTATTTCGGTCATTTATTGCTCTTAGTCATTACTTGCTTAAACTACAATTAACATTTAGTTCTATTTCTAGATCTAAAGTAAAATAAAGGGAACCAGCTTAACTTGATACAACTCATTATTTTTGACCCACTTAAACATAAAATCAATTAGTATTGTTTAAATACAAATTTAGCACGTACAATTTGGCACCCACTGTGAGGCCTAAGCAATATTTATTGTTCCAAGATCTATATTGTTTTTTTTTATGCTTCGAAAGCTTAAACCTTTTTTTTGTATTTTTGCCATAGCATATATGAACGAATAACATGTACACAAAAGAAGCAGTGTTCGAGACCACCCCAGACCTGGTGGCTGGAGAAACACTTCCACCACCACCACCTCAGAACTCAATTCCAGTGGGAGGGAAAAAGATGTAGCCGTGAACACAGACGACACATGGAAAAAAACTTGGCAAGAGTTCATGGTACAGCAACAGGTCGTGAACAAGGAAGTGAGCATCGCACTCGTAACGCTCTCGTGTAGTAAATGAAGTACGCCATGTACCTACATGGGGAGTGTTGAACCCCAAAAATTACCCCGAAAGGATAAATTCCGGAATATCGACAGGATGGGCTAACTCTTTTGGAGTTTTTGGAGTCGCCACCCAATTTAAGGAAAACAGGGAACCAAATTAACAATTGCGTGCAAAAACTCTGTTTTTATAAAAAGACGGTCTTTCTTTCAGAGATTCTAAAGGTAAGAGGTTTTATTAATTTCGGAAGAAGGTTTTTAAGGCACTTCCGAAATTCCGTAAAATACGGTTAATCCGACAGGTTTCCAAATATTTGCAAAATATACTTTTCTAGAAAATTTATCTAAAATAATTAATTGAAATAAAACTTGTTTATGAAAAATATTTTAATTTGCACGCATTTTGCTAATTGGCCTCAGTTTGCAATAAATTAAATAACGACTTCAAAAATAAAAGGCAACGAACATAAAGTAAAATAATATACAAACAATCAAATATTATTGATAAATAAATATTCTACACATTTATTTGCATAAATATCTCTAAGGAAAGAAAGGCAAAGTTTAAAGGTAAAACCCGAGAAATGATCAACTCGCGGGAGCCTTGGATTTTCTAAAATTTCTAAGTCTTATTTCTGAACGCTCAAGTCCGAATTCAATCCAAACGACTCCAATGCAACGGAAGTTAGCCAAAAAGCGTTCCCGAATTGCTCGTACCAAGATGTACCTCGCAATAAAATGGGAATTTAAACTAAATTAGTACGATAATAAAGTGTAATAATTAATAAAATAAAACAATAATAATAATAATAATAATAATAATAATAGAATATATAATAATAATAATAATAATAATAATATAGGGTTGTTTTTGCAAAATTTAGGCTCAGGTTTGTATGGCGCGTCGAATAGAGGCTCGGGATTTGGTACGGTTGCAAACACGGAGCCCGGGCCGTGTTGCCATGCCAAAGCACCAAACCCACTACTCTATTCAATTTGCTTTGCATTAAAGTGCATTCATCATCGCCTTTTGCTTTAGGGACACGGGAACGGGACGGTTCAAGTGTAGTATCAAGTTCAAAATCCGTCAATTTATTGTCCGTCAATTCCTGGTGTAGGCCTCAATACATGTATGTGTATTTTTTCATCGGCTGTAGTATCAAGTGCAATTCTAGTATCTGCAAAAGTAAGGAGCAAAGCAAAAATCAAGTGTAGATTAGCATAGTCAAAATGCATAGTTATTCCTGCTTTGACCGAGATCAAGTCAACCTAAATGGAATCTGGCTATGTCAACAATCACGCCAATTCCAGTAACAACAGCGATAAAAAAAAAAAAAAACCAATGAGTCGTCAGCTGCAATTCAACAAATGAAACCAACAGTAACATGATAAAACAAACAGAAGGTTCCCTGGTAAGTCAACGGTGAACAACGGAACAGATAAAATGGGATTCGGGAAAAAGGAGGAGCAATACCAGTTTCTCAACGGTGTCACTGCGACTCCGTCCCCTGCCTATTTCAGTTTCAAGAATGGGTCCGATAGCAACAACAAAATCAACAGTTATGATTCCACAATCAAACTCCACGACCCAATAATGGAACAGGGGCAAATCCTGATAACGGATAAACCAGCGGGGTTAAGAAATCAGTGGAAACAACGATGAGCAAAACAAAAACTCGCCCAAGTGAGCATCGCCGGTCCAAAATCCGGCGAGATAGGGTTGATAACAAACAAATAAAGAAGAGCACAATAGCGGTAAAGTGAAGGGAGGAGCGACACCTGCACGCAGCAGCGTCGCTACAACCCCCATTATCAACGATTTAGACCCAGTAATGAAATGATCAAGGTTCAATCACGTTCAGTTCTTCGATGGTGGTGATGGTCAAAATAATGATGAGGGCTGTTCGATTAATAAAAAATGGGTGTTGATGGTGTTTTGAGTGTGGGGCGTGAGGGAGATGTTGTGAGGGTTTTTGGGTTTTATGCCAGCCGCCTCCAAAAATGGAAAATGGTGAGGGTTTTTATGTGTGTAGGAAAATGAATATAATGAGGGAGATAGTGAATGGGCTTCCAATGAAAACTGAAATGGAGGTATTGTATGTAATATATATTTTGCGGAAACGGGCTAGTTTTAGGCTTAGAATGAAATTAGCCTCCTTTTAAGATAAATTGAATAGATAGAATGGATTGCACGAGTAGAACAAAATAGAGATCGCGTCTTTCATATTTGGCCTCTTTTCTTTAAAATTAATGGATTTTCTCTTATTATTATTTTATTTAATTTTCAAATTTAACCTCAATGATAAAATATTACCATAATTTAATAATTTTGAAAAAAATTCGGGATAAAATTGGGTGTCAACAGGGAGAACGAGTCACGGGGACTCTGCATTCAGTCCCCAAAAAATCAGATACATAGGGCTAATAGTTCACCCGCAAACCCAATTTTGGAATCCATCCTACAACGGCTAATGGCATATGAAGAGAAGATGGATTGGATTTCGGGGGCTCTAGAAGTGTTGAAAGTTATCGATATTGAAAAATTCTCTCAGCTGCCCTAAAGGTAAAGTACGGCACTGATGCCAATCTCAAAGAAGTTCAAAATTCTAGGAATAATCTAGTTAATGGTAACACATATCCCCAAGATCATGTAACAATGTGTGTTACTAGAATCAAAGAAAATGACTTCACTAAGGATGAAATTGAGTCTGTGCTATTAAAGAGACTTGGTTAGACATTTACGAGAGGAGCTCTCACCTGGTACTATCTCTTACCCTCAAGCTCAATCGGCTCTTGCTGAAATGGTCGATGCCTTTGTTAAAGCGTATACCTGAGCTCAGAAGGTCGAAAAGAGAGTTGAAAACATATTTGATGTCGAGCAGAGAAATAATGAATCACCCAAGGAGTTTATAGACATGTTCCATAGAGAAAGAATGTTATTGCCAAATGTCCAAGATAATTAGACGGCTTTGGCCTTCACCAATAATCTGAATGAAATGGCTTCAAAAGCAAACCGAAAGCTCAAGGAGAACCTCCCTGAATTTCCACCCTCCACATATGATGATGTGCACAGTAGATATAGTTCAAAGATTCATTTAGAAGAAAGGTGGCTACACATAATTACAAATGCAACGATAGATTGGATTATGCAAGGCGTATAAGAACAGAGAGACGAAGCAAGAAGGGAAAAAATCATCCCTATGAACCTACATGATTAGTAACTATGATTGTTGGGGGACCATAAGTTGATATGGTTGTTTGTAGAAAGCCAGTAAAGATGTTGACAGCTTACGAAATGAGCCGAAAAGCACTATCCGAACATAGAATCACATTTAACAATACGAATTTAAAGGACCCATGTTTCTCCATCACAAAAAATTGATGATAAAGTTATGTATCTATGATTACGACATAAACGGAATGCTCGTAGATCCAGAAAGTTTTGTGAACATCATTCAATCATGGGTGATAAGTGAAATGGAGCTGAATAGCCAAATCATCCCGAGATCAACAAATCTGTTTGGGTTTACAACTCTTATGAAGAAACGATCGGCGAAATTACTCTAACCATGCATGCACAAGGTGTAAGCAAAAATACGAATATCCAAGTGACCCCGAGCGAAATATGAAACTTCTTGGCTAGTCGTTTTGAGAATCAAGACTTCGATTAGTGTGTTGACAGTCTTTAAAGCTCCATAAGGTCTATTAGGACTTGTCTGTAAAGTTGGAGCTGAATCAGACCTCGTCTGGTAGGTCAGATGTTATACCCGATTTTGGACTCAACTCGAGGCGAGTCGGGTTTCGAATTTGACTGGGTGAACTCGTTTGAGTTTAAGAATTGGAGTCGCCACCTAACATATTTTTTAACTAGGCGTATTAGGGCACCTATTTTTGTTTCTAGCCAATTTTACAATTAACTCTGAAACTTAGTCTACAAACCAGAAAATCTAGGTAAGAGGTTCAGGTTAACTCGAAGAGGAAGGGGTTAGGCACCTCTCGAGCTCCACCAAACGTGGTTACCGGCCGGACTTTATAATTGGGATTCTAATTTAATTAATTAAACTAACTAAGCAATAAATATTTGGATATTTAAACTATGATATATAAATTTAAAGACTAATACTAAATATTAGTCTCTTCTAATAGTCGAGCCTTGTGCCTTGCAAAAATAAACAAACGAGTTAGTAGGAATTACAAATAAAATCAAAACAAAATTTAAATAACGCCAATGAGTTTGAATATATTATCCTTTTGAAAGAATTGTCTTTTGGTAATTTCACCATGATGTACCTCGCAAAAATTATAAAAATATGAATTAGTCTAATAATAATAATAATCAAGATAGTAAATAATAATAAATAATACTAATACTAGTAATAATAATGACAATGAAAATGACAATAGTAATAATAATAAAATAATAATAGTTTTTAAAATAGAGGGGAAAGGGATTTTTAAAAGTGTCGGCTCAGGTGTGTATGAATTGGGTGGAAGTTAGGGACGTCGATACGGCTGCGAACACGCCGGCCGGTCGTGTTGCCATACCAAGTACCGGTCTCGTCACTCCATCACCGGCTCGTTTGTAATAACGGCTTATACACGTCATCATAGTCTTTTGTTTTAGGGACGCGAGAATGGGACTGTAGTATCCGTTCGAATTAGTTAATAGCCTCAAATAAATTATTATTTTTCTTGGCCATATAGAATCCATCAATTCATTATATGTCCGTCAATTCCATGTGTGGATAGTAACCAAGTCAACGAAGTAATGCCAGGGGCCGGTAAGCATTTTAAAGAAAAAGATACAATTAGAAGCACTCTGTTCCAATTACCGAACAGGCAATCCAATGAAATAACAGTATAATATACTAGGAGTTAGGCAACAATATTTATCACAGCAACAACTAAACATTGACCAAACAAAACCGGTCAACCAAAAGCAGAAATAGAGATAATTGCACTGCGATACGTTCTTCCGATGAGGCAAAACTCAGAGCAAATGTGTCATCCTCGGCAAGATTTTCACAGCTTCACAAACAAAACCAGTCAGCAAAACACAAAGAAATCGCAAGCAAAATCAGTAAAAGAAGCGTCAAATAAGATTCAGTCAAACCAAAAGGACATCGACGGCTAAAATTTAGCCGGATCTCCGGCGAATAGAGTAAGCAACGAAATGGGGGAAAGGGGTTGGGCGACTGCCGGCGATCTCTCAGACGAGGACCACGGCGTCGCCGCTACATCGACATCTAGATTCCGGCACCCCCGGTTCTGATTCGCCTCTGCTCCCTCAGTTTCTGTTTAATGCTTTGTGTGCGTCAAAAGAGGAGATGTGTGATAGCGGATGAAGATGATGAGGGAGTTGATCGTGATGTGGTTCACTGAGGGTCTCGATCTGTTTGTATGTGTGGAGTATATGTGTGGGTGTGTGTATTTTGATGATGTGATTGGTGGATGTATTTGTTGTATATGTCTATGTGTAGCGGGTCTCTTTTGGAGAGGATAAGGGGTTGGTTGTGTGTAGTCTGTGTTTTTGGGGTAATGGAAGAAAAGAGTGTACTGTGTGTGTGATCGTTTGAGGAAGAGAGAGACCAGTGGGGTCTGCCTAGGTAAGGTGGTGTTTGTATGTTGATTTTTTGGGGAAGATGACCATAGAAAGAGATGGAATTCCCCGATTTTGTGTGGGTAAGAGAGAGTATTTTTGTAAGTGTCTGATGATTCCCCCTCCTTGTATGATTGTGTGTATATATCACTTTAAAAATAGTTGTTGGACCTCTTGTGCAAGAAAAGAAAATGATTAGGGAGATGATTAAGGGATTGAGAGATTGAGGGGATTAGGATTGATTTTAGGGATAGGGAAAGATTTAGGAGATAAAGATGAGTGATTTGGGAAGATGAACTTGGACATGGTTTTTTGTAAGGAATGTATTTGGTTAGAATTTAGTCTAGGTTCAAAATGAATGTAATAAAACTTTAAATTATGAAATGAAATTGGTAATGTTTATATAAAAATTGAACCAATATTAAATTAAAAGGTGCAAAATAATTAAAATATAAATATGTATAAATTGTATAAAATAAGACAAATAAAACCAAAATGCACACATAAAGAAAATTTAAATTAATTAAGTATAAATAGTTACAAATAATTAATAAATGCTATAAATGCACAAAATTACACAAACAGTCACTCTTTGACAAATAGCCTAAATGATGCAAAATTACATAATATAGCCACATTTAAGTATATAATATATAACTAGCGGATAACACACGTAAATGCACGCCTTCTAATACAAATTATGCACAACTAATCAAATTGCACCTTTAAATTAAATTATGGCCAATTATGTAAAAAGGAGGGACAAAATTGGGTGTCAACATCAGAAAAGAAGGTTTCAGTTTTGGGTGTCGGTAAAGCTTAATAGAGGTTTTCAAGCTCAATTAGAGGAATGAGTTTCAATGCACAATTCGAAAGCGTCGTTAGGTTTGTATGGTCATTGGTTACCTATGTGAACTTTTAGAAGTAAAATCCAAGATCGTTCGAGTAGCTTTTGCTAATGTTCCGAAAGTTAGAATTTGACCTCTTTCTACGCGACTCACATCTTATATTTTGGGGATCTGATTCGAAATCTGTTTTTGTGAGTAGGTTCAATATGAGTTTTATAACTTGCGTGCAATGTTTGGGATTAGTATGAGCTTCGTAAGGTCCCGTTCATACCCGAAATGCAACACGAACTAATGCTGGTGTATTTTCTGGAGGCATGTCAGCGCAACTGCACTGGTTTGGCTGCTGGGTAGCATGGTAGTGCCACCAGGAACGCCACAGCAATCCTCTGGCTCGTGATCACGCTTGCCTGCATGCGAGGGCGATGGCCCACTGGTATAAAAGGGGCTCAGTCGGTTCATTTTGTTTCTAACTTAATTTTAGTCACCTCAAGTCGGTTTTTGGCCTAGATTTTGATACCAATTCATCCTATAACACCTGATAATGATTTAATTTATTTAATCAATTAACCCAAGGTTTTAGAGATTGAATTTCATTAAATTAAGGGAAGCTGGGGTTTGAACCCTAGGATTGTGAAATTGGCGAATTTAATCCAATTGAACTCAATTATGAAAACTAATGATATAGTTGGACTTGTGAGATTATGAGGAGTTCAGAAATGTACAATTTATGGACTTTTAGCTCAGCCATATCCAAAGGTATTTTGGTAATTTTCCTTCTTTTTCCGTCTAAAGGTTAAATATTCCTTTTTCGGCCACTTATAAGTGCAATTATGTTTCTTTGGCTCAGAAAGGAATAGTTATGAGCGGCCCCAGAATGGAAAGGCGGTTTTTCAATAGATATATTGACCTAGGACTTGAGGTAAGTGGTTTTATTCCATTTCTTTGACAGCCTTCGGCCTTATGGAACTTCTACCTATGTGTTCTTACGTGTGTAGCTGCCGTAACGCGTACTTACTACGCCATGATTCTCCTAGCTTGTATTTTTATGTTATGTTATGTTGTGATATGTTGAATTGCATCAGGCTGGGTGTCGAGCCAAGAATAGAACTGTTCTACTGTAAATATGAATATGAGTTGTTAGGCTATGATGCATAAATTTTATTTCAAAGACAAAAGCTCTGTTATGGCTATGAATATCCGTTGGTAAGCTTTACACTTACTATTATATTGAGGATATGAAACCGGAGGTGATTATGAGTATCAATTTGGGGTTAGAAGCATTATGTTAATTTGTAAATCCTTATAGAAACCTGGTTTTCGATAAGAGTCCCACACTGGTTATTGTTATGTTTTTGCATATAACCCTCTGATTGTCGATGAGGGTTCTGCACCGGTTATCTGACATGCGAAGAGGTCCCGATGTAAGCTTTCTTCTAGTGGTCGATGAGAGTCTCGACATAGAGAGATACCATACATTGAGCACATGTGACCTCATTGCATCATAATGCATTCATCCCATTTTATTGCACAGGTTGCTGAGTATTGTGTGACTGTTTGCTCTATGTTTATGTGTTTCTGGTTTTTATCTGCCTCTCTTCTTCCTGGCTAGTTTATCTGTTTCTTTGAGGTGGCTAGCCAGCCCCTACTTATTGAGTCCTTCCGGCTCACTGTTGTTTGTTTCTTGTTGTTGTCTATTTCATTTTTGGTAGGTTTTGCTCCACAGCCAAGTTCGTCGTTCGACTGAGGAGCGGAGATGACTTCAATGGTCAGGGTGATCCAGCTAATAATAGGACAAATTTATACACAATTGGATGTGTTTTACCTATACTTTAGTGCATTCTAGTGACATCTAATGTTAAGAATGCGATGAATTAAGCTAATTGATTATATTTTGGTGTGTACGAGGCTAATGGTGCCAAAGGAAGTTAATTTGAGCAAACATGGATCCAAAAGGAAAAATCTGGAGAATTCTAAGGGAGTTGTTGCGTCGCATGACCATATCACATCCTTTAGACAAAAATTTGATAAAGAAGAATATTGTCGAGGCAGTGAGGTAACTCCCCATCGCATAGCCATCGAATGGGAAAAGAGAAAAATGATCCTGAGGTATTTTGGAGTGGTTGTGCATCGGACAGTACTATGAAGGAAGTTCCAGGAATCCTATGCTATGGTTGTGCTTCGCACAATTATAGCACAAGGGCAAAATTTCTGCAGTTTTGTAAAGAGGGGCAGTTCGCTTAATTGGCTCAGGAACATGATTTAAAGGTCTAAAAGTCAATTTTTAAAGAAGTTCTCAACCTAGAAAGGATGAGAAGAAGAAAGCTAGGGCAGTGGAGAACAAGGATATAACGAGTTTTCTTAACTCTTTCAATCATTTTCTTGTACTTAACTGATTATTGTTCTTGTGAACATGAGCGGCTAAGTTATCACATCTAGGGCATAATGAAACTATTATTTGATGACGTTCTGAATATTTTATGAATTTATCAAGCTTGACATTATTATTCCTGATTATTCAACTACGTTTTGATTGCTTTCAATTGTAGAGCTCACAATTGAATGTCTCATTTATTCTTGTAACTCTTGGAAGAGTATTTCGAGTTAGGGTTGTTGAATAACGATACTTTAACCCAAATAATGAATTATTTAGGGAGGAAGAGCATGATGAGTTCGGGAACAACGAACTGTTATCGTGGTCACGTGGGTAGTCCATCTTATCGTCATGTGTTAATTTGGAAAAGTAACTCATGATAGTTATTTCTTGTTATTGGAGAATACTAGCCATAAAATAGGAGCTCATGATCATTAGGGATAGTCAAGCGATATTGAATGCGTAGTATTCGGTACATCACTCCGATAAGTAGGGAAGTCATGTCCTAGGCCTTTATTCTTGAAATCTTGTCTAGCCATTTTACTACTTGCTTTTAGTTAATTATTTTTTAGTTCTAGTTTTCACACAATTACCATTATAAATTGTCCCTGAAGTTGTCTAAACAAAAACTTGGTAAAAGTTGAGTTATCAATAAACACTTGCTCTCTGTGGGATTCTACTTCGGACTTGTTGAACTGGGTTATATTTGCACCGACCGCTTATCCTTTCGAGGACGAGTTTTGGGCATAATTACCAGCGTTTGTCAATGATGGCTATCAACTCTAGTTTTCTTGTGTTTAATATGTTTTGCTCCCTCCGGGAGGTGTATATATTCTTTGTGCTCTTAGATATCTGGTCTAAATAGCCATAAACCTAGTTTATTGGGTATATATATATATATATATATATATATATATATATATATATATATATATATATATATATATATATATATATATATATATATATATATATATATATATATATTAGTTTATAATGGATTGGAGATAGTGTTTCTGTCAAAATATTTACCTAGTGTTCCCAAAATTGTCTGGTTTTGCGAGTTCCCCCCGTATAACATGGTTTCGACAAAGTGCCATCCCCTTGGTTCCGTAGGCAACACTTGATGTTATTTGTTAGAAAGTGATGCTTTTTAGGAATGAGTCAAGTGGCAAGATTACCTATGCAACACTTCAAGCTATCTGGGAGAATGCAGAACAAATTTAAAGGGACAAGTGCAGTCCAGACACACTTTATCTAAGAGAATGTGAGATTCAATGACAAGTGTTGCATATGAAAGAGACGTCAAATGCAAGTGCTGCATCTTAGGCAGTACTTACGGAGAAAGGGATGGCGAGGTACAGGCGTCATTATAAGATTCGTAAAGATATTTATGTTCGGAATTTATTTATCAAACCAAGTGGATGCTGTTTTTGCTAAACCACTATTATGGAGGGTCGAAAAGATAAACCATGACCTATGGTATCATAGTTCTACATATCCCCTTCAAAAAAATTATGGTGGGATGATAAGTACTTTTTTCAATAATAATATAATAATCCTTTCGTCCCATATTAGTTATTCATTTATCAAAAAAGATTTGTTCCAAATTAATTGACACTTTAGAATTTCAAGACTAAAGTTATTAAATCCTTCCAACAATACCATTAATAATAAATTAAATATTTCTCAAAAAAAATTTAATAGTCAAATATTAAGTAGGTATAACATAGTAAAACATACACTCTATATATTAATTTTTAATGAGCATGAAAGTTGAAAAGGACAACTTATATGGACGAACAAAGTATTTGGAGAGGATGAAATTATTTTTAGTATAGGATTAGTACGGTTACCCCAACATGATACTTTTTCACATCTTTCTAAATAAATTAATCCAATTTCAAAATGGATAAGGAAAAATAAAAAAAATAGGATTAGTTCATAAGCATAGTTATAGAGTCCCCACCCATCAACCAACCTCTCCTTAGCTGTACATCTCCATTATGAAGAAATATATGTGAACTTCGATGTAGCCCAGGTATTAGGCAATATGTCGTAGACAACTCTAACCATGTATTTATGAAGAACCTTTTCCACTATAATTGTAAATGGAGATTATATACTATACTATTTACTCTTTATTTTCTCCGCTTGAAAGAATGATATTCGATTTTAATAGAAATAAACATGAAAGATCCCAAAATAGAAGAACCTAGAATTCTAAGAATTTCGCCTATTGCTCTCCTGTCGTTGGTCCACTTCAATGCAGCTATACCTTAAATCTGTGAAATTTGTTTACTTCAATTGCAATAGCAAAACAATCACAAGCACAAAGTACCAATGCAAAACATTTGATTGAAATGGAGAATCAACTCTAGATGTACTTTTAGCGCTGTGACCTCCATGAATAAATGGGTATGTTTTTATCATATATTGCTTCGGGTAAACGTTTCTCTCTATGTTTTTATCATATATTGCTTCGTGTAAACATTTTTCTCTTAGTTTTATTTGACCTTTTTTGTTGCTTATGCTATGATAGGTTAGAAAGTCACTACAAAATTAAGTGTTTTGCGGAATTGCATAGAGTAGAATTTACTTATTCCAGGTTTCATTACCATTTTATCAGGTATATTGTTTCTTTTCAACTTGTTCCATTTTACATTTAACCGTAGGTTGGACTTGAAAAATAGAAAATATTGGTACTTGATAAAGAAAATATTGAGTCGTATTTGTAATGTTATTATATCAGGTTCCTTCCGTCCATGTTTCTGCTTCATTGTAACTTTCATCTCTATTTGAAAACATATATATAGAGAAAACTTCTTATATGGTTGACATGTAGGGATACCTTTTTCTTTCTCTTGCATAAACAGAAGAATACTTAGTTAAAATATAATTTAAACATCTAGGAATTCTAATCAAGGGTTTTGCATCGCATGATCTATTTCTTAAGGAGTGTAGGATAAATCTTCTCATATCGTTTCATATTATGAACAAGTTGTGTTGTCGTATATTGATACTAAACTGAAAGTGCTGGAGATTTTCTATCTCAAGATATATTAAGTAGTATCTTGTTACATAATTTCTTTTTGACGTGGCAATGAATATACGGGAAAAAATATATTCTTACTTTTAAGATCAAATCAATGTTTGTTGAGTAATTCTGTTTACACTTTATATATTTTCTAGATTAGTAGTTTCAATCTTATTAGATGTGATAAATTCGCTACAGTTTCTTTTGCTTTCAAAATGACACACATGTAACAATGTGTGCCTTTATGTTGAGAGCTCTGTAGTTCTCATTTATAATAATAGTTATCAATTTTCCATTCAGATGGCTTTATTTGAGGCCTTGAATGGTCGTAGATATCGCTCTCTGATCGGTTACTTCGAGCCTTGAGATGTTGAGGTGATGAGTTCAGAAATGGTTCATTAGACTCTTGATGTTTTTCAAGTTATTCAGGACCACCTGCGGACTGCTCAAAGCAGACAGATCTCATACTCGAATCGGAAGAGCCGAGAGTTAAAGTGAGACGCGACTTAAACACTTACGAGGTAGCACCAAGGAACGATATCTTGATACACCCTCGATTCGAGTCAAGTGGAACCTACACTATGCCACTATCCTCAAGAGACACCCGTCCCTTGCAAATAGGATGATCAAGGAGGATTGAAGGTCAACTTGGATTCTTCCAATTGATAGCTAAAATGGTTACAAGTGTTCTTGAGAGCAATTCTCATTTAACGTGTATTCAAAGTGCAGTAAATGGCACTAAGTGATGAAGGGTATATTATAGCACCCTTCTACAAGAAATGTCTAAAAAAACCCTCAAAGTAGTTTAGGATACAATAGAACACCTAGGGCTAAACTTGGAAGTTCACATAAAAAGTTGCAGAAGATAGCGCGTTGGGCGCTCCGCCTGGTGGATAAGCTGACCAAGACAGTGGTTTGGGCGCTCCGCACATTGGTTAGGCGCTCCGCTTGGGTTGCTCTGTACCTGGGTGCTCCGCTGGGTGCTGGGCGCTCCACCTGTGCCTGGGCGCTTCCCTGGTCAGGAGCTAGGCGCTCCTCCTGGGTCTAGGCGCTCAGCTGGCCCTGAAGCATGGTGTTTCCTCCTTCGATTGAACTCCAATGCAACGTCTTCAAATCATCTTCGGAGCTCGTATCATCAAGGCCCTTCCAAACCAAGTGTAAGTGAGCATCTTGGATCTCCTTGGGTTGACTTCGAGTGAATGGTCTCGAGTTGTTCTTGCCTATACTTGGGTGTCACATATTTGGTACTCATTACCTCTTTCAATTCCTCCCAAATAATGTTTATTCGCATCCCAACTCTTCTTCTTGACGGATTCCCACCATGTGGAAGAATATGGCTCAAATGAAGCAATGGCATAATTGGCTTTCTTCTCCTCGGACATGTCATTTGTATCAAATACCCCCTCCAATTGAACCTGCCACTCTAAGAACTTTTTCGAATCAGTATTTGAAAGGTGGGATAGTGATCTTTACACTATTTAGGTTGTTGTCACGACCTCCACGATTTGGCTCCGGTTGGCCCCCATAGTAGTCATCAACATCCTCATATTCTCGCCCCAAGTTCCTCACATCATAAGCCCTTAGAGGTCCTCGACCTCGCCCACGACCTCCATCTATTCCCCGGCCTCCATTCATTGCCCTCCTAATTGTATAGGGAGCATCAAAATCATCATCAAGTCCGAGACCCTCCCCTTCTTGAGCTTCATCAACTTGATCAAGGGGCACAACATTCCTTCGGGGCCGCATTAGTGGAACTTCACTTTGGGGATTGCCAAGGGTTGGGGATTGCCCAACAATCTTTCTCTAGCAAGAGCTTCATCTCTCAACCGTTGTCGACGAGCTAGCTCCGCAAAATTATTTGGTTTCATGATTGAATCATCACATGTGCCTTCTCCGGCATCTTTGTGGACTCTTAGGGTCCTTTTCTTTTAAAAAACCTCCATTTTGAGATTTAGAGCCTTCACCTCGACCAATAGATTAACCAAGACGTCGGGTTGGAACCTCAATGGTATCCTTTACCTTCTCTTCCGGCATGTATCTACAAACAATCAAGAACAAGAAAAGAGATTAGAGTAAAAGTCCTCATGCACTCCCTCACTTTTGATTGTCGCTCGGGTTCACTCAAGTTGGGGTAGGTTCACACAAGCTTGAGATCAATGTCCTCCTCGTAGTTGATCAACTTCCTCGATAACCAAACCAATTCACAAGAACCAAATACTCTTCGGGAAGAGTAGAGTTAATGGGACTCGATGAACGTTAGGCTATTTAGTGCGCACTTGAAGCAAGAATTGAACTATGAGTCTTCTTTGAGGTCTACTCTCCCCTAGGCACAAGTATCCTAATCGCTCAATGAACTAGTACTAATTGAGTAGGAGTGTTACTCTCAAAGTACTAGCCGGAAGCAACAGAAACAAACAAACACGAAAACCTAAGGAAAAACAACTACCCGAACCCCTTCAGGATTCTGGGCGGTCCGCCTAGAGGGTGGGCGGTCCGCTTGGATTTTGGCACAAATTGGACAGAAGGCTTTTTGGGCGGAGCGCCTGGGTTTGGCGGTCCGCCTAGGCCTGGCGCTTCAGCTCGTCAAGAACACGTTTTTTGACCTTTTCAAGCAATTTTTCCAACGATTTCAAGGTGTTTTTCACTTTTGATGATACCCAAAGTTGTTTTATACCAAGTTTGTTTCAAGATTTTTGAGCAAGTTATTCAAGGGTTTTCAAAAATTTCAAGATTCAAAAATTTCGATTTTCATTCCGCTACACAAAATGATGTTATGGGGGTATCAAAACAATGGGCTAACACCATAGAATAATCCTCGATACCAAACATCCAAGAAATCATAAAAACAAACAAGTTCTAGCAATTTTGGTGAATTTCAACTTTTGAAGATTTGATTTTCACAAATTTGAATCACAACTTCAAATCGTATTTTGAGGGTACCCAATCAACAGGAATACTTAAACAAACAATCTCCGATAACTAACACCAATAAAATCGAAACCAACACGATCTAGCAAATTTTTGGAATTTTCAAATTTTGAATTCTTTGGTTTTTCTTCAAATTTTCAAGACAAGGACATCAATAACAACTAAGACACGAAAAAAACACACCGAACAAGGAACGAGGGTTTGTAGAAAAAAATACCCGAGCCTTGCTCTGATACCAACAGATGCAATATAAACACGGAAGCGATAAAAGTAACAATAAAGTGAGACGCGACTTAAAAACTTACGAGGTAGCACCAAGGAACGATGTCTTGATACAGCCTCGATTCGAGTCAAGTGGAACCTATACTATGCAACTATCCTCAAAAGAAACCCGGCCCTTGCAAATAAAATGATCAAGGAGGATTGAAGGTCAACTTGGATTCTTCCAATTGATTTCAAGCCAAAATAGTTACAGGTGTTCTTGAGAGAAATTCTCATTTAATGTATATTCAAAGTGTAGTGAATGGCATTAAGTGATGAAAGGTGTATTTATAGCACCCTTCTACAAGCAATGAAATATTTAAAAAGCCCTCAAAGTAGTTTAGGATACAATAGAACACCTAGGGTTAAACTTGGAAGTTCACACAAAAAGTTGTAGAAGATAGCACGTTGGGCGCTCCGCCTAGAGCCAGGCGCTCCGCCTGGTGGATAGGCTGACCAAGACAGTGGTCTGGGCGCTCCGCCCATTGGTCAGGCGCTTCATCTGGGTTGCTCTGCATCTGGGCGCTCCGCTTGGGTGCTAGGCGCTCCGCCTGTGCCTGGGCGCCTCACTGGTCAGGAGCTAGGCGCTCCTCTTGGGTCCAGGCGCTCCGCCTGGCCCTGAAAAATTGTGTTTCCTCCTTCGATTGAACTCCAATGCAAGGTCTTCGAATCATCTCCGGAGCTCGTATCATCAAGGCCCTTCCAAACCAAGTGTAAGTGAGCATCTTGGATCTCCTTAGCTTGACTTCTAGTGAATGGTCTCGATGCAATTTGGGTTGCATCAATTTTAGGTCGGTGACATGGTATTTCTGAAAGTGTCAATGATACAGGGTGTTAAAAATTTTTGGAAAGAGAGGAAACCTTAGTCCTAAGTTCATTGGTCGGCAAGAATATTGGTAAGGTGGCTTATCATCTCGATTTGCTAGCTTCCATGCCAGTTCATCTGGTCTTTCATGTATCGATGCTCTGGAAGTATATCCGAGATCCTTCCGAGGTAATTGAGTTAGCTCCTACTCAGCTAGATGTGAATCTAGTTTATGAGGAGTTCCAAGTTGCTATAGTTGCCAAGGATGTCCGAAAACTTTATTCTAAAAAAATTCTGATGGTAAAGGTGCGATGGCACAACCGCTTTTACGAGGAGGATACTTGGGAGCTCGAGTCGAGCATGCAAGATAGATATCACCACTTGTTTAAGGCATCATGTATGTGAATCTTAAAGTCTTTGTATTTAAGATTTTTTTATGTTAATTGTGAGTTATTGCATATTTAGCTCCTTGTCGGAGTATACTTGATTCGTTATTGCGATCTACCTCCTTTCCCGAGTGGTAGTGATTATTTTGAGCTATGATTGGTGCCTATGCATGGCTTATTATGCTATAGTTGGTGGTAGTTGATATTTGAGATGGGGATGTTTTTTTTTTTTTTTGGATAGTCCAATTTCCAAAGGAAACTCTGGCAAAATTTTTAAAAACTTCGGGACTTGCCAAATTTTGAGTTCCTATGAAGTTTGGTTGTTAGTGGTAAAAGGTTTGGTGTTGGATGCGTGATAGATCGATTGTTGGTAGTGGGTGGAATAAGTTCGAGCATGAACTTGTGTTTATGTGGAGGAGAATATAATGATCCGATATTTTATAAGTAGTACACTTTTGCTATTCTACTTTCTATTGTATAATTCATCTAAATTATGAGATGGAGAAAAATTAGAAATATAATTAAAGTTAAATATTGGACCAATTATGCATTAACCATATTAGTTGATTTTTAGAATGATTTTAATAAAATAAAATAGAGGTGGAAAAGTGGGGTAGGTTATGGCTTAATAAGCGGCACATTAGAAGAACTGATATGTAAAATCTAGGTTTTTAAAGTACAAAACTTGTGGAATAAGATTGAAAGCGATCGACTACTTCGGGCGTATACTGAAAAATTATAACTCAATTCAAGACATTGAGAATTAGTGGGGATAATTGCTAGAAACATTTCTTGGCAAATCTATGGTGGAAACATACTGAGCGAGAGCGTTTGGAGGAGATTCGACGTGCAAAAGTAATTTTTGAGTAGTGGCTTACTTCTTCAGATAGAGGTAAGTGGTTTATTCCAATTCTCTGATAGCCTTCTGCCTTGTGGAACTTCTTCCCCCGTATTCTTACTCGCCTTCTGCCTTGTGGAACTTCTTCCCCCGTGTTCTTACTTGTGTAGTTGTCGTTAGGCGTACTTACTACACCATAGCTTGTTTATTTCTTGAGTGTATTACTTATTAGATTGTGTTATTTTAGATGTAGTATGTAGTTAAGTACTAAAGTATTCTGAGGTTATCGTAAACATCAATTATTAAGCTTTAGGCTTGATATTATATTGCAGGTAAAAATTCTGATGCGATTATGTAAATGAAAATAGAAGTATTTGATTAAGTTATGAATCCTTATAGGAACGTAAAACATTTTTACTACACCAAGGCTTGGATGAAATTGCATTACATCCTACATTTCAATCCGTATAAAGATTTCTGAAACTTTATTGAACAAGTTAGTAGGGAACCTTTTTACGCTTCAGCAATTTTTATAAATATTTCGTTGTCATATGAACCATATAAATAGTCCGTGACAACATCCATCAAACACATATCAAGTTTTTCACACACTACTAGACTTATAAGATATATTAAGGTAATTACATCCACCACAGGAGAGTATGTCTCCATATAATCAATTCCACGTCTTTGTGAAAATCTTTGTGCAACAAATCGTGCTTTGTATCTAGCGAGTTCATTTTTTTCATTTTATTTTTGCAGAAAAAAATCATTTATAGCCAACTGGCTTTACACCTTCAAGTTCGGACGATATGTCAGAAAATATTGCGTTTCTCAAGTGAAGCCAGTTCTGCTTGAATTTCATTTTTCTACTTTGGCTAATAATTTCTCTGTCTACATCAACCGACAGATTTTTGTTAAAGATCCTCATCTTGTTGCATTACCTCAACAACTACATTATATGCAAAAGCATTATTTACAATAATATTATTTCGGTTCCATCTTTTTTTCGTAAAGACATAATTTATTGAGAGCTCTTGATTTTCATCAATTTCAGGTGCCTGAACCTCCTTTGAGGTATTATCAATCGTTATATCTTGGGATGCTTCTTAAGAAACTACCTCAATATGATGACCATCTTGATCTTTTGCTTTTTTTTTTTTAGGACTTTTATTTTTGGAACCGAGAGGTCTACCATGCTTCAGACGTGCCTTAGACTCATTTGCAAAAATAGATTGTCCTACGAGGACATCGACTCAAATTGGAGCATTTGCAACTGGTATATGAGATTTTGTAATCCTTGGTAGGTCAGTGAATGCCTCTGGTAGTTGATTTGCAATATTTTTTAAATAAATTATCTCTTGAACTTTCAGTTCACATTGATTTGTACAAGTATCTAAATGAGAAAATAATAATAAATACCAGTCTATCTCTTTTTCCAACTGATTTTTCTCTCTCCCTAATGTTGGGAAAACTGATTCATCAAAATGGCAATGCAAATCTTGCAGTAAAAAAATCTCCCATCATAGGTTCAAGATATTTAATAATAGAGTGAGATTCATAGCCAATATATATTCTCAACCTTCTTTGAGGGCCCATTTTTGTGCATTATGGTGGAGCAATTAAAAAATATACGGCACATCCAAAAACTCTAAGATGAGAAATATTTGGGGCCTGACCAAAAGACAACTATAATGGGGAGATTTTATGATAAATTGTTGGTCTGGTGCACACGAGTGTTGCTGCATGCAAATTAGCATGTCCCCATACTGATATGAGAAGTTTTGTTCTCATATGTGATGACCTAGCTATTATTTGGAGGCGCTTGATAAATGATTCTGCTAGACCATTTTTTGTAGGAATATGAGCAACAGGATGTTCCAATCTTATTCCAGTTGACATACAATGGTCAATAAAGGTTTGAGATATGAAATCACCAGCATAGTCAAGATGACTTTTCTTAATTGTATAATCTGGTAACTACGCTCTAATCTTATGATTTGAGCTAGCAATCTCGCAATTGCCTAGTTGCGAGTCGATAATAAACATACATGTGACCATCTTGTTGAGGCATCTATTAAAACCATATAATATCTAAATAATCTACATGGTGGATGAAGAGGCCCATATATATTACCTTGTATACGTTCCAGAAATGCAGGGGATTCAATCCCAACTTTAGTTGTTGATGGTCTAGTAATCAATTTGCCTTTAGAACTAGTAGCAAAGGTAATTCCTTAAATTGAAGAATCTTATGGTTCTTTGATGAATATCCATATGAATTCTCAATTATTTTGCACATCATAATAGAACCATGATGCCCCAATAGGTCATACCAAATAGTAAAATTATTTGGATTAGTAAACTTCTTATTTACTATGGCATATGACGTAGTACAAGTCGGACGAAAATGGGGGTAACTTTTCATGTACATATATCTTACCTAACGTTATTGTAGCAATATAACGATATTCAATCTTTCCATCATTTGTAGTCTTAATATGATAGCCATTTTGGAGAATGTCTTTGAAACTTAGTAAATTTAAAGAAGAAGAGCACGTATCAGTATTATGAATCTAAATTCGAGGAGAGGTTTCTTATTTTAATTAATGTAGATAGAAATGAAAAGAAAAATAACAAAGAAAATAATTACGGGAAAAATACATCAAATAGTAACGAAACATTTTTACGTTTCGAAAAATAATCTGTTATAATATAATTGTGCAAAACAAGTAATAATCAAAAAAATCTTGGGCCGGCGCTAAGCATGGCGCTAAGCATAGGCTTACGCCACTAGTTAATACAAAAAATAAAAGTATTTTGGACGCCATCACCCCACACCCTCATCCCAACCCCCTAATCCCAAACCCTACTACCACCCACTCAACCTACCCCAACCTAACTTCCCCGATGCCCATTCCCAATTAATGTTTGGCATTTTTTTGAACTCATTTTAGTGCTTGGCTACCAAACACTAGAAAATATATGAGAAAACTACTCATTTTCCAAAAAATATTTGTCATAAAAATATTTTCTCTAAAAAATATTTTCTTCATACCACATACTCTTTTAAAATTAGGAAAATTTATGCCAGTCGACGCACTATGCATCTAAATTGCAAAATATTTTGATATTATTGAGAAATTACAAAACAACAATAATTTTTATAATTTATTGCAAAACATACCATTTACACATTTTCTCTTCTCTCTAACACCTAATCCTAATTTTTCTCTCTCTTCCCCCTCCTTCACCCACTCGCAAACTCCGGAACACTACCGCTCGCCGTCGTTTTGTTGTAGCTGCTACTTCGATCTGATGCAGCTGATGTTCTACTGCTTGATGCAGTCCAGACTGATCAAGACATATTTGTGCCGTCAAGACCGTTCACGCGGAATCAAGCTAAAAAGTCGCAAGATGTTCACCTATACTTGGTGTGGAAGGGCATGGATAAAGAGAGCCTTGGAGGAGAGTTAGAGGCGGGAAGCTTCAGTATTAGTGAAGAGCGACCGCCCATGAATAAGGTAGGGCCGACCTAGACAAGGCCATAATTGCACAACCTCATTATCTCTATGGGCGGACCGCCCCAGACTCCAACACCCTGAATTTTGGCTAAGTGTCGAATTGAGACCTATTTGAAGTTTTCTTAGGCGGAGCACCCTCCCTGTGAGGCGGAGTGCCCATGGACAACACCTGAAGGACACCTCTTTGAAGTTGCTAGAAGCGACCACCCTTGTCTCAGGGCGAGCGGCCCTTGTGTTGAGTTTCATTGCAGGATTAGTTTACCTTTTAGAATATTGATATATTATTGGCCATGTGTGGTATTACTTTAATAGCCAACTTGTGGCTTGTTTTTAAACACTAGGCATGTAGATCAAAACCTATATCAGTCCATACTTAGTTTTTTCTATTCACTTTACACTTTATAGAACATTGATGTGAGTTTCTCTAAAAAAACAACAGCCTTGTGAACTTGTTTCTTTTTGGTGGAATCTAAATTGAACAAATTCACTTATTGATCATTCAGTTTGCAAGAAGCAAGTCTTCTTGAGGATTGTTGTCTTCTTGAGGATTGTTCGCATAGCGCAGGTGCTCTTTGAGTTCTTTAGGGAGGTAACACTGATTCATTCTTTTGTCATTGCCCTATTTTCTTCAATTTGTGTCTCGTTTCTATCTTTCTTGTTCGTTATTGCATCAACTGGTATCACAGCAAGAAACAAATTTTTTCTTACAATCCCTATCATGTTCTTTTGTGCCTTATTATTTAGGGTGCATGGTTTTTAAGTTCTTGAATTCATTTTTTCAAAATATAAAAGAAGAAGAAAAACATGTAAGAAGAAGAAGAGAGCGGCTAGGGTTTGATAATTTCAGTCGTTGTTTTTTGTTGTTTCAGATGCGTAGCATACCTAGGGTTTGGTTGTTGAAGTTCTTGATTGTTTGAATCAATTCTTGAAACCCTAGGTTGAATTCTTGAAGTGTTTTTGGAGATTTTAAGCGTGTTCTTGAATGTTCTTGGTTGAAAAACTTTGGGAGACTGATTTGATCCCTCAAGAATATTGTGAATCTTGTTGTCAAAAGAAAGGACCATATTAAACCCTAAAGGAAAAGAAAAGGAAAAACGGCTAGAAGAGGAGATAGAAAAACAGGAAAAAGTTGTCCAAAACTGATTTGGAGAATAAAGTATGTGGAAAAACCTAATCCATTCCAGAAAGGAAAAGCCTTAGGCATTTCCAAAATGGGTTGGAAATTAGTTTCTTCCTAGGATTTTATAATTACAGCTAGTTAGTTCTTGAGTAATTCTTGTACTCAACTTAATTCTATTCCTTGAGCTTTTAGGGAAATTTGTGTTTGCTGATAATTTTTCCAAAAAAAAAAAAAAAAAAAATTCTCGTAGAAACTTTCTTGACTTCAAGTGATTACTGTAAAGAGTCGTCCGTTTGTCCGTCCATCGAGTTACATCACTTCACTCTGATCTCGAAGAGGACTAGTGATTCTTGTGGAACTTAAAAGGTCGTTGCGGAAGTTGTTTAATTCGAGGAAGCCATTTAAAATGAGTTTGAGTGACCTTGCCTTACTAATTGTGTGAACCCGAGTGTTACCCAAAAGTGAGGGAGCGTGTGAGAAATTTTCTAACCTTAACCGTGTTTCCTAGTCTTTGATTGTGCAGGTACATTGCTAGAGAAGGTGAAAAGGTTGTAGGTTTGCCCGACATATCCTTGGCCGACCTTTTGGCCGAGATAAGAGGGCTTGGAGGTAAGATTTGAGAAGTGAGTGCCCGAGTTGACAATCTTGAGCAAGAAAGGGTATCTATGGCTCCATTGGGGAAGGGACTAGTAACCCTACTACTATAAAATCGGCTTAGTTTAATGAATTGGCTCGTCAACAATGGTTGATAGAAGAATCTACTCAAAATGAGAGAGCCTTGGGCATTCCCCAAGGTAACATACCACCGCTTATGAGACCCCGGAGCAACTTAGTATTCGTTGAAGAGGATGGTGTTATGATGATGAAGAATCTGAAATTGATTAGTTTGAACCACCGTATCCAAGGAGGGTCAAGTACAAAGAGACCATGGAAATCCAATTGGCCATAGGGGTCGAGAAGCTTATGTGGGTAGGAATCTGGAGTATGAATATGATGATGATTTTGAGGGTTATCCAGAACCAGCCCGTGGTGGTCGAGATAATAGTTTGAATAGTGTCATGATCACCATCCCACCATTCAAAGGGGCTAGTGACCCAGACAAGTACCTTGAGTGGAAAGTTTGGTTGGAGTGGATTTTCGAGATGAATGACATGACGGATGAAAAAAGGAAACCTATGCCATTGTTTCATTCGAGGCATTAACTTCCACTTAGTGGGAGTCGAAGAAGAGAATGAGAAGAAGACATGGTCCGATGGAGCCTTTTACTTGGGTGCAATTGAAACGAGTGATGGATGCTAAATATGTCGCAGCCAAGCACCGTTAATAGCAACTCCAATCTTTTTATGAGTTGAAGCAAGGCATCAAATTAGTAAAAAAGTATTTTGGTGAATTTGAGAAGAACCAAATGGCTCTTGATATGGAGGAAGTGACGTGCAAGCCATCATCCAGTTTAAAAGTGCGCTGGATCGGGACTTATCATCCCAATTAAGGCTGCATACATTCTACACTCTTGATGAGGCTTTCCATGCTGCCATTGAAGCTAAAAAATGGGCAAAGGAGGACAAGGCTAGCAGGTATAGAGGGAGCACAACTTCTACTCCATTGAGCCGAAACAAAGAATGGAAGAACCCAAGTTCAGGTAGTGCTAGTGGAAGCAGACAGGTGAAGAAATCCTTTGAGAAGGGTACGACCAAAAGTGACTCTAAGGAGTCGGGAGGTAAAACTCAACTTAACACTCTTCTTCTATTCAATGTCCCAAATGCAGGGGTTATGGACACATGACCAAGGACTATCTTACTCGTCGGAAAATGATATTGCTTGATGATGGAACAGTCCAAGAGCAAGAGATTGATCCGGAGGTTGAAGATGATGAAGGGGTTTATGTGTTTAGTGTAAGAAAGAGGTGGCGGAGGATGATGAGCCTAATATGTTCCTTATGGTCTGAGGAATTTGAGCACCATAAGTATAGATGAAGAGAAAGATATGCAGAGGGAGAATTCTTTCCATGCGAGGTGTTAGGTTAAGGGTAAAGTTTGTTCATTGATAGTTGATTCAGGCAGTTGTTCTAATATTTTAAGCCAAACATTGGTGTCACAATTGGGGCTGCCCACATTGAAACCTCCATACCCCTACCCGTTGCAATGGTTGAATGAGTATGGTCAGTTGAGGGTGTCAAAGCAAGTGCTAATCAAGTTCAAGGTGGGGGGAGGGGGGGGGGGGGGCTTATCAAGATGAACTAACATTTGATGTGGTGCCTATGCAAGCTTGTCATTTGTTGTTAGGCAGGCCTTGGCAATATGATAGGGTCATTGTCCATGACGGCCGAGCCAACACCTATACAACTAAACTTGAGGGTAAGAGTTTCACAGTCAAGCCCTTGTCACCCAAGCAAGTTAGTGAGGATTATATGCTCATAAAGAAGCTGAAAGAGGCGGCTAAAGCTAAATATCCAGTAGGGGCTAAGTCTGAGGTCGTAACCAATGCCACAACACCTTCTATGTTAGATAAAATATGTGCCATCATACAACCTGGTGAGTACTTGAGAGGTAATGATGGCACGAAATTACTTATTTGTCTTGTGCATAAGGTTTTTCTCATGAGTTCTAATGATGATATTGTTTATAAATCTAAATCTTTGGCTTCCATGTTAGGGTTTTCTCATGAGTACTTGAGAGGTAATGATGAGTTCTAAAGAATTCTAAGATGTTCACCTACACTTGGTGTGGATTGGCATGATGAAGAGAGCTTTGGAGGGGAGAAGAGGCTCGCAGCTTCAGTATCAGTGAATGGCGACCACCCCTAAGTGAGAGAGGGCCACCCTAGACAAGCCCAGAATTGCTTAACCTCGGTATCTCCAAGGGCAGACCACCCCTCCAACACATTGAATTTTGGTTAAGTGTCGAATTGCGACCCCTTTAAAGTTTCCTTAGGCAGAGCGCCCTCCCAGTGAAGCGGAGCGCTCATTGACAACACCTGAAGGACACCTCTTTGAAGATGCTAGAGGCAACCGCCCATGTCTCAGGGCGGGGCGCCCTTGTGCTGAGTGTCATTACGGGATTAGTTTACCTTTTAGAACATTGATATATTATTGGCCGTGCGTGCTCTTATTTTAATAGCCAACTTGTGGCTACTTTTTAAACACTTAGGTGTGTGGACTAAATCATATTTAAGGCCATACTTAGTTATTTCTATTTACTTTACACTTCACAGAACATTGACGTGAGTTTCTCTTAAAAAACAACAAACTTGTGAACTTGTTTCATTTTAGTGGAATCTAAATTGAACAAATTCACTTATTGATCGTTCTATTTACAAGAAGTAAGTATTCTTGAGGATTGTCTGCATAATGTAGGTGCTCTTTGAGTTCTTTAGGGAGGTACCACTAATTCATTCCTTTGTTATTGCCCTATTTTACTTCAATTTGTGTCTCGTTTCTATCTTTCTTATTTGTTATTGCATCACTACTGCTCCGACTTTAAGGATGGTTAGGGAAGATGATGAAGGAGAGTTTTTAAGTATTTTCTTTTATATAAAAAATGGGTCCGGTTATATTATTGATCAGTTGGGGAGTAAAAGGTTAAATACTCTTATGGATCGGGTATTTAATAAAATATGTAAGGCGCGTGTATACACACCATTTTCTTTAATGAGGTTTGGAACAAACATGTTTGTAAGAGTTATAATTATATGATCTTTTGTGTGTAATAGTGCACCCGTGAAAATAAGGTGTGTCAAGTGATTTTTGGGCAAAAGATCAGTGGGTATATTATGTATTAAGCCCTTCTTGAACTAAGATGGATGAAGATGTCGATAATGGTAATTTTAATGTCGATGAAGTGTTCAACTTTAATGCAACAGATAATCAGATCCTTGGAATAGTGGGCCTTGCTGTTGGGAATCCACAAATTCCACAAGGCCCATCACCACAAAATCCAAATACCGCCATGTTGACACCCAATTTTGTCTCTCCTATCTCAATAGTTATTTTTCAGACAAAATTATAGCTATAATCATGCAATTATCTTCATACAAAATCCTTATTTCACAGGAATACCGCCATTTGGGCTATTCTTTTGAAAGCATCATCACATATAACTGCCATTTTATAAAATTTACATATCCAATCACAAATTTTGCAATTACTTCAATTTTTGACAAAAATTGCTCAAATTATTTTAGATTTCAAAATAATATCCTTATACATTTCTTTAGTCATTTTTAGCATATTTAAAATTAATCTAGCAATTTTCTATAAGTTTATACGTATTTTATACTCTTGTATACACGTTTTATACACCATTATACACATATATCTATACACCTCAGCATTTGTACACCTCACACCCCAGTTATACACATCAGTGCAACCTCGTACCTACGTGGCAAAATCTGGACCTTCCACACACTTAGTCCAATGGTGGAAAAGCAAGTTTCCTTTTCTAATTATACAACCACACCCCAAACCCTAACGCCCCATTTCATTTCCACCCAACACCCAGCCGCCCATCTCCCAATTCTCTCTCATCTGAAACCCTAACGACATCACTGTTGAACCCTCCCAAAACAAATGCATAACAAGTATGCATCGGGATTTGATTTCAACAAAATGGGATTCCAAAGGGTTTGTTTGGAGTCGCCACCTAATTTAAGGATTATTAGGAACCTAAGTTAACTATAAAGTGCAATTTATTCTTTAATTAAATGAAATTAAATTAAAATCAGATATTCTAGGTAAGTGGTTCTATTAAATTCGAAAGAAGGCCCCTTGCGGGAGCACTTTCGAAAATCCGCTAAAAGCGGTTAATCCGGCGATTTTCACGAATTTTACTTAAAGATCATTAATTTAGGATAAATTTTAAATAAAGATAAATAGATAATGAATAATATAATATAAATAAGATAAGGTTTGATTATGCCAATACTTAGATAAATAAACAACAAAAACTTAAGATTAATTAAATGGATAATGAGATAATAGTTGATTGGTTAATTTATTAAATAAATAAAGGTTAAATGAAGTTAGATAAATAAATAAACAAACAAACTAGATAAATAATTGGATAATAATAAAAGATTAATTAATTAATTGAATAAACAGATAAATAAATAAGCAAATAAATAACTTAATTAAATAAATGAATACTTATCAATTTTTATTAAATAAAAGAGTAAATAAATAATAATAATAATAATAATTGACTAAATAAATAAATAAATAAATAAATGAATAAATATTTAATTGATTAAATAAATAATTAATTGAAATTAAATTAAGTAAATAAATAAATAAAGGATTAAAATTCAATTGATTAACTAAATAAATAAATTAGATTAGATAAATAAATAATTGAATATTCAATATAATATATAAAGAAGCAATTGAAATGCGAATTATGACGAGGGTACGATTTTTTAGTCGAATTTGATTTTGCACTCATTAATTGACAAATGATTCTAAACATCCATAAATTAATGGGCGATTCGAAAAGAAATGATATAAAGCATTCATGTAAAAACAATTTAAGTAATTTACAATAGTTATTCACAATTCAAATATCATTTCTATCCTACAGGGCTCCTAATCCGGTCTATGGGGAAGTCCTATACAACATGCATTTTCTAAAGGAGCGGGGAAGGATGGAGTTTAGAAGATAGAACCCGGAAGCGCAAACTCAATCATTGAGCCTTGGACTTTGTGATTTTTTTTTTTCTTTTACATTTTCAGGGATATAAAGTCCCGAAAATGCGGAGCGGATCAAATAACTCCAATGCAAATAGCCGTCCCCCAATTTATGAGTTGAGCAACTCAAACTCGTTCCCAAGGTTCCATGCCAAGAAAAATAAGAGAAATAAAGATTAGTAAATGCTCGAACAATTTCCGAAGGGTAAGGCTAGGAGCAAGCGGTGGAGAAATAAAATTCGTAGACAATTAGGCTCAAAATAACAGTCACAATACCAGAGGATAAATATTGAGACGTGCATAAGTCAAAGAAACAAAGATTATCTCAAATTAAGTATGGCATTATACTAACAATGACATAATGAGTCAATAGATTTAAAACTATAATCTTAACATGAAGATAGATAAGCGGCACCTAAAACTAAATTCATATCTTCTAAAGCGCAAACAATACTTATTAAACTTCTGCATGATCATACCTTGATAAACAATTCATAAGAGGATTTCCCAAAAATACAATCAAGTCAAATAGTTCCATAGCAAACAGGTGCAAGTAGGTCTAAGCTTAGCATGCTAACATATGGATTCCATACTCAGCTTTTAAAGTTACTCCAGATCAACAGGAATCTTAGGTAGTACACAACACAAAACTAAATTCTAGCCTACATATACATCACTCAAACCCCATTATTCCATCTCTAACTTCAAAACTAACTGAAGGACAACATTTGATACAATTGAGAATTTTGAACACCTATAACATTTATCAATCATCAGTTTCAAAAGCTATGACAGGAACAAATTTCCAATTAAGGTATCAAATGATATATCAAACTAGATGGAAACAAAGACCAGGTTGCAGGATAACTGATCCCACCAACTTAACATTTAACTCACAGACCCTCACATACGCCCTACTACTGAAAAGAACATTCTACACCTTCGCAACCAGAACTGAACACACACACACTCACAAGCAGATACACACACACATACATGCAAATACACACAAACAACCAGGATACATACACTCAACAAAACTCCTAAATCATTCCTGAACTACTAAACAAAACAACCCTGGATCATTTTCAATATCCCACACTGCACACACATACACAGACCTGCCCTCCTCACACTCACAGCCTACCAAACCATCCCCAAACAAAAACCAACCTTTCATAGGCCCCTGCTATATCCCTACACCCCTGCACTTCTCCAAAACAGACTAAACTTCAGCTACCCTGAGCTAATTGAAAACATACACAAACTTGATGCCCTCACTGCACTTTCAAACACCTGAACACACACACACACACCAACTGAACTCATCTCCACACTCCCTGAAATAGAACCACTAGAAACAACTCCTGCTCTACCTGCCAATTTCTGTCACTGCCTACGATTCCTCACTGAATCACTGACCCCAACATCCACCTGCACACTCACATCTACTCCTATTCACCTGCACACAAACACAAACCAGACAACTGCTAAAACCAGTTCAACCCTTAACTCCCTGCTTTCTTCTTTACTGCGTGCAATCACCAGGACCTAAAGCTACCTGCATCAGGCTCTTCTCCACCTAGACAACTACCTGCCAACACCTCACCCTGAACTCCTGCTACCTCCTTCACTCAACCACATGCACACTCCTAAGACAGGTCTTGAACTCCAGGACCCTTGCTAGATTTCTACACCCTCAACAACAATTAGAGAAAAGCCATTAAGAAGCCAACTTAGACACCCCTACACATCAGAGCAAAACACCTTTGCACACAAAGCACACAAACAGGCCTCTCCGAACTATACCCTATAGCTAGCTACATCCACTTTTATCAACCTCCATAATATCCTCTCTATAATCAGAACCAGAACAAAGATCAAACTGGAAATAGGACACCAAACTTATGCATTGGGCAACACAATCATATTTAACAACTCAGACTATTTCAGTTTCTTATTCCATTGAGAAGTTCAATTCTTCCATTTGATCTTAGAACAAGCAGACATTATTTTAAGATTTGTAAAAACAAATGCTCAGGTTTTAAAGAACTGTATCCATTTTGATATTAATGAACAAAAGACTAAAGCTTTTTATTTAAAGAGAAAAAAAACTGATTTACCAATGCTATCTCTAAAAGATCTAACACTAATAAAAAAGATAGTACAAGTTGGATTCATCTTTAAAGAACTAATAGAGATAAGTTCTAACTGTAAACAAAGTCAATCTCTGTAGAAACAAAGGAAACAGATTCATTAAAACTCGTTTACAAGCTAAAATTTCAGCACAGCATCCTATAAACGTTTCACATATACATCCATTGAATCAAACTGCATAATGCATCATGAATATAGTAAAAGGAAGAGGTGTATTACCTCTCTAAGTGCAGTGACTGAGGCCAAAGGATTCGAAGAAAAGCGACTCGGACGCGACTCGAGTGAGGTCGACGACTCAAACAGTGAACCGACGACACGACAACAAGAAAAAATGCCAAGAACAGTGACACTAGAATCAATTTTTACTTCCCAAAAATCAGAAAATATTTTTACTCTCTATTTGCTGCCGTTTTTTGTGATCTTGGCTAAAACCTCTGAACCCCCAAAATGAAGGAAATAAAGAATATATATACCTCGCCTTAGGGTTTCGGATTTTCCTCAATTTCCTAAATCGACCCCTTATTTTTTGCTGTTTCCTTTTAAGACAAGGATGAAATGGTCTAATCCCTTTAGGGATCGTATTATTTTATCTTTATCCTGAAGGAAATTAACGTTAGAATGCCTTTGACGGCTCGGATCAAAAGTTCATTCAAAATGCACGGACAAGATTGGTGGAGCTTTTTACTGGTGAGAGAGACCAAGGATACCAGCTGGAACAATATTACTTGTCCAGCATATTGATCGTACGGAGAAGATGAGAGTTTGGGTCGGGTTTTTGATTCTGATTCGCGGGTCGAGGAGCTTGAGAATCGGGTCGCGGGTGTTTCTGAATTGGGGAAAGAAAGAACACGCTTGTGTAGTGTGGTATGGGAATATATATCTATTTGCGGAAATAGGCTGGATTTAAGGAGGGAGGAGCAAAACTAGCCCCTTTTAAAAGATGATTAATTAAGTAGAAATATTGCGTGGGTGTGCTAGGAATTAGGGTAGGTCTTACAATTTTAGAATTTCTTCTTTGAATTTAAATCAATTACTTTGAATTTAAAAATTAATTTTAATTTAGACATAATTAGACTTTAATTAACATGCCCGGGACAAAATTGGGTGTCAACAGCTGCCCCTCTTTACTCGAAAAGGATAAAAGAGTTTTCAGGGTAAAGAAAGTTGATGGAAAAGCCAATTTTGTCACGATAAAGCCAAAGACTTTTGATTCCAAGAACCAAAAGACGAGGCTTATGGCCGAACTCCGATTTCCGAGTTGCTTACATATCTCGGGATAAAAGAGAATCAGGCCATATGTAGTTCAACGATGCTTAGACACGAAGACTCGCACGATTGATAGGAAAATGACGCACGAATAGGAAATAATTCAAACTGACGTCCTAATCCGAAACAAAAGATTAGGATAGAGTTTGCTTGTTCGAGTGCGCTTCTTCAGATCCGCGTTGACGAGTCTAGCTCATATCAACGGTTGCCCCAGTTCACTGCTAAGAAAAAGTTCCACGTTATGCTCCAAATGCTGCTGCGGTATTGCCAAAATTCTGTAAAGACTTAACAAATGGTCAGCGAGCAACTGCTCATAAACTGTAATAATTGGAATGAAAAATAAATAAAGGGATAATATAAAATTGTAAATGCGGGTTGTGATATCATCAAATAAGTTCTTCTTTCGATCAACTGACGAGGCGCTCCGCCCGGGGAACCTCTAGGCTGATCATTATTCTGAAACAGTAAAGCAAAATAATGAGTAGAGCGGATACGAATTGCAGAATACAAGGCTGTTACAAAATAAATCGACTAATGAGACATAATGTCTCAAGTCAATTTGTATATATATGCAGGCTTCAACATAATGTTTATTTTGAAATAAGAATCATAAAGATAGAAATGCCGCCTATTCGGCAATAAACCATGATAAACGTAATGCTTTTAATCATGAAGAGGTAGTTTGCAATGCGATCTTGGATTGTGCTCCAATTATTTGATAAAACAAATGAGACATCCGCTCCTGAAGTATCCAATGTCTCAATGCAACTTGAAATAAACCTGCATATCTTATTTACAGGTGGATGGATCCCGATTGTTCATTTTAAGGCGAACGGGCCCAAAACATTCATTTATAAGGCGAACGAGCCCAAAACGTTCAGTCATAAGATGAACGAGCATAAATCATAAGATAAAGCAAAAGACACAAAATTTATTAATGCATGTGCTTCTTCAAACTTAGCAATATCTGCAAATCCCAACAATAGAAATTTAGTAAATGTTCTCATAGTGAAATAGAAATGAAACGAATATGTTTAACATTCTTGAAGAATTATAGGAGATAGAAATGCCGCCTTTCGGCAATAAACCATGACAAAGCATAATGCTTTAAATCATGAAGGGTTAGTCTACAATGCAATCTCAGAATGTGCTCCATTCAATTGATAAAGCAATGAGGCGTCGGGTCATGAAGCATCCAACGTCCTAGCGCAATTTGAAAAAACCTGCATATCCTATTTACAGGTGGATGATAAGGCGAACGGGCCCAAAACATTCATTTATAAGGCGAACGAGCCCAAAACATTCAATTATAAGATGAACGAGCCCAAATCATAAAATAAAGCAAAAGACACAAAATTCATTAATGCATGTGCTTCTTCAAACATAGCAATATCTGCAAATCACAACAATGGAATTTTAGTGAATGTTCTCATAGCGGAATAGAAATAAAACTGATATTTTAACAATTGCGAGAATTATAAGAAGGAGATATGCCGCCTTTCGGCAATAAACCGTGATAAAGCGTAATGCTTTAATTATCTAGTGGCAATCTGCAATGTGGTCTTGAACTGTGCACCAATCATTTGATAAAGCAAATGAGACGTCCAGTCTTGAAGCACCCAATGTTTCCAAAATGACTTGAAGTAAATCTGCATATCCAATTTACGGGTGGATGAACCCGGATTGTTCATTTTTAAGGCGAACGGGCCCAAAACATTCATTTATAAGACGAACGAGCCCAAAATGTTCGAATATAAGGTGAACGAGCCTAAATTTGATAACAGCCTGCGAAACAAAGTTGCAAATTGGATTAATTAAGGCAAGATAATACAAAACCAATAAGCAAAGCTGGGTCATGTTGCTTGTATTGATAGTGCTGCAAAGCGTTGAATGCTGCCTCCAGTTCATATTGAATCTGATGTTCAATTCCTGCAAATTTAAAGTAAATGCATTGAAAAACGAGTGAATAATAAAGCAAAGGCTATAATGAAAAAGAAAGAAATAGATTTGCGCTGCATATGCGACAAGCCGAATAATCTCCGAGAAACTGATGGTTGCTAGTTCTCCTTATTCTTCCATTTTGTGGATTTCCTGCGCTCAAAGAAAAGGTCGTGAGTTTTAAAAACTGTACGAAGCCTTAGTGATTTGCTTTGCTCCTCTTGTCTTGATGTTGAATTCTTCGGTAACATGCAAACACATTTTGCCCCTGTTTCCAAAGAAAAAGTTGTTAGTTTTTGGAAAAATAGTGGCTGGCTTGATTGAACACCTAATGCGGCTTCAAATCTGCATCTTCTTATATGGCACTCAGATATACTGCTGCTGCGAGAGTTCGATGTTCTTGAAATTCTTCTTTTGCACAAAAGGATATCATCCATAATTGCTTTTGGCTTGGCTTATTTGGGGAAAATGGATTTTCATTGATTTCGGGATTAAAATCCCAATTAAAGGGTACAAGATAGTTCATTACATAAAACATCAAAAGAGTAGGCAAACATAAGATAGTTAGGCAAGGAAATGCCATTTTCAAAAAACAAAGTGTTGTCATTTGATCTTCTTGCTAAGCTTCACGCTTCCTTTTCAAATGCCTTGGTGCCAATTTTGATGAATCACCTCTGATGATAATTTCATTTGCTGCCGAATGACCGTAGTTGCTTGCTTGCTCTTGCTTCACACTTATCTTGCCTTTTTCAATCATATTCTGGATTTTGTGCTTAAGTGCCGAACATTCTTCTGTATCATGGCCTTGAATATTTGAGTGGTATGCACACCTCTTTGATAAATCAAATCCTTGAGGCGGATTCTCAGGAATCCATCCCCTCTTTGCTTGCAATAACCCTTCTGCTTTCAATCTCTCGAATATGTCTGACAATGATTCATATAGAGGAGTGAAAGTACGAGGTCTAAAATTCTTCGTGCTTTGATGACCAGATGGTGCATGATAAGATCGATGCTGGCGACTTGAATTTTGCATATCATGATTGTAGTGCACTTGCGAAGGCTGAGAGTCTTGAATATTTTCAGGTGCATCAGAACAATTGAAAACTGGCATTGTAGTGTCATAGTCAATCAACCTTCCGGTTTGAAACTTTTCTTCCAAAATCTTTGCATACCGAATTAAACTGGGAAAATCCTTTAAATTGGCAAAAAGTAGCTTTTCGTAAAATATGCCTTCTTGAAGGTCAATGAAACTTGCTATCAGCTCATCTTCAGGCAATGGAGGATGCATCTTAGAAGCCTCTAACCTCCATCTCACAGCAAATTCTGCAACAGACTCATGCGGCATCTTCTTGATTTTGCGCATATCAATTAGATAAGGATCTCTTACTATGTTGAACTTGTATTGTTCCACAAAGTCTCGAGCCATGTCTTCCCATGTGTGCCATTTGGTAAAATCCTGTTTAGTATACCATGCAAGTGCCATTCCTGATAAACTCTGAATAAATAATCTCATACGCAAAACTTCATCCTTGCCAATTCCAATTAGTCTGCTTCAATAATCTTTCAAATGAATGTAGGGATTTCCCTTTCCATCAAAAGTGTTGAGTTTTGGTATGGTGTACCCACGTGGAAGCTCAATGTCCGGGTGAATGCACAAGTCTTCATAACATCAACTCTGAATGTTCCTAGAGCGCAATTATTTTCCCATGATCTTTCTCAAAATCTGTTCATCCACATTGTGAGGATAAGTTGTCTCAACTTCTTTCTCAGGCAATTCTGGTGAATGCATTATCAATTGATTTGTTTGCCTCTCCACAACAGGCATAGTGATAAAATGTGGTTGGTATAAAGTTGCAACTGGCCAAGCATTTGAATTTGTAAGATATTCTTGTGGGATTTGTAAATATATGCTATGTATAGGCATTGGGTAATTAGGCATTGTTAAGTAAGGTGGATTGGAGGTAAAGCTTGTATTTGGCAAAGGTTTGCTAGTATTGACAAAGTTGACAATCCCATTCCTTTGGACCACATGTTCTTCAACATCATCATTCTGCGCTTGCAAGATACTTATACCAGAACTGGTCGCCTGATATTGCTTTGCCATGTTGTTTTGTCCTTGATGCAGATTTTCAACCATTTCAGTGTTCAATGCTAGCCAACGTTTAACAAATGAATTATCTACATTGAAACAAAACCAAGTTAATATATAAAATAATAATGCATGCATAAAATTTCAAATGTAAAATAGGCCATTAGGCCGAATGGATGGGACCAAAATCCCGACTCAACGCATGAGTAAAATATTTAAGAGTTCGAAACTCAATGATCAACAAAATTTGATTTTTCAAGACGCGAATTGGGAAAAACAACTTTGAAAGTTTTTGCTAAATTAGTATGCGTGCTAGACCATTTTGACACAAATTGCTAAAATGATCGGCTTATTTTGAACATCAATGCTTTGCTCGACTATCGATTCTTCCTTGCAAAATGACAGTCTGCACCAATCCTTGAAACTGCTTCTAACTTAAAATTTTATCACTAAGATAATACGCCTTACAAATATCCGAAACTTCTCCCTTAATAAAATTTCCCGTGTGTGGTTCATCGACAGCAGAATATGCTAAAATTCTTTTTTGCATTACCCAGTTAAGATCTATCCAATGACAAGTAAATGTTAAATACTCATACCCATTAACACCACGACCCAAATCAGAAGTAAGACAAACTCTACAATCAAAGTGATAAAATATATATCGTAAATATTGTCTATATTCATTTTTAAATTTTATAATATCAGTTCTAACCGTAGTTTTTGGAAAACCTTGAAAAGATGGATTATATACGGTTTGAATATAACGAATAAAACCTTGACAAGAAGCAAATGTAAAAGGTAAGCACTCTACTGCAATCATTTTTGCCATTTGTTCCCTATCTTTCTTTTTATCATAATGCAAAAGCCCCCCCGTCACGGGGTTAATTTCCTGTTGGATTCCACTACCTTGCGATGGAGCCATTCTATTCCCTGAACGAGGGCCACCCGCCCTTGCTTCCCATTTTTCCTTATGATGGTTTTCTAAGTGTGTTCTCAACTTTCCCGTCCCACTATTATGGCTGCCGGTTTTAAATTCCCAAACTTTTTTACAAATATTACATTTAGCTTTCTGAGTCGGAATATCTTTAGTCATAAATTGCCACACATCCGATCTTTCGGGTCGTGCATATCGTTCTCTACTAGGAGGCATAGGTGGTAATTCAGTTTCTTCATGTTGTTCACCTTGAAATTGACTAGTGGGTGTTTCATCTAAATTAGCCTCTTCGGTAAACTCTTCATATTGTGTCTCTAACATATCATTATCTAGTGGTGCACCAACATTTATATCATGCAAAAATTGCGAGTCATCTCCCTGAGTAAAATCATCTAGAAGAGAAGGAGCGCTAGAAGTACCAACTGGTCTTTTACCTAAAGCACGACTACGTCTATCATCCCCCCCTCGGTTAGAAGCACGTGATCTACGACCGCTACCCGTACGCCCAGTAATTGCTCTCCACACTCCAGACATTTTTATAATTACTAAAATATGCTTCAAACAAATTACTAAAATATGCTACAAACAATAATATTGCACAAAAATAAAATAGATAATAAAAAGTAAGAACGAGTTTACTTGATATCGTGAACTTAGAATGTAGAACTTAGGAAGTGAAAGTTGAAACTTGACCGGAACCGCACCGAACAATATTTCCACTTTACTCCAAATATTTTTTTAGTATGCAATTTAGCAAATAGCCTTTTGTAGAAATAAGAGAGATTGATAGAGATTTAGAGAGAATATTAGAGAAATTGTGAATAAATTGATGAAAAATGATGGTATTTATAGAAAAAATAGGTAGGGGGTATGGGGGCACCCTAGGGGGGTGGGGGGGCCAAAATAGTCGTTTTTGGCCGTTGGGGCAACGGCTGTGCGTGAAATAGCCGTTGCCCAACGGCTATTTTTCGCAAGCCCATCAGTCATCCGGTCCGGTCCGGTCCGTCCCGATTCCGGTCCATTTTGGACGTGCCGGATCGAGACCGGGTCGAATTTTTTTTTTTATATTTGGCCCGATTTGAGCCGGTCCGGACAGGTTTCCGGTCCGGTCCGGTTCGGCCCGGCCCAAACCGGGCTATTAGACAGCCTTAATGCTCACCTCTCTATCGCAATCGATTCTTAATAGAAACAATATCCAAGGAAACCATCGAAACATGATAAGACACACCTTTTCCAGATCGATCGAAAGAATCAAACCTTACTCACATTTAACATAAGAAGAAATCTCAGGGTCTACTACCTCGGATACCTCAGCATCCTGCCAAACTAGTAGTTCATAAAACTGCCTCTTGGGCTAAACTAAGCCGCTATACTAATAATTACCTTCTGAAGAATAATTTCCACCACGCTCTCAACCTTTACTGGATCGTGGCATTTCTTTAGCTGATTGAGTTCTAAATGAAATCCCTGCGACTGGGCAGGTGCCTGAGGGCAAGAAGAAGGACACTGCCTACTTGCCGGAGTAAGGGAAAACTCCTCAAAGGATAACCAGACTCACGACAATGATAACACCTTTTCGCTGAAAATAGAAGCTGGACCGATTGTTGAAAGCTACAAAGAGAAAGCTAAGTCTAATCTTGATGAATTACCCGCGCACTCTAAGAATCACGTGACACAAACTGAGATAACCTGGAAGGTGACCTCCTAAAATAATCAGAACTCTTTCCTCCAAATGAGGTACCGTGGTTACCCACTAGGGCCACAGGATCTCTTGCTCTCCCGCTCTAACTTAAGGTATGCCTCGTACCTCCGAGAAATATCAACAACAACATCAAATGAATCCCAACCTCAATCTCTCGAAAGGATCATGGACTAGTTCTAATACATATTCAGTCATTCTATAGAATTCAATCTCATATTTTGAAACACCAACAGGCTAACCGATAGGCTACCCTGTCCAATCCACTCAAACTGGCAATACTTTTCATCTCGCTGGCTACTCGAAAGGAACTTTTCCACGAATATAGAAGAAAAATCGAACCAAGTTAGCTAATAAGAGAGCGGTCCACCAATTCAAGGTTGGACCCCTGAAACTGGAAAGAAGAATAATCAACAACATATCGCTCGATATAATAGAGAGCCTGAAGGATATGCTGACATCATTTTATTTATTAAAAAAAACTTACATAGGGATTATCTAATGCATTGCTTGGGAATATCGGGATGTTCAACCGCGTAAAATAATGCAACCTCTTTGAGCACTCGGACCCAATAATTACATCAGTTACCTACCCAGCAAGAGCAATTGGAGCCACAACACATGGTGCCTCCGGAACATACTTTACTGCGGCAAGGAACTCTCTAAGTCCGAACATCTGTATATGCGGCGACCTGATAAGCTGCCTAGCGAATAATAGATTCTTGCGGTATCTGCGTCGCCAAAATTCTCGTAAAAGCATCGTAGAGAGCCTAGAGAACCACAAGGCCCTGCTCCGTTGCCCATCGCGAGCTCGTACAGCTGGGACCTCCGTAACTAGATTGTCAGTACGATCGAAAACTCTCGGGGCTTCGTCACTACTAGCCCTACGCTAAACAGCTTCGTCTTAAACTCCTACCGTTTGCTGATTTGTCGCACGAGGTTTCACGATTACCACAAACAAATTAATGAAAATACTTTTGCATCCTCGACCAAAGTACGATCAGAAAAGAAAGAAGTGAAACTTCCTAAATGCCATCATAGCCTCTCGTAGATAAGTACGGACGTCTACATACCCATCAGCGAGACTCTACTAGACATTTTCTTAGTCTGGATAGACTTTAAACCGGGTTCTGATACCAACTGACACGATCCGAAATCCGGTTAGGCCGTGCGGGCACCCGACATCCTCCCCTAGACCTACTAATTTAATTCGGAAAATAAATATAATAATTCATAAATAAGGACAAGACTTAAAAAAAACACAGACATACTGATACCTCTAAGTTTACAAAGAAATTACAGCTGACTACCCAACATACTAGGTTTAGGGCTATCCAGACTATACATCTAATAGTACAAAAGAAGACAGATACCTCCTGAAGGGAGCAAAATGCAACTGAAATAACAACCAATAAACTAGTGGCCATCTGGAATAAAAGCTGGCTCACCCTGACAGCTGAAGTCGTCTTCGCTCCTTCACAATGTGGCGAACTCAATCCTGGAGCGAACCTGCCGAAATGAAATAGATAGACAAGAAACAAACAACAAATAAGGGTGAGTCAAAAGGACTCAATAAGTGGGACAAACTAGCCATCTCAAAGAATAGGATAGCTAGCTAGGGAGAAGAAACAGATAAACCAAATTCCTCTTATTTAAATTATAAAAAGGCAGAGCCAGATGACAACCGGAAACACGTATGAAACCATAAAGTCAACTAGGGATACGAGCCAGAAACATATCAACAAATAAACAATGCACATATAAGCAGGACAGTAGTCATGTACCGTAAATCTACACAATGGTATGAAATGAGATGAAATGAAATGAAATGAAATGTGATGCAAAGGTTCACATGTGCCAAATGAATGGAGTGGAATCCTCCTGCTCCGAGGGCGGAATCCTCCTACCCTCAATATGATGCAATGGAGCGGAATCCTCCTGCTCCGAGGGCGGAATCCTCCTACCCTCAATATGATGCAATAGAGCGGAATCCTCCTGCTCCGAATATGATATGCAATGTAATGCATATGAATGACATATAATGCATATGAATGCGATATAATGCAATAATAACCCTTCACCGGTGCGGGACTCTCATCGACATCCGGGGAGTAGATGCAAACTCACAGCCAGTGTACAATGTTTAGATCCTTAACGCAATACCAAAAACAGGACATAACATATAATATATAATGTAAATCCAAAGCTAAGGCGTAATGAGTACGCCTATCGGTAGCTACACACGTAAGGAACACGTGGTAGAAAATTCACGAGGCCAGCTGCCTCCAAAGAAATGGCTATAAACACTTACCTCTTCCAAAAGTTAGTACGGCTAATCAACAACCGCTTTATCCTTTGGTTTCCTTGCCAAACGATCCCACTCTATTCAATAAGCAGAAAAATATATCAATTTAGGCTAAAGGCTTCATTGCTCACATCTTAGGGAAATCCGGTTAGAAACCTGATACCCTATTCGCATACGCAATACGCAGGCCAGGCGTATGTACAAGGTTTAAGGTCACATAACCAAACCCCAAATAAATTACATTTATATGTTGCCCATAACTCACTGACTACGAATATATAATCAATTTCATTATCGGGGTCCATTTGATCCTTTAAAATATTAATTGAACTTATTAAAACGATGTCTAATATCCCAATTTTTACCGTAAAAATATATTCAAACACACGTAATAAGCTAAGATAATGAGTTAACATCATTACCTGGATGTTTCGGGGTGACAATCCTATTTTTCTCCGGCTCCTTTTCCTTTTCTTTTCTCATTTTCTGATATATTTCGTTGTCTCTCCTTTCTGTTCTCTATATTGCTACCTCTGATCAGCTTTAGCTTTTATAAAGCTAAGGTATACCCCCCACCGCCTTTCATTTCTTTTTTGTCATTTTTCCTTTTTTTTTTTCCTTTTCGCGACGAAAATTAAAATGGAACCCTATGATATTCGAAATAATTCCAACTTTTGCATACAAGTTACACAAAATATATGTAACATACTCACTAAAGAGGATCTCAAATCAGACTCCCAGAACTCAAGATGCGAATTTAAATGGAAAAGGTCAAATTATTTAACTTTCGGCATTTTAGCGGAAACTAGCCGAACAACATCAAAATTCACTTTCGAAAAATTACAAAAGTCACAAATAATCATACGAACCTAACGGCGCTTTCGGATTTCGAATCGGAGTTCATTCGCTAAAATGAAGCTTGAAAATCTCTTTTTAATATTTATCGACAATAAAAACTGAAATCTTCTTCCGATACGTACCAAACGAGGTCTGATTTAGCTCAAATTTTACAGACAGGTCCTAATGGATATTACGAATATTTTAAAATTATCGGCACGCCAATCGGAGTCCTAGCTTCCGAAACGTCTAACCGAGGTCGTTTCAATTTCTCAACCCTTCGGCCACTCAAGATTGTGTCACGGACACATTTCAGCTTGGGATTATCTTCATATATTGACTTGATGCTTTCGAATCCCATGAGCCTCGAGGCGAGAGTGGTCGCTAAGGCAAATTTTCTTGATAGCGCATCGGCCACAACATTGTCTTTTCCCCTTTTGTAATGAATTACATAGGGAAAACTTTCAATGAGTTCAACCCATTTGGCATGCCTTCGGTTCAATTTCTCCTGACTTCGGAGATGTTTCAAAGATTCATGATCACTTTTAATCACAAAATCTCGAGGCCACAAATAATGCTGCCAATGGGTGAGTGCTCGAACGAGGGCATACAATTCCTTGTCATACGTAGAGTAATTCAACGTTGCACCCTTAAGCTTTTCGCTGAAGTAAGCGATCGGCTTCGATTCTTGCATAATCACTCCCCCAATCCCAACTCCAGATGCATCACACTCGACTTCGAATGCTTTGCCGAAGTCAGGGAGTTGCAACAACGGGGCAGAGCAAAGCCTCCGTTTTAACTCTTGGAAAGCCCTCTCTTGGCACTCTCCCCACACAAATGGATGGTCTTTCTTTACCAACTCGGTCAAAGGAGCCGCCACAATGCTAAAGTCGCGAGCAAACCTTCGGTAAAAGCTAGCCAAACCATAGAACCTACGAACTTCAGATACCGAGGTTGGAATTGGCCAATCTTTTATGGCTTCGACTTTTGACTCATCGACTTCAATACCATTAGCACTCACAACGAATCCTAGAAAGACTACATGCTCGACACCAAAGGCACATTTCTTGAAGTTAGCATATAACTTCTCTTCTCGAAGCTTATCAAGTACTAGCCTTAGGTGTTCGACATGTTCATCCACACATTTGCTATAAATAAGGTTGTCATCGAAGTAAACGACAAAAAACTTATTTATGAACGGTTTGAACACATGGTTCATCAGTCGCATGAATATGCTTGGTGCGTTGGATAGGCCAAAAGGCATCACCAACCATTCTTAGAGACCGAATTTGGTCTTGAATGCGGTTTTCCACTCGTCTCTGGGATTCATTCGGATTTGGTGGTAATCGGACCTGAGGTCTATCTTCGAAAAGCATGAAGAACCACTTAACTCATCTAGCATGTCATCTAATCGAGGAATAGGATGACGATACTTTACCATGATTTTGTTGACTGCTCGGCAATCAACGCACATTTACCAAGTTCCATCTTTTTTTGGGACAAGGATAAGACGAACGGCGCAAGGACTCAAGCTCTCTCGAAGTCCTGCAAAACACTTTGTACAACACTAGGCAAAGGGTTATCGTTAGAAAAATCATCATTAGAGTTTAGAAAGATACCCTTGTGCACGAGGCAAAGTATCATTTGACCGTTGTCATTGCCTCGTAAGTACTCCCCCAGTTGCATGATTGCACAAATATTGTTGACCATGGGTGGTGGAGTTTTGGCTTCGGCCACAATTGGTGCTCCGACAGGAGTCTTGTCTTTGGCCGCTTCTTTCAGTTCTCTCATCCGTTTATAGTCCTCGCTGACTTGTTTCCGAGACAAAGGTTCGAGTATAAAACTCTCCCCTCCGAGCTTAGCAGTGTAAGTATTGGTTCAACCGTTGTGGATAACAGCTCGATCAAATTGCCACGGTTGCCCAAGAAGCAAATGACAAGCTTGTATCGGGACCACATCAAACATCATCTCATTATGATAGGCCCCCACTTGAAATTTGATCAACACTTGCTTCGCCACTCTTAGTTCCCCACACTCATTCAACCACTGGAGCTTGTAAAGTCGGGGATATTTAGAACTAGGCAGTCCCATTTGTGAAACTAAAGTTTTGCTCACTACATTTGAACTGCTGCCTGAATCAATAATCATCGAACACACCTTCCTCTTCACTCGACATTGGGCATGGAAGAGATTCTTTCTTTGGCTGTCATCTTACTCTTCCATGACCATGGTACTCAAGTTCCTTCGAACAACTAAAAGAACTTTTGGGTGCTCATCCTCGGTGATGTCACATCCATCGTTCTCGATTTCAGCTCGATCGGTCTCCTCGGTTACTTCCTCCTCGGAGTCATCCATCTGATCATAGATGTTTCCATCGTCGAGCATTATCATGATATGCCGAGCTGGACAGTTTCTTTTCATAACCTCTACACTTATGACATTGAATTTTAGAAGCACTGGGAGTATGGAGTTGAGTTTTACCTCAAATTTCTTTGGATTGGTTAACGGTCACTCCCCTCTCGAAGGGTTTCTTCGGATCTCGAACAGTGTTAGCACTTGTTGGGTTCGGACTCTTCCATTCTTTACTTCGGTTCAAAGGAGTTGAAGTAGAGACCCCTCGGTAGCGGTTTTCTTTATCGTCCTTCACCCATTTCTTAGCTTCGATGGCAGCTTCAAACATATCTTCCAACGTGTGATACACATGCATCCTCAATTGAGATGACACATCTCGAGCCAAGCCATTTTTGAATCAGATGATGGCTTGCTCGTCATCTTCTTCCATATCAAGAGTTAATCGAATTCTCATGAAATCATCATGATACTCTTGAATCGATTTGGACCCTTGTTTCAACTCATAGAGCTATTGAAGTTGATTTTGCCGAGACTTGGCATTCACATATTTAGTATCCATTGATTTTCTCAACTGCGCCCATGTGGTGACGTCGGGATAAACATTACTTCATCTCATTCTTTTGTCAGCCTCCCACCATGTTGATACATACGCTTCGAACGAAGCAATAGCATGTGCAGTTTTTTTCTCTTCGGTCATCTCATTGGTTTCGAAGATTCGTTTCATTTCAAGCTTCCATTCAAGATACTCGTCCGGATCACTAGTTCTTCTGAATGATGGAATAATGATCTTGACACTGTTCAAGTTTGAATCACGAGCACCTCGGATCGGCTCTAGATACTCATCATAATAGTCATCAGCCTCACGCTCAATATTTCGATCAACATTTGCGCCTCGGCCTCGACCTCGACCTTGGAAAGTTCCCCGACCTCGTTGAACCTGCCTTCGTTGTCCGAATGGTGGTTCATATTCAGCTTCAGGAATTTCTTCTCCATCGACCCCTTCATCAACGGCTCCAAGTTGTCTTGGAGCCATTGGAAGTGGCAATCCATCACCTCGGAGAATGCTCAAGTTTTGATAATAAGCTTGGAGATTGCCCAAGTTTTGTCGTTGCACTTGGGGATTGCCCAAGTTTTGTTGTTGCACTTGGGGATTGCCCAAGTTTTGATTAGCTCGAGGATTGCCCACAATTTCATTTCGATCAGCCTCGTCCTTCAACTGTTGTAGTCGAATGAGCTCAGCAAATTGCTCCGGTTTCATAGGAGTGGAGCTGCTCGTTCCAGCGCCGGACCCATGCAAGGCCACAGACACAATCCCTTGCTCGAGGTTAGCTACTCGAGCACTCACTCCTTCACTTCGGTGCTGAGGCCTTGTATCAAAGACATGAGATCGGCTAACGACACCTCGGGCGCCACAATACCCTTCTCTCCGTTTCCAGCCATTGCACCTGCACAAATCAAAGAACTTGTTAAAAGGTTAGAAATCACCTCACACACACCCTCACTTTTAATGGGTGGCGCTCGGGTCCACTCAATTTGTGGGTTCAGTTTTAGTCATTCGAAGAACTTGTTAGTAGTGGCTTCATCGGATTGACCAATGTCCTCTAAGATCCTTCAAGTTCGACAATATTCACTGACTCTTCGGGAAGAGTGAAGTGATGTTTGACTCGATGGAACGGACGCTGTTTTTACTGCGCTCGGGAAGTCACAGAATTTTCTACGAAAGTTTGGACTTCAGTCATCCCTCGCACGAATTCCTAAAAGCTCAAATTCGATAATACGACCTCGAGTAGAAGAAATTACTCTAGAGATCCACTATCATGAATTTTCGAATACGAGAAAAGTGAAAGCCTAGGAGATTCTACCCTTCGATTTCCCCTTCGGAATCCTTCGAACACTCCAACTTTTGTATCGGACAAAAGTGGTCCCTCCTTGGTACAGATAGGGTTTACCTTATCCAATTTCCCTTTTCAAGCCGACAAAATTTCACCTGGGGTTTTAGATTTTAAAACTTTACTCATTTCTTCTTCAATGGAACAGTGAACTTGTTACTCCGGCGTACGGATAAAATTTTAAACTCGTCCACTGATGATGCAATATAAATTGGGCCTAAACAACAACCATGAAGAGCCAACCTCGAGAGCACAAAGGACGCATGATACGGGACAAATCGAGCCAAACTCCAATCAACGAGTGCCAAGCTTGAAGGATGCAAAGGACGGGAAGCCGAGGGCTTAGGATCGATCCGGAGAAGCGCCAAGAAGACAAGCCTTTAGGCGTACCACCTAGGCACCCAGGCGGTCCGCCCAACTGGGCGCTCCGCCTGCCTCCTAAGAAGACTAGGCGCTCCGCCCACCAGTGGGGCGCTCCGCCTCCCCTACTGGGCTGCCCAAGAAGTGCCAAGGCTGAGGCGCTCCGCCCACGACGCTGAAAGCTTTGATTTTGGTTGTGAAGTTCCTATTTTGCCCTTAAGTGGCTTGTATGTCATAACTAGACCTAGGGGCTTTCTAGTCATTTCACTTTAGCCTTAGAAAGCTCTATAAATAGAACGCTTAGCCATTTCATTTCATTACACAACTTTGAATATAAAATGATGTATTTCTTGAGTGAATCTCAATGAAGAACCCGTGAGCGGGTATGATTTCACTTGGTCGAGTCCAAGTTGAACATCGAAACCTCTTTGATCATTCTATTTACAAGAGCCGAGTGCCTCTTGAGGGTAGTTGCGTAGTGTCGCACCCCATTTTTTCGAGCTTGGTTGAGTTCGAAGGTCGGGTTCGACTAAGGTGACTCGTTTGGAACGAGTTTTGGAGTCGCCACCTAATAAATTTGTATAAAGGCGTATTAGGTCACCTAGATCATCTAAGTGTCTAAACTAACTCCGGGTAGGTATTTTCTAAGAGATTCTATAAGTAAGAAGTCCAAATGACTCGGAAGAAGGTGTTAGGCACTTCCCGAGTCCCACGAAATATGGATCCCGACCGAATTAAAAAATTTTAGGATTACGAACTAAATAAACAAAATAATTTAAGATTCTAAGTTCATAAAAATAATAGCACAAGGTCAAACTCCAAAGATGTCTAACCCAACAAAACAAGGCTAAAGAGTTAACATTAAATATTAAAAGGATACTTTCTGCAAAAGACAATTGAGTTCGTGAAATTCTCTAAGTAATTCTAAATTTGCATTTTCGGCCTAAGCTCAATGCCTAATCGCAATTTTGGCCTTCAACTATAATCTTTAATTCTGAGATGATAAAAATAAAAAATACGACTTAAAATCAAACTCTTTCTGCAAATCCAACGAAAATTAGTTTTCTAAAAAATCTTAAAAATAGTACAAGACATGTATTTTATTCGTTCTTTCTCCTAATGTGATAATTCAAATGTAGGGACAAAAAGATTTATTACATTCAGAGAATGTAGCCACTTTAGAAGGGACGTATTGACATTAATTGACAAACGTGTATTCCAAGTGGCTTTTAATTTGGGGTCGCATTAAAAGCATAATATGTATACATTATAAGTAAAGAAGCATCATTTTAAAAGAACGATTTTAAAATGAAATAGAAAAGGCAAAGATTCTTATTTTTAATATTTAGCTTTATACAAACAAGTAAAACCACATATAATTGCATAACTGTTGAATTATACTGATTTTATGCAGATTTATGTATCTAATGTGATTTCTGTTATATTTCTTAAGAAAATGACTTCTTATAGATACTTGTTGCATGGCTTGACCCCTAAAGCCCTTACTCTCCCCTTTCACACTATTAATTAGCATGTAGAGGATTTCAATTCTTTGTAAAAACGAAATAGTTTTTCGCTGTTTATAGAAAAATCAGGCGTTGAATTAAAACTGGACAATTTATACGTTTTTGCAGAAATGTCCCTCATTAGGGCAGAATTGCAAAAATAGCCTCTTTTCTGGAAAAAATCAGATTATATCACCCCTTAGTTTCAAGCCTTAAAACCTGCTCTGCTCAGTTTTCCAAATTACAGACACAGCCCTTAACACATAAAATAGAAGAGAAGAGTAAGAGGTGGCCCCTGTCTAGCCCTTTTTACTGCTCATAGCCATGTCTTTTTACTAGCCATTAACATGGCTCTGCACCTGTTTTAGCAATACACACCAAAGGAGTCCTAACAAATACATAATGGGGTCTACGGAATTAATAAGAAGAGGAGGAAAGGGGAGGAGTAGTGCCCTTTGTACACTTGAATGAACTGTACAATTTCATAACATTCAAACCAGTTTCATTTTGCCAAAGTCGGGTCATCCTCACATTATTTCAAGTCATAACTGAGTATCAGTTCCCTGCAAATAAAAAACTTAACAATAGTATAGCTCTTTGGCTATCCAGATTTGTTTGGACTTCGATACAACCTGCAAAAAGATTAGTAAATGGACCAAGAAGGTCCCAGGCCAACATGCAGCTATATATGCATGAATACGCAACCAACATTCAAGGCATGAATTATTCAGATTACAAACTAGTTCAAACGTTATTCATTTCATCAATGAAAAATACCTCAAGTATGCTTCGGACGAGAAATAAAGGGTAGCAACAAGAATATCGCAAAAACAGTATCCAAATAGGAGTGCCAAAAGTCTTTCTTTGGCTCTAAATCAGAAATATAAGAACTAGAAAAAGAGCGAGAGAGACTTCTATAGGTGTATTTTCAGTATTTCATAAGAGAGAGGAAAAGCAAGAAGGGTCTGTGTATTTTTTTTAGCCTGTGAGAGATGTGTAAGAGGTCTGTGAAGTGTGTATCAGATCTGTCTCAGTTGTACAAGGTGTATATGTGTGTGTAGGCTGTGTATTTCAGTGCATAGAGGTGCCAGTAAAGTGTAAGGTCCCAAAAAACAAGTGTGGAATGGCCTAGTTTATATAGTAGTAAGAAAAGAGCAGTTACAACTTTAAATCTTCTTTATAAAAGGAAAATAAAATCAGTCCATATTTGACAAAGAAAATAGGGATTTATGTTATCAATTTTCTTTATTTGAAAAAGATACCATTATACAAACTTTCCAAAGATAGTTTAACTGAATTGAAGGAAGAGAATATGCTGACAGTTGTGAAAAATAAGGAAATTTTTATGTAGAAGAATAGTAAATCAAGAGAACAGAGTTTTCCTTATAATCACCAAGGTTCAAAATTCAAACAAAAGACCAGTATATGCATACACACAGTATCAATCCAAAACTGAGCTTTCAACAGCAAACTCGAAGTCAAATGATTGGAGACTCGATCTTCAACTAAATTAACATCTCTATTAACGATTTTAAGACGTTCATGATTGTAATAATCAACTCGGCAACCAACTAATTTTAATCAGTCATAGGATCGCTTTCAAGGGAATTAAGCAGCAAAGGACCAAACATATAAAGCTAGCAGCGAACATGACTAAAACCGAGTCACATAGTAGGCATGGATTAATTTCCTTTATGGAACATTGAAGGAAAAATAAATATAAACATGATTTCCTCTATTTTTTCAGAAAAGATCTAAGCAATAATCATGTGCTAGCAAGGAATTAAAATAAGCATGGTCTTCATAGTTTTAAGCCGAAAAGAATAAAGGAAAAATAGAAAAACAGAAAAGTTTTACCCGTGTGCAAGGTCCAAAGAGAAAACGGGTCGGGTCGAGTGACGGGAACGAGACGGGTCGAGTCAGTCATGGCTTGACCCGTTCGACCTTGTTTTTGCTTGATTCAAGTTTAAATCTTCAATCTTTGCCGTGTGTATGCCAAATCAGTGTGTATTCACGCCTTATTTGCTCCGGATTCAACGAGATTCGTCAATCTCTACCTCTTCCTTTTCGGTTTCCATGGAAAGAGAGAGAGAGAAGAGGGATTTGTTCCCTTTTTCCGTGTGTAAACGATAAGAGAGAGAGAGAGGAGACGAGCGGAGATAGATGGTGGAATCGCGGACTTCGTAGCGGAGATGGGGCGGGGTGTATCGGGACGAAAACAGGGGAAAGGGAGGGGGGGGCGAGGAGGTGAGGGGTGACGGCTGGTATTGTGAAAGGGGAGAGGGAGTTTATGTTTTAGGGTTTCGGGTGAGGGGTGTGAGTGTATAATTGTAAATAGGAGATTTTATGTGAGCCGTTGGATTAAGGGAGTAAAAGGCTAGGATCGTGCCACATAGGCGCGTGAGACTGAATGTATAAGTAGTATATGTATAAGTATATGTGCTAAAGTGGATAAGTGGGTGTTTTGAGAGGGTTGTACAACACGCTATAATGAATTGTACGCGTGCTTTGGAGAGTGGTACTACACGCTTAGGATGAGTTGTACGTGTAGTATAATTGTGTTTTAGTGAGATGTCGGCTTAGGTGGCATATACATGGACAAAAGGTGATGACGAGGACTAAATGTAATAGGAATGAGATTGTAAAATAGCAAAATAACCAGTATTTAATTAAAATACTTATAAATATAAATAATTAATATAAAAATAAAAAATTTTGTAAATAATTATAAATAAATGTATTTAATTATAAATAAATATAGATGACCACAAATAATACTAATTAGATATGAATAGCCGCAAATAATTATTAAGTAATGTCATAATGCGTTAAATTATATAAAATAACATACGTAGTTCGGAAAATAGCCTAAATGAATGTAATTACGTAATATAGTCACAATTAAATAAATATGATATAGATAGGGAATTAATAATAATTTTACACACGTAAAATGCATGCCATCTACTGCAATTTTGTTTGAAAAATTACTATTGTCGATTTTAATTAAATATAGCCAAATTGTAAAAAATGGAGGGACAAAATTGGGTGTCAACACGTAGTATAGGTGATCCTTGACTTCACCCGGGGTGTATCGAGACAAGTTCCTCGATGCTACTTAGGTAAACATTTCAAGCCTCGTCTTGCTTTAATCTCGATATCCTTATTGATATCGCCTATCTTGTTTTAGCTTCCGCATTTTCATATTGTTTGTTGCTTCCGCGTATTTTCCACTGCATCAGTTGGTATCAGAGCACGGCTAGGCTTCGTTCTTACGAATCCTCGGTCTTGTTCTTGTCGTTGTTGTGATTGTGTTGTTTGTTCTTGAAAAATTGAAGAAAAACAAAAAAAAATCCAAAAACTAGAAAACCCAAAAATTTGCTAGAAATCGTTGGTTGTAACGATTTTGTTGGTGTTAGGTATCGGGGATTGCTTGCTTATGTATTCCCGTTGATTGGGTACCCTCGAAACACGATTTGAAGTTGTGAATCGAAAATCTTCAAAATCAAATCTCCAAGTTGAAAATTCACCAAAAATTGCTAGAACTTGTTTGATGTTATGATTTCTTGGTCGTTTGGTATTGGGGATCGTTCCTTATAGTTACCCCGTCGTTTTGATACCCCCATAACATCATTTGGGGTAGCGGAATGAAAATCGAAGTTTTGAAATCTTGAAATTTTTGAAATTTCTTGAAGAACTTGCTCCAAATTCTTGAAACAAGTTGATTGTTGGTTGTTTGTTGGATTAAACCATTGGGGATTGATTGTTATAGTATAAAACAACTTTGGGTATCATCAAATATCAAAAACACCTCGAAATCGGTTGCAAAATGGCTTGAAAATCGCCAAAAAACGTGCCTTGGTGAAGCTGAAGCCCCAGGTCTAGGCGGACCGCCCAGACCCAGGCACTCCGCCCACCCCTTACCACTGCTGATCTTGTCCATTTCAGGCGGACCGCCTCACCCATCTAGGCGGACCGCCCAAAATCCTGAAGGGGTCCGGTTGGTTGTTTTCGTTGGCTTTCGTGTTTGTTTGGTTTCCGTTGCTTCCGGCTAGTACTTTGAGAGTAAGACTCCTACTCAATTAGTACTAGTTCATTGAGCGTTTAGGACCTTCGTGCTTAGAGGAGAGGAGAGCTCAAAGAAGACTCGTAGTACATTATTTGCTTCAAATGCTCACTAAATAGCCTAGCGTTCATCGAGTCCCATCAATTCCACTCACCCCGAAGAGCTACTTGGTTCGTGTGACTTGAGTGGTTATTGAGGTGGTTGTTCAACTACGAGGAAGCCTTTGAAATCAAGCTTGAGTGATCCTACAACCCACTAAATCGAGTGTACCCGAGTGACATTCCAAAGGTGAGGGAGCGAGTGAGGTTTTTACTCTAACCTCTTTCTCTTGTCTTTAATTTCTGTAGGTGCATGGCCGGAGACATATACGATACCGTTGAGGTCCCGGTAAGCACTTTGGCCTACGTCTTAGCCGAGGTGAGATCTATAAGCATGAGGTTTGATAGACTCAAAGAGGAATGGACCCCGAGTGTCCAAAAAGATGCCGGAGAAGGCATTAGTGAAGAAAGGTTGGGCATTCCCCAACCGTTGGGCACTCCCCAACAAGTGGGCATTCCCCACGACTTGGGAAATCCCCAAGTAGATGTAACTACTCACTCTAGGAGTAATTCTACTACTCCTATGAGCCAACCAATGGCCAATGAGGGAGTTGGGGAAGGCGAGCGAGGTGATGATATTCTTGGACCTCATCTCCATACACTTGCACATGAGAGCGAATTGAAAGAAAGAAGAGGAGAGGAAAAACAAATTGAGAGTGAGGGCACCCTTTGTCCTAACCATATTCTTCTTCTTGCTATAGCTTTTGTGTAGGTACTCTTGGAGGCGAGCTATTGGAGCCTCAACCGTTTGCCTTGGAAGGAAGACAATAGGATGGAGATCATCATTGTGAGCTTCGTGATGGAGGAATTGAATGCGACACTACAAGCTATGTGAGTTCTCACGGGAGCGACTCAAATATAAGTGTTACCTTCCCTTCTCATGAACATGTTAATCCCTTGTCTTGTGGAGACTCAAAGCTAGTTGTTGCTTGTAATGCCTATCATGATGTGGGCCCGGTATTCAAAGAACCTCTCTCTAGTGAAAATGTGTTAGTTGACCTTGCTTGTGACCCTTGTTATGACACCCCACCCATATTTTGATAAAGGGGAAGAAGAGTTATGTGACTCTACCCTTGTTGGTATAATTGATTTTGGTGGAATTGCGTGTCGTAGTAAGGATGATAGTGACCTTGAGGAGTCCAAATTGCATGAATTGGACAAGGTTGTCTATGATGACTCCTCAAGCGAGAGCGAAGAACCTAGTCTTGATACGATTCCTTTGTTTGACTATGAAATTGAGGTGCATGCTTTTATATTCCCATTGCGTGAGGGCCTCTATAATTGTGAAGGTGATATGTATCGGACTAGAGTTGAGAATGAGCTAGAACCTCCGTGGTGTGAGGGATTTGATCCCCTAGACAACTCTTTGTTTGAAGCTTTGAGTGAGGTAGATGATTCTTCTAGTGACCCTACTCTTGTTGGTTCGGGTTATGATGATGAAGAGGCTGTCGACGCCCATTTTTCCCCGAACCCCGTAAGGGTTCGAAACATGGCTCGACTTATTGAGACTTGCGGGTAAAGACTTGGAGTCGCCACCTAACATATTTTTTAACTAGGCGTATTAGGGAACCTACTTTGTTTCTAGCCAATTTTAATATTAACTCCGATACTTGATCTACGAACCGAGAATTCTGAGTAAGGGTTCAAATTAACCCAAGAGGAAGGTGTTAGGCACCTCTCGGATTCCACAAATGTGGTTACCGGCCGGACTTATAATTGAGATTTTAAGAATTATGAAATAATAAATAACTAACTAAAAATAGGCGAATAGTCATGCATATAATGATAAAATATTCAAATTCATTAATTGATTTTTTCCTTAAAGAACTGCACCTCGCAAAAAGACAAACAAAGTTAAGTCAGCAAACAATAATGATAATAATAATGATGCAATAATAATGAATAACAAAATGAAGGAGAAAATGAATTTTTATGAAATTATCGTCTTTTCGTAATTCTACCACGATGTGCCTCGTAAAAAATTGTAAAATATGAATTAGTATGACAATTAGTAATAATAATAATAACAAAAAACAATAATACTAGCAAATAATAATGAAATCACTAAAAAGGGTCCTCCTCCAAAATAGTTCATCGTATTTCATCCAATTTCATCTCGCAAAAATACGAAGAAAATAAGTTAGTGAGTAATAATAATATTAATAAAAGTAATAAAATAATAATAATAATGATTCAAAACAACAATAAGAATGATAATAATAACAATAATAGTAATAATAATGAATAATGATAATAATAAAAAGTCCCTTCTTTTTTTTAAAAAGTATTTTCTTCAAAGCTAGGCCGTCTTCCATCCAAATTTAACTCGCAAAATATAAGTGAAAGAATTAGTAAATAACAAGTAATATTGATAATAATAAAAATACAATAATAATGATAATAATAATATTAGTAGGTGAAAAAAATAATAATAATAATAATAATAATAATACTAATAATAATAATAATAATAATAATAATAATAATAATGCTAATAATAATAATAACAATAGTTTTAAAATAAAGGGTAAGGGGATTTTTAAAAGTATCGGCTCAGATTATGTATTGCGTCAAGAAGAGGTTAGGGATGTCGGTACGGCTGCAAACACGGAGCCGGTCGTGTTGCCATGCCAAGCACTTCCAATCCCACTGCTCCGCTATCGCTTACTTTGCAAAGTGATATGCATCGTCATCGCCTTTTTTATTTATTTTTCGGGACACGTAAGGGACGGTAAATACGGGTCAGATTTGTATTGGCCTCCAAACGTCATTGGCCAAACGGCGTAGTATCTGTTCAAATCAATTCATAGACCTCAAAATAATTATTTTCATAGGCCAACTTTATGTAGTATCTGCTCAACATCAGTTGTCCGTATCTTTGCCAAAATTTTCATCATTTGCACAATGTTGTTGAACCAAGGCTGAGTCAAAACTTAACTAAACAGAAATAGTCAGTAACATATTCCAATGGAAAGAGATAATCGAGACAGCAAATAACCATATGTAACAAAAATCCAGCAAAAGGGAATGACTAAAGGGACAAGAACACCCAAATAGGTACCCTCAGAGTACGCAGAACAACATTAGCAAAATTTCACCAATTTAAAGGATCAGTCAGATTCCAAAAGAGGAACAGATAGAGCAACCTCAATTAGCCAGATCCAAACAAATACATATCAACCGTAAAGGAACCATTAGAGATGATGCAGCAAAATAGTGAAACGAAAGGGATAGGAACGACGGCCGGCTGGGAATTCCAGCGGTGTCGCTACCACCGTCCATATACTCCTCAATTAAATTCAACGATAAGAACGGAGAAGGGTTCCGATCAGAATGATGGCTAAAACGGCGGAGGAGCGACACCAGCGAGCGAGTCGCGGCGTCGCTGCTACTCCGACGTCGCCACTGCCACTGGTGCTTTTGTCGCCCATTACTCCCTTTTCCTGTCAAACAACAATCGAGAAGCAACGGGAAAAATAGACATCAGATGAAGAAAACAATGAGATTGTTTCAAGTTTATATCCCTTCTCTCCGTTTCAGATCCATTGTCCCCAGTCCCCGATTCCCTTGTTTCTGATTCTGTTTGTGTGTGGATTTTGGTATGTGACAGCGTGTGTAAGTGAAGAGAGGAAGAGGAGAAGAGGGGTGTCGGGGGAAGAAGACGAGGGAGATGGGTACTGCCGTGTGCGTGAGTGTAGTGATCGATGTGTGTGTAATGAGTGTGTGTTTTGTATCTAATGGGGATTGAGGAGGAATACCAGGGGTCTCCCCATTTTTCTGTGTGTGTCCCAAATGCCAATGTCTCAGCTTTTTTAAAGAAGAAGAAAAATTAGAGACGTTGAGAGATTCGGGGCAGAGGAATGGTGATTTAATGCCAAAAAATGAGGAGAGAAGGGTGGGATCTGATTTTTGAGGGGATTGATTGGGAATAATACAAGGAAAGAGGATTATAGGGAGTGACTTTTTGGCAAAGATTCTGATATCCCTTTTGCTATTATGCCTACAAATGGGTTAAACACAAAATTAGGAAAATTAAAAGAAATAAAGGCATGACATATTTAGGAAGGAATTCAAATTTAAAAGAGTCCACATTCAAAGAATGTGCCAACTCTTGAAATGAATTGGATATTTTATGGGAAAAAGAAGAATATGCAATGTAAGAATGGATGTATCTGGTCGAATCTTCGTCCAGGTTCAAAGAAGATTTGAAATTTTAATTCAAATTAATATGTCAATATTATATAATAAAATTTTAACAGGATATTTTAATTAGACTGATATTTAATTTAAAGGTGCGTAATAAAGATTAAAATTAAAATATATATGAATCATATATGGAAGAAAGACAAAATACACACATGAAACACATTGTATCAAATTAAATTAATTTACATATAAATATCCACACATAATTATTAAATATTGTAAATGTAGTTAAATTGCACAAATCTATAATTTGAGATGTATTTAACAAGTAGCCTAAAATGATGTAATATAGCCACATTTATGTATATAATGTATAAATAGGGGATAACACACGTAAATGCATGTCTTCTAATGCAAATTTCGTTCAAACAGTAAGTATTGCACCTTTAAACTAAATATAGCCAATTATAGAGAAAAGGAGGGACAAAATTGGGTGTCAACAGCTGCCCCTCTTTGCCCGGGGATGATGAAAGAATCTTCGGACAAAGATAGTTGACGGAGTAGCCAATTTTTTCACGACGGACAGACAAAGTAAAAGGAAAATGAGAGTTTTGGGGGGGTATTTTAGCCGAACTCCGGTCTCTGAGTTGCCTACATATCTCGGGTTTCGCGAGAATCAGGCCGTGTGTAGTTCTAGAATGGCATGTTGCCTATGTGAGGTGTTTATGACGAACGATTTTGGATGTCATGACTAAACTTATCCACATATGTAAAGTTTGGATTGTGTATGCTTTGCCTTTTGGCGAGATAAATGAAGAATAGAGCAAAGGTACTATCAAAGATGAGATAACATCAATAGATCGAGCGTGGGAAAAGAGACTTATAATCATCCTAGTTATGAAAATGTGGCGCGCTACACACTTATGAAAAGGAGATTATTCGTCCATGATTTCCACTTCATCTCGATAATCGAGTCATCTTGCCTTCAATATTGCCTTGACTGAGCTGGAAAATATTTAAAGAGCGAGCTTTATAAATGTGCATGATTCAAACGGGTGGGTATGATTAAGCACGAGAACACGCACGATTGACACAGATGAGATTGAATATGAAGGGACACAAACATCTAATCAGGAATGAGAGATTAGGTAGATCACTTGTGCGAGTAAGAAAATGTAGATTTGAGCGCTTCGGAACTCGGCAAAAATAGATAGTTTGCGGTATAGCAAAGACATTGTATGTAGGATTGAGCATGGGTTCCAGAACGGTGTATAGTGTGCATTCAAAGTTTTGTGGTTGCACAAATTCATATGTGATAGTGATTTTCTGGGGAGAAAGTGTAAGGGTATGTGTATATAGGAATTAGCTCAAAGGTCTGTCAAGGGGTCGAAGAATGTCCTGCAACAAAAGTAGGATAAGTGCAACCAAAGATAATGATAAAGTAAACTCCCTGTAAGTTGAGCTCTCGTCAACTTAGTCTGTTTCCAGGTGCTTTGAGTATTAGGAAATATATGCTTCTTCTCTAGGGATATTCATTTATGTGCATCTTGTCAGGAGATAATTGTCCCGCTGTTTCCTGCAATAAAGTGTGAGTTTTTGCAGATAATATTTGTAAATATAAAATGGACTTTCCTGTCGTTGGATTGTCAACTGTCAATGTGTCGTGGTCTCTTGTCGTGAGACATTTGCATGCTCGTCAGGAGCCATTTTGCCTTCTTGTCAGGAGCTTTTGCCTGCTCGTCAAGAGCTATTTTGCCTCCTTGTCAAGAGCTATTTTGCCTGCTCGTCAAGAGCTATTTTGCCTTCTCGTCAAGAGCTTTTTTGCCTCCTCGTCAGGAGCTGTTGCCTTCTTGTCGGGAGCTGTTGCCTGCTCGTCAAGAGCTATTTTGCCTCCTCGTCAAAAGCTACTTTGCCTGCTCGTCAAAAGCTACTTTGCCTTCTTGCCGGAGCTGTTGCCTGCTCGTCAAGAGCTATTTTGCCTCCGCGTCAAGAGCTATTTTGCCTTCTTATCAAGAGCTGTCTGTCTGCTCGTCAAGAGCTATTTTGCCTCCTTGTCAAGTTCTATTTTGCCTGCTCGTCTAGAGCTATTTTTCTATCGCACCGGGCTGTGTATCCTGCGGACAAAAAGTAAAGTGCCTGTCGTCGGGCTGTGTGCCCTGCGAACAAAAGTAAAGTGAATTGCTAATAAAATATCATTATCATGTCTGCAACGTCGCTAGGAAAGTCGTCGTTTTTTCTGCTTTTATAATGCTTTCATGAATGTTGGGCCTTGGTCAAGTTTTCTTCGGGGAACTCCTAGTTTCTGTACTTCGTCTCTCTTGAAATTTTTGAGGGGACCTAAAAAATTTCTGCCCCAGTGTCAGCTTGCGTCTTTTGGGAATTTTTGAGGGGATCCTCAAAAATTCTGCCCCAATTTATTGCCTTTGATAGATCATCATATCATGGTAGTGCCTGCAAAATAAACAACAATACGTGTGTATGTCCAATTCTAAGGCGGACGAGCCTATTATAGTGGTGCCTGCAAAATAAACAACAATACGAGTGTATGTCCAATTCTAAGGCGGACGAGCCTATTATAGTGGTGCCTGCAAAATAAACAACAATACGTGTGTATGTCCAATTCTAAGGCGGACGAGCCTATTATAGTGGTGCCTGCAAAATAAACAACAATACGAGTTTGTCCTATTTTAAGCCGGACAGAGCTAATCGTCATATTTTAAGCCCGACGAGGCTAGTCGTCATATTGTAAGCCTGACGAGGCTAGTCGTCATATTTTAAGCCTGACGAGGCTAGTCGTCATATTGTAAAACTGACGAGGCTAGTCGTCATATTTTAAGCCTGACGAGACTAGTCGTCATATTATAAGCCTGACGTGGCTAGTCGTCATGTTATAAGCCTGACGTGGTTGAAGTGTTATCAGGTCTGTTGTGATTGTCTGTGAATCTTGTGTTTGTATTGAAAAATCTGCTCTCAAAGAAAGATTCGTTAGTCGAAACAAAGTGGTTGCATTGCACTGAACACCAGTGTATTGGCTTGAATCTGCATTCATCTTTAAGTGTGATGATTGAGTATCTCGATGACTCTGATTATGTGGGTACTTGCATTCTCAGATTGAGGTTGGATTTGTCAGTTTTGGAGGCTGTCCCCAAAATTGTATTTGTCTTGGGTTGTGCTGGGTATTTTGCGGTGTCACGGTATTGAATGTCTGAGTGATAGGTAAAGATCTTTGTTGGATCAAAATCCTGAATAGGTCTCTAGGGAGTAGTTCATTTGTTGGTCGCAAAATCTTTTGTTTGAGCTAAAGGAGTAAAGGTGTGAGGTTTTGTCTTTTCGTCTGTCCTCAATTGTGCCGGGCCTGATAAGGTTGTTTTTTAAAAGTCTTGACAGAGGAAGGTTGTTTATTGTGTAAGTCGGGTGTAGTGTGAGGTTGTGAGTTTCGCCAGTTTCGGTTGTATAGTGATTGGATTTGTTTCTTGCGACTCTTGTATGAGTATATTGTCAACTGATTTTGGTTCGTTCATACTACAAGTTATACGGAAGTGGAATTGGGATTCAGTGTCCCATGCTGGCGGTTTGAAAGGCTTTGTTCCAGAAGGTAAATATTTTCTGCTCGGCTTGACATTTCGGCTTTTTCTCAATGCAGATTCTTGACCAATTTCGGTGTTCAAGCGTAAAGCAACCGTAATAAAGTGACAACATGCACAAAACAGAGTTAGCACATTAGCAAGTTTAAAATAAAAATGACATATAAGCTTAAGAGGATGCCTAGACCACGGATGATAGAGTAGCACTTGAATTTGGAGATTATGACAAATTGTATAGAGATCCTAAAAGATTGCTCGAGTGCTTTATGTAGCAGTCAAGACAAGGATTTTGGTCGAATGACCGATGCTCGCTTGAGTAGAAGATGGGTCTGGTTAGATCTCAATCAAAAGTTGACAAGGATTTCGGGTAAGGGATATATATATGACTGAAAAGGAAGTTGGCTTTTGTTGAACACCAAGACCTTAGTGCATTTGTCATCCTTTCTTGCAAATTTGTGTGTCATGATGGCCATGTGTCTTTGAGAGAGATACTCAATCTCTCTCATACTTGTCAACTGATTGCGGTAATTCAATCTTTGCCTTAGCTTTTGCTTGTCAGGTAGATTTTGTTGCCAAGAGACCATTCTCGGTGTATCATTTATGTTCTTAGATCACATGCTTCAGTCAAGACTGTTATAAAGTTAATTCATGGTTTTGTAAGTGTCTCAAATAGCTTCATCTTAAGATCATCGTCTCGTCCCACACTTGCTAGTTGGTAGGGATATGCTTCCAATACTCAGCAAGAGCTTCTAGCTCTGTCATTTAGTGGAATCTTTGTTACGGTGCCTTTGTATTCTTTTCCAAATTGAATCAACCTCCTAATTTGGTTGTTATGCATAAACCTTTGTATCATCAAGCGTGTTCCGATCATTTCTCACTTTCCTATTACCTTGTGATAACACTTTGAACGTCTTTTTGGTCATGAGAATGTGCAAGTTTGGAAATATTTTGGATTGCCTAAAACGTATTACAATATGTACTCGACCAACAAAATGATCCTCAGACATTGTGTCAAAACGAAGTATTTCGGTAAGTCATGTGTGCTAAATCTCTTGCCCTATCAACTTTCTGCCCCATGCGCATAATGTTTACTGTAATAAACTTTTCTTATATTTTGAAAAATCATTGACAAGTTCACTTTACTTAACCATACCTTCTGCCCTGGTATTCAACTTAAGCCAACCTTTTGGATAATCAAGACATGCGAAAGATTTCTGATATCAGGATTTACGCATAGAGTAGGGAGATGAGGTGCCTTGGTAAGAGATTGGATTTGGGAAAGGATTGAGTTAGGTAGAAAGAGACCTAGAGAAATAAAACAAATTCACGTAATGCACACTTAGCAAATAAAAATGTATCCTATGACCGCTTTATGCATGAAGATTTGAAAAGTGTTTTGTGCCACATGTATCAATTCATTTGCTACAAAATGCGGAGTCTAGAAGAGAATATTGCATTTATTAAACTTTTGTTACATTGGCGGATATTGAAACAGTGTAAGAAAAAGAAAACATTGCTAGAGGGTTAGAACATGGCCAGGTGAACATCTTTATGTTGATCCATCCTCAGAAGATTCATCTTCTTCAGATGAGTCTTCCTCGACCGAACTTGCCCCTGATGAATCCCCTTGAAAGATGATGTTATCTGCATCAGTCAAGAGCCGGGATATGTCGAAAGTGAAGTTTTTCAATATTTCCCAAGACTTTCTTCCTTTCTCTTCTATTCCTTCGTTAGCCACAGAGTTCATTCCTTCGCTAGCCTATACACCGATAGACTCTATGCGTTTTGTCAGGAGTTCTGCCTTATTGCGCCATTTGTCTTTTTCTTTGTCCTTTGCTTCGACCAAACTTTTCTTCTTCGTTATTTTCTCTCGTGCCTTTGCCAGTTGTTTGTGTAGCCTCTTGCACTCAGATTCTAATTCATCAGCATTTCTTTTCCTTTTTCTTGTTGCTTTTGGTTGAACCGCCTTTGCTATGTCTTTCCTGAGCCAGTCTGGGTAATCTTCATCATAGCCTGCGTCAAACCTGTCTCGTCCAATAGTCTCGAACCCCATTCTTTGCCTTGCCTTCCAAAGTTCTAATATCTTGTTTTTGAATGGTATCATCCCTCCGAAAATATCGGCTTTGAAACTTCTGATGTCTGCAATTTGGGGTACAATCTGCTTTCTCCCTGCTTGTCTAAGTACCCTTAAAGGAGTGTATGGGTAAACTCCTCTAAAGCCTACTAAATGAGAAATGAATCCCTTTCTGACCGTGTGGTCACTGTAGTGCTGGAAAAGTAGTCAAACATCCATTGTATATTTTCGGATATCAACTGAGAAAGCCTGTGGTGCCAGCCTTCGGTGGTTGTTGGCCGGTCCCACTTTTCAAGAGCACTGTTCATGCGGGTGATATGTGTCAAGATATAGTTTTCTCTTGGTATGGAGTGGAAGCCTTGGTCTGTGTTGTTCTTCTTGTGCAAATGCTCCATCAACCAAATTTGTAAAATCAAATTGCAACCTTCGAAAAAGTTAGCGCCCTTCTTGCATCTTTCTAAAGCTCGGTAAAGTTCTGCAACGATCATAGGTACCAAAGTGTATTTCTTGTCAAAATCTTTGAGTAGGACATCAGCAATTGTTACCATGCAAACATCAACTCGTCCCTTGTATTCTGGAAATACGACAGTTCCTAAAAAGCTGGTGACAAACGCAAGTACCATCCGCTCCTGCCAATCTGCATGGTTAATGCTGAAAAAGTCTTCAGATTCTTGAAATGCTTCTCCATACCCAAATTTTATGTAGAGGGAAGTTAGAGAAATTCCCGACTGCCTTATACTGTTTGTGCATAACTCGGGCTTAAACCCTACCGTTTCGAAGAACTCCAAGGGTGTAATGTTCTTACGCATCAAGACTTCCTCACTTTCAAATGGTAATTGACTTAACTCGCCTATTTCTTCCAGTAATGGTGTCAACTCTACATTCCCAAAGTGAAAGACTGCCGGCCTGCATCCTAATAGTTTACTGCTGCTTTGTCACGACCCAGTTTTGGGGCCGTGACCGGCGCTTAGGAACTAAGTCCCTAAACAAGCCTTATCAAAATTCTACAGAAAATCGGGCAGAGTTTCCCCTGTTTTAGGCCTATCCAAAAATTTCCTGTATCAACCAGAATACCAGAACATACCAATAACAATATAATTACTCAAAATCCACGTCTTTAAAGCATTAACAAAGCAAAGTGCTCCATCTAACTCCCAATAAACCAGAAACGTCTAACAAGAAGTACTAAGTTCATAAAGGCCTAAAATACTGGCAAGACCAACTTATTAACTGAATAACCAACTCAAAGATAAGACAACTAACTAACAAATGACTAAATGAATGACTAAATGGAGCGACTTTAAGAGTTTCAAAGAAAGACAATAATGAATAAATAAAGCTCTTGCCCACGCGAACTAATGCGGGGCTCACCAGGATTGTCAACTCGCGACCCTAAGAATGAAGATCCTCGCCTACGGCACCTGCTGTATCTGGAAGGAAAAATGTAGCGAGGAGTGAGTCGCAACTCAGTGAGTAACAACGCTTAACCACAACCGTTTTAAGTGGGGACAAGTCAAAAACATGTCAGTATATCTTATGCAGAAATATACATATAATTTAGTTGTCACTTTCAGAATAACAAACAGAAATCAGTCTTTTCAAGTACTTCTTGTAAACAGTAACCAATATCAAACCAGTAATAAATTCAGTAATCACTATATTAAATCAAGTATATAGGTTAGGGAGATTTCCAAGAACAAACCATGTAATCAGTATAAATTCCTCTCTGAGAAAATCAGTAACGGTAAGCTAGTTCTACCTTCCCACTAGCAAGGACTGTAACGGTAATCCGGAAAATACAAGGTGCACCAGGTCTAACGTACCTGTCGTTAGCTACGGGGTCTGTCAAGGCTCATCCCAAAATATATATTTTCTATACAAAGTAAAGGGGCATTTCAAGTAACAGTACAATATTCCAAATAGCGGTAAAACATGTCAAATGGCGGTAAAAATCAAATCTTGTAACGGTAAAATAATTCAAATAATTATTTCGGTATATATCTTGTAAAAGGACTTGTCCCATGCAATTCAAAATATTCAGTAACACATTTTACTTCAAAATCAAGTAGAAACCATGCAGGTTATGGAAATACAAATTGCAGTAAGGTCATCACTCACAGTACAGACACGTGTAGCTCAAGCGTATCTTCCACGAGCGAACCAATACCTCGTCCAGTCAATCTATAATCACATTGTATTGGTCTCGTGTTAGTTCCCTTATTTAGGATAATTCATAACTAATTTAGAATCTCCTACCCTCGGGGTTCCCTGTTCGACTCTCGTTTGACAAATTCAATTGGTTATTATCATCCCCCGGAACATAATCATTAATTGTCTATTTATCAATTCGGCGGTTCCAGAATTAAGGGAAGAATCACGCTCTAGTGTTTGATCTAACAACATGTAAAAAGGAAAAGATGATAACTTGCTTTGCTTAGGAAGAGAAAAACTCTGCTGCTTTACATACTACTGTCATATACCCAAATGGTCCATAAGCTTAAATGATTCATGGTTGTTCTATGTTTCAATTCTATTGAAACTCACTATAATCAGGTTTTTATATTACCAACTTATTTCCATTACGGTAGTATGTAATTATTGAAAATAATTGAGTAAAGGAAGAATTTAACCAAGGCAAAAAGTTTTGTTTACCTTCCTTCTCGTGTTTCTCTGTATTGTCTTCCTCGTAAACGTTCCTTTTGTTTTTTTTTTTCCGCCAGGTAAAGTGCTTTAACCAGAAGCTTAAAGTTTTCTTGGTTTTCTTTCCCTAATCCTTTTCGTCCAATTCCCCTTGTATTTGGACTCTGAAGAGTCCCGTTTTCTGCTTTGCTTGTTTTTTTTTTTTAATTAATTTATGAAATGACTCAATTGCCCTTGTTTTATTTTACTAGGGTATTACAATCTCTCCCCCTTAAGAAATTCGGTCCCCAAATTTAAACTAAGAGCATACCTGTAGGGTGAGATAAGTGAGGATACTTTGCTCGCATATCATCTTCCATTTCCCAAGTAGCTTCCCTTGCGGTATGATTTTTCCACAAAACTTTCACGAACAGAATATCTTTTCTCCGCAACTTTCTTATTTCACTCTCAACTATGGCTATTGGTTCCTCTTCATAAGATAATTTCTCATTATGTTGTATAGTCGGTGTCTCAAGCACATGAGAATCGCCCGGTACGTACTTTCGAAGCATAGACACGTGAAACACAGGATGAATAAAAGATAACTCTGGAGGAAGAGCCAAACTGTAAGCAACAGCTCCAACTCGTTCAAGTATCTCATAGGGTCCTATGAATCTCGGGCTCAACTTTTCTCTCTTCCCGAATCGTGTCACGCCTTTCATAGGGGAGACTCGTAGGAATACACGGTCCCCAACTGCAAACTCCAACTCTCTTTTCCTTTTATCTGCATAAGACTTTTGCCTGCTTTGAGCTGTGAGCAATCTCTGCCTAATCAACTGGACCTTATCAATAGCTTCCTGTATCAGGTCTGGTCCTAAAACCTTAACTTCACCGGCTTCGAACCATCCAATTGGAGAACGACAACGCCTACCATATAAAGCCTCGTAAGGAGCCATCTGAATGCTTGCCTGATAGCTGTTGTTATAAGCAAACTCAGCTAAAGGCAAATAAGTATCCCAACTACCACCAAAATCAATAATGCAAGCTCTCAACATGTCCTCCAATATCTGTATAGTACGTTCAGACTGACCGTCGATTTGAGGATGGAATGCGGTGCTAAGATCTACTCTAGTACCCAATTCTCTTTGAAAGGACCTCCAAAAGTGAGAAGTGAATTGTGATCCTCTATCAGAGATAATGGACAGTGGAACTCCATGGAGTCGGACAATTTCATTCATGTATAACTGTGCATATCTCGCACCACTGTAAGTAGTTTTAACCGGCAAAAAGTGTGCTGACTTTGTAAGCCGATCAACAATCACCCATACTGAATCATAACCTTTAAGTGTACGAGGTAGCCCAGTCACAAAATCCATGGTAACTCTTTCCCACTTCCACTCTGGAATCTCGAGTCGTTGTAGTAGTCCTGCGGGTCGCTGGTGCTCAGCCTTAACCTGTTGACAAGTCAAGCAACTAGTAACAAAGTTAGCAATATCTTTCTTCATACCTTCCCACCAATACAATTGCTTCAGGTCGCAGTACATCTTAGTGGATCCAGGATGTATAGTGTATCTAGAACGGTGAGCTTCCTCGAGAATAACTCGTCTTAGCCCATCAATTTCTGGTACACATAACCGGCTACCTAGTCGGAGAACCCCATTATCATCAATAATCATATTCTTGCTTTTACCAGCTAGGACTTCATCTCGATATTTGCACAACCGTTCATCCTCGTACTGAGTGGCTTTAACACGTTCTACCAATGAAGACTTGGCTGGAACATAAGCCAATAACACCCTAGAATTAGTCACGCAGAACCTGATACCGGTACCTTCGAGCCTGTGAAAATCCTTGGCCAACTGTCTCTTTACAGGAGCTATATGTGCCAAACTACCCATAGACTTTCTGCTCAATGCATCAGCCACAACATTGGCCTTCCCTGGATGATATAGAATAGTACAATCATAGTCCTTGAGAAGTTCCATCCAGCGACGCTGCCGAATGTTTAGATCTCTCTGCTGAAAAATATACTTTAAGCTCTTGTGATCAGTATAAATTTCACATGTTTCTCCATACAAGTAGTGCCTCCAAATTTTCAGTGCAAATACCACTGCAGCCATCACCAGATCATGAGTGGGATAGTTCTGTTCATTCTTCTTCAATTGTCGCGAAGCATAAGCTATCACACGACCATTTTGCATGAGAACACACCCTAATCCCACTCTCGAAGCATCACAAAGTACCGTGAATCCTCCCGAACCGGATGGTAAGGCTAGAACTGGCGCGGTGGTCAAACATGTCTTGAGCTTCTGAAAACTCTGCTCACATTCATCTGTCCACTGGAACTTTGCATTTTTCTGTGTTAGCTTGGTCAATGGTACTGATATTCTGGAAAAATCCTGCACAAAACGCCTGTAGTAACCTGCTAATCCCAGAAAACTGCGAATCTCTGTAGGAGTGGTGGGTCTGGGCCATTTCTGCACTGCTTCTGTCTTTCTAGGATCCACCAGTATTCCATCCTTGGATACCACATGCCCAAGGAATGCTACGGAGTCTAGCCAAAATTCACACTTAGAGAACTTCGCATAAAGCTTATGTTCCCGCAATGTTTGCAGTACAACTCTCAGATGAGCCTCGTGTTCTCCTTGACTGCGAGAATACACCAAGATATCGTCAATAAATACAATGACAAATCTGTCTAGAAACGGCTTGAACACCCTATTTATTAAATCCATGAATGCATCTGGAGCATTAGTCAACCCGAAAGGCATCACAAGGAATTCATAATGCCCGTATCGAGTTCTGAAAGCTGTCTTAGGAATATCTTTGTCACTAACTCTGAGCTGATGATAACCAGATCGAAGATCAATCTTTGAGAAATGGGCAGCTCCCTGCAACTGATCAAACAGATCATCAATACGAGGTAAAGGGTATTTATTACGTACCGTTACCTTGTTCAGCTGTCTGTAGTCAATGCACATTCTTAGGGACCCATCTTTCTTCTTCACAAATAGCACTGGTGCACCCCAGGGGGATACACTTGGTCTGATAAATCTCTTTGTTCAATAACTCCTGCAATTGTTCCTTTAGTTCCCTCAACTCCGCTGGTGCCATACGATATGGAGGAATCGATATGGGTTGTGTGTCAGGTGCTACATCAATGCTGAAATCTATATCCCGCACTGGAGGTAATCCCGGTAAATCCTCAGGAAATACATCAGTGAACTCTTGCACCACTGGAACCATTTCCAAGCTAGGAGTCACATCACTTGTATCTCTCACCATAGCTAAGAATGCCCAACAACCTTTCTTCACTAACTGCTGAGCTTTTACAAGTGATATGACATTACACATTTTTAGAATTTGATCCCCTTTCAGAATAAAACTAGGTTCATTAGGCATCTCGAACTTAACTACCTTCGCATGACAATCGAGGTTAGAATGGCAAGAAGATAACCAATCCATACCCATCAACACGTCAAAATCAACCATATCCAGTACAATTAAATCAGCTAAGGTATCCCTACCCTCAACTCGAATCTGACAAGCACGATACACATATTCAACAAGTAAAGAATCTCCCACAGGATTAGCAACTAGAAAAGGATCATTCAATATTTCTGGTTGTCTATCAAACCTCAAAGCAAAGAATGAGGACACATAGGAGTGGGTAGATCCTGGATTAAACAATGCAAGTGCATCAAGTGAGCAAACAGAAAGAATACTTGTAACCACAACATTTGAGGCCTGAGCATCTTGCCTAGTAAGTGCAAAAACTCTCGACTGGCCTCTACCAGCAGTCCTCTGACCTCGATTACCCATGGCACGATCTCCGGCACCTCTGCCTCTGTTACCTCTACCAGCAGTACCTGTATTATTACGAGCAGTCTGCGTAGATGCCGCTGCCTGCACATAAGCCTGACTAAACTCTCTCTGAGGATGAGGGCAATCCTGTATGTGATGTCCCAACTTGCCACACCGGAAACACCCTTCAGTCAGAACACGACACGGACCCCAATAAAATCTACCATAAGTCTGACAAGCTGAATCAGTAGCATATATCTGCCCAGAGTTATGATGTCCAGATAATGATGGTAGTCCTTTAGCATTATCTTTGTGAGGAGGTGCTCTAACAGCTGGCTGAGACAGATGGTCTGTCCATGTCTGAAAACCCTGTAGGTGTACCTGGTTCCCGGCTCTACGGTCTGTGCTGACTCCCCCAGTGAAAGATCCCCCAGTCTTAACCTTCTTATATGCATCTTTAGCTGCCTGTGATTCACGACCCATGTTTTCAATCTTTCTGGCAAGGTCGAGTGCATCAGAGTAATTCAGATTCTTCATCTACGGAGCAACTGCATTGAATAAACGATCAACCAACCCATCAACAAACCTCTGAACCCGAGATGTTTCATTATGCACTAAGTTAGGTGCATATCCAGCCAGCTTAGTAAACTTAGTGTTAATATGTCGATACATCCATATCTGGAGTCTGAACTAATCTCTCAAACTGCCTAGCATATTCCTTCCTCAGACTTTTAGGGAGAAAGCGATCCATGAACAACTTAGTAAACTCGTCCCATGTCAATCGTGCTGCTTCTGCGGGCCTTTCTAAAAGTACAGTTTCATACCAAGTATTAGCTGTATCCTCCAACTTGTATGTTGCAAGTTCCACGGATCTCTCACTAGAACATCCAAGAGCACGCAACGCCTTAAGTGTACCATCAAAGAAACTCTGAGGATCCTCTGTAGTGTCAGAACCAGTGAACCTTGGTGGTTTCAGTTTTAAGAACTCTGGTAAGGACACTTCTCTGTTACCAAAAATCTGAGTCTGGGCCTGGGCCTGAGCCACATTCTGTTGGCGAGCCCTATCCTGTCTATCCATTCTGGCATTCAAGAGTTCAATGGACCTTTGCATAGCATTAAGTGCCTCAATAGTAGCATTCTCATATGACAGTGGAGGTGGATTATCCTCAATTTCTGGAGTAGGCTCTCTTGTAGCTCTTGTAGTAGCACCAGCCCTCGTAGTAGTAGCTTGGCCTCGTCCCTGAGTATTACCTACTTTCCTAGCTGAGGTAGATGACGGCCCAGCAGTAGAGGAATTCGGAGCAGCTCGGGCCGCCTTTTTAGATCTTGTCTTACCAGCCATCTGAGTAATAGAATAACTAACGTTAGATTCATCTATTTAGCAGTAGTCATCTCACACGTACGGAAGGAACAAGAAAGAAGGAAAGACACGAAACATCCTATCACGCCCTCGCAGAATAACGATTATGAGAATGGCCGGCAACATAACCATAATAAAGATTCTACTACTGACGTGTGCTCCATTAGTCACAGGAATAACCTAGGGCTCTGATACCAACTTTGTCACGACCCAGTTTTGGGGCCGTGACCGGCGCTTAGGAACTAAGTCCCTAAACAAGCCTTATAAAAAATCTACAGAAAATCGGGCAGAGTTTCCCCTGTTTTAGGCCTATCCAAAAATTTCCTGTATCAACCAGAATACCAGAACATACCAGTAACAATATAATTACTCAAAATCCACGTCTTTAAAGCACTAACAAAGCAAAGTGCTCCATCTAACTCCCAATAAACCAGAAACGTCTAACAAGAAGTACTAAGTTCATAAAGGCCTAAAATACTGGCAAGACCAACTTATTAACTGAATAACCAACTCAAAGATAAGACAACTAACTAACAAATGACTAAATGAATGACTAAATGGAGCGACTCTAAGAGTTTCAAAGAAAGACAATAATGAATAAATAAAGCTCTTGCCCACGCGAACTAATGCGGGGCTCACCAGGATTGTCAACTCGCCACCCTAAGAATGAAGATCCTCGCCTACGGCACCTGCTGTATCTGGAAGGAAAAATGTAGCGAGGAGTGAGTCGCAACTCAGTGAGTAACAACGCTTAACCACAACCGTTTTAAGTGGGGACAAGTCAAAAACATGTCAGTATATCTTATGCAGAAATATACATATAATTTAGTTGTCACTTTCAGAATAACAAACAGAAATCAGTCTTTTCAAGTACTTCTTGTAAACAGTAACCAATATCAAACCAGTAATAAATTCAGTAATCACTATATTAAATCAAGTATATAGGTTAGGGAGATTTCCAAGAACAAACCATGTAATCAGTATAAATTCCTCTCTGAGAAAATCAGTAACGGTAAGCTAGTTCTACCTTCCCACTAGCAAGGACTGTAACGGTAATCCGGAAAATACAAGGTGCACCAGGTCTAACGTACCCGTCGTTAGCTACGGGGTCTGTCAAGGCTCATCCCAAAATATATATTTTCTATACAAAGTAAAGGGGCATTTCAAGTAACAGTACAATATTCCAAATAGCGGTAAAACATGTCAAGTGGCGGTAAAAATCAAATCTTGTAACGGTAAAATAATTCAAATAATTATTTTGGTATATATCTTGTAAAAGGACTTGTCCCATGCAATTCAAAATATTCAGTAACACATTTTACTTCAAAAACAAGTAGAAACCATGCAGGTTATGGAAATACAAATTTCAGTAAGGTCATCACTCACAGTACAGACACGTGTAGCTCAAGCGTAACTTCCACGAGCGAACTAACACCTCGTCCAGTCAATCTATAATCACATTGTATTGGTCTCGTGTTAGTTCCCTTATTTAGGATAATTCATAACTAATTTAGAATCTCCTACCCTCGGGGTTCCCTGTTCGACTCTCGTTTGACAAATTCAATTGGTTCTTATCATCCCCCGGAACATAATCATTAGTTGTCTATTTATCAATTCGGCGGTTCCAGAATTAAGGGAAGAATCACGCTCTAGTGTTTGATCTAACAACTTGTAAAAAGGAAAAGATGATAACTTGCTTTGCTTAGGAAGAGAAAAACTCTGCTGCTTTACATACTACTGTCATATACCCAAATGGTCCATAAGCTTAAATGATTCATGGTTGTTCTATGTTTCAATTCTATTGAAACTCACTATAATCAGGTTTTTATATTACCAACTTATTTCCATTACGGTAGTATGTAATCATTGAAAATAATTGAGTAAAGGAAGAATTTAACCAAGGCAAAAAGTTTTGTTTACCTTCCTTCTCGTGTTTCTCTGTATTGTCTTCCTCGTAAACGTTCCTTTTGTTTTTTTTTTTCCGCCAGGTAAAGTGCTTTAACCAGAAGCTTAAAGTTTTCTTGGTTTTCTTTCCCTAATCCTTTTCGTCCAATTCCCCTTGTATTTGGACTCTGAAGAGTCCCGTTTTCTGCTTTGCTTGTTTTTTTTTTTTTAATTAATTTATGAAATGACTCAATTGCCCTTGTTTTATTTTACTAGGGTATTACATGCTTCTACTATCCCTTTCATTGTCGTATGCTCCATCAGTGAAATAAGGTTCCCCAACACTGCCTTAACTCGGTCTTGTTGATCTATACTTAAGTTTCTCCACCAATCTCTGAGCAACTGAGGGGTTTCAACAATCATGTCAAATGCTCTAGTGGCCATGATCTTTTGGAAAAGGTGAAGGATGATAGGAAAAGGGAGAATAAAAATGACTAAGATTCGCTTAATGCGAGCAAAATGATCAACGTGTGGTACAAGCTTTTGAAAACAATGCAACAGAGGATATGAGGAGATGTGTCGTTGTGGATTGAGAATCCTTTAGACACTTTAGAAGGAAATTGCTAATGGACTTGTGACATGCCAAGGATGTCAAGTCTTTATATAATGCTTAAAGGATAAATGTGCGTTATGCGTCATCCCGTCTATCAAGCGGTTATTTCTGCGTCAAATTGCGCCTTTAATGCCTTTTCGGTTGCTTAGGAATAAACAGTCGTTTCTGATTCAATTTCGGCTTTGATGCCTCTTCGGTTACCATTTGTGCCTTTGAATGGCATTGAATGCAGAATAATTCCCATAAACGGTCTACATTTACACGTTCAATCCTTTAAGTATATGCCAATAAATCATGTTTAATACTTTAAAGGCCAAAAATCCGTTCAGATTGTTTGAACAAGTTGGCCTATCGGACTTGAGAACAAGTCGACTAATGACATGTCATGATGCATGATTCCTAACATTGCTACTAAAGAATGAAGTTGGCTAGACTGAGTTTTATTATCCTCCCAAGCGGACAACTCAGGAGCGAGAACGTCTCGGTCCAAATGGGTTCCAAGTTGTTCCCCCTAAAAGGAGATTTTTGTGAGGGAAGAGGTGGCCGTAACCACCGCACGATTTAGAAACTTGCCAGGAGCGGCGAAAGGTATGCATAATATGCACAAATTTAAAAGAAATGCACAAGTTTTGAAAGAAATGCATATGTTTTGATGCACACGTATTGAAGTATTTCGTAAAATGATTTTAGAAGGATAAGAACAAAACAAACGCATTAATTTCGAAAGATAGAATTAATATAAACTAGACAATCTTAAAAATCACGAAAAAGAAAAGATGCAAATATTTTACCAACTTTTAAAAGAGGGAAAGACAAATAAAACAAGTTAATTTTGAAAAGCAGGCTAATAGAGTTAGGCGATATATTTTCAAAATGCGAAAAGAATTATGAAGTGAAACCTGTTTTTTTTTTTAAAAAAAAAGATTTAGCAAATTTATGGAAATGGTGCACATATTGAGATAAAGAAAAATAAATAAATTTTAAAAGGGAGAAACAAACAAGTTAATTCTGGAAAATAGGTTGAAATTTTGGGAAAAAGGCAAAAGAATTATGAAGTGAAAAAGATTTAGAAGATTCAAAAATAACTGAAGTTTAGGATAAAATTCATGGAAGATTTGAAAACATTTGAAGTATAGGACGTGATGTAAGAAACTACCAAGAGTGGGTTTACTAGACAAGAATATGGTTTCCCTAGGCGGACAACCAAGGGGTGGGAACGTTTGGAATTGTTGGCTGTACCACGGACCAACTATACCCCAACTGTTCCCCCTAAAGGTTTTTTTGAGAGTGAAACGGCCGTGAGATCCACGTAACCGTTTATTGTGTGTGCAATTGTAAAAAAATTCCGGGAGAGGAGGAAATATAAACAAAATAATAATTACAAATAATAAATTAAAAGCAAACGCCAATGAAATAGAAAACTAAACTTCAAACCTGCAAAAGGAAAAGAAAGAAATATTAGTTTTGAGAAAGAAAATGCATGCAAAATATCCCAATTAAAAGTCCGTTATGGTTTGAACCTTGATATCCCCAGCGGAGTCGCCATTCTGTCGACGCCCATTTTTTCCCGAACCCCGTAAGGGTTCGAAACAGGCTCGACTTATTGGGACTTGCGGGTAAAGACTTGGAGTCGCCACCTAACATATTTTTTAACTAGGCGTATTAGGGCACCTACTTTGTTTCTAGCCAATTTTAATATTAACTCCGATACTTGATCTACGAACCGAGAATTCTGAGTAAGGGTTCAAATTAACCCAAGAGGAATGTGTTAGGCACCTCTCGGATTCCACAAATGTGGTTACCGGCCGGACTTATAATTGGGATTTTAAGAATTATGAAATAATAAATAACTAACTAAAAATAGGCGAATAGTCATGCATGTAACAATAAAATGTTCAAATTCATTAATTGGATTTTTCCTTAAAGAACTGCACCTCGCAAAAAGACAAACAAAGTTAAGTCAGCAAACAATAATGATAATAATAATGATGCAATAATAATGAATAACAAAATGAAGGAGAAAATGAATTTTTATGAAATTATCGTCTTTTCGTAATTCCACCACGATGTGCCTCGTAAAAAATTGTAAAATATGAATTAGTATGACAATTAGTAATAATAATAATAACTAATAATAATACTAGCAAATAATAATGAAATCACTAAAAAGGGTCCTCCTCCAAAATAGTTCGTCGTATTTCATCCAATTTCATCTCGCAAAAATACGAAGAAAATAAGTTAGTGAGTAATAATAATATTAATAAAAGTAATAAAATAATAATAATAGTAATAATAATGATTCAAAACAACAATAAGAATGATAATAATAAAGACCAAACCAACGCAATGTCTTCAACTTGCTTTTTGCAAAATTCTGCCCCAGTTATGACTTCCACATTTCAACTTATTTTGCAAAAACTGCCCCAGTTATGACTTTCAAAACTTCAAACTACTTATCAAAAGCTGCCCCGGTTGCAATCTCCCACGTCTTCTACTTGCTTTGCAAAATTTGCCCCAGTTTCTATCTTTGGAAAAAATTAAAATTTAAATACTAAAGGGTCGAGCCCGATGGAGGAGCCTATGTATCCCTCCTTGGGAATCAGACCGTGCGTAGTTCTGCTTACACAAAAGAGAATTTTCAAATGCTCGTGTAACCGAAACTCGATATGAGTTGCCTACGCTTCCCGCCTTGGGAAACCGGTTACAGTAGTTTGCTTACATAGAAATAGATTCAGACATTCATTACTTGATATTCTTTCTTTTCTTTCAACAAAACTAACAAAAGAAAATTACAATAGTTACTTCTTAATAATGCAAATAAACTAACTTCTGCTTCTGCAACTCTACTGCTTTTTTGGAACTTTAATAGGTGCCTAAATGCCCTTCTTCGAGGAAACTCCCTTTGCATATGGAAAGATTGCAACAAAAGGTTCGCCAGTGCCATTTGTAGGTAGAATTTTGACCTGGCCAGAGTTAATCAAGGTTTCAACTTTCTGCTTAAATAAAGTGCATTCTTCAATAATATGCCCCTGCATCCCTGAATGGTAAGCACAAAATTTTCCCAAATTGTCGGGCTTATATGACCAATACGGCTTTGATTCTATAGGATGTACCAAATTGAATCCCTTGAGCCTCTCAAACAATCTTGTGTAAGATTCTCGGAGCCGCGTGAATGCGAAAGCAGATCTTTTGGCGCGGTTTGACTGTGAACTTGGATTGACAATTACTTGCCTGTGTGCACTAGGTTCCCCTACTATGGCTGGCAAAGGTTTTGACATGAAAATCTGTCCTTTGTCTTTGGATTGTGCCTCAACCAATTCACACTTTCTCTTGTCAGAAATTATTGCAAACGACTCTTCTTGAAGTTCTACAGATTTTCTTTTCAGTGGATTGCCCCTTGCAAAGGTTAGGTTCGGGAGTTCGTACTGTTTGACAAAGTTACGAGCTAAGTCATCCCATGTGAATCGCTTTCCAAGGTCTTGTAGTGCAAACCACGTTAAAGCCGGCCCCGCTAACGTCTGAACAAATAACCTCAGCTTGATTCCATTGCTTTTTCCAAATATTGCCACCCAATCAAAAAATGCTTTCAAATGATCATGAGGATCTCCTATCCCATCATACACTGGTGGATCAACCACGTCAAGAAAATTCACATTTTCCTTTTCTACTTCACCTAAACCTGCTTGAGACGGTAGAACCCTCCCGTCTACCATTGTGGCATTGTTCTCTTTAGCATTGGGAAGCCCTTCCTCGTTGCTTTTCTCATTGCTTGTTTTTGATGTGAAGCCATCAAATCCCTTTTCCAACAGGAATCCATGCAACTTAGGGAATTGTTGAGCATCGCACTCAAATGCTGGAGCTACTTGCATTGTGGGAGGTGCAACAGTATAGATAGGAGCCACAGGAGCACTTGGTCCAGAGCTTGACACATTTCGCACTGGATTGCGAGCATCCATGAGCGCGACAACCAATTCAGTAAGGCTATCAAGTCTCTTTTTCAAACTTGCCACAGTTGCTTCAAGCTTGTTAACCTTGTCTTGGTGGGATTCATCATTTCCAGTCAAGTCAATCACAGCAATTTGACGAGCCATAGGTCCTGATCTTAATGTTCAAAATAATTACCCTTTAGCAACGCATACCGAATTTAATAAAGATTTATTAAGGATCAAACTAACGGATCAACTCATTCCAAAAATGGAGAAATTGAGACCATACTGAAAAGACCCAAAATTTTAAGTAAGACACTCATTTTGTTAAAGCAAACCAGATGCGAAAATGCTTCTTTAATTCTGAAGTTATTTTCAAAAGTAACACACTTGCGAATACTTAAAATATGGCGCTAAACAATATTTTACAAAATGACAAGAATGGGTTTAAGATAAACAAAATAATATTTAAAAGATGTTTTAAAATAATGGTATGCATGAATTCAGATGATAGGTGAATAAACAAATTCATAGAGCGGCTAAATTTTACAGAAGATAGGTTGAAGTAACATAACATTAAGCTTACCATACCGCCGAACAAATTCAATCACAGCGCAATCAATGCCAACAAATTTTGGGCAAGCAGCATATATTTAGCAAGTAATCGCATATTGGACAGATAATTTGACATGTGGCAACCACAAGTAATTGGGCGTAAATAAAAATGCGAACGCTTCCTACCCTGTAAGGTGCCTCTTTTTGCCAGAGGTGGGCCTAAGACGCGCAAACAAGTGGTAACGAAAAATAGTTCATGCCAGTTTTGAGCAATTCAGATTTAGAGTAAGCAATAAATAATAATAATAAGTGATAATAATCAGCTCTCCGCCTCGACACTGCAATCACGTTATCCCAACTATCTTGCAAAAGTTGGTATCAACTCGACATTCTAACACAGCTCATACTCTCCAAAACATCTGCACCAAATTTTAAACCCAAATGCCTAAACCTGAAACAATCCTCCATGCCTTTTGCAAATATCCACACTCCTCCAATCACAACTCCCAATTATTTTAAAACACCCAGGTGTGAAAATTTCAACTGCTTTCACAATACCAGACTGCAAATCATAAAAGGTTCCAATTGACCTTTTACAAATAAAACCTCACTGGTCCTTGGCTTTGGACAAGCCTCTCAGCTTCCTAGGTTTTGCAAGGCTCACCGACCTTGTTTATAGGGCTCCTCGCTGGTCCTCGGTTTTAATCAAGCCTCTCAGTTTCCTAGGTAGCCAAGACCGCACTGATCTTCAAGGAGGGACCCCACTGGTCATTCAAAGACACAGGGGCTTCGCTCTCCTAGTATGCGACAAGCATACTTCAATTTTTATAAAGTTGCAGCTGGATAGTCAACATAGGCCTGCACACACGCAAAGTCATTCACGAGAGGGACCCCACTGATCCTTTCAAAGACACTAGGGGCTTCGCCTCTTAGATCTCACTACACCAGGCCATCTCCAAAACACAAACCAATCTGCCGAACTTTCCCCCGGACTGCAATTTTGTCTATGATCTCAAATTCTATGTGGACTGCTATGACCACATAGATTCTGCTAAATTCTTCCATTTTCTGACCTAAAAGACAACATAGGAGACAAAATTCCAAATCTGATTTTTCTCAAAACATGGTTAGGACTGAGGATTCGTCATCACATAGCACATACTATGCATCGTCGTTGGGTTTCAAGAACCTGTTGACGTAAGGGTGGTTTCCTAACTATAGAAGCGGTATCAAGGACCGGGTCCAGACTAAGGTGTAAATGCATGCATGCTCCTAAAAGTTCCATCTAAGAGTGGGCTAACGGTTGAGGCTGACTCGACCTATGCGGGATAGACCTGGCCTCACAACGCAGTAAAACTGGCCATGACAAAATCAGGCAATCTCAATATCCCGAACTAACTTTGGTGACACGAAAGAAGTTTCAAAGAGTGAGGTAAGGGCAATGCCCTTCCTGCATAACTACTCGTCAAGCGGGTACCCCATGATGAAATCGAGGAGGTGAAAGAGAATTGACAGGCTCCATGAGGGAGGAAATATGAACGGAATGCAGACTATGCACAAATAAAACATGCTTCAATACATTCATTTCCAACAATTAATTCTACGCATGCAAGCAACAAAGAGTTAAGCTACGGATACATACAATCAACACATATATAAAGAAAGCAAATTCGTGAAAATCTTTTCGTTAGAACCATTTGTGTATCCCCAGCGGAGTCGCCACGCTGTTGAACCCTCCCAAAACAAATGCATAACAAGTATGCATCGGGATTTGATTTCAACAAAATGGGATTCCAAAGGGTTTCTTTGGAGTCGCCACCTAATTTAAGGATTATTAGGAACCTAAGTTAACTAAAGAGTGTAATTTATTCTTTAATTAAATGAAATTAAATTAAAATCAGATATTCTAGGTAAGTGATTCTATTAAATTCGAAAGAAGGTCCCTTGCGGGAGCACTTTCGAAAATCCGCTAAAAGCGGTTAATCCGGAGATTTTCACGAATTTTACTTAAAGATCATTAATTTAGGATAAATTTTAAATAAAGATAAATAGATAATGAATAATATAATATAAATAAGATAAGGTTTGATTATGCCAATACTTAGATAAATAAACAACAAAAACTTAAAATTAATTAAATGGATAATGAGATAATGGTTGATTGGTTAATTAATTAAATAAATAAAGGTTAAATGAAGTTAGATAAATAAATAAACAAATTAGATAAATAATTGGATAATAATAAAGGATTAATTAATTGATTGAATAAATAGGTAATAAATAAGCAAATAAATAACTTAATTAAATAAATAAATACTTATCAATTTTATTAAATAAAAGAGTAAATAAATAATAATAATAATAATAATAATTGATTAAATAAATAAATAAATAAATGAATAAATATTTAATTGATTAAATAAATAATTAATTGAAATTAAATAAATTAAATTAAGTAAATAAATAAATAAAGGATTAAAATTCAATTGATTAATTAAATAAATAAATTAGAATAGATAAATAAATAATTGAATATTCGATATAATATATAAAGAAGCAATTCAAATGCGAATTATGACGAGGGTACGATTTTTTAGTCGAATTCGATTTTGCACTCATTAATTGACAAATGATTCTAAACATCCATAAATTAATGGGTGATTCGAAAAGAAATGATACAAAGCATTCATGTAAAAACAATTTAAGTAATTTACAATAGTTATTCACAATTCAAATATTATTTCTATCCTACAGGGCTCCTAATCCAGTCTATGGGGAAGTCCTATACAACATGCATTTTCTAAAGGAGCGGGGAAGGATGGAGTTTAGAAGATAGAACCCGGAAGCGCAAACTCAATCATTGAGCCTTTGACTTTGTGATTTTCATTTTTTTTATTTTACATTTTCGGGGATATCAAGTCCCGAAAATGCGGAGCGGATCAAATAACTCCTATGCAAATAGCCGTCCCCCAATTTATGAGTTGAGCAACTCAAACTCGTTCCCAAGGTTCCATGCCAAGAAAAATAAGAGAGATAAAGATTAGTAAATGCTCGAACAATTTTCGAAGAGTAGGGCTAGGAGCAAGCGGTGGAGAAATAAAATTCGTAGACAATTAGGCTCAAAATAACAGTCACAATACCAGAGGATAAATATTGAGACGTGCATAAGTCAAAGAAACAAAGATTATCTCAAATTAAGTATGGCATTATACTAACAATGACATAATGAGTCAATAGATTTAAAACTATAATCTTAACATGAAGATATGTAAGCGGCACCTAAAACTAAATTCATATCTTCTAAAGCGCAAGCAATACTTATTAAACTTCTGCATGATCATACCTGGATAAACAATTCATAAGAGGATTTCCCAAAAATACAATCAAGTCAAATAGCTCCATAGAAAATAGGTGCAAGTAGGTCTAAGCTTAGCATGCTAACATATGGATTCTATACTCAGCTTTTAAAGTTACTCCAGATCAACAGGAATCTTAGGTAGTACACAACACAAAACTAAATTCTAGCCTACATATACATCACTCAAACCCCATTATTACATCTCTAACTTCAAAACTAACTGAAGGATAACATTTGATACAACTGAGAATTTTGAACACCTAGAACATTTATCAATCATCAGTTTCAAAAGCTATGACAGGAACAAATTTTGAATTAAGGTATCAAATGATATATCAAACCAGATGGAAACAAAGACCAGGTTGCAGGATAACTGATCCCACCAACTTAACATTCAACTCACAGACCCTCACATACTCCCTACTACTGAACAGAACATTCTACACCTTTGCAACCAGAACTGAACACACACACACTTACAAGCAGATACACACACACATACATGCAAATACACACAAACAAGCAGGATACATACACTCAACACAACTCCTAAATCCTTCCTGAACTACTAAACAAAACAACCCTGGATCATTTTTAATATCCCACACTGCACACACATACACAGACCTGCCCTTCTCACACTCACAGCCTACCAAACCATCCCCAAACAAAAACCAACCTTTCATAGGCCCCTGCTATATCCCTACACCCCTGCAATTCTCCAGAATAGACTAAACTTCAGCTACCCTGAGCTAATTGAAAACATACACAAACCTGAGGCCCTCACTGCACTTTCAAACACCTGAACACACACACACACACACCAACTGAACTCATCTCCACACTCCTTGAAATAGAACCACTAGAAACAACTCCTGCTCTACCTGCCAATTTCTGTCACTGCCTACGATTCCTCACTGAATCACTGACCCCAACATCCACCTGCACACTCACATCTGCTCCTATTCACCTGCACACAAATACAAACCAGACAACTGCAAAAACCAGAAACAACCCTTAACTCCGTGCTTTCTTCTTTACTGCCTGCAATCACCAGGACCTAAAGCTATCTGCATCAGGCTCTTCTCCACCTAGACAACTACCTGCCAACACCTCACCCTGAACTCCTGCTACCTCCTTCACTCAACCACATGCACACTCCTAAGACAGGTCTTGAACTCCAGGACCCTTGCTAGATTTCTACACCCTCAACAACAATTAGAGAAAAGCCATTAAGAAGCCAACTTAGACACCCCTACACATCTGAGCAAAACACCTTTGCACACAAAGCACACAAACAGGCCTCTCCGAACCATACCCTATAGCTAGCTACATCCACTTTTATCAACCTCCATAATATCCTCTCTATAATCAGAACCAGAACAAAGATCAAACTGGAAATAGGACACCAAACTTATGCATTGGGCAACACAATCATATTTAACAACTCAGACTATTTCAGTTTCTTATTCCATTGAGAAGTTCAATTCTTCCATTTGATCTTGGAACAAGCAGACATTATTTTAAGATTTGTAAAAACAAACGCTCAGGGTCTAAAGAACTTTATCCATTTTGACATTAGTGAACAAAAGACTAAAGCTTTTTACTTAAAGAGAAAAAAAACTGGTTTACCAATGCTATCTCTAAAAGATCTAACACTAATAAAAAAGATAGTACAAGTTGGATTCATCTTTAAAGAACTAACAGAGATAAGTTCTAACTGTAAACAAAGTCAATCTCTGTAGAAACAAAGGAAACAGATTCATTAAAACTCGTTAACAAGCTGAAATTTCAGCACAACATCCCATAAACGTTTCACATATACATCCATTGAATCAAACTGAATAATGCATCATGAATATAGTAAAAGGAAGAGGTGTATTACCTCTCTAAGTGCAGTGACTGAGGCTAAAGGATTCGAAGAAAAGCGACTCGGACCCGACTCGAGTGAGGTCGACGACTCAAACAGTGAACCGACGACACGACAACAAGAAATAAATGCCAAGAACAGTGACACTAGAATCAATTTTTACTTCCCAAAAATCAGAAAATATTTTTACTCTCTATTTGCTTCCGTTTTTTTGTGATCTTGGCTAAAACCTCTGAACCCCCAAAATGAAGGAAATAAAGAATATATATACCTCGCCTTAGGGTTTCGGATTTTCCTCAATTTCCCAAATCGACCCCTTATTTTTTGCTGTTTCCTTTTAAGACAAGGATGAAATGGTCTAATCCCTTTAGGGATCGTATTATTTTATCTTTATCCTGAAGGAAATTAACGTTAGAATGTCTTTGACGGCTCGGATCAAAAGTTCATTCAAAATGCACGGACAAGATTGGTGGAGCTTTGTACTGGTGAGAGAGACCGAGGATACCAGCTGGAACAATATTACTTGTCCAGCATATTGATCGTATGGAGAAGATGAGAGTTTGGGTCGGGTTTTTGGTTCTGATTCGCGGGTCGAGGAGCTTGAGAATCGGGTCGCGGGTGTTTCTGAATTGGGGAAAGAAAGAACACGCTTGTGTAGTGTGGTGTGGGAATATATATCTATTTGCGGAAATAGGCTGGATTTAAGGAGGGAGGAGCAAAACTAGCCCCTTTTAAAAGATGATTAATTAAGTAGAAATATTGCGTGGGTGTGCTAGGAATTAGGGTAGGTCTTACAATTTTAGCATTTCTTCTTTGAATTTAAATCAATTACTTTGAATTTAAAAATTAATTTTAATTTAGACATAATTAGACTTTAATTAACATGTCTGGGACAAAATTGGGTGTCAACAATCACTTCCATGGCATTTTCCAATCAATTCCTCCGGCGAAATAGCAAATCAATTGCATATTCTTACTCCTCTTGTTGTCCCCTACAAAACCCTTATACTAATGTTCCCATTTGATGAAAGTTCAAAAAGTCGACCCTCTCCTCGGCTCCGTCTCTATCGCCGGAGAAGAGACTCTGATGATGCTTGAATGAGTCCTGAACATTTCACTATCTTGACGAAAGGGGAAACCCCTATGCATGTTTGATTGAAGTTGGGTTAAATTTAACCCAATCTCAAACCTAAATGGGTAACCCTTGTCATTGTTGATGTTTCTGGATCTATGTGATACTACGCCTAAATCTTGCCTAATTTTTTGTGCACTAACCTGTTTGTGTGCTATTTTACAATTAATTAGTTAAAATTCATGCAATTAGTAATGCTTGCTTGGTTAACTTATTTAAGTTAAACATTGTCTTGAATTCTCGCATGTCTGAGGGTGATATACTCCTAGTTTGTTAGCTTCTAGAGGTGAAATCAAGAACAGTTTGTGAATTGTCATAATCATCTTTACAGTGTATTTACCCCTTGTTCTGTCAAGATACATGACTTCCATATTATATGTTTAAAGTTGAAATGATAACTTGACTTACATGATTAAAGGATTTTGATTAACTTAATTTGAAATCCTTGATTGATATTTGATTGGAAAATTGTTATAGTAATTGATAGGGTATCAATTTGGGGTATGTTTGAAATTTATGAAGATGATCAGGATATTTTCGAGCCTAGAACATGTTTTGAACGACTGATTTTGAACCTAGACCTTATTGTGTTTAAAAGGTGGAAACACTAGTGATTAGGGATTTAATTTACCTTAATTTGGGGATTCTAATTGATCTATATTTGGAAGAAGTACCAAACTGAATCCTTTGTGGTTCTGGAAAACTAGTTCTTTACCTTATTTTACTCTTTGCCCGTTTGAACTGATCCTCTCACCCCTTTACCTATATAAGCTAGTCCTATTATTCACATTAAAGACAATTTTTGATACACTAAAACACACAGAAGCATAAAAACACATACTTGATACATTCTCTGTTTGTCCTGGATACTTCTGCTCTCTTTATTTTTTCTCAATATTGAGTCTAGGAGCACCTCACACTGCCTAAACATTGTCTATTGTAATCCTTGGCAAGGTATAACTTCTTAACTGGATCCATGCTACTCTCTGTTTAAGCTGCCTATGCATATACTCTTTCTTTGATCTCTGTGTGTATGTGTATGTGTTTGTTTAGGCATTTCCTTTGGCTCCTGCTGACCTCTTTATGCAGCTCATTGTGGATGGTTTTACAAGCCATATCAGGTTCTTATATACAGGTGGTTGTCTGACTATTTATGAGGGGTGTCTGAGATCCTTTTTGACACTAGTACGGACCTTGCAGACCCTATTTTGAGGGTTGACAGAACACCTTCATTACCCCTTACCTGATCCCTTAGCTTTCCCCTTATTGCTTGTATTTGTTAGGGTCCCTGTGTGTATTACGCTATAAAACAGATATATAGCAATGCAACTATGTGTTTGGGCTATACAGGAGCTTCTCCTAACCATTTCTTCTGTGGTTGCATCATCATTATGTTAAAACAAGATCTGCATTAGTAAACGAAAGTCGAAATATAAATATGATCATTAATAAGGCCTGCTCATTTTAAGTAATAGCGTGAAAGTTGAGATCTAATGACAGTTAACATTTAGATCAACATGATTGTAGTATATTATGGCTCAAATTTCATGATACAGTGTTTAATTGAGGTCTTCCATGTGAAAACTTGGACATTTTGATAATAGGGGTTAAATGTGTCACGCATGCTTAATCTGAAACTATTTTGTAAAGTAATCTGCCCCCATTTTTTGCATTACTGGTATAGGGCCCAAAACCTTATTTAAAATCTGACCCTTATGTGTTTAAACTAATTTTTATCAAGCTTTAATCCTCTATACACTAATTTAATAGTGTATAGGGGAGTGTGTGTATATATATGTGTGTGTGTGTGTGTGTGTGTGTGTGTGTGTGTGTTTGACAGCTCTTTTTGTGCATTTGTGCTTTGTATCCCATTTTCAAAAACAGCCCAAACACTTATATTTTTAAAACTGACCCCAAAAAGGTTAGTTGTCAAGCCCGAACCTTAATGATTATTTATTTTTTGGGGTCAGTTTTAAAAACATAAGTGTTTGGACTGTTTTTTAAAATGGGATACACAAAGCACAAATGCACAAAAGGGGTATCCCATTTTCAAAAACAGCTCAAATACTTATATTTTTAAAACTGACCCACCAAAAAGTAAGTAGCCATTAAGGTTAGGGCTTGAGAACTAATGTCAAGTTACGCCGACCCGAAATGGCTAATATTTTCTTTATAAAATAACCCAAATTTGGTTTATATCAAAATCTAAAACTCTTTTCTAAAACTGGTTATTTATGCAAAATATATATTAAACACTAAAATTGTATAAACGTGTTACCTTGAAACATTTCTTGAGATTTTAACCCGTTTGGCATAACGTTTGTAAGATCAAAGGCCAAAAGTGCGATAAAGTGTTAGGCTTAGGCCGTTGTCTGCAAATTTCAAGAGCCCAATACTAGACTCTCACTGCCGATACTATTTTGCATCAATAAGCCTGGTTGTTTGACTGATTGTACTCTTAGCCACTTAAGTTAGTAGAATGATTTGCGAATATAATCCATGCTTTGTTTATAGTCTTCTAACATCCCAAAAGTAAAAGCTCGGGCGGGAACCACCTTTCGTGGGACTTGGAGAAGTGCCTAACACCTTCTTCCCCGAGTCATTTGCACTTATTACCCTCGAATCTCTGAAAATGTGACTTATAGAACAAGACCCGACCTAAGATATTTAGGTGACCTAACATACCTTATAAAACGCATATTAGATGGCGACTCCAATTTCAAACTCAACCGAGTTACCTAGTCAAACATAAGCCTTGACTTGCTCCGAGTCGGGTAAAAGGTGTCTATGACATGCCACAGATTCAAGTAAAAGATAACGTGGCTGTGAATTTTGTCAATCCACCACCTTCCAACCCCCACCATCATGCACCAATCAATGTTGACAATACAATACACATTCCCAACCCACGCAACAACAACAACCTTCCACAGCCCAACTTTCTTCCTACTCTACCACAATCCTTCCTACCAAACTACAAGTGTGGTTCATGTATTAACTAAAGAAAAATATGCATACCACAATGTCCATTTCGTACCCTGATTGGACCCCGTGTAGCCTATGCACAAGGGATACCTTCATTATATGTAAACACTGGAAATAATAATCTGTGAAAGGGTAACCCTGCAAATATTTGCAATTGCTTGGATGGGGTCCAAAGATACCTACGAGTTATGCATTGGATGAAAACCTTGAAAATACTATTCGAAATGGAAATTGCAATGGTTGAAATGGGAGAACCAAAACAATGAAAATCACTTCACAGTGTCTCCTTAAGGAACTTAATCCACCAGTACCTGAGGTTGCGGATTATTTCCTCCTAGGATAGAATGGATTTACCGTCACCGGTGTAGCAGTACCTCAAATGCCGGTGTGCTAGCGAATTACTCGACGACATCATATCACACTTATGAAGACAATGCAGAAAGAAGGGAAGATGTTTCAAAATTTTGTATGTAAAATATGATGGAATTGTCAAGTATTTATAACCAACAAATAGGAGAATTGAAGAGGTGTGAAGTCTTTCCATAAAAAAGTGCAAATGACCATTTCCCATTAATCCATTCACAAAAAAAATATGAACAAAACTGTGTGTTTCAAAACAAGGATTAATTGCATGGAGATAAGTGGATTTCCCTTTAAACTTTTCGTGGTGAACATACATCGGGTATACTCGGTCAATCAGTACATTTGATATTTTTGAACTGTTAAGCTTTGGCACATACCTAGACAATGTATGTCACACAATTATTCCTTAATCGTCTTTGGTTCTTATCTTTGTGTTCGTTTTAGCCATGAACACCGCCTGGTTTCACAAGTGCGTAGAGAATTGGCCTTACAAAATTCTTTTTGAAACGGCTTCTACTTCATACTGACATATGTGATTCTTAAATGTGTAATTCCGTAGATGTACACTATTTGATAATTCTTATATCAAGCTTAGATAATCATTAGACAACCTTAAATACTTTATCTTTGGTACTAAACATTGTCTCATCACAAAATTAGACTAAAATGTTTAATTTGACAATGTTGAAAACTGTCATTCACAATTTTGTATTCTCCTTGAACTTAGATCTTAGGATCGGAGTCTTCTAGGTAGAGTTACCGCTATCCTTGGCGATAGTCCTATCCCCCTCAATGATCACTCAACTACCTCTTCAGTTAGGCCTTTTGTAAGCAGATCCGACACATTATCATTTGACCTTATGAAGTCAATTTTGATAATTCATCTAGAGAGCAGTTGCTTAACAATTTAATATCTTCATCATTTGTTATGTTTTTTCGTTATACATAACGCTTCCTTCTTGTCCAATTGTGCTTGACTATTGCAATATAAGAAAATTGGCATAACCAAGTTAGGTCAAAATAAAATGTCTTCCAAAACTTTTTGGAGGCATTTAGCTTCTTCACCAGCCTAGTCTAAGGTTATGAACTCAATTCCTATTGTATCATCATTATATCAACAACTTGAAATGGCTGCATCACTTGTGGCCACAACCTTTTTATTTTTATATATTTCTCCACCATTTCAGTATATCTCTAACATTTGTGTTCTATTTATTCTTATTTCAAAATGGAGTACAAGTCTACTTGATGCTCAAACTATAACATATCGCTTTAATTCATTATACAAATCCAACTCAGTATGAATTTTATAATTTTCATTTGTGGTTTTACTGCTTAAATCCAACTTGATATCGCTTTAATTCATTATACAAATCCAACTCAGTATGAATTTTATAATTTTCATTTGTGTGTTTACCGCTTAAGTCCAACTTGATATGGATTTTTTCGCTTATATCATCAGTTGGTTTACCACTTTATAAATTAATTTTTTAATACATCCATTAATGAATAGTCATGTTTATACAAAACTTGTCTTTTACCAGATGCATCTTTTCATGAAATGTCACAATCTTTCAAGTGAATTTTTTAATGCAAGAACACAACTTTTCTAAGAGACACAAACCTTACCATCAAAACTGGTAGTTTCACAAATTAGACGTCAATATATAATTGAACCAATCATGAATTCCCTATCTACCATATCAAATATCCACCAGGGATATATCTTAAGGGAGTTGAAGAAATAATATATTCACCAAGGTTATATCTTTTAGTTCTTCAAATATTATTGGCTTTTAATCAAAAGCAATAAGCCGAGCGCACCCACATTTCAAATATTTCATGAGCTATATTCGTAGAACTCAAAAGGTGTATTATTTAATTCTAAGCATAATGCACTAAGCACAGTCAAATGTTTTGCTGCAGTCATCTTATTTGATCACTTTGAAATTTTAAAAAATATTTTCGGCGTACAAGAGTAAAGCCTTATTCCTTCGCCATAGTCAAATGCTACTTCGCTACTTAGCAATTGACATTGTCACTTAAATATTCATGACTGTCCCAAATAGACAACCATCAAAATAAAATTAACTCCTACTAAGTAGGATGATATTATATGATTATTATTCAACCATAACACCTTTGTCTTTTTATTTATTTATTTTTTTCAAAAAAGCTTCACATTCATAACATATAAATAAAGTGAATATGTGCCACCAGTAGTTTCATCTTTTTTTAATTCAATCATCACTGGATGAATCAAGTGAACGATCCACTCCTTCTAACATCACCTTGGGCCAATCACACAGATTGGTGCCGCTGTTTGTACAGAAACTTCATCTCATATCTCATATATATATATATATCTGTGCCAGGACAGGCCCAAGCTCATCGTAGAGTTTCATCATTATCTAGTTTATATATGATTCATCTTAATTATTCGCTGGTTATTTTTTGTTGAAATGATTGTCCGAGTGGTTATATGAATAATTTTCTTATTTTTTTTTTTACCGTTTCCAACCTTGCATCTTATTTTAAGTTATTTTTATGCCTGTTTGATTAATTTAGTTGAAGAAGGGTTCACCCGATGGGTCTAGGGAAGGATATCGGGTACCCGTATGTTTAGCCAGAAATTTAGGTCATTTCAATTGATATCAAAGCCCGGTTTAGAGTCTATCCAAATCATGACAATATCTAGAAGAGTCTCCCTGATGGGTAGGAAGACATCCGTACTTATCTCCGAGAGGCTATGAAGGTATTTAGGAAGTTTTCCTTCTTTCCTTCTTAATCTTGTATTGGTCTTCTTGTTAGGAATTTAATCTATTTTGTTAACTTTCCCACAGTCATTGTGAAGGCATATGCGATAGTTCAGCATTGGGCGGAAGTATCAGAGGCGGCACCTGCTATGCCAGCTGTACCATGCCGTCGTGATGCGATGATGGGGCCCATAGGACTCATAGCGAGTCAGTTTCCTCAAGGATCATCTTCTATACCTTAGTCAACTCCTCATATTGCTGTTGAAGCAGGACTTCAGGCTCAGGGAGCTCAGGTCCCAGCTTACAATGTTGCTTCAACAGTTCATATTCCAGTGGCAATAAGTGTCGACTGAGCTGAAAGTTAAGTTTATCGTCAAGCAGCAATCCATTCTGACGGTAGAACAACACAGATTGGTCAAGAGTTCATGGTCACCCCAGCCATTCGAGATGCTATGTTAAGGCTTTATGGGCTCTTAGCTCCACAGTTGTTTCAAGTGCCTTTTGTGCCTCAGGCAGCCCCTCGAGTTGCCGCCAATGCCAGAATTCAAGGCTAGTGTATTCAGACTCTAATTCAGAGTATTGTTTCTTCAGTGCGTACTATAGTTTCTGAGGTGGGTGTGGCCAATGTTATGCCTCAGCCTTTTCAACTAGGCCAGGCAATGGTTCTATTTCGGGACCCATAGAAGTTCTCTTCCCATCGTCACAAGCAATTCCTTTAGCACCTGTATAATTTGGGATGCTCTTTTTTTTATGCTTTGGGTCATCACAAGAAAGATTGTCCAAGGTGTCAGCGGAGAATTTGTCCAAGCTTCGGCTAGGCGGAAATGGGAAGGGTAAGTAAGAAACCCCCATGGTTTTGGAGATCACCCCAACACTTCATCTAGAGGTGAGAGTATTCGTTATCTGAAGGGGTCACCTATCCGGTCATTCTGGCCTTTAGCGTGTGGTCTTCATAATGTGCTAGTGTTTCGACAGGATCAACCTCTGTCATCTACCCATAGCTAGTCTAACCAGCGCCCGTTTCTAACCAAGAGGTGTTTCCATTATCATGAACCTGGTCATCTTAGGAGGAAATGTCTCTTACTTTAGTAGGGAGACAGTCGTCCTTTCTTGCACCTCTACCCATCTATTTAGCCCCGGGACACTTTATTTGGATCTCAATCAGTCAAGGTTGCACCACCATCTACTGGGGATTATGGGCATGGTGGAGGTGATCTTTTCAGAGTTGATTGTTAAAGTAGCGACCCAGTGCAGCCGTAGAGGCAGTTCTATGCACTTCTAATCGGGCGGGGTGCTGAGGCATTCGATGAAGTAAATATAGGTAAATCTTCTTTTCTTTATTTGTGAATATGATGTTCACTTCTTGAATTGATCTGAGATTCATATACCCTACAATGTTTCTGTGATTCTTCTGGGATGTTATTTTAGTCAAAGATTCGTCATGGTAGAGGTAGATTCTAGTATGTTATATTCTTTGAGGGTCATGAGACCCTAATTATCCTTCCAGTCTGGGATGAGGAATTTAGGAATGGGAGCAGACATATCAAGCTAGGATTATAGTATCCCTCCATCGACTGTCGTGTTAAGTCAATTTTCTTTCTTTTCTGGTTCGATACTGTATGCATAGTGAGTTTCTCATTTACTACCCTTGGAGCATATCATTTCCTTTTTAAATGTAAAGGAGTCCATAAGTAAAATTTGATATGTGTATCTCGCCTTGTTTAGAGATACTAGTGTGATCATCTCATCATGTGAGTTGTCTCTATTGTAAAGGGATTTCCTAATGCATCCTCTAGTTATTCATTGGACTCCCTTCTAGTCGAAAGATTGAGCAAGCATGAATGTTGTCCTATAAATTCAATCAATATCTATCTATTTCATCGCATTTCTCTGGCTTGCTTGACTCCGAAGGTAGTCTAGTTTTAGTAGCCATACAAATGGAAGGCGATCTTCTAGAAGTTTGGATCGTTGTCATCCTTAGCACCAGTGCCATATTTTCCTTCCTGTACTGGTAAGATCACGGGCGCTTGTGATTCTTCCTATGATAGTCTAGAATGCATGTATCAATCAATGTATATCTATTTCATCGCAGTTCTCTTTGACTTCAAAGTTAGTCTAGTTTCAGTAGCCAGACAAATAGAATAGCCATCTTCTAGAAGTTCGGATCGTTGTCATCCTTAGCACCACTGCTATATTTTCCTTCCGGCACTGGTAAGATCATGGTCGCTTGTGATGCTTCCTGTGATAGTCTAGAATGTGTGTAGATGTAGTCAGGTGATCACATTACTTTTGTTTCTCGGGTTCCAGGGGGTACGTTGAGAGAATTTCTCGACTCGTGAATTGAAGTGGGCAAACAAGAATGATTGTGTCGAAGGTTTGGAAGTCGTAAACTCAAGAGTGTTAGTTCTTTGGTAACCCGAGAGCATAATTTGATAGCCATGTTAGTTCTACTTATATTATAGCCTAAGTCTTCTTCAATCAAGTGGACTAAAGAATGTCAGCTCGAGATCTTATCTTTAATCCATGGCTTAAGTATATTCAAAGTAGAGGAGCCTCCTTCCAATCTTAAATACAAGTAGTAATCTTAAAATCGTCGCGAGAGTGTAAGCTAAGCCTCAAGTTCATCAATCTTTTCCATGTTAGGAGATGTGTTGGTAAGATGACTCATCGGCTTGATCAGTGGGGATCAATGCCAGCCTATCTGGTGTTTCGTTTATCTTTATTTTGAAAATATAATGCCCTCTAGTCATCGGGGAAGACTCGGATTAGCTAAGTGTAAATCTAGCTTGCAGAGGAAATTCATTTCCATTATGGAAAGAAGATCCAAGAGTTGCGCTCTATGAAATTTCATCATCGCAAAAAAGGCGTCTGAAAGTTTGAGTCGAATTATTCTTGTCCTTTTAGATAATCCAAGTGCAATCTCAACTCATAAAGTTAAAGAGTCACGGCTCATTGAGCCTCTCCTGTATAAGTAAGGCGATGACATCATTGTTTGGCTATGGTTAAAGACTCATTCAAAGCTTTCTCTGTGTTGAATATAAAGTACTCTGCTAAGAAAAGACTCTTGCTTCGAGGTGATGAGTTTAGAGATGTTTCGTCGGACTATAAATACATTTCGTATCATTCGGACCGTCTTCAGATCACTCAGAACATGCAGATATCATATTCGATCTGGTGGAGCTAGAAGTTATAATTTGATGTCGGAGACATGGTATGTTGAAAGTATCACCGATGTAGGGTAAAAATAGATTTGGGAGAAGGGAAGCTCAGTGCTAGATTCATTGGCCCTTCCATATCGTAAATCATATCCGTATGCTGGCTTATCGGCTCGATTTTCGAGCATCCATGGCGGTTCATCCGGTCTTTCATGTGTTGGAAGTGTATTCCGAATCCTTCCATGGTGATTGAATTAGATCCAGTTAAGCCAGATGTGAATATATCTTATGAGAAGTTCCTAGTTGCCATAATTCCCTTAAATGTTTAGAAGCTTTGCTCAAAGGAAATACTGATGGTTAGAGTGCGATGGCATGATCTTCCTTACGAAGAGGACACTTAGGAACTCGAGTCTAGCATGCGTGAGACGTATCTTCACCTCTTCGATTAAGGTACGATTTTGATATATGAGCTTAAGAATTCTCAACGTCCTTTTATGATTTTTATTCAATAATGATGCTATAGCATCTATCGGTTTGTTGTGAAAGGTTCATTCAAGTATCTTCCTAGGTTTCTGATCTACTTTAGTGTCTCGCTCGTTCGAGGACGAACGAGGGTCTAATTGGAGGAGAATAAAACTACCTTGGCTAATCGTTTTGTGAGTTAAGACTCTAATTGGAATACCAATAATCTTAAAAGCTCTGTAAGATCCATTAGGACATGTCTGTAAAGTTTGAGTTGAATCAAACCACGTTTGGTAGCTATTGAAAGAAGGTTTCAGTTTCGGGTGTTGATTAAGCTTAAAAGCGGGTTTTGAAGTCGATTTGAGTAAATGAGGTCCAATTCAAAATCTGAAAGCGTCGTTAGGTTCGTATTTTCATTTGTGTCCTATTTTAACTTTCAGAAGTGAAATCCGAGGTTGTTCTGAGAGTTTTTGCTAATGTTCTAAAAGTTAGAATTTGACCTCTTTTTGTGGGACCCAGATCTTGTGTTTAGGGGATTCAATTTGGGATCCATTTTTGCGAGTAAGTTATATATGAGTTATATAACTTGTGTGCAAGGTTTGGGATGAGCCCGAGCTTTGTAAGGTCCCGTTCGAACCTAAAATACAGCACCAGCTGATGCCGGTGCATTTTCTGGAGGCATGCCCGCGACCGTGCCTAGCCTTGCGCGACAGCGCCACCAGGCACGCAACCGCGATTCCCTAGCTTGCGATCGCGCCTTCCTATGAGTGAGGGCGATGGCCCATCGGTATAAAGGGCCTTAGTCGGTTCATTTGTTTATAACTCAAGTTTAGTCATCCCAAGTCGGTTTGAGACCTATATTTTGATGCCAATTTATCTTACAACACTAGATAATGATTCTAATTAGTTTAATTATGTTAATACAAGGTTTTAGTGATTGAATTCCATTAAATTAACTTGGGGTAGTTGGGTTTTGAACCCTAGGATTGTGAAATTGGCGAATTTAATCTAGTTGAACTTAATTATGAAAACTAATAATATAGTTGGATTTGTGGGAATATGAGGAGTCCAAAAATTTAAAATATATGGAGTTTTGGCTAAGCCAGGTCCAGAGGTATTTTGGTAATTTTCTTCTTTCTCCATCTAAAGGTTAATTATTCCTTCTTCGGACACTTTTAAATGTGATTATGCATCTTTGGCTCATAAAGGAATAGTTTTTAGAGGCTCCAGAAAGTAAAGGAGGTTGTTTAGTAGCTATATTGATCGAGGACTTGAGGTAAGTGATTTTATTTCATTTCTTTGACGGCCTTCGGCTTTATAAAACTTCTACCCACGTGTTCTTACATGCGTAGCTGCCGCTTGGTGTACTTACTACGCCATGATTCTACTTGCTTGTATTTTTGTTTTATGTCGTGTTATATTGTGATATGTTGTATTTCATCAGGCAGGGTGTCGAGCTAAGAATAGAAGTATTATGTTGTGAATATGAATATGACTTGTTAGGCTATGACGCTTAAATGTTGTTTCGAGGACAGAAGCTCTGTTACGATTATGAATATCTGTTCTTAAGCTTTAAGCTTATTATTATATTGAGGATATGAGTTCGAATGTGATTTGGAGTATCAATTGGGGTATGAAAGCATTCTGTTAAGTTGTGAATCCTTACAGAATTACCTGGTTAACGATGAGAGTCCCGCACCAGTGACTTTTATGTTGTTGCACATAACCCACGGTTGATGATGAGGGTCCCACACCGGTTATCTGATATGCGAGGAGGTCCCAATGGCAGCTCTCTTCTGGTGGTCGATGAGAGTCCCGACATAGAGAGATATCATTCATTAGGCACATGTGAACCCATTGCATCATAATGTATTCATCCCATTTTATTGCACATGTTGCTGGGTATTGTCTAACTTTTTGCTCTTTGTTTTGTGCTTGTGATATGTGTTTCTGGTTGTTATATGCATCTTTTCTCCCTGGCTAGCTTATCTGTTTCTTCGAGGTGGCTAGTCAACCTCCACTTATTGAGTTCTTTCTACTCACCCTATTTTGTCTTGTTGTTGTCTGTTTCATTTTGGCAGGTTTTGCTCTAGGGCCGTGTTCGTCGTTTGATTGAGGAGCAGATATGACTTCAACGGTCAGGGTGAGCCTGCGTTTGTCTATGATGGCCATTATCTCTAGTTCTCTTGTGTTGAATATATTTTGCTCCCTTCGGAAGGTGTATACATTCTTTATACATATATAAGTATGTAATGTTTTTTTTAGCCTTGCTTCTTATGTTAAGTTAGTTTTGTGTCTCTTTGGTTAATTCAGTTGAAGAAGGGTTCGCCCGACGGATCTAGGGGAGGATGTTGAGTGCTCGTACGGCCTAGTTATACATCCGGGTTGTGCAAAATGACCTATAACGCTGTCCTGGGAAGACCTTGTATCTGTATGATGAGGCTCATCCCATCAACTCTTCATCAAGCGGTCAAATTCCCAACACTTTTGGGAACCAAAAAAATCAAAAATATATGTCCGAAGTATCGAGAATGCAATGTCATCACCCAGAAGTCAACAGGGTCTGTCGATGATCACGACCACTCAGCCAGATCACTTGATGAAGCATTAAGAAGTGAAGAAGATGAATACAAAAAGATCCTAGCTTGCATTAAAGAACCATTACAGCATGAAGCAGCATGTTCAACCGTCGAGGAGTTAATCACAATATCCATTTTCAAAGAATTATCTTAAAGGAAGGTGTATCTGGGTTTAGAACTCAACTCTGAATTCTGAAGTAACATCATCTCATTTTCAAAAGCTAACTCAGATTGTATTGCATGGTCTCACACTGACATGGGAGGTATAGATCCGGAGATAGCGTATCGAAAGCTAAATGTTAATACTTTCCACCCTCTAGTTAAACAAAAGAAGAGAAAAACTAGGGGAGTCAAGAGAAAGGCTATTGAAGAAGAAGTTGCCAAACTTTTGAAAAATAGATCTATACGAGAAGTCAGATACCATATTTGGCTAGCCAATACTCTGGTGGTACCGAAGAAAAATTGAAAATGAAGAGTGTGTAGTGACTTTACAGATTTAAACAAAGCTTGCTTGAAGGACTTATTCTCATCGCCGCACATGATCAATTAATCAACATGACAGCTGGACGAGAACTTTTCGGATACAACCAAATATTAATGGAAGGAAGTGATTGGGAAAAGACTTCATTCATCACATAGTAGGGGACTTATTACTATAATGTGATACCTTTCGGACTCAAGAACGCATGAGCTACTTACCAACCATTGATGAACAGAATGTTCAAGGAATAAATCGGAAAAATCATGGAGGTCTATATTGATGATATGTTGGTAAAATCTTGGCAAGCACCAGATCACCTTGCTTACTTGAGGAAAACTTTGTTCAAGGAATAAATCATGGAGTTCTATATTGATGATATGTTGGTAAAATCTTGGCAAGCACCAGATCACCTTGCTTACTTGAGGAAAACTTTTGCTATCTTGAGAAAATTTAACAAGAAATTGAACCTGAAAAATGCGCATTCGGTGTTGGATCCGAAAAGTTCTTGGGATTTATGGTTTCCAGAGGACAAGAGGTAAATACAAAAAAGCTTAAAACTATAGACAAAATACTAGAAATACTCAAGAACATAGAAGAGGTGCAAAAGATGACTGGGAGGATAAAATCACTAAGAAGGTTCATATCTCGATCCTGAGAGAGGCGTCATAAATTTTTCTTTGTTCTTAAGAAGAACAATCATTTTGAATGGAAGGAAAAATGCCAACAAGCACTGAGAGAATTAAGAAGCTACCTGTCAAAACCTCTAATGTTAGCAAAACCTCAAGATGGTGAGCAGCTAGTCATTTACTTAGCAGCCTCCTGGGTGTCAATGAGTGCAGTTCTGGTCCATGAAGACGAAGGTATGCAATCCCATGTCTATTCTGTAAGAAAAAATTTACTTGATGCAGAGATTAGATATCCACCTTTAGAAAAACTAGCACTCACACTATGACACGACCTGAATATCCGGCTAGGCCATGCGGGCATCCGACTAGCTCTTCTAAACCTATTGGGCGAACCCTATCGACTGCATCGATATAAATGACATAGAATTATTTTGAAAATAAAATGAATCTAACTTTAAAAATACAAGATAACTCACAAGGGAATTTGAGCATAAGTCTCCATACTGAAAGACTAGAATTTGACTTTTATTCAAACACTCTACGTATAACATACTTCTAGTTTATAGTGTATAATATAATGCAATATAATATAATATAATATAATATAATATAGTATTATATATATATATATGTGTGTGTGTGTGTATATATATATATACACACATATACATATATACACACACACACACACACTATACTATATATATAATATATTGTGTAGGTGAAAAATTAATATTTGCTAGAGCTATATGAAGTAATAAAATATGTTTGGTTTAAAATATTAGAAAGATATAAAATATAACTAAAAGAGTATAAGGATGAACTTACAATGTAGAGAAGCTTTGGTATTTCAAGAGTGGGCTTGAAAGAAGAAAACTTTGGAAGCTTAGTGGCACTTTTAGGTGAAATCAAATAGATGACTTCGTATTTTGAAGTGTGCAAATGGTGGATTAGGAGTAGGTATTTATAGGGGTAGGAATGAGTTCTAGATATTCCGCTTGTCATCCAGTTATTGGTTGCATGAGCTACTACATTGGTTGCTAGACATTTGGCATTTAAATCATGCATGGCTAACACTTGTTCCATGAAGAAGTGGCAGTTGTCTCTTGAGTCATGCAAGGATGACATTCGTTTGAGCTATCAATGACATTTGTCTTATGGGTTCATGCATGCAAGACACTTGTCTTATGGAATTGTGCATGCAAGACACTTGTTAGAGAATGAATTTACACTTGTTTATGAAGGTTAGCATGGAAGACATTTGTTAGAAAATAAAGTGACACTAATTAATGAGAATGTGCATGTAAGCAATATGTTTTAGCAAGAATTCCAAGTGTTTATGGGTGAGTTCATGAAGGACACTTGCATACCAAGAACAAGAAGGAAACAATTAGCATAAAATATGACACTTGTAGTATTTTTTTTAAAGAAGGCGACACCTAGTTTTTTGGATATCTTAGACATATACAAATATCTACTAAATTAAATATCACAAATATTATATAATAAGTTAGTATAATGATTAACAATTTGTTCTCTAATAACAATAATTATAAAATTATAGTAGTAATATTTAGTAGCAGTAATAATAATGATAATAATAATAATAGTAGTTTGACACGATCCGGATTTCGACTAGGCCGTACGGACACCCGACCACCTCCCCTAAACCCGTCGGGTGAACCCTTATCAACTGAATTCGGTAAATGAATATAAATTCAACTCATAAATAAGAAGAAGACTTAGAAAAAGGCACAGACATACTGATACCTCTAAGCTGTACAAAAGAAATTACAGCTGACTACCCAACATACTAGGTTTAGGGCTATCCAGACTAGACATCTAAGAGTACGAAAGAAGACAGATACCTCCTGAAGGGAGCAAAATGCAACTGAAATAATAAACATGAAACTGTGGCCATCCTGAATAAAAGTTGGCTCACCCTGACAGCTGAAGTCGTCTTCGCTCTTTTACAATGTGGCGAACGCACTCCTGGAGCGAACCAGCCGAAACGAAATAGATAGACAAGGACAAACAAAAAACAAGGGTGAGTCAAAAGGACTCAATAAGCGGGGCAGACTAGCTACCTCAATGAATAAGATAACTTGCCAGGGAGAAGAAAAACAGATAAACCAAATTCCTCTTATTTAAATTATAAAAAATCAGAGCCAGATAATAACTAGAAACATGTATGGAATCATAAACTCATTAACAACCAGGAACATAAGATAGCCAGAACATATGGGTATCCCGAATATATCAACAGTCAGAAATACATCCTGTTACGGCGTGCAACCCGATCCATATATTCATATTGTTACGGCGTGCAACCCGATCCATATATTCATACTGTCGCGGCGTGCAACCCGATCTATATATTCATACTGTTGTGGCGTGAAAACCGATCCATATATTTATACTGTTGCGGCGTGCAACCCGATCCATATATTTATACTGATGCGGCGTGCAACCCGATCCATATATTTATACTGTTGCGGCATGCAACCTGATCCATATTTTAAAGCAAATAAACCAATTAGGGGCACAAAATAGCCAGAAACATATAGGCAACTAAAATATGTCCACAATATGGTATACATACCGCATACACAAAACACAACACAATAGTCACACAATAGTCAGTATGCGGCGCAATGAAATGGGATGAATACGGTATGATGCAATGCAGTCACATGTGCCTGATACCCATCTCCGGCGTGGGACTCTCATCGTCTGCCAGGAGACATATGCAATAATGACCCTTCATCGACTCAAGACTCTCATCGATTACCGGGAGGTATATGCAATGATGACCCTTCACCGGCTCGGGACTCTCATCGATTACCGGAAAGTATATGCAATCATGACCCTTCACCGGCTCGGTACTCTCATCGATTGCCGGGAAGCATATGCAATAATGACCCTTCGCCGGCTCGGGACTCTCATCGATTACCGGGAAGCATATGCAATAATGACCCTTCGCCGGTTCGGGACTCTCATCGATTACCGGGAAGTATATGCAATGCTCAAAACCAGAGTACAATGCTCATATGCTCAATGCAATACCAACAACAGGGCATAACATATAATACACAATGTAAATTCAAAGCTAAGGCGTAATGAGTACGCCTATCGGCAGCTACACACGTAAGGAACACGTGGTAGAATATCTACAAGGCCAAGGGCCTCCAAAGAAATGGATACAAACTCTTACCTTGTTACAAAACTACTCAACAACCGAGTTGCCCTTTAGATTTATTTTCAAACGATCCTGCTTATTCAATAAACATAAAATATATCAAATTAGGTTAAATACTTCATTCCTCATATCTTAGTACAATCCGGTTAGGAACCTGATACTCTAGTCGCATACACAATATGTAGGCCAGACCTATGTACAGGGTTTAAGGTCACATAACCAAACCCTAAATAAATTACATTTATATGTTGCCTATAACTCACTGAGTACGGATATATACTCAATTCCATTATCAGGGTCTAATTAACCCTTTAAACTATTAATTAAACTTATTAAAATGATGTCTAGTATCCCAATTTTTACCGTCAAAATATATTCAAACACACGTAGTAAACTAAAATAATGCCTTAAGATCATTACCTGAATATTTCGGGGTGAAAATTCTATCTTTTTCCGGCTCTTTTCCTTTCTTTTCTCATTTTTCTGGCGTCATTTTCTCTATACATTCTCTGTTTCCGTTTTCTATTTCATTATACTGTAAGGCTAAGGGATAAGTCCTTAGCCCCACCACCTTTAACTTATCTTTCCTTTTCTTTTCTCTTTTTTTTTTCGCGACGAAAATTTAAACGGAACTCTAAGAAATTCGAAATGATCCCAAATTTCTCAAGTAAGTTATACAAAATATATGTAACACACATGCTAAGGCAGATCTCAAATCGAACTCCCGAAACTCAATATGCAAATTAAATGAAAAAAGATCAAATTATTTAACTTTCGGCATTTAAGCGAAAACTAGCCGATCAACCTCGAAATTCACTTTCGAAAGTTCAAAAAAATCACAAATAATCATATGAACCTAACGGCGCTTTCGAATTTTGAATCGGAGTTCATTCGCCAAAATCGAGCTCGAAAATAATTAGTTGATAAATATTGCGAAAAAAATATGCCTCCTAGTTTAGTGACTCATTACCAACGGCTTACTAACCATTTATCTACCAATGAACACATTTTGTTAGTACAATATCAACGGATTTAAAATTAGTTAGTAAATTTGGATGGAAAATTTGGCGACTAATTTAGCAACAAATTACTAACGGATTACCAATGAATTTTCACCTATCAAATCAACCCGCTGGTAAATAATAGAATGAATGAGAATTAGTTCATAATCTGTTGGTAATGTTGCCAACAAATTTATATTTCGTTGGTAAACTTTGCTAACAGGTTACGATCCGTTAGCAAGTTTACCAACAAATTCTTAATCTGAAAATCAACAACTTCTTGTAGCGCATTTCGAAACCCCTCAAACGACCTCGAAATTCAATGAAACATTTTTATGAGCTTCAAATATTATGATAGATTAATGTATATTTTCAATACTTTAATCGAACCACTGATGTTAAAGAGGAGTAAAATCGATTATAGTTTCCAAAACCATTTATAGAACGAGTTCTTGAACCAAAGTCAACTAACGCTCTTGGAATGCAATCAAATTTTAGACGTAAGCCAAAAACGACACTATGATTCTAGTGGTACCCTTCGTTTCCTAAATAGAGTCTGATTCTTGAAAAAAAGTCAAGAAGTTACAAAATGAGACCATAAGTTTAATAGGACCGCAGGAAACTGACATGATATTTGACTTTTAGTTCTTTACAAATGATCTTTCCCCAAAAGACCAGTAAAACGGTTAACATAAAAGTTCTACAAAAATAACATACAAGCTCTTTGTAAGATCATTTTCTTTTATTCAAGTGGTAAGTGGAAATAGGAGATAACTTCTTTAAAATTGGTGTTAATATTTGTATAGATGTTCGGTTTTGACTAACTTCATTTGGTGCCATTTTTTCCCCTAATAATGTTCAAGAAAAATAAAAAAAGGAAACCCAAATAGAAAACAAGTTTATGCGTGAATTAGACAAACCTTGCACCGCTATTATAGTTTTGACCTCTATACGAAAAGTCATACAATTTTGTCCTAATTAGGAAAAGTTCCTGGCATGGTCTTTAGGAGTGAGGGCATGAGGCGAGTTATTTTATGTAGCACGGGGTGAGGCGTAAGCACCGTGGAGCAAATTTTTTTAAAATAATTTATAAAATGATTTAAATAAAAATAAATAATCAAAAAATAAATATATCACCAAAAAATGGTAAAATTACGAAAACTTTTAAAAAATTCAAGAAAAATATGAGATATGCATATAAAAATTCTCATTTAAGCAAGTTTTCTTTTTTAAAAAAGTACTCTATATCATAATTACATCAATTTCTATTTGGGAACAAAAAGGATAATTGAACCTTTAGCATTCTTTTCCCATTGTCTCAAGTCCTCACCAGTGCATTCCCTTCTTGTTTTGGGAATCTCAGTGCCTTCAGTATCATTTTTCATGGGAATCATGGAACCCTCAGTAACTATGTCCTATAACTCATAATCCTCAGCTTGAAGATGATCTCTCATCCTTTCTTTCCACCATGAGTAGTACTTCCCATTGAACAAAGGTGCCCTCACAGTAGACTGACTCTCACTGCTTTCATGTGATGTAGTCATTCCACTACTAAAAAAACAGGGATTTTCGACCGCCAAATCGGTCGAATAACGGTCGACATGTCGACCGATTGAGGTGGTCGACCCAAATATGGTCGAAAATAGCCCTTCGACCGAAATTCGGTCGAACGTCGACCGACATTCGACCGACTTTCGGTCGAAGAACATGGACCATATTTTTTAAAGTGACATGTTGTTTGACCGAAAGTCGGTCGAAAGTCGGTCGACGTTCGACCGAATTTCGGTCGAAGGGCTATCGACCGAATTTCGGTCGAAGAACCTTTCGACCAGGTTGGTAAATTTTTTTGACCAACCTTTCGACCTAAATTCGGTCGAAAACCTATAAAAACCTGCAACATAAAATCTGACAAAACACATTCATAAACGATATTCAACAAGGCTAACAAAGCCAAACAATATAAAGAAGTCATTCAGCATTAATTCTAGTGTTACAATAATCAAACAAACTTAACAAACAGTTTAAGGTTCAACTATCACTACTACTGGCTAGAACCCGAACTAGACTCGGGATCAGACTCAGACGACGAACGGTGTCGACGTCTGCTCTTTCGCTTTCCCGAACTATCACGCTTTCCTTTGCCTTTTTTTTTTTGGTTAATGAGGATTTGTTGCATCATTTCATGCATTTCTCTTTGATGAGCCTCCTGTGCTAAGCGCATAGCTTCATTTTGTCTTTTCAGCTCTTCGATCTCCGCTTGCATCCGAGTCATTTCTGCAGGAGTAGCAGAGCTTGAAGGAGCAGTAGAACACGAGCCCAAATAGTTCGATTTATGCTTGCCAGATGAATACAGAGTTGCAAGGCCATATGCGGACCCCTTCTTCACCTCTCCGACCGCTTCCAACCATAAATTGGTTTCTTGCTCGAGCGTTAGCGGTGCTGGGGTACTGCTTCCGCATTCAAATTGTTGAGTCGAGGTCCAGTCTTCAACGGCCTTTGTAGCTCTTTTCTGAAAAACAGAAATATATCAACGGTACAAATATGAAGTATAAAAGTTGAAGGGTTGACGCGAAAAAAGTTTGAATTTAATTACTTACCCAGGTCTCTTTTGCGCGGGGCTCGACTCAGACTTCTCCGCCCTTTTTATCACTCTTGATATGTCGGATCTTGTGCATTTCAGAGATTGGAATTGTCCGATTTTCTTTCTTTTCCTACAAATTAAAGAAGAGAACAAGTTAGATAAAAAATAAACGATTATAGTAATTCATATAAATTAAATTACTTTACCAAGCGCATCTTCTGCGTCGCAGCGTTAACTGAGCCACCGGTATGGAGCGATCCACCCTTACTTGATGCCCGCGCTTTCTTCCCTTGTTTGCTCTTCTTCTGAAATTCGGGAGTCTCCCAATATTGCTGCAGCTCTCTCCATTGATGATCATAGAGGAAGCCGGACATTTTTCCCTTTTTTCGCGCATTATACATTGCGTTCTTGAATAACTCTCCGCATTTCTTTGGGAAGTTGGAACGGACTTTATAGTCCAGAGCCGGATGCCACTTACACTCAGCCTGACAATATTCATCAAAATATTTTATTTAAGCATAATCATTAGAAAAACCGCAATTAGTAATAAACCTGATGCATATTTATCACCTCAAAAGACTGCATTATCCGCTGCTTTACTTGAGGGGGCACAACGCCCCAGGATGGCCACGATTCATGCCATTGAGATCTCATGCATTTAGTCAGTAAAGGCGTAGCATCAGTGTTGGGGCAAAAGCTACATAAAAATCAGAAGCGTTAATAGAAATACTAACAATTAGATGTTAACTAATTACTAAATAGATAAGAACTTCAAAAATAAGATACTTACCTGTTATCCCCCTCGGGATAAATAATCAACCGCCCTCCTTCCCAATCTGCTCTGATACCAATTGTTGTTTTTCCAAGAGTCACCACTGAAGGACCAGTTCCTTCTGTGTGTTCCTTTACTTGTAAATTGCGGAATTAAGTTAAACACGAGTAAATGCACACTGATTTTAGCGTGGAAAAACTCCTTGAACTTGGGATCAAAAAACCATGACCTATTTTCTCAAGTAGGATTTCAACTTCACTATTTAAAAGACTCACTTGGTTACAAGACTGCTCTCTTACTAACCTAGGACTAACTCTAATCCTATAGTGACCCCTTTCACCATCAGTGAAGTTCCTCCAAGTAACAAGACTTGAATGACGAGTACTATTACAGAACTTCTATGAAAGCAAATAGTATAACTTGATATATCCTACTACAGATGAACTAGGACTGAACTTTGATAAGACTCAATCTAAGGAACAGGTTCTCCATTTAATTCCTTGTAGCTTAATGACTGCTCAAATACAATTTCGACCCAACTGTGCTAAAGCTCTTTCTCTCTCTGTATTTGTGCATCCTTCAACAACTGAAGTGCTCCTTGATTTATAGCCCTGAAATCTGAAGAGTCTTGAATAATTAGAACTCCAAAGCCTCCATGAGTTTGAGTCCTAATAGAACTCATTGCTTATCTTAAAGCCTTATCCTTAAGCTTATGCAATCTTTTCTTATCACGTACAAATCTGCATGAGTATCAAGATAAACATTAGATAATGGAATAATAATTAAATCCCTGCTTAATTGATTTTGTAATATTATTTATTCAGCTGCCGTAGTATAAAGGAACAAGTCCTTCGATCTGTTCCTTCGCCATCAGTCAAAACTTCATGCTTATTCAAGCTAACAGAGGACATGAGGCGATACCTTTTATGTAGCACAGGGTGAGGCATAAGCCCCGTGGAGCAATTTTTTAAAATATATTTTAAAATAATTTAAATAAAAATAAATATATCACCAAAAACTGGTAAAATTACGAAAACTTTTAAGAAATTCAAGAAAAATATGAGATATGCATATAAAACTTCTCATTTAAGCAAGTTTTTTTAAAAAAAGTACTTTATATCATAATTACATCAATTTCTATTTAGAAACAAAATGGATAATTGAACCTTTAGGTAGCAAGCTCATTTTTTTGGTATGTAATTAGAGATTTAGAGGCGTCCAACCAACTCTATAAGAAAGTCGTGGAGAAAGAAGCCAAGAATCAATTGAAGAAGCCATGAGACTCCCCCTTTTCGGAATTTTGTATTAAAAGTTCAAAAGTAAAATTAGAGAAAAAAATTAAATTTTAGGACTAATTTGAATAAGAGGGCTTTAAAACTTAGTACATAAGTTACTTTTAATTAATGTTGTATAGTTACAATGTTAACCTTTGAAAATTAAAGACTTTATTTGACATTTTCTGTTTTAATTTGAAAAGGTTTTCTGGGCTTACGTCCCATATACCCAGACTTGCCTTACGTTTGGGTAAGCCCAAACTATGGGCTTACGTTTTTTGGTACTTTCTCAGCCCGATCGCCGGCGCTTTTGCTACGCCCCACCCCGAGGCTCACCCCGCGAACATCTTTTAAAACACTGGTTCCTGGTAATCATCAGAGGAACTTCCTGGCGGTCTTCAGGTCTTGCTAATGAAAGATCAAGTGAGCGGTAGGATTTTTTTTATGGGGGTCAAATTTGTAAGAATTTTTTTATGAAGATCAAATTTTAGACGGTACACCAAAAATGTCTTTATTTTTGTAAATCACTTCAAACAAAACGACATCAAGTCAAACCAAACCAAATACAAAGTAAAGAAGATGTCGCATGCTTTGACTTGGTTTAGTGTGGATGTCAATTTTAAAAAAATACAATATTTGGTTTGGCTCAATATTTAAGAACAAAATTGAACCAAATCAAATAGATACAAAAATATCAATTATAAATATAGTGTAAGATTGTCGTTTATTTAGAAAGGTGAATAATTTTCATGCATCGTAGGAGATTTCTCATAATTTAGTAGTAGTAGATAATATATTAATCATTTTCTTTCGATTCTTCCTTAACATATACTACCTATGGTATCTTTAGCTCCGGATGATTGAATAAAATGAATTAGTATTTCATGTGAAAAGAAAAGTAAAAATAAACTCAATTTTATTTGATTTGATATATCAATATCCTTGATTTGATTTTAGCTCAGATAGAAATCGAAAAAAATTGAAACATGAACACCTACTGTCACCTAATCAATGTTTGTATGAGGGAATTGCTTACCACTTATCGGTGGTGTAGGAATAGAGAAAAGTCATTTGTTGACCAAATCCAAATAGAATTGAAAGAAAAAAAAAATACATTTTTTCAGAATTGACTTGCTACTCTATATAGTTTACACTTGTAAAACGTGTGGTCTTTCGTACAATAGTAGATGGTAAGCTATTTCCATATAGAAACACCGTAACAAAATCAAGAAGAAATATTAGTTGATATTGTTCAATAAATAAATAAGAAAATGGTATCATGTGGATGGTAGGATTGAAAAACAAATCCTCATACTACAATAACCCTGAGGGGTAGCTCACTTGGTAAAGGCCTGAGGACAAAGTCCTTTGGGTCGCCAGTTCGAGCCCCCTCAGGGCCACTGGGGGCATTACAAACCGGCCTTGTCTCCAGGGCCCCGTGGAACTAACTGGGTAATCGCATTGAAACAGCGGGACCTGGTGGGTACAGCTAGTCGGGTAACGCTAAGCGATATCCGGAAACCACGGTTAACAAAAAAAAAAAAAAAATCCTCATACTACAATGGTAGGATCCACCGCCCACTGGTCCAGCCTTTGCCCTCCACAAAGGGTCATTTTTTTCCTAAACAAAGTCCAAGATTTAAAAAATCAAAGAAAGTCAAGAAAATCAACATAGGAGATCCTTGAGATTCTGATTTTGCATATCTTCACTCCTACGTATCTCTCTTTTCCCTTCTGTCAAATATTTGCGTATCTTCTTGAAATCAACATCATATCATATCATGTCTCATCCTTGATATAAAATAACACGACCAACTCACATAACCAAACCAATTCATTATTCCTCAACAGTCAACACACAAACTCAACATCCCTATTCGAAATGGCAACAATTGATCCACAAACACAGTTTCATGTTCTTGCTGTTGATGATAGCATTATTGATAGAAAACTCATTGAAAGGCTCCTCAAGACTTCTTCTTACCAAGGTATTTTGATTATTAATTTTCCCAAATAACAAGAAAATATTAATATGGATTGTTGGATCTTGGTCTCTAATCCCCTCTTTTCCATTTTATATTTACAGTTACTGTTGTGGATTCTGGAAGTAAGGCTCTCGAGTTTCTTGGATTGTTAAGTGATGAGAATGAAGGAGTTGATTCTGACCATCCTCAGGAAGTTGGAGTCAATTTGATTATTACAGATTATAGTATGCCTGGAATGACTGGTTATGACCTCTTGAGAAAGATTAAGGTATGTATATTTTGGCACTTACTTTTTGTTACTAATAGAGATCAAAAGATCAAGGAAATGTTGATTTAAGTGGTGACTAATAAGGATATGTTGTTAAATTTACAGGGATCATCAGCATTGAAAGACATCCCAGTAATAATCATGTCATCAGAAAATGTTCCATCAAGAATCAATAGATGCTTGGAAGAAGGAGCTGAAGAATTCTTCCTAAAGCCAGTCCAGCAATCAGATGTGAATAGAATTAAGCCTCATTTAATGAAGGAAAAAATACAGCAAGTAACGTCAACTAGTCCTCTCAAGAGGAAAGCCATGGTAGAATGCCTTTCACCTGGGAAAACAAGAAAGTACGATGATTTTTGTGGCATCTTTTGGCAGAGCATTTGTGAGTAAAAAGGAATATATGTCCAATTTTTTGAAATGTTATGTTACAAGCTGGAGCTGACCTTTTCAATGGGAAAGGGAAAGGGAATGGGAAAGGTGTCAGGTTGTAGCAAAATCCAAGAGAATTGTCCCTATGAGATCTTACAGCACAAGCTAAGGCTAATTGTTGGCCAGCTAACATCTTAAAATAGAAGCCATTCGATTTTGGGACAGATATGAAAGTCACATGGAAGACAGCAAGGTGGACTTTCAGATGCCAATGTCCATTCAATTTGAAAGCTGGAACAACTGTTTTTACAAGCGCTGAAGATGATTAAAACTTTCATTATGCGATGTTGGTTTGGATTGCAAGGGACTGTATTAGCATTTTGTGTTCAGAGCCATGATTCAACTGATTCTCTAAAGTGGATTTACATTGTAATCGATCATACTTGATTTGGTCTTAAAAATTTTCCTGGTCACATACATAACAAATAGGTATTTCTCTTGGCTATTGTACATAATCAAATCAGCAAATCAAAATTGTTACTTTTCTCTTTCGTGGAAAGAATTAGCAACGAAATTCACTAGTTGTAGTGTTGTATCATAGTTTGTTCACTTTTCTCCAAGGAAAGAAATTTTTTTTCAATATATATTTGGTTTACCTTTTGTAGCTTCAAATTACTGCAATTTCAATAACTAATTACATCTGATAGAAAAGGATACAATCTCACTGAAATTGCAGCTCGACTTATCAGCAAGGTTTAAAGACTATATCATGATCTCAATAAACATGAACCTAAGTTACAATTGAATTTTCAGGTACTTGCAAACAAATTTAATACTGGAAATATTGTATGGGCCTAAATCAGTTTAGGTACACAAATCGAATTTCGAATTTCGGATTCGAATATAAACAGATCTTTGTATCAAAGCTTGAATAAACGAATGAAAGTGGACGTAAATGCGTAAAAATAGCTTGATTTCAATATATGAGCGTTGAGTACAAACTTGGGCAGAGTTTTGGTATATATTTCTGAATACCTACAACACAAAATGAACTTCTATTTATAGGCCTAAGGGCCAGACCCACGTTCTCCATCATCCGCCAATGTCTCTTCCACGATCTTGATGGGTAAATGCTGAGTAGTGGCTGGGCTAGTGGGGTGAAGTAGTGGGCTGCATGGCCGCTGGAACCGAGGTTGTGACCGAAGCCTTATCACAAGACTTCGGTCGTCTGACCTTGCTGTTCGAGTAGGATGGTTTGCCTCCGAAGCCCAAGGCCTAACTTGCCTTCGGGCGGGCCACAAGGCGCTGGCTTCGGAGGGTTGATCACGAGATCGATAGTCCTCTCTTCGGAGCACCAGCTCGTTTTGCCTTCGGTCTACCATCTCGAGGTGCTGACAGAAGGTGACGATTTTTACCCAATACAGATAGTCCCCCCACTCCTCGGTAGACGCCGAAGTCACCGAGGAGTGGAATGAATTTAGGCGGGAGGTTGACGTGGCAAAGCCCTATCCACGAATTTCAAAAGTCGCGTATCTGTAGGGTCATTGTTCCGCGTTACGTGGCGGCTCGTGATAGGTCTCTGAACGGTCACACCGTCTTTTCGTTTTCTCCAATGTTTTAGTCATCATTGGACTCCCACTTGCACGTGTGCAAGACACTATAAATACCTCACTTTAGTCTCTTTCTTCTTCACTCCATATTTCAACTTAAGAACAGAATCGACAGAGAGCTTTTCCGATCGCCATTTCTACCGCTACCTTTTCACGTTCAAGAAAAAGAAAACCCTTTTTAGCTTCCATTATCGACTTCCATCATGTCTGCTACCAACTCAGGCCGCGGTTCGAGTGATTCCGGCGAACGAGCGGAGCGTTTTGCCGCTATGGCAATGAACGAAGAAGCCACTGCTTCTCTGCCACCTCTGCAGGTGGTGGCAGCGGGTGACGGTGGTGAGGCCACGTCTGCCGCTCCCATCCCCTCGCGGCGCAAGGCCGGCCGCGGCACGGCTGAGGTCAGCGAATATGTGGACCCTGACGTAGTGGATGACGTCGAAGGAGATGACGTCGAGGGAGATGACGCCACCAGCGTTAAGGAGGTGGGTGGCTCGGTCGGAGGGATAGAGACGAGTGAAGTTAGTGGCTCGAAGGGGGAGGCAGAGGTTGGCCCTTCGAGGAAGTCAAAGAGGAAAATCCCACTCGAGGTGGAGATCGACCCTCGGTTGGTCATCCCCTCGAGCTTTAATAATGACAAGGATCTGAAGGTCCATGCCCAATCAGATGCTCAGAAAGGGAAGAAAAGGAACATCCCCGTTCATGTCACGAGCATCATAACCGAGGAAAGAGTTGAAGCGGTTCGAGCTGATTGCCGCTGGGGCCCCGAGGTGGATATTAGGCTTCCGGCGCCAGGCTCGGCGGTGTCAACGCACGTGGAGGGATACTCTTCTGTTTTCACCTATCCCTTCACCATTGGGTTCGACCTGCCAGTACATCCCATCATAGATGTATTTTGCAGGTCCTACAATCTTTGCCTAGCCCAATTTGGGCCCGGGGTTTGGAGGGTGGTCCAAGCCCTCGAGTATTTGAGTAGTAGGGCTGACTTGCCTTTTACCTTTCAACATTTGATTTCCCTCTATTATCCCTACTTCCACAAGGCTGGGGTGGTCGCTCTCTTACCCCGGGGCTCATACGCGATTTTGAGCAAGAGTGAGGACCATGGGGATCGCGGATGGAACGACCGGTTCGTGCTCATTCCCACGAGGCTATTGTCGGCAGAGCCAGGCTTCCCCGAAGCGTGGAACGCTCAGCGTAAGTGTTTGCTTTTGCTTTCCCTTCGGTTTTATGTTGTAACCATTGCTTATCTTGTCATCCTCGGCTTGCAGCTGCAAAGGTCCCAATCAACCCGCCGAAGGATTTACTCGAGTGGGTCACCAAAACTATGAAGGTGAAACTGCGCCCCGAGCGGCAGTGGATGGTGCTAGCTGGTTTGGAAGAAAACCGGTGGGCGTGCAAGAGGCACGGTGAGTTGTTGGTGACTTCGGGGTGTTAAGCTCACTTAGCGTCTATTTGACTCTCTTTCTTTCTATTACTTCGCTTATACAGGTCTTCCCAGCAAGGCCATGAGGGAGATCGAGGATGAAGATGAAGCCGAAGCGGAGGCTGAAGGCAGAGAGGAGGAGAGGGGAAGCAAGAAAACGAAGAGGGACGCGAGGTTGGTGACGGATGTCACCAAAGGGGTCGCCAAGATGGCTGATTTGGCGAAGAGGATGATCGAGGAGAAGAAAGCCAAAGCCTCCTCGAGCCAAGGGACCTCTCAAGGTGAAATTTTCTTGGGTAGGTTTTCCTGCGTTTCCAACGCCACTTACACTTATACTAAGCAAGTTGCTCCTCTCCCTTCCCCAGGTGCTAAGAGAAAGAGGGCGACCTCGAAGCGAGCGACCAAGGCAAAGGGTCCTCGAGTCGAAGAGGCTACAGTCCCCGCTGCTGAAGTTCTTGTCACTACGCGTCGGGGACTGATTGACGAGCCTAGCGATGAAGAGCTTCCCCCTCCAGTTCCCGAGGAGAGACCAGATCTTACTTCTGAGCCTGTTCCCGAGGTAAGGGCTGAAGTGGGTGGACCGACCGAGGTCATACAGGTGGAAGAGTCTGATCGAGAGGCTGAGAAGCGCAAAGGCAAGGCTAAAATGGGCGAGGGTTTGATTAAAGGCATGGTTAAAGCCTCTAGGGGGTCGTCGAAGCCAACCAACGTTGCAGCTCGGGCCCTGGAGATATACCCCGATGCTAACTTGTTAGATGCCACCAAGGAGGATATCATGTCCCTTGATGGTCTACTCGGCCCCGCCGAAGCTCACGCCCTTCGCAATCTCAATCCCATGAGCTTGATGGGTGTTTCAGCCGCTTCAGCTCTTCGGGTAAGTTTCAGTTCATTTTCTGCATGGCTCCGTTGTCTTGTGGATTCTGACATCGTGCTTCGAATGCAGAGTTTGGTTCTTTCATTGCGGGCCGTTCACCTCGAGCGCGATCGAGCTACCGAGCTACAAGCTGCTGCCGCTGCTTGGGATGGCCAGAAAAAGGTCCTTAAAGGGCAGGTTGCTGAATTGGAGGCTCGGTTTGCAATTTTGAATGATGAGCTGGAGCGCGCCAACGAGGCTTCGGCGAAAGCCGAAGCTGATCTTCGGGCAGCTGAGGATTCTGCCGAGGCTCGTGTACAGGCTGCGATGAGAGAGTTCACCGCCGAGCGCTCGAGGTTAAGTCTTGAGAACACTCGCCTCGACGCAGAGCTGTTTAGAGCAAAATCCGAGGCGCTGGAGGCGGGGGAGAAATATCGCAGCAAGCTTGGGGAGTATAATGCTAAACTCGTTGAGCTGCAAAGCCAGGTGGATGAGGTGCCTGCCCTTCGGAGCAAAGTATCCAGGCTCGAGGACAGGATTGCTTATCTCAATGAGCGGGCCGAGGTTAGGGCAACAAGGGCAAAGTTCGAAGAAACATGGGCCGTTGTCAAGACCAGGCTTAGCTCGCTCGAGCAGGTCCAAGCTGGGGAGATCGTGCTCGAAGATGAGATTGTTAAAGCGAGGGAGGCAGCTGCCGAGGCTCAAAGGATTGTAGATGAGCTCCCTTCGAGTGAAGGATCCGATGATGAAGGTGATAGTGCCGAAGACGGCAGCGGGGATGCCGGCGGGGCGTAGCCTTCATACTTTGCAGATTTTTGCTTTAGTTTTATGGGCCTTCGTGCCTTTTAGCATATTGGCCTTCGGGCTTTCATGTATATATGTTGGACCTTCGGGCCATATTTTGGGTGTAAATAACTTTAGCCTTCGGGCCTTTAATGGAAACTTTCGCATCTTTATTTCATGTGATGGCCTTTTACCAGTACCGAACACTTTGATGCGAATTTTAGTGTTTGCTTGCAAGACTTTAAGCAGAATTTAACCGATGCGAACTTGGGGCGACGTCTCGCCCTCGAGTCGATGCATTGAGCGGTTTTTTTTTTTTTTTTTTTTTTTTTTTTAAAAAAAAAAAAGTAAGATTCACAGATAACATGAGTGCAAACGAAGCCGCTTTATTGATATCGGTGAGCCAAAGACCATGTACAAAGAACCAAGTCGGGGCGGACCTTGGGTAGAAAAAGTTATAACAAAAACGTGCCGCTATCGGGCTAATTACAATGCACTAAATCTAATCCTCGGGCATAAGTCCCCAGTTGTTGGATAGATAAGCTTCGGTTGGGAGGCTCGATGTCGACTAAAAGTAATATCGCTTCAGATGGGAGACATTCCAGTTCAGAGGTTCGGGTTCTCCTTGAAGAGACTCGATCTGATAAGAGCCTTTTCCAACGATTGCTTTGATCCTGTAGGGTCCTTCCCAATTTGCAACAAGTTCCTCCTTCGTTGATTGGTTAACAGTTTTTAACACATAATCTCCCACTTTGAAATCTCTAAATTTAGCTTTCCTGTTGAGGTAAGCCTCGATCTGCCTTTTTTGGGCAGCAAGCCGAACCAAAGCTAATTCTCTCTTTTCTTCAAGCAAATCTAGCTCAATGCGCATCGCTTCTTGATTGGCGTCTTCGGTTGTATGAGCATACCGAAGGCTTGGTTCGCCCACTTCTACTGGGATGAGAGAATCCATACCATAGGCTAGTGAAAAGGGAGTCTCACCGGTGCTGTTCTTCTCAGTTGTTCGCATAGCCCACAGCACCCCATGCAGCTCTTCGGGCCAAGGACCTTTCTTCTCATCAAGTCGCTTCTTCAAATTTTCAATTATGATCCTATTTGAAGACTCAGCTTGGCCGTTAGCACTTGGGTGATATGGAGTCGAGGCTATCCTTTTGATCCCCCATTGTTTGAAAAAGTCGGTGATAGCAGCCCCCATGAATTATTTGCCATTGTCACAAGCGATCTCTTTTGGGACGCCGAACCTATAGATGATATTCTTTCTAATGAAGTCGATTACTTGCTTTTGCTTCACTTCGGTGAGAGCTGCCGCTTCCACCCATTTTGTAAAGTAATCGGTCAGCACTAAGATGAACCGAACACCACCTTTTCCTTTGGGCAATGGTCCCACGACATCTATTCCCCATTTCATGAAGGGCCACGGTGATACCACCGAATGAAGAGGCTCGGCCTGTTGGTGAATCATCGGTCCGTGGCGTTGGCACTTATCACATTTTTGCACGAAGGCTTTCATATCGGCACTTATTGTGGGCCAATAACACCCAGCTCTTAGCAATTTACGCACAAGGGACTTTCCCCCCGAATGGTTGCCACACTCGCCTTCGTGCACTTCGGCCATCACATACCTTGGCTCGTCGGGGCCCAAACATTTGGCCATCGGGCCGCAATACAATCGTTTGTATAGATTGCCCTCGATCAAGTGATACGAAGCCGCTTGAGTTCGCAGCTTCCTTGCTTCTTTTCTATTTTGGGGGACAGTCCCCGAGTCGAAATAGGAGATGAATTTACTCCGCCAATCCCAACGATTATCCACAGAATTAACTTGTAATTTCATCTCTCTCATTTGTGCTGTTAGCAATTGAACCACCGAGTCAGTCCCCGAGTGAGCTTCATCGATTGCCGAACCAAGGTTTGCCAGGGCGTCAGCCTCGGTGTTCTCCTCCCGAGGTATTTGCTTAATCTGCCATTCTTGGAATTGTGTTAAAATCCTTCGTGCTCGATCCAAGTATAGCTGCATTCTGGACTCTCGAGCCGTATAATCACCGAGGACTTGGTTGACCACCAATTGTGAATCGCACCTTAGTTCAATTCTTTCAACCCCCATTTCTTTAGCTAGCTCTAAGCCTGCTAGAGCTGCTTCATACTCTGCTTCGTTGTTGGTTACTTTTTTGAACCGAACCGAATGCCTGATCTTCTCCCCGGTGGGTGCCCTCAGTACAATGCCTAGCCCCAAACCCTTTGAATTTGTTGCCCCATCGGTGTGCAGTACCCACAATCCCGAAGGGGATCCTTTTGTCATGGAATTCTCTTTTTCCGCCTCGGGCAGAATTCCAATGCTAAAATCAGCCACGAAGTCTGCCAAGACTTGGGACTTAATGGCTGTTCGAGGTTGATAAGTGATGTCATATTCACTTAGCTCAACCGCCCATTTGGACAATCTCCCCGACAACTCTGGCTTATGCAATATATTTCTCAAGGGGAAGGTTGTAACTACTGCTATTGGATGGTATTGAAAGTAGGGGCGCAGTTTTCGAGCAGTAATTAGTAAGGCAAGAGCTAGTTTTTCCAAGTGTGGATACCTGGTTTCGGCATCGAGGAGTATCTTGCTTACATAATAGATGGGCTGTTGCTTGCCATCTTCCTCTCGAACCAGCACCGCACTGACTGATACTTCGGACACTGCTAAATATACCAGCAATGTCTCTCCTTCCTTTGGCTTGGCAAGCAACGGTGCGTTAGCCAAGTACTGCTTCAGATCTTTCAACGCTTGTTTACACTCCGGTGTCCACTCGAAGTGATTGTTCTTTCTCAGAACAGAGAAGAAGTTGTGGCATCGCTCCGAGGACCTTGAGATAAAGCGACTCAAGGCAGCGACTCGGCCAGTTAAGCGTTGGACCTCCTTTACCCCGGTTAACTCCTCGGGGATTTCTTCAATGGCTTTGATTTTATCTGGGTTGGCTTCGATTCCCCGTTTGGAGACAGTAAAACCCAAGAATTTGCCTGATCCTACGCCGAAGGCGCACTTCTCAGGGTTTAGTTTCATCCCATATTGTCTCAATACAGTAAAAGCTTCCCTCAGATGAGTCAAATGATCCTCGATTTGGATCGATTTGACGAGCATATCGTCTATGTAGACCTCCATAGACTTCCCGATGTACTCTTTAAACATGCGACACACCAACCTTTGGTATGTCGCCCCGGCGTTCTTTAGACCGAAGGGCATTACTCTATAACAGAAGGTACCTCGGTCTGTGATGAACGAGGTTTTCTCTTCGTCCTTCGGGTCCATGAGAATTTGGTTGTACCCCGAGTATGCATCTAGAAAAGTTAATAGTTTATGTCCAGCCGTGGAGTCTATTAACCTGTCAATTTGTGGTAGTGGATATGAATCTTTGGGGCAAGCTTTGTTCAAGTCAGTGTAATCCACGCACATTCTCCACTTGCCATTTTTCTTTGGCACCACCACAACATTGGCCAACCACTCAGGGTACTTCACTTCTCTGATGAAACCATTTTCTTGCAGTTTCGTGGTTTCGTCTTCGATTGCCTTCTTTTTGACCCCGGCGTGAGGCCTTTTCTTCTGTTTCACCGGGGTAAACTTTGGGTCTACAGTCAATTTGTGGGTCATGATCTCCGGATCGATACCCGTCATGTCTGAGTGCGACCAAGCAAAACAATCGTGGTTGGACTTCAAAACTTCTATTATTGCTTTTTTCGACTCCGGGTCCAACTCCGAGCCGACAAATACCTTCCTATCGGGGAAATCTTTCGATAGAGTGAAAGATTCCAACTCTTCAATAGTTGAGTCCTCGGCCTTTTGCTTCCGAGGCTCTTGAACACAAGCTGGAAGTTTTTCGTCTTCTCCTCGGGCGTCCTCCCCGCTTGACCCCGAACCCTGTAGTTGCTATTGTTTTGGCCCAACCGGGGCGACTCCACTTTTAAGTGCAACTGAATAGCACTCTCTTGCTACTCGCTGCTCCCCTTTGATCGATCTAACCCCCCAAGGCGTTGGGAATTTGATCACTTGATGTAAAGTGGAAGGAACAGCTTCCATGGAGTGGATCCACGGCCTTCCGAGGATCACGTTGTAGGCTAGATCCTCGGGCATAACTTGAAACAGTGTCTCCTTGGTAACCCCTTCGGCGAATGTTTTGAGTGTGATCTCACCCAAAGTCTTCTCCATGGAGTTGTTGAAGCCAGCTAACACTGTTGACTTGGGAACAACTTCACCCTTCAACCACATCTTCTTAACAGCCCCGTAGCTAATTATGTTAACTGAGCTACCGGGGTCGATCAAGACTCTTTTGATATCGGAGTCATTGATCCTCAACATGATGACTAACGCGTCGTGATGGGGAAACATCATCCCATCACAGTCATCGTCATCGAAAATAATATCTTTGCCCGAGCCTCCTACTCGAGTTCTTTTCTCCATAGTAATGGAGAGCTTAGCGAATTTTTTGGCGGCGGCAAAGTTCACGCCGTTCACTTCGGATCCCCCAGTGATGACATTCACTACTCTTTCAGGGGGTGGAGCTCGAGGTGGTTGTCCATCACCTCGATTCTTGGAAAAGTTGTCCTTTCCCTTATCGGTGAGGAAATCTGCCAAGACTCCTTTCTTCAGTAGGTGGGCCACCTCGAGGCGTAAAGCTTTGCAGTCCTCGGTTCTGTGGCCGTAGTCTGCATGAAATTCGCAATGCAGATTCTGATCCCTTTTGTCCGCCGGGGTCCTCATATCTTTGGGAACCCTTACCCCGGCTGTCCCCTTGACAACGTCGACCAGCTCCGAGGTCGATATGTTGAAATTATAATCTTGGATCCGAGAAAGATCCTTTCTTGGGACCGAAGCAGAGCTCGAGGGATTTCTTTGGTTCACATTGGTTTGAACCTTCCCTCCAAGCCTTTGGCTTACATGAGAGGCTGGGTATGAGTTACCGGGGTTGTTTCCCAACCTCTAGCTAACATGTTGCCTCGGCGAAGTGTAAGGCTCATACCTCCCCTTCAAATTATTTCGTGGCGCCTCGGCGCGATTTGAAGTATCACCTCGGTTCTGATAACCTCGGTTCTTGAACTCTGCCTCCTCCAATCTGATTTTGGAGTAAGCTCTTCTATGCAGATCCTCCCACGTCAGGACCTGATACTGTTGCAACTCTTTGCGCAATCCAGCTGCAGCACCTGAATTGCGACTATTGATACCCTTTTCGAAGGCCATGATAGCCAAGGTATCATCCATTCAAGGCAATTCCATGCGTTCGGCGTGGAATCGCTCGAGGAACTCTTTAAGCGGCTCACCGGAGTGTTGCTTCACTTCACAGATATCCTCCTTCCTCTGGAGGATCTTTTGCGCGCCGGTGTGAGCCTTGACAAAGGCACTGGATAGTTCTTTAAACGAGGAGATTGACCCCGCTGGTAAGCACAAATACCACCGAAGGGCCCATTTTTCTAACGAACTACCAAACTTCTTTAAGAACATCGACTCGAGCTGCGTGGATGTCAAGTCGTTGCTCTTTACCATAGACATGTATTCCCTAATGTGTTCTTTGGGATCAGTGGTCCCATCATACTTTTTGAGGAATGTGAGTTTGAAACCCACAGGAGTTGGGGCTGGAGCAGCTTCGGGCTTATAGGGCTGCTCCCTATATTGCTCGATGTCGAGGTCATCTTCCTCCTTGCTTATACCCGGTACGCCTTCAAGACGCTTTTCCACGCGCGCCTCGATGCGCGCCTCGATTTCTCTACTCATTCTTTCAACGTCGACCGAAGACGTTGTTTCGGCCACAGTGGGAAACGTCCCGAAGTGTGGCGATGCAGTTGGGTTATTCCCCGAGCCCCCAGACGTGGCTCCATTGTGAGGTCCCCCTGTTGTCGCGCCCGGAGGAACGAAAGGCGGGGTGCATCCACCAGGAGCCGAAGGCTGGGTGCTGTTTGGGGCGGCGCTATTTCTCACTTCCAACGAAGCGCGAAATTCGGCGTTGATACTAGCCTGCTCATCCTGCTTATTTTGGAGAGCCTTTAGTGTGGTGACAACATACATTTGAAATTCTTCAGTTGTCATTGGGGTGAAGAATTGTTGGTTCGTCGGAACGTCAACCCGATCGTTATTACCGCTGTTGTTATCAGCCATAATGTTGGATCACAAATTTCTTGACGAAAACGGATTTTGAACTTTGGAACAAAGTGTTACTGCTTATATCCCCACAGACGGCGCCAATTTGTATGGGCCTAAATCAGTTTAGGTACACAAATCGAATTTCGGATTCGAATATAAACAGATCTTTGTATCAAAGCTTGAATAAACGAATGAAAGTGGACGTAAATGCGTAAAAATAGCTTGATTTCAATATATGAACGTTGAGTACAAACTTGGGCAGAGTTTTGGTATATATTTCTGAATACCTACAACACAAAATGAACTTCTATTTATAGGCCTAAGTGCCAGACCCACGTTCTCCATCATCCGCCAATGTCTCTTCCACGATCTTGATGTGTAAATGCTGAGTAGTGGCTGGGCTAGTGGGGTGAAGTAGTGGGCTGCATGGCCGCTGGAACCGAGGTTGTGACCGAAGCCTTATCACAAGACTTCGGTCGTTTGACCTTGCTGTTCGAGTAGGATGGTTTGCCTCCGAAGCCCAAGGCCTAACTTGCCTTCGGGCGGGCCACAAGGCGCTGGCTTCGGAGGGTTGATCACGAGATCGATAGTCCTCCCTTCGGAGCACCAGCTCGTTTTGCCTTCGGTCTACCATCTCGAGGTGCTGACAGAAGGTGACGATTTTTACCCAATACAAACATATATTTACATACTTTAAAAACAAGTGTTTCACCTTATATCATGAAGGATAAGTGTGGGAGTATCCAATTCGCTATCACCCAATCCTTTCTCTGAAGCACTCAGCCTTGAAGTACTAAGACTTTTCCAAGAGTAATTAGCTCTTTGGTGAAAAACATTGAACAAGAAGGCGACAGGTAACCTGGAACAATACTAGATTAGCGCAGACTGTATGGCCCTCTAAGCATTTAAAAGAGTTCTCTGCAGCTCGTTCAGAATATTGCTATGAGGCGAGTCCACTTCGTTTGTCCTTGATTCAGAATAGCACTGGCAGAAGATAGAAGACTCAAATTCAGTTAGCTCCTTAGAAGAAATCTAGCTTTTTCACTAATGAACGATCCAAATCAGCCTCAACAGCTGCTTCTTTGCAGCTATTGCAAAACGGTTCTTCAATGGTAAAACTCTTTTCAAAGTTTGCAGTCCAGCACCATCAACAGTATTGTTGTTTCATGCTGAACTGCTGCTCCAGATAGCTCTTCCTCCATGGTAAAATCTGTATCCCCCGGCCTTGCTCTCTGTTGCAGTCATTCCCCTTTTCCCCATGCTGTACTGCAGAATCATGTATTGATGAACCATTAGTAAGAGTCTTCCGCAAGATCCCAAGCAAACTGTTCTCTTTACTGCCTTCACACAAGAGGCCTAATAGTTTGGCTTCCTCATTTGACTGTTAAAACTTCAATAAAAATTTAAGCTTCTACTACCACTCCACCCTGATGAGTAATTTCAATTTTGATATGCTCGACAGCCATATGCCTTTATCCTTAGCAGTTCCTCCTGTTCAGAGTAATGGCAAAAAAGGCATTAAACCAATTGTCATAAGTGGGAGATGCACTAAGATGCATCACTCAGAGGTAAAGGAACAAGGTTTACCCTTAACTGACGCATAAATACTCTCAAAACATCTACATCATCTTGCATTTCTTCATTGATTACTGCCTTATTTTTTATTGCCTTTGCACGCTGAGCAAATCTCAACATACTGAAAGTCTAGTTGTTACAACTGCATTGTCAAAACGAAGTAAGAGCTCTAGATTTAAAGAAGATAAACAGACCGGAGAACAAAAATTGCTCCGAACTCCAGTGTTGTGAATCTACCTTTGCGATGGAGAAACAACACAGATCATTACGTTTTGCACTCCCGCCAAGAGATTCCTGTTACAAGAATGTTGTATTGGCCAAAAATTGGCCGGACGCTTGGAAAGACGCGTCAAGCACGGAGTGAGAATCGGAGACAGCACGTCTAATCAAGTTCAGTCCGCTTAATTCTTTACTCCTGACATCACTTAATCAGTTACTTAATTATCATTGTTTATTCACGATAGCATAACTAGCCATATCTATTAGACGTAGATTTAAATCGTAAATGCTAAATCTCGATATAAAAGGATTATTCGTGGCTCAACAAAATATCAATTTAACTGTAACACCTGAATCGAGTTTTAGGATATATATACAATTTGGCGTCCACCGTGGGGCCCAGACATTCTGTTTATTTTGAGATTTTTAGCTGGCGTTTGGACATAGATTTGGTTGAAACTTGGGAATTTGAGTTTTTGGAGTTGAGTTGAAAAATAATTTTTGGAAATTGAAGTTGTGTTTGGACATAGAATTTACTTGAAAAAATAGTTGAAGTTTTGTGAGTAGTTTTTCAAATTTCTCAAAAACAACCCCAAAACAGCCTTTGAGCACTTTTTGAGTTTTTGGGAGAAGTTTTGATGAAATAGCATAAACAAACAGTTTTTCTCCCAAAAAATGTCCCCAAAAACTATAAACAAACGGGGGCTTAATTTAAGTCTACTCACTTTCTCTTCGTTTGTGTACAATGACAGACGACATACGCAACACCATCGGCATCGTATCTCTAGCCAACACCGATGGTGTGATGCCACCTAACCTTACCGATGGGGTCAATACTCCGGGAAATGGAGAGGCAATCGGTGAAACGTCAAACAGGGAGGGAATCCAACTCTCGAACACACTCCGGTCGGTTCACAGTTGAATTTGCCTCGTGGTCAGAGGCCCTGTAAGGAACCCGCGGTCGAAACCACTTCTTTTGATATGAATATGATATTGATGGAATATCTTAAGAAGCAAGATAAGCATTTCGAGACAATAGGTTCACAGTTGGTAGCTCTGTCTTACTCTGCAAATCATAGAGCATCTGCCTTCCCAGAGACACTTCCCATAGGCAATTCGACCTCAGTTCCTCAAGGCGCAGTAATAAGGGGGCCTACAATGGGAGTCGGATCCAGAGGATGAGGTACGGCCGTCGTGGGTACGGGAGCTCTAACTGTTGTCATGACAGAAGCTAGTATGAGGGCTACACTTAAGATAATGTTGAATGATTTGGTGGACAAAAGGTTTAAAGAAATGATATCATTTATGAAAAAGCTTCTGGGGGCACCAAAATTGACGGAGAATGTGACTATCAAGGTAATTTCAAAGAAGGTGTTTAGGGCAAGCGCCGCTCCACTACCCATAACCCAAAATATAAAACTGTCCGAGAATGTGTGTAAATATAGTGGAACAACTGACCCTACGGATCATGTTGCCATTTATGTGACAGCAGTACTGGTAATGATCTCACGAATGAAGAACTCAATTCGATGTGTTTGAAAAAATTCTGTGAAACAATCAGGGGCGACCCTTTACATGGTATACTCTTTTGCCCGAAAATGAGATTATCTCTTTTGATGAAATGGTGGCAAAATTTCATCAAAGCGCATACGGGAGCTCTAAAGGTGGAAAGAAGGGTGGAAGACATTCTGAATATTAATCAGGGACCAAATGAGATTAAAAAAAAGAGTTCATGGACCGATTCCTAAAAGAGAAGATGACCATACCTCAAGTCGAGGAGAGATAGGCCTATTTAGCATTTGTAAACAATTTGAATGGTAACCCATCGAAGGCTTGCATAAAGTTGAGAGAAAGGTTGCAAGAATGCACTCCGAACACATGAGACGATCTCCATCACGAGTGCAATCCAAAGATCAAAATAGAGGAAGAGGAGTTGCAATTAGTATTCTACAACAGGCATTATAGTCACCTGGAGTCTTCACGAAGGGTGGACATCAATAGGCGAAATCCTAAGGCCCGATTTGAACCTTACAGATTTCCCTGTTAGGCATGTTGAGGATATGAGGCCGGAAGTTTGAAGGGCCAGCCTAAAAAGGGCTCGTCGGGTCCATCTTTGGTTTCAAAGAACCCATTACCTCCTAAGATATCACAGTACAATTTTAGCATTTTGACGACTGGATTGATCAATGTATTGAGAGAAATGGGCGAAAAAATGGTGAAGTTTTCTAAAGGCATGAAAACCAATTCGGCTAATAAGGATATGGAGTTGTGTTGTGCATTCCATCATTATCACAGTCACCCGACCGAGGGTTTGCAAAGCTTTGCGTTATGAAGCAGCACACTTACTTGAGAAAGGCAAGTTAACGGAGTATTTAACCGAAAGAGGAAATGATAACTTTGCTAAGAAAAAAGGAGGCCCACAGCCTCCAAAGCCCCCTGTTCCAAGAAAAATAGTGAACGTCTTTTCAAGAGGGGCAGAGGTCCACAAAGTGACTTGCACAACTAAAAAGTTTGCTAAGGTTTCATTTATGCGTGATAAATGGACACGCAGAGATATGAATGATGTCATCGTGTTCAGGGACTTTGACTTCGATGAGAGGCCGTTTCCCCATCATGATGCCTTAGTGGTAACAATGAGATTTGATGATACGAACGTAAAGAGGGTATTAATAGATGTTGTAGTTTGGTTAACATTATTCAATCTAGAGTGGTCAAACAGTTGAAATTGTCAGATAAAATAGTACCCAATTCTACTATGCTTTCGGGTTTCAATAACGCAAGTGAGAAGACCTTGGAAGAAATTATTTTGAAAACATATGCGAGGGTGTTGAGAATAAGACCATTTTTCAGGTGTTGGGTGGAGACATAGCTTATTGGGCCGGCCATGGATCCATGCGATGGGTGAAGTACCATCTACCCTGCACCAAGTTGTTAAGTTTCTGATTCCGTCGGGAGTACGAAAAATTAGAGGTGAGCACTAGACTGCTCGTAAATATTATTCAGTGGTAGTGAAAAGCGGGGCCGACTCAGACACCTAAAAACAAAAATCCCGGCAACTAGAATCCTTGGCCGAGCAAAGTGAGGAGGTTCCAGTGCTTACTAACAAGGAGTTTGCCAAGATTCCAACTTGCATTAGAGAACCAAACAAGCGGAAGGTGGAAGATTCTACTCTAGAGGATTTGGAAGCAGTGATTTTGTTTGAGGACCAACCAGATTGCAAAGTGTATGTTGGATCTGAATTGACTCCTGATTCGAAGTCGAAGATTTTTTCTTTTCTTAAAGTGAGTGATGATTGTTTTGCTTGGTCCCATACATACATGGTTGGAAGATATCTGAAGATAAGTTGAACGTTGATCCATCGTATCGCCTGGTCAAGCAAAAGGAGCGACCGAATGCAGGGTTTAAGAAGAAAGTCATTGACGATGAAGTTACTAAGTTATTGAAGAAAAGATTTATTACAGAGGTAAAGTATCCAGAATAGTTGGCTAACACGGTCGTAGTCCCAAAGAAGCACGGAAAATTGAGAGTGTGATGTTTAGGCCTAAATTTGGTTGTTTAGGTAAAACAATTAAATTTGTTAGATGGTCACAAGCAATACAGTAAATACACAGGAAAAGTAAGTAAAACTGAGAGAAAAGTAATAGACAAGAAAGTAAAGAGTTTTATTCCTTGAGAATAGTCGGATTCTGTGTGAATCGCTTGATGTACATTACAACGTAAGGAGGGGCACTTATAGTAGAGATTTAGCCAGTCCTAACTATGGTAAAATAAAAAGAATAATAAGGCTATGGGCCTGTAAACTCAAGGCGGTAGTATATATGAAACCTTAACTAGGAGATTGTAAACTCTAAGGCGGCGGAATGTATACCTTGCGTCTTATGCCTGCACCGACTGAGCGGCCGTGGCATGAGGAGCTGGCATGTATCCTCTAAGCCCAGTTACTTGTAAGCTAAGTCTAGTCTCATCAGCTGAACTTGTACCCTATAATCATATGTGGAGTATTTTTGCCCACACAGTTAGGCCCCTCACTTGGTGAGTGTTGTCGTAGGCAGTCAGGAAATGAAAGAGGTGTGTGAAAAGGATGTGAAAGATATCTCAATGACTCCTTTAAACTCGAAATCTCCTTGATCGAGAGAACCCCATGTGTCTTCATCTGATTGGTCCATGCTGATTCTATGCACCTTTCCCATAAACGCCTTTTACTGCGTCAAATCATTTTATATCTTCAGGTCATAACTGTATTGATTTCACGCTTCATCCTTATCTCATTCCACCTATAAATAGTGGCTTCATGATGGACGAAAATCACAAATCTTTCTTCAGAGAAATACACTACTTCTTCCAAAGTTTCCTTATGAAATAATAGCCTTCCTTAAAAAATGTTCTCCTTTGATCTTAGTTCGATATCCCAGAAAAACTCCTTAATTTAGAATGGATGGTGCATGAAAAAAACTGTAGGCAAAAGATCCTCTGCATTTTTCTTCATTTGTTTCCCCATCCATGATTGGATGAACGGAGTCCCCCGAGTCATGAAGTTTGATTGGGATTCTAATGACGTTCTTCGAGATGTCTTTGATGTGGCATGTGCACTGTTTACGGTGTGCTCACCTTCTAATACATCGGCTTTTGTGATATTCCTTTGTTATGCAGAGTTCCTCAATAGAGGAATGCCAATCCAATAGGACCTCTGCATCTGCTCATCTTTTGGCTGCACGAGACAAATTATCCTAAGGTAGTGCCATTTGAACGAGGAGTGAGTCCGTGATGGTGTTCTCTCCTTCTTCAGGCGGTTGATGTTGAACAAATTTCTCCAAATCTGTAGCATTCAGGGTGGCTGAATAGCTCTCCACTATCTGCAGTTTGGGGGTCGCATTTGCTTCCAATCGTCTGGAGAAGAGGGAGAACATGGTACTCCTGCAGCCACCGGTGGTTTCCCTATTGGTGTCTCTTTAAGTGATTCCAGATGAAACTTTTGGCCGACATGCTGTTCCTCTGCCGTTCTACTGAGGGATTCCTCAGTTGGACTGATTTTCCAACTCCCGTGGCACAACGCTATAAAGATTTTATTGTATGAGGCTTTATGTTGCAAAAATCCTCTTCTGTGCTTCGGGAGAAATTTCAATGCAAGAGCTACAATCCAGATGAAGAGTCTCCGTTCATGAAATTCAAAGAAGCTTTTTGTTTCTTAAGAATTCCTATAATAAACAACGTTGTATTCAAAAGAATTCAATTGTATATTGCGAGCCTACGGGTTGTTGATATTAATGAAACGGTCGTTCATCTATACTTTTATGTATACTTGCATAATTACTTGTACTGTAGTCAAGCAGTATGTTGTGGGTGCCTTTCTGAGCTAGTGTCTTTTAAAGACGGGTGCACACTGTTGGGCGCTTCATTTGCATCAGTAATGATGGCTTTATATTTCGCCCACAATGGGACGTCTTTAGCCCATGGTATATAACGAGACATTTTTGCATTCAAGTTAGAATGTATGTGCTTTTTTACTCGAGTATTTTAAGACTTTCTAGCACTATGCAAGCAGGCGTCTCCACTGACATGCAGGTGAAATTTGTTGAATTAATGATTTCAACTTACGAATAATGCCTGGTGGCTGAACTAGAAGTGATCTAGCTTTAAGTGAGTAGTTTACCCTACTTTTTGTAGCAAAAAGTAAGTGTATTACTTCAACTTAAGTTGTGCTAGGGCTATGAATATTTGGATCACAGATGGATCTGATTATAAGAACTGACTAAGTAAAATAATAGTTTTATTGATAAATGGGGCACTGAGCCGAATAAAGACTTAAAAAGGATAGGGCTAAGTACCCGTATAAAATAATGATAAAAATGAAGAACAAGAAAGAAGGAAATCCGTGTCTTGAGTATATAGGTCCAGTCGACCTTTCAAGAGTAGTACTTCTTAAGCTAAAAGATGTTCCAATTATTTGGAATGGTTGTCCCTTCTATTTATTCAAGAACGTACACACCTTTTCCAGCTATGCCTCGGACCTTGTAAGGTCCCTCCTAGTTCGGAGCTAACTTGCCGGCTACCTTGATATTTTGAGTTACTTTGTGAAGATTTAGGTCCCCTATGTTGAGGGAACGTAGGTTGGTTCGGCATTATAGTACTGCTCTACCCATTGCCTCTGGGATGCCAGGCGCATGGCTGCTAGCTCTCGGAACTCGTCCAAGACATCATGTGAGGCTGCTAGAGCCTCATTGTTTGACTCTTCCTTGGTGAATGACTGGCACGAACTACATTCTTTAATTTCCGCGGGGATCATAGCATCCGTTCCGTATGTTAGTGAGAATGGGTTTTCGCCCATGCTTACTTTTGAGGTGGTACGATAGGCCCATAGAACTCCTGGCAGTTCCTCCAGCCACTTACCCTTGGCCTCCTTGAGCCGCTTCTTCAAACTCTCCACTATGGTCTTGTTAGAAGACTCAGCTTGCCCATTGCCGGCCAGGTGATAAAGCGTCGAGTTGATCCTTTTTATCTCCCACTTTTCCAGGAAAACAGTGATCCTGTCTTCTATTAATTGAGGCCCGTTGTCACATGTAATTTCTGCTGGGATCCCGACGCGGCACATGATGTTCTTCTAGATGAACTGTATCACCTCATGCCCTCGAATTTGAGAGTAAGCTGCTGCTTCAACCCACATAATAAAATAATTTGTCATGATAAGCAAGAATTTGACGCCTCCGGATACTTTGGGCATGGGCCCTACAATATCCATCCCCCATTTCATGAAAGGCCATAGGGTTACTACTGAATGTAGGAGCTCTGCCGGCTGATGAAGTATATGGGAGAATCTCTGGCAACTGTCACACGCTCAGATGAATTTGCTCACATCATCTTCCATTCGGGGCCAGAAATAGCCTGCCATGATTAATTTACGAGCTAACGATTGTCTGTCGGAGTGGTTTCCGAATTGTCCTTCGTGGATTTCTCTTAACACATAATCGACTTGAGAGGTCCCTAAATATTTGGCCAACTGACCGCTAATCATTCGTCGGTACGGCTCCCCGTTAATCAAGCAATAGCGGGCTGCTTGGGCTCTTAGCCTCCTGCTTTCTTTCCTGTCCTCTGAGAATGTTCCTTCGTCCAAGTATTCTATGATCGAGTGTCGCCAATCCCAGACAAATTCTGTCACGTTCACCTCATGGCGCTTGACGTCCGCATAGGTTAGCTCAATAACAGCTCCCGGGATGTCTGTGTTCATATTTAAAGCGACCTTTAAACTGGCTAGGACATCAATCTCTGTGTTCTCTTCTCTTGTTATTTGATCGATCTTCCATTTTTGAAAAATTTTCAAGCGCTTCACCACCTTGCTAGGTACTCTTGCATGCAATCATTTTTGGCGGTGAAGGCTCCGGTTATCTGGTTGACCACTAGCTGGGAGCCGGTAAAGAGACTGATCTCCTTGGCCCCCAATATGTAGGCTAATTCAAGTGCTTAAATTATGGCTTCATATTCTGCTTCATTGTTTGTGATCGGTGGGCAGCTGATGACCTTCCGAAATGTGTTGTTGGCTGGGGATTTGATTACGAAACTAAGACCTGCTCCTTTGACATTTGAAGCTCCATCGGTGTAAATCACCCATTCTCCAAGTGTAATGTCTTCCATCATCTTGTATTCGATTTTGGCCTTCGGCATCATACCGACACTGAAGTCAGCAACAAAATCCGCGAGGACTTGTGATTTGATGGTCGTACGTGGCTGATCGATGATATCGTACTCCCCTAACTCGATGACTCATTTTGCTAGCCTGCCCAAGAGTTTGGGCTTGTGCAAGATAGATTGTAAAGGGAAGGAAGAGACTACGATGATTGTATGACTCTTAAAATACGGCCGCAACTTCCTCACTGCCATTACTAACGCGAGCGCCAGCTATTCAAGGTGCTGATAACGGGTCTCAACGTCAAGGAGTGACTTACTGACATAGTATATTGGAGATTGCACTCCCTTCTCCTCCCGTAAAAGTATGGCATTGACAGCAACTTTGGACACTACGAGATATAGCATAAAGCCTCTCCCTCACGTGGCTTAGTTAGCAATGGGGGATTGACCAGATACTGCTTCAGCTCTCGGAGCACCCGACTGCATTGCTCTATCCGCTCAAAGATTTTATTCTTCTTTAGAATGTTAAAGAACTGGTGACACATCTCCGAGAATCGTGATATAAACCAGCTAAGTGCGGCTATCCGACTGTTGAGCTTCTTCACTTCTACTTCATTCTTCAGTACCTCTGGTATGGCCTCGATTGCTTCGATCTTTGTGAGGTTCGCCTCTATGCCTCTGTTAGAGACGATGAACCCTAGAAACACTCCTGAAGATACGCCGAAGGTGCACTTCTCTGGATTGAGCTTCATGCCAAACTTCTCCAGGATTTCGAATGCTATCCCCAAATGGTTGACATGATCTTTAGCGAATTCTGATTTGACCAGCATGTCATCGATAAAAACTTCCATAGTCTTGCTAATTTGCTCTTTGAACATCAAATTTATTAGTCTCTGATAAGTGGTCCCTGCTTTTTTTAGACCAATAGGCATTAGTCAGTAAAAGTAAGTCCCCATGTCTTGTTGATGAAAGAGGTGTTCTCCTGATCATTCGGGTTCATGAGGATCTGATTGTATCAGGAGTATGCATCCAAGAAAATAAGAGCCTCATGACCCGCCATCAAATTGATAAGTTGATCGATGTTGGGCAACGGGAAAGAGTCCTTCGAGCATGCTTTATTTAGATCTGTAAAGTCGATACAAATTCTCCACTTTCCATTCTTTTTCGGGACCACCACAACATTGGACAACCAACCGGGGTACTGACCTCGCAAATGGATCTGTTGTTTAGCAGTTTCTCTACCTCCTCGTGGACGGCCAGCACTCTTTCACTGTTGATCAACCGTTTCTTTTGCTTGACTGGCTTGAAGTTTGGATCAACTTTCAAGTTATGCGTGATGATGCTTGTTGAGATTCCAGGTATGTTGGTATGTGTCCAGGCGAATATGCCTGACCGAGCATGCAGGAATTAGAAAACTCATGCTTGACTTCGGCTGAGAGTTTGATGCCCACATAAAATTTCTTATCCGGGATGCTTTTGTTGAAGATTAATGGGTCGAGGTTGTCGACATTGGCCTTGGCGGTTTTCTCCTCGTCATCAGAGTCTCGAGGCATGGTGGCTGACTGTCGGGGTCTAGTTCCTTCGTGCCCCTTGGACTTGAATGGTATGTTAGTGACTAGGCTGGGGCTGAGTATTTTGTCTAACACCTTCCGCTGGTTCTTTACCTCTTTCTTTACCGTGCATGTCACGGCAGCAACATAGCAAATTCTGGATAACTTTGCTCCCTCTCGAATCTCTCTCACCCCCTAGAGAGCAGGGTACTTGAGGACTTGATGAAGTGTCGATGGCACCACACATACTTTATGAATCCAGGGTCTTCCCAAGATAATGTTATACGGGAGATCGCATGTTATTACTTGGAACGATGTTATCTTCTTTATTTTGGGGAGGTGTACCGCTAGGAGCAATTTTCCCACAGACTTCTCGTTGGAACTGTTGAAGCTGGTTATCGTATATGGTTTGGGAACTATCTGGTGTTGCACCTCCATCTGACAAACAGTTTTCCAGTGGATGATGTGTTGAACCCTCCCAAAACTGCATACAAGTATGCATCAGAATGTAATTTCAACAAAATGGGACTCCAAAGGGCTTCTTTGGAGTCGCCACCTAATTTAAGGATTATTAGGAACCAAACGTTAATTAAAGAGTGCAATTATTCCCTTACTTAAAGGAAATTAAATAAATTCAGAGATTCTGAGTAAGTGGTTCTATTAAATTCGAAAGAAGGTCCCTTGTGGGAGCACTTTCGAAAATCTAATGCGGTTAATCCGGCGGTTTTCACGAATTTGTTAAGGATAATAAGTATATGATTAATTTTGAATGAGGATAATATAAATAAGATAAGATTTCTGTTATGCCAATAAATAAATAACCAACTTTAAGATCAATTAAACGAATAATAAAAAATGGTTGATTAATTAATTAATTAAACAAAGGCTAAATAAAATTAAGTAAATGATTAGATAAATAATAATAATTGACTAATTAATTGATTGGATAGATAAATAATAAATAGATAATAACCTGATCAAATAAATAAATATTTATATGAATTCAATTAGATAAGAAATAATGGATAATAATTGATTAATTAATTAACTAAATAATTATTATTGATTAAACAATAAATGATTAGTTAAAATTAAATAACTAAATTGATTGATTGAACAATTTAATAATAAATACCACTTAATTAATTTAATTAATGAATAAATAAGTAAACAATAAATGATAGATAGATAAATAATTAATTTAAATATAAATAATAAATGAAGATTGTATATTCTAAATATATTTTGATTCTTTTGCACTCAATAATTGATGAGAGGTTTCTATCGCCTTAAACTAATTGGCGCGTCCCAAAGGAACGGGATGCGCGATTACTTTAAGCAGCTCTAAACATGCGATGAGATAATAACTCTAATAAAGCGGCTATCCTACAAAGCTTCTAACATGCAAAGTCCTAGTCCGATTTTCAGGGCTTCCTATAACATGCTTTCTAAAGGGAACGGGAAAGAGGGAGTTTAGAAGATAGAACTCGGATTTAGCAAACTCAATCCTTTGAGCCTTGGATTTTACAATTTTTCATTTTTTGCATTTTTCGGAGATCTCAAGTCCCGAAAATGCGAAGCGGATCAAATAACTCCAAATGCATACCATCCCCATTTGTGAATTTTTTATTCAACTCGTCCCCAAGAGTTCACGCAAAGAAAATAGAAGAGAGAAGGAAATTAGTACGTAAAGAGTCAACTTAAACCGAGTAGAAAGAAATCAATCAAAGGGGCATAGGCAACTGATACAATTCATAGACCATGTTATTTTATCAAAATCTTAGGGTAAACTCAAAATACAAACCTATGTTCGATTTGAAATCTCCAGATATATCAAATTTATTACTGAAAATTCTAGGACCTGAACTAGGACATTGTTTGAATACTTCAAACAAGCAATGGCAAAAAAAATGCTTATTTCTTTCTCTGCTTTAAAAAGGAGTTTGGACTACTTCTACTTCCATTCCACAAAAGATTTAAACTTACCGATTCTTTGAGAGAACATGGCAGACTAATCCAAAGACCATAAGATCAAACTCAACATATTGGAAAATAAGGCAGGATCACTGGAAACTGAGCTTTGAATTTGAACGGGAGAACAGAGGAATGAGACCGAAAATATAAGCTTAGAAGGAAAATTATGCTGCATTCTGCTCACTTAATCAATTACCAGACCCTTTCCCAACATTTACTAACACCAAATAGACAACCTAAATGACCAAGACAACCAAGAACGACACCAGACCTTCATGCACTAGCCCATACTACCTGAAACTAACAACATCGACACACACACACAGAGACAAGACCATCCTGAAACAACTCCTGGACATCTGCTATCCTAAGCAAGCTTCCACAAACCTGCCACTCCTTCATCTCCTACACCTGCACCAATACTACCATAAACGGCCCACCCCTTCACTCTACACTTATCCTGAACAACCTGGAGCACACCTGCACTAACTCTCCTTTCCAAAAATAAAAAAACTCTCTTGAACCCAAGAAGCTCATGAAACAAGATCCAGAGCTACTACAGACAAGATCAGGGCCTATCTCTCTGTGCCCTTGCTACTCCCTGCATTCCTGCCTCTCCACAGCTCAATGAACATCCTTCTCTAGCTCACAGAATTAATCTAAGATAGAAGCAACAACTGCAGCTCCCTCTAAACTCCAACAAACCTCAGACACTCAATTGACCCCCCTTTGGAACCATCAAACACTCCCTGAAACACTTGCATACAACTTCACAGAAAACAACTCCTATACCTGATCATGGAACAGCCAAGAACCAGCCCCACACCACTTGCAAACCAACATGAACCACGAAGAAACTCCTGAACAATCTCACAAACCACTCTCAAACTCACATCCACAGGCATAAACCTGCACATACACACGCTTTTCTCTAACCTGAACCTCCCTAAGAACAAAGAGAAGCAGTCACAGCCTCTTATGCACAAACAGACCCCCTGGACTCATACTCCTTCCTCAGGACCTAAACAGACTCCAAACGCCCCTGCATACACACACACACACACACCCCTAAACTGACCCCTTAAAACTAAGAGAAACACCCTGATCAAACCCCTATACCATTTTAAGCCATCTTTCATACCATTACAAACTCTGGAATAAACTCCATTTCTGGACATGAATAAAGACAATGAAACAAGGCAGACATTATGAAAAAATGAGCTCCAACTGACTGATTCCCATACCATTTTAAACAGAGATTCAAATCTGACTTCTTATCTATTTTTAAACAAAACAGGGATAATCTTTAACTATTACTCTTAGATTCAACCTTATAGGCATAAGACGTAACTTCTAACTCAAATAAAATACAAGAGAAGGAAGAAAAGGACTATGTCTTTAAAACCAGTTCAGATTCCAAACAAAGAAGCGAGGAACAAGAGATTTATTAACAAAGATTCTAGCCTTAACCTCAAACTGATCTTTATGCATTCTTTACCAAGGTTCAATACTGCAAATCCTTTGTCGGTTTCACTTAAACTACCATAATAAACTAAAGATTTTAAATCTAATGGATGATGGACAAACCTGCTGCAGGGCAGTGAACAAAAGGGCTACGAGCTGAAGAATACGACTCGACTAAGCGACTCGAGCGAGGTCGACGACTCAAACACAGAAAGCGGTATGCAAAACCAGTAACACTATTGCTTTATGACTAAAAAAACTAAGAAAAACTGTCTATGATATTATGTTGCCGTCTCTCTGTATTTCTCTCTGTATTTCTGCCTCTCAAAATTCGAACCCCCCGAGAGATGAAACAGAGAATGAATATATACCTGAGATTATGGTTTCGAATGTTGCTTGAATTTCCTAAAAACAAACCCCAATTTTGATCTTTTCTTTAAGGAAAGAGGGTGAAAATGGTCTAATCCTTCAAGGATCGTACCACTTTCACTCTCTATCCCTAGGAAATTATCGTTACTTTGGATCAAACGGTTCGGATCGAAAGTTGATTCAAATGAACGAATGAGATTCGAGACAGCTAGTTGTACTGAGATGGTGATGTGGATACGAGGGGGGACCATTGAGTACGAGGATTTTGGACTGATTTGAGGTTGATTTTGGGGGGAAATTTTGGGATTTTGGGGCTCGTGGGTTGGGGAATTTAGGAATTGTGTCGGGTAGAACTGAATTAGGGAAAGGGAAAATGATATGTATGTAATGTATAGGCTTTCCGCGGGTAGGCCGCATTTTTGACATAAAATGATTTTAACCTCCTTTTTAGGAAAATAAATTAGGAAGTGGGATTGCACAAGTAGGCTAGCATTTAGGTTAGAAACGAATTTAGCCCTGTTTTTAAGATTAATTGGAAATTGAAGGGTTGCGCAGGTGGTAAGAAATTAGGCTACGTCTTGTGATTTTAGTCCTTTTCTTTTTGAATTTCAACTAATTTTCAATTATCATTGTTATTTTATTTATTTTCAAAGTGTAACATTAATTATAAAATATTACAATAATTTATTAATTTTAGGAAAATTTCGGGACAAAATTGGGTGTCAACATGATATTCACAGGGCTGCCCGGATCTACCAACACGTGCTTGACATGCGCATTATGCACCTGCAAGGTAATGATCAAGGCATCGTGGTACGAGTAGCGAACTTGCAGCACATCTTTAGCATTGATCTCGATAGTGTTGACACGGGGCCTTTTAGTCACCTCTTGGTGAGCCTCACAAATCATAACGGTTTTGGCCCTACTGTAATCAACCCCGGGTCCTCCAAAGATCGTGTTGATGGATCTTAAGGTACCTTGGCCTTTAGGCGCCATTCTATTGGAGTCGCTACAAAGCACAAATTCTCTATGTGATGCAGGCCTCAATAGCGAATAAAGAAACAGCGTCTTCCGACATCTGCTCATAGTTTCAGTCATGTTGTCCGATTTATGAGACGTATGCCAGATCTGAATGGCAGCGTTCTATGAAGCATCATTGTCGCAGTTCTGCATTGCTGCATCTTTTGCTTCGTAAAAACCTACAATTGCCTGTGTCCTACAGTGGGCGCCAAATTGTTTAGGCCTAAACTTGGTCTTTTAGGTAAAATAATTAAATTAGTTAGAGGTCACAAGCAATAAAGTAAATACATAAAAAAATAAGTAAAACTGACAGAAAAGTAATAGACAAGAAAGTAAAGAGTTTTATTCCTTGGGAATAGCCGGATTCTGTGTGAATCGCTTGATGGAGGGGTACTTATAGTAGAGATTTACCCAGTCCTAGTTATAGTAAAATACAAAGAATAATAAGGCTATGGGCCTGTAAACTCAAGGCAGTAGTATATACGAAACCCTAACTAGGAGACTATGAACTCGAAGACGGCAGGATGTATACCTTGCGTCCTATGCCTCCGCTGACTGAGCGGTCGTGGCATGAGGAGCATGCATGTATCCTCTATGCCCGGTGACTTATAATCTAAGTCTAGTCTCGCCAGCTGAACTTGTATCCCCGTAATCCCGTAATTATAGGTGGTGTATTGTTTCCTACACATGTGCGTGGACTAGAATGACTTGAACAAAGCTTGTCTGAAGGATTCGTTCCCACTTTCTCACATTGATTGGTTGATCGATTCGACAGCGGGGCACGAATTTCTTAGTTTATTGGATGCATATTCGGGGTATAATCAGATTTTAATTGAGCAAAAGGATCAAGAAAACACTTCGTTTATCACAGACAATAGGACTTACTATTATACAGTCATGTTTTTCGGCGTCAAAAATGCTGGGCCTACCTATCAACGGTTGGTCACACACATGTTTAAGTATTTAATCGAAATGACAATATGGGTATACATTAATGATATATTGGTAAAATGTCTGAAGGCTAGAGATCATTTGAGTTATTTGAAGGAAACATTCGCTATACTTAGGTGATTCAGTATGAAATTGAACATGGAGAAGTATGCGTTCGGGGTTGGATCTGGAAAGTTCGTTAGCTTTATCGTGTCAAAAAGAGGGATCAAAGCAAATCCAGATAAAATCAATGCAATAGATAAAATCGATGTGCTGACCAAAGTGAAGGATGTCCAACGTTTGACCGGTCGAGTAGCCTATCTCAGCATGTTCATCTCGAGGTCAATTGAACAATGCCACAATTTTTTCTCCATCTTGAAGAAGAACACGAACTTTGATTGGACTCTGGAGTGTCGACAAGCCTTAAGGGACTTGAAGAAGTACCTATCAAACCCTCCGCTGCTTTCAAAGCCAGTGGATGGTGAGGTTTTGCTCATTTATCTTACCATTTCAGAAGTGGCAGTAAGTGCATTCCTCGTTCGGGAGATGCAGGTAAATAATTTCCTCTTTATTATGTCGGTAAAATTTTACTTGATGCGGAAACTAGATTCCCATACTTAGAAAAACTAGCACTAGCACTTGCTATAGCTGCACGAAAATTAAGGCCATACTTTCAGTATCACTCAATTTCTGTCATTACTACTTTTCCTCATCAAAGTATTTTTCACAGACCGGATTTATCTAGCAAAATAGGCGGTCAAGCTGAGTGAATATGATGCAGCCCGAACACGTGCTGATCAAGTGTTCGATCCACCGAGGAGACCGATGACAAGAAGCCAAGCCAAGCTGCTGCACGATGTGCACATTCACTTAGCCTGGCCGAAGGAAAACAATTGCTCCGAAGCTGAGTGGCCGAGCTCAAGGACCGAAGGCGTTATCTTCAGATTTGAGCCCGAAGGCAAAGTGACCGAGGACAGTGAGCTCGAGGACAAGTGAGCGTCCAAGGACAATGAGTTCGAGCAAGCAATCGAGCACCGAAGTCAAGGCTGCCGAACACAAACTTGTCTCAGCCCTGCGTGGCTTGTTTTTATTAGTCACTTGTGACTATTTACTATTCAGCCCTTAGCATAGCCTATAAATACTTTATTTTACTTCATTGTAAAGGATACAGTTTTGAGTTTATGAAAAAATAGCAAGTGCTATTGTGAGTCTCCGATGGAGCCGAACCCCGACGTGGGATATTAAAGAACTTGTGTCAACCGGTGTTATTCGTTTGAACAATTTCTTCTTGATCATTCAATTTGCAAGAAGCGGGTCTTTCTTGAGGATTGTTGCATAGTATAGGTGCGTCTTGATTTCCCTTCGATCGAGCTTTGAGACAGGTTCCTCACTGTTCTTTCGAATCGAAGCAAGATTTGTCTTGCTTCTATCTTTACTTCCTTGTCATTTTCTTCCGCGTATTGTGTTTAGCATTTCTTTCGGGTTTGCTTGCACCATCTTGGTATCAGAGCAAGGTTTGAGTTTGTTCTTACAACCTCAAATCCTGTTCACTTAAATCGTGCTTGTGTCTTCAGTTTCAGCTTTCTTCCATGTATTTGATTATTGTTGCTGAGCGTTTATATAAAAAAAAGTAGAAAAACAAAAAATTCAAAAATTATGTTTGATTGTTGGTTGTTTGGATTAAACAACCATTGATTCTTGTTCACCATTGTTTCTTGATTCCAACAAGTACCCGACGTACTGATTTCGTGACTAGGGTTTCTTGGTGAAATTTCGGACTGTTTTGAGCTTTAATGGTGACTGGAACTCGAACCCCATCATGTTTGGTTAAAACCAATGAAGATTGGTGGTTCTTGAGTGATTTGGGTTTGTTTTGTGCTTGAAAATCGAAGTTCTGAGTTTAAATTCGTTGACCGTACGCCGGAAAATTGTTACGATTTGTAACAGTGTGCGACACGAAGGAGATGAAATCTTAGCTCAAGAACTTTGTTTGAATTCCTCCGTTGTTGATTGAAACCGGAGTTGAAGAATGCAACCCAGATTCTGTTAGAAATCGTGGTCAGTGAACCGAAGCTAAATTATCCGTACGCCGGAGCAAAGCTTCACTGTTCCATTGAAGAAGAAAGGGGTAAGGTGTAAACATCAAAACCCCAGGTGAAAGTTTGTCGGCTGAGAACAGGAAAGTGGATAAGGTAAAACCCTATCCGTACCAAGGAGGGACCACTCTTGTACGGACAAGAGTTGGCGTGTTCGAAAAAGATTCCAAAAAGGAATCAAAGGGTAGATTCTCCTAGGATTCCACCTTCTTCTGTCCGAAATTCTAGTTAGTGGATCATTTGAGTAATTGTCCTACTCGAGGTCGTACTAACTCATTTGAGCTGATAGGAACTCGTGCGTAGGTGACCAAAGTCCAACTTCGTAGAAAATTCTTTTGACTTCCTGAAGCGCAAGAGTAAATAGCTGTCCGTTCCATCGAGTCAGATCAACTCACTCTTCCCGAAGTAAGACATCGTAGGTTGTCAGATTCGAAGGAATTGAGAAGAGATTGATCAACCGAGGAAGCCATTGGCTACAAGGTCTTGAGTGACCAAAACCGAACCCATAAATTGAGTGGACCCGAGTGGCACCCATCAAAGGTGAGGGAGTGTGTGAGGTGATTTCTAACCTTAACATTTGTTTGGTCTTTGATTTGTGCAGGTACCATGGCTGCGGATGGAGGCGATGGCAAAGGCATTGAGAAGCCCGAAGTGTCGTTAGCCGATCTCATGGCTGCGATACAAGGCGTCAGTGCCGAAGTAAGAGGAGTGACTGCTCGAGTAACTCAACTCGAGCAAGGAAGTGCGTCCGTGGCCATGAATGGGTCCGGCGCTGGAACTAGCCATTCCACTCCAATGAAACCTGAGCTGTATGCTGAGCTTGTTCGACAACATCAGTTGACAAGTGAAGCAATTCGAAGAGAACTCAACTTGGGCAATCCCCGAGCACAACCAAACTTGGGCAATCCCCAAACTGACTGTCAAAACTTGGGCATTCCCCGAGGAGAAAGGGTACCACTTCCAAAGGCCCGAAGAGATCTTGGTGCCGTTGTCGAAGAAGTCGATGAAGAGGAATTTCCCAAGGACGAATATGAGCATGAGCCGCCATTCGCTCAACGAAGGCAAGCTCACCGAGGTCGTGGAAATTTTTGAGGTCGAGGCCGAGGCGCAAATATTGAAAGAAATATTGAGCGTGAGGCTGATGATCGAGGTGATGAGTATCCCGAACAGACTTGTGGTGTTCGAGACTCAAACTTGAACAGTGTCAAGATCACTATTCCACCCTTTAAATGAACTAGTGATCCAGATGAATATCTTGAATGGAAGCTTAAGATGGAACGCATCTTTGAAACCAATGAGATGACCGATGAGAGAAAAGATGCCAATGCTATTGCTTCGTTCGAAGCTTATGCATCAACATGGTGGGAATCTGACAAGAGGCATAGACGAAGAAATGACTATCCAGTAGTCAATACTTGGCCACAGTTGATGAGAGCAATGGATGCTAAGTATTTGAGTGCTAAGTACAGGCAAACTCAAATGCAAAAGCTCTATGAGCTAAAGCAAGGGTCCAAGTCAGTTCAAGAGTACCATGATGAGTTCGAAAAGATTCGATTGAATCTTGATCTGACCGAAGACGAGGAACAAGCCATTATCCGATTAAAAAATGGCTTGGCTCGGGATGTGTCATCTCAATTGAGGCTCCACGTGTACCACACGTTGGAAGATCTGTTCGATGCTGCCACCGAAGCTAAAAAATTGGTGAAGGACGATAAGGCAAACCGGTATCGAGGAGTCACTACTTCTACTCCTTTGAACTGAGGTAAAGAATGGAAGAGTCCGAACCAAACAAGTGCCAACACTGCTCGAGATTCGAAGAGACCCTTCGAAAAGGGTGTGACTGTTAACCAATCAAGAGAAGTGGGAGGTAAAGCTCAACTCAACTCTCCTAGTGCTTCAAATATTCAGTGTCATAAATGCAAGGGTTATGGTCACATGGCAAAGGAGTGTCCAACTCGCAAAGTAATGCTTCTGCTCGAAGATGGAACCGTCCATGAGCAAACGAGTGACACCGAGGAGGAATTTATCGAGGAGATTGACCGAGCTAAAGGTGATGATGATCGTGAAGCTACCGAAGCTGATCATCCGGAAATGTTTCTTGTAGTTCGAAGGAATTTGAGCTGCATGACTCTTGAAGAAGAGGACAACCAAAGAGAAAACCTCTTTCATGCCCGATGTCGAGTGAGGGGAAAGGTGTGTTCGATGATCATTGATTCTGGTAGTTGTGCAAATGTGGTGAGCCAAACTTTGGTTTCACAAATGGGACTAACTACTTTGAAGCATCCCCACCCTTACAAATTACAATGGCTGAATGAGTGTGGGGAATTGAGAGCTGTCAAACAAGTGTGGATCAAGTTCAGAATCGGAGAGTATCAAGATGAAATGATATTCGATGTGGTGCCGATGCAAGCTTGTCATTTGCTGTTGGGTCGACCATGGCAATATGAACGAACAGCTGTTCACAATGGCAGATCCAACACTTACACTGTAAAGCTCGATGGGAAGAGTTTCATACTCAAACCCTTGTCTCCAAAACAAGTCACCGAGGACTATAAACGGATGAACAAAATTGGGGCCCGAAGAGACAAACTCACTGCCCGTGGTAAAAGGAATCTGTGCAATCATGCAACCGGGTGAGTTACTACGAGGCAACGATAACGATAAGATGATGATTTGCCTCGTGCACAAGGGTATCTTTCTTAACTCTAATGATGATTTTTCTAATGATAACCCTTTGCCTAGTGCTGTACAAAGTGTTTTGCAGGACTTCGGAGACATGTTCCCTGAAGAAATGCCAGGTGGATTACCTCCGTTGAGAGGAATCGAGCACCAAATTGACTTCGTACCGGGGTCTCAAATCCCCAACAAACCTGCATACCGGTGTAATCCCGAAGACACCAAAGAGCTCCAACGGCAGGTTGATGAGTTATTGAACAAGGGCCTTGTTCGAGAGAGCTTGAGTCCTTGCGCCGTTCCTGTTATACTTGTCCAAAAGAAAGATGGAACATGGTGAATGTGTGTTGATTGCCGAGCAGTCAACAAAATAACGGTAAAGTATCTTCATCCTATCCCTCGATTAGATGACATGCTAGATGAGTTAAGTGGTTCTTCATGCTTTACGAAGATAGACCTCAGGTCCGGTTACCACCAAATCCGACTGAAACCCGGAGACGAGTGGAAAACCGCATTCAAGACCAAGTTCGGTCTCTATGAATGGTTGGTAATGCCTTTTGGCTTATCCAATGCACCGAGCACATTCATGCGACTGATGAACCATGTGCTCAAGCCGTTCATAAATAAGTTTGTTGTCGTTTATTTCGATGACATACTTGTTTATAGCAAATCTATGGATGAACATGTTGAACACCTAAGGCTAGTGCTTGATAAGCTTAAAGAAGAAAAGTTATATGCTAACTTCAAGAAATGTGCCTGTTGTGTCGAGCGTGTAGTCTTTCTTGGATTCGTTGTCAGTGCTAATGGTGTTGAAGTCGACGAGTCAAAAGTCGAAGCCATAAAAGATTGTCCAAATCCAACCTCGGTATCACAAGTTCGTAGCTTCCATGGCTTAGCTAGCTTTTACCGAAGGTTTCGTGACTTAGCACCGTGGCAGCTCCTTTGACCGAGCTGGTAAAGAAAGACCATCCATTTGTGTGGGGAGAGTCCCAAGAAAGGGCTTTCCAAGAGTTGAAACGGAGGCTTTGCTCTGCCCCATTGTTGCAACTCCCTGACTTCGGCAAGGCATTCGAAGTCGAGTGTGATGCATCTGGAGTTGGGATTGGAGGAGTGCTGATGCAAGAATCGAAGCCAATCGCTTATTTTAGCGAAAAGCTTAAGGGTGCAACCTTAAACTACTCTACGTATGACAAGGAATTGTATGCCCTCGTTCGAGCACTCGCCCATTGGCAGCATTATTTGTGGCCTCGAGAGTTTGTGATCAAAAGTGATCATGAGTCCTTGAAGCATCTCCGAGGTCAGGAGAAGTTGAACCGAAGACATGCCAAGTGGGTTGAATTCATTGAGAGCTTTCCCTATGTAATTCCTTACAAAAAGGGTAAAGACAATGTTGTGGCCGATGCGCTATCAAGGAAATTTGCCTTAGTGACCACTCTCGCCTCTAGGCTCATGGGATTCGAAAGCATCAAGACGATGTATGAAGACAATCCCAAGCTGAAATGCGTTCGTGACGAGATCTTGAGTGGCCGAAGGGTTGAGAAATATCAATGGCATGATGGCTACCTCTTCAAGAATGGGAGGGTTTGTGTGCCAGTGTCATCGTGGAGAGAGCTCTTAGTTCGAGAGGCTCACTCCGGTGGACTGATGGGACACTTCGGTGTCGACAAAACTCTTGGTATCTTGACCGAGCAGTTCCATTGGCCCAAAATGCGACGAGGTGTGGAAAAGCTTTGCAACGCTTGTCTCGTTTGCAAGAAAGCTAAATCGAGGTCCAACCCTCATGGTTTGTACACCCCATTGCCTGTGCCTGATCGACCTTGGGTTGATATATCCATGGACTTTGTGCTAGGGTTACCGAGGTCGGGGGGAGGACATGATAGCATCTTCGTTGTGGTTGACCGTTTTTAAAAAATGGCTCACTTTATTCCTTGCAAAAAGTGTGATGATGCACAACATGTAGCTACATTGTTTATTTCTAATGTGTTGAAATTGCATGGTGTACCTCGTACTATTGTGAGTGATCGAGACTCAAAATTCTTGAGTCATTTTTAGAAATGTTTGTGGGGTGCCCTCGGCACCAAGCTACTATTCTCGACGTCTCACCATCCTCAGACTGATGGACAGACCGAGGTAGTTAACCGAACCTTGGGATCTTTGCTTCGAGCAATGACCAAAGGGAAGGTTGGAAACTGGGCTGATCGTTTGCCCATGATGGAGTTTGCATACAATCGAACGGTGCATCGAATGATCAATATGACCCCGTTTGAATGTGTGTATGGTTTTAATCCTTTGATTCCACTTGATTTAACCCCATTGCCTCGAGATTCTGTTCTTGATTTAGAAGGTACTCGACGAGCAGCCGCTTTGATCGAATTGCATGCAAAGATGAAGAAGAACCTCGAGGAAGCCTATGCAAAGGTTGCGTTGAAGAAAAACAAGGGGCGTAAAAAGCTGGAATTAAAGAAGAGAGATTGGGTTTGGGTTCACTTCCAAAAGGAACGCTTCCCGAACCTAAGGAAAGGAAAGCTGGCTCCTCGAGGGGATGGTCCATTTCAAGTGTTGACCAAGATCAACAACAATGCTTACGTGATCGACCTCCCTGGTGAGTATAATGTGTCCAACACCTTTAATATTGCTGACTTAGTTCCTTGTGTTGTAGGTCAAACTTCGGAGGACGAGGAGGGCTCGATTTCGAGGACGAAATCTTCTCAAGAAGGGGAGGATGATGCAGCCCGAACACGTACTGATCAAGTGTTCGATCCACCGAGGAGACCGATGACAAGAAGCCAAGCCAAGCTGCTGCACGATGTGCACATTCACTTAGCCTGGCAGAAGGAAAACAATTGCTCCGAAGCTGAGTGGCCGAGCTCAAGGACCGAAGGCGTTATCTTCAGATTTGAGCCCGAAGGCAAAGTGACCGAGGACAATGAGCTCGAGGACAAGTGAGCGTCCAAGGACAATGAGTTCGAGCAAGCAACCGAGCACCGAAGTCAAGGCTGCCGAACACAAACTTGTCTCAGCCCTGCGTGGCTTGTTTTTATTAGTCAATTGTGACTATTTACTATTCAGCCCTTAGCATAGCCTATAAATACTTTATTTTACTTCATTGTAAAGGATACAGTTTTGAGTTTATGAAAACATAGCAAGTGCTATTGTGAGTCTCCGATGGAGCCGAACCCCGACGTGGGATTTTAAAGAACTTGTGTCAACCGGTGTTATTCGTTTGAACAATTTCTTCTTGATCATTCAATTTGCAAGAAGCGGGTCTTTCTTGAGGATTATTGCATAGTATAGGTGCGTCTTGATTTCCCTTCGATCGAGCTTTGAGACAGGTTCCTCACTGTTCTTTCGAATCGAAGCAAGATTTGTCTTGCTTCTATCTTTACTTCCTTGTCATTTTCTTCCGCGTATTGTGTTTAGCATTTCCTTCGAGTTTGCTTGCACCAGAATATGACATCAGCTATCAACCTCGCACCGCCATCAAATCACAAGTGTTGGCTGACTTCATTGCCGACTTCAACGCAAACATCCTTCCGGAGGCGAAGAAGGAAGAAATAATGATGAAAAGGTACGGACCCCGGAGTTTGGACCCTCTATACTGATGGTGCTATAAGGGGGTCGGCCTTGGCATCATGCCCGTGGCTCCGACAGGTGAAAAACTGAGACACTCATTTAAATTACATGTTTCCACTAACAATGAGGCCGAATATGAGGCCGTAATTGCAGGCCTTGATTTAGCTAAGGAACTTAAAGTCAAAGGGCTTGAAATCAAGAGTGATTCTCAGCTGGCTGTAAATCAAATTCAAGGAGACTTTGCCGCTCGGGAGCCAAGAATGCAGTTGTTCTTAGAAAGGTAAAAAAATCTCTTATCTTCTTATCAGGATGAAAAGTGATGCTAATTCCAAGAGAGGTGAAATGTTGAAGCGGACGCCCTATCCAACCTTGGGCCAGGGGCCGAAATGGAAGATAGTTCCAATAGGCATGTGGTCCACTTGTTCGATTCATCTATCATACGAGTTCAAAATGAGTTAAACACTGTTAATAAAACTTAGGATTGGCGAAACAAATTTTTTTCTTACTTGCAGGCAGGTACACTTCTCGAAGACAAGAAAGCTGCACGGGCACTAAAAATTAAGGCCACTTGTTATTGCCTTATAGACGAAGAGCTCTATAGACGCTTGTTTAGTAGCCCTTTGGCAAAATATTTGGGTCAAGGGCAGATAGATTACATAATGAGGGAAGTTCACGAAGGTGAGCATGGAAATCACTCTGGAATAAAGTCATTGGTGCGAAAGATGATTAGAGCTGGCTACTTTTGGCTGAGTATGGGAGAGGATGCCAAAGCCTTGTCTGAAATGCGCCAAATGTCAGCGCTATGGAAACCTCCTCCATCAGCAAGCAGGGTCTCTTCATTTGGTTTCTTCACCATGGCCGATCATGAAGTGGGGGATGGATCTGATCAGGCTGCTTCCAACTGCGCCCAGTAAGGTACATTTCATTTTAGTTTTAACTAACTATTTTTCCAAGTGGGTGGAAGCAGTTGCGCTATCAAAGATAAGAGAAAATGAGGTGATCGACTTCATTTGGAAGAATATCATCCTCCATTTTGGAATACCCAAGGAGATAACATGCGACAATAGCAACCAGTTCGTTGGGAAGCAAGTGACAAGGTTCTTTGCAAAATGAGGGATCAAAAGAATAGCATCAGCCCCTTATCACCCAAGTGCAAACAGACAGGTAAAATCTTCCAATGCGACAGTGATTGAATAAGAAAAGGTTGGTAAAAGCAGAGAGCAAATGGCCGGAGGAAATCCCCAGCGTGCTATGGGCTCACCGAACAACAGCAGAGAGACTCCATTCTCACTTGTCTATGGATCTGAAGCATTGATTCCGGCGGAAGTCGGTGAGCCAAGTCTTCCTTTCATTCATTCCACCGAAGATTCAAACAACGAGGCCCTGTCGGTTTAATTGGATCTACTGGAGAGAAAAATGGAGGTGACCTTGATTCGTATAGTTGCATAAAAAATAAAGAACGGAGAATTACCTCAACAAAAAGGATAGGTATCGAAATTTTAATGCAGTTGACTGTGTTGAAGAAGAAGATACCTTGACTGAGGAGCCGAACGAATGCATGCTTGGAGACAATTGGGAGGACCCTACCTAGTTGCTAAAGTAATCGGAATGGGAACCTACCAATTAGAAACGTTGGATTCGAAAGAAATTCCATTCAACTGGAACATAACACACTTGAAGAAGTATTACTTCTAAGCACCCGGTTTCGTATACTCTACCTTTTTCATTTTATCCAAATTCGGACAATTTTTTTTTTGTACTAACACTTTTAGATGATAGGAAAAGTTGGAACCGAATAATGACACACATCACTAACGAACAATTTGAGCCTTAGATGCTCTGAACTCTGGGTCGGTAAGTCTAACGAAATATTCTAACGTGGTCTTTATCTTTAAGTCAACCATATTTTTCTTTTCTTGCTTCCTTGTTTTACGAAAGCAGTTTGAAGAGAAATTTAGAGAAAACCAATTTTCAGTGTCTGGCTCCTCATACTCGCACCCAAACACTAGGGGGGATGAAGGAGAAATAGAAGCCATTCAAAGGTTTAACTGGGGACTATACAGACACCAGAGACTGCCCGTGACCGACGAACTTTTCAAATTTCAAAAAAGTCGGGATGCAATTGAAGCCACTGATAGTGGGGACTACTCGTCCGGAACAAAATGAACATACCCACACTAGGTACTATTCGTACTTAGTATAGGCTTCATTGTACATATGGTCCAATAGCGACCTAGTCTAAAAGCACGTCGAAGCGTCGCTAAACGGCAAAATGTGCTCAATGTAAGACGGCCACCATTTAGCGGTCGAAATATTCAATGTATTAAGTGCTCGATAGTGGCCGATATAATTGTCACGACCCACTTTCCAAGGGCTCGTGATGGCACCTAAACAACATTTGCCTAGGCGAACCAATGAAACAAGATGCGGAAAAGAACAATAATGTGAAAAGATCATAAATGGATATATAAATATAAAAGGGTGAAGTCCAAAAGAATATATCCACAAAAGAATTGGAGCATTCTAAGAGTGACTCAATAAAGTATGAATATACATCAAAGAAATCTGAGTCCTATCTCTAAGTGACTCCAGCGGTATGCCACCACGGTCTGTGTGGTCGGCTCACCTCAATCAAAAGTCTCAGAAGCCTCGGGAACCGCTAACGTCCGGGCTGCTGACTGGATGAAGGACCTGCGCACGTAGCAGAGTAAGTTATGAGCCGAAGCCCAGTAAGATCACCGACAGGCCCGCTAAGGTACCCTTGCGGGACAAGTCGCTACATGCATCATAAGCAACAACATACTATAGTAATCATACAATAAAGTAGTGAAATCACAAATAGATGTAACACATTCCATACACACAAGTAGTAACCAGAAGTCTCAAGGATTATGCCCATCCAACGTAAGGCATAGGTCAACTCAGCGGCGGTTTGGAGGTCCAATCTCTACTCCCGTGCCGACTAACCTAGACCTACGATGGACTAGCAACACCACTACTAAGTATCAACCATATACCGTGACCCGAAGTCACTATCACAATCATGAATAAGTAGACCAACGACCCGTAGTCGTTGGCTCATCTCAAATCTGTCTACGATCGCACCACACCCCCTGTCAAGTGCGTCGTATCTCAATAAATCAAGTGACCACACCACACCCCCTGTCAAGTGTGTCACATCTCAAAGATCAAGTGTCCACACCACACCCCCTGTCAAGTGTGACACATCTCATAGTATAGGCGACACCACACCCCCTGTCAAGTGTCCCTCTAACAGTATTAATATCCACGACATTAATAACAATAACAGAAATAATAACAGAAATATTAATAACGATAATATTTCACAGTCACCGTAACCCAGGTTGGTTATGCTAGCTGAACGTAAGGCGAAGGTTAACCCGACCACAGTTTGGGGGTACAATCCCTACTCCCATGTCGTCCAACCCAAGGTTACGTATAGACAGCACTACCCAACCCGACACGTGAACAAATCAAGTACCAATATCATACAAAAGCCGGCAAAATCCTCGGCAAGACATTTATCATGACATGCCGGCAACATCCTCGGCCATGTCCCAAGTTCTTGCTATCTAAGCATGGCGTAGCAAGTGTTACTACGATATAAATTTAAGCTACCTCGACGTAGCGTTTAGACCGGCACATACCTCGGTCGAGTCACAATCTCGCTATTTATAACAAATAATAATAGCAAGTAATTCACATCATTAATCCTAACCATTGTTAGGTATATATATGCGTACATGAAGCATACTAGCATGAAGGAAGAGTCCACAAGCACAATAGAGGTCAAGTCTCACTTACCTCGAAATTCGGGCTCAAATGCCGGGAAGAATCTCCTTTCCCGCTCGCCTTGTCCGCGAAGGACTCTCCGCTAGGTCTATTAAGACAAGATATAGCACATATGAGTGCTCAATTATAGCTATTTAAGCCTATAGGCATCCTAGGGTAAAAATTACCAAAATGCCCCCGGGTAGGGCCGAGCCCTAAATTTAAAAAATGTACTTTTCCGGACTCCCCACGCTCCCGTGAGTCCAAAGTACACTTAGATTCCACATGCGAGCCTTGCTCGATGTCTTTCCCCAATTCTTAAGAATCTAGGGTTCTAACCCATTTCCAAGAATCAACCCTTTGATTCTTGTGTTAATCAACATAAAGATGGATTGAAAGGGCTTACCTTAAGTGTAAGTATGATTGGGTCTTCCAGAAATACCAAAAATCGCCTCAAGAGCTCACCAAATGATTTTTATAAGTTATGAACCGAAATGGCCCGAAATGGCCTTTTTATAGCAGTTTTTGCCTCTGTGACAGCTTCTTTTGAAAAATCATAACTTTTGATAGGAATGTCCAAATGATCTGAAACTGGTGCCATTAGTACCAAAACTCAAAGGGCTACGACTTTCATGTTTTGTGTTTTTCCTAATTCCTTACGGATTGGCCGAAAAATCAGCTTTTATCCGGCTGTTTGCGCCAAAACAGAACAGAAAAGTCGCACAAGATTTTCTACTGTTTTAGGGGCAAAACGGGACCCTACGAAGCTCGGACTGATCCCAAATTTTTCACACAAGCCATGAAATACTTGGGTGACATGCTCGTCAAGACGGAACTCAATTCGGACCTCCAGAACTCAAAAAGTGGGTCCCACGGCAAATGTTCAATTTTCGACTTTCGCCAAAATAGTGAAATTTAACCAAACGACCTGGGAATCCAATTCCGAAAGTTGCTACAAGTCACAAATGACTATACGAACCTAACGGAACTTTCGGATCTCTCATCGGAGCTCATTTGCTCAAATCGAGCTCGGAAACCTCTTTTAACTCTTTTAAACTTCCGAAATGGGGACTTTATCAAAAGTCCTATCAAACGAGGTCCGTTTTCAATTTTGAAGGTTGCTACATATCATAAATGACGAGACGGACCTAACGGTGCGCTCGGATTTTCCATCGGGGTTCGTTTACTCAAAACGACCTATCGAAACCCCAAATTCCTTTCCGGAATTTCATAAACGGATCCTTTTCTCGAAAACCTATCAAACGGACTCCGTTTCGACTCAGATTTCACAGACGGGTCATAAATGACCTAACGGAGCTTTTGGGACTGTCGACACGCAAATCGAGGTCCCAGATCCGGTAACGACTATTTGAGGGTCGTTACATTCTCCCCCACTTAGACTCTCGGCCGTCCTCAGACGAGCCTAAGTCTAAGGTAGGATCCACACACTAGCCATGGAGCTGGCACGGATTTCGAGGACCCCTCGGTACCACCCGAAATCAATAAAACTTAAAAATGCAAATTCAGGCTTAGAAAATACAAGGATTTCATACCTGAATCATCGAACAAGCGCGGATGCCTCTCACGCATCTCGGACTCAAGCTCCCAAGTGGCCTCAGCAATGGAGTGATGCCCCCACTGAACTCTCACAAGCGGGATCACCTTCGATCTCATCTTACGGACCTCTCTAGCCACAATAGCAATAGGCTCCTCCGAATAAGCTAAGTCGCCATCTACCTCCACGGAAGCCATATCGATCACATGAGACAGATCGTGAACATACTTCCGGAGCATGGACACATGAAACACCACATGAACAGACAGAGAGGGAGGCAAAGCCAGTCTATAAGCAACGGCGCCAACGCGCTCCAATATCTCAAAAGGCCCAATGAACCTAAGACTGAACTTGCCTTTCTTCCCAAATCTCATAACACCCTTCATGGGCGACACTCTGAGGAATACCCGGTCCCCAACCATGAACTCAAGATCTCTCCGCCTCCGATCTGCATACGATATCTGCCGGCTCTGAGCTATGCGGAGTCGATCCTGAATAACCCGGACCTTATCTAAGGTCTGCTGCACCAAATCGGGCCCCAACACCTGGACCTCACCAGACTCAAACCAACCGATAGGCGAGCGACATCTCCGACCATACAATGCCTCAAACGGAGCCATCTGGATAGAAGCCTGATAGCTATTATTATACGCAAACTCTGCTAGCGGCAAATGGCTATCCCAATGGCCTCCAAAATCAATAGCACACGCCCTCAACATATCCTCGAGGATCTGAATGGTCCGCTCAGACTGGCCATCAGTCTGCGGGTGAAATGCAGTGCTGAGATCGACCCGAGTACCCAGCTCTCTCTGAAAAGATCTCCAAAACTGAGCTGTGAACTGAGCACCTCGGTCAGAAATGATAGAAACAGGAGCACCATGCAATCTCACAATCTGCTCAATGAAGATACGAGCCAGACGCTCCGAGGTATAAGTAGTCTTCACTGGAATGAAGTGAGCCGACTTCGTCAGTCGATCAACTACTACCCACACCGAATCATGCTTACCCACGGTCAGCGGCAAACCAACTACGAAATCCATAGTGATCTGCTCCCACTTCCACTCGGGAATGGGCATAGACTGGGTCACCCCGGCTGGCCTCCGGTGCTCATACTTCACCTGCTGGCAATTCAAACACCGAGATACATAATCAGCAACATCCCTCTTCATCCCTTTCCACCAATACAGCTCTCGAAGATCATGATACATCTTCGCAGTACCCGGATGAATGGAATATCTCGAACTGTGAGCCTCTGCCAAAATCATCTGCCTCAGCTCCACAATGGCTGGAACACATACCCGGCCGTTAAGCCGCAAGGCACCATCATCACCAATCACGAACGAGGACACTCCCCCACTCAGGACCCTGTCCCGGAGATCTCTCAGATAAGGATCCTCGAACTGCCTTTCCCGAATCTGGGAAGCTAAAGACGACTGAGACCCCACATATGCAAGCACCCGGCCTGGAACAGAATCATCAAACCGAACCCCACTAATGGACAAAGCCTGCAACTCACGGGCCAACGGCCTCATATCAGCATCAAGATAGGCGAGGCTACCCATGGACTTCCTACTCAAGGCATCGGCTACAACATTAGCCTTTCCGGGATGATACCGGATAGAAAGATCATAATCCTTCAGCAGCTCTAACCAGCGGCGCTGTCTCCCGTTCAAGTCCTTCTGAGTGAACAAGTACTGGAGACTCTTATGATCGGTGAATATCTCACATGGCTCGCCATAAAGATAGTGCCTCCACAACTTCAGTGCAAACACGACAGCTAACAGCTCCAAATCATGGACAGGATAATTCTTCTCATGGACCTTCAGCTGTCTCGAGGCATAAGCTATCACCTTACCCTCCTGCATCAGAACGCTACCCAGGCCAACACCCGAAGCATCACAATATACGGTGAATCCCCCGGATCCACTAGGCAAGGCCAACACTGGCGCTGAAGTCAACAGAGTCTTAAGCTTCTGAAAGCTAGACTCACAGGCATCGGACCACAGGAAAGGAACATCCTTCTGGGTCAACTTCGTCAGAGGTGCTGAAATAGAAGAAAACCCCTCGACGAACCGCCGATAATAACCTGCCAAGCCTAAGAAACTCCGAATCTCTGTAGGAGAAGTAGGCCTAGGCCAACTCTGAACGGCCTCTATCTTCTTCGGATCAACACACACCCCATCCTTGGTCACCACGTGACCTAGGAAAGATACAAAACTGAGCCAAAATTCACACTTGGAGAATTTGGCATACAACTGCTGATCCCTCAGAGTCCGAAGAACAACTCTCAAATGCTGCTCATGCTCCTCCCTGCTCCTCGAATAAACCAAGATATCATCGATAAACACAATGACGAAGGAGTCAAGGTACGCCTTGAACACTCGGTTCATCAGATCCATGAAAGCAGCTGGGGCATTCGTAAGCCCGAAAGACATCACCAGAAACTCATAGTGGCCATATCGGGTACAAAAAGCAGTCTTGGAAACGTCCTCGGACCGAATCCTCAACTGATGATACCCCGACCTCAAATCAATCTTCGAGAAGAAGGTAGCACCCTGAAGCTGATCAAACAAATCATCAATACGCGGCAAAGGATACCTATTCTTGATAGTAACCTTATTCAGCTGCCGGTAATCAATACACATCCGCATAGAGCCATCCTTCTTCTTCACAAATAATACTGGGGCACCCATGGAGACACACTGGGCCTAATGAAGCCCTTATCGAGCAAATCCTGAATCTGCTCCTTCAGCTCCCTCAACTCAACAGGAGCCATACGATACGGGGGAATAGATTTAGGCTGAGTGCCTGGCAATAGATCAATGCAAAACTCTATCTCCCGCATAGGCGGCAAACCCGGCAAATCATCAGGAAACACATCCGGATACTCACAAACAACCAGAACTCTATCAAGGGATAACTCCTCTGCCCGGACATCCCGAACTGAAGCAATATATCCCTCGCACCCACTAGATATCATCCTCTGCGCCTCCAAGAAAGAAATGATCCTACTCTTCGGAGAAGGCCTGGAACCTCTCCATACAACCCGAGACTCACCCTCTGCCCCGATCGTCACGGACTTGGCATGGCAATCCAAAGTCGCATGACAGGAAGCCAGCCAATCCATGCCCATAATGACATCGAAATCAGACATATCGAGCAGCATCAGGTCCACTAAGGACTCTACACCACAGATGGAGATCATACACTGCCGATAACCCCTATCTACACATATAGAAGACCCGACAGGGGTGGCAACCATAAAGGGATCATCTAAGAAGACCAGATCCCTGCCCAAGCAAGGGGCAAATCCCGGCGACACATACGAATAGGTAGACCCCGGATCAATAAGAGCATAAGCATCGCGGCCACAGACAGAAATAATACCTGTGATGATATCATTAGATGCCTCAGCATCCTGACGAGTCATAGCATAGACCTGCGCCGAGCCTCCTGAACCCGGAGCTCTCTGAGACTGCTGTCTAGGAGGAATCTGAGAAACGGGCCTGGCGGCCTGAGGACCAGATGGTACCATAGCTGCGGATCCCTGGCGACCTGATGAAACATAAGGGCAACTCCTGACATAGTGCTCTGGAGACCCACACTCAAAACATCCATCACCTCTACCTTCTCTACCGCCTCTACCACCTCTGCCATGACCACCTCCAGACGAACACCTCCCATGATGCCTCTGATGGCACCTCCCGCACTGCGGCGGACCAGACTGCGAAGAGCCACCCCGCCTCTGGGATGACTGAGGCCTCGGGGTCTCTGAAGGAAAATCCTGGGCAGGCAAAGCAGCAGCCTGGGGCCTAGACTGAGAACGGCCCTGATGACCCAGACCCCTCTGAGCGGATCCACTATACCCACCAGACTGACGCGATCTCTTGGCCGCCCTCTCCGCGTCAGCCCTAGCGAAGATATCCTCCATCCGCCGCGCCACATCAACTATCTCAAAATATGACTTGTTGCCCATATCAGGGGCAACAGCTACCTGCAAGCGGGGATGAAGACCCTCAACAAACCGGAGGACCTTGTCCCTCTCCTGAGCCACCATAGCCGGCGCAAACTGAGACAACCACAAGAACCTGGTGTCATACTCTGAAACAGACAGGTTTCCCTGCCTCAACCCCTCAAACTCGCGCCTCTGAGCATCGTGCTGACTCTGGGGCACGAACCTGCTCATGAACATAGACACGAACTCAGCCCAAGACAAAGGAGGGAGGTCACTAGACCTCTGCCGCATCATGGAGACCCACCATGTCTCCGCATCTCCCGATAATCTGAAAGAAGCACACTGCACCCCTAAGGTGTCTCTAGTACCAAGAACTGTCAAAATCTTCTCACACTTCTGAATGTACCTCTGGGCAGTACATGTAGCTGAGGTACCATCGAACTCTGGAGGCTGAAGCTTCATGAATGACTCTATCCTCCTTGCAACCTCCTCAATGCCCATAGGAGGAGTAGAAATAACAGGACCTGCCTGAGGAGCAGAAGCAGAAGGCTGGGCAATATGATCAGGAGCAGCCTCAGAAGTAGGCGTGCTAATAACAGGTGTGGTCGGCTGAGGAGCCGAAACAGGAGCTGCAACATCATCTCTGACAGGGACCTGATGGCTAGACAAGGCCATCAGTCTCATATACTCCTCTAAAGAGATCACAACGGTGCCTGGCACAACAGCAGGCACAGGGGGAATAGATGCTGACAGAGTCGCTGCGGACACCGCAGGGATAGCTGTGTCCTGCCTAGTGGCTGACGGGCGACCTGCCCGAGTCTTCTTAGCAGCTGGCGGCTGCGTAGGTGCTGATGGCTCTCCCGCAGACGCGGGAGTAGAAGATGCAGCCCTCCTGGCTGAGGATGCTCGCGTCCTCGCCATCTGATACAATACACTAAAAAGGGTAAGCACCTATATAAGCTACTCAGCACGAATAGAGATGAAACGAAGGGAAAACATTTTCTAACATGCCCTTGTAGCCTCTCGCTCATAAGTATGGTCGACAACATACCCATAAGCAAGACACTACTCAGACACTGCTCCAAGACTCCTAGGACTCGAATTAGAACCTAGGGCTCTGATACCAGACTGTCACGACCCAATTTCTAAGGGCTCGTGATGGCACCTAAACAACATTTGCCTAGGCGAACCAATGAAACAAGATGCGGAAGAGAACAATAATGTGAAAAGATCATAAATGGATATATAAATATAAAAGGGTGAAGTCCAAAAGAATATATCCACAAAGGAATTGGAGCATTCTAAGAGTGACTCAATAAAGTATGTATATACATCAAAGAAATCTGAGTCCTATCTCTAAGTGACTCCGGCGGTATGCCACCACGGTCTGTGTGGTCGGCTCACCTCAATCAAAAGTCTCAGAAGCCTCGGGAACCGCTAACGTCCGGGCTGCTGACTGGATGAAGGACCTGCGCACGTAGCAGAGTAAGTTATGAGCCGAAGCCCAGTAAGATCACCGACAGGCCCGCTAAGGTACCCTTGCGGGACAAGTCGCTACATGCATCATAAGCAACAACATACTATAGTAATCATACAATAAAGTAGTGAAATCACAAATAGATGTAACACATTCCATACACACAAGTAGTAACCAGAAGTCTCAAGGATTATGCCCATCCAACGTAAGGCATAGGTCAACTCAGCGGCGGTTTGGAGGTCCAATCTCTACTCCCGTGCCGACTAACCTAGACCTACGATGGACTAGCAATACAACTACTAAGTATCAACCATATACCGTGACCCGAAGTCACTATCACAATCATGAATAAGTAGACCAACGACCCGTAGTCGTTGGCTCATCTCAAATCTGTCTACGATCGCACCACACCCCCTGTCAAGTGCGTCGTATCTCAATAAATCAAGTGACCACACCACACCCCCTGTCAAGTGTGTCACATCTCAAAGATCAAGTGTCCACACCACACCCCCTGTCAAGTGTGACACATCTCATAGTATAGGCGACACCACACCCCCTGTCAAGTGTCCCTCTAACAGTATTAATATCCACGACATTAATAACAATAACAGAAATAATAACAGAAATATTAATAACGATAATATTTCACAGTCACCGTAACCCAGGTTGGTTATGCTAGCTGAACGTAAGGCGAAGGTTAACCCGACCACAGTTTGGGGGTACAATCCCTACTCCCATGTCGTCCAACCCAAGGTTACGTATAGACAGCACTACCCAACCCGGCACGTGAACAAATCAAGTACCAATATCATACAAAAGCTGGCAAAATCCTCGGCAAGACATTTATCATGACATGCCGGCAACATCCTCGGCCATGTCCCAAGTTCTTGCTATCTAAGCATGGCGTAGCAAGCGTTACTACGATATAAATTTATGCTACCTCGACGTAGCGTTTAGACCGGCACATACCTCGGTCGAGTCACAATCTCGCTATTTATAACAAACAATAATAGCAAGTAATTCACATCATTAATCCTAACCATTGTTAGGTATATATATGCGTACATGAAGCATACTAGCATGAAGGAAGATTCCACAAGCACAATAGAGGTCAAGTCTCACTTACCTCGAAATTCAGGCTCAAATGCCGGGAAGAATCTCCTTTCCCGCTCGCCTTGTCCGCGAAGGACTCTCCACTAGGTCTATTAAGACAAGATATAGCACATATGAGTGCTCAATTACAGCTATTTAAGCCTATAGGCATCCTAGGGTAAAAATTACCAAAATGCCCCCGGGTAGGGCCGAGCCCTAAATTTACAAAATGTACTTTTCCGGACTCCCCACGCTCCCGTGAGTCCAAAGGTACACTTAGATTCCACATGCGAGCCTTGCTCGATGTCTTTCCCCAATTCTTAAGAATCTAGGGTTCTAACCCATTTCCAAGAATCAACCCTTTGATTCTTGTGTTAATCAACATAAAGATGGATTGAAAGGGCTTACCTTAAGTGTAAGTATGATTGGGTCTTCAAGAAATACCCAAAAATCGCCTCAAGAGCTCACCAAATGATTTTTATAAGTTATGAACCGAAATGGCCTTTTTATAGCAGTTTTTGCCTCTGTGACAGCTTCTTTTGAAAAATTATAACTTTTGATAGGAATGTCCAAATAACCTGAAACCGGTTCCATTAGAACCAAAACTCAAAGGGCTACGACTTTCATGTTTTGTGTTTTTCCTAATTCCTTAAGGATTGGCCGAAAAATCAGCTTTTATCCGGCTATTTGCGCCAAAACAGAACAGAAAAGTCGCACCAGATTTTCTACTGTTTTAGGGGCAAAACGGGACCCTACGAAGCTCGGAATGATCCCAAATTTTGCTCACAAGCCATGAAATACTTGGGTGACATTCTCGTCAAGACGGAACTCAATTCGGACCTCCAGAACTCAAAAAGTGGGTCCCACGGCAAAGGTTCAATTTTCGACTTTCGCCAAAATAGCGAAATTTAAACAAACGACCTCGGAATCCAATTCCGAAAGTTGCTACAAGTCACAAATGACTATACGAATCTAACGGAACTTTCGGATCTCTCATCGGAGCTCATTTGCTCAAATCGAGCTCGGAAACCTCTTTTAACTCTTTTAAACTTCCGAATCCGGGACTTTATCAAAAGTCCTATCAAACGAGGTCCGTTTTCAATTTTAAAGGTTGCTACATATCATAAATGATGAGACGGACCTAACGGTGCACTCGGATTTTCCATCGGGGTTCGTTTACTCAAAACGACCTATCGAAACCCCAAATTCCTTTCCGGAATTTCATAAACGGATCCTTTTCTCGAAAACCTATCAAACGGACTCCGTTTCGACTCAGATTTCACAGACGGGTCATAAATGACCTAACAGAGCTTTTGGGACTGTCAACATGTAAATCGAGGTCCCAGATCCCGTAACGACTATTTGAGGGTCGTTACAATAATCATAAATAAACTTTGTACTTAGACGCCTAAATACTTGGCATCTTCTATTGTGTTAGTTAAACGACCAAATCGTTCTTCATTCGCACAAACTGAATGGGCGCAGTTCACTTTATTGTCTTTCCCAATTAACATTCTAGTTTAAATACAATTATTGAACTTCAATCGATAAAAGCAAACTTATCTTTGAACAACAATACATAAAATTTAATCGGAAAGAAAGCTTTATTAAAAAAGCTAGAGGCCTGAAATAATTACAGCTGGCTACCTAAGCCGCAAGAGTTTAAAATCAAAATAAAGCAAGGAAAAAACAAAGGCATGGCTTCGAAGACATCGATTAAGAACAGACAACATATGAAGATAGAACTATTCATTTCCTTTCTTTTCCCTGGCCTCAGCATCATCTTCCTCCGATTCAAATTCTAAAAGCTCAGCAGAAAGACTAAGGTCTTCACGATGTGTCTATATTGTTTCTTCGGCCTCCGAAGATCGAATTCCCTTGTTGACATTTCAATAAGGACAACCACCTTGCCTCCGCTATCATCAAGTTTCGCCCATCGAACTCAATCTTTTGATCAGATAACTTTATATCCAAATCACTGTATTGAAGGACGAGAGTCTGATTCTTGGAGAGCAATTCCTCAGAATTAGCCACAACATCAGCCTTTTCTTTCCTTGTTATCTAAATGTCCTTCTAAAGAGACTAAATCCTTGCCTCTTTTGCATCCATCTCAACTTCAGCCTCAGCTAACTGCCTCTTGTTATCGGCTTCAAATTTTTGCTGTAACGTAAGCCTCTTTTTCAACATCTCTATCTATGCTTCGAGATCTGACTCGCGAAAAGCCTTGGCCTTTGCGAGCTTATTGAGCTTTTCCACTAGTAGGGTCTCCTTGATTTGAAAATTTTTGAGGTTCGTGTGGAGAGAACTTCCACAAGTCACCACCATGTCAAATCTCTCTCCTTAGGTTCGGATCGGCTCATTTAGCTGCCGTATGCGATTCAACAGCCAGCAAAGTTATCTGAGATGAATAAATAAAACACATAACTTGAGTAATGAATTGATGTTTTAAATGTTGAAAAGCCATAAGCAAAAGGAAATTTACACGAAGAGACTCATAGACCACGTGCGAGAAAAGCATGAAATCGTCGTATCTATTCATTCGGGTGACCTCGCCTGACCCCAGTAGCTTATGCAAATTATCTACACACGCCTTGGTGACCAGAGCAGGTCCCATTAACTAGGAATAGTCAAAGTTATTGATCGATCTACAACATCCCCAGCCCTAAGGGACATTTTCATCACTGCATAGCCAGTATCATCTTCCCCCTTTAGAAGAATGGCCACTGGATTTTCATGCTCCAGGGCATAATATGATGAGCCCGAGCTTTCAGAATATTTAGATATGGGGGGCTACCTCTAGGTCGAGGTGAAGCTTTTTGTCTTTCTTTTTCTGCGGGAGCTAACCCCGCGGAACCGGAAGCAACAACCTTCCTTTCAGGACTAGTCTCTATCCCCGATGTGACCTCGATCGCCGAAAGCAATGAAGATTTAGGCAAATTCAGCAACAAATGCCATGAGGGGAATAAATTGATCCTTTTGAATCATTTTCAACTGCTTTGCCTCCTCGTTTCTCTTCTATACTCTTGCTCTCTTGGGACGCTTTAGGGGCACATATGAAATTGCATCATCAGTGGTAGCAGATCAGAGGTGTTGTGAAAAAATAATGCTCTCTCTCCGATTCCTTCACCCGTCTCAGCTGGCTCAGTTGCACCCACCGCAGTAGCCAATACAGCCGCGCCGGCCTCCTCAATAGCCTTAACCTCAAGGTCTTTCCTTTCCTCCTCCCTACGAGGCTTGATCGCTTGGGTATTTTTTAAATAAATTTAAAGGGATTGATAACCTTCGTCTTCTTCGAAGAGCGAGGGGTCGTTTTGTTGACCTTCTTACCTCCATCTTTCCCATCGGCCTTTTCTCCAGCTCCAGGCTCATCAGCAGCCTTTGGAGTAATGCATCTGAGAATTAACAACTTCAGTCCTAAGCCAAAAAGTTGATATACAAATTATACAAAGATTTGGTTCACGTACCATGATTCGACGCCACATATTTCTTCTCGGAAGCAACATACTTCCAAGACCTTAATTCTATCTTTAAATTTTTGAACTATCCTAGTCACCCAACTGAGGAGATCAGGATTTGATTCGATGTTAACTTTTTGGGCTGTTAATCAACGTGAAGAGAAATTTAGAAGTATAAAAGATGCAACATCGAAGAAAATAAAAGAAGCGTTAAACTTACGAGAGAGGTCCCATCGCTGCGGCAGTTTCAAGGCACAAGTAGCAGCCTAGTAGGAATGTAAATGAAGCGCTGATCCCAATGATATCATGTTATTTTTAGAAATCAGCCCTCGAGAGCCTTTCTTGAACAAGTACAAGATCCCATCTTTTTACACTTTTGGGATATAAATGTTGAGGATGTGGCCGATGTCAAAGCTTTGGTTTTTCTTGGTACAGAAAAGTCTATCATGGACACGAACCTCCAAACGGATGGAGCAACTTGCCCCAGGAAGATATTTATACATCCGACACAAAGATTCTATGGCCGAATGAATTGGAAATGAAAAGCCTATTGTGAATAGATAGGTTAACATCACTGAATATCCCTCTTTGTAATCGGGAAGTTTTTTCCCGGATCCAGACACACAACTTCAATATTTACCCAACCGTAATTCTCTCAAATTTTGTCCATAAACTCGGGCGTGACATCACAAGTTACCTTGGTGATAGAAATATTGAATTTGATAGATTCTTTATGAGGCATCATATCTTGGATGCTACAGTCATTGTCCATCTTCAACTCCTTGGAAAGAATCTCAACGGGTTGCGTTTCTGGTAAAGTTTTCTTGATTTTCTTAATCTTTGTAACAGCCATTGATTGCCCAGCCGCCGCTGCTGCACGCCGCGACAGAGCACTAGTGGCGCCGTGGTGAACAACATCTACCAAGACGTCAAGACTGGCGTCAGAGTGACAAGATGTACTTGATGCTTGAGAAGCCATTAAGCTGATAACAAATATAGAGGATGTTTTCTTAAGAAAATCAAATAGAAAAATGGTGGAAGTTTGCAACAGAGTTTCCTTGAGAAGATAAAGTTAGAAAGGATCCTCTGAGAAATGTAAAGTTTGGAAAAAGTTTGAGATTTTTTGTACAGGGGAGAGGTGATTATTAATTGGGGAACTGGCCGAAAACTGACTGCCACACGATCACTTGCACATGGCCTCGATGGGAAGTTGAAGTGATAATTGGCATTTAAAATACCAGTCTAGATAGCATCACTTATTTTTCTGCTTAAACGCTTCAAGCGACTTGTCAAGCACACAAATACTCACTCGGCAATGGGGGACTATTTGTATTGGCCAAAAATTGGTCGGACACTTGGAGAGACGTGTCATGATGACGTGTCAAGCATAGAGTGAGAATTGGAGACAACACAGAGATAATCTTCTTTGAGAGACCGGTCACTAGTTGAGATGTGCAACTCGGTCAAGTCGACATTCGGACACTTTATTTTCGGAGACTACGTGTTCGGTTATAAAAAAAGATAAACTTCAATCTTAACTAATTACGTTATTTTTGGGGAGGATGTTAGTCATAGATGACAGCCTTATCTACCCATTAAGAGACGTGGGAAGAAAGGAGTTCAACAAATCCTAGGACTCTAACCCTATAAATAACCCTTTACCCCCACCTTGTATAACTTAAGTTCTGCACACATACTTTACATTCATATTATATTTTTGTATTCTGAATTGCTGCCATTGTTATTACTTTGCTCTGCTTTAGAGGAGACGTAGTTCATCTTCTTACACCGAAGCACATGCATCATCGATCATCAATAAGACTTTTACTGCTTTCAGACATTATCGCATTTACTTTGATTATTATCTTTCGCTATCACTTTTATTAGAGTAATCATTTCAATTAGCATATTTCTAATCAAGTTCATTCTGCTTAATTCTTTACTCCTGACATCGCTTAATCGGTTACTTAATTATTACTCCCTCCGTCCCAAAAAGACTGTCTACCTTTCCTTTTTTGTTTGTCCCAAAATGAGTGCCTCTTTTCTTTTATGGAAACTCTTTAAATCTAAGATTTGTTTTGGTCCATAGGATTTAAAGACACTGGCCTACATTACACACACCTTTCATTTTACACCACAGGATTTAAAAGTCTTCATTTTTTTTTTAAACTCTGTGCCTAGTCCATCCCAGACAGTCTTTTTGGGACGGAGGGAGTAGTTTGTTTATTCAAAATTGCATAACTAGCCATATCCATTTGACAAAATTTAAATCGTAACCGCTAGGTCTCGATATAAAAGGATTGTTTGTGGCTCAAAAAATATAAATTTGATTATAACACCTAAACCGAGTTTTAAAATATACTAATGCTAACTTAAAATTTCTGCATGGGATGTGCCTATGTTTGCCTGGGTGAGAAAGTTCTGCAAGAACTGTTTATTAAATTCATGTAAATTTTGGAAAATAGTGCGATCAGCAACATATACAAGCATTCAACTTTCAGCGGAAAAAAAGAGAGCCTTCCCTCTAATAATTCGTGAAAAGATATGCAACTCTCATAAATCGTATAGCTTTAAAAAATATTTGCTGAGACCGCTACTTGTTTATGCATGATTTATGTTATCATAGATTTATATATACATCACCGTAAAGATACCCACAACCGAAACTGTGACTGATTATTCTGTGTGTCAGAAGATCTAAGGCAGATTTGTTGAGGTTTTATTTTATTCTTTTGAACATGTTCAGATGTTTGGATTAATCCCAGTCGGGTACACAATTTGATGCAAGTACGAGTATCTATTCGATTATTCGGCATTCTTTTAAACCCCAAACTCAGTATAAATGCGTACATGTACAACATAAATTTTGTTAAAATCAACAAGATGGTTCCTGCATAAGCTTCATCATCATTTAATCCTCCACCATCAATCTCAAACTTCATGACCAAAAAAAATTATGAATTTCTTCTACAACGTCTTTAACACACACACACACACACACACACACACACACACACATATATATATATATATATATATATATATATATATATATATATATATATATATATATATATATATATAAAGGACAGTGACGAGCTTGGGGTCATCGTGCTTAGCGTGGTCTTTTAGGTATATTTTGTGTTGGATGATCATTTCTCATTGGTTACCATATGTGATGTATCTGCTTTACTTATAAGGTTTTGCTTATATCGACTGTTATGCTCTTGTGCATTAAAAAATAGTTGTAGGGAAACAACTTTTTAAAAGGACACGTGCTCTCTATGGTGTGTCAACTTCGACATGTTACACTTAGTAGTCCAAGCTCCGTAGACTGTACAAATATTACTAACATACATCTTTTCCCTCATAAAAATGTCCAATGACATTCTATATAACTTCATACAAATTGAAACAAAATACAGATGCACAAGCAACTTGTGTCCAACAAAGAATGGAAATATTTCATATGGCTTTCCTTCTCTCAGTTCTTGATTGATGGATACTTAATTATAAGTCGTTTTATTCTCATGAGCATGTGAATATTAGGGAACTTGAAAGAATACATAATAAAATATCAGAAAATAAATAATAGTAGAAAGTAAATATAAGAGGAACGAGACGCGTTCCGAACTCCCTACAAGGTAACCACGGAGAACTTGTTCCGTGATACCCCCGTATCGGTGTCGAAAAGAGCCTACGCTATGCAACTACCCTCGAGCCACACTTGGGACTCGCAAATAGAATGATCGGGTTTTCGGTTCAAGACTCAACTAGGTTCCACTAGTGAATTCAAGCAACCAAGGAAGGGTTTCTTCATAAAAAGAGATAAACTCTATTCATCATTCATAAGATTCAAAGGTAAGCTAATGTTTGAAGAGGCTAAGTGAAGTATTTATAGGCTTCACCTAGTCATACTAAAAGGTCTAAAATACCCCCAAAGTGGGTTAAAACAAATAAGGCCATGCAGGGCTATAGTTGGAAGTTCAAGCCAAAAGTAATAAAATATCCCGCAGGCCAACACAGGGGGAGGCGCTCCGCCTCCAGGTTGAGGCGCTCCGCCTCAGGATGGTGAGGCGCTCCGCCTCAGGATGGTGAGGCGCTCCACCTCAGGATGAGGCGCTCCACCTTCTTCTGCTCAGCTCTCTGCCTTTTGGTAGGCGCTCCGCCTCAGCTTTGAGGCGCTCCGCCTCCTTCTGGAACTTGTACAAGAGGCTCAAAATGAGCTTGAGGTGGATCACCTTGGAGCCCAAGTAGTCCTCCATCCATGGCACACCAAAGCATGCTCTTCAAGTCGCTCTTGGGGCCTTCTTTCATACCCATCTTCACTTGACTCCGAGTGAAGGGTCTTGTGGGGATTTGGGTCTTATCATCCTCCCCTTCTTGAGAAGATTTCGTCCTCGAAATCAAGGCTTTGGCTCTCATGGCATCATTAACTTCTCGGGGTGGCCCCAACTCTCTTTTGTTCTTCTTGATCGTCACGTTGACATAGGCTTCTTCCAAGATCGTCCCCGCCTTAGCATGGGGCTTAGAACCTACAAGCAACGACAAGCAAAAACAAGCAAATGTCCTACTTTGGAAGTAGGTTAGTGCAAGAAGTGTGGAAAACACACTCTTGTGATATAACCAAGTATCAATAACATTCATAAATATCAAGTCTCCAAAGAGAACCATGAGCACTTGGTTAAAGATCAACATGCACTCAACAAGATAATGAGCAAATAGGTCATGGGGGCATGAAAAATGCAAGATCAAGCTACCAAAATCCCCTTGAACCTTAAGCTCAAGATCAACACACCAACCTATCCTCGAGGTGTGATCAACATGTGGAGTGGAGTGAATCAAATAGCCCAACCTACAAGTAGGATCAAGCACTCCACTCCCCTTCTTTAGAGCATACTTACTCACACCAAGGGAGTCCTCTTCCCCTTTCATTTCATCAACTAGGCAACCCTCCTCAAAAGTCAAGCTCTCAAGGAAGGTGTTGATGATGGATTCTTCTTCATCATAACCCAAACAAGCAATAGTAGGGTCACTGAAAGAACCATCTACCTCATTCAAATTCTCACACAAGGGGTTGCCTAAGGGGTCAAACCCTTCACAACATGGAGGCTTTATTTTACTACTCACCCTAGTCCGATACAAGTCATTACCACCAATGGCATTATCTTCAAACAATGGAAATGTAAAAACATGCATCTCAACATCATGATCAAACATAGACAAGTTATCAAGACTAGGTTCTTTTCCCTCACTCGAGGAGTCATCGAAAACAAATCGTTCCATCTCACATGCAAAAGACTCCTCAAGGTCACAATTATGGTCAACTATCAATTCTACACTAGGGAGGGGCTCAATGAACAATGGGCTCACATCATGATGTGGCATAGCATCCCTTCCAACTAGTGTTTCACAAGCAAACTCAAGTTGACAACTAGACTCTTCACTAGTGGCATATTCACTAGATGCTTCACAAGCTCCAACTAGTGTTGAGTCATCACAAGACAAGTAGCTAGTAGGTTCATGAAAAGGTGAAGCAATACTTACATTTGTAGTACTTCCTTGATCACTCACAAGGTTTGAAGTGTCATATGCAACTCCTTCTTTATGAAGCTCACATTGAGGCTCCAATGACTTGTCTTTCAATGTACCTACACAAGAACTTTCACAAGAAGAGATAGAAGATAAAGAAGGGTTAGAACAATAGGTGCTCTCACTCTCAATTTTTCCTTCCTCACCCCTCATCTCTCTCAATTTTACCTCATGGTCAAGTGTAGTTTGTGGTGACAATCCACTCACATCACTCCTCAAATCCTCTCCTTTTTCCTCTCTTGGATTGTCACCGGTCACTCCCTCACTTCTCTCTATCTTTTCTCTCTCATTTGAAGTGGAATGACTCTCATTTTCACCATGCAATGGCACAACAATGAAAGTGTTTGCCTCGGATTCAAGTACAATGGGTGACTTGGCTTTAGCCACTTCCTTCATGAGTTTGTAGTCATCACTCACTTGCTTGGGAGTTAGGGGTTTCAACACAAACTTCCTTCCTTCATGTTGAAGCGTGTAAGTGTTGACACGCCCGTTATGAACCGTTTGTCGATCAAATTGCCAAGGCCTTCCAAAGAGAAGGTGGCAAGCTTGCATGGGCACCACGTCGAACAAGTGTTCATCCACATAATTACCCATTTTGAACTTGATCATTGCTTGCTCCACTACCTTTAACTCCCCACATTCACTAATCCATTGTAATTGATACGGCTTGGGGTGCTTCATGGTAGGCAATTTCAATTGGGATATAAGAGATTGACTCACAACATTAGTACAACTCCCGGAGTCAATGATCATAGAGCAAACAACATCTTTGACCCGGCACCTAGCATGGAATAGATTTTCCCTTTGCAAGGTTTCACTATCTTCCACTATCATGGCTCCTAGACTCCTCCTCACAACAAGGAAGGCACGGGCATCATCATCTTACCCCGTGACAATCTCCCCATCATCTCCTTCCTCATCACCCTCTACTCCCTCTTCTTCTCCCTCCTCGGGTTCACTATCTTGCTCATAGACCAAGTCACCAACAAGAACCATAGTTTTCCGGGTAGGACAATCTTTAGAGAGATGACCATAACCCTTACACTTAAAGCATTGAGTAGAAGAAGAGATTGGATTACTCAATTGAGTTCTAGAGTTACCTCCCACGGGTTGTGTAGACCTTTCAAAAGGCTTCTTCACATCCTTGCTAGCACTCGCACTACTTGCACTTGGGAATTTGGAATTCATTGTAGGAGCTTTCCAATCCTTTGGTTGGTTCATGGAAGTAGGAGTGTTGCTCTTGTAACGAAGGGATTTCTCCTCTTTGAGCCACTTCTCGGCTTCAACCGCATCTTCATATAGCTTGTAGTGGTCATTGTACTTGTGAAACTTCAAGAGCGAAGCTATGTCTCGGTTTAAGCCCCCTTTGAAACGGATCATGGCCGTCTCATTGTCTTCCTCATCCAAGTCTAGAGTCATCCGGACTTGTTCAAACTCATTGAGGTACTCCCCAACCGACTTGGAACCTTGTTTCAATTCATAGAGACGCTTTTGTTGTTCCACTCGGTATTGGTTAGTCAAGTACTTTTCATCCATCACACGGATCAACTCATCCCAAGTAAGATTAATAACCATCCCCATCCTCCTTCTATTCCTCTTCACCGACTCCCACCATGTAGAAGCAAAGGACTCAAAGGTAGAGATAGCATACTTGGTCTTCTTTACTTCGGGCATATCGTTGGTGTCAAATATACGTTCCATGGACAACTTCCAATCAAGGTACTCCACCGGATCACTACTCCCTTTGAAAGGAGGGATAGTGATTTTCACACTATTAAGATTGTTGTTGTTGTCACGACCCCCACGGAATGGCTCCGGTTGGCCCCCATAGTGATCTTCATTCACACCATACTCCCTTCTCGCATTCCCTCCAACATATCCCATAGGTGGCCCTCGACCTCGGCCCCTACCACGATCCACATTTCGACCCCAATTCATACCTCGTCTCGGTTGAAAGTGATCATCAAACCCATACATATCATCAACATAATCGGCTTCCTCCCCTTCTTGAGCCTCATCGGCTTGCTCAAGGGGTTGCACGTTTCGGATGGGTCTTGGTAATGGGATGTTTTTTGGGGGATTATCCAAGATACGGGGAATGCCCGTTCGTTCAATTCTCTCCCGGTCCTCCTTTACCCGTTGTTGATTGAACAACTCAATGACATGGCTTACTTGTTCCGGGGTAAAGTTAGGAGTACTTGAGACTTCACCGGTCTCAATTGGGACACTCGGGGTCCCCTTTTCAATTGGGACACTCGGGGCCCCTTGGTCACCTTGGGTACTTGAGGCACCCTTTTCAAGTGACTCAATCCTTTGAGTCATGACGTCCATCTTGGCAAGAATGCTAGCCAAGGCATCCTTGATGAAATCTTGACCCTCGTTGGCCATTGTACCTACAAAGAAAAGAAACAAGAGTTAGTCAAAACACCTCACTCGCTCCCTCACAAGTTTTCACTCGGATCACTCGTATGGTGGTGATGGCTATTTCACTCTTGCTTGAACTCAAAGCTTCACGAAGTTGAATAGTAAACCTAAACTGAATCACTCGACTCAAAAGCCCAACGCACTCCGGGGTGAGTGGAGTTAATAGGACTCGATTGGATCGCTAAGCACTTTGAGTGAGGACTTGAGTCAAAAGGCACTATGGGTCTTCTTTGAGTTCTAATCTCCGTTCTAAGGCACGATGATCCTAGTAGCTTGAAGTAATTAGTACTAATCAAGTAGGATTATACTCTAATAGTACTAATTAGAAGTAATGCAAACAACAAAACACGAAAACCTAGAAGAAACTACCCAATTCCCAACTCACAGGAAGTAGGCGCCCCGCCTCAGAATGGTAGGAGGCCGCCCTGGGCAAACCTACAGGGTGAGGCGCTCCGCCTCTTCCGGGGAGGCGCTCCGCCTCAGCAAATTCCAGAGAGCTAACAGAGATGAGGCGCTCCGCCTCCAAATTGAGGCGCTCCGCCTCCTGCAACTTTCAGCACAGTTCAACAACGTGTTTTTCGACTTTAACACCCAAAAATCCAACAATCCACACGTTGTTTTAGCAATCCAAAGGTACCCAAATGTTGTTTTACCCACAAGGATCAAACCCCAATCAATTTTACAACCAAACAATCAATCAAATCAAGATTCAAGGTCAAGAACTTCAAGAACACAAGGGTTTATCAAAGGGTTTCAAAATGGATTGTGATTCATCAAAGTAGGTGTTATATACGTTCAAATCCCACAAAATTGGTACCGATTCGTTTGTTTTTCAATGAAGATCAATCCCCAATATCAAGTTTTCAATCTAACATCAATCTAACCCAAGAATCAAGCCAAAATTCATCAAGAACAAGTTCATCAAGGGTTTAAGGGCAATTGGGGTTTCAATTTTTCAAACTTCACCAATTCCAACAATTTTGGTACCCAAGTAACGGGAATTCATCCACGATCAAGAATCTATAACACCCATATCATAAATCATCCAAACCAACAAGTTACACCAAATTTTTAGATTTTTCAACTTTTCAATTTTTTTGTAATTTTCTTCTTTCAATAACAATAAACAAGAAACTAAAGTCGAAACTAACCTAGGCACGAAGAATCAAGGGTCGGGGGTTTGTAGAAACAAAACCCGAGCCTTGCTCTGATACCAAGATGATAAGAATCAAAACGCAGAAAGTAAATATAAGAGGAACGAGACGCGTTCCGAACTCCCTACAAGGTAACCACGGAGAACTTGTTCCGTGATACCCCCGTATCGGTGTCGAAAAGAGCCTACGCTATGTAACTACCCTCGAGCCACACTTGGGACTCACAAATAGAATGATCGGGTTTTCGGTTCAAGACTCAACTAGGTTCCACTAGTGAATTCAAGCAACCAAGGAAGGGTTTCTTCACAAAAAGAGATAAACTCTATTCATCATTCATAAGATTCAAAGGTAAGCTAATGTTTGAAGAGGCTAAGTGAAGTATTTATAGGCTTCACTTAGTCATACTAAAAGGTCTAAAATACCCCCCAAAGTGGGTTAAAACAAATAAGGCCACGCAGGGCTATAGTTGGAAGTTCAAGCCAAAAGTAATAAAATATCCCGCAGGCCAACACAGGGGGAGGCGCTCCGCCTCTAGGTTGAGGCGCTCCGCCTCAGGATGGTGAGGCGCTCTGCCTCAGGATGAGGCGCTCCACCTTCTTCTGCTCAGCTCTCTGCCTTTTGGTAGGCGCTCCGCCTCAGCTTTGAGGCGCTCCGCCTCCTTCTGGAACTTGTACAAGAGGCTCAAAATGAGCTTGAGGTGGATCACCTTGGAGCCCAAGTAGTCCTCCATCCATAGCACACCAAAGCATGCTCTTCAAGTCGCTCTTGGGGCCTTCTTCCATACCCATCTTCACTTGACTCCGAGTGAAGGGTCTTGTGGGGATTTGGGTCTTATCACTATATGTACTGGGTATTTTTGCGTTCAAGCTAGAACGGTTGTGCTTGTCCACTCGAGTGCTTAAATCTTTAACGACACAATGCGGATAGGCATCCCCACCGATATATTGGTGCAAGTGGTGAATTGACTATTTCAGCTTCTGACAATTCCCGGTGGCTTAACTAGAATTGATCTAGCTTTGTACGAGTAGTTTACTCTACCTTTGTAATGAACTATGAGTGTATTACCTCAACCCAAATATGGCCTGGGCTATGATTAGTTGGATCATAGATGGATCTGAATACAAAACTGACTAAGTAGAATAGTAGTCTTATTGAATAAAAGAGAGCACTGGGCCTGTGTTGTTGTGGGTGAAAAACCTGTCACATGAATGATAAGCGCGAAAGACTAAATGCAATTCGAAAATTAATACTAAAAAACTAGAGGAATTAATTAAAGTAAATAAACATAAAAGTTATACTTCCATATATCCCACTCCTTCACCCCCCTAAACTTTCAATCAACCAAGTGGGTGGAGCAGTCGCCTTGGTTGATTGAGGTTTCAGGGTTTTCTCTAACTTCAAGGGGCTTGCCTCTGACGCTGTATTGGGGTTGGTCGCTCCAAAGATAGCTGTTGTATAACATTCCCTTGCCACCACTTGCTCTCTATTTGTCTCTTTTATTCCACATTTAGTAGGGTATTTGAGTTTCTGGTGCAAAGTGGAAGGTACTACTATCATCTGATAAATCAATGACCATCCCATGATAGAACTATAAGGGACTCCTCCCTTTATTACCTGGAAGGACCTAATTTGCTCAGCTCCCTGTGTGTCTACTGCAAGGTTTACTTCTCTGACGGACCTCTAACTAAAGTTGCAGAAGCTGGCTAAGGTGCAGGCGCTTGGGGTTACTTGATCCTCAGTTCCCGTCGCCCGTATGGTCTCCCACTTTATCAAATTTACGGCGCTGCCAGCGTCAACCAAGACACGTTTGACATTCGTGTCACCTATTCTCAGTGTTATGACCAAGGCATTATGGTGAGAACCATCGCAACTAGCACAATCCTTGTAGCTAAACAGGATCATTTCTTCACGGGTGTGGCTTGCTTCGGGCTGCCTCATTATGCTTGAGACCATCAGGCAGCATGAGGCCACCAATTATGACATTGATGGACCTGTTTTACTCTGGCAAATCTGGAGGACCCTCTGAACTCCTATTCTTTGCATAAGTCTGCTTTCCTCTGTCTGTTAGTAAGTCTTTCAAGTACCCCTTGTTAAGGCCTATCATCTCTAGAATTAGAGCCCTGCAGCCTGAAGTGTCATGCCCATGGTCTTTGTGGAAATCACAGAAGAGATTAAGGTCCCTCTTGCTGGGCTCTGGTCTCATGTTGCTAGGACAACATACTGTGGTATTTTTCAGGTGGTCCTTTATGAATTCCACAGCGTTGATGTGCAACCCTAGCTCCTCAAATCTGTCGGGAGCTCACTCAATGTTAAGCGATCCTTTGTGTATGTGTGAAGTTACTTTTTGGGCGTCTTCACGTTTCTCTACGAGCTTTGACAGATGGCTTTGTCGTCTCTCCAGCTTCTCTTTCCACTATCTCCGGCTTGAGGTTCTTCTACGTGCTCCTTCTTTTGACTCTACTGGCTGACGTCTTCGATGGATCTCCGGACGCTGCTATCAAGCGTCACTGATGGTTCTGGCTCAAGGCATATTTTTTCATTGTACCATTGATGTAAGACATTCCATGTTGTCACCGGGTGCTGGGTAAGACTACATTGCATCTGTCATGTGGCTAGCGAACCCCCAGAGTTCAAGCTTTTACCGAAGACAACCACGGTGATGCTATCAGGCACTGGGGTAGCTCCATGTGTTCCCTCTGAAATCTCTCCAGGTAGTCCTCAACAATTCACCATCATGTTGACGGATCTCGAAGATATCTTCCATCCGTTTTTCTCTTTTGTGGGTACCTGAGTGCACCATTTTAAAGAAGTCTTACATTTGGGTGACTGACTCGATTGATCCCAACGACAGCTGAGTATACTATCAAAGTGATGCAACCTAAAACGAGCGGAAGCTAAACACGATAAAAACAATGCGGAAACGATAAAACACAAGATAGATGATATCAGGAAACAAGGATTCGGGAGTCAAGAAACGAGAAGAAAGAACGGATAATTGGAATTCAACATGAATTTAATTATCAAAAAGGGAGAATGAAACTCGAATCTTACAAGGAATTCACGCTAGTGGTGAATCTCCATAGATTCCAAGTCGTACAAGATTCTTGAAGCCTCGGGCTTCGGACTAGAAAGGCTCGGCCTTCTCTAATTCTCTCTTCTCTCAATTAAATACAAAGTAAACTATCAAATGAAAGAGCTAATGTGCTATTTATACATTTACAATGATAAATGGACAAAATTTCCCCTGCAGCTGTTTCTGGCTCGCTGCTCAGGTCCTCTTCATCGCGATCGCGCCAAGAGGGCCCGCGATCGCGCAGTGCATCAACCAAAGCATCGCGATCGCGCGAGGAAGCTCGCGATCGCGCAGGTCACTGGAATCTTCGACATCGCCATCGCGCTAAGCATGGCGCGGTCGCACAGAACAAAAGGAGCCTCTTCGCGATCGCGCAGGCATTGTCGCGATCGCAAAGAACAATTGTCCTTCGGCAAGTAGTGAGCTCCCAGTCTGCTCCCCTGTTTTGCCCTGTTTTGTGCTGCCATGTTTCCTGCACTGTTTTCCTCCGTCCTTGGCGCTCCAATGCATGATCTTCAAGACGTTTCCGGAGGCCTTGACTCGTATCCCTTGTGCTCTCGAGCTTGGCTTTTGATGGTTGGGAACTACGCATTTTATATTGCATCATCCTCCCCTTCTTGAAAGGATTTTGTCCTCGAAATCGAACCATCAAAACCTACCATCAAAGCAAGCACAACCGAAATTTCCTACTTCACAAGTAGGTTAGCTTAACAAGAATAAGTACAAGTGGTGTGGAAAACACACTCTTGTGATAGAGCCAAGCATCAATACCTATTAAAAAGCTTATGTCCCCAAAGGAGACAACAAGGTCTTGGCTCGACAAGAACAAGCACTCATTTTCAAAACAAGCATAGAGATCAAGGATATGCATGTAGCAATTAAATTCCCCACGACCCCTAGAGGTTAAAACCATCCTCACTACGACACAAGATACCACCGCTAGCAAGTAAGCAATCAAAGGGAAGAATGGGATAATCATGCAATTCATCTTCACCTTTATCACATATGGGTGGGGTGTCATAACAAGGCTCACACACGAGGTCAACTTCAACATTTTAACTAAAGAGAGGTTAAATGAAAACCGAGCTCACATCATGATGTGGCTTTTCAACCCTCTCAACTAGTGGTTCATTTGCACACACAAGTTGACCCAAAGGCTCTACACTAGTTGCAAACACATTGTATTCATGCAAATCATCAACTAGCCTAGAGTTTTCACTAACAACATCACAAGACAAGGAAGTAGCATGCTCAAGGGAGGAAGAACTAACACATACCTTTTAAGTGTCATGAACGTCTCCACCTTGTAGCTCACATTCGGCATCTCCTTCACCTTGTCTTTCAATCTCGGAACATGGTTGAAGCTCCATCAGTTTGCCTCCAAGAATACCTACACAAGTACTCAAACAAGTAGAAGAAAAAGATGAAGGGTTAAGGTTAGAATAAGGGGTGTCCTCACTCTCACTTTTTCTTTTTACCTCTTTTTGTTTTCCCTCATTTTCTTTTCAAGGTCGGATTTAGATTCGGGTGGTGGCATTCCACTCACATCACTCAACACATCCTCTCCTTTTCCCACTCGAGAAATGTCACCGGTCACTCCCTTACTCCTCTCTATCTTTTGTCTCTCAAATTCGGGTGAATTGGGACAAGGCCCAATAATACCCATAGCCGGAGTAGGTGGACTTTTTAAATCAACCCGGAATCTAGGACTTGGAGACTCATCACTTGATGTCTCCTTCTTCTTCGATGGTGAACCACTCAGCTTTGGAAGTGGCTTCGAGCTCACCTTGTTGACATTTGTCAACTCTTTTGTAGCACTAGTCCCACCATTGCTTGTGTTTGTAGGACTTCTTGTTTGCACATTGTTGCCTATGGAATGAAGTCCTTGCTCCTTGCTCCTTTGCATTGCCAAAGAAGGTGCACTAGTAGGCATTCGGCCTCTTGCCCGATATGGCACAAAGTCATAAACTCTTTGCCCAACGCCCACAAAATATGCATCCTTCACCTCACTATATTGCACCCTCTTCCCCTCCAACCACGGCTCACCTATCCACACATCAACATGACGCATGGGAAACACATCACACCACACATAGCATTTATAATTCCTATGAGATATGAATATGCGAGCCTCCTTAGAAACCCACACTCCATCATACTCATAAGGATGCTCTAGTTTATGGCATGGTATCCTAAGCCTATCAACTAAACAGGTGCTAATACAATTGGCATCGGTATCACCAATCTTGAGCAAGTATCCTCCAATACCATCTACCTCAACAACTAACCTACCCCTACCCAAGTCTTGTACATTGGCATCCAAATGAGAATTTGGACACCCACAAGTGTCAACACCAACAACTTGGGTCTTCTTTATACCTCCACTAGTGGCAACACCACTAGAACAATCTCCACTTCCCGTCACTCTCCCAACATTAGAAATGTTGTTGGAAGTCGAGGAAGGAACCTTGCCATGGAACCCATAAGTGCCTCTCGCCTTGGTTCCATAGCCCATAGTACTACTCCTACTACAACCATCCACGCCCCTCACGGGATATAACCCCTTTGTAGCAAAAGCAACACCATCTATCATACCACCCTCCATATGGGAATTAGAAGCATTAGGTCGCTTAGCGTACCTAGAAGATGCAAGCTTCTTCTTTCCCACGGAACAACCACCACCGTCTCCCATACTAATGGAAGGTCCACTACTACTCCCTTGCACTCCGTTAGCAACACTAAGAGAAGATGCATAAGAATAACCCATATGCTCAACATCATCATCAACTCTATCTATGTCACTATCATCAATGTCAAGTTCTTCACAATAAGAGTAAGTAGGATCACCATATCTTGAAGCGTCACTATTTTTGATTTCTTGACTAGAAGCATAAGCATCATCACGTTCTTCATCACAAGCCTCATAGTCGTCATCAATGTCACGATCATCATAGTGAACCGCTTCATTAATATAGGAGCCATGGTTTCCATCATCATAGTAATGGCTATCATCACCCTCGTAAGAACCATAGTCTCCATCATCACCATACGAGTCATAGCAACTCGCATCATCCCCACATGAGCCATAATCTACTCCATCATCATAATTAGACATTGTTGCAATCACCAAAGAACAAAACCTCCCGAAAATCACTCCCTCACGTGTATCACTCAATATATGTACACTCAATAGCGAGGCCTTAACAACTTGAGAACAAAGGTAATCACAACTAGCATGTCCAAGTTAAAGTTCGGAATGGAATTAATGAGACTCGATGTACGGACGGCTATTTAAGTGCGCACTTGAGGCCAAAAGGAGTTCTACGAATCTTCTTTGAATTCTAGTCTCCTCTACGCACGAATACCCTAATACGCTAAAGGATTAGTGTCTTTCAAGTAGGCCAATTACCTTAGAAACACTATCCAAGAGGTATGGTAGCAAACAGGACACAAAACATTTGACTCGAATTGGTACCAAACGGATTCAGAATCGGATGAAATTTCGTTTGTGATCTAGAAACTCATCACATTTAATGAACCAATTGGAGTCATGATGTTTGGAAACTGTTCGGAAGCCGTTGCGAACGTTCTGTCCCAAAAACTGGAATTCTGGAAATATTTGATCTTCGCTATCGCGACAAGACGCGCGCTATCGCGAAGGTTTAAAATTTCAAAATTTAATTTTGCTCTTCGCTATTGGAGAATTACTCTTCGCGATCGCGAAGGGTTAATTCCTACAACTTTTCCAGCAACTCCACAATGGGTTTTAGCGATTTTTGGCCAACTTTTTAACTTTGCTAGGGAATTCGAATCCAACCCAATCAACCAATTTTTTTCAACTTTTCTAGTTTTTCTATTTTTTTGTTTTCTTCAAATTTCAAGAACAACAAGAATAACACAATAACGATACTAACACGTTGAACAAGGAACGGGGGTTTGTAAGAACATTACCCGAGCCTTGCTCTGATACTAACTGATGCAACCTAAAATGAGCGGAAGCTAAACACGATACAAACAACGCGGAAGCGATAAAACACAAGATAGATGATATCAATGATATCAGGAAACAAGGATTCGGGAGTCAAGAAACGAGAAGAAAGAACGGATAATTGGAATTCAACATGAATTTAATTATCCAAAAGGGAGAATGAAACTCGAACCTTACAAGGAATTCACGCTAGTGGTGAATATCCATAGATTCAGCCTCAGGCATCGGACTAGAAAGGCTCGGCCTTCTCTAATTCTCTCTTCTCTCAATTCAATACAAGGTAAACTATCAAATGAAAGAGCTAATGTGCTATTTATACATTTACAATGATAGATGGACAAAATTACCCCTGCAGCTGTTTCTGGCTCGCTGCTCAGGTCCTCTTCATCGCGATCGCGCCAAGAGGGCTCGCGATCGCGCAGTGCATCAACCAAAGCATCGCGACCGCGCGAGGAAGCTCGCGATCACGCAGGTCACTGGAATCTTCAACATCGCCATCGCGCTAAGCATGGCGCGGTCGCGTAGAACAAAGGGAGCCTCTTCGCGATCGCGCAGGCATTGACGCGATCGCGAAGACAGTTGTCCTTCGGTAGGCAGTGAGATCCCAGTCTGCTCCCCTGTTTTGCGCTGTTTTGTGCTGCCCTACTGTTGTCAATTTTGCTCTTGCGCAGCTCCCCTTAGGCCAACTATCAACGGTGATAGAGGTTTCGTCCAGCGCTGAAAAGGATTCAGGCAAGGACGCGGCTGGGAACGAGCTGGCGCTTTTAGAATAAAGGTACAATCTTCCCACGGATCGGGAGGTTGAACCAGCCCGATCCAAGCATACCGAAAGTTTGGGCTTTTCTTTTTTTTTGTTGCTAATCATGACGTTCCCATTGTCTCGCTGCCCAGGGGAGAAGATGCGACTGCTTTTTACTGCTTATAGGCGAGGTGAAGCGGCTGGTAAGTTGAGGGATCGTACAATCACGATAACGGTTCCTAAAGATCACGATCTGCTCAGACACCCAAGGCTACTTATTGACCATCTGTATGTGTGACCGGCCCCATAGAACAAGCTCAGATGAATACTCACAACAAACTTCAGCTCGCTTCCTTAACTGCATATAATGCTTTCATGGTAAATACTCACTTTGTTTCTTTTTTACACCGATTTTGAATGTCTGAGACTGACTCCGATTTTATTGCAGACAAATCTCTTGGTGATTGAGAATATGTAGCGGATTCGCTAACTAGAGGCTACCGTTCAAATGTGGCAAGATCGAGTCTACGCGGTCGTAAAGTCTGGCTCCGTTCCTTATCATCAGCTCCAAGATGTCAGCGTAAAAGACTCAGTGCTAAAAAAGCAGTTTGATAAAGCAAGAGCAAAACTAAACTCTGTGCTGACAAAGGCATCTGAGCTGGAGGCCGAGGCAACAACTTTACGCCAAGTTGTGGTTGAAGACAGGGCAAAGCTTGCTGCTGCCGACGACAAGGCGAAAGCCAACAAGTCCGAACTTCGATCCCTTGAAAGAGGGCTTGAGCATATAAGGCAATACCTCGATGCCGCTCAACGAGGAAGGAGCGAAGCCGTTAAGGATGCCAACGAGCTGCAGAGCAAGAATCGGTCCCTCATTTTGGAGAACCGTAACTTGGGCAAGGAGTTCTCCGACCTGAAGATTGAAATGGATGGCCGCGAGAACCTTAAGATTGTGGAGGCAAGGCGCAACGCACTTCTAGAGTTGGTAGGGGCAGGATATGACGTAGATGATAAACTGCTCGAGGCCGAGGAAACAGTAAAAGTGTATCGTGAGGATCTCGGCCTCTCCCCTGAGCAGATCTAATATGAAAGTGATGAGGATGAGAGGGATGCGTAGTTTGTCTTCGCCCGTTTGATTTGACGTCCATGTCGTGGCTTTGTTAATTATATGGTGGCCTTTGGCCGTTTTAATGAACAATTTTTATTGTCATATATCATTGCGTATGTTAGTTTTGGAGATGGGATGTTTTTGTTGTTTTGTGATGAATTTGTTTCATCTTCCAAAAGATAGTCATGTGCCCAACGTCCGTTTCTTTGACGAAACTGTATACGACTTATCGGAAATAATAAATTTATCAGGCCCAATGTACCTAGTGCGTAATGAAGAACGACGTCTCATTTTCATGAAGATGCACTCTTCGAACATCAAGTTCGGACAATCAATTTAACACTTAAAGTCGTTCAGAAATAGTGGATAACAACGAATACTTGATAAGTGTGTATTTATGAGTAATGGCCGCTATGAGGCGCATAATATAGTATGGCTGTTTTGAGGCACGTGGATGTATGAACTGAGATATTTTGTCGCTATCAAACCATTTACAAATTTTTTATCACTTGACTAAGACTACTATTACGAACAGTCCCCAGTGTGAGTGTCTGTCCTTTGATAATCTTGAAATTAATCTATTGAATCGACTCGAGCAGCCCTCAGTCTCTTTTTTCAATCATTTGCAAACTTAGTCTTTGGGGCAATCCCCAATGTCTTTCGCATAATCACCATCTTTGGATCCGAACAATCCCCGGTTTTCGATCATTCGACAATGAATCATGTTATATCCTCGATCCAACTTCCATCTTTCTCCCTCCATCCCCTCTAGTGTTCGAGTTTGAAGTATGAGGGGTCGGACACTGGTTCAATATTTCTGTTTCCCTGTACTTTGCACTTTCTGAAACAGAGAGTTCAAAAGAAGAAACGGGGTAAACTTAAAGATGAAGACCGCGTTGAAATGTTCGTCAGACTTATCGACCCCGAATTAGAGCGATTAGAGCTCGTTGTGTTCGTGGGTGATGTATATCATTATTTGATTCAAACTATGCCTATAATCTAAAAGTGTTAGTACCATAAACCAATTAGGGGCACAAAATAGCCAGAAATATATAGGCAACCTGAAATATGTCCACAACATGGTATACATACCGCATACACAAAATACAACACAATAGTCACACAATAGTCAGTATGCGGTGCAATGAAATGGGATGCATGCGGTATGATGCAATGCAGTAATATATGCATGATACCTATCTCCGGCGCGGGACTCTCATCGTCTACCAGGAGATACATGCAATAATAACCTCCACCGGCGCGGGACTCTTGATGCGGGGCAAATCGAGCAACCATCCAAAAACACCATCCAAGGCCAAGGAAGAGCTTATGCATTGGAACGCCATGGAATGAGGAGCCTTAGAGACACATTTCGAGGCGTTTCAAGTGCCCAGGGAAGCAGGCGGACCGCCCACTAGACTAGGCGGACCGCCCACTTTGTGACAAGTCTCTGGATTTCAGTCCGCCTACTGCAGAGGCGGGGCGCCTACTTGGGAGCCTACAGGAGACTAGGCGGGGCGCCTACTCTACTAGGCGGGGCGCCTAGTTGATGAACAAGTTGCGGGAATGCTAGTTTTTATCCTATGTTATTCCTATTAGGCCCCTATGTGGCTTATGACTTTAGAACTTACTTAAGGGTACTTTAGGCTTTTCATTCATGTCTAAGAAAGGCCTATAAATACTCCATAGCTTAGCATTTTTACTTAGTTAGCTTTTATGATGAATGATTGAATGAATGTTCAAGAGTGGATTCTCTTAGAATGAAAACCCTTTGAGTTGGTTTGAGTTTACTAGTGGATTCTAGTTGAACCCCAAACCCCCGATCATTCTACTTGCGAGGCCTTTGTCGTCTCGAGGGTAGTTGCATAGTGTAGGTCCTCCTTGACGCCGATACGAGGGTATCTCGGGACAAGTTCCCCGGGGTTACTTCGTAGGGAGTTCGAGTAGTGTCTCGCTCTCTATCTTTATTTCCGCGTTTTAGTTTTGATCCTTATCATCTTGGTATCAGAGCAAGGCTCGGGTTTTGTTCCTACAAACCCCCGACCCTTAATTCTTCGTGCCTAGGTCAATTCTATCTTTAGTTTTCTTGTTCTTGTTATTGGAAAGGAGAAAATCACAAAAAAATTGGAAAATTGAAAAATACCAAAAAAAAATTGTTCTATCTTGTGTTTTGGATTGATTCGTGTTGCGATTGTTATTGGGGTTTGTTCCTTATTGGAAACCCGTTATTTTGGTACCCAACACACACGATTTGGAGTTGTATTCCATGATTTGCGATTTGAAACCCTTGAAAAATTTGAAAATTTTGAAACCCTAGCTATGAACATGATGAACATGGTAGAATGTTGAATTTTGATTGGGGTTTGATAAAAGTGATTGGGGTTTGATCTCTGTGCTTTAAACAACGTTTGGGTACCTTCAGATCGATAAAACAACGTATGAATTGTTTGATTTTTGGGTGCCAAAGGCAAGAAAAACGAGTTTGAACTGTGCTGGAAGTTGCAGTAGGCGGGGCGCCTAGTAGAAGGGGCGGACCGCCTGAGTTTTGTTCACTCTCTGGATTTTGCAGAGGCGGACCGCCTAGTAGAAGAGGCTGACCGCCTACTTGGAGTAGGCTGACCGCCTACTCTCCTCTGCAGAGAACTAGGCGGACCACCTACTCAAAACAGGTGGGGCGCCTACTTTTCTGAAAGTTGGGAATTGGGTAGTTTCTTCTAGGTTCTCTTGTTTGTTGTTTACATTGCTTCTAATTAGTACTATTAGAGTATAATCCTACTTGATTAGTACTAATTACTTCGAGCTATTAGGATCATCGTGCCTTAGAAAGGAGACTAGAATTCAAAGAAGACCTGTAGTATCTTTTTGATTCAAGTCCTCACTTAAAGTGCCTATCATTCCAATCGAGTCCCATTAACTCCACTCACCCCGGAGAGCATTGGACTTGAGAAGTTGAGTGATTTAGTTGTGGTTCGTTGGTCAACTACTTGAAGCTTTTAGACTCAACTTGAGTGAAATATCCACCACCACTAAACGAGTGACCCGAGTGTTATACACGTGAGGGTGTGTGTGAGGTGTTTTGCTAACGTTTGTTGCTTTTTGTAGGTACTATGGCAACCGATGGAGATGATCCTATGAAAATTTTCATGGCTACCATTATAGCCAAGTTGGAGGACATCACTTTGAGACTTGAGTCCGTCGAGAGGAATCAAGTTGAGACCGGTGAGAGGAGGACCCCGAGTGTCCAAATTGAATCCGGAGAAGGCACAAGTCATAGCACTCCTATGACTCCCGGACACTTTGTTGAGCTAAACAAGAGGTATGAACAAAGCAAAGTTGAAGCTCTATGAGAGCGTGGGTTGGGCAATCCCCGACAAGAGGGCAATCTCCTCAATTTGGGCAATCCCCAAGGAAATGCTCCACTTCGAAGACCCGTGCGGAATGTCCCACCTCTTGAACAAATTGATGAAGTTCAAGAAGAGGAGGAGGCCGGGTATGGTGATGAAGCCTATGGGTATGATGTTCCTTATCAACCTAGGAGGCAAATGCATTGGGGTCAAAATGTGGATAGGGGTAGAGGCCGAGGTCGAGGGCCACCCATGGGCTATGCTAGAGGGAATGCGACGAGGGAGTATGTTGCACATGATGACCACTATGGAGGCCAACCGGAGCCTAACTATGGGGTACGTGACAACAACAACAACCTCAATAGTGTCAAGCTCAATCTTCCACCCTTCAAGGGAACTTGTGATCCGGAGGCATACATGGAATGGGTACTACTTGTGGAGAGGGTGTTTGACACCAATGAGATGACCGAGGAGAGAAAAGGTACCTATGCTATTTCTACCTTTGAGGCCTATGCTTCTACTTGGTGGGAGTCTAGGAAGAGGTCTAGGAGAAGGATGAATTTGCATTTGAATGTGACTTGGGATGAGTTGAAGGGTCTTATGAATACCAAGTACATAACTCCAAGGTATCGGCAATAGCAACTCAAGAAGCTCTATGATCTAAAACAAGGTGTCAAAACGGTGCATGAGTACCATGGTGAATTTGAAAAGACCCGGATGGCATTGGATATGGATATCGAAGGTGAAGAAGAAGCCATGATCCTATTCAAAAATGGCTTGAGCTATGGTATAGCTTCTCAATTGAGGTTGCATCATTATCTCACACTTCAAGATATGTTTGAAGCCGCAATTGATGCCGAGACTTGGCTCAAAGGAGAGAAGTTCAAAAACAACACTCCTACTACCACAAGCAAGCCAAAAGAGTGGAAGACTCCAAGTGCAAACTTTCCAAGTGCAAGTGCTAGCAAAGAAGTGAAAAAGCCTTATGAGAAGACTACACCAAACTTGGAAGGTAATTCTAAAACTCGCTTGAGTAATCCTATTTCTACTTGTACTCAATGTTATAAGTGCAAGGGCTTTGGGCATATTGCTAAAGAATGCTCCACAAAACGAACCATGGTTGCGGTTGGGAATTTAGTGTATGAACAAGAAAGCGAGTCCGAAAATGAGGAAGTGGAGGAGGATGAGGAAGTTGAATGTGAGGTAGCCGAAGAGGAAGATGTTGGTCCTCACATGTTCTTGGTGGTTAGGAGGAGCTTAAGTACCATTCTCATGGAAGAGGAGGTGGAAAATGATCAAAGAGAAAGCCTCTATCATAGGTGTCGTGTGATGGGGCAATTGTGCTCAATGGTTGTTGATTCGGGGAGTTGTGCCAACATAGTAAGCCAATCCTTGATTTCCCAATTGAAGTTACCCACTCGCAAGCATCCAAGCCATATCGCTTACAATGGCTTAGTGAGTGTGGTGAGCAAAAAGTGGTGAAGCAAGTGTTGCTTGAGTTTAGCATTGGGAACTATAAAGATAAGGTCTTGTTTGATGTTGTCCCGATGCAAGCTTGCCATCTATTGTTTGGGAGACCATGGCAATATGATAGGTGTGTTGTGCATGATGGTAGGACCAACTCCTACACGGTTAAGCAAGATGGGAAGAAATATGTGCTTAGACCTTTGACTCCAAGGCAAGTAAGGGAAGACTACAAGCGGATGAAGGAGTTGAGGGAGGCGGCTAAAGCAAAGTCACCCATTGTACTTGAACCCGAGGCAAACAATCTCATTGTTTTGCCATTGCATGATGAAAATGAAAGTCACTCCACTTCAATTGAGAGAGAAAAGATAGAGAGAAGTGAGGGAGTGACGGGTGACAATCCAAGAGAGGAAAAAGGAGAGGATTTGAGGAGTGATGTGAGTGGATTGTCACCACAAACTACACTTGACCATGAGGTAAAATTGAGAGAGTTGAGAGGTGAGGAAGGAAAAATTGAGAGTGAGAGCACCCATTGTTCTAACCCTTCTTTATCTTCTATCTCTTCTTGTGAAAGTCCTTGTGTAGGTACATTGGAAGACAAGTCATTGGAGCCTCAATGTGAGCTTCATGAAGGAGGAGTTGCATATGACACTTCAAACCTTGTGAGTGATCAAGGAAGTACTACCAATGTAAGTGTTACTTCACCTTTTCATGAGCCTACTAGCTACTTGTCTTGTGATGACTCAACACTAGTTGGTGGTTTTGATGCATCTAGTGAGTATACCACTAGTGTAGAGTCTAGTTGTCAACTTGTATGTTCTTGTGAAACAGTAGTTGGAAGGGATGCTATGCCACATCATGATGTGAGCTCATTTTTCATTGAACCCCTCCCTAGTGTAGATTTGGTAGTTGACTATGATTGTGACCTTTGCTATGACACACCACCAACCTTTGACAAACGGGAAGATGAGATGGTTGATCACTCCCTTATTGATGTGCTTCTATTTGGTGGACCAATGTGTTGTGGTAAAGATGGTCTTGCCCTTGAGGAGTCCAAATTGCATGAATTGGACAAGATTGTCTATGATGACTCCTCAAGTGAACCTAGTCTTGAAAACTTGTTTATGCTTGATCATGATAGTGAGATGCATGTTTTTACCAATCCTTTATTTGAAGGCATTCTCATTAGTGGTAATGACTTGTATCGGACTAGGGTGGGTGGTCAAATGGAACCCCCATGGTGTGAAGGGTTTGATAAGAATCAAATACGCGGAAAAAGTAAAAGATAAAAGCGAGACGTAACTCGTACGATAATCTCAAGTAGCAACGGAGAACTAGTTCCGTTACACCCCAAGAAGATGACAAGAACACCTACACTAGGCAACTACCCTCGAGCTAACGCGAGCACGCAAGTAGAATGATCGGGGGGGATTGGAATTCATCTAGATCCGCTAGAAGAAGAACAAGTCCCATCAAAGGTTTCATTCACTCAATCAAAGAGTTCAACTCTCAACACAATTGTTTGTTTAATCATCAAAGTTAGCTAATGAAATAAACTAGCAACCTAGCTATTTATAGGTGTTGTTAGACACCCTTTGAAAGGTCTAAAATGCCCACACTTAGGCTTAGGAAATAAAGGACCACGTAGGGTCAAAATAGTCATAACATAGCTAGGATTCACGTGCGCCCAAGATTGGGGCGGAGCGCCCGCAATTCAGCAAAAACTAGGCAGTGGTGTGCCCCGGGCGGTCCGCCTGGAATTGGGGCGGAGCGCCTCAGCTCAGTTGTCTTCAGGTGGAGCGCCCAAACACTGGGTGGAGCGCCTCAGCTCCTTTGTTTTCAGGTGGAGCGCCCAAAACACTGGGTGGAGCGCCCAAAGTGCTGAACGGTTGTTCTTGTGCGCTAATCACCCGAAATGGTTTCCAATTGCTTCCTTCTTCTAGTCCCTTCCTCACCAAGTGTAGATGTACTCCTTGGATCTCCTTAGCTTGGCTCCGAGTGAAGGGTCGTGTGGGGGTTTGGGTCTTATCAGGGTTTGACCCCTTAGGCAACCCATTGCTTGAGAATTTGGGTGAGGTAGATAGTTTTTTGAGTGACCCTACTATTGCTTGTTGGGGTTATGATGAAGAAGAGTCCATCATCAATGCCTTCCTTGAGAACTTGACTTTTGGGGAGGGTTGCCTAGTTGATGAAATGGGAGGGGAAGAGGAATCCCTTGGTGTGAGTAAGTATGCTCTAAAGAAGGGGAGTGGAGTGCTTGACCCTACTTGTATGTTGGGCTATTTGATTCACTCCACTCCACATGTTGATCACAGCTCGAGGATAGATTGGTGTGTTGATCTTGAGCTTAAGGTTCAAGGGGATTTTGGTAGCTTGATCTTGCATATCCCATCTTCCCATGACCTATTTGCTCATTATCTTGTTGAGTGCATGTCGATCTTTAACCAAGTGCTTATGGTTCTCTTTGGAGACTTGATATTCATGATTGTTATTGATGCTTGGTTATATCACAAGAGTGTGTTTTCCACACTTCTTGCACTAACCTACTTTCAAAGTAGGACGTTTGCTTGTTTTTGCTTGTCGTTGCTTGTAGGTTCTAAGCTCCATGCTCAGGCGAGAAAGCTCTTGGAAGAAGCCTATGACAAAGTGACGATCAAGAGGAACAAAGGAGGAGATTCTTGGCCACCCCGAGGAGTTGCTAGAGCCATGAGAGACCAAGCCTTGATTTCGAGGACGAAATCTTCTCAAGAAGGGGAGGATGATGCGGGGCAAATCGAGCAACCATCCAAAAACACCATCCAAGGCCAAGGAAGAGCTTATGCATTGGAACACCATAGAATGAGGAGCCTTAGAGACACATTTCGAGGCGTTTCAAGTGCCCAGGGAAGCAGGCGGACCGCCCACTAGACTAGGCGGACCGCCCACTTTGTGACAAGTCTCTGGATTTCAGTCCGCCTACTGCAGAGGCGGGGCGCCTACTTGGGCGCCTACAGGAGACTAGGCGGGGCGCCTACTCCACTAGGCGGGGCGCCTAGTTGATGAACAAGTTGCGGGAATGCTAGTTTTTATCCTATGTAATTCCTATTAGGCCCCTATGTGGCTTATGACTATAGAACATACTTAAGGGTACTTTAGGCTTTTCATTCATGTCTAAGAAAGGCCTATAAATACTCCATAGCTTAGCATTTTTACTTAGTTAGCTTTTATGATGAATGATTGAATGAATGTTCAAGAGTGGATTCTCTTAGAATGAAAACCCTTTGAGTTGGTTTGAGTTTACTAGTGGATTCTAGTTGAACCCCAAACCCCCGATCATTCTACTTGCGAGGCCTTTGTCGTCTCGAGGATAGTTGCATAGTGTAGGTCCTCCTTGACGCCGATACGAGGGTATCTCGGGACAAGTTCTCCGGGGTTACTTCGTAGGGAGTTCGAGTAGTGTCTCGCTCTCTATCTTTATTTCCGCATTTTAGTTTTGATCCTTATCAACTCTCATCGACCACCGGGAAGTATATGCAATGATGACCCTTCACCGGCTCGGGACTCTCATCGATTACCGGGAAGTATATGCAATGATGACCCTTCGCCGACTCGGGACTCTCATCGATTACCGAGAAGTATACGCAATGATGACCCTTCGCCGGCTCAGGACTCTCATCGATTACCGGGAAGTATACGCAATGATGACCCTTCGCCGGCTCGGGACTCTCATCGATTACCGGGAAATATATGCAATAATGACCCTTCACCGGCTCGGGACTCTCATCGATTACCAGGAAGTATATGCAATTATGACCCTTCATCGGCTCGGGACTCACATCGATTAACGGGAAGTATATGCAATAATGACCCTTCGCCGGCTCGGGACTCTCATCGATTATCGGAAAGTATATGCCATGCTCAAAACCAGAATACAATGCTCATATGCTCAATGCAATACCAACAACAGTGCATAACATATAATATACAATATAAATTCAAAGCTAAGGCATAATGAGTATGCCTATCGGTAGCTACACACGTAAGGAACACGTGGTAGAATATCCACAAGGCCAAGGGCCTCCAAAGAAATGGATACAAACACTTACCTTATCACAAAGTTAGCACAGCTACTCAACAACCGCTTTGTCCTTTGGATTCATTGCCAAACGATCCCACTGTGTTCAATAAGTAGAAAAAAATATATCACATAAGGCTAAAGACTTCATTCCTTACATCTTAGGGAAACTCAGTTAGGAACCTGATACCCTATTCGCATACGCAATATGCAGGCCAGGCCTATGTACAGGGTTTAAGGTCACATAACCAAACCCTAAATAAATTACATTTATATGTTGCCCATAACTCACTGAGTATGAATACATATTCAATTCCATTATCAGGGTCCAATTAACCCTTTAAACTATTAATTGAACTTATTAAAATGATGTCTAATATCCCAATTTTTACCATTAAATAATATTCAAACACACATAATAAACTGAAATAATGGATTAACACCATTACCTGGATGTTTCAAGGTGGAAATCCTAATTTTTTCTGCTCTCTTTTCTTCCCTTTCTCTATTTTTCCGAATTTTTTTCTTCTTCGTTTTCTATTCATGTTTGTCTTTCTCTCTCTGCCTATCCTTGTCCAAGTTAGAGTAAGTAAAAGGAAAGAAAAGGGTAAGGATATATGATACCGAAGGTTTTTAAAAGTGATATTTCCTCAATTGAGTTATATTCCAGTTGAACTCGACCGGCTTCGAATTCAGTGTCTCTAATTGGTATGACCCTTTGCCGACCACTACTTTGACGCGGTACGGTCCTTCCCAATTTGCTCCAAGCTTGCTGTTGACTCCCAATTTTGTCCCGAAAGTTTCAATCAAACTTTAATTATTTTAAATTAAAATTTATTTTAAAAAACTAAAGGTAATTGATAAATTTCAATTAAAAGTGACTAAAGTTGCAATGCGTAGCATTAATTTCAGCTTACCCTTGCAATTCCTCCATTATATCAAGAAGGGGCTAGTTTCGTTACTAGTCTACAAACTGGCCTATTTACGCAACATTCATATATACATGCATGCACCCATTTCTCCCTCCCCATTTCAGAAAACCCAAATCCGATAACCCATTCGAACCCTAAACCCAATTCAATTTCCCCAAAGCCCTTTCGATCCATCCAAAATCTTGTCCATCAGCTGGTCCCCCCCATGTTCCCTTCTCTGCTTTTTCCGTACCAGAGCCATGCAACAGTCGAATCACCATCGTCCATTTTGAAAGCAAGTTCATTCGAGTCGTCGATCCATTCCGACGTTCGATTTCCTTAGAGATAAGGATGGAATGGTACGATCCCTAAAGGGATTAGACCATTTCACCCTCGTCTCAAAAGGAAAAGGCAAAAAATGAGCAAGGGTTGATTTGAAATTTCAAACGGGCAAAAACCCTAAAATTCAGGTATATATCTGATTATTTTGCTCATTTTGGGTTTTTTTTTAGTTTTGGGGGAGAGATCATAAAATGGCAGCATTTCTCACATAAGAGTTCTTTTTTTTTTGAGTTCGAGTTTTTACTGTTCCAGCGCATTTTTGTGTGTCATCGCTTCATCATTTTCGAGTCGCTTCTTTATCATTCGAGTTGTTGACCTTGTTGAGTCGTATTCTTCAGCTCGTACCCTTTGTTCACTGCTCCAAGAAAGGTAATCCTTTTAAGTTCTGCATATTTCTTACATAGGTCGTTCTATCTGAGTTTGAATAAAGACACTATTTGTTTAACTTATGTTCTGGATATGTTTTAGATTAGTCTCTATTTTTGTGTCCAAGTATAGTGGTTATTGACTGTTTAAAATTTACCAATACGTATGTTTATAACTTCAGCTATATATTTAGGCTTAAGTATTCTGCTATAGGGTTTGATTGTCCATGTTTCCGTATTAATAAAGAGTCCTGCTTTAGCACTTATGTGAGTTTGTACTGAGCTGAAATTGTTTAGAAATGGTATTTCGAGGTAATAAGATTGGGTTATCACATGTTGTTCTATCCAGTTTCTGGAAACATTTCTTTTCTTTTTTCTTTCCTTCTTGCCTGCTTTGTTTCAATTCTTTTTGTCTTGGCTTTAAGTCTGCTGAAATGGTAGTAGGAGTATGTTGAATTTGTTGTTGTTCTGCTGGTTCTGATGTTAAAAGGAGGAGGTAGGATGTTTGTTTAGGTGGTTTGCAGGTCTTGGATGGTGTCTCTATTTGAAGGTCTTGGATAGTAGTTCTATGATGTTCTAGAGCTGCTTTAGTGAGTTAAAAAGGAGTTTCAAGATGAATTTGCTATGGTTGTGTGAAGGTGCAGCAGGGGTATGTTCCTGGTAGTTAGTTTTTTCCTTGTTGTTTTGGATTAGAGAGGGTATTTGATAAGACCCAAACCCCCACAAGACCCTTCACTCGGAGCCAAGCTAAAGACATCCAAGGAGTACATCTACACTTGATGAGGAAGGGCATAGAAGAAGGAAGCGATTGGAAGCCGTTCCGAGTGCTTAAAGTGCAAGGGGAGCAGCCCAGTCATCCAGGCGCTCCGCCTGAAGAAGCTTAGGCCTGGGCGCCCCGCCTGAAGAGCCAGGCGCTCCGCCTGAGGAAGCCTAGGCCTGGGCGCTCCGCCCAAACTCTGGGCGCCCCGCCTAGGCCACCCCACTGATCATTTGGTCGGGCGCTCCGCCCGGAATGCTGAAGGACGAGATTCCTAGTTATGTTAAGACTATTTTGACCTTACGTGGTCCTATGTTCCTAAGCCTAAGTGTGGGCATATTAGACCTTTCATATGGTGTCTAAAAACACCTATAAATAGCTAGATGTCTTATTATTTTCATTAGCTTACCTTTGATGAAAAACAAACACTTGTGTTGAAGAGTTGAACTCTTATTGAATGAAAAACCTTGAATTGGGACTTGTTCTTCCTCTAGCGGATCTAGATGAATTCCAATCCCCCCTGACCATTCTACTTGCGTGCTCACGTTAGCTCGAGGGTAGTTGCCTAGCGTAGGTGTTCTTGACCTCCTCTCGGGGTGTAACGGAACAAGTTCTCCGTTGCTACTTGAGATTTGTGATCGAGATACGTCTCGTTCTTATCCTTTTTATTTTCCGCGTTTGATTCTTATCAGTTTGGTATCAGAGCAAGGTTTGGGTATTGTTCCTACGAACACCGACCCTTGATTCTTCGTGCTTAGGTTAGTTTGTTTAGATTTCTTGTTGTTGAAGTTATTGCAAAAAGAAAATTACAAAAAAATTGAAAAATTCAAAAAAAATTCAAAAATTGGTGTAACGTTTTGGTGTTTGTGATTCTTGAATTGGGTGTTATAGATTATCAATCCTTGTTGAAAACTTGACGATTGGGTACCAAATTTATTGGGATTGGATTGAATTGAAAATTGAAAACCCCAATTGTTGTTAAACCCTACCAAACCCTTGTTCTTGAGAAAATTGATTGATTTTGGGTTGTGTGTTAATGGGGTTTTGCAATTGATTATTGGGGATTGATCTCTATTGAAAACCGAACAATTTGCAACAAGAATCGTGTGATTCGGAGTTCGGTAACATAGTTTTTGAAGAATCAAAACCCACTTTTGCACCTTGAAACCCATGTTGAAACCCCAAACTTGAAAACTTTGAATCTTGTTTGAGCCTTATTTGTTGGTTGTTTGGGTGTTAAATTGATTGGGGATTGTAGGTTGTATCAAGGAGCAACTTTGGGTACCTTGGATTTGGCCAAAACACTTTGGAATCGACCTAGAAATTGGATTGAAAACGAAGAACACGGAGTGAAAAACCCAGGTATTCTTCGTCCAGGCGCTCCGCCTAAAGTTTGGGCGCCCCGCCTGACTTGTGCTTGCCCCAGGTGCTCCGCCTGCCCGACCTCACTGCACCAAAAACTCAGGCGCTCCGCCCCATGCCTTGGGCGCTCCGCCTAACATCCTGAAGGGTTGTTTTTGGGTAGTTTCTTCTAGGATTACTTGTTCTTTGTTGCCTAATCTCTTATTAGTGCCTATCTAAGTAATCTTTCTACTTAATTAGCACTAATCTTTCATTGCTTTTAGGTTGATTCGTGCATTAGTTGGAGAGTAGAATTCCAAGAAGAATCCTAGACTCTTTTTGATTCAAGTCCTCACTTCAAAGTGCCTAGCTTTCATTGAGTCCTATTAACTCCACTCACCCCGGAGTGTGCTTGACTCGTGAATAGTTTGGTTGAGTTGAGGAATTGCTACTCATCTACGTGAAGCTTTGGAACCACAAGTCGAGTGAAATACCCACCGTCACTAAACGAGAGAGCCGAGTGATCTCAAGTGAGGGAGTGTGTGAGGTTGTTTACTAACGTTTGCTACTGCTGTAGGTACAATGTCTTCCGAAGGAGATGATTTTGCAAAGAGTGCCCTTGCTACTATCCTCGCCAAATTGGATACTATGAACTTGAGGATTGAAAGCCTCGAGAGGGTGAACTCTAGTGCTCTAGTTGAGCAAGGGACTTCTAATGTCCCATCGAAGAAGGGGACCCCGAGTGTCCAAGTCGAGAAAGGGACCTCGAGTGTCCAAGTTGAAGTCTCAAGTACTCCTAACTTTACCCCGGAGCAAGTTAGCCATGTCATTGAATTGCTCAATCAACAACGGGCAAAGAAGGAGCGAGAGAGACTTGATTAAGCGTTGGGCAATACCCAACGAACGGGCATTCCCCGTATCTTGGATAACCCCCCAAGAAACATTCCACTACCAAGGCCCATCCGAAATGTGCAACCTCTTGAGCAAGCCGATGAAGCTCAAGAAGGGGAGGAAGCCGATTATGGTAATGATATGTATGGGTTTGATGATCACTTTCAACCAAGGCGAGGTATGAATTGGGGTCGAAATGTGGATAGAGGTAGGGGCCGAGGTCGAGGGCCACCTATGGGTTATGTTGGAGGGAATGCTAGAAGGGAGTATGGTGTGAATGAAGATCACTATGGGGGCCAACCGGAGCCTTTCCGTGGAGGTCGTGACAACACCAACATCAATAGTGTGAAGCTTAATCTCCCAACCTTTAAGGGGAATTGTGATCCGGCGGCTTACATTGAATGGGTGCTACACATGGAAAGATTGTTTGACACAAATGAGATGACCGATGAGAAGAAAAGTACCTATGCTATTTCATCCTTGAATCCTATGCATCTACTTGGTGGGAATCCGTCAAGAGATCAAGGAGGAGAGCGGGGGTTCCCGTGAATGTGGGTTGGAATGACTTGAAGGGTATCATGAGTATCCAGTACATCACTCCTAGATATCGGCAAGAGCAACTCAAGAAACTTTATGAGTTGAAGCAAGGTGTCAAGACGGTGCATGAATACTTTGATGAGTTTGAAAGAACTCGAATGGCCTTAGATATGGACACCGAAGATGAAGAGCAAGCCGTGATCCGTTTCATGAATGGTTTGAGCTATGGTATAGCTTCACAATTGAGATTGCATGCTTATCTTTCACTTCAAGAAGTTCTTGATGCCGCTATTCAAGCCGAGCAATGGCTTGAGAAAGAGAAGTCCAACCGTTACAAGAGCAACACTTCTACCTCCACGAGCAAGTCAAAGGATTGGAAAAATCCTACTCCCAATGCAAGATTCACAAATGCAAGTGGCCCTAGTGGAGCAAGTGCTAGCAAAGATGTGAAGAAGCCGTTTGAGAAGTACACACCCAATGTGGGAGGTAATTCTAAAACTCAATTGAATACTCCTACTTCTTCTTCTATTCAATGTCACAAATGCAAGGGGTATGGACACTTTGCTAAGGAGTGTCCTACGAAGAGGACCATGGTTCTTGTTGGTGAAAATGCATATGAACAAGAGAGTGAACCGGAGGAAGATGAGGGGGTAGATGGAGATAAGGGAGTAGAGGAGGATGATCTAGATGACACGGTGGAGGATGAGGAACCGCATACTTTTCTAGTTGTGAGGAGGAGCCTAGGAGCTATGATTGTGGAGGATGGTGAAACCTTGCAAAGAGAAAACCTTTTCCATGCTAGGTGTCGTGTTAAGGGTGTTGTATGCTCTATGATCATTGACTCCGGGAGTTGTGCTAATGTTGTGAGTCAATCTCTTATAACCCAATTGAAGTTGCCTACCGTGAAGCATTCCAAGCCATATCGATTGCAATGGCTTAGTGAATGTGGGGAGCTAAAGGTAGTGAAGCAAGCAATGATCAAGTTCAAAATGGGTAGTTATGTTGATGAACACTTGTTCGACGTTGTGCCCATGCAAGCTTGCCACCTTCTCTTTGGAAGGCCTTGGCAATTTGATCGGCAAGCGGTCCATGATGGGCGTGCCAACACTTACACACTCCAACATGAAGGAAGGAAATTTGTGTTGAAGCCCCTAACTCCCAAACAAGTGAGTGATGACTACAATAGGATGAGGGAGTTGAGGAGGTGGCAAAGGCAAAGTCTAATTGTGATTTTTCTTCTAACCCTTTGCCTAGTGTGTTTGAGAATGTCTTGAAGGATTTTGGGGACATGTTCCCAGATGAGATGCCGGATGGATTACCTCCTTTGAGGGGTATTGAACAGCAAATAGACTTTGTCCCGGGATCTCAAATCCCAAACAAGCCGGCTTATAGGAGCAATCCGGAGGATACAAGAGAATTGCAAAAGAAAGTTGATGAATTGCTCACTAAAGGCTTGGTGAGGGAGAGCTTGAGTCCTTGTGCCGTACCCGAGATCCTTGTTCCCAAAAACGACGGCACTTGGAGGATGTGCGTTGATTGTCGGGCCGTGAACAAAATAACGGTAAAGTACCGTCATCCCATTCCCCGACTTGATGATATGTTAGATGAATTGAGTGGTTCATGTGTGTTTAGCAAAATTGACCTTAGGTCCGGCTACCATCAAATCCGGATGAAACCGGGTGATGAATGGAAAACCGCATTCAAGACCAAGTTTGGTCTCTATGAATGGTTGGTGATGCCCTTTGGGCTCTCCAATGCACCTAGCACTTTCATGAGGCTAATGAACCACGTTCTAAAGCCATTCATCAACAAGTTTGTGGTCGTCTACTTTGACGATATATTGATCTATAGCAAATCAATAGACGACCATGTTGATCACCTTAGGCAAGTGCTTGAAAAGTTGAGAGCCGAAAAGCTCTATGCTAATTTTAAAAAGTGTGCCTTTGGTGTTGAGAAGGTAGTCTTCCTTGAGTTTGTTGTGAGTGCCCAAGGAGTGGAGGTGGATGAGTCTAAGGTAGAGGCCATACGTGATTGGCCTACTCCTACTACCGTGACTCAAGTGAGGAGCTTTCATGGTCTTGCTAGCTTTTATAGGCGATTTGTGAAAGAGTTTAGCTCCATTGCCGCTCCACTCACCGAATTGGTGAAGAAGGACCAACCATTTGTTTGGGGAGAGCCTCAAGAGAAGGCCTTCCATGAGTTGAAAATTAGGTTGAGTACCTGGTGCAATGCAAACCCGAAGGAGTTGCTAAGCACAAACGCGGAAGATAAACAAGAAAGATAAAAGATAGAAGCAAGATAAAACTTGCTTCTTTCGAAAGAACAGTGAGGAACCTGTCTCAAAGCTCAATCGAAAGGAATACAAGAATCACCCTAACTATGCAACAATCCTCAAGAGAACATTGTCTCTTGCAAACTGAATGATCAAAGAGGAATGTTCAATCGGATTAACCGGAAGCCACAAGTCCATAAAATCTCTCACAGGGTTTTGCTCACGACAGAGACAAGAGAAAGGTGCTCGACACTTTCATTCAATTTCAATATTCAAAACTAGCTTTTTGCAATGAAAGGAAACAAGGTTTATATATGAAATACTAAGGGTAAACTAGTAAAAGGGTCACAGGCGACCAATAGAAATAAGCCACGCAGGGCTGAGTTAAATTGTGTTCGGCAGACTTGACTTCGGTAAGCCTTGACTTCGGTTCTCGATTGTCTGCTCGAACACACTCGTCTTCGGACACTCAATTGTCTTCGAGTTCATTGTCCTCGGTCACTTTGCCTTCGGGCTCAAATCTGAATATAATGCCTTCGGTTCTTGAGCCCGGCCACTCAGCTTCGGAGCAATTGTTTTCCTTCGGCCAGGCTAAGTGAACGTGCACATCGTGCAGCAGCTTGGCTTGGCTTCTTGTCATCGGTCTCCTTGGTGGATCGAACACTTGATCAGCACGTGTTCGGGCTGCATCATCCTCCCTTTCTTGAGAAGATTTTGTCCTCGAAATCAAGCCCTCCTCGTCCTCCGAAGTTGGACCTACAACACAAGGAACTAAGTCAGCAACATTAAAGGTGTTGGACACGTTATACTCACCAGGGAGGTCGATCACGTAAGCATTGTTGTTGATCTTGGTCAACACTTGAAATGGACCATCCCCTCGAGGAGCCAACTTTCCTTTCCTTAGGTTCGGGAAGCGTTCCTTTCGGAAGTGAACCCAAACCCAATCTCCCTTCTTTAATTCCAGCTTTTTACGCCCCTTGTTTTTCTTTAAGGCAACCTTTGTATAGGCCTCCTCGAGGTTCTTCTTCACCTTTGCATGCAATTCGATCAAGGCAGCTGCTCGTCGAGTACCTTCAAAATCAAGAACAGAAGCTCGAGGCAATGGTGTTAAATCAAGTGGAATCAAAGGATTAAAGCCATACAAACTTACAAACGGGGTCATGTTGATCATTCTATGCACCGTTCGATTGTAAGCAAACTCCATCATGGGCAAACGATCAGCCCAGTTTCCAACCTTCCCTTTGGTCATTGCTCGAAGCAAAGATCCCAAGGTTCGGTTAACTACCTCGGTCTGTCCATCAGTCTGAGAATGGTGAGACGTCGAGAATAGTAGCTTGGTGCCGAGGGCACCCCACATACACTTCCAAAAATGACTCAAGAATTTTGAGTCTCGATCACTCACAATAGTGTGAGGTACACCAGGCAATTTTAACACATCAGAAATAAACAATGTAGCTACATGCTGGGCATCATCACACTTTTTGCAAGGAATAAAGTGAGCCATTTTTGAAAAACGGTCAACCACAACGAAGATGCTATCATGCCCTCCCCCCGATCTCGGTAACCCCAAGACAAAGTCCATGGATATATCAACCCAAGGTCGATCAGGCACAGGTAACGGGGTGTACAAACCATGAGGGTTGGACTTCGATTTTGCTTTCTTGCAAATGAGACAAGCGTTGCAAAGCTTTTCCACATATCGTCGCATTTTGGGCCAATGGAACTGCTCGGTCAAGATACCAAGAGTTTTGTCGACACCGAAGTGTCCCATCAGTCCACCGGAGTGAGCTTCTCGAACTAAGAGCTCTCTCCACGATGACACTGGCACACAAACCCTCCCATTTTTGAAGAGGTAGCCATCGTGCCACTGATATTTCTCAACCCTTCGGCCACTCAAGATTGCATCACGAACGCATTTCAGCTTGGGATCGTCCTCGTACATCGACTTGATGCTATCGAATCCCATGAGCCTAGAGGCGAGAGTGGTCGCTAAGGCAAATTTCCTTGATAGCGCATCGGCTACAACATTGTCTTTACCCTTTTTGTAATGAATTACATAGGGAAAGCTCTCAATGAATTCAACCCACTTGGCATGCCTTCGATTCAATTTCTCCTGACCTCGGAGATGTTTCAAAGACTCATGATCACTCTTGATCACAAACTCTCGAGGCCACAAATAATGCTGCCAATGGGCGAGTGCTCGAACGATGGCATACAATTATTTGTCATACGTAGAGTAATTCAAAGTTGCACCCTTAAGCTTTTCGCTGAAGTAAGCGATTGGCTTCGATTCTTGCATCAGCACTCCTCCGATCCCAACTCCGGATGCATCACACTCGACTTCAAATGCTTTGCCGAAGTCAGGGATTGCAACAACGGGGCAGAGCAAAGCCTCCGTTTCAACTCAGGAAAGCCCTCTCTTGGGACTCTCCCCACACAAATGGATGGTCTTTCTTCACCAGCTCGGTTAAAGGAGCTGCCACGGTGCTAAAGTCACGAACAAACCTTCGGTAAAAACTAGCTAAGCCATGGAAGCTACGAACTTGTGTTACCGAGGTTGGAGTTGGCCAATCTTTGATGGCTTCGACTTTTGATTCGTCGACTTCGACGCCATTAGCACTGACAACAAATCCAAGAAAGACTACACGATCGACACCGAAGGCGCATTTCTTGAAGTTGGCATACAACTTCTCTTCGCGAAGCTTTTCAAGCACTTGCCTTAGGTGTTCGACATGTTCATCCACGGTTCTGCTATAAACAAGTATGTCATCGAAATAAACGACAACGAACTTGGTTATGAACGGTTTGAGCACATGGTTCATCAATCGCATGAATGTGCTCGGTGCATTGGATAAGCCAAAAGGCATTACCAACCATTCATATAGACCGAATTTGGTCTTGAATGCGGTCTTCCACTCGTCTCCGGGTTTCATTCGGATCTGGTGGTAACCGGACCTGAGGTCTATCTTTGAAAAGCATGAAGAACCACTTAACTCATCTAGCATGTCATCTAATCGAGGGATAGGATGACGATACTTTACCGTTATTTTGTTGACTGCTCGACAGTCAACACACATTCGCCATGTTCCATCCTTCTTCGGGACAAGGATAACAGGAACGGCGCAAGGACTCAAGCTCTCACGAACGAGGCCCTTGTTCATCAATTCATCAACCTGCCGTTGGAGCTCTTTGGTGTCTTCGGGATTACACCGGTATGCAGGTTTGTTAGGGATTTGAGACCCCGGTACGAAGTCAATTTGGTGCTCGATTCCTCTTAACGGAGGTAATCCACCTGGCATTTCCTCGGGAAACATATCCTCGAAGTCTTGCAAAACTTTACGAACAAACAAAGGCAAAGGGTTATCGTTAGAAAAATCATCATTAGAGTTTAGAAAGATACCCTTGTGCACGAGGCACATCATCATCTGACCGTTGTCGTTGCCTCGTAATAACTCACCCGGTTGCATGATTGCACATATTCCTTTTACTTCGGGCAGAGTGTTTGTCTCTTCAGGCCCCAATTTTGCTCCCATCGGAAGCTTAGCTTTGGCCGCTTCTTTCAGTTCTTTCATCCGTTTATAGTCCTCGGTGACTTGTTTTGGAGACAAGGGTTTGAGTATGAAACTCTTCCCATCGAGCTTTACAGTGTAAGTGTTGGATCTGCCGTTGTGAACAGCTGTTCGGTCATATTGCCACGGTCGACCCAATAGCAAATGACAAGCTTGCATCGGAACCACATCGAATATCATTTCATCTTGATACTCCCCGATTCTAAACTTGATCCACACTTGTTTGACAACTCTCAATTCTCCACACTCATTCAGCCATTGTAATTTGTAAGGGTGGGGATGCTTCAAAGTAGTTAGTCCCATTTGTGAGACCAAAGTTTGGCTTACCACATTCGCACAACTACCAGAATCAATGATCATCGAACACACCTTTCCCCTTACTCGACATCGGGCATGAAAGAGGTTTTCTCTTTGGTTGTCCTCTTCTTCAAGAGTCATGCAGCTCAAATTCCTTCGAACCACAAGAAACATTTCCGGTTGATCAGCTTCGGCAGCCTCACGATCATCATCACCTTCAGCTCGGTCAGTCTCCTCGATAAATTCCTCCTCGGTGTCACTCGCTTGCTCATGGACGGTTCCATCTTCGAGCAGAAGCATAAATTTGCGAGTTGGACACTCTTTTGCCAAGTGACCATAACCCTTGCATTTGTGACACTGAATATTTGAAGCACTAGGAGAGTTGAGTTGAACTTTTCCTCCCACTTCTCTCGACTGGTTAACGGTCACACTTTTTTCGAAGGGTCTCTTCGAATCTCGAACAGTGTTAGCACTTGTTTGGTTTGGACTCTTCCATTCTCTACCTCGGTTCAAAGGAGTAGAAGTAGTGACTCCTCGATACCGGTTTGCCTTATCGTCCTTCACCAATTTTTCAGCTTCGGAGGCAGCATCGAACAGATCTTCCAACGTGTGATACACGTGGAGCCTCAATTGAGATGACACATCCCTAGCCAAACCATTTTTGAATCTGATAATGGCTTGCTCTTCATCCTCTACCAGATCAAGATTCAATCGAACCTTTTCGAACTCATCATGGTACTCTTGGACAGACTTGGACCCTTGTTTTAGCTCATAGAGTTTTTGCATTTGAGTTTGCCTGTACTTGGCACTCAAATACTTAGCATCCATAGCTCTCATCAACTGTGGCCAAGTATGGACTATCGGATAGTCATTTCTTCTTCTATGCCTCTTGTCAGATTCCCACCATGTTGATGCATAAGCTTCGAACGAAGCAATAGCATGGGCAGCCTTTCTCTCATCGGTCATCTCATTGGTTTCAAAGATGCGCTCCATTTTAAGCTTCCATTCAAGATACTCATCGGGATCACTAGTTCCTTTAAAGGGTGGAATAGTGATCTTGACACTGTTCAAATTTGAGTCTCGAACACCACGAGCCTGTTCGGGAAACTCATCACCACGATCATCAGCCTCACGCTCAATATTTCTTTCAACATTTGCGCCTCGGCCTCGTCCTCGGAAATTTCCACGACCTCGGTGAGCTTGCCTTCGTTGAGCGAATGGCGGCTCGGTCTCATATTCGTCCTCGGGAAATTCCTCTTCGATAACCTCTTCGACAACGACTCCAAGATCTCTTCGGGCCCTTGGAAGTGGTATCCTTTCTCCTCGGGGAATGCCCAAGTTTTGTTGCGCTTGGGGATTGCCCAAGTTAAGCTCTCTTCGAATTGCTTCACTTGTCAACTGATGTTGTCTTACAAGCTCAGCATACAGTTCAGGCTTCATTGGAGTGGATTGGCTCGTTCCAGCGCCGGATCTATTCATGGCCACGGACGTGCTTCCCTGTTCGAGTTGAGCTACTCGAACACTCACTCCTCTTACTTCGGCACTGACACCTTGTATCGCAGCCATGAGATCGGCTAACGACACTTCAGGTTTCTCAATGCTTTTTCCATCGTTTCCAGCCATGGTACCTGCACAAGTCAAAGATCAAACAAATGTTAAGAGTTATAAATCTCCTCACACACTCCCTCACCTTTGATGGGTGGCACTCAGGTCCACTCAATTTATGGGTTCGGTTTTGGTCACTCAAGGACTTGTTAACAGTGGCTCGTCTGATTGATCGGTCCTCTAAGATCCTTCAAGTTCGACAATAGTCACTGTCTCTTCGGGAAGAGTGAAGTGATGTTCGACTCGATGGAACAGACGCTTTTAACAGAGCTCGGGGAGTCAAAAGAAATTTCTACGAAAGTTTGGACTTCGGTCACCCCTTCGCACGAGTTCCTATTAGCTCAAACGAGTTAGTACGACCTCGAGTAGGACAATTACTCAAAAAGATCCACTAACTAGAAATTTGACACGAAAGAAAGTGAGAACCTAGGAGAATCTACCCTTTGATTCCCTTTTGGAATCTGTGGAATCCTTTTCAATCACACCAACTCTTGTCCGTACAAGAGTGGTCCCTCCTTGGTACGGATAGGGTTTTTACCTTATCCACTTTCCTTTTCTCAGCCGACAATTTTCACCTGGGGTTTGGATGTTTAAACTTTTACCCCTTCTTCTTCAATGGAACAGTAACCTTTGCTCCGGCGTACGGACAAATCAACTTCGGTTCACTGATCACAAATTTCAATAGATCTGGGTTGCTCTTTCAGCTCCAGTTTCAGCAGCATCGGAGGAATTCAGTTCAAGTTCTTCGAGCTAAGAACCAGCTCGTTCGAGTCGTACACTGTTACGATTTTGTAACAATTTCCAGTGTACGGACTACGATTTAAACTTAGAACTTCGATTTTTTAAGCAACAAACAATCCCAAATCACTCAAGAACCACCAATCTTCATCGGTTTCAACCAAACACAATGGGGTTCAAGTTCCAGCCACCATTAGAGTTCAAAACAGTCTAAAATTTCACCAAGAAACCCTAGTCACAAAATCAGTACGTAGGGTACTTGTTGGAATCAGGAAACAATGGTGAACAAGAATCAATGGTTGTTTATCCCAAACAACCAACAATCAAACTCAATTTTTGAATTTTCGTTTTAACACTTTTTTTTTGGTAAAGTAATAACACCAACAGTAATCACAACCAAATCAAGAACACGAAATGGGAAACAAAGACACAACGCACGAAGATAAAGATAACTTTGAACAGGATTTGGGGTTGTAGAAACAAGCCCAAACCGTGCTCTGATACCAAGATGGTGCAATGCAAACCCGAAGGAGTTGCTAAGCACAAACGCGGAAGATAAACAAGAAAGATAAAAGATAGAAGCAAGACAAAACTTGCTTCTTTCGAAAGAACAGTGAGGAACCTGTCTCAAAGCTCAATCGAAAGGAACACAAGAATCACCCTAACTATGCAACAATCCTCAAGAGAACATTGCCTCTTGCAAACTGAATGATCAAAGAGGAATATTCAATCGGATTAACCGAAAGCCACAAGTCCATAAAATCCCTCACAGGGTTTTGCTCACGACGGAGACAAGAGAAAGGTGCTCGGCACTTTCATTCAATTTCAATATTCAAAACTAGCTTTTTGCTATGAAAGAAAACAAGGTTTATATAGGAAATATTAAGGGTAAACTAGTAAAAGGGTCACCGGCGACTAATAGAAATAAGCCACGCAGGGCTGAGTTAAATTGTGTTCGGCAGACTTGACTTCGGTAAGCCTTGACTTCGGTTCTCGATTGTCTGCTCGAACACACTCGTCTTCGGACGCTCAATTGTCTTTGAGTTCATTGTCCTCGGTCACTTTGCCTTCGGGTTCAAATCTGAAGATAATGCCTTCGGTTCTTGAGCCCGACCACTCAGCTTCGGAGCAATTATTTTCCTTCGGCCAGGCTAAGTGAACGTGCACATCGTGCAGCAGCTTGGCTTGGCTTCTTGTCATCGGTCTCCTCGGTGGATCGAACACTTGATCAGCACGTGTTTGGGCTGCATCAGTACCCCCCCTCTATTGCAATTGCCCGACTTCAGAAAGGCATTTGAGGTTGAATGTGATGCCTCGGGGGTGGGAATTGGTGGTGTTCTAATGCAAGATAGCAAACCCATCGCCTACTTTAGTGAAAAATTGAAAGGGGCCTCCTTGAACTATTCTACATATGACAAGGAGTTGTATGCCCTTGTGAGAGCCCTTGCCCATTGGCAACATTACCTTTGGCCTCATGAGTTTGTGATCAAGAGTGACCATGAGTCACTCAAGCATTTGAGAGGCCAAGAGAAGCTCAAAAAGAGACATGCCAAGTGGGTTGAATTCATTGAGTCCTTTCCCTATGTGATCCAATACAAGAAAGGGAAGGACAATGTTGTGGCGGATGCGCTTTCGAGAAAGTTTGCTCTAGCCACCACTCTCACCTCTAAGCTCATGGGTTTTGAGAGCATTAAATTGATGTATGCTCATGACTGCCCTTTCCAATGGGTTTCGAAGATAAAAATACTTTATTGATTAGCCCCAAAGCTAAAGAGTGTCCATGACACTCTAGAGAAAGGGGAGAGAGTTGACAAATACCAATGGGTTAATGGTTATATCTTCAAAAATGGTAAGGTGTGCATACCCGAGTCCTCTTGGAGAGAGTTGCTTATGCATGAGGCACATTGCGGGGGACTCATGGGACATTTTGGCACAAGAAAGACTTTGGCTATTCTTAAAGAACAATTTCATTGGCCAAAGATGGGGGTGCAAGTGGAAAAGTTTTGCAACAATTGCCTTGAGTGCAAGCGTGCTAAATCCAAAGCCCACCCCCATGGGTTGTATACCCCTCTCCCCGTACCTACTAGTCCATGGTTGGATATCGCAATGGATTTTGTGATGGGATTACCAAGGACTAGGGGGGGCCATGATAGCATTTATGTTGTTGTGGATAGGTTCTCCAAAATGGCTCATTTCATTCCATGCAAGAAATGTGATGATGCACAACATGTTGCAACTTTGTTTATTGAAAATGTTTTGAAGTTGCATGGTGTGCCTCAAACCATAGTGAGTGATAGGGACACTAAGTTCCTAAGTCATTTTTGGAGGTGTTTATGGGGTGCTTTAGGCACCAAGCTTTTGTTCTCCACGTCCCACCACCCACAAACCGATGGGCAAACGGAAGTGGTAGACCGAACCTTGGGTGCTCTTCTTAGAGCCATGACCCGAGGTAAGGCCAGGACTTGGATTGATCGTCTACCTCTTATGGAGTTTTCCTACAGTCGCACATTGCATAGCATGATAGGCATGACTCCATTCGAGTGTGTCTATGGTTTTAACCCCTTGATTCCCCTTGATCTAACCCATTTGCCAAGGGAAATGGTTGTTAATTTTGAAGGTAAAGCTAGAGCCAAGGCTTTGATGGAGCTACATGTTAAGGCGAAGAAGAACTTGGAGGAAGCCTATGCAAAGGTAGCATCCAAGAAAAACAAGGGACGCAAGAAGGTGGAACTCAAGAAGGGTGATTATGTGTGGGTGCACTTCCGGAAAGAAAGGTTCCCAAACCTTAGAAAAGGGAAGTTGGCACCCCGTGGAGATGGCCCATTCCAAGTGCTTTCCAAGATAAACAACAATGCCTATGTGGTCGACTTGCCAAGTGAGTATCAAGTTTCTAATACTTTCAATGTTTGTGACTTGGTTCCTTTGGATGTAGGTAATGAAGAGGTCGTGAATGATGATGAAGAGGTCGTGAATGATGCTCCAATTTCGAGGACGAAATCCTCTCAAGAAGGGGAGGATGATAAGACCCAAACCCCCACAAGACCCTTCACTCGGAGCCAAGCTAACGACATCCAAGGAGTACATCTACACTTGATGAGGAAGGGCCTAGAAGAAGGAAGCGATTGTAAGCCGTTCCGAGTGCTTAAAGTGCAAGGGGAGCAGCCCAGTCATCCAGGCGCTCCGCCTGAAGAAGCTTAGGCCTGGGTGCCCCGCCTGAAGAAGCTTAGGCCTGGGCGCCCCGCCTGAGGAAGCCTAGGCCTGGGCGCTCCGCCCAAACTCTGGGCGCCCCGCCTAGGCCACCCCACTGATCATTTGGCCGGGCGCTCCGCCCGGAATGCTGAAGGACGAGATTCCTAGTTATGTTAAGACCATTTTGACCCTACGTGGTCCTATGTTCCTAAGCCTAAGTGTGGGCATATTAGACCTTTCATATGGTGTCTAAAAATACCTATAAATAGCTAGATGTCTTATTATTTTCATTAGCTTACCTTTGATAAAAAACAAACACTTGTTTTGAAGAGTTGAACTCTTATTGAATGAAAAACCTTGAATTGGGACTTGTTCTTCCTCTAGCGGATCTAGATGAATTCCAATCCCCCCGACCATTCTACTTGCGTGCTCACGTTAGCTCGAGGGTAGTTGCCTAGAGTAGGTGTTCTTGACCTCCTCTCGGGGTGTAACGGAACAAGTTCTCCGTTGCTACTTGAGATTTGTGATCGAGATACGTCTCGTTCTTATCCTTTTTATTTTCCGTGTTTGATTCTTATCAGTATTAGGCTTTGAAAGAGTCTTCAGGATGTTGTTGTTGTGTCCTTGGTTGCTGCAGATTGCCAGGGGGTCTAAGGGAGTTAAGAATGTCTAGATGGTGGTCTTGGATCTGAAGGAGTATGTGTGTGTGCAGGTAATGGACCTGGTGGTGTGGGTTTTAAATGCCAGTAAGGAGTTCAGACTAGTAAAGAGGCTGCAGGGTGTGTGTGAGAGTGTTTGTGAGGTTCTCTGTTTCTTAGGAGCTTTGGTGTATGTCTGTATGTTGTTTAGGTGCTATGAGGTTTGTTTCAGGGAGTTAGTTCCTGGTTTTTCAGGTGTTTGTTTCTGGTTCAGGGAATCAGGGCGTGTGTTGGTTTGTTTGAAGAGTGGGTGGTGTGTGTGAATATTTAGTGGGGAGATTGCTTCAGGTAGGTGTGCATGTATAGGGTTGAGTTTATTGTTGCTGCAGGTCTTGGGAAAGGGTAGGGCCTGTTATATGGGTTCCAGGTTTTTTTTTTCTAAGGGAGTCTGCATATGGCTTTAGGAGCAGGTATCTGGGAGTTAGTTTCATGTAGAGGGGTTTAGAAAGTTGTCCTGATTGCTGTAGCTGCATAGGGAGTATGTGATGTTAGTTTGGTTAGGTTGGAGGAGATCCAGGTTGCAAAAGACTGGAAGAGAGGGTTCAGGTTTAGTTGTAAAATCGTTTCAAGTTGGGGTTCATTCCTGGTTTTCTCTATCGTGTTTCATATTAATTGAGTGTTTGTTTGGTCTATAAGATTACATTCTGTGTTAGCTCTCCAAACAATTTCAAAGATAGGATCCTTAGAAGGAATTAGTTATACCCTATGTTAATCTTGTCTGAACCTGCTTCTTGGTGGTTGTGTATGTAGATATGTTTTTTTTTGAAAAGTAGTAGTTGTCAACTCAGACCCTGTTTGACTTTATTTAAAGCTAATACATCTGCTATGACTGAATTTTGCAAATTAATGCAGCTAATTAGTTTCTCTGGTCATAACATTTAAGAGTCTGCCTGTTAGTTAGAATAAAGGATGTTTCGTTTTTTAGTTATAAGTGGATTGGAACTTGTCTTTGTTTAAGAAGTTTATTGTAAAAAGAAGTCATTTCTTGCCTTGGTTTTGATTTTTGAAGTATTAGGAGGTCTGGTCTTTAAGTAAAAGTTTATTAAGTATGAGAGATCAAGTTTCTTTCTTGGCTAAATGTCAAATCTTTTCTTGTAGCTGTGTGTTATGCATTTGAACTTGATCCATGTTTTGAAATATGAGGTTCTGCCTTCTTTAGTTCGTTGGTTTCCTTGGACATTGAATAGAAGTACATTTAATTTGTAGCAGTTTCATTTTGCGTTTGTAGGTTCAATGTTGTTGATTAAGTACTACCATAAAGAGAGTTAGTTATCCACCTTGTTTCCCTTTTTATTTTCTTGAAATGTGTCGAGTTGAAAGAGTTAAGTCAGGCTTGATGCCTTAGGCAGGCCATATCTTTTCCTATATGTTTATGCTATAAATGTTATGCTGTCTTGGAGTTGTCATTCAATGTTGAGCCTTTAATTTTGTCTTTGTGTTGTATGCTTAATCAATTCCTGTTTCTTTAAGATGTATAGGTTCTAATATTTTTCTCCTTTTTCTTATTTATATGAACTTGGGATGAGTTGGGTAACTCCCAAATTGGGACAGTCTTTGAGATGAGGTTGCATTGGAGTCAACTCGCATTTTAAACTCAAGTTCAAGTTAAGAAAGAAGGACTTTTAAAAAATGCTTTGTTGAGCCATGTGATGTTTTAGGCTCATGGGCATAAATGTATAAAATTAAATAAATTCAAGGCTTCTGTGAGTTTGCCAATTTTCGGGTTCTTCATCTAAACCTCTTCTCTTTCACAATCCCTTAGAATTTGCATATCATTAGGAATTTTCCCCTTATTAGTTGTAGAATAATTTGTTCGATTATCGATTTATTAATGAATGTTTATTATCTATTGAGTTATTTCGTGAGTAGTTTATTTCGTTAGAATCTCCATCTTATTTATGAATTGTGAACCTTTTAGTTAAATAGCGCGTGCAATTGAATCCGGAAATGATTAAGCAAATAATTTGATTTTAAATTCAATAAATTGCAACTTCTTTCCAATTAATTAGATTTTCTATGTTAGTAAAATTGCAACTTTTTCAAGTCTAAGTTCATTTAAATCCCTATTCCTTTAAAGCATAATTTAATGTAATTTTAGAATTTTAGCATTAATTTTAAGACTTTTAGATTAATTTTTGAAAGTTGCATTTATTTAGCTATTTTGTGAAAACCGCAAGATTAACCGTAATTCTACGGATTTTCGAAAGTGCTTTCAAATTGAAACCTTCTTTCGAAAATAACTGCACCTCTTACTTCAGAATATCTGAAAAGACCATTTTCCTTAAAACAGAGGAATTGCACGCACTATTTAGTTACTTGGTTCCTAATTCTCCTAAATTAGGTGGCGACTCCAAAGAAAGCCCTTTGGAGTCCCATTTTGTTGAAATATACCCGAAACCTATCTTTTCTTAAAGAAAGGGTAATTTTTTAGGGTTCAACACTTGCCTTTGTTGGGTTCATCCTTCTTTGGTCGCCTGATTTTCAGCACATAATCACCTGCATTGAAAGCTTGATGTCTGTTTTTTTGTGGAGGTAATTCTCTGCCCTTTGTTTCTGCGCCTGTATCCGCACTAGTGCCATATTCCTTTTTGCTTCGATCAAATCAAAATCTATCCGCATGGCTTCTTTGTTTGATTCGTCAATGGAATGAGCGAACCTAAGGCTTGGTTCACCGACTTCCACTGAAATTAGTGCTTCTGCTCCATAGACAAGCGAAAATGGAGTCTCTTTGGTGCTGTTTTTCACCATTGTCCAATGAGCCCACAGCGCACCTGGAAGTTCGTCCGGCCAGTTGCCTTTTGATTCATCCATCCTCTTTTTCAAGTATTCGATTATTGTCTTGTTGGAAGACTCAGCATGTCCGTTTGCGCTGGGGTGATAAGGTGTTGATGCAATCCGCTTGATCCCCCACTTATTGAAAAAAGCTGTGATTCAACTTCGCAAGAACTGTTTGCCATTGCCGTATGTGATCTCCTTCGGGATCCCAAAACGACATATGATATTCTGATGGATGAATTTGATGACTTCCTGTTCACGGATCTTAACCAAAACAACCGCTTCTACCCATTTAGAAAAATAATAAGTTAAAATCAAAATAAACTTTACCCCACCAGGCGTTGTTGGAAGCAGTCCGACTAAATCCATTCCCCGCTTCATGAATGGCCACGGCGAAGTGACCGAATGAAGGGGCTCCGCTTGTTGATGAAAAAGGTTGTCATGCCGCTGACATTTGTCGCATTTTTGAACGAGGAATTTGGCGTCCTCTCCCATTGTCGGCCAATAATATCCAGCTCTGATAAGCTTTCTAACCAAAGATTTGCTGCCGGAGTGGTTGTCACACTCGCCTTCGTGAACTTCTTTCATCACATAACTTTTTTCTCTAGGGCCGATGCACTTTGCTAAAGGGCCACTATACATGTGCCTATAGAGTTGATCGTCCATGAGGCAGTATCGAGCCGCTTTAGCTTTAAGCGATCTGGCAGCCTTTTTATTCTCGAGGAGAATTCCTGCCTGCAAATAAGACAAATATTTGTTTTTCCAATCCCAAGTATGATTGACATTGTTTACCTCCTTAATACTTCGATTGAGTGGAGATTTGAACAGATGTACGATTGTTTCATCGGGCTCTCCTTCAATGATGGCTGCGGAGCTGAGGTTTGCAAGAGCATATGCTTCAATATTTTCTTCCCTTGGGATTTGTGTTATTTTCCATTCTTGAAAAGAAGTTAAAAGGCTTCGTACTTTGTCAAGCTGTTGTTGCATTTGTGTATCTCGGACATTGAAATCGCCTTGGACTTGGTTCACTACCAGCTGAGAATCACTTTTGATGTCTACTCGTTCGATCATCAAATCTTTGGCAATTTTAAGACCTGCAGCGAGGGCCTCATGTTCGGCCTCATTGTTAGTTTTAGCATGTAGCTTGATTGCATACCTTAGTTTTTCGCTCGCTGGAGCTATTAATAGGACTCCGAGACCGGTTCCTTTTATGTTCGATGCTCCATCTGTGTAAAGCATCCAAACTCACGGATCTGGGTTCCTCATCATGAGCTCCTCTATTTTCGCCTCCGGGAATATGCTAGCGCTAAAATCTGCTACAAAGTCAGCCAAAACTTGTGATTTGATGGTGGTGCGAGGCTGGTAAGTGATATCGTACTCACTCAGCCTAACCGCCCACTTCATTAATCGGCCAGATAAATCCGGTCGATGCAAGATATATCGTAAAGGGAATATAGTTACAACAGATATGGCATGATATTGGAAGTATGGTCTTAATTTCCGTGCAGCTATAACAAGTGCAAATGCAAGGTTTTCTAAGTGTGGGTACCTTGTTTCTGCATCAAGCAAAGTTTTACTAACGTAATAGGCAGGAAATTGTTTACCTTCGTCCTCACGAACAAGGACAACACTTACGGCAACCTCTGCAACGGCCAAGTAGACTAACAACACTTCTCCCTCCACCGGTTTTGAAAGCAACGGAGGGTTTGACAAGTATTGCTTTAACTCCTTGAGGGCTCGTTTATATTCCGGCGTCCATTCAAAGCTTGTGATTTTCTTCAAGACCGAAAAGAACTTGTGACATCGTTCGGATGATCTTGAGATGAACCTACTGAGATAGGCTACTCGACCGGTCAAATGTTGAACGTCCTTCACCTTTCTGAGTTCGTCTGGTATGTCTTCGATTGCTTTGATCTTGTCTGGATTGGCTTCGATCCCTCTTTGAGATATTATGAATCCCAAGAACTTCCCGGATCCGACCTCGAACACACAGTTCTCCAGGTTCAACTTCATGTGAAACTGCTTCAAAATTGTGAAAGTCTCCTTCAGATGTTCCAAATGATTCTTTGCTTTCAACGACTTCACCAGCATGTCATCGATGTAAACCTCCATAGTATTTCCAATTAAATTTTTGAACATAGTTGTAACCAACCGCTGATAGTAACCCCGATGTTTTTTGAGACTGAAAGGCATGACCGTATAACAGTAAGTCCCGTTATCCATTATGAATGATGTTTTCTCTTGGTCCCCTAGCTCCATCAATATTTGATTGTATCTGAATACGAATCCAGAAAGCTTAACATTTCATGCCCTGCCGTCGAATCAATCAGCCGATCGATATGAGGTAGTGGGAACGAATCTTTCGGGCATGCCTTGTTTAGATCGGTGTAGTCAATGTACACTCTCCATTTTCCATTTTTCTTTAGGAATACGACCGTATTTGCTAGCCATTCTAGATACTTTACTTCTCTTATGAACCCACTTTTTAACAACTTGTTCACTTCATCGTCAATGATTTTCCTCCTAAAGCCTCCGTTGGGTCATTTCTTCTGCTTCATCGGTCAATGTGAAGGATCAACGTTCAGCTTGTGAGTAACGACTTTATAATCTATCCTCTTCATGTCTACATGGGACCAAGCGAAACAATAAGCATTATCTTTGAGAAAAGCGATAATATTTTCCTTCATGTCACGATCTAATTGAGCTCCGACATATACTTTCTGTTCAGGTTTATCTTTAAAGAGGTCTACTTCTTCCAGATCTTCGATTGTCAAGTCCTCAGCCTTTTACTTGTTCGGATCTCTAACACATGCCGGAATTTTGGCGACGTCCTGATCCATTGGAGTTGGTTCCATTTCATCATTTTCGGCCAAAGATTCAGGTGTCTGTGATTGCTATTTTGAGGTGTTCGTAGTAGCGCCCTTCTTCATGGCTACTAGATAACATTCTCGGGCAGTCTGTTGTTCACCTCTAATTTCTCTTACTCCCCATGGGGTTGGAAACTTGACAACTTGATGCAGAGTTGATGGAACCGCTCCCATAGCATGGTTCCACGGTCGACCCAAAATCACGTTGTAAGCCATCTCCGCCCCCATTACCTGAAACAAGGTTTCATTCTCAATGCCTTCGGCATAAGTCTTGATCATAATTTCCCCTAAAGTTGTTTCACTCGAATTGTTAAACCCTGATAACACTGTAGATTTAGGTATTACTTTATCTGTCAATTGCAACTGCTCAACTACTCTCGGCTGTATGATATTGACCAAACTTCCAGCATCGATCAAAGCTCACCTCACATCGGCATCGTCTACCCTCACCGTTACGACCAGAGCATCGTGATGGGTATGTTACCTTTAATCAAAGTCGTAATCCCCGAACACGGTCGTCGCTCATGACTTCTCGAGTCCGCTTGTCTCTAGTGAATGACACTTTCGCATACTTCTTCATTGTATATGTTACCCCGTGGACTTCAGCTCCACCGGTGAAGACATTAACCGTTTTCCTCGGAGCTGGGGGTTTTGGTGGTTGATCGTCCTTCTTCTTATTAAAATTCTGCTTTCCTCGTCCTATCAATACTTCTACCAGGTGCCCATCTTGAAGCAATTTCGCCACCTCGTAATGCAAAGCCTTATATTCTTCGATCGTGTGTCCATGATCGTGATGGAAAGCACACCACAAGTTTTCATCTTTACTGTTTGGATCCATTTTCATGCGACTGGGGACTTTTACCACTTTATCACCCATTCCCCTTAATGCATTCACCAAGCTTGCTGTTGAAACACAAAAATTATATTCAGAACTCTTTGGAGGCAGTGGGACCCTTGGAGTTGCAGATGGACCCGACTGCTCCTTCCTCAGCTAATTCTTTGAAATGCTAGCTTCGTATTCATTCCCATTCTGACGACGGAAAACGTAGGGCTCGAATAGCTGTTGAGCCCTGTTGTTTCGCCTTTCATTTTCGACCCTTCATAGAGCCGGCCTCTCATACCGTCGGTTATACTGGGCTAACTGCAACTCCTCCTCCTCAGCCCTGATCTTTGGTTCACAATCTCAATGCAGATCATCGAAGGTCCACTGAGTGACTTCCCTCAACCGATCTTTTAATTTCTTACATGCCTCCGTAGAATCGTTACTCAGATTATTTACGAAGGACAAACAAGCCCATCTCTCCTTGATGTTTGGGATGTTTATCTTTTCATCATTAAACCGCTCCAAGAACTGTTTGATAGTTTAATTGGGCCGCTGCTTAAAGTTCAAAATATCCTCCACTCTCCGTTCTATCTTTTTAGCCCAGTATGCTCCTGAATGAATTTGGCTGATATGTCATTGAAATCTGATATCCCGTTCTCTGGTAATTGCATATACCATTTCAACGCTCCTCCCCCTCAGCGTTTCACAAAATTTCTTCAAACTTACTGAATTGATTTCATCCAACGTCAAATCGTTTGATTACATTGCAATTGAAAATATATCAATGTAATCCCTTGGATCCGTAGTTCCATCATACCGCAAGCTCTCCGGTAGCTTGAAAGTCTTGGGAATTGGTAATGGGGATGCACTTGGAGGGAACAGCCGCTTTGAGATCGACTTCTTAACAACGTCCTCCGTCAATTTTGGAACTCTTGGTAATTTTTCTACAAATGACTTCATCTCATTGAATTTTTTCTCCATTGTGTCATTCAACAACGTTTGCATCGTAGCCAACATCCTTGCTTCTGTCATAATGGAGGCCACATCTCCCTTAGCCACGGCGGCCGAACCCAATTCTCCAAGCTCTGCCGCCGCTTCAGGTCCCCCTATTACTGCGCCCAGAGGAACATTGATCGAAGTGCCGGCGGGGGGTGTCACTAGGGAGGCAGGTGCTCTATGACTTGCAGAGCCAGTCAAGAGGTGCAAAAATCCAGTCTCTCTCCATCTGTTCACTCTGCTTAACCAAAAATTCTCGCAGCAAAGTATTTGTGTCGATCGATGTTACTTCGACCGCGGGTTCCTGAGCTCGATTGACATTCGACTGAGAACTATTCGTAGGTGCATTCAAGGGTGGATCTCGTTCTTGGTGGGATGATTCATCGACCCCTTCGACGCCTGAAAGCTGAGCCCCATCTACAAGGTTGGGCTGAAGAGCGCCATCCCTAACAGTGGCGTTGGCGTTGTGAGCGTTGTTGCTCTGTTCGTCTTCCATTGCGCACAAAAATAATAACGTAAGTAGAATTAACGACAAATTTTGGAACAAATCGATTGCCTAGGCCCCATGGTGGGCGCCAAATGGTATATCCTAAAATTTGATTTTCAAGTATGATGCAATGCAAAACTAGCGGAAGCGAAAAATGATACAATAATACAGAAGCGATGAAAACAAGATAACGTGATATCAAAGATATCGAGAAATTCGAGACTAGGAAGGCAAGAAATAGAAGAATGAACAGATAAACAAATTCACAACATGAAGTTATTATCCAAAGGGAGAATTGAAACTCGAACCTTACAATGGTTCCAAGTCAAGACATACACGAAGCTTCAAGCTTCGAACTAGAAAGGCTCGGCCTCTTCTATGTTCTCTCTTCTCTCTAGGTAATACACAACACTTAGGGGCAAAATAGAAAGTTCAAGCCAAAAGTAGAGGTCTTCAACGTTTGGGGCGCTCCGCCCACTTCGTCTACTGACCAAGTAGTGTAGCAGCTAGGTGCTCCACCTAGAATTTTGGGCGCTCCACCTTGACCTAGTGTTGTCTGAGCGGTCCACCTCTGCTTTGGGCGCTCCTCCTGCTTGCCTGGGCGCTCCTCCTTGCTTCTTGTGGCCTTCGACTCATCTCCGAAGCTCTTGCGCTTGTATCCTAGCATTCTCCTAGCTTGACTCTTGATGTTTGGGTCCTCATCCCAATTTGTATTGCATCATCCTCCCCTTCTTGAAAGGATTTCGTCCTCGAAATCAAACCATCAAAGCCTACGTCCAAAGACAAACACAAACAAAAACTTCCTACTACAAGAGTAGGTTAGTGCTCAAAAGTGTGGAAAACACACTCTTATGATAGAGCGAATCGTCAATAACAATTAAAAAGCTCTTGCCTCCTAAGGAGACAACAAGTACTTGACTCGACAAGAAAGTGCATCCAACACATAGACAAGCAAAGAGATCAATAGGACATGGAATATGCAAGATATAGCAATCAAACTCTCTATGACCCCTAGGCTCATGACCAACATACCAAGCCTCCAATGCATTTTTATCACAAGGTGACACAATGGCTTTGGCATGCCCAACACTCAAGGTGCGATCAACACATGGGTTGGAGTAAGAAAAATAGTTCAATGTACAACTAACATCAAATACTCCACTCCCCTTCTTAGAAGCACTCTTACATACACCGAGAGGTACCTCCTCACCTCCAAATTTACCCCCAAGACAATCCTCCTCGCTAGACAAACTCCTAAGGGAGGTCTCAACCAATGGATAATCTATAGAGTTAAGCATTCCAATCCATGGAGGTTCAAACTCACACTCTACTTTAGTTTGATACAATTCACCGCCTTCATTGAAGTTACCCTCATACAAAGGTTTAGTGTAGGCACACTTCTCAAGCTCAATGGCAAGCAAAGGTGAAGCTCTCAAACTTGAGACAACATCCACACTTGATGAGTCATCGAACACAATTCGATCCATCTCATACACTAGAGACTCCTCAAGGTCACAATCTGATGTAGGGAAAACGCGGAAAGTAAAAACAAGATAAAGAGCGAGACGTGGCTCGAACGAGTAACTCAAGTAGCACCGAAGAACTTGTTTCAATACACCCCGGGAGATTGTCAAGGAACACCTACACTAGGCAACTACCCTCGAGCTAACTAGAACCCGCAAGTAGAATGATCAAGGAGGGAATGGAATTGATCTAGATCCGCTAGAAGAAAAACAAGTCCCAAACAAGGTTGTTTCATTCAACAAAGAGTTCAACTCTTAACAAGGTTCTTCAATATTCAAAATTAGCTAGGGAATGAAATAAGCTATCTAGCTATTTATAGAGGTTTCTAGGCATTAAGTAAAAGGTCTAAATAGCCCATACTTACGCTTTAAGTTAAAAAGACCACGTAGGGTCAAAATTGTCTTAACACTCTTAAAATCCCGCATCTCAGCTTCCCGGGCGGAGCGCCCGCCAATTTGGGCAGCGAAGGGGGCTGGGCGGAGCGCCCCCGGGTTGGCGGAGCGCCTGGCCCCTTTGTCCCTTGGGCGGGGCGCCCAGGGCGCTTGGCTGCTCCACTTGTGCCTTGATCATCCGGAATGTCTACCCTTCGCTTCCATCTTCTAGGCCTCTCCTCTCTAAGTACAAATACACATCTTGAACCTTCTTGGCTTGACTCCAAGTAAAGGGTGTAGTGACGGATTGCACGGCATCATCTTCCCCTTCTTGGGAAGATTTCGTTCTCGAAATCCAAGCATCATCACCCTTTGGTCCATCATCTCCTAGAACAAGAGGAGTCAAGTCAGCCACATTAAAAGTATTAGATACATTATACTCACTTGGCAAGTCGACCACATATGCATTGTTGTTGATCTTTGAAAGCACTTGGAAAGGTCCATCTCCACGGGGTGCCAACTTCCCTTTCCTAAGGTTCGAAAACCTTTCTTTTCGGAAGTGCACCCACACATAGTCACCCTTCTTGAGTTCCACTTTCTTGCGTCCCTTGTTTTTCTTGGCGGCAATCTTCTCATAAGCTTCCTCCAAGTTCTTCTTCGCCTTAGCATGTAGCTCCACAAAAGCCTTGGCTCTAGTTTTACTTTCAAAATTAACAACTATTTCCCTTGGCAAAGGGGTTAGATCAAGGGGAATCAAGGGGTTAAAACCATAAACACACTCCAATGGAGTCATGCCAATCATTCTATGCAAGGTGTGATTGTAGGCAAACTCCATAATAGGTAACTTGTCAATCCAAGTCCCACCCTTACCTCGGGTCATGGCTCTAAGAAGAGCACCCAAAGTTCGGTTCACCACCTCGGTTTGCCTATCGGTTTGAGGGTGGTGGGACGTAGAAAACAAAAGCTTGGTGCCAAGGGCATCCCATAAACTCCTCCGAAAATGGCTAAGGAACTTAGTGTCCCTATCGCTTACAATGGTTTGAGGCAAACCATGCAACTTTAACACATTATCAATGAACAAAGAAGCAACATGTTGTGCATCATCACAATTTTCACATGGAATGAAGTGAGCCATCTTGGAGAACCTATCCACGACAACATAAATGCTATCATGTCCCCCCTAGTCCGTGGTAATCCCATGATAAAATCCATAGATATATCCATCCACAGGCTAGTAGGTACGGGGGGAGGGGTATACAAACCATGGGGGTTCGACTTGGACTTAGCATACTTGCACTCAAGACAAGAATTGCAAAGTCTCTCAACTTGTGTCCCCATTTTAGGCCAATGGAATTGCTCCATGAATATGGCCAAGGTTTTATCCCTGCCAAAGTGACCCATGAGTCCTCCACAATGTGCTTCTTGCACAAGCAATTCTCTCCATGAGGACTCGGGTATGCAAACTTTACTATTTTTAAAGATATAGCCATTAACCCATTGGTATTTCTCAACTCTTTCTCCTTTCTCAAGAGCTTCATGAATGCTCTTTAGTTTAGGGTCATGAACATACATCAACTTTATACTCTAAAAACCCATGAGCTTGGTGGCAAGAGTAGTAGCAAGAGCAAACTTCCTAGAAAGCGCATCCGCCACAACATTGTCCTTTCCCTTCTTGTATTGAATAACATAAGGAAAAGACTCAATGAACTCTACCCACTTGGCATGCCTCTTGTTCAACTTCTCTTGGCCCCTAAGGTGTTTGAGGGACTCATTATCACTCTTGATCACAAATTCTCTTAGCCAAAGGTAATGTTGCCAATGAGCAAGAGCTCTCACTAAAGCATACAACTCCTTGTCATACGTAGAGTAATTCAAGGAGGCACCCTTCAATATTTCACTAAAGTAGGCTATGGGTTTGCCATCTTGCATTAAAACACCACCAATTCCCACCCCCGAGGCATCACATTCAACCTCAAATTCCTTTCCGAAGTCGGGCAATTGCAATAAAGGGGCGGTACTCAACCTACTTTTCAATTCTTGGAAGGCCTTCTCTTGAGGCTCTCCCCACACAAAAGGTTTGTCCTTCTTCACCAATTCGGTGAGTGGAGCGGCAATGGAGCTAAAGTCTTTCACAAATCATCTATAGAAACTAATAAGACCATGAAAGCTCCTCACTTGAGTCACGGTAGTAGGAGTAGGCCAATCACGTATGGCCTCTACCTTGGACTCATCCACTTCCATTCCTTGGGCACTCACAACAAACCCAAGAAAGACTACCTTTTCAACACCAAAGGAACATTTCTTAAAATTAGCATAGAGCTTTTCGGCTCTCAACACTTCAAGCATTTGCCTTAAATGATCAATATAGTCTTTTAATGACTTGCTATAAATCAAAATATCATCAAAGTAAATGACCACAAATTTGTTGAGCAATTCATCCACTTGCCTTTGGAGCTCCTTGGTGTCTTCGGGATTGCTCCTATAAGCCGTTTTGTTTGGAATTTGAGATCCTGGGACAAAGTCAATTTGGTGCTCAATACCCCTCAAGGGAGTTAGACCAATTGGAATTTCATCCGGGAACATGTCTTCAAAATCCTTCAAAACATTTTCAAAAGCACTAGGCAAAGGGTTAGTAGAATAATCAATATCGGATGTAAGAATCATACCTTTGTGCACTAGGAAAATGAGTAGTTTGTTGCCATCATTTCCTTTCAAAAGTTCACCCGGTTGCATCATGGCGCATATGCTACCGGTAGAAGATGGTGGAGTCACAACCAAGCTCTCGGCCAAAGGACTAATCTCAACAACCGACTTAGCCTTTGTCGCCTCTCTTAATTCCCTCATTCGCTTGTAATCTTCACTTACTTACTTGGGAGTCAAGGCCTTAAGCACAAACCTTTTTCCCTCATGTTTGGCCATGTAAGTGTTGACTCGGCCATCATGAACCACATGTCTATCAAATTGCCATGGCCTTCCGAATAGAAGGTGGCATGCTTGCATGGGCACCACATCAAACATGTGTTCATCCACATAGTTCCTCATTTTGAACTTAATCATTACTTGCTTCACCACCTTTAGCTTCCCACACTCACTAAGCCATTGCAAATGATAAGGTTTGGGGTGGTTCAAAGTGGGCAATTTCAATTGGGAAACAAGTGATTAACAACATTAGCACAACTTCCCGAGTCAATGATCATAGAACAAAAAACACCCATGACTCGGCATCTAGCATGGAACAGGTTTTCCCTTTGCAAGGTCTCACTATCCTCCACAAGCATAGCACCTAAACTCCTCATCACAACTAGGAAAGCATGAGGATCATCATCCTCCACCGTATCATCCTTCACATCTTCCAATTCATCTCCCTCTATTCCCTCATCCTCCGGTTCACTCTCTTGTTCATAAGCACCATCACCAACCACAATCATGGTCCTTTTTGTAGGAAACTTCTTAGCAAAGTGACCATACCCTTTGCATTTGTGGCATTGAATTGAAGAAGAAGTAGGAGTATTTAATTGAATTTTAGAGTTACCTCCCACATTTGATGTGTACTTCTCATTCAGCTTCTTCACTTCTTGGTTGGCACTCGTAACACTAGCATTTGGGAATCTTGCATTAGGAGTAGGAGTTTTCCACTCCTTTGGTTTGCTCATGGAAGTAGAAGTGTTGCTCTTGTAGCGGTTGGACCTTTCATTTTTAAGCCATTGCTCGGCATCAATTGCGGCTTCAAGGATTTATTGAAATGAAAGATAAGCATGCAATCTCAATTAGGAAGCTATACCATAGCTCAAGCCATTCTTGAAGCGGATCACTGCTTGTTCTTCATCTTTGGTGTCCATATCCAAAGCCATCCGAGTCTTTTCAAATTTATCATAATACTCATGAACCGTCTTGACACCTTGCTTTAAATCATAAAGCTTCTTGAGTTGCTTTTGACGATACCTAGGAGTCATGTACTTGATATTCATGAGACCTTTCAATTCATTCCAAGTCACATTCACGGGGATTCCAACTCTCCTTCTTGATCTCTTGACGGACTCCCACCAAGTAGATGCATAAGACTCAAAGGATGAAATAGCATAAGTACCTTTCTTCTCATCGGTCATCTCATTTGTGTCAAACATGCTTTCCATGAGTAGTACCCATTCAATGTAGGCCTCCGGATCATAATTTCCCTTAAAAATTAGAAGATTGAGCTTCACACTATTGAGGTTGGTGTTGTCATGACCTCCACGGTAAGGCTCCAATTGGCCTCCATAGTGATCTTCATACCCACAATAATCCTTCCTAGCATTCCCTCCAACATACCCCATGGGTAGCCCTCGACCTCGGCCTGTACCCCTATCCACATTACGACCCCAATTCATACCTCGCCTCGGTTGATAGTGATCATCATACCCATAGGCCTCATCACCATACTCGGCTTCCTCCCCTTCTTGAGCTTCATTAGCTTGCTCAAGAGGTTGAACGTTTCGAATGGGTCTTGGAAGTGGAATGTTTCTTTGGGGGTTGTCCAAAATTTGGGGAATGCCCGTTCGTTGGATATTTCCCAACACTTGATCATTTCTCTCATGATCTTCCTTTACCCGTTGTTGATTAAGCAATTCAACAACTTGTTCCGGGGTAAAGGTAGGACTACTTGAGCCTTCACCGACTTTAATTTGGACACTCGGGGTCCCATCTTCAACATGGACACTCGGGGTCTCTTTCTCAATTTGGACACTTGAGGTCCCTTGCCCAACTTGGAGACTTGAAGTCACCTTTTCAAGAGTTTCATTCTTTTGGCCCATGATATCCATTTTAGCAAGGATACTAGCCAAAGCATTCTTCACAAAATCTTCACTTTCGTTAGCCATTGTACCTACAAGAAGAACAAACGTTAGTGAAATCACCTCACACACTCCCTTATTTGTGTTTCACTCGGTTCACTCGTTTAGTGGTGGTGGATATTTCACTCGACTTGTATCCCAAAAGCTTCATGTAGATAAATAGCAATCCCTCAACTCAATAAAACTATCCATGAGTCAAGCACACTCGGGGGTGAGTGGAGTTTAAGCGACTCAATGAACGATAAGCACATTAAAGTGAGCACTCGAGTCAAAAGGATCTATGAATCTTCTTGGAGTTCTACTCTCCAACTAATGCACGAATCACCTAAAAGCTTAATGAACTAGTGATAATTAAGTAGGAAGATTACTTAGATAGGCACTAGTTAGAGGTTAGGCAAGCAAAGAAATAAGAAAACCTAGGAGAAACTACCCAATTCGAACCCTTCAGACACTAGGCGGAGCGCCCAGTACAAGTAGGTGGAGCGCCTGGGCAAACCACCTGTGAGGGTGGTCAGGCGGAGCGCCTGGGCGAAGAACACCTGGGTTTCCAACTCCGTTTTCTTCAATTTCAATCCAATTTTTGGGTCGATTCCAACGTGTTTTGTACAAATCCAAGGTACCCAAATTTGAATATTGTCATAATCTTCAAACCGCAATGATTTTCACCCCCAAACAACCAACAATCAAAGCACAATCATGATTCAAAGTTTCAAGTTTGGGTTTCAACAAGGGTTTCAAAGTGGATTTCGAATCTTCAAACTCGATGTTATGCAACTCCAAATCACACGAAATTTGTGTCAAATTGTTTTTTTTTTCAATGTAGAACAAACCCCGATAATCAATTTCACAACCCCATAATCAAACAACCCAAGAATCAATCAACTTCATCAAGAACAAGGGTTTAACAATTTTGGGATTTTCAAATTTTCAAATCTCGTGATTCCAATCCAAACCACGTGTTCTTGGTATCAAAACAACGGGTTTTCAACAAGGATCAATAATCTATAACACCCATAATAAGAATCGAACACACCAAAAAGTTACGACCAATTTTTGAATTTTTCACCTTTTCAAATTTTTTTCTATTTTTCTTCTTTCAATAACTTCAACAACAAGAAAACTAAAAGAAACTAACATAGGCACGAAGAAGCAAGGGTCGGGGGTTTGTAGAAAAAAACCCGAGCCTTGCTCTGATACCAAATGATGTAGGGAAAATGCGGAAAATAAAAACAAGATAAAGAGCGAGACGTGGCTCGAACGAATAACCCAAGTAGCACCGAATAACTTGTTTCGATACACCCCCGGAGATTGTCAAGGAACACCTACACTAGGAAACTACCCTCGAGCTAACTAGAAACCGCAAGTAGAATGATCGGCGAGGGAATGGAATTCATCTAGATCCGCTAGAAGAAAAACAAGTCCCAAACAAGGTTGTTTCATTCAACAAAGAGTTCAACTCTTAACAAGGTTCTTCAATCATCAAAATTAGCTAAGGAATGAAATAAGCTATCTAGCTATTTATAGAGGTTTCTAGACATTAAGTAAAAGGTTTAAATAGCCCACACTTAGGCTTTAAGTTAAAAAGACCACGTAAGGTCAAAATTGTCTTAACACTCTTAGAATCCCGCATCTCAGCTTCTCGCGCGGAGCGCCCGCCAATTTGGGAAGTGAAGGGGGCTGGGTGGAGCGCCCCCTGGATGGGCAGAGCGCCAGGACCCTTTGTCCCTTGGGCGGGGCGCCCGGGGCGCCTGGCTGCTCCACTTGTGCCTTGATCATCCGGAATGGCTTCCCTTCGCTTCCATCTTCTAAGCCTCTTCTCTCAAAGTACAAATGCACCTCTTAAACCTTCTTGGCATGACTCCGAGTAAAGGGTCTAGTGACGGATTTCCCGGCATCACAACCACCCTCACTATGACATAAGAGACCACCACTATCAAGTAAGCAATCAAAGGAAAGAATGGGATATTCATGCAATTCTTCTTCTCCTTTATCAAATATGGGTAGGGTATCATAACAAGGTTCACAAACAAGGTCAACATCAATATTTTCACTAAAGAGAGGTTCAATGAAAACCGAGCTCACATCATGAAGTGACTTTTTAACCCTCTCAACCAGTGGTTCATTTGCACACACAAGTTGACACAATGGCTCTACACTAGTTGTAAACATATTGTATTCATGCATATCATCAACTAGTGTGGAGTTATCACAAACACCAACACAAGACAAGGGAGTATCATGCTTAAGGAAATAAGAACTATCACTTACATTTGAGTCGCATCCGGGCTCACTCAATGTACTTGAAGCATCACGGGTAGTTCCTTCACCTTGTAGCTCATATTTGGACTCTCTTTCACCTTGCCTTTCCATCTTGGAACATGGTTGAGGCTCCATCAATTTGCCTCCAAGAATTCCTACATAAGAATTCAAACAAGTAGAAGAAAATGATAAAAGGTTAAGGTTAGAATAAGAGGTGCCCTCACTCTCAATTCTTTTTTCCTCTCTCTTTTCCCTCATTTTTTCTTCATGGTTGGGTGTATATTCAGGTGGTGACAACCCACTCACATCACTCATCAAAATTTCTCCTTTTTCCACTCAAAAGTTATCACCGGTCGCTTCCTTACTCCTCTCAATCTTCTGTCTCTCATATTCGGGCGAGTTGAGACGAGGCCCGAGAATGCCCATAGCCGGAGTAGGTGGACTCTTTACATCAACCCGGAATCTAGGACTTGGAGACTCATCACTTGATGTCTCATTCTTCTTCGTTGGTGAACTACTTGGCTTTAAAATTTGTGGTTTCGGGCTCACCTTATCGACACTTGTCAACTCTTATCTTGCACTAGTCCAACCATTTCTTGTAATTTTAGGACTCCTCGATTGCACATTTTCACCCACGGAATGAAGTTCTCGCTCCTTGCTCCTTTGCATAGCCATAGAAGGTGCACTAGTAGACAATTGGCCTCTTACCCGATAAGGTACTAAGTCATAAACCCTTTGTCCTATGCCCACAAGAATCACATTCTTCATAGCACTATATTTCAACCTCTTGTCCTGCAACCATGGCTCACCTAGCCAAATATCAACGTGCTGCATTGGATACACATCACACCAAGCATAACATCTATAATTCCTATGAGATAGAAGTACCCGAGCTTCCTTGGAAACCCACACTCCCTCATACTCATAAGGACTCTCTAGCTCACGGCATGGTATCCTTAGACTATCAACCAAAGATGTGCTAATGCAATTGGCATCGAAATCTTGAGCAAGTATCCTCCAGTACCATCTACCTCAACTACGAACCTTCGCCTACCCAAGTTTTACATATTTGCATCCAAGTGAGAACTTGAACGCTAAAAAGTAGCATCACCATCAACTTGGGTCTCCCTTATCCCTCCTCTCCTAGCAAGATTGCTAGAGTAACTTCCACTTCTCGTCACTCTTCCAACATTAAAAATCTTGTTGGAAGTCGAGGAAGGACCCTTGCCATGGAACCCATAAATTCCTCTCGCCTTGGTTCTATAGCCACTACTACTCCTACTATAACTACCCATACCCTTCATGGAATTGATAGAATAATACAATTCCCTTGTAGCAAGAGAAACACCATCTCTCATACCACCCTTCACATGGGAATTAGAAGTAATAGGTCGCTTAGCATACCTAGAAGATGCAAGCTTCTTCTTTCCCATGGAACAAAAACCACCTCCTCCTATACTAATGGAAGGACCTCTACTACTCCCTTGTTTACCATTAGAAATACTAAGAGAAGATGCAAATGAATAACTCATATAATCAATCTCATCATCAACTCTCTCTATGTCACTATCATCATTTTCAAATTCATCACAGGTAGAGTAAGTAGGAACATTGTACCTTGAAGCGTCACCATCTTCGTATTCTTGACTAGAAGCATAAGGATCAACACATTCATCTTCATGAGCTTCATAGCCTTCCTCAACCTCACGATCATCATAGTGACCCGCTTCATCCTCATATGAGTCATAGTCCCCCCGAGTTATCATAGCAATACCCATCATCACCCTCGTAGGAACCATAGTCTCCCTCGTCTCCACACGAGCCATAATCTCCACATTCATCATCCGACATAGTTGCAATACCAAAAGAAAACCTCACAAAAATCACTCCTTCACGTGTATCACCCAATATATGAACACTCAAGGGCGAGGCCTTAATAACTTAGAAACAAAGGTGATCACAACTAGTATCTCCAAGTAAAATTTCGGAATGGGATTAATGAGACTCGATGTACGGACGACTATTTATAGTACGCACTTAAGGCCAAATAAAGTTCTACGACTGTTCTTTGAATTCTAATCTCCTCTATGCACGAGTATCCTAATACGCTCAAGAGTTAGCGTCTTTCGAGTAGGCCAATTACCCTAGAAACACTAACCAAGAAGTTAGGAAACAAACGCAACACAAAAACACACGAAACAAAACAAACCAGACCCGAAATAGGGGTGGCACATCCGCCCAGTACAAGTGGGCGCTCCGCCTGGCTGGGTTTCTGCCAAAGATTCTAAGCGGTCCGCCCAAGGTTAGGCGCTCCGCTTGGGACGCAATTCAGCAGACTCCAAGAACGGGTTTTTGGTATTTTTGGCCAAAATTTTCAAGCGATTTCAACTCGTTACTCAAAACCAATGATACCCAATTGTGTATTCAACTATGATCAACATTACCCAATAGTTTTTCAACCCCAAAACACAACAACAAGCTTCGATTCAAGATTGAAGCATTTTAAAAAAAATTTCAAACTTTGGAATTTTGATTTTTGAAATTTTGCTTCGTAACACCGAATTGTGATATATGGGTATCAAAACGAAGAGAATACAATATAGAACAAACCCCAATACTTTTTAACACTTGAGGATTTGAATCCAACCCGATCAACCAAATTTTTTTTAACTTTTCAACTTTTTTATTTTTTTATTTTTCTTCTTTTCAAGAACAACAAGAGCAATAAGAACACGATAGTAACACGTTGAACAAGGAACAGAGGTTTGTAAGAACATAACCCGAGCTTTGCTCTGATACCAACTGATGCAATGCAAAACTAGCGGAGGCGAAAAACCATACAATAATGCGGAAGCGATAAAAATAAGATAACGTGATATCAAAGATATCGAGAAATTCGAGACTAGGAAGGTAAGAAATAGAAGAAAGAACGGATAAACAAATTCACAACATGAATTTATTATCCAAAGGGAGAATTGAAACTCGAACCTTACAATGGTTTCATACTAGCGATGAATCTCTATAGGTTCCAAGTCGAGACATACACAAAGCTTCAAGCTTCGAACTAGAAAGGCTTGGCCTCTTCTACGTTCTCTCTTCTCTCTATTCAATGTCTAAACTAGATGATGAAAGAAAATGGCTAAGTCTCCTATTTATAGTTTTTCACAAGACAAAGTGAAATGTCTAAAATGCCCTCAAGCCAAGTTAAGGCAATACACAACACTTAGGGGCAAAATAGGAAGTTCAATCCAAAAGTAGAGGTCTTCAGCATTTGGGGCGCTCCACCCACTTGGTCTACTGACCAAGCGGTGTAGCAGCTAGGCGCTCCGCCTAGAATTTTGGGCGCTCCGCCTGGACCTAGTGTTGTCTGGGTGGTCCGCCTCAGCTTTGGGCGCTCCTCCTTGCTTCGTGTGGCCTTCGAATCATATCCGAAGCTCTTTCCCTTGCATCTTTACATCCTCCTAGCTTGGCTCTTGATGGTTGGGTCTTAATCCTAATTTGGATTGCATCAAGGTATTACAATTAAATTTATATTTAGTTGAACCTTAGGCGACCATTTCGTATCAAAATTTAGCCGGTTGATCAGCAAGTTTACGTTTGTAAGGTTCGATCATAGTTCAATTCATGGTTGCGAATTAATGCGGACAGGTAGCAAGTCTGCAGTGCTAGAAAGATGCTAAATCGATGGCAGATAGAACGGCTAATGAAATAGACAACAGGAAGTGCAGTGAACACAACAAACGAACAGGTAACAATATCGGTCGTAGAAAGCAACTTAGCAACGATGTCAGGGTGATGCCGATTACAGTTAACTTAGCAGTCGTTTTATAATCGTTTTAATGGATGAATCAAACGGTCATGCAAGGTATGATTATCGATTAATATCTTGATAAGCGATCGATCACAAATTAATGATTAAGGCCGATATGAATGTTAAACGATAAATAAGCGATGATTTGCCATAACAGGTTTTAGATTTAAGTATGCTTGAAGCAAGAAATCAGTAACCTATGTGAAGCAAATAATAAACGATCAAACGAATGATATATGACGAATAATAAAAAGACTATGCAAACTAATGCACAATTGAATCGGTAATAGAGAAATAAATGAATGAAAATAAAGCTTATTGTATTATGGTTGAAGATCGATGCTCCGCTGAAAAAGATGATTCCTCCTCCAGAACAAAGCCAAACAATGGCAGAGCTATAGCAGCGTAACAATCGTAATTGTGGTAATATGAAAACAATGGTGGTGGAATGTAGTAGCAACGCTTAGAGGGAGATGTTATTGTTCAGAAAAACGTAACCTTTACAAGAGGAATGGAGGCCTATTTATAATATTGAGTCCAAACCCTAGTTAATGTCTACTTCGTACACGTCTCTCCACTATCAGATGGGCGTCGTTATCCTCTCCAACGTCCCCCGAGTTTTGTGGAAGCGATAAGACTGCTTTGAGTTTATCTTGATGTTGACACCGTTCCACTATCGGTCGATCTAGAAGTGACCGATCCACCCCTCTTACTATGTTGACATCTTGTCTTGCGCCACTCAACTCGGCTCCGATATTCAAGCTCTTGCGTCCGATTTTTGCCCAATACACCCTTGATAGTTAATTGTCGTACTCATCAAATTTTAGTGTACAAAAATTCAATAACTCTAACGGTATGCTAGGTCTTCACTAATACAGTAGATCACAACTTTGGTTATTGCCTAACTAAATGATTATATGGCTAATTTGAATGCATTATTAAGAGTTTTATTAGATAAGATACCCAAATCAACTAAACTTTGAGAATGTTTTCTTGGGAGAGTGGTTGGTTCGACGAATGGGAAGTTGAAGACACGATTGAAATTACTTTTGAAAATGATTATATTACAATGATTAAATAATAGTTTTTTATTAAATATAAATAGGTTACAATAAGTATTACAGATAAACCAAAATAAAGAATATAAGCGCAATATTATAAACAATAAAGAAGATTAGTGTTACCAAGTTGGACTTGCGAGGTCTAAAAAATATTAGCCCAAAAGTACAAATTACTCAATCTAAAATGTTACTGTTTTTTTTTTCATAAGATACCTATTATTATATGATTGTTTAAAAGAAGTGCATAAAAATGAAACAAAGAAAAAGAAAAAAAAAATCTTGAGCCTGTGTTGAGCACAAGCATTACTGTCACTAGTTTAAATTATAAACCAGCAAGTCGTGAGTGGAGATGAAAAAAATGATTAGACTATATTTTAAGTGGCTATACAATATTAAAATAGTGGCTTATTGTTAAATAGTGGCTAGAAAAAAATAGTAGCTAAAGAAAGGGATAGATAGCTAAAGAGACAGGAATGGATTGCAAAAAAATTCACCTAGTGCTATCAATAAGACATGGTCTTACCTAATTGCCCCCACTTACAAATGTTTTAAGTAAATGCCCTCCACATCATACCCCCTTATGAAAGGACTATTTTGCCCCCCAACTTGTGTTAATTCACGCTGAAGGTTTCCTTCTCTCTTTTCCCATTCCTGGCCTCCTTCTTTCTTCTTTGTGTAGCCCCCAACTTGTTTAATTCATGCTGAAAGATTTCCTTCTCTCTTTCCCCATTCCTGGCCTCCTTCTTTCTTCTTTGTATGCTAGAAATTTGGGATTTTTTTCTTGTGTTTTGCTTGAATCCAGTGATTTGAAGGTTTTTATTGCCTATGGCTATTAGATATTCATGTTTTGCATAGAGCTTAAAATCTTGACCATGGCCAAGAGTTGCATAGACTTTCTCTGCAAGCTGCTTATTGCAGTAGAGTTTAAAGTCTTGGCTATTGCCAATACTTACAGAGATGTTCTGTGTAAGTTGTCGCTTCCACCAGAACTTAGAGTCTTGGCTATTGCCAAGAGTTGCAGAGACTTTGTCTCCAACTTGTTCACTACAGTAGAGGTAGAAATGTTGGCAATTGCCAATACTCTTAGAGTATTTTAGTGTAACGTCCCCCTTGCCAGAACTTAAAGTCTTGGCTATTGCCAAGAGTTGCAGAGACTTTGTCTCCAACTTGCTCACTGCAGCAGAGGTAGAAGTCTTGGCAATTACTAATACTCTTAGAGATTTTTAGTGTAAGGTCCCCCTTGCCAGAACTTAAAGCCTTGGCCATTACCAAGAGTTGCAGAGACTTTCTCTGCAAGTTTTGCATTGCAATATAGGTAAAAGTCTTGGCAATTGTTAATGCTTGTAGAGACTATTTGTACAAGTTGCTCCTTCCACTAGAGTTTAAAGTTTTGGCTATTGTCAATACTTGCAGAGACGATTTGTACAAGTTTCCCCGTCCACTGGAATTTAAAGTGTTGGTTATTGGCAATAGTTGTAGAGAATTTTTATGTAGTTGTAGAGACCATGGCAACAGGGCTTAAAGTCTTGCAATAGGCAAGAAGTCTCTACACGACCTCCCATTGCAGTAGAGTTTAAAGTTTTGGCTATTGCCAATACTTTAGAGATTTTTCAGTCTTTGCAGCAAAACTTAAACTCTTGGCAATAGTTGTAGAGAACTTTACCCTTGCAACTTGAAGAAATCTTACGTTGAATCTTCTCTTGAACAAAGCAATCTGTAAAAGGAATGAGGTTTTATGGTTTTCTTGATAGCGTGAATGGAGAAAAGGAAAGGGAGGGACTGGGGCGCGTCTTTTTACTGATTGTAGGGGTATTTTGGTCCGAAAAAAGTTTCATTAAACTAATGAGGGCATTTTTACTAAACATTTGTTAGTGAGGGAATTTTGGCAAACCAAAGCTTCCCGTGTCATATTTTTGCAAATCCCCCAATGGATTGACTGAGTTGGTTTTGGCTGAACCTAACAAAGAGAAAAAAATAAGGTGGTGTTGAAGAGTTGAGAAATTTAAAAGTGCTCTTTAAATATTGAGCACTTCCATAGTTACAAAAACTATTTTCATAATTATAAAGATTTCAATGAGTAAAAATTTTAGGATTATGATTTCCCGAATTATCAGGATGAATTATCAATACGTTTCCTATAATTTCGCCGTTGTCTCCTCTATTGATCGTGAGCTCTCAAGTTACCACAAGTATCTCCCAATTAATTGCGATAATTTATTAGAATTATTCTCTCGAATTAAACCTAAGTGATGAATTAAACAACTCACAATGATCACGAGAAAGTTGCATTCTTCCGAATCCTACTTTTAAATCCTCACAGTTATTTCCCGATTAATTGGTTGGAAGGTTATTTAGCAACTACACAATCTTGTAATGTTTTCCAAGTACTAAGGCACAACTAGTATATGGTCATTCAACTAATTACATAATTATGTGGTTGAATAAATAAAATCATAGAGAACGACTTGAATATGAAAAATGCTATCAATAAATTCGACCAATAAAAGGTTCAATCAAAACCCTAGAATAAGTATTCAACTAATCATTCTTAAACTAAAGAACATTAAAATAACAAATAAAACATGATCCTTAAGAGAAAAGTTGAGAAAAACTCTTCAATTCGTCTTGTGGATTTACTTAAACGATCTTCCAAGCTTGAACTTGCTTCTTCAATATGTTTCTAGCTTTGACATCTCAAGAATCGTATTTTAGACGTGTTTAGAGGCTTTTATATTAACTCAAAGAATTATAAATCGAGCAAAATTTTAAAACTGGATAAAACATCGCTAACTGCATCCCAGGGACCATGGTCCTACACGCCGCGATAGACCAAAAGTCTAGAGAGCAAAATTCCAGGACGTGCACGCAAAATCTCGCTTCTACCAACTTGTGGCTTGTCGTGTCGCCAAGCGCTGCGCGGCAAAAATATTTGACACTATTTTATTATTACATTGTTTATATTTGTTTTTATTTTTTTTAATTATTTGGCCTTATTTTTTATCTCCAAACTACATTTCTTCAATTTCTTGAACTTGTACTCAATCTTTAAAGTCTTTTCAACCGCATTTTCCTCAGAATCAGCAGTTTTCAACAATTTTCTCTTTCCTACACATCAAAAGTACAAAATTAAGTGGAAACGATATTTTTAATTATTAAATATACTAGCCACAAAAATAAAAGGTGTAATATAATAAAATAAATGTAATATTAAGCCAACATCACTAAGCAAAAACTAGATAGAAAATGAGAGAAATAGTCCTTTAAAATTAAAAATAAGCAAAGCATTTTAAATTTATATATAAATACAGATTAAAATGGTTATTGGAGTTGACATTATGGGATTGCATAGATTGGTGTGCCTTTTAAAATAATAAACGTAAGATATTAGTAAAATAAAAAAAATAAAAACAAAAATAAGATTACTTTTGAATTCTAGGGTGGTACTTATTCCATTCTGAAATAGCTGAGGGGGTACATAATAATGCTGGTACCTTTTTCGAAAGAACTAAGCAAACATAATAAAATCATTAAAAAATTCGTAATAGATCTTTTAATTATTTGCAACAGCCTAGCCTGAGATCATGATTCATTACTCGGGATGTTGTGGTATGAAGGAAAATAAGTGGTTTTTTTAAATTTATTTTCAAATTTGGTGTGTAATTATAAAATATTATTCCAATGACATTTATGTATGATCAAGCAAACACTATAGGGATGAAGGGTGGGTTGAGATGGTGGTTCGAGGTGTAGTGCAGTGAGGGTGTGGTGGTTACTGTGGCTTGGGATAGGGAGGGAAATGGAAATGCACTCAGAAGAAAATCTATTGAGAATAATAGAAGTTCTTTCTTCTCCTCCTCATATAGTTTGTCTTGTTCTACTTTACTATTAATTTTACAATACGTTATCAGTACGAGTCTCTATTTTTATTATGCATTTGGAAGGAAAATGCGTTTGGAAAGAAATGAAAAAAAAAAAGGAATTATGATTAGTTGTTCAACTGATGAAATCCATGTGCTGGATGCAAGATACGTTCTCATCCTTCTAACTCATTCATATTTTATATTTTGCTAATCTTAAAATTTATCTATGTTGCCATGACAATTCTCAACAAGCTTCTGGTATCCTATTTTCAGTTTGTTATAGCATAAGGTGCATAAGCCTTCCACTGAGAAGTACATTTTTTTTTCTATTCTTCCATAATATTTGGTGTGGCTTTGTAGTTACCCTTTGACAACGATAATTCATAGTACGGATTTACTATTATAATTTGCTAGCAGATATGTTGCTGCTATATCTCAACCAAGCTATAAGGTCTTGAGAATCAGTCAAGCCACACGAGTTAGCATAAAAGCGTTGGATGATCCAATTTGTGTTTCATATTCAGGTATGTCTTGAAACTTGTTATATATATATCTTGTGCCAATATAATCTCCCCTATACCTTAGTCACAAGGTTGTGTATCCAAAGAAAATGGTTATGGACAGTGTGAGCATCTGCGTGATTTTTCATTTTGGCAAATTATCTATACACACTTAACTATGAGCTGACTTCTATAGTTTCATTTAGCAAATTCTTTTAGACTATTGTTGAATAGTACATAATAGATAAATTCCGTCTTGAAGGAAGAGTTTATTAAACACTTAACTAGTTTTTTGTTTGGAAAAACAGAAATATTATCTTACCCCTCTAGTGCACATTAAAGATAATAACCATTATATTTTGGTCATACTGCCTTTAAGAAAACAAGATACTCCACATCACAGTCTAGGTTGATTAATTCCTTCAATACTAGGAACAAAAATTTTGGGGGCGAATCCTTAATCTCGATTGTTAAAACTGTTACAATATCTGGTTTGCTCTTATATAACTTTATACATGTCAATTAACACCGCATCATTGTTCCCAAATTATAATTTTTCACCTATATCTCCTATATCTTCTATGTTTTGTGAAATGATTTCGAGAGATTAAATTGAATTTGAACTCCTTAAAACCTAACTTACGACAACGTTCTTTTTCTTACGTTCATATATTTACTTTGCACTAATAACTTCATTGAGTTAGTAATGGAAAATATATAGCTCTGAATCGGAACCTGTTGACTCTGCTATTAGTTGTACTCTAAGAGGTTAGTGATTCTTTATCTCTATTTTTTTCTGTCTTTTGATATTATGGATAAAGAAATTCTAGAAAAATATATTTTTCTATATCTCATAAATTGCTCTTGAAGTATTAAGATTTAAAGGAAAAGTTTACATGAAATACATGAGTGAGTTCCAAAACATTGTGATGGTAAAACTTTTGGGTTTAGCGCCCAATATATTATGGCCTAACACGCCTGATATAAGATATTGGGTTCAGGTCCTAATGCACCATATTGATGACACAATGATGACGAAGACAAAATAATATATTTTTGATGAATAACCACGAAGCTCGTCCATCGGACATGCTCCATTCCTAAGATGAATGTGGGAGCAGTATAAGCTCCATTCCCTACCTAAGGTGAATATGAGAGCAACACATGCTCCATTCGTGAATGTGGATGTGGTAGCAATAATTTTATGCCTAAAAAAGGACAAAATATTTTTATGTCTAAAAGAAGACAAATAAGTTTTGTCCGAAATAGGATAAAATAATTACCATAGTAGAGATCATGGTCGTGGATGTGGTAATGGATGAAATAATAGTCATCATTTTGAAATAAATAAGACAATAAGGATTCTCAAAAGTAACCGTTCATACGGTAAATATAATACTGTCATCAATGTGTTATGAGAATATAAGGCACTCCAAAATAATTGTGGTCCGTTACTGAAGTAAACGAGACAATTATAGTAAATATTATGAATGTAGACCCATTTCTGATAGTGAATGTGGCAATATATGATAAAAGGTATGAATACAGACGTACCTATCTGTGGTTGATAAAGTACCATAACTCACCTCCAGAAGAGGTTCGAGTAGAGTGAATCTATTATTGTGGCATGAATGGTCATTGCTCATGTACAAAACGTATGTCAAAATTATGTATTATTATGAATTACACAACAGCATGTAAAATAAGAAATCGATCTTGCCTATAATGATTTGACCATGAGAATAATTATATATTTTTCTCCTTGAAGGAGATATTCACCATATGGATGGTGTCATGAAATATATGGTAGTACAAACTAATTGAGTGCTCCGAAAGAGCCAAATTATTACTACCTGGAGGAATGAGATTGATAAAATATTTTATTGTAGTACGCCTCAAAAAAAAAAACTTGTAAAGTTTCAAATACATTTGCCAAAATGGTTATGAGACAAAAATTGATGGAAAGATATGAATATCTTTATATTACTACAAGAATGTCGGGTGAGATATATGTGCTTCTCCACAAGTGTGGTAGCATCATATGTGCATGCCACAATAAAATTTTAGTCTATTATTAGAAAGTCCATGCTATAGTAAACCAGAAGTTTACTAGATGAATAACTTTATGAGTTGGCATGACCGGTTTGACCATCTCGGATCAAATATTATGCGCTAAATAATCGAGAATTCGCATGGGTGTACTGAAGAATCAGGATTCTTCAAGAATTGTCTTTGTATTTCTTGTTCTCAAGATAAATAAATTATTAGACGAACTAAATTTGGGGCCAGGATCCCCGCACTTCTGGAATGTAAAAGGTGAATATGGGCCCGTTCACCTGCCACGTGGACCATATAATTATTATATGATAGATGCATCTATGAGAAGGTCATATGTGCATTATTATAAACCCGCAATGATACTTGTGAGGTTAAGTATTTGCTCAAGTAAATTTTATTATAAGCAGATTTTCAGATTATGCAATCAAGACAAGTTATCTTGATAATGTTGGCAAGCAGGTTTAGCAAATTCATATATTGAAAGCCTCAAATTGCTAAACCATGCATATGAGAACAATGCTACCTATATCAGGTTTGAGATATGGTATATCCATAAATCAGCACTTGTGCGCGACATGCCACCAAATGGATTTCTGATATGCGGCCAGAAACATATGTTTAGAGTCTTGTTTCGCCCCAAATTTGTGACCTTTGTACATCAAATGAGTTGATATTTTAGTGTTCTTGAGCTTATTTACGTGTTTGTACTTGATATTTTAGTGTTCTTGAGCTTATTTACGTGTTTGTACTTTTGTAGGAACATACTTGGAGATAACTGATGGATTTGGATGTCGAGATGAGAAGAAATGGAGATTCGAAGTCTGAGTAGAAGCCCGAGACTTGATCGGGAACCAAGGCGTGGAGGAAGAACAAAGAAAATTGGAACAATAGTAATTTAACCCTGTTGCGCCGCACAGGGCGTTGCACAATGCGCCGCAGTAGGGAATATTCAGAGAACTTGAGATTTTGAAATCCTGCAGAAACTGGCCGACGACACCACACTGCGCAATGCATAATGCGGCGCCGTAAGCTTAAAATCCTGACATTCTCAATTCGACTTTATTTTGGATTCCCGACTTGTGTGGGTCTATGGGGACGGTATAAAAGTCCTAAAACACGTCAAAAACACATCTTTTGACTTGGAAAAGAGAAAAAGGAGGCTAGAGCTTGGGATACATCAAGAACACAAGAGTTATTCTTAAATTCTTCCTTCCCTTTTGAAATTTATTCATTCATGAATTACCTAATATGATTGCTATGAACATGAGTGGCTAAATTACCCATTCTAGGGTTGATTGAACCACTCCAATACTTAAGTGTTATGAATATTTATTGCAATGAATGAAACTTGTGAATCCTTCCTATCTAAGTATTTATGTTTTGATTGCTATCAATTAGAAGTGCCCCCAATTGATTGTTCCCATTATTCTTGTGTGTCTAGGGATAGATTCATAAGTTTGGGTTAAACACTTAGCAATATTTCAATCTAAAACCAAGGTATTACTTAGGTTGTCAATAAGATGATTTATGACCATTGATTTTGATTGTGAACTAAACTTGTAGTCCTAAGTATCTTCATTAATTAGTTGAAAAATTGGTTAGTGAAAGTTACTACTATTACATGGGAGTGAATAGTTGTATAATTAGAGCAAGTGTTCAATAGGAAGAAACCAAGTTGAATTTGTTAAAAGAATTATTCTAACAAATAGGTAGGAGTTGGGTAAATCAATCCTAAGCTTTCCATATCTTGAATTAAATCTATCTTGAATAGGTAGGAGTTGTGTGTGTTTTGTATTGAAACCGGGAAGGAGTAATATTTGTGTTCCTGGAGAACCGTCTCTCTATTTTTTTCTTTTTATTATTATTTTTTTATTCTTTGTCTCCTTATTTTTTTCAAGTCCTTACCAGCAGTGTCTCCCAAATAGTGCACTTTTCTTCCTTCTCAATGGTCTCAACCACAACCAACTCTTCCCATCATAGGTATCAAAGCTCATTAGAACCGCAATTGCTCAAAAGAGGTGAAAGGGTTCAATATATAGTCAATTCAAAATAAAGGGATTTTTGGCTTATAATATGGTTACCAAAGCAAAGGTTTCTGGCTCAAAAGGGCTAACTAGGGTCAATTTTCATTGGTTAGGCAAACAATTCATAGGGTATCAAAGAATTGCCTATATCACTTCCTAAACCGAGCAAGACTCATCATTTCTCTTTGCACACACTCGGGGAAGTTCTAGACATCATCATATAGCACAGAGCAAAAGCAGACCTCACACACACATGGCACACGGTCTACTCTGGACGGCTCAACTCTAGCCCTCAAATTAAAGCAAGCGAGCATGCATTCAAGTACAACATATAAAGAAGTCAAGAACCTGAGCCTAGACGTCACACCAGGTCACTCAATAATTATCAAAGCAGAACAATACAAGTTATGAATGGTGTATGTAGTCCACATATTCCGGCCTAAATATTCATATAAAACAAGCCATAGATAGACAATCACACTACTTAACCTCCCTATTGATCTATTATTACACAGAAAATCTAACATATACCCGGTTCAGACTGCCTCCCTTGGAAAAGAATTGGAGCACAAAGAAAACCTGGGGGATTATTCATGTTGTTTATCTAAGGAACAACTAAAAAAATGGTATTTACAATAGATGTATAAATCGGACCCAATTGGGCTGCTACGTATCACGTAAATCGTGAATCAAAAAAGGTAATTTTTTTTATATTTATATTTTTTTTCTAAATTAAATTTAAAGGCATGAACAAAAGCAGTACAACTAATGAATTAATATAGCAAATACTAATATATTATTAAAAAGTACTCAACTAACTATTATAGACCAATCATAAATTCAGAGTTAAAGTACATGCCTCAAAATAAACTAGACATGAAATAAATCAAACAAAGCCAATTGGCAAACAGAGAAACAACAATAACTACTAAATAGTCTCCACAAAGCATGAAACTAAGGAATTCCCCACCCCACACTTAGCATATGCACTGTCCCCAGTGCACCAAAAAGAAAATAAGGGTTGAAGGAACTCCCTGAGGCCTAAGGCCTAAGAACCAGCATCATCCTCCTCCTCGTCATCATCGTCAAACTGAAGACGGTGTACAGAATGGACATCCTCATCAGAGGGGAGCTGTGGTAGCTCAATTCTTAGCCACTGCCTAGTGATAGAGGTTAGGCGCGCATCAGCTGCATCATACTCTTCAGCGGTCTGCCCCTCTCGCCTATCAAAAAATAGTTGACGCACAGTCTCAGACATACAGGCCACACGCATTTTAAGTGAAAAAGAAGGGCCAGCACCCTCCACTAGAGTGATCACCTTCACAACTGTAATGTCCAAATCCTTAGCCAGGGGTAGCAGGATAGTGTCCCTATCATCCCTTTGTATCCCCTCATGAATCAAGTACTGTGTAAGAACAGATGGATAGTGTAGGTGACCTTTACCCAAATCCCGTGTCTTTCACATCTCCCACATCAAGATGTGTGCCAGATTAAGCTTAATTTCCTTCATACAATAGTACATCAAACAAACACGCTCTTGTGGTATCATAGAGAAATATCTAAAGGGCATAACCCAGGCATTCACTAGCCGTAACCAAACCATGGCTGGAATCTGAAAGTAAGAACTGTTAAGCGACCCATGGTTGCCTTTGCTCTTATCCCGAACCCACACAGCTCTTGGGCTATTCCCGGCAACGAGCGCCAAAATTTGATCACGCCCAACTATGCCCTATAAAAGGGACTAAGCGGTCGCAACAAATATAGCTCGGTACTTAAAGTCCCGAGGTCGAATCCCACAAGGAACACTCGAAATCTAGTTGTTAGTCTAACTAATTTATCTAACCAATTAACTTCCAAGGTTTGTAATTGAATGGTGGTTTCAGTGTAACAACTAATTAACACTAAAGTAAGCAACAAACTATTTAGGAATAATTAATCAAGGATTTAAAAGCCTAGAATTGATTTATCCAACTCCTACCTATGTGTTAGAATAATTCTTTTAACAAATTCACTTGGTTTCTTCCAAATAAACACTTGCTCCAATTATACAACTATTCACTCCCATGTAATAGTAGTAACTTTCACTAACCAATTTTTCAACTAATTAATGAAGTACTTAGGACTACAAGTTTAGTTCACAATCAGAATCAATGGTCACAAATCATCTTATTGATAACCTAAGTAATACCTTGGTTTTAGGTTGAAATATTGCCAAGTGTTTAACCCAAACTTATGAATCTATCCCTAGACACACAAGAATAATGGGAACAATCAATTGGGGGCCCTTCCAATTAATAGCAGTCAAAACATAAACACTTAGATAGGAAGGATTCACAAGTTTCATTCATTGCAATAAATATTCATAACACATAAGTATTTGAGTGGTTCAATCAACCCTAGAATGGGTAATTTAGCCACTCATGTTCATAGCAATCATGTTTAGGTAATTCATGAATGAATAAATTACAAAGGGAAGGAAGAATTTAAGAAAAACTCTTGTGTTCTTGAAGTATCCCAAGCTCTAGCCTCCTTTAGCTCTTCTCCAGGTCAAAAGATGTGTTTTGGGATGTGTTTTAGGACTTTTATACCGTCCCCATAGACCCAGACGAGTCGGGAATCCAAAATAAAGTCGAATTGAGAATGTTAGGAGTTTAAGCTTATGGCGCCGCACTATGCATTGTGTAGTGCGGTGCCGTAGGCCAATTTCTGCAGGATTTCAAAATCTCTAGTTCTCTAAATATTCCCCCTACTGCGGCGCACTGTGCAACGCCCTGTGCGGCTCAGCAAAGGGTTAAATTACTATTGTTCCAATTTTCTTTGTTAATATACATACATACATACATACATATATATATATTGATTGTCCTTTACTAGTGGGTACTCATGAAAGCTTAAAGAAAATGGAAGCTTGGATGAGAAAGAATTAGAAATTATGAAGAGTTGGGTGAAAAAAAAGTGTTTAAAGTTGTGTGATGTATTAAAATGCTCAAGGGAGGTTAGTCACTTTTAACTAAATGTATCCTACCTATCCTGCAGCCTACATTACAACCTATAAAGTCCTATTGATCTTAGACTGAGTAAGCTTACACTAGTCGAGTTCTACACCACGGGCAAGCCTATGGTACGTCAAGTGTGGTGCACGATTTCTTTCTGAGAGTGAATGAATCTTGCATTTGTTAAGTCCCAATGTTACTTGAAATTCTGTGTGAGAATGGGACAAATTTTCTTCTTGTGAGGGCACATAGTTTATAAGGGATTGGTGAAGTTATTAGGCTTCTCAGTTAGAGTATGTGAGTGTGTGTGAGGGTTGGTGCGAATAAGTTGTTCCTTGAGGTTTGGAAGTTATGTGTGGAAACTTGGTAGTTTTAAATATTCTGGGCAGTCATATTTTTGTGAATAGTGGTGTGAAAAGTGCATATGCGCCGTTCTAAGTTTTCCTATAAAATACGGCCATAGGTAGTGTCGCCAGTTCTAGCTAAGTCTAAGTTTGCTCGAGGAGGAAAGGTTCAAGTGTGGGGGTATTGATATGCGGCCAAAAACATATGTTTAGAGTCTTGTTTCGCCTCAAATTTTTGACCTTTGTACATCAAATGAGTTGATATTTTAGTGTTCTTGAGCTTATTACGTGTTTGTACTTTTGTAGGAACGTACTTGGAGATAATTGATGGATTTGGATGTTGAGATGAGAAGAAATGGAGCTTCGAAGTCTGAGTAGAAGCCCGAGACTTGACCGGGAACCAAGGCGTGGAGGAAGAACAAAGAAAATTGGAACAACAGTAATTTAACCCTGCTGCGCCGCACAGGGCGTTGCACAGTGCGCTGCAGTAGGGGGAATATTCAAAGAACTTGAGATTTTGAAATCCTGCAGAAATTGGCCTATGGCACTGCACGGCGCAATGCATAGTGCGGTGCCGTAGGCTTAAAATCCTGACATTCTCAATTCGACTTTATTTTGGATTCCCGACTTGTGTGGGTCTTTGGGGACGATATAAAAGTCCTAAAACACGTCCCAAAACACATCTTTTGACCTGGAGAAGAGCAAAAAGAGGCTAGAGCTTGAGATACTTCAAGAACACAAGAGTTTTCTTAAATTCTTCCTTCCCTTTTGTAATTTATTCATTCATGAATTACCTAAACATGATTGCTATGAACATGAGTGGCTAAATTACCCATTCTAGGGTTGATTGAACCACTCCAATACTTATGTGTTATGAATATTTATTACAATGAATGAAACTTGTGAATCCTTCCTATCTAAGTGTTTATGTTGTGATTGCTATTAATTGGAAGGGTCCCCAATTGATTGTTCCCATTATTCTTGTGTGTCTAGGGATAGATTCATCGGTTTGGGTTAAACACTTAGCAATATTTCAACCTAAAACCAAGGTATTACTTAGGTTGTCAATAAGATGATTTGTGACCATTGATTCTGATTGTGAACTAAACTTGTAGTCCTAAGTATCTTCATTAATTAGTTGGAAAATTGGTTAATGAAAGTTACTACTATTACATGGGATTGAATAGTTGTATAATTGGAGCAAGTGTTCAATAAGAAGAAACCAAGTTGAATTTGTTAAAATAATTATTCTAACACATAGGTAGGAGTTGGGTAAATCAATTCTAGATTTTTAAATCCTTGATTAATTATTCCTTAATATTTTTTTGCTTACTTTAGTGTTAATTAGTTGTTACATTGAAACCACCATTCAATTACAAACCTTAGGAGTTAATTGGTTAGATAAATTAGTTAGACTAACAACTAGATTTCAAGTGTTCCTTGTGGGATTCGACCTCGGGACTTTAAGTATCGAGCTATATTTGCTGTGACCGCTTTGTCCCTTTTATAGGGCATAGTTGGGCGTGATCAATTTCTCCTCATAATTGGTTCAGGGTCAGGAACCAAATATTTTCTATCTAATAATTTTAATGTGTGGTATATTATCAATTGCTCCACCATAACACGTAAAGATGGATCCCATATAAGGTTGGGAATGAATGTTAGTTTGGCTAACATTAGGGGGAGAAAATTAAAGTAGTCGGGAAATATATTAAATTATCATTTGATTATGATCCTCATTTAAAGATAATGCAAATCACTTCCAGACGCATTACTGACCCAAAACTACATATTATATTCTAGCTGCTAATGCTCCAAATTGATTTGATGTCCTGGTAGGACAATCTATTTATGCAAATGAGTCTAAGGCACGCCTGAAGCGTGGTAGACCATTTGGTTCCAAAGGTAAAAGTCCTTGAAAAAAGAAAGGAGCAAATATTTGAGATGGTCAAATAAGGAGGCGGGACTCTAGAAGAGTCCACGACATAACACTTCATAAACCTTATCAGAAAGGTTCAGGTACCTGAAAATTTATGAATGTGAAGAGATCTCAATAAGTTATGTCGTATCTGGAATCGATATAAAATTATCATTGACGATATCTTGCATATATTTTAAAGCTCAATTTTGATATGATTATGAGGATCTTGAGCTTAAGTCTGTTTGAAATATAGACATGAAATTATTGGCCAAAATAGAAAAATGCATTCAAGCAAAAATTGGCTTCACTCGGGTGACGTGAAGTTTTTTGACCTATAGTCCGAACACCTGAAGGTTCAAAGCCAGTGGTGCACAAAGATATTTTTGTGCAAAAGACATTGATAAAAATAAGTCGTTAAATATGAAGTACGACTTGGGGCACAAAGATCTGACATTGATTATATGGAGCTATATTCTCCTTTGGTGGATGCAATTCCCTTCAGGTATATTGTATGTCTGACAGTGCATGAAAGACTTGATATGCGTATGAATGTTGCAATAGCCTTTTATATGGCTCATTGAACAACAATATATTCATTAAAATTCTTGAAGGATTTAAAATGCCTGAAGCATATAAAGGTTCCGAAAAACCTATTCAATGAAGCTTCATAAATATTTATATGGATTAAAACAATCCGGCTACATGTGGTGAAATTGCGTTAGCGAGCTTCTTGGTATTGAAATATCAAATTTTAATGCAGTGGGTGCATTGAAGTATCTTACCAAATATACTCCACTGGTTATAGCTTTTGTCATAAGTTTATTGGTAAGATTTAGTTCTTCCTCAATGCGAAGACATCAGAAGAATACATGGTATCTACTTGATCTACAAAGCCCGATATTAACTAGCTATTTGCTTGTGGAAGTATACCTATATTATGGCACTTTAAAAAATACATTGTTGCTATTACATCTTCAAATCATGAAGAGATAATAGCCATACATCAAGCTAGCCAACAATATAAATGATTGAGACCAAGGACTCAACTTATTCAGTAACAATGTGGCCTTTCTTTGAAGATGATGATTCAACAATATTATATGAAATATTGCATAGACAATTCAGCTAAAAGGGAGATACAACTAAGGAGACAGTTTTAAGCGAAATTCTTTTCAATCGTGATCTTCAAGAGAATGATGAAATTAATATTGAAAAGTTCATTTCAGTGACAGTTTGGAGGATCTTTTTAGTAAGTCTTACCAACCTCAACATTTGAGAAGCTGATATACAATTTGGAATGTGCGTCTTCAGGATATTAAATGATGTTGTCATCAGGTGGAATAAAATACGCGTTGTACTATTTTTCCCTTAACAAGATTTTGTCCCAATTGGGTTTTTCTTGTAAGGTTTTTAATGAGGCAGCTCTCAATGCGTATTACATGATGTGTGTACTCTTTTTCCTTCACTAGGCTTTTTCCCACTGGTTTTTCCTAGTAAGGGTTTAACGATGAACATTATCTTTAATGGACATCCAAAGGGGAGTGTTATAAATCCACTTTATTGTGGATGTCCATTCACTTATCCACTACTTGCTATACAATGAACCTTTTATAGGTTACATATCTCTATTGATTATGACACTTAATAGTAGTAACCTTTGGATGATCTTTTCATCCTATAAATTGTAATGTTCTTCACCATTGACTTGAAATACTTGAGAATAATAGAAGTTGTTTCTTCTCCTCCTCATATAGTTTGTCTTGTTCCTGTTCTACTTTACTAGTATTAATTTTACAATATTTTCCTCATTTTCAAAGAACTTGGTTAATTAAACATAAGAAAAAAGTAGAGGACATAAGCGTCCTTGGGTGGGTTAGGCCATTCCATCAAATCTTTGAGAAGGACACAATTTGATATGGTCGACTTGGCATAGACTTCCTTTTTACTGTTATCTTCCCAACCGTTAAAAGACCACATTTTTGGGTTGACAAAAAAAATTGGTTAAAGAATTTGGCATCAAAATACGGAGAGCAATCTTAAAGCTCCAATCATTCCTCAATAATCCAATGGAAACGTTAGTTAAATGTCGCAAGTTGTCCAACTAAAAAAGAGCTCGACAAATGGCACTCGAATTCTTGTACCCATCCTACATGAATCTCCACTATTTTCACTCTCACTCCATCACCTATAAGCAAATAGTTTCAGAGGAAAGTAATTTGTATAAAAATGATGACACTTTCTCTCTCTTTCTCCTCCTACACACTATTTTAAGAAGCAGCTCTATGCTTTAAGATCTCCTCAATGCCGGATATGTCAGCAAAGCTCCAGTTACAACCCTCTCAGGTATGTTTCTGATTTAATATGAGAACCCCATCTCAAATTTGCTCTATTGTTTTCCTTTTACCTCTCTTCTTTAACAGATGATACAAGTGGAGGGATGAAGAGGAAGAGAGGTGGAGTAGCGGTTTGTTATGCTGCAACAGTTGTTACTCCTACAAATCTACAGTGGCTCTGTTCTGTATCCTCTCTGTAAGTCTTCTTCATTATGTCTACTCGAGTTTACTTCATTCTCTCCTGCTAAAACTTGGGAGTAGGTACAATGCTACTCACATATGTATCTGTAACTCTTGTATGTTCAATGTTAACTATTTTAGATTTCAAACTAATCAAGTTTAAATCTTGGAGCTGTGCCTTCTCTTAGAGGAGCCTAAGTCTATCAGCTTAATTCCCAAGGTTCCGCTGTATAGCATATACTAAACCTCTTTTCAATCTCACTAAATCTTCCTTTTGTAATTATCCAGCTGTGTCAACAAAGAAGCCAGTCTCCCCAATTTCTGGTCATGATATGATGCTCCACCTATTATTGTTATACAACTAGGACCTTATCTGAAGCTGAAAAGGTTTGGAAATTCCTTACAAGGGATGTGACTAAACCAATGATCTTGCCAAATTTTTATCTGCACACCATTTCCCAATTCTAAATATAGATCTTGCCCGTAGGATTCTTGATAAGGACCAAACCACCACAAGACCCTTCACACGGAGCCAAGCTAAGGAGATCCAAGGAGTACATTTACACTTGGTAAGGAAGGGACTCGAAGAAGGAAGCGAATGGAAGCCGTTTCGGATGATTCAGGCTCCGACCCCCGCCTAGAGCAACCAGGCCCTCCGCCCTAGAAGGCAGGCCCCCAGGCGCTCCGCCCAGCCATGGGGCACTCCGCCCAGACCACCTCACTGGTCAATTTCGCAGGCGCTCTGCCTGATACACTGGAGGGGCAAGAATTTAAGTGTTTAAAGACTATTTTGGCCATGCGTGGTCTTTTAGATTAAAGCCTAATGTTTGGGCATTTTAGACTATTTATTAAAGCTTGGCAAACCTCTATAAATAGTCTAGATAGCTTATTTTATTCCTTAGCTAATTTTGATGATTGAAGAATATTGTTGAGAGTTGAACTCTTGTGAATGAATGAAACAACTTTGTTTGGCACTTGTTTTTCTTCTAGCTGATCTAGATGAATTCCATTCCCTCCCCGATCATTCTAGATGCGGGTTCCGGGTGTAGCTCTAGGGTAGTTTCCTAGTGTAGGTATTCTTTGACAATCTCCCGGGGTGTATCGAAACTAGTTCTTCGGTACTACTTGGGTTATTCGTTCGAGCCATGTCTCGCTTTTTATCTTGTCTTTGCTTTCCGCGTTTGATCCTTATCAATTCTTGTCATAGGTTTATGAGAGGCATCAATGATCACGTCCAGGAATAACAATGAGAGAGGCTTCTCGTTCCCCCTCTCAAAGCTTCCAGATTAATGATGATTAAGGGTTAGTTATAGGCTCATGCACAAGCTTGATGTTTTAAGAGCTAAGGTTTATCAGGATAACAAGGTTGCTGGTAGGTCCTACTGATTAGAAGCATTATCCAAGAGAGAGCATCGGCCCTTGGCATCACTAGCCTTACTATGCCAAACACACTTTTGTTAAGGCTTGAGTTAACCCAACTTTGTGCAACAGAAGGAAAAGCTAAAATGAGATGGGCATGTACAAAAATTACTTTGTCGATACTGAACACTTGCTCCCGCAAAGTAACATTAGTTTATTTTGTTTCCTGGGATTTACATTTTGCATTGTACTTTTTCTAGAATTTGAGTGCACATCAAGTTTCTTTGGGTTAATCTACAGAATTACAGACAAAATTTGTGGCTCTTGCTTAATTAGTCTTATATAATTTATGATAAAGAAACTTTTTTTTTCAAGTAAAAATTATTCTGCATGCTGCAGCATACTTTGAATAATGCAATCTGACAATTGTTGGGTTTTCTAGTGCTCTGATGTAGGAAAAATTAGGCGGAAGCAATAAACTAAGATGCGGAAGCAACAATCATAAGATAAAAAGAAATAGGGAAGGGGAAGAACAGAAATTAGAAGAAAAGAATGAATCAAACTAAACAATTAGATTGATTCAAAAGGGAGGAGAGACTTGAACCATTAAACGGGAGTCACACTAGCAGTGATCCACCATGGACTCAACGTAAGAGATACATGAAGTCAACGCTTCAACAAGAATGGCTAAGCCTATTCTATCTTCTCAATTCTATCTTCAAAACTAGCTTCTTTCAATTAAAATGACTAAGTGTGGTATTTATAGATGTTTCACACTCCTAATGAAATGACATAAAAGCCCCTACAAGTTTATTACACATAAAAGACCACGTAGGGTCAAAATAGACAAAACACACTTAAAATCCCGTGTCTCAGCATTTTGGGCGGGGCGCCCAAGCTTGGGCAGAGCGCCCGCGAAAGTGTGCAGTGGAGGGGGCTGGGCGGAGCGCCTAGGGGGTGGGCGGAGCGCCTAGCCCCTTTGGTTCTTGGGCGGGGCGCCTGGATCTCTGGCCCTCTCCTCTTGCGCTTTGATCACCCGGAACGACTTCAATTCATCTCCGATGGTCTTGACCTCTCGTCCCTTGCATCCTCCAATCCCGGCTCTTGATGGTAAGTGCCTTAGGCTCGATTTGCCCTGCATCATCCTCCCCTTCTGGAAAGGATTTCGTCCTCGAAATCAAACCATCAAGACCTACATCCAAAGGCAAGCACATGCAAAAGCTCCTACTACAAAAGTAGGTTAGTGCAAGTAGTGTGGAAAACATACTCTTATGGTATAGCCAAGCATCAATAACAATGATAAAGCACATGTTTCTACCGAAAACAACAAGTACTTGGCTTCCCAAATAGGTGCACTCAACACAAGATTCATCAAGGAGATCAATAGGGTAGAGAATATGCAAGATCAAGCCATCAAAATTCCTATGATCCCCAAGTCCAATAAGAACAAACCAAAACTTCCCACTATAAGAGTAGGCAAGTCCAACAAGAGTGAGTGCAAGTGATGTGAAAATCACACTTTTGTGATAAGCCAACTATCAATACTAATCAAAAAGTATAGGTCTCCAAAGGAAACAACAAGCTCTTGGCTCCACAATGAAAAGCACTCACTACCATAACAAGCAAAGAGATCAATTAGACATGGAACATGCAAGATTAAGCAACTAAGTTCCTTATGACCTCCAAGCTTATGGTCAACACATCAAGCCTTCAATGCATTACCATCACAATGTGACTCATTGGCTTTGGCATGCCAAACACCCAAGGTGTAATCAACATGTGGGGTGGAGTAAACAAAATAGTTCAATTGGCAAATAACATCAACTACTCCACTCCCCTTCTTGGAAGCACTCTTACATACACCAAGAGTGGCTTCCTCTCCTCCAACTCCATCTCTAAGACAATCTCCCTCACTAGGCAAACTCCAACGAAAGGTCTCCAAAATCGGTCCTTCATCATTATAGTCCCCACAATGAAGGCTAGGACTACTAGAAGATGGTTCAACACAACCAATATCAAGACCATTCATCCCACTTGGAGTTCCAAACAATGGATCATCCTTAGAGTCTATCTTTACATACCATGGAGGTTCTATTTTACTATCAGTCCTAGTCTGATACAATTCGCTACCACAAATGAGATTATCTTCACATAATGGAAATGTAAAAGCATGCACCTCAAATTCATGGTCACATAAAAGCATGGTATCAAGAGTAGGTTCTTTACCCACACCCGAGGAGTCATCGAAAATAAATCGATCCATCTCACACTCTAGAGACTCCTCAAGGTCACATCCATCCTCACTACGACACATAGGTCCACCATTATCAAGCAATTCATCAAGGGAAAAGATAGGGTATTCATTCAACTCATCTTCCCCTTTGTCAAATATAGGTGGGGTGTCATAACAAGGTTCACAAGAAAGGTCAACTACACATTCTTCACTAATGAGAGGTTCAATGAAAACCGAGCTCACATCATGATGTGGCTTATCATCCCTCTCAACTAGTGGTTCACAATCACACATAAGTTGACCATTCGACTCTTCACTAGTTGCAAACACATTGTAATCATACACATCATCAACTAGTGTTGAGTTTTCACAAATGCTATCATGAAACAAAGAAGTAACATGTTCAAGAGAAGAACTTTCACATACCTTTGAGTGGCCATCTTGCTCACTCAATGCACTTGAAATGTCTTGGATTGTCCCTTCACCTTAAAGCTCACATTGAAGATCTTCTTCACTTTGTCCATCAATCTTGGAACATGATTGAGGCTCCATTGATTGGCCTCCAAGAGTACCTACACAAGAGTTAACACAAGTAGAAGAAAAGGATAAAGGGTTAAGGTTAGAATAAGGGGTGTCATCACTCTCTTTTCCCTCTTTCTTTACCCTCGTTTTCTTTTCAAGGTCGGGTGTAGATTCGGGTGGTGACAGCCCACTCACATCACTCAACACATCCTCTCATTTTTCCACTCGAGGAATGTCACCGGTCACTCCCTTACTCCTCTCGATCTTTTGTCTCTCAAATTCGGGTGAATTGGGACGAGGACCAAGAATACCCATAGCCGGAGTAGGTGGACTTTTAAGATCAACCCGGAATCTAGGACTTAGAGACTCATCACTTGAGACCTCCTCCTTCTTTGTTGGTGAACCACTTGGCTTTGAAGCTTGTGGTTTCGGGTTCACCTTGTTGACATTCGTCAACTCTTTTCTTGCACTAGTCCCACCATTGCTTGTGATTGTAGGACTTCTTGATTGCTCAATTTCAATCATGGTTTGAAGTTCTCACTCCCTTCTCCTTTGCAGGATCCTAGCTTGCATTTCAACGGATATCTTTACCCACTTTCCGTAAGGTGCAAACTCATAAATCCCTTGACCCGTGGCCACTAGATACATATCCCGCTTAGCATCATAGTGAACCTCCTTGTTGTGAAACCATAGGTCACCTAGCCAAACACCCACATTCGGTACGGGATACACATCACACCAAACATACTCATTGTAACCTTTATGAGATATGAGTACCCGTGCCTCCTTGAAAACCCGAACTCCTTTGTACTCATAGGGGTACTTTAGATCATGGCATGGTATGTTTAACATTTGAACTACTCTCGGGTTAATGCAATTGGCATCGGTTCCACTAATTTGGAGCAAGTGTCCACCAACCCTATTTACCCCAATAACAAACCTACTTTGACCCAAGTCTCGTATAGGCACATCCAAAAAAGAACTTGAATGTCCAAGACTTGCATCACCACCAACTCGAGTTTTCCTTATCCCTCCACTAGTGGTAATACCACTAGAATATCCTCCTCTTCCCGTCACTCTTCCAACATTAGAAGTGTTGTTGAAAGTCGAGGAAATAGTACCACTATGGAACCCATAATTGCCTTTCGCCTTGGTTCCATAGCCCATAGCACCACTCCTACCACCACTACTAGAGCAATGCACCCCCGTAACGGTAAGAGCAATACCATTTCTCCTTCCACCCTTCACATGGGAACTAGAAGATGCAAACCTTCCTATGGAACAACCACCACCACCTCTCATACTAATGGAAGGTCTTCTAGTACTCCCTTGCACACCACAAGCAACACCAAGAGAAGATGCATATGCACAATCTGTATAATCAACCTCATCATCAATTCTCTCTACGTCACTATCATCATGTTCAAATTCATCACAAGAAGAGTAAGTAGGATCATCATACCTTGAAGCGTCACCATCTTCAAATTCTTGACTTGGAGCATAAGATTCTTCACATTCATCTTCGCAAGCCCCATAGTCTTCTTCATCTTCATAATCAACATAGTGACCCGCTCCATCATCATATGAGCCTTGGTTCCCCGAATCGTCATAGCAATACCCATCATCACCATCATAGGAACCATAGTCTCCATCATCTCCGTATGAGTCATATCCTCTACAGTCGTCATCCGATGCCATAGTTGTAACAAAAGAGTAAAGGACCTTACAAATTCACTCCCTCACGTGTATCACTCAAAAGATGTCACTCAATTTTCTTTCCACTCGTGTATACACTCAAGGTCGTTGGCTTTTGTGACCACACTCTATTGTTCTCACCACTCAAGCCTTTTTCTACTCAAGACCTTCTTGTCTCTTAGTAATCACGATAGCAAGATCAATCAACTAAAGCACCCAAGTAATGGTTCGGAATGGAGTTTTAAGGGACTCGATGTACGGAAGCTAATTTAATGTGCACTTGAAGCAAGCAAATTCTACGACTTTAAGTAAAGACTCCAAAACACACAACACCCTAAGGATCAAAGATTAGTGTCAATAAAGTAGAACTAATACCTTAGAAACACTAACCAAGAGGTTCGGAATCGAAACAAACACAAAAAACCATGAAACGGAGCAAAACCAAGCAACCAGCTCACTGGGCGGTCCACCTGGGGTGGGTGTGTAACTGCCCAAGCCCGCTAGTGATACTGTCCGCTTTGGGCCGAGGCCCTCACGGCTTTAAAACGCGTCACTAGGGTCTAAGGCATGTGTACTTAAATACCCAAGATCACTCCTGTGTTCTGCCGATGTGGGACATTTATTAATTGGGGTGTCACATACACCCCCTCTTACGGACTCAGCGTCCTCGCTGAGGTTTGCCCCGCGTACCCGGGATTCGCCTAGACTCAGCACTGTACTCTGTCCCGCATCGACAAGGCTGACACGGAGTGGCTCTGATACCATTTGTAACAGCCCAAGCCCGCTAGTGATACTGTCCGCTTTGGGCCGAGGCCCTCACGGCTTTAAAACGCGTCACTAGGGTCTAAGGCATGTGTACTTAAATACCCAAGATCACTCCTGTGTTCTGACGATGTGGGACATTTATTAATTGGGGTGTCACAGGGTGGGCGGTCCGCCTGCCTTGGTAGGCAGTGAGGGAGGGTAGGCGGGGTGCCTAGGGGGTGGGCGGTCCGCCTGGGGGGTGGGTTCAGCTTTTTCCAACTCTGATTTTCTGCAATTCCAAGCCGATTTTGGGTCCGATTTCAACATTTTTTCCACAAATTCAAGGTACCCAAAGTTGAATATTGATATAACCTTCAAACCTCAATAGATTTCACACCCAAACAACCAACAAACAAGGCACAATCATGATTCAAAGTTTCAAGTTGGGGGTTTTCAACAAGGGTTTCAAAGGTTCAAGGTGGGTTTCGATTCTTCAAAATCGATGTTACCGAACTCCAAATCACACGATTCTTTTTTCAATTTGTTCGTTTTACAATGAAGAACAAACCCCGGTAATCAATTCCACAACGCCATAATCAAACAACCAAAGAATCAACCAAATTCATCAAGAACAAAGGGTTGTGGGAGGGTTTAACAATTTGGGGTTTCAAATTTTCAAATCAATCCAATCCACAAGATTGTGGTACCTAAACGTCGGGTTTTCAACAAGAATCAAGAATCTATAACACCCATAACACGAATCGATCACACCACAAAGTTACACCAATTTTTGTATTTTTCACTTTTCTACTTTTTTTGTGTTTTTTCTTCAACAACAAGAAACTAAAGTAAAGATAAGATGAACAAGGAACGTGGATTCGTAAGAACGAAACCCGAGCCTTGCTCTGATACCAAATAATATAGGGAAAATTAGGCGGAAGCAATAATCATAAGATAACAAGAAATAGGGAAGGGGAAGAACAGAAATTAGAAGAAAAGAATGAATCAAACTAAACAATTAGATTGATTCAGAAGGGAGGAGAGACTTGAACCATTAAACGGGAGTCACACTAGCAGTGATCCACCATGGATTCAACGTAAGAGATACATGAAGTCAACGCTTCAACAAGAATGGCCAAGCCTATTCTATCTTCTCAATTCTATCTTCAAAACTAGCTTCTTTCAATTAAAATGACTAAGTGTGGTATTTATAGATGTTCCACACTCCTAATGAAATAACATAAAAGCCCCTACAAGTTTATTACACATAAAAGACCACGTAGGGTCAAAATAGACAAAACACACTTAAAATCCCATGCCTCAGCATTTTGGGCGGGGCGCCCAAGCTTGGGCGGAGCACCCGCGAAAGTGTGCAGTGGAGGGGGCTGGGCGGAGCGCCTAGGGGGTGGGCAGAGCGCTGGCCCCTTTGGTTCCTGGGCGGGGCGCCTGGATCTCTGGCCTTCTCCTCTTGCGCTTTGATCACCCGGAACGACTTCAATTCATCTCCGATGCTCTTGACCTCTCGTCCCTTGCATCCTCCAATCCCGGCTCTTGATGGTAAGTGCCTTAGGCTCGATTTGCCCTGCATCACGTTCTCATGCTTGCAAGGGGCACTGCTATTCAAAAGTCTTTTCTTGTTCCTTTATTTGCCTTACAAGCTCCTACAGCAGTCGTCTCTTGGATCCAGTAAGTTTTTAGCAACTCTGAACTAGCTTGTGCTTACTTCATAAAGCCGAGAGTCCTTGCACTGCAGCAAACTGATGAAAGTTAACTTTCAGCGGTGAATATGGCATTTGGTCAGCATTTTTGGCACTTATTGTTCGTCTCTTCTTCTCCTTTCCTAGTAGGTCTTCTGGTCGGTTCCTTTATTATGAGTATAGTTGTCTTCGTGTGACCTATAGATCATGGGTTCAAGCCTTGGAAACAGCCACTAATGCTTGCATTAGATTAGGCTGCGTACATCATACCCCTTAGGGTGGGGAAGGGGTGGGGCCCTTTCCTAGTCCCTGCGTGAACTGGAATACTTTGTGCACCGGGCTGCTCGATGGTTTAAGCTTCAAATCTAGAAATATTGACTATCTTATCTTTTGCTTTGTATATTTTGAATGTTGTTGCATAGCGTTGTCCAGTCAATTTTCTTTTGGAAGTCCGGTTGCTAAATAGCACCCAGTGCTTTCCTGGTTCTGTTTTAAGGAGAAAATGTCAACCATTTTATGGATAGAAAGTAATGCAGGGAACATGTACTCATGCTGCATTTAACGGAATTTACAAACTGAAAATTTGTCCCTGTTTTGTATTGTCAAAGGTCATAAGGAGATAGTTGTTTTTGGATGTTGTTATGCTCTTAGTCAATCAGTCACAAGTTGGTTTTTCATGGAATATCTGAGTTTTATCTTGACCATTTGTAGGTGAATTGGAATTGCCATTCTTAGCATTATTGATGGTAATTTTGACTCCTTATCAAGTTGCAAATCTAAGGTTGGTATATGTTCCTCAATAAATAAAACATTCCTTGTTCTGATGGACTTGAATTATATCTGGTTAATGTTGCTCTTGGCAGGGGGACGAAGGAAGGTGTTATTCTTTCCTTGGCCATAGCAGCTTATCTGGGTTTCCAGCATTTCACGCGTGCTGGCAGCTTGCAGAAGGCGTTTGATCAAGGTTCAATTATTGCCACCCTAGCCATCACTTGTGTCGTTGTTGTGCCATTCTTGCTCCTGATTTAACTTCAAAGTATGGTGATCGTTTAGAGAAGTCTGTAGATTATTTGAGGGATAGACGTCACTCAAGTTGCTATAATAGTTTTTCTTAATCTTTTTTATATGAACTTCAA